>JAKELP010000013.1:15750433-18150433 GCA_029929735.1 Mimosa pudica | reverse complement strand
GGGTGTATCTCGTGTCAAAGGTCGTCCTAAAAGTTGTTTAGAAAATAATACAAAGAGAAAACGACAATAAGTGGTAATTATACTCTACTTATGCTCTGTTTTCATTTATTTTCCTTTTTCTTCATTCCTATCCAATTGTTGCATTTATATTTTTTACAGTTTGGCTTAAGTTGATAAGGAGCTCGAAGCAACACGTGGAATGAAGCAAGAAGACAATTGTTTTTTTTAGTTCAATTTCCTTTTGCCAGTATTATTTTAATTTAGTTTGGGCATAGTGACTGAGATCTTATAGAGGGATATTTTTATACACATTTGAATGATTGAATGAATTTTTAGCACGAAAAAATAAGGGCACTTTAGACCCAAGAATGTACATGAACTACTGATCGTTTTCCACTTTCATTCGCTAACGCAAAAGTTTTTGAGGCTGTGCATATACAGCTATAGCTATAACTATTGCACTCTTCTCTAGTTCAATAGTTATGAACCATTAAATTCTGCAGTTATGAACCACCAATAAGCCACAGTCCACCAATAAACCAGTTCACTGTACAGTTATGAACCACCAATAAGCCACAGTCCGGGAATTTTGGCTCAGTGTAAGGGAATTGGAGGCTGTCAAATTCTGCACAAGCAAAATATTCAGGACACTTATCAGGCTTTGCATTTCCATACCTAACTGAAAACTACAATGTGAGCAATCAAGAGGAAACAAATCTGAAAAGAAAATGTGACATCAAACAAAATATTCAGGACACTTATCAGGCTTTGCATTTCCATACCACTGTCACAAGAACTAAGCAAATCCAATGAAATCTGGTTTAACATGTGACATCAAAGCAAATACTAAAAGAAAATGATGACTAAAGAGTATTAACATGGGAAAAGAAAAGCAAAGGCACTTGATTATTAAACCATCAAACCACAACCACTGTCACAACCACTGGCACGTGGGATGGAGGCAAGTGAAAGGTTGGAAAAAGGCTTCATTTCTAAGATTAGCACCATTAAAGCTAATCTATATATACAAATACCAGCTCGATTATAATCATCAGCTAACACAGACATACAGAGAAAGGATTTCCGAGTTCGGTGAAATCAAAGCAAATAACCAAGAGGCAAGTGAAAGGTTGGGGTTTTAAGTTGGGGATTGAAGGGAGGCGAATGAAGGGGACGAACCTGAGGAGGGCCGACGCGAACTTTGGCCGCCGACGAGGTGGATCACGGTGGCCGACGGGACAGGGAGGAGGGTGCCATGGAGGTCGTTTTTTTTTCAATGGGATAGGGTTTGGGAATGGTGTGGTGGAGAGCTGATGTGGAGGAGAGAGAAAAGAGAGTGATGCTGATGTGGTAAGCTGGATAGGTGTCAAATTTTGATTGGGGAAATGGATGAAATGGAACTAAGGCAATGGAAGTAAGTTTTGCTCTAAAAAAATATACGCGCGGATGAATGTAATAGGCCCATATATGTAATGTAGCGACACTACAAATATATATAAAAAATAAAAATAAGCATAGATGGAAGAATAGAAGAGTATTTTGGCCAAAAAAAAAAGAATAGAAGAGTATGATAATATGGTGTATGGTGTGTTTGGTGAGGCAGTGAGCCCTAACGGAAACGGAGAATGGGAGCTGATCAGAATCGAACGGAAGAGCACAACGGAAGAGAGATCACTTCTTTACCCTCCGTCTCCGACTCGGACGAATCCTCTTGCTGCCCCATCTGCTTGGGGCCCATGCTTCAGGAGTCCTATCTCGACAAATGCTTTCGTATCTTCTTCTCTCTTTTCTTTCTTCCATCATTTTACTTTTTCACCCCTCTCAATTCCACTACTTTACCCTAAATGTCCCATATTATTCCACTTTGTTCTTAGCTTTCAATTTCATAAAAGATATAGCGTTGCAGATAGGAACAATACGAACTTTAACTTGCGGCTTTCACAATTATGACCCTATCCCTATGCTTCCGTACTAATCTCACTATTTCTGTCTATGGCACGTGCCACTGTTGAGCTTATGTAACTAATTGTATAGAGCTTGATGGTTAGTTGTAAATTATAGTCCTGCTTCTGACATACTGTGCAAGATTTAGATTATGTTGCCTTTTGATTTGATGTTTTTGGAGTGGTTTCACATTGGAAATGCTTTTTGGATCCATGAAACTAAGTGGAATAGTTTCTAATTCACGCTAGCTTTTTGATGCAGACAAGTTTTGCTTCAATTGCATTTCACGGTGGGCCAATGTGGTTTCTAGCAAGCGCAATTCTCCACCTTCTTCTGTAAAATGTCCTCTTTGCAAGGTTTGGTTTAGTCAATTCCATCTCAATATCTTAATTTTCTCTTGCAATGGACGTAGCAAAGCGCACATGTCTTCATAGGGAGCTTTCGTTGATAGAAATGCCATGCATTATGGCAATAGAAGCTAAGGTGATTTGAATGCGTATCTGACTTACACGGTTGGTTTTTGAAATGCAGACAGATAATTATTCGATTATTTATGGATTTGATGGAAGTTATTTTCAACGGCAATATTTGAATGACTATTCTGAGAATAGGTCTGTCAGTTTGTCTCTGTTGTTGTCTTTAAGTTGAAATTTTCAAGGTTAAATGCTTAATATAGTTTTATGATTTGAATTATTCGTGCAGATTTACCTTATCAAGAGCTCAGAGATACAGGTTACAGTGCTATTACACTGAACCAGGTCCGTTACTGTCTGTGACTGTCATTACTCTTGTTTCCTTCTTACTAGTCAGTTGCCGCTTATCTGTCACTTTTTTCCCGCCAAATTATACATGCTTAGTTATATGTTTGGTTAGGTATCTTAGAGGATATATTCAATATAACACGGTATTGGAAGTCTCTGAAGTATCATCAGCCAAACTGTTGGATTCAAGATTGGCTCAGAAGGGAAATTCAAGCCCTTGTCCAGGTCACAGTTTTTCAGTTTGGTTGCTCTTTTTATTGTCTGGCTATTAGATGATCCATCATTCTCATCATTGCTGGTTTTTATCCCTGCATGTGGAATTTGCTTAATCTTTAGGAGGAAGATGTTGACGTCATCGTGCACCATATTCTGGGTGTAATAAGTGCATCACTCTCATGGTAAGAAATCTAAGTGCTTCTGAAAATTGGAATGGCATGAGCTCAGTGTGGTAAGTTGACAACAGTACTCTCCAGGAGAGAGCAAAATCGTCGCGTTCTGGCATCCTCAAAGAAACGGGAGGAGTTTGAGGTAGCAGTTTCAGAAGCAGCAACACCTTTCTTATTTTCAAGGACCAGCAGACTTGTATACGAGGTGCAACTGTTTCTTGCTTCAGGACTGAATATTGAAGCTTATGATGCAGTTTACATTCAACGATTGGGCTGGAGTGCGCCGGGGATAAACGCTCAGGCATCACAGAGTGATCCTATTGATCGCAATACAGTGACTTCATACTTGTATATATTTGATGCCGACTCTGATGGAAATGAATAGATACTTTTGTTTTCTTTTTTCTTTTCAACTTTTTGTTGTATTTGTTGGAGTATCAGTAGCCTGTACATTATTTCAAGTAGCTTTATAAGTTTTGAATGTAATCAGTTAGTCAGGGTCCTATTAAATATCCCAAAGCAACAGCCTGACTCTTCAACCATTTTACGGGCAATCATTTTGTATCTTGATTATTTCATTGCACCAGAAACCAACGCCAACCATCACAAATAATGGTAAAAGCTTAAATAAAAAGAAATAAGTCCAAGAAACGCAAATACCCCACCTTATTGGGTGGATATCTAATTGCAAATCACTAGCAAGCACATGATATATGTGTGTATATCATGTGACAAAAATATATAACAATTATTTATTTATTTATTATCATCGGCTCGACCAAACTATTCTAACCGTTTTTCGGCTCAAGTTTGGTCCGACTTTCAAAACTTTGGTTTGGACTTCAATTTGTGCATGTTTTTCCTCCAGATAGAAAAGAATTCTAGTAAACAAGGTAATAGGTAACGAAGTTACACATGTCCAACCATAGGATTGGTCAGTGAAACTCTGGAGTTGCAGTTGTTGACGTCCTTATCAAGAACCATTGAAGATAAAAAGAAGAAATAATATGATAATGGATCGAGTGTAGTTTCAGCTTCGGAGTTGAGAGGCCGAGAAGGACCTCCTCTGTCTTTTTATCCATAGGTTACCATCATCTTCCTCCACCCACCAGCTTGGCTTAGCTGACCAATTTAACAGACATGGCAACAGACTCAGACTATGGAGCTTTCATGGACAAATTCATTCTCCCTCCAACTTCTTCATCCCATGCTCTTCCATTAAGTTCTCTTACTTTTGCAGTCAAAGAACTGTAAGTTATGTCACTCTCTTTTGGTTAATGGATTGTTCAAATCATTAAACCTCAAGTTCAGTTTGTGAAACAGATTTGATGTGGAGGGGCATGTGACTGGATTTGGAAATCCTGACTGGACTAGAACTCATCCCGTGGCAACATCCACTGCTCCAGCTGTATCACTTCTCCTCCATGCAGGTGCCACTTGTGTTGGTACAACTGTCATGGACGAAATGGCTTACAGGTTCCAATTCCCACCATTTTCAATTCTTTCTACTCCTTAATATGATGCTACTAGTTGACTTTTATTAGGAATCTCAAGAAAGCTAAATATGCCACTTATATACTTATATATTGCCTCCATCACATAATTTAATATAAGCTCCACTTTTAGGAGAATGTGTGTCTCATAATATAAGCTGATCAGGAGTGTGACTTGTGAGTATGTGGAACATGTGTTGAAACATATAGCTGAGTATTTTGATTTGGCAGTATAAATGGAGAGAATGTACATTATGGCACACCCAGAAATCCTTGTGCGGCTGATAGGGTGCCAGGGGGTTCTTCTAGCGGCTCTGCTGTTGCAGTTGGTGCAAAGCTTGTAGATTTCTCTTTGGGTAAGCTATTCTTCTTTTCATAATTTTTGGCTTAGTATATGAATTCAAAAATTGTTTGTACCATAGGAACTGACACTGGAGGAAGTATAAGAGTGCCATCTTCATATTGTGGCATTTTTGGTTTTCGTCCTTCTCTTGGAGCTGTCTCAACTTCTGGAGTTGTTCCCATGGCTCAGAGTTTTGACACTGTTGGTAAGGAACCTATAATTTGGAAGCTTTCTTACTTATTTAGTTTATGGTGATTGCAATATGGAATTTAGTAACCGTGTATTTTCAAGACCAATGGTCGTATAACTGATAAGTGAGTGACTCAGGTGATTGATCTGGGGATTACACAAGAGAATTATTTGGTTTCTTAAACATGCATGCTTTTGAATGGTGATGTCCTTATGATATGCGTTTTTTTGGAATCAGATACACCATATACTCAGCTTATGAAAATAAGAGTATATTTGCTCTAAAAATCTTTTTTTATTTTTTTGAAGGATTTGGTTTATATTTCTCTTTGAAATCATTGGTCTGAATTTTGTACGGTGAGCTTACATTGCGTAATAGTAGTAGCTTTACAAGCTGTTTAGCTGTTTTTTTGGAGTGTCATCCTTTTCATTTCCAACTTTGCATCTAGGATGGTTTGCTAGGGATCCTGTGATTTTGAGCAGAGTCGGACGTGTGCTTCTGCAGTTGCCTGAAGTAGCACCTATCAGGCCCACTCGTATTATTATTGCAGACGATTGTTTTCAGCTGTCAAATATTCCACACAATCTAGTTGGGGAAATTTTCATTAAAGCAGTTGAGAAGTTATATGGAGGTGAGTGTTCAATTACTAGATGATTTGCTATATAGATAATAGTTAAAATTAGGATTGGGTTGATTACATCATTATTTAAGTGTCTTTTTGCAGAATCATCTTGAGAATATTGATATTAGCTTTATCTAAGTGAAAAGCATTTCTTTTTTTCTCCGATGCAGATGATGTGTTGCAACATGAAATTTTGGGGGACTATGTAAAAGTAAAGGTTCCAACTCTAAGCCACTTCATGATGGGTAATAGTCAATCAGACCAAGTATATAACATTCCATCTCTGGCAGCCCTTTCAAGTGCTATGCGATTACTTCAGAGGTGTAGTTCTTTTGTTGATCCTTGGTCTAATCTCATCTAATTTATGCCTTTCTTGTGCATTGTGGTCTGTGGACTGCCTCAAAACTGAAATATATTTTCATGCATTTATAACGCATCTATCACACGTAGGTATGAATTCAAGAAAAACCATGGTGAATGGGTTAGTACAGTGAAACCTGACTTAGGTCCAGGAATATCAGAACGTGTATCAGATGCCATGAGGACAACAGGGGAAAACATTGATCTCTGTCTATTAGTAAAAGAGGAAATGCGTGATGCTCTTTCTGCTCTTCTTGGGGTACTCTTTCTCTATTACTAATTTTCAACTTTCTCAGTAGTCAAAGTCCATATATAGTCAATCTTCTGTCAGACCTGTAAGATTAATCTCTTCTCACATCCACATTATTTTCATTGAAATTTTCAGGATTATGGTTTGCTTGTTATTCCCACTGTTCCAGGGCCACCGCCAAAACTAAGAACAAATGCACCTGAGCTGGAAATTTTTCGTGCAAAGGCATTTTCCTTGCTATCCATTGCTGGAGTGTCAGGACTTTGCCAGGTTGGGATTATTTTTTAGTATCACAAACTGTGATTTTGTTAAACTTGCATATTTCCAATCAATCCTTTTTTGTGATGATGTTGTATCTTTGTATTTTGCTACGCTTGCAGGTTAACATACCTATGGGGATGCATGAAGGCCTTCCCATATCAATTTCTCTGGTGGCTGGATACGGTGCAGACGGGTTCTTACTTACTGTTGTAGAGCGTCTTTATGACCTCCTTAAACAAGACATCATGTTATCTTCCCTCTAAAATGCTCGTTTTAATGTATCACTTATGACATAATTCAAAGAAATTTGTGTTGTTATTGATTATGGCATGAGAAAATTGCACTTAAGTCGTCCCAAATAAGAGATTGATATTACTATTTCACAACTTTTTAACTTCTTAAGCACTTATTTAAATCAAATCTCTTTCTTGGTAGTTTGAGAGTAATTGTTACTATGGAAAAGTCATTGAGAAAAAGTGTACATACTTGAAGTTTTTTGGAGGGCTTATAGTCGGGGCTGGAAAATTGAGGTATGGGATTCATGACATGCTCTTTCCCTGGAAGTTGGTCTTGTTTCTGTGGGGGAAAATTTTGGTCACCAGAAGTCATTCTGCTGGCAAAGGAAGATTCTGTGAACAGAGAAAAGTGTGCTTCATAGGGTGTGTTTCTGCTAGCTAATTATGGATGTGGAACAAGCAATGAGGCAAACTCAGATGGCTGCACGTGTGATTATGATGGAGAACTTAAAGATGCCACGCGCCCACCAATGGCGGAATGACTTGCTTACGTGTCATTTTTATCTCATGCATTGGACACGTCTACAAATACCAGAACTTGCTTCCAACTCTGCCTCTCCTTCTTGGATATTCATATTGCCTTTGTTCAAAAACAAGTTTAGTAGCATGCTGGCAAATAAAAAAAGACATCAGATTATGTTTTAATTGGTTCTAATTACTTGCTCCGAATTTGATCGTATAAATGTAACGAGTTCAGTTATTTCCTGCATTAACTTTGGGTGGATAATAGCCTCAGAAGTCACAACAAATCAAAGAAAGATATTTCAAAAATTAATAAAATAATATTTGGGGGCATTGTCTAATTTAGAATGAATGACATGAAAGACATGATAATTAAATGCTTTGCATGGTTGCCACGTGGTAGACAGATAAATCCATACATGTCACTACATAGCGACCAATCTGCCCATGTGTATTCCCCATTGTGTCATATCTGCGACTCAAACATTCCATGGCCTCCTTCCTTCTCTCCTGTATTGTTTTCTTCCTCTTGCTCTCCCTCCCGGTGCACTGTAAAGGTACATAATATGAATTATGAAACATCCTCTTATTATTTACCATCACATACACGCGCACACAATCTAAGCATTTACTTGCATATGTTGGTGCATGCAGATGAGAAGGATAGTGTACTAAAGGGGATAAATAGTTACAGGCAGACTCAGAACCTACCAGTGCTGGCACAAGTGGACAAAGCATCGTGCCTAGCGAACGAGATAGCTGATGAACTAGAAGACGTGCCCTGTGAAAATGTGAGGCAGTACTATCCATCTACTTCGGGGGCTCAAAAATTTCCAAACTTTCAGAAACACGTTGATAAATGTGGCCTTAACATAAACTCTACTAGTGATGGTGTCATACTTCCTGCTTGTGTTGCCAAGTTAGAACCCACCGTCCTACTCTCTAACTTCACTCACAATAATCGTTATGCTTCGTATCTCAATGATTCACTCTATACTGGCGTTGGACTTGGTTCTGAGAATGACTGGATGGTCCTTGTTCTCACCACTAACACTCCCGCTAGATCTTTCTCTGCCACTGCTTCTGTTCTTTCTCCTTTCCATGCTTTCCTGCTTGCCTTCTTTTCGTTGCTTCTCATGATCATGCACGCACTATAGTGCGTTATGTTTTGTTTCATGTTTAATTTGCTGCTATATGCATGTAGAGACTTCAGTTTAATTTATCTGTCTTTCTGCGTTTTCCTAGTAATCGTGGTTGTGCTCCAACTCTAGAATGGCACATTTTATTACCTGCTGTGGTGTATCTTTTGGTTGGATTTGCAAGCCACTTGTCCATTAATTGCTTGTTTTATACTCCCTCCGGTCCTAAATATAAGACCTAATTGACTTTTTTGAAAAATCCTAAAAAAAAGCAAAATAAGTTAATTATAAATTGATTTACCTAATTTTTTCCCTTAAACTAGTTTATTTTACTTATAAACTAATGGATAATCTAAAAATATATCAAATATAATGGATAATCTAAAAATATATCAAATATATCATGATTAATAGACAATTTTGAAATCTTAACCTCTCTAAAAAAAAGTCATCTAGGTCCTATATTTAGGACCGGAGGTAGTATATGTGTGCGTCTCCTGTATGAAGGGGGTTTGGATTTGGTGGTATGCGCACTCAAGTACGCACAAAATAGAACTTCAAATCCATAAGTGAATCTTGAAGCAAAATCTTGGATTTGGTGGTATGCGCACTGAAGCACGCACAAAATATTAAATAAACTTAAATGAATTTGGGTCATTGAAATAATTATGAAGTATATAAATTAACATCATCTTTGTAGCGAAGATTTTGTCTCACTTGTGGAAAAATGACTTATTTTTAAGTTAGTTAGAAATAAGCTCTAAGTTGACTTATTTTTATGTTTAGATGTACTTTAAAAAAGTGACTTATTTTTACATTTGACTAATAAACATGTTTGGATGACTTTTGGTTTAAAAGGGACTTATTTTTAAGTTTGGATGACTTTTGGTTTAAAAGGGCTTATTTTTAAGCTAGTTTATTTTAAGTCATGTAGAAAAATAAGCTAGCTTATTTTCTGAAACAAGCTAATTGAGTGGCTTATAAATAAGCCGGCTTATTACAAATAAACTGGGTGAAAAATAAGTCCAGCCAAACATAGAAAAAAAATCACACACCGTTTTTTTTTTACCAAATATAAGATTTTCATTATAGGAAATCAAATACAGACTCCAACGAAATCAAATACAGACTCAGACAAGGGCTGATAGGCCTCAACTGATGACATAAACACAAACAGACTCGAGAAACAATAAACATGAACATGAACACCAAAATCAGTAAAAGCTAGCAAGACAACACTGAATGCAAGAGACATAGCCAAACTAATTAGACAAAAGAAAGTCATTGTCATGTAGATTGATACTGAGAATGCCAACTTATGGTTCCCCATGATCAAGGAAGAGGGCAATAAGGGGAGGTTGTCGAAAGACATGCTCTGCCGAGCCCACCCCTTTTGATGCCAATACTGTAAAAACAGCTTTAAGAGCACCTTCTGAACTAGAAGGTAGAAGAACCAGTGGGGTTTGAAATCAATCCCCAATGAACACTTGATCCTGAGTAACATAAGCAAGTTTTCAACATAGACAAAAGCAACCCACAGGCAAAGACAATCATATGACCAGCCAGATAACCATAGAACAAACAGTACACAATATCTAGTCCTAAAAATTAACGGGTGACAAAGACTCAATAGATACTACCAAAGATCCCCCAAAATCTTGGCAGTATCGCACAAAGACAATCATGGTGCTTGGGTGGCTGTGAGCCAGCCACCAAGAAGTAGATACCAACCACCAAACTTTGGTGCCACCGAGATCCATATGACTTCTTTATTCACCATTACAGCCTTCTCAAAGAACCCAGCCTCACCATCGTCTCTTTGAAACTCCCAATTGAGATTCCCGTCGACAGCAACATCACTCCCAACTTCCATTTTCTCCAGCCACTTTCATAGATCTGGCCCCCTCTTCGAAAAGCTTCACCTCAAGCAGAGAAAACCGCCCCACGCCGTGAAATTCTCCACCCCACACCGCGAAGCCCACCGTCTCAGGCCGCAAGAACCACCGCGCTGCTTGACAACCCCGAACCGCCTTCCGTGGCGCGCTCTCCACTAAGATCCAGTCAGAGCCCCACGTAAGACGATGACCACCACTACGGTGGTGAGAGCCGCCCCCCATAGTCGGAGGTAAGAGAGCTCGCCCTGTAGGCGAGAAAAAAGAGCGCCCCATAGGCGCTAAAAGGAAACCCTAGCAGAGGGCAAGAAAGGGGAAAGTTTTCTCGCGCGTGGAATCTACTCTCGTTTTTTGTTGCTATTCCACACACCTTCAAAATAAGATGGTTTATTTCTCAAAATAAGCTGACTTATTTCTCAAAATAAGCTGAGACAAACACACTCTATATAAATCATACTGCTTAATTTGACGGTTTATTTGTTATGTATACACTTACTACATGTGAAAAAACATACAGTCCACGCCTCTATAATTTGCTTATTGTCCTCGAGTTTAAACCTTAAATCTCCTCTCAACTGCGTATTTCATCTTAGATCCAGAGGGTTTGCACTCCATCCCTTTTTAAAAATAAAGTTGCACAAAAACACCTTTTTCACCATACACAAAAACATCATTGGATTTGGAGCTTAATAGAAAAACCATCATTGAAATAATTTGTAGTTAGCGATTAATAGTATTTGAAATAATAGAGAAAATTAATTAGAGAAAGATAATTAAGACCAACTCCTACGGTTGTAAATTACAACTTCTTGACCTTATAATAACAACTTAAGACATGATATTTACAACACATAGGACCTTATTTAATTTTAATTATGTTTCCTACATGATATCTTTAATTAATTCTCCTAAAATAAAAACGGCGCTTGGCTTAGTTTTTAATTTTGAATGTATATATAGATTAACGTAATTTTTAATCGGAATATAGATCAACATATAAGATCTAGTCCACATCCCTATATAACATAGGCACATAAATCTAATATGAACCATAAGATGTAAAAGTGTTAAACTAAAGAAGAACTTTTAACCCTAATCTTCTAATATATCCATGAATCCAAGTTACATAATTTTTCTATCTATCATTTTTCCTTTCCTGTTTTTCGAAACATGCCTTTAGTGATAAGAAATTATTAGATGAACTTGGATCTTACAATATGAGTAAACACCGTAAAAAAGTAATTTTTTCAAAAAAAAATTTATGATGTGTTTTGTTACTTCTAAAAATTGAAAATATAAATAGAAATTTATGTAATAGCAGTTGATTGTTTTAAGTGCCTACTCAAATTATAATATCCATGTATTTACTTCACAAATGACGCAACAAATCAGAATTAGCTAAGTATTTCTCCTATCAATTATTACCTTGAACTAGCTAGTTCATGGTAGCTAGATTTCTTCTATCACATCAAAGAAAGGTCTACAAACCACATCATTGAAATTTCTCTTGGTTAATGTTGGTAAAATAAAATTAAAACTACACTATGATTTTAGATTCTATTTAAGTGAAACTCGAGGTGTGTTCTTGAATTGACAATGACTCATTCACCTTAATCAATTGTCAGGGGTTAATCTTTACCTTAATGTTGGGCATGAAGAAATATTATATTTTCTGGACCAACTTTGCCACCTTTAAATTATGCCTTGGTGGGATTAGTAAATCACTTGTGTGATAGTGGATTAAAATGATTTTATTGAAGTGAAACCGTAATGAGCACTTAAGATGGTTAAATAAGGCGGCGAATAAGTTAACTTTTGGTTGTTGAAAAATGAATTTTTGAGGGAAATAGCAAATAGGGATGTTACGTGAGAAGAGAAGAGAGGTGGGCGAGCAAAGACATACATAAGAAAAACAGAGAGAAGAGCAGAGGAAGATAGATAGACACCGACACGAAGGGAAAAGCGTTCGTGTGTGTCAAGTGTCAACTCTCTCTCTCTCTCTCTCTCTCTCTCTCTCTCTCTGGCATGGCCAAGAATAAAGCAGAGGAGGAGGATGATGAGAGTTTCGGCGACTTCAACTTCGCCGCTTTCCCAAACACCAACAATGGTAACGACGACGAGTGGGGTGATTTTATTAACTCTCCCAATCAGATCAATATCAATGGCGGATCCAATCCACTCTTCTCTCCCAATAACTTTCCCTCCAACACTTCCAATTTCTTTGATCATCCTCAGCCTCAGCCTCAGATTCCTCAAGATCTTTCACACAAAAATAGCCCCCCTGTAAACGGCATCAATTTAGAGAAACCCACTTGGAATAAGCCACATGGTGCTCTGCCCATGTCACTTTTTGGCGTGGAAGAGGTTGAGGAGGAACAACATCCCACAGGCAATCTTCCTTTTGCTGACGTATTCTCTTCAAAGAAAGGCGATTCCTTTAACAAGGAAACTCACTCCAATGGGGTTATTAGAATTAATGATTTGATTGCCAATTTGTATAATCAACACCAACCTCCCCACATTAATCATGCCAACGGATCTGTTTCTGTGCCGAGTGTGTCTGATGTTGTTAGCTCCACTATGGCTGTGCCTGCTTCCAATGCTGATGCCAATGGAGTGGACTCCGTTCTACATGATTTGAATTCTGATTCTCTGGATGACTTTGATGACGATGGTGGGTGGGAATTCAAGTGTGCTGAATCGCAAATCCAAACTCAGAGCTGTGATGTTAAGGTAATTTAATGCAGGAAATTTGAGATGATAGCATTCATACCCAAGGTTATGGATTGTAGAAATGCTTCTTATACTTCAGTAAAGTTATGGACTTTGGATGATATCTACCACAGGCATGCCCTTTTTTGTTATTGCCTGGTTCGGTTAATGGAGGAGCTCTAGAAAGTCTTTGCAATATAGTTATATGGATTTATATAATTCTTATGCTTAGCATCCCATAAAAGGAGCAAGGGCCTTGCAACTATCCTGAATCAAAAATGAATACTCAGGATATTCAAGTTGGTATTTTCTTGTATTTTCCATGCTTCTGTGTGCGCTGCTGTGGTTTGAGCCTGGATGTCATTTGTGATTTTATATACGTTAATAAACTAATTACGATGCTCTTAATTGGGAGCTTGATTTCATGGCGTGATATATTTGCTCTGTAATGTGTCTTTTAATGTAAACAGTCTTGTGTTGATTTTAATGAATTTAGTTAACATGTTTGCATTCTGCTGTTAAGGTAGAACAGATAAAGCATGAAACAACCAGTGCAGATGAGTTTGCATTCACTTTTGATAATGGTGCGATTGGAGTCAGTGACATGGTGGACTCATCCAGCAGGATTTCCCACAAAGCTGATGAATGGAACCTGGGATTTGAGTTCAACCCAAGTTCAGCAGTGCAGAATCACATTCAAGTGTTGGAATCAGGATCAAATCATAATTCGGTAGGTCATTTTTTACATAATTACCTCAATTTTCCAACGGTGAACACATTCATTTACACCCTCTGGATGTGCTATTTAGGAAGCTCCAGAGTTGGCTGCCATAGATTTGTTTGGTGAGAAAGTCCTCAAACACCATAATGAAGATTCCGGCAATCCTCATGATCAATATGTTGCAGCAGAATCTCATCAGTCTAATGACTTGAATGTTGGCTCTGATTTCTATCCTAGTCCTATGGGTGAAGTCCATCTTACACCAGAGTCAGATTCTAAAAAAAAGCAGGATGATGACAGCAATCATTTCAATGCTTTCCCTGCAAATTTTAATGATGATTTTGATGTGAAGTTGTTTGAATCTAATGATACAGTTTCAGATGTTGGAACAGACCAGAAGGTATTAAATCGGTTTGACATCGTATTTTGTACATATTATATTATCAAGGTTTAAAGAAGATATCAAATGAAAATTCTTAATTTTGTCGCTATAAATTCACAAAAGAATTACTGTTTTATTTAGCCATCAATTCAGTCTTTATTATTCTCTTGGCAATAATCTTGCTGTTACAATTCTTTGGAATTTTCAGAAGAGCCAAGTGAACTCAGAAAATTACAGGGAAGCCTTGTCCCTCTCACTATTTGGCGATGAGATATCAGATGCTGATGAGCATTCTGTATTTCAAGGATTTTCTTCTTATGCACCAGCATCCTCTGTTAGTAATAGCTTTAATAGCCCTGGTGCTAGCTTATCTATCAACGATTTATGGAATTTATATGGTCAAGCTGAACAAAGAACTTCTCACGGCACACCAAAAGCAAGTGAAAATGGTGAGGCAGTGGTGGACTCCAATCTGGTCACTGACGACGATGATTTTAATGATGACTCCTGGGAATTTAAGGATGCTTTTTATGAAGCTGGAAGTCTTGAATCTGTGGAAAACACTCATCCTAATCATGAACCGCAAGCCAGTGAAAATGGGCAACAACCTTTAACTAAGGTTTTGAAACCTGATTTGATGAATGGTGATGTTAGTTTTGAGAATGAATTATGGGAATTTAAGGATGCCTTCTGCGAAACTGAGGGAAAGAATCAAGGTCCTTTTATGGATCACAGGGATTTGCCTCTGCAAATGTCAGGGAAATTAGAGCCACCTGATTGTGTAGACTTCTATTGCAAATTGACTGAAGAATTGTGCAATGCTGTTCTGATCCATCTCCAGAATCTCAAGGTTGGTGACTACTTGTTGCTTGCATTCTTTTATAGAAAATGTTAATGCTTAGTGATGTTGAAATTTATTTCTAACGTGAAATACTTAGAATGGTCAAAGCGTTGCTACACTTAATGGTGAAGAAGCAAAAGCAAAGGTTCTTCAGGAAGAAATTCAGGTGAGTTCATCGACAATGTTATCATTGTGTTCACTCATGCATGTTTGTTATGGGGTAAGACAGTGTAATAGTATTGGAATAAGAATGATAGATGTAACCAACTTCCTAACTAGCTAATTAACTAACCCATATATTTGTATTATGATGACATATCAGACTGTACGTTATATTCAAATTCTTTTGAGAAATATTACATGATTTATTTACATTCCTATTTCATGGCTGTAATCTCTGTCGTTGTGTTTAAATTAAAACTCACTACCGTTTCCTCCTGTTTCCTGTTATAGGAATTCTCTGACATGCTTCATGAGTATGGTGTCCAACCAAATGAACATTTTTCAGAGAATCAATCTGCAAGAAATGTGTGTCTTGAGAAGCTTATTGAAGTTTTGAAAGAACCTAGGTTTTTACCTCTTGAATCAGATTACAGGCTAACATCAAGGTTGTCAATGGTATGTGGAGTTCCTTAAATATTTTGAGTTTTTTATGTTCTAAGATCTATGCCTTTGCTTGGGAAATGGTATATTGAACTGTTGGTGTTTGACTGTTTGATAAACTTAACAGTTTACTTGGTTTTTAACTGCCTCGGGGTCTATAAGAGTTGGTAGTTTATTGATGATCATGGACAACTTTTATTTATTGATTTTTTAATATATTGGGAATCTGTTGCAGAGGTTGATTTAGCTTTAATAACTGTTGCTATATCTTATATTTTGAATAGGCGGAGACTAATATAAGATCTGCTATTGAACTCCTAAAAGATGCATGGTCAACGTTAAAAGTTCTCAATTTGGGGTCAAGAGAGGATCAATCTAATTTTCTTACTGCATGGTCCGAAATAGCCCTAGTTTGTTCTGAGGAGATGAAACACGGTGCCTTCATCTGGAAGCAATCGTTTCAGAGGAATGTGCACAACCAATTATTATCTATCCCCAAAGGTAAGCTAATGGCTGTTGTGAATTATGTTTAAAGAATTTATATTTAGTGCTAAATACGCATGCTACCTGTTTGTGGGATGGTTGGTTGACACAGGCTATTACTATATACTTGGACTCGGAGAAATTTGTAGAGTGGCAGAAATTGTTCGACTCTCAGCCAAACTTCACAAGCCATGGATGTTATGTAGTTCTGAAGATCCTGCAAGATTGTTTGCACTTTTGAACGAGTGCTATACCATATGGTCTGATTCAGGACTTGAAGAAGCCCTTCTTTGTTTGTCAAATCAAAATGACATAGAGAGAAGGGGCAATTCAAGGGAATTGCTTGAATCCATTAAGTATATTCACGAGCTTTATGAGCAAGAAGTTCAGAGCTGTATCTTCACGGGAGAAGAAATCACTTGCCAGTTGTCAGCCTTGCCTGCTGGTTTTATACCAGGTATGTGTTCAAAATTTTTGAACTGTCCGGAACACTTTGCTTAGAATATTCACATTATCAGGGTCTAAATGGGAGTGATCACATGATAATGTTGTTGGAGAGTGGAATATGGGGTGCGTCAAGTGTGTCTCACCTTAATATCAGATCTCACAGTGTATGTGAATCCATACATTGTATGTTTAGTTGGTGGTGTTAGTTGTTTAGGGTCTTTCTGCATTCTATGCTCCCACAGAGGAGGGTCTTTTGTTAATTTTAAAATGGAAAAGAAAGAATCTGGATTACTAATCAATCTGGGCAATCTTAACAAGGTTTTCTTTTTTCCTCTTGATTTGTCAGGTTTGAAATCGATAACCTGGAATGGGAAGCAGTATTTCCTCACGCTCGCAAACTTGTGGGTGAATCTAGTGAATGCAGATCTTCCTTGATTTTGAGTTGGATGACATCTTGCAAGTCTTGCGTGCCGCCTATAATGAGGTGACTCTTCCCACCAGATTTTGCCAATGTTGTTGAAGTTGTCTTATGAAAAGAAAAGTGCGAGCAAAATTGTGGCAAGAGCCAGTTTTTCTCCCTCGTTGAAGCCTTCTGGAGCTCCCTCAGCTTTGTTGTTGGAGTGGAATGATTGATAGTGTGGGTTGGAATTTTGCAAGTCAATTTTTGAAGTCCTCGTGATCGTACTTGCATGAGTGCTTGTGGGATCAGGGCAAAGCTTCCGGTTTAGGTATTCTTTGTTGAATAGGCAATCATTCTTTCTGTGGGGCAATAATTGGATATAGAAGTGTTGTACTACTCTGTAGTTTGTAAGTGAAGAAATATATGTACTTACAATAATGCAATCTTATAAATGTCAAATAGAATGTATAATTCGGGAGAGAATGACTTTGCTTAATCATCAAATATTGTTTATCTTGCAATGCAGATGGGAATTACCGTGACAGTGCCACATTATAGTTTTCTAGTTGCGTTGAGTCAGTTTTTGACTTGTAAATTCCTCTTCTTTTTGTCCTTGTTTTTTGGGTGTACGAGGAGCACAGCACTAGCTCACGGGGATGCTTGGCTGGAGTACAAATTTTCCGGTCAAATCTGACAAGAACGAACTTGACAATCACACTCCTTGCATTTATTTCAAATTTAATGAAATTTCAGCTGGTGATCAAGGCAATGTTATATTACAAGATAATCTTCTGCTCTTTAATGTAAGATCCTCTTTGATGGAGAGAATAGGGTGTTGTTTAAGGGATTTTTTTTATTATCAAGGATGGGGTTAATATGCCTTTTTTTAAAGGTTTTCACGGTTTTTTTAGGGATATGTTGCACCAAAAAAAATTTATTACCAAAATGCTATAGCCAAAAAAATATGTACCAATATGTTATATAACTAAGAAGTCGTTCCAAGAACGACTTTAGAAGTCGTTCTTCCCAAGAACGATTTCTACACAATCTCCCTGTACACGCGTCCCGATGCATGAGTTAAATATGTTACTCTTATTTAACCTCAAACTACCCCATCATATCTCATCATAAGCATATTAAAATTATATCCTCTTTAATTTTCTCCATTTTTGTTACTATCTTTGGAAAAATTAATACTCCCTTCGGTCCTATATATAAGACCTAGTTGACTTTTTTAGAAAATCCTATAAAAAAGCAAAATAAGTTAATCATCAAATGATTTACCCAATTTTTTCCCTTAGACTAGTTTCTTTTACCTATAAACTAATGTATAATCTAAAAATATATTAAATATGTCATGATTTAATAGCCTATTTCGCAACCTTAACCTCTCCAAAAAAAGTCAATTAGGTCTTATATTTAGGACTGGAGGTAGTATCATATAAAACAAAAGTAATTACACATAAATTTAATAAAGTGCATACTATAAATTTAAATAACATATGAATAAAAACTAACTACTCATTTCTCACATACCAAGTAATGATAGTTGGATCTTGAAATTTATGTTAAATTTGCCACTTTTCCAACTTCACCCTTTATTAAATGATGTGTTTCACATTTTCAATTTTGATGACTTGGTATGTGAGAAATGAGTAGTTAGTTTTTATTCATATGCTATTTAAATTTAAGCTAGTATGCACTTTAATAAATTTTAAGATCCAACTACCATTCCTTGGTATGTGAGAAATGAGTAGTTAGTTTTTATTCATATGCTATTTAAATTTAAAATAGTATGCAATTTATTAAATTTATGTGTAATTACTTTTGTTTTATATGATACTACCTCCGGTCTTAAATATAAGACCCAATTGACTTTTTATGTAGAGGTTAAGGTTGCGAAATAGGCTATTAAATCATGACATATTTGATATATTTTTATATTATACATTAATTTATACGTAAAAAAACTAGTCTAAGGAAAAAAATTGGGTAAATCAATTTATAATTAACTTATTTTTCTTTTTTATAGGATTTTCTAAAAAAGTCAACTAGGTCTTATATTTAGGACTGGAGGGATTATTAATTTTTCGAAAGATAGTAACAAAAATGGAGAAAATAAAGAGGATATAAGTTTAATATGCTTATGATGAGATATGATGGGGTAGTTTGAGGTTAAATAAGAGTAACATGTTTAATTTTATGCATCGGGACGCGTGTACAGAGAGATTGTGTGGAAGTCGTTCTTGGGTGCCAGAAGTCGTTCTTGCCAAGAACGACTTCTTAATTGTATAACATATTGGTATATATTTTTTTGGCTATAGCATTTTGGTGATAAATTTTTTTTGGTGCAGTATATCCGTAAAAAAACCGGTTTTCACAGCCTCTTTAGAAGTCAACAAAAAATTGAAATGGTGTATATTTATATGGTAATTAATTTGAGGTCTCACTTAACACATCTTACGGTAGGATGATATGTCTTTTGACACTTGCTGGCAATGGCCAGTGAGGGCTGATAAATCTTTTGAAAAAAGTTTCTTAACTTCCTTAGCTTCTAAAGAGTATATTATAAGAGTTGATTTCTCCATAAATTAATGGTAAAAAATTAATGATTTTAAAATGATTATAGCTGGTTTTTCTTTAAATCTAATTTAATCTCTGTATATAAAACATTATAGTCCTTACAATCTAGTTTCAAGTGAGATATGTTGTAATTTAGCGGCGTAACTTATTTTTTTCTTTGAAAAAATTGTTGAAGGGCATTCTGGTCAACTCCTGTAAATTCACACAAAAAAGATAAATCAGCGATGTCTATTTTTTGAAATTAAATAAATTTCCTTATAAAAAGTAACACCCGTGTTTCATGGTAAACCTCGTATTAAGTAACCCTCCCCCGCCTTCTCTTGTTCGGAGCCGCCGCCAAGCAGAGCAGATCAGATAAGATCAGATCAAAGGTGTTGCGGAGAAATGTTAGACATCAATCTGTTGAGAGAAGAAAAGGGCAACAACCCCGAAATCATCCGCGAATCTCAACGCCGTCGTTTCGCCAGCGTCGAACTAGTCGATGAAGTCATCCATCTCGACAAAGAATGGCGAAAGCGTATTCTTCTTTCTCCCTCTCTTTTTCTTTACCAATAGAGAAAGCGGGAAATGACGTGTTTTCTTTTTCAGGACAATTTGAGCTCGAGAATCTCCGCAGAGAGGTCAACAAGATCAGCAAAGAAGTCTCCAAACTCAAGCGCGTCAGTTCATTCTATTTCCTTTTCTCCTCTCTGCTTTCCACATTTTTTTCTTATAATAAAAATTTAAACTTTCGATTTTAGTAGGTCTTGTACAAGTTTTCTTGATGTATAATGTGGCCATGTGTATCTTTCGCGGCTATATTGTTTGCTTACTTAGCTATCCACACTTGCAAAGTTGCCTTAAATTTAATAATCAGGACACCATTGTAAGTGGTATAAATTTGAAGGTTATCGTGGATTGACATTTCTACTGATGAAATGTGGCTAGGCGGGTGAAGATGCGACCATAGTGATTAGTCAGTCGGAGGAGGTGAAGAGACAGATTGCAGATAAGGAGGCTGAAGTGCAGGAAACCTCGAAACAGCTTAACTCGAAGCTGGAAACAATTGGAAACCTTGTGCATGATTCTGTTCCAGTCAGCAATGATGAGGTTTCTTGTTTTCTTTGGTTTAATTTGTTGCTTTTTGATTCTTTTTCAAACCTGTCTAAAAATCATCTGTCTTTATTGTTTCTTAGGCTAACAATGCGGTGGTTAGATCGTGGGGGGAGAAAAGGATGGAACCTAAACTGAAGAATCATGTGGATCTAGTTGACCTCCTTGAACTATCAGACAGTAAGAGAGGTATACATTTATTCATCTTGGGTGCTCAAGCAACGGTCTTTTTATTTGATTGAGAGTTGTTTTGTACATATGACTTGTTTCACGTGTCTTTTTATTCCATATAGCTTTTTGGTGTGCTGTTCTGGTTCAGCTTTTGTTATTCCTTTGTTTAAAATGCTGTTATTTGATTGTGTTTGTGTAGTGCAGAAAGTACTTGCATTTGAAACTCCACGAGATCATGCACTTCTGGTGCTTATGTTTCTTGTTATTCATCTTATAGTTTTATGTCATGTTGCTTGATATATAATAGGAACTGATGTGGCTGGAGGTAGAGGTTACTTTCTCAAAGGAGATGGAGTTCGTCTCAATCGGGCTTTAATGAACTTTGGGCAGGATTTTTTGGAGAAAAGAGGTTATACTTTGTTGCAGCCCCCTTTCTTCATGAGAAAAGAGACAATGGCAAAGTGTGCTCAGTTAGCCCAATTTGA
The DNA here is from genome assembly GCA_029929735.1 of Mimosa pudica. NCBI lineage: Eukaryota > Viridiplantae > Streptophyta > Magnoliopsida > Fabales > Fabaceae > Mimosa > Mimosa pudica. Next base: position 18,129,114 of record JAKELP010000013.1, on the reverse strand, counting down.
TGAAGAACTATATAAGGTAAAGTTCATAAGATGATCCAATGGTTTTTTTGCTGCTTCTAGATCTAGCTAGTATGCTTGATAATATAGCGCTGATATAGTACGCTTTCTTGATATAAAATACTTCAAGTGCAGTCTTTTGCTCCGATAATATCTGAGTTGTTGTGCAGGTTACAGGTGAAGGAGAAGACAAATATCTTATTGCAACGGCTGAGCAGCCATTATGTGCATATCATTTAAATGAGTGGATCCATCCTTCTCAACTACCTATAAGGTAATATTTTCGAGTCAAACAGATGAAATTTGAACAAGTGCTTTAGATTTTGATTAAAAAAAACGCCCTTGACAGATATGCTGGCTGTTCATCATGCTTCCGTAAGGAAGCTGGATCTCATGGTCGTGATACCCTCGGAATATTCAGAGTTCACCAATTTGAGAAAGTGGAGCAGTTTTGCCTCACTAGCCCAAATGGTAATGACTCTTGGGAAATGCACGAAGAAATGTTAAAAAACTCTGAAGATTTTTACAAGGCTGTAAGTGTCGTCTCTCATCAAGCAATCAGAATATGATATATATTATTGATTTACTTCATTTGAATGCATACTTTGTTTAAAAATAATTACTGCGCATGACTTTGTGAATTTTATAATTTGTTATACATTTTATTATATGCATTAATATTGATTTGGAAATGATTATTTGATCCTACGCCCTTGTATATAATGTTGTTGTCATGCCAAAGATTTCAACCGAGGGCATTTTGTTTTTCAAAATTTACAATAATACGAAATTAATGAAAGATACTAGGCCCATCTAAATTCTAAATATGTGATTGCCTGTGTATAGATGTTAATACTTGAAATAATTGCTGCAATGGTTATGTCTTGCACAAATTAACTATTGCTTTTCCATATGGTTGTTTGCAGTTAAAGCTGCCTTATCAAGTAGTTGCCATTGTATCTGGTGCTTTGAATGACGCTGCAGCTAAGAAGTATGATCTAGAAGCATGGTTTCCTGCATCTAAAGCTTATAGAGAGCTAGTGTCATGTTCAAACTGTACTGATTATCAGGCCAGAAGATTAGAAATTCGATATGGTCAGAAAAAGGTCAGTTATGGCATGTCATCTTAAATGTTGATGGGCAATATGGTATAGAGTTTCTTCAATAAATTTTGAAGTGAGACTATAAATGCTTTTTATAATGAGTTACTACAAAAAGTTCTTTATTAGCATTGCTAATCACAAATGTTTTTGGCAAATGTCTACATTGAATGTTCATTTATATTATAATTACAAGCAAATGTGATTCAAGTAAACTTGTTTTTGGAAATCATGGAAGTGGTTACAATTAAATTTTCTGCATTGAATATCAATTTCTATGCAGTAGTGAAAATTTGGTTGGTAAAAATTGTGGTTGGAATTAAACAGTCGTGCTCTTACATCTTTTTTTTTCTTGCTGTTACAGAACAATGAGCAGACTAAGCAATATGTTCACTTGTTGAACTCTACTCTCACCGCTACTGAGAGGACTATTTGCTGCATACTAGAAAACTACCAGAAGGAGGATGGTGTGGAGGTACCAGAAGTCCTCAGACCATACATGGGCGGAACGGCCTTTCTTCCTTTCAAGAACCAAGGGACTAAATCGAAGGCGTAATTGCATTTTTGTCAGCTTTTTTAAAGGAATATCTGTCTTTATCCTTAAGTTATTTCCCATCATGACCTGCCCATGATTCATAGTTTATCCCTTTGCTATTCCTTATCATGACCTGCCACCACCTCTCCCTTCATTATCGTTGCCTCTCCATTTCCCCTTGAGCAAATGATCCTTAATGACCACCAGGAATTAAAGAAATTGCGCCAATAGAAATACAATCATATGACTTGAGTATTTTTGTAGATGGTCCTTAGTATTGGCCAGTTATGTATCCACCAACTTTGTTACTTATTTACCGTTTATATTTGCATTTTGGAATTAATTGTTCATTGTTAAATTGATTAGTTCCCTCTAAATGTTTAGTAAACTTGACATGGAAGGGGGAAGGGCATTATGTTTCATTTTAGCTCGTACAGGGACAGTGTGTGCCGGAGTGTATTTTTGAGGGTGAATGAATGGCCAGAGCATCTCAAAACATGAGCATAACCCGAAGCTTATGAAATGGTGTGATTCATGGAGTCAAGTTCTGAAGTCAAAATTGCTTTGTGTATTGCAGGGCATCGAAGGGCCTTCATTCTAATGGAGCTAAGCCTATACTGACATGTATAATGAAATTTATTGAAAAGAGGAATCCCGTCTGGAAAATAGCTTCTACTATTTTCAACAAGGTTTAACATTTCTTCATAATGGGCTCAACCAACAGAGGACCAAAACTATTATCGTCAGCACGAAGAGAGGAAGGATGAAGTGATTCGTAAAAGGAACACACTTGAGTTTTCATACATTTGATACATCCATTGCAAGAGTGTTTTTGCGGATTCATAACCAAATACGTTAATTATTCATATTGCGTTCAGAATGATGATCGTTGTCAATCACTGGCCGCTTCACAGATTTCAAAGAAAAAAAGGTTATTTTTTCACCAAAAGACGTTATCTAGCCTTAAACAGTTGGTTGATATGAAGAAATCCAAAATTTCTACGTACATGAACTTATGGCTAGATGTGTAAAATAGTTGTTGGCCAAGGAATTTATCAAAACAGACGATCATGTGTAAACATTAAAGCGGGGATATTTATTGTATGTGTTCCGGCCGTGTTTAAGAGCATAGTTTCTCAGGATTCTGCCCAGCAGTGCTAAAGAGGCAGGTGCTAACATGTGAATGATGAGTATTTATATTTGAGACGTAGGACTTAACAATAAGCCATACAACCTACCTGACATTTGACTAGAAAAGCCTATTCGTTCATGCAAATTTCCGATGATATTTTCATCACATATTATCAACATCAATCATTGTTAATATCGATATTGACCAATATTAACTAATTCTTATAAGCTATGTTTAGCTTCAGATACACACGGCATGTTTCAGCCTCAAGTCATGTGTCCGTTGAACGCTCGCGAAGTTTTATGTTGGCAGTAATGTGAAATTGAGGCGCTAGCGGACTATAACATGTCAACATATGTCAAAATGAGCATATGACTGATAAAAAAAAATCAAAATAGAAGGAGCATATGACAACAGAAAAGCATGATAGCTTCAATCTTTCATCGCAAAGCACAGAAGGTCGAAGGCGTGATAAGTTGCGTAAATTGTTAATTTACCCATCGTTTTCCACAGCAATCAAATCAAACAAGGTCAACACGTAGTAAAAATGAAAGGAGAAAATTCAGGGAGGCAAAAATTTTATTAATCACACCGCATATCCGAAAAAAAAAATACACCTTGCAATCCTACATATCATTGCAAAATGAAATTTATTTGACATCAGTCCATCTGTAACGCATATATGTAAATCCCTGAAGGCTGAAACTTCTTTCAAAACATAATACAGGCGATTGACATGGAGAAATTAACCAAACTACTCTATACATAAAAGATCTAAATATTTTCATTCACTTACTCCCATTTTATATATTTTTTACTCTTCCCTTTGGGACCAACAATATCCTTCTAATTGCAAGTATAAGTACCCAAGTAGTGGCGGAGATCTTCTCCTTTATCATCAAAAGCAATGCTGAGCTCAAAACAGTCTTTAAGATCTGAGCATGCAATCCTTTGAAGTATCCCGGTAAGCCTTCCCTTTGCCATATAGCACAAAGAACTCCACAAATTGTTTTCCCCGACTTTTTCTTTGGTTTTAAGGCTGATTTTTCCTCATTGTCTGCTGCTTGAATCATCACCTTGCACCTAAACAAGGAAAGACTTGAAATTGGTCCTGGATAATAAATTTACGAGTACAAACAAGTGGGAAGGAGCAATTACAAACCTGATAGCTGGATATGTTAAGACGGTAGCAACACTTTTTGAAATGGCTCCCAATAGAAAGGCCATAAATGCAGAGAGTGCTGCAGGAGATGGTCCTTTGTCCGCACTGTTTTGCTGGTTCTTCAGGGCACGTTGTTTCAGCTGATCAAAAACTGTATACTGCACCAAACAATAGCTCCAGGTTAAGCCATGCCTCACACATGGTGCATTCCAAATAGAAAATAATTTAACAGTTAGTGATCAAATCCACTACAGAATTCGACTCGCATATTTACAGCTTAACATTGAATACCTGAATTGCTGGGTTTGAGGTCAGCAGTAAGGAAATGCTGAGACCATCAAATGCATCACTCCAAGTGCCTTCTGTAAGGGTCTTCAGAAGACCTTTAGATTTTCCAAAATCACTCGTCTGCATCCTTGAAGAGGCTGTATCCAGGGGCTACACAGTCATCAATGAGATACTCTTGTATTAAATTATTTTAGTTCAAATAAGACATCTTTCAAGAGGCAGGGATGATAGAAGAAAAGACACAAAACATAGACTAGAGTATGAAACTAAATACAATTGACACCCATGTGTTATTTTCATTTGCTTCCAAGGCAACACAGATAATTGAAGTACAGCGACAGCACTTGTTCATATATCGAAATGCAACAAATCCCTTCACTAGCTTTTCATATTCCAACAAGCAAGAAAAAAATACATGGCACCAACAAATATGCAGGACAATGAACCACAATCTTTGTTTTCCCTTATTCCACTGCTATCATGGTTTTAACTTGACAAAAATGACAATACCACCTTAAACTTGAATATATTAATAGCTTCAGTTTCATCACAAAATAAAATGTTTTTCAGACAAATTAGGGTCCCTTTGATTGGTAAAATGCCAAAAGCAAAAGATTATCTTGATTTTTCCTCTCACCTGAGTCACAATGGCGGTGCAGGCCCCAGCAGCAGCAGCAATGAGCAAGTTTGCTTTGGTTCCAATACGTTTATAACCGCTCTTCCGCAGATACATTCTTTTAAAGTAGCTGTAGCCATAGAAGTAGACAAACTGTGAAATGAAGGATTGAAGGTTTTTTGTTCCCAACCCCTGATAAAGGGAAAGAACTCGACCGGAAGATATTGCTTCCCATAACACATCAGACAGGTTCCTGCAAAATTCAAAGCAAGTTGAATGAACCTAATAGATAAATACTGTCCACTGATTGAAGGCTTAGACAACATGCTAAGATTAATATTCATATAGCCAAACAATCAACATCTCAAATTGCAGCAACAAGAAGACACTATTTTCATAGCATTAGTCATTCGCTAAATGAGAAAAAAAACATTTTTTTGATCGCGATATTAGAAGTAGAAGGGTCCAATTTAAGGTTGATCTATCTTTCAAGCAGCAAAGGTAAGGATCAGGTTGACCAAAATCAATCACAGCATGAATTGGACTACCCTCTGGTCAACAAAGGACGAAATTCAAAACACAAATTCGACAAAAAAAAAAAACTACTTTTACTCCATGACTTCATCATATTCAGAGTCAACCTATTACACTACGCAAATAATTCCCATGGGAAAAGAAATAACAGAAAAGAAATCACAACTTTATGAACCCAACGAGAATGAAGTCCAATTAATGAAGGGCACAGTACAGATTACTAAAAACGATCACAGTAAAAAAACAAAGATGAAGTGAGAAGTGATGAGATAGAAAAGGACCTATATTTTTGGTGACCATGAGCTTGAGCCTCGGCTTGATATTTAGTCTTACAGGTGTCAAGAGGGTACAATATGGTGGTGCTCAAGAGTGATCCAATGGCTCCAGACGTAGCCTCCGCCAACGATTCAAGATCAACACTCATCTCTCTCTCTCTCTCTCTCTCTCTCTCTCTCTCTCTCTCTCTAATTCTGATGATTAGATTCAGATGGGCGTGTTGTTCGGAGGCGATGAACTAGAGAGAGAAAGAGAGACGTCAAAGGAAAGAGCTGACAAGTGATGAGTTGGTTGGGAGAATCGCAATGAATGTATATTGTAATGAAATTGTTTTAGGTGCGAATTCCGAAACGTTGTTTTATGATGTCCACTTTGGACTATTTTGAACGTGCGTCCCATGCTCCGTCCATATAACACTAACGCCGTTATTTATTATTTGACGGTGTGCCGCTCATTTACGGAACGCAATTTCAATTTCGCTCCAACTTTTGTTGTTGTGTTGGTGCTGGCAAACCTCGGGCGCCGCCGCGCTTTTTAGTTTAATGTGTGTATTTTTGTTTTTGTCTTTGGATCTTAATCTGTTGACTTAAATGTCCTCTGTATGCCCTTTCTGGCCCAATAAATTGGGCCCAGCTTCTTCTTCATGACGTGACCTTGCTTTAGATAGTATGAAAAACGTGATTTTTTCATAAATTATTTTCTTGATTTGTTTCAATGAAAATAAGGATACTTAGTTATTTTGTTATGATCGGTGTTCACCGGGAAGTAAGATATCGCAAATCACGTTTATTTCCTTCTCACCAATTCTCTCATTTTTACCTGGCTAAAATGTAAATTGTTTGTTATTTTAGATAATCTGACCATAAAGATCGCATATCCTTTTAGTACATTTCTTTAAAAATAATGATGTGCATGTATCAATCTATGTTTGAATATTTTGGTAAAAAAAAAAATCTATGTTTGAATATAAACTTATGTTTCATTTAAGTCATGAGCCACTCAACTTTTCCATGACAATTTTTTGCATGAAAACCTTAAAAAAAAAGAAATTGTGTGTTTCCATAAGCTATTTTTTCTATAAACTCGGAAACTATTTTCAATAATAAATATAAATAGTTCTCTAAGAACACTTTTCTCGTAAGTTATTTTCCGGAAGCATTCCGCCAATTTTTAAATGAAAAGACAAGCGTGAACCTGTGAAGTTCAAACTGATAGTTTTTTTTTTGCTCATGCTCTTGGGTCACACTACAATTTTGTCTTGTTGTTTAACGGTGAAACGACTCAGATTGATCATAGATCTCAAAATAAATGCGAAGAGTTACGAGGATGGTCAATTGTACTTATCTGTTTAAATGGAATTTGGGAATGATGATTACATGTATCTTTGCATGGCCATCCACGAGGAAGGGCCCATGACATTTCAAACGGATGCAAACGTATGTGATCATAATCAATAAAATTGACCACTTTCAAACTCGTACATCTTTAGAGATTTTGATTCTCCTTCTTTTTCTAGCAAGTGGGTCAGACAAATCAACCAATGACAGAAGCATTTTATTGCCAAAACCTAATACAATGGGATGAAGAATACAATATTAAACATTTGCAAGTATGGGGCTCATCATAAGTATTTCTTTTGGTCTTTAATGTAAATTCAGGTTGGTTGTTTCAGACAAATGAAAAAAAGACTTTTAAGTATATATATTTATAACTTTTTATACGAAATATTTTATCTAACTTATATAATGTGTTATATGAATGTTTTTTATTGCCAAGCGAGTGGAGACCTTATGATGCTTTTAGAATCATACCGTTGTATTCAGATGAACTCTAAAATTAGAATTGTGAATTCATTTTAAGGTAGGATATAGATAGAGCCGGTAATATGGGTCTGGCCTGTCGGGCCGGTCCGTTTTCATGCAAACCCGAGGAGGGCCGTGTAAAGTCCCACATCGGCTGGGGAGGAGAACGAAAGGTGCTATATATAGGCCTGGATACCTCCCCCTCTTGACGCGTTTTAAAGTCGTGAGGGGTGAGGATTCCCCAAAGCGGACAATTTCGAGAGCGAGGCGCTGGGATGTTACAGATGGTATCAGAGCCAGGCTCGGGTCGGTGTGCCAGCGAGGGCGCTGGGCCCCAAGGGGGGTGGATTGTAAAGTCCCACATCGGCTGGGGAGGAGAACGAAAGGTGCTATATATAGGTCTGGATACCTCCCCCTCTTGACGCGTTTTAAAGCCGTGAGGGGTGAAGATTCCCCAAAGCGGACAATTTCGAGAGCGAGGCGCTGGGATGTTACAGGCCGGGCCTGCTGTTTTGATGGAAAAATAGGGGAGCAGGCCGGCCCGCGGGCCGGCCCGTATTTTAGGCCCTTTTCCAAGTTTTATTTTAAAAAAAATTGCATTTGATTCTTTATTTAATTTATGATTTTTTTGTTTCTTTTTTTATACATGCTTGAAGGACAATTAATTCTTTTTTTTCTCTCTTTTCTTGGATGATGGAGGAGATAGCGCATATGATGGTAAAGAAGAATTGCAAAGACTTGATATTTTTGTCAGTGGAGAGGAGTCAATTCATAGTGAAGCACAATCAAATGTCGTTGATGACATTGATGATGATGTGCACTCTTAGATGACTCGTTGAATGTTATTGTTTAATGTTTATTTAGATTTATATTTGAAGACTTTGTTATTTATTTTGACAGTCAGATTATGCGTATCACTATCAGTGTTACAATGTATGTTGTAATGTTATCGCTTATCAGACTATATTATGACTTATAACTATGTTCATTGTGGATTTGTGATGTTATTAGATGATTTTGTTTTGCTAAAACAATAAAACTTACATGGCAAACAATGTGGAAAGAGGAAAAATGGGTTTAGTAAAAGGATATTTTTTTAAAAAAAAAAGAAAGAAGAAAGTGGGCTAGGCCCTACGGGCGAGGCCCGGCCCGATGACATGAGAGCCGGGCTTCGCAAATAGGGGAGTAAAAGGGGGACCGGGCCTAAGTGGGTCTGGCCCGTTTAGGCCCGGCTCGATGTGGGCCGGCCCGAATTCCCAGCTATAGATATAGACTAATATTTCTAGTTAAACAAGTTGCCATCAAACTGGATACGAAATGTTAACTCAAATTGATAAGGACTTTTCTCTGTCTAGTATGGGAAATGCTGTTGGTATTCTAGGATTATCACACGAAAGTTGGCACTCTTATTCCTTCAAGGCACCTAGGGTATTCAATCTACATCAAGTATTGCGGGAATCAAATCCTTATACATTGACATAATCAAACACAACATGAAATGGGAGTCACTCGAAACCAATCCATATTAGTGTGCTATATATTTTCTTTTGGCGATTGTTTGCTACATATTCTCCTCTCTTAATCCATGTAAACAATGTACTACATGCCAAAGCTGTAATTTTTAAGACAAAGGGCAAATAAATAGGGGAGGGGGAGGGAAAGAGCGAGAATGCTAGATTTTACATTTTTACCTATCGTGTGGACCCTAACATGTCTCGCTCTGTCTTTTTTTTGGACATGGCACCTGACCTGACCATTTAAACTTGTAGGTTAATTGACATTTCTTTTGTGACAAGTCGCGGGAGAATTTCCTGAGACAAGGAACCTTCTGGGCTTTCCCATCAATAACAAAGAGCCTTCTTCAGCTTCAGCTAGGGTTCTTCCTCCTCCCTATCCCTAACACTCTCCTTCTTTAGCTTCTTTAACGTCATCGTAATTTCTTTCACCTCTCTCTCTCTCTCTCTCTCTCTCTATTATTCACATCAACCATTAACTTTTTGCTTACCACCTCACTTATTCGCTATTTCATTCTATTCACCTATACATTGCCTATAACAAACACCATAAATTTCATCTGCATACATGAATGTTTCTGTTTCTGTTTCTGTTTTTTTTATTCTCGTGGATTATTCGCGCGCTGAGCTAGGCTTTTGAAATTGAGTTTTTAGGGTTTCGTGAATAGGAGGGATGGCAAAGGCTATTTCGGAAACTGTGAATCCGTACGGGCGAAGTGGAGTGCGTATTGTTGTTGCCGGCGACCGGAACACCGGTAAATCAAGCCTCATTATCACTGCTGCAGCTGAAACTTTTCCGTCAAATGTGCCACCTTTGTTGCCGCCGACGAGGTTGCCTGAAGATCTGTATCCTGATCGTGTGCCCATCACAATTATTGATACTCCTTCACGGTATGAATTTTTAAATTCTAATTATTTGTGATTCTATTAGAATTCTTTTTTGGTTTTAGAGATGATTTATAATTATAATGATGTTTTATGATTATAATGAGGTTGATATTATAAGTTATAATGCAGTCTTCATTAAGCTGGATTAAACCGTTTTTCAGTTATGATATAGAATCTGATTGTTTTAAAAATAACATTTTGTTTTATGGTTGTTTCAATGAGAGTGAGAAATCTCGAATTAGGTAATCTTCCCTGATACTGTTAATTTGGATAGGGATTGAAAATAGAGAATTTGTTCTGCTCTATCCTGAACTCTGAATTGAATTTTAAATGAATCAAGAGACTAAATGATAAATTTTTCAGTTTCTCAAACCATGGTATTTAGACGTTTCTGCTTTGCGATGGCATTCAATTAAGGATAAATGGACTTTTTACGTGGCTGCATGAGTTATGGTGATTTCGACCGGTTCAGTTAAGATTGATCTCAGATTCCCCGTTAAGGGATATGATCTACAAATAAATTCATTCCTTTAATTTGCATTTGTTGGTAACTGTTTTCGAAAACGAGTTGATAAGGAGATTGTTTTGAAATTGTATTTTTGTCATGATATCTGCTCCGTGAAAAAGTTTGTGTTTGCCTTGGTGTTGCTTAGGTTAATGTGATTACTTGCTCTGCGATTTCTATAGTTTGATCAATTCAAAAAATCCATTTCTATAAACTTAAAAGAGATAATGTTATTGTTTTTGTCCATTTTGCCAATTTCTGTCTGCACCCGTATTAAGTTTCTGTCTTCATTATTACAGTATCGAGGATAGTAATAGAGTTGCTGAAGAATTGAAACAGGCTGATGCAGTTGTACTTACCTATGCATGTGATCGGCCGGAGACACTTGATAGACTGAGTACATATTGGCTTCCACATCTCCGTAAATTGGAGGTTTGGACTTTTCCTATCATTCTTAAGTATGACATTTTGAGGTGATTCTGTGGTGTATACATGACTGAGAATAAGGCTATGATATTGAGCAGGTAAAGGTCCCAGTTATAGTGGTTGGTTGTAAGCTTGATTTGAGAGATGATAATCAGCAGGTCAGCTTGGAACAAGTGATGTCACCAATAATGCAACAATTTCGTGAAATTGAAACTTGCATTGAGTGTTCTGCACTCAGGCATATCCAGGTAATTATGGATTATAATTTACATCTCATAATGAAATTATATTAAGGTGCCAAGAAATTGTTTTTAATGCAGCAATGTCATTGTTAGTTCAGTGAGTTGGAACATTGTTGTTGATATGATTATCTTTTCTGACAGGTACCTGAAGTTTTCTATTATGCCCAGAAGGCAGTTCTTCATCCTACAGCTCCATTATTTGATCAGGAATCACAAACTTTAAAGCCACGATGTGTACGAGCCTTGAAGCGAATTTTCATCCTATGTGACCATGACAGAGATGGCGCCCTTAGTGATGCTGAACTGAATGATTTTCAGGTTTCAGAATTTCACAATTCTTAAATTTTTTTCTATTCTGTCTTAGTGAGACAATTATCCTTTGAGATCAGTGAGACATCTAACAAATTATAAACAGGTTAGATGTTTCAATGCTCCCTTGCAACCATCTGAGATTGTGGGTGTTAAGAAGGTTGTAGAAGAAAAAATTGCTGAAGGTGTGAATGAACGAGGGCTTACATTGACAGGTTTCCTATTTCTCCATGCCCTTTTTATCGAAAAAGGGCGGCTTGAGACAACATGGACTGTCCTCAGGAAGTTTGGATATAATGATGACATCAAACTTGCTGATGAGTTGATTCCACCCCTGAAACAAGCTTCTGATCAGGTATATCTTGTTGCAGCAGATTGTGACTTTGCTGTGTTAGGCATTGGTCATGATAATGAAACTTTATGTTGCCTTGCTTATTTATTTTGATTTGAATAATTTTTATTAGAATTTGTAATTGATGCCCATCACATAAAAAAAGGAATGTTGTGAAAACAGAATTGTACAACTGTTTTAAATAGTCCTGTATATTTAGTCTAGATTATATTGGTTCAAGGTACACACAGATAAATCAGTCCAGACCAGTCTTATTTGGTTGGAGATGGAGAATCTCTGATTCTATAACTATTTTATATTGTGCAAACTTTAATCAACTGCCATAATTTACTGAATTCATGTGTGTGTGTGTGTGTGTGTGTGTGTAATATGCCTAATTTAGATTGGCTGGAATGATGTCTGCAGAGTGTGGAGTTGACAACTGAGGCGATTGATTTTTTGAAGGGAATCTTTGAAGCATTTGATGGAGATGATGTATGTCATTTGTTCTCGCAATCTTGAATATTTCTTTTTCTATCCGTTTATTTTATTGCTTTCAACTTGTCAAGTGGTCATCAATCTTCTTTAAAGTTTCACTTTGACCACTTACAAGGGGCAGTATAGCTAACTATGCTCAAAATTTGACCACCACCCATTGTCCTACAGGATGGGATACTTAAGCCTCGTGAGATTGAAGAATTATTTTCAACTGCCCCTGAAAGGTGATTCGATTTACTTTCATGCACAATTTAACATTCTCTTTTGGTATGATAAGCAATATCAGTTCCCTTGGTTGAATTACATTCCATTGCCTTAACTATTCTCTATACTGATTTACCTGCCTCTGGACTGCCCATTATGTGACATTTCTGGTATTATGCTCATTGATGGTGAACTGATAACCTTTCTTGGATATCATATCTTGTGATTCTATGAAGCTTATGTTTGTTTAAGCGTTAGGCTGATAGGATGAAATACTTCTTCTTTCCTAATTATAAGGATCAATTCACTCGTATAATATATTAATTGTTTCTTTACCATATTTTCCTTATTCACTGGCATTTTATTGTTACACGTTTAATTTGAATCATTAAATGGTTAGGGCTTTTTTTTAAAAAAAATGAGACATTTTCTACATGTTAATTACAAATAACCATCTTAAAGTTTTGTTTTGGATTTCACAAATTTGTTAAAAGGATCTTATATATAAGATTAGAGAGAGCATTTGTTTCTTGATGCTTTAAATTGTACGTAGGCAGGGGTGGTGGTGTTGTAAGTTTCTCTGTACTTGTGCTCCCCTTAAACTTATGCTTGTGAACTTCCATTAGTACTTGATTGTTTACTCTATGTCAACTCTTCAACATGTGTATGCCATTTGTGAATCCAAATCCTTTTGTCAAATAGTAATTCCTGGGATGTTGCTTGCTTATATTAATATGCCTTTTATTTTGTTTGGGGATATTGCAGTCCTTGGACTGGGACACCATATGAGGATGCAGCAGAGAAAAATGCATTTGGAGGGTTATCACTTGATGCTTTTTTGTCAGAGGTGTGCAGATCTCCCATTTTATTTCAACCCCCCTCCTTCCAATTGCAAAATCACTCTTAGCTGGTCTGAGAACTAATATAAGGGAATAAATATCTATATATCTCCATACCATGTAATATCTGTCAAGCCACACTATAAATGAGTCTTGAATAGTATGATTCATCCACCTACTTTTATTGGGAGATTCTTTCCTTACTTTCTTTCTTCTTTTTCTGGACAGTGGGCACTTATGACACGTTTGAACCCAAGATTTAGTGTTGAAAATTTGATATATATTGGCTACTCTGGTGATCCATCATCTGCTATCCGTTTGACAAGGAAGCGCCGCATTGATCGCAAGAAGCAAAAGTCAGAAAGAAATGTTCTGCAGTGCTTTGTTTTTGGGCCAAGGAAGGCTGGAAAATCTGCCCTGTTGAATTCCTTTATTGGAAGGTCTTTTTTATTTCAAAGGCTACTTGCATAAACTGTAATGATGGGGCATACTATATAATCTTACTGTTGCTGTGTTAACAATGCAGGCCATGTTCTGATAATTACAATCCAACCACAGAGGATCGTTATGCAGTGAATGTTGTTGACACTTCCATGGTAAACTGCTTCTCTTTTACTCGTGCATGTTGTCATGTAAATGTCAACTAATGCCATGCACTATTGGTTGTGGCACCGTAGATTATTCATATTTACTATTTGTTTCTGGATGGGTTGTTGATGAATTGGTTTTGGTCAACTTATTTCTGTGAGTAGAATTGTTGCAGATGATTGTGATAATTTACTCTTTAACTGTGATGCTTTTAAATCTTGTTCTGTCATGAAGAGTTCAATTCAACAAGTCGGCATAATAAATTATCATATTTCCAATTTCTTTATGCAGGGGAACAAAAAATTTCTTATATTAAGAGAAATTCCTGAAGATGGAGTTCGGAAGCTGTTGGTTAACAAGGAGTCTTTGGCTGGTTGTGACATAGCTGTTTTTGTCCATGACAGGTGACCATTGACATAATAGTTAATTATGTTAGTAATAGGAAATAGTTCACCAATATTTCAGTCTTTTTAGAGAAAGTACCTCGTTTTTTTCTTTAAACGACTCATAACTTATTGTTTTTTTATATTTACTTCTACATTGGATACGCATGTGCTACTGAACAATATATTTTCAATAAATGTCTAGAAATATTGCTAGAAACTACCTTTTCCCCCTAGTTTCTAATATTTCACAACATTTCTATATATGATCTGTTTGGATTTTTTAAAAAAGTTATAATAATTTTTCTCCACAAGATATACACTTTTCAGGTAAAATTAGAATGGATTGTGTATTTGAATGAGCTTTGTTGGACAGTTCCAAGATAAGTTAATTGTCTCAGCACTTTGTTAAGTGTGCTGAGGTTTTGCCCAATGATGATTATATAGTCTAGCCCTTTCTTTTATAGATGGTAATACTGGCTTATTTTTCATTCCAGGTCAGATGAGTCCTCATGGAAGACAGCATCTGAACTCCTTGTAGGTATTGCTGGTCATGGTGAGGATACTGGCTTTGAGGTGCCTTGCCTCATTGTTGCTGCCAAGGATGACCTGGATTCATTTTCAATGGCCATCCAGGAGTCAACTAGGGTATGTTCAAAATGATTTGATCATTTTCTTGGTTGTATGCATCATCGAGGTAGCTCTTATGCAGTAAGCTGTAGCATGTATCTATATGCTTTTGAGACATCTACCCTGACGATTGATTCATTTCATGTTTGGATTGGAGATTAAGAGATTGGAGTTGAGAATCTGATTTTCCTAGGCCTGCAAACAACGTGCTAGTTTTTGTTTATTCTTTAATTCCCGAGGTTTGATAATGGTTTTTTAAGTATGATGAGTGACAGATGAAATGTTGCTAGAGTCAACAGTCTTTGCGATTTAGGATCTTTTTTGCTCCATATGTACTTGCAATGTGCTAGCTGCTGTGATCGTTTTAAACAATATCTCTTAGGTCAGTTGAAATCACATTATTGACTTGCTTTTGCTTGTTTTTGTGCTTTGTAGGTTAGTCAGGATATGGGTGTAGAGGCTCCTATACCAATCAGCGTAAAGTTAGGTGATTTCAACAATATGTTCCGCCGCATTGTAACTGCTGCGGAGCAGCCTCATTTGAGCATTCCAGAAACTGATGCTGGGAGAAGTCGCAAGCAATACCACCGCCTTATAAATCGTTCTCTCATGTGTGTTTCTGGTATGTTTGAATCATTTACCCATTACATCTTATTTCCTGGGCTGTTTAATCTGGATTACAGATCAAAAGAAAAAGAAGCCTTATGTGAAATGTATAATACAAACTTGACATTCTGTTAATAGTTGGCTTCAATTATTGTGTCTATGGGACCAAGAAGAGCTATTGTTTTATGCTTATGGAATTCTGGTTTTGATATACACTACATAATTGCATATTCGTTATTTCAATTGCAGTTGGAGCTGCTGTTGTCGTGGTTGGGCTGGCAGCATATCGCGTCTATTCTGCTAGAAAGAATGCATCGGGTTGAAGGCCAAGTTTTTATGAGCGAGCAAATCTACATCCTGCTTAGCCAGCCTCTTATTTGGCTGTGTTTATGTAATGTTGTCTTTTTCCTTGTTCTGATTACATATTTTTTCCCTTTTAATTTTGATTCTTCAGGTTAAGGTTGCAGTCAGAAAAAATTATGTTTAGATTGTTTTTTTGCCTTTTTATTGGTGTTTGCTCGCTCGAGGCTTTCCCGTCATGTCATGCAAGTAATAATACGCGGTTGAGGCGCGTGGTGTTTAGTAACAGTAGAGAATATAAAAGGTTCATCCATGAGTTAATCCCTTGCTGCAAAATCATCTCTCTTTGGGCTAGTAATAATACACCGCTGATGCATGGTGCGATATGATTTTTTTTTAATATAATCTGGATATCAACGGTCATGAGAGCTTACACGAAATCATCTTTCTTTTGTTCCATATGGTTGTTTTATGTGTCAGAATTCGTTCGAAAAATAACTTGGCAAAAAAAAAGCTTTAGAATTGAAATAGGGAATGGCACAGAGGATTTATTAAAACTCGTTTGCCCTCTATGGGCATTTTTTAACCTTACCTTATACATGATATTTGATACAGTTGAATTTTTTTTTGATCGAGATACAGTTGAATTAAAGGTACTTATTTTCGCGAATAATAAGAGAAAAATGGATTTCTTCGGCTTTTAGAAAATGTGTAACTTAACAACTTTAACCTTCAATATAAGTAATACAAAAATGTGTGAGTAGACAGCACAAGATAGCAATCCAGGAGTTTAAAATATTGTCCTACACACTATAATGGTTTAATTAATCTATTTCTAAGTTTTATGCATAAAGGAAAAACGCTCATTACTGCGGAATTCAATCCATGATACATGATCTTACTAGCCCTTTTCCTGCTAGTGGTTACTTCTTGCCAGTACCCCGAGCCTGATCATGTGGCAGCACTAGTAGATGAAGTTGCTGGCAGTATGAGTAGAAGAGTTCAGTGGTAACGAAGAGCCTAAAATCCAGATTAAACAACAACTCCAGCTCCAATATGTTCATCTCTTCCCTGCTCACTCCTCCCACTCTCGCATAGTGCCCATTGCTGTAACACCTGCATTAAATAAACAAAACAAATTAACTACTACCACCTTATCCAGTTCCTTCAAATAATATAATCTTACTGATTACCCATCAACAAATTTTGCTGCCACCATAATAGTGGTGATGAGGAGGCGGTGGACATTGAGGGAGGTGAGATAGCCTCCCTTGCGTTCAAAATACCTGTCCATATATATGTGTGCCATCACATAACAACATGGGCTGCACCTTGTGTACTTGTGAATTCGCTCCATGTACTGTTTCACGCTCATGTTTGGTGCTTTTATACCATGAAACATTGTTGTTGGGTCCTTCCTCGTTGATCTTCGATGCCCCTCGTTTCTCTGAATATATCTCTCTAAAACACACGACAGGTTCTGCAACACTTGCGTGGCGTTTAAGGTTTCATATGTACCCCATTCAAGTGATTTATATGTCTCTGCTCTTGTAGTGATACTTTTGAAGATGGATGCCATTTGTATTAGCTTCTGAAGGCTGTGTGATTTATATGATGATTTGATAGCAAGAAATTAAAAATAAATTTGATTTCTTTCTAAAGGGATTATTCTTTTCTTTTTCTTTCAGATGCTCGTACTACTTATCAAAGAATATTGCATGTTTCGTTTAAAAGCCAAGCTTTTAGCTTTCTCGTCTGTTTGAGCATCTCTGCATGAAAAGGAAACTTTCCAATTAAGTGTGCCTCTGTTTAACACCATTTAGTTAAAAGTAGACCGTTTCATTGAAAAAACAATAGTCCAAAATTTTTCTAAAATATTGTGCTTTCTATTTTAAAAACAACATGACGCGCTTTCAACTAAATGGAAATAAGTTGAAGAAAAAGTAGAAAGGTTTTGCGCCTTTGGCATAATGACTCGAGCTTTCCTTCAGCTTCAAGGACAAAAGAATTGTGTGAGTGGATTAAAAAAATGGGAAAATTAATTTGAGATCCCTCACAAGGGAGTTAATACTAAAAAAGTCCAAAAAGTTGAAAATATTAATGTAGGGTCCCAAGGGACCTCACTTTAATATACTTGAAAAGTGAAAAGACAGTTTTGCCCCTCCTCCTTCTTCCCCACTCCTCCTCCCCTCCCCCGCTGCCGCCTCCCCCCGCCCCCGCCTCCGCCGCACCCCCCGCCGCCACCGCCGCCGTCGCATCCCCGCCGCAGCCGCCTGGTGTGGCCGGAGAAGGCGGCGGCGGCGGGGGAGGCGGCGGCGTGGGGGTACGGCGGCAGCCGCGGCGGGGGAGGGGAGGAGGAGTGGGGAAGAAGAAGGAGAAGGGGCAAAACTGTCTTTTCACTTTTCAAGTATATTAAAGTGAGGTCCCTTGGGACCCTACATTAATATTTTCAACTTTGGGACTTTTCTAGGATTAACTCCCTTGTGAGAGATCTCAAATTAATCAACTTATCCATAAAAGAGGACTCCACTGATTTTTTGAATTTTCACACTTAACTTTTCACATTATAGACTCATTCTACTGTAGACAAGCAAGTTTGGGCGGGAATTGAAAAGTCCACACAATGTTTTATTGTTCCAAAAGTCAACATAATACAAAAAGTACCTACTGATTATTAGCATTGACAAAAAGTGGAAGCAAAAAGCAAATAAGCAAACTTCTAAACATAAAAAATATGTTTAGAAAATGATTTTTTATTATTGTATTGGGGTGAGTGGGGGCAGTGCATTAAATGCATTGCTTGTTGAGATTAATTTGGGACGACACAACCAAAGAATAAACCAATTGGAGAGAGCCACATGTAATTTTGTTCATGTATATTCTGCCTATAAATAGGTGATATTTCGAGTTTGTATGTCATCCCTGCACCACGTCTCATTTTGCAAACTCTGATATCACACAAGCCATGGAACCTGAAGTGCATAACCTCCTTTCTGACCTTGCTCCCGGTTTCTTCGTTACACAACTGAGTTTGTTAGTTGATCGTGTGTATGTGCGGGAGACGATTACCCAAGTTGGAGACCCACCAAGAGATGTTAAGGAGTGGGCTGGGGTTGAGCTGATATGCTGGGATGATGCGGTAAAGGTTTATTTGTTGTTTTATTCTTTTTGGCCGGAGGTTTAGTTGATGCAAGAGGTTTTTTTTTAACATGTTATATTATTGAGTGTGTTTTCTTTCATTAATACAGGGTACCAGGGTTTTATGCTCCGTAATGACGCATGAGGCGTTGGCTGTGCTTGGACACATGTTGTCATCGAGAAAGACATACATGGTGTCTTCATTTTCTGTGGCTGAACCAGGTTATGGTATCCATAGCCGTTTTCATATCCTGTTTGATGAAAAGACCATCATTAAACATGTTAGTGCGCCGTTTGTCGACCGTGTGTTTGATATTCGAACACCTTCAGATCTTCCCACGTCCCAAATCGATGGTGGACTCATTTATGGTGAATTTGTTTAGATTTTTTTTCCAGCTTTGTTGTACGAGAGGGATATACATGCTTGAGTTAAATGTGTAATGTTAAAATGTGACAGATGTTTGTGGTTACGTAAGGCATGCTTCTCCGGTTGTCCCCGTCACACGCGGTGGGTACGTGGAGATGGAGTTTTTATTGTTGCTGGAGTCTCGAGTCAAGGGATCTGATAGGTGAGAGAAATTGTTCTAAGCTGTATTATTCTATGTCTATGAAAGTATGTAATATATTTATATCAGAGTTTTTTTGTGTGACCCAGCAATCTGAGGTGTACTGCTATAGTGCATTTACGTGGCTCTTGGGTGGAGGCCGAGTATCTGAAGATCAGTGACATGCTGCAGCATCGTGAGAATCAGCCTTTCATACTGATAAAGCGCTTACTGTTTGGAAGACCGACAAGAAGTGGTTTGTTCCTTGTCCCATGCGTTGCTGGTTTGTTTAAGCATTTGAAAACGATTCTTTATGTTAACTTGAATGCGATTGTTATTTTGCAGGCAGACCAATATTGCATTCCATATGTCATGCTACTAAGTTTGTTTATGACATTGCTATACAAGAGGTGTTGGAGAAGAGGGCTGAACTTATTTGTGGCTGAATGAGGCTCTTATAGATGTAATTTGGAAATGTCTTTGGTTTGGACAGTAGTTGTTGGTGGTTTATGTTGTTTTAATATTTAGTTGGATCATGATTGTATGTAGTCTTTTGCTATACAAGGTAGTAGTCTTTTGCTTTAGATCAATGGTTGTATGTGTGTTGAAGCGAATGTACTTGAAGTCCAATCCAAGACATTTTAACAAAGATGGTTCCTCTTTCATGTTAGTTGACGGCCCATTCCAATCATTTTACCTTCCGTAACAATAATTGTTAGGACTATATAAAAGTGGTGTTAAATGTGGCCCAACCCGAGGAGTGCACTGCTTGATTTTATTAAAACAGAGCCAAGCATATGTCTGGAATAAGAAATACATTAGGCGAAATTGCAAATTATAGATATTATGAAACTGGGTTGAAAACGATTTTATTATAGACATAGAAATTAATGATCGATAATTTCCAGAGACCCCGTACAGACAAACGTCAGCTGGGCAACGGAAAATGCAAATTACTTTTTTTTTGGGATACATAATTAAGTTCTATTTTGCAATAACTTGTACGAAACATAACGAAACGACTGATATCCTGATACAGCCATGGATTCACTTATTCTACCTTAATGTCTAGCTATTACCAGTAATTATAGGAATACAACCCAGATAAGGACCCCATTGAGGATTTCAAGCCACGAACCCTTCTCCCTCTTCGTCCAACCTGGTAAATAAATCTGCATTGAAGTTGGGGTCTTTGTGGAGGAATCTATCAACCCATTTTGTTGTTCCGCCGCTGGGATAAATCTCCGATGCAGTGGTTTGGAAGAAGAAAGGGTATACTTTTATGTAAGAGTGGGACCACATGTTTTCCACGCAAAGTGGGTTGTTAATTAGCAGTGGATATTTGACACGGAGGTGTGGTCGGAATGGCCTTACAATGGTGTCATAAAGCATTATGTCGAAATCAATATATTCGTTTGGCAGCTCCCATCCCCAGTTCATGAGCCCCAACATGCGCAAGAATCCATATATTGCTCTGAAGACTATGTATCTAATATCAAACCAACTCAGTGTTCCGGGCACAACCTGGCCGACCTCAGCCGTGATGATTCTTATTGTTGAGCTGTAGATGTCCGGAACGCCGACAACTGATAGTGGGCCCATCACTATTTGTACATCGATGAGGCCATTTTCTAGCCACGCTCCAGCCAAATTTGCTAGCCGATGGTCTTCGAATTGTTCGTAAGTTGTCATTTTAATGTATTTGCAAAAAACTTCGCTTCCTATATGATATGGTGTGTTGTTGTTTGTCCTTTATAAAGGGGGAGATTTTAACGGTTGAAATGTGATTTAATCCGAGAACTTATTGCCCAGCTACCTTATAGAGGTTGTGATTAAGTTGATGAGAGTGTCTTGTATTGGATGTTTTCCCCGTGTCAAGAGTGAAATGCCTTAGAGTTAATTTTTGTCAATCTATATATGTCAGTGGATTAGGGCAGGTTTTAAATATAATATTTTACTTTATGACGGTTGTACTTTGAGGGTTAATTTTTTAATGTAGTTACTTCTCTTTGTAATCCCTTTTAATTGACTGATTTGATTTGGTTTTAAAATATCATGTTGAGTATACCAGGTTCAAAAACCAGCTTTTTTGAATTTTGTTCTTGTTTGTCAGCAATATAGTTGATAAAGTAACTTTTGCGTAACGAGTTGAAAGAAGGTTGATAAGACTTTTTGAGTGTGTAGTTCAATTTCACTTCCCTTGATTAATATGTTCTTGTGAAGTAACTAAGTTATATTCCAACTTTTTTGGTTTACTGGACTGGAATTTCCAACTATGGTTACTTATATCCTGGTTTTCTCGGTCATGTTGTTTTGTATTTTGACACTATGCATATAAAGGGTTATTTTGAGGGTATTTCATTATTGTAAGAGTTGTTGTTGAGTTGGTTTCATCTGTTTAGTTTTCGCACTTGTCAGATTAATGCTCACACAAAAACACGTTTAGTCTTTTTAAGCAATTATGAAGGAAGGTCATATCGTAATCTGTGGTCATGCTTTCCTGGACTTGGATTTCAATATTAATTGTTATGTATTCCAACCTGTAATATGAGGTTTAGTTACATGGGTTGGAGTGTGTTTGCAGTACAGATGTTGATGTTAAATGTGTTGGAGGTCTGACTTTTTCTTGATTAGACACATGGAGTGTTTAGTTTAACTTCATTTACTTTGGTCTTCAGTTTTTAAATTACTTTAGTTACATTATAATCTATTAGTTTACTTTTGACTGATTTGGACACGATCGTGCCATTAAAAATAACTGAAGTAATGAGTTTAGTTCAAGATTACTTTGCTGCTCTATCATTATACATCTGACATTGAGGATGAAATGGCCATGATTACGAATCTGAGTGTTTTTGTTTGGCGTGAAAGTGCCAGTGCATGAAAAGGGAAGATTTGTAACAGGCTGTATTAGTTGGAGTTGTCTTGTATAGATGTCTATACACGTGAGAAAGCTTTCATAATCACATGATACATATAATGGGTTCTCTGACATGGTTTGTTCTGTTATAAAATCAGAGTTGTTCTGATATAGCGTGTATGTTTATTTTTTATCTGAAAGTCCTAATCAATTTAATAGTGGTTAGCATTGTTATGCGTTCGTCAGCTTTTATGTTTTCCATGTTCGTTTCATAGCTTGGGCTATAATTTACCCTCATATCCGCCCTTATTATTAAATAGCTTGCACTGACTAACGAGTTTTGTATAAGATAATTGTGCTGATGACTTATTTTATATAGGACTTTTTACATGAAATAGTCACTATTACCAATTGTTGCGCAATATTGTTTGGCGTGGAAGTTGCAGGGCATTAAATTGGATGTTTTTCCGCGGGCTGTATTGGTTGGCCTTTACTTGTATACATGTCAATTTTGCTGAGAAAGTTTTTACATATCTCGTGATACATATAATGGGGTGTCTGACATTGTTAAGTCTGTTAGTAAAGCAGAGTTGTTGTGATATAGTGTATGTGATTATTGCTGACATATTGGTCTCATAATAAAATATATATGGGTTAGCAATTTATGGATTTGTCAGCTTTTCTGTTTCATATGTTGGTTTGTAAGTTTGTGCTAGATCTTTTGCTCATATCCCCTCTTACTATCAGAGAGTGATTGGACCTTTGCTACAATCAAGATTTGGATCTCATAATTAGGTCTTGACAGCTTGACATCTCATATGATCAGGATTGAACTGGTTTTCCGATATGTGGTTCATTCCTAGAAAAACAAAGTTCATGCGGTATAATGAGTTACTATGATGTGGATTATATCTTTATTAAGCAGAGATCTATGTGGTTTGTAATATAAATGATAAAAGATATTATTGATAAAATGGACAGTGCTTGTTCATATAATTGTAAATGTGATGCTGCTTATTAGGGCACTATGTTTAGCACTTACTGGACTCAAATCCTCAATTTGATATTAATATATTAACATTATGTTTGTTGAAGATAACACTGGTATAAATGCTGATTTTAACGTTCAGCCATAAACTTTATGTTTGAGCAGGTATATACATTATTAGTTTGACAATTAATGTTTTAAGGACAAATGATGTGGTGTCTAGGCAGAGGTTATATTTTATCTGTTGGTATATCTCAAGTTATCACTTGCATTTTCTATATTGGAAAATAATAGAATTATATTTGAATTGCAATAGAATTACATTAGTACTTGTTCAACTGGACAGACCTAACCCATTATTTTGAGTGGAACTTCATTCTTTGTATCAAGTTTCACATTTGGTTATCATGGGCAATAGTTTTCATATATTTCTTGGGTACCACGTTTTTGTGTTCACTTTGCCTTGGGTAGCACGTTTTTATATTCACTTTTGCTGTCATGATCGGCCAGTAATTAATGACATACAATTTTTTTCGTGCATCACCCATACTTTCTAAACATGTCATTCTTTAATGTGCAGAATGTGCAGAATGTGGAGATGTGGAAAATTCAGTGGCTAACTTGTGGCTTGATTTGACATGTTTATGACACATCAACCATTGATTTTCATCACTAGATTACATTGGCAAGCGTGTTTTGTTAAACATGTTTGGTAGGAAATTACACGCAAACTTACTTTACTCATCTTTTTATAATGATTACTCCTACATTGTTCAAAAGGTTTCAATTTTGAATCCCTTTATTTCTAAGTTTTCCCGCCACCCAATTCAACCATCACTCTATATATTTGGTGGTTTCTGACTTGTACTATTACATCTGAATCTTGTTTACTATCAGTTGATATTGTTGAGTGTTACTTGTTAATTATTACATTAGTGGTAACAATTAACAATGAAGAAGGAAGATAGAACACTTCTTAATGAAGTTGAATCTTATAGTGACAGGTGGACTATACTTGTGAGGGTGTTTAGGCGTTGGAATATGTATCAAAAGACAAATCCAAAGGAAATTTCTGCGATATGTATGGTGTTGATTGATGAAGAGGTAAGTGAAAACTTAACAGGTTTTATTTCAATTGTTTATGTATGTTGTGTTATGTAGAGTGTAAATTGATTGCTGTGTACTAAAAGTATTCCAATTATTCCAATTAAGGGAACACGGATTCAAGCTACTGCTTTGTCAAGGGCATTGCCAAAGTTCGCCAATACTGCAGTTGAATCAAGGGTTTACCTAATTGATACCTTCTCAGTTTCCATCAATAAGTCGCCATTCAGGGCAACAACACATCCATTCAAACTTGAATTTAGCCAGCATACTAAGATTGAAGAAGTTGATGGAGATCTTCCTTTTTACAACTACTCATTTTATAGTCTCTCTGACCTTCTGCGTATTAAAGAGAAAAAAGAAGTTGAACACTTGATTGGTATTATGGATAATTGTTTATTCGAGTGCTAATTAATTATTATATATATTGTCTAATTTAATTGGTCAGTAATATGTTGTTTTATTTCAGATGTAATAGGTTTTGTCAAGTGTATTGGAAAAATTGAGCCTTATTGGAAGGATGATGTTGAAAAGAATAAACTCAGACTTGTTATTACAGACAACAAGTAAGAATACTTTTATACTGAGCTTTCTGTCATTTGCATATATTTGATTGTGATTTGTATTATACAAAAATATAACAATGACTTTTGAAGGGACAATGATGTGGAATGTGTCTTATGGGATGAGTGTTCTTCAGAGGCCTATTCGGACTATATAATGAACGAAGCTACACCAGTAGTGGTTATTTTTAATCTTGCCCGTATTGGATTCTCAATTGATGGTACTAATATGAAGTATACTTATATTGGTGTTTATAAAGGTCGGTTATTTTCTTATTATATTTAAAGGTAATGTTTCTGTTCAGGTGTCCCTCAAGTTCACAATTCCTACAATGCAACAAGGATTCTGTTTAATCCCGACATTAAGGAAGTTAATGAATACATTTCGAAGAATTGGTAATGTATTTTTAAGTCTAATGTATATTTTATTTTTCATTATATTAGCAATGATTGCGAAAAATTATACTTTCTTGTCAAAATTCACATTCACAGTTTTAATATAGTCCTATTGATGTGAAATGTTTTTAACTGAGACAAAGGAACCCCAAAGGATCATCTTTTGTTGTTACGGAGCTTAGCCAACCGCTTCCCACGCAATATAGCCAACCACCATCTGCTTCAACATTGCTTAAAGAACGAAGGATTGAAATTGCCGAGATACCAGCACAGAAAATTGTGTGTTCTATAAGTTCTGTGTAACTTGTTGATAAACAAGTAGATTTTCAAAATGAAAAACTTATTCCGTGTTTGTCTCATATTTTAATTATTGTAGGGAGAATACTTTGCAATAATGTGCGAAATACAGAAGTATGAGACTGTCAATGGATGGAATTATGATGGTTGTGCCAAGTGCGCTGCAATGTTGAAGGGAGATATCGAAGATTTTATCTGTCCTATTTGCAAGAAGAAACCTGATTCAATTGAACCTAAGTCGGTGCTTTATCATATTCCCCGAAATAAATATTTTACTAGCATTCAGTTAATTATTTTATGTCTATTATCTGACGTGTGGAGTTATGTATTTAAGGTTAAAGTTGCACTACTGCGTGTTCGATTCCAGTGGGACTGCTTCCATCATGTTTTGGGACAGAGTTGCACTTCAGTTAATTCACAAAACAGCTACTCAGCTTAAGTTTCTTATCAAGGAGGTCTGTCTTTTGTGTACCAGCATATATCAGCTATTTATTTCAGTTTTTATTTAGTTGGTTGGACTTTTCCAAACAGGATGGTGATGACAAGGAAGTTCTTGATATACTGGAGTCTGTTGTTTCAAAGAGGTTACTAATTAAGATGAGGAGGTCTGACTGGAATAAAAGATATCCAATTTCAAGTATTAGTGTCACTCAATTTATTATGTGTGAAGATTTAATAGGACAATTTGATGACACTGAGATAGGTGATTTTTCTGGAGGTAGCACCAGTACTTTAAGAAATATGAAGGTATTGGTGGAAAAATGATGTTTCATTTATTTTACTGTCAACATCAAATTTGGATTTACTGAATTTAAACAAGTATAAGTTTGATGCAGACTAAATCAATGAAACTGGATGAGCAATGCAAGGATTCTGAACAAACTTCATCACAACTACCAAACACACCACAAATCACATTGTTGGATAATGATGATGAGGAGGATGATGATGTTCCTTTGGCCAAACTATCCCGAATTTCAAAAAGGCAGGAAGGAAAAGGAAAGAAGTCATTAAGTCAACAAAGGGTTTCACCAGTTAAAAATGTTGTTGCTGGTACTTCAGGAAACTCATCCAAGGCCAAATCAGCTAGGAGACTCGGGAAGGCTATTAAGCAAGAGTAGATGTCTTATGTAGGATGTAGTATTAAGGTTTATATTTTGAATTATAATGGTATTATGATGCTTTCATCATGTTCTTAATGATTTGTCAGTAAAAATTGTGACAAACATTATGTGAACTATCTGAATTAGTTTATGTTTGACTACTTTTGATTGTTGTACAAGATTAGTTCAGAGCTTAGTATGTTGCTCTTGAATTAGATCTTTTTTATGTAATCTGTTATGCAATATGAATTTAATGCAAGTTTGTTATCCTTGGTACTTTTGTGCATTTATCCTGGCCTGATTTTCAGAGTAATTCATAGTGTTGTTAACAATATAACACAAACAATGTTTACTTTATAACACTATGTAGTATGGATGTAAATATGTCTGAGCATATAAGCTGGTTGACATTAAGCTATACTACCTATATGGTGTGTTTTCAAATTTCACAGATATGGAATTATACATGTGTTTTGCTGCAATTTCAGGGGTTAAGGTGCATTTTTAGTACTATAGAATATAGCAAAGTGCACCTAATATAAGGAATTTGATAAATTGAGTTAGGTGCAACACATAATATTGTCTCTTATGTTAGGTGCACTTTGCTATACTCTAGAGTACTAAAAATGCACCTTAACCCCAATTTCAGTTATTGGTTACACCATGCAGGGAATGGAATTCATAAAATGTTATCAAGAACAAGTCAGTTTAGCAGACTAACTTTATATTAAGGTTAGTTACATATATGTCCCGTGCTCCTATTTATTTAATAATATTATTTATCTTCTTGATGATACTCTGTTGTACTTCAGCATGGCATTACCATGTATTTTTTTTATTTCATCAAAATAATTGGTATTGATTAACCTTGAAGCTGGGCCCTCATGGTGTCTATCCCTTTTTGTAAGTGTAATATACACGTAATGTATGATGATTCAGAGATCACTTTAGTTGTTACTTTATACATATATTTTATTATTATGTGTTTTTTCTCCCATACATTTGTCCTCACTTATATTTCAGTGTTTACTTCTTGCAGCTGACATAGTAAGCATGTTATGCTCTATTCTGGAAACACTATAGGTGTGCATATAATTCTCAGCCATGTTGAATACACAAGAGAATGATTTAGTCAGTCCAATTCGACTTAATAGAAAGAAAAGGACACGAGTGGTAGGAAAGACACTGAATGATATTACCAATAACTTGGATTCCACATCAGCTTCTGCATTTGTTCAGACGCCTAAAACAGGTAGATGGAATGAAATATACACTCTTATTAGCACTTCTGTTGATTGTGAGGTAAATTTGTGTCAATGGTTTATTATTGAATGTGTGGAAAAGTCTGATATTCGCAAATACAGGAAGAAGAAAGAAATCTCACTTCCTGCCAGGGGATATTGCAATAAGTGCAACTGATGTTTTCAAGCGCAAGAGTGCAAGGTTCAAGAGCTTATTTACGAACATAAGAGAGCCTAATAATGCTTGTTCAAGTTCCAGTAAAGGAGGCATGTTTCCAATCTCTAATTATCAATTATATCTGGAAATCTTTTATAAATTTGGTTTGTTGTATATATATGCCATGACTTTTGTTTTTCAGGTTGTTGTTTAGTTAGTCATTTATAAACTGTCATGCATTATACTTTTTACACTTATCTTACTCATCACATAATTTCCATTGACAATAATAAGTATCATAGTGTCTTAGAGTTTTTCCTGGAGTGTTTTTGATGCATCCCTGGAGTATCATTGTAAGATGATAAACTGCCACGTTGTAATATAAGCAAATCCATCATTTACAACTTCAGTTATTAATATCTTTTTTATTTGTATTGTAAGGAACACAAAAAGAGAGGAAGACAAGTTCCAAGGATGATGGTATTTCTAACTGTTCACGGTCAGGTAAGTCAAGAGTCAGAAGTTCAAAAAATAGTGAAACTCATATGGTCAATTGTGGTATAATGTGGTTAATAGTATGATAGTTAAATAATTCCGTATTATTTGTAATGACTTGCCTACGAATAATAGAAGAAACTGGTTAATACACAACTCTGGGCTAACAGATTTTTTCTCTGTTTGTATGTAAAGGAAAACGAAAAGAGACGAAGATAAGTTCCAAGAATGATATTATTCCTAACCTTACACGGTCAGTCAAGTCAAGAGCGAGTAGTTCACATCATATTGACGCGAATATAGGTGAAACGTTGCATAATGTGTATAATGGTAGGACAATTACATTAATTATTTGTAAATATTTGAAAATTAGTATATTTTATTGTTTATGTGCAATTAGTTACTTAATTTGTTTGTCTCAGATGTTGATTATGGTGATAAATTATTTGATTTTGACGCACACAATGAGGTTCTATATAGTTCTGAAGAGAGTGATGATTCAGACCTAAGTAAGTGCTTTTTTTTGTATATTGAGTTGCTCAGTATCTTTTTACAGATAAGTGTTAGTACTGATATAAGACGTTTTTATTTTTAAATGTAGATGTATCATCAAAGATTGACGGGAAAAGTGGCAAGAAAAAACGTCATCAAGAAAATCAAGATAATTATGGTAGTATAATTTATAATTGTTGATTGACATAGAAATGTATATAGTGCGATATATTACTGACTCCTTGTTCAATTTTTCAGATTATTTGGATGAAGGAGATCCGGTACACCCGTGTAAGCATTGTGGGGCCCTGTTTTGGTATGGAGAGAGGAGCCGAAAAGACAAGAAAAAACGTGTTAATGTGGCATATTCAATGTGTTGTCAGTTGGGTAAAGTCACAATTCCTCTAATGAGGCGGCCACCTGATCAATTACATTCTCTGTTTTTCTCGAAGAAGTCGTCTTCATCTCGGAACTTCCTTGATAATATTAGACAATACAATAACATGTTTGCTTTCACCTCCATGGGGGGTAAGATAGTTGATGTCAATAGTCGTGGTGGTGGTCCATATAGTTATGTATTATCAGGCATGAATCATCATAATATTGGTTGCTTGCTTCCACCGACTGGATGTGCGCCTGTCTTTTCCCAACTTTATATCTATGATACAGAAAATGAAGTGGCCAATAGGATTTCTGCAGCAAGGTATAAGTTGAAGCTATTTCCATTTGAATGGCTAATCATTTTTGTTTATGTGTGTCAAATAGTTTTTTTATTCATTGATGTAATGCAATTTATAATTACTGTTGCAGTAAGCATAAAGATAGATCCAAAATTGATGCTGACATTGTTCGATTGATTACTTCTATGTTGGATGCGTCTAATCCTTATGTCAAACAATATCGGGCTGCTTCATCATTGATCCAAAATCAAAGATTGGTTGAGTTTAAGTTGCGTTTGATTGGTGCTAGACAACATGATGGTAGGACATACAACCTACCAACTTCATCTGAAGTGGCTATGTTAATTGTTGGTGACTTAGATGAAAATTATAAGGGTCGTGATATTATTGTGCATTCTCGGAATTCTAAACCACAAAGGATTAGTGAGTTGCATTGTTCTTATTTACCTTTGCAATACCCTTTGTTATTCCCCTATGGAGAGGATGGTTATAGAGATGATATTCCACACAATGATGATGAACAAA
The DNA here is from genome assembly GCA_029929735.1 of Mimosa pudica. Taxonomy (NCBI): domain Eukaryota; kingdom Viridiplantae; phylum Streptophyta; class Magnoliopsida; order Fabales; family Fabaceae; genus Mimosa; species Mimosa pudica. Next base: position 18,098,825 of record JAKELP010000013.1, on the reverse strand, counting down.
ATCCAAGAACGATATTTAAAAGGGTGAGCATGCGTGAATATTTTGCATATCGTCTTATGCATAGGGAGAATGAAGAATCTGTGATATTGCATGCAGAAAGATTGTTCTTGCAGTTTGTTGTTGACGCCTACACTATGCTTGAGGCGCAGAGGCTAAGATGGATTAAATCTCATCAACGTGAATTAAGAGTTGATTTATACCAAGGATTGTCAGAAGCAGTCTTGCGCGGTGAAACTGATCCTTCTTCTACTGGTACTCGTGTAGTTCTTCCTTCATCATTCACTGGGGGTGCTAGGTACATGTTGCAAAATTATCAAGATGCAATGGCCATTTGTAGATGGGCTGGTTATCCAGATATCTTTTTAACATTTACATGCAATCCCTCATGGCCAGAAATCGTTAGATATACAAAACTTATGGAAGATAAGCCATCTTGTAGGCCAGACATATTGTCAAGGATGTTTAAAATCAAACTCTTCACATTTATGAAGACAATTAAGGATGAAAAGGTGTTTGGCTCGGTCAGAGCAGGTAATATTCAATCTGTTATTTGGACTTTAAAAAATGTATGTTTGTTTTCTGTCTTTTCATTGTAGATGCATTTGTTACAATGTGTTTATTAACCTTGTTTTATGTCACAGAGGTATATACTATTGAGTTCCAGAAAAGGGGACTTCCACATGCGCACATTCTACTTTTTTTGGCGCAAAATGACAAGATAAGTACACCTGATCAAATAGATAAGTTCATTTGTGCTGAGATCCCAGATGAAGCAACTAATCCAAGACTATATGCTTTAGTTAAAAAGCATATGCTACATGGTCCTTGTGGTTTAGCAAATACAAATGCACCATGTATGTGTGATGGTGAATGTAATAAATTCTTCCCAAAAAGGTTTCAGTCACACACATCAGTTGATGGAGATGGTTACCCTACTTATAGAAGAAGAGATGATGGAAGGACTGTAGAGGTGAGAGAAACACTACTGGATAACAGATATGTTGTGCCGTATAATCCTTACCTGCTGCAAAAATTTGAAGCACATATAAACATTGAGAGGTGCAATCAATCAACATCTATTAAGTATTTATTCAAGTATATTAGTAAGGGTAATGATCGTGTTGTGGCTGGTATTTTTAATGCATCTGGTGTGAAGAATAAGACAAATCTAATTGACGAGGTGCAACAGTATTATAATTGTAGATATATTTCCTCGTGTGAAGCTGCTTGGCGCATATTTGGCTTTGACATTCATCATCACTTCCCACATGTTGAAAGGTTAAGTTTTCATCTACCAAATCATCAAGTTGTGTTTTATGGAACTAACAATAATGTTGAAAATTTATTAGAACAACCAAGGGTTTGTGAGTCACAATTTTTGGCTTGGATGGAAATGAATGGTAAGAGTTCTCATGCAAGGAAGTTCACGTACCAGGAGTTCCCTCATCATTTTGTTTATATAAAAAAAGACCGTAAGTGGAAGCGGAGACAAAGAGGTCAAGCAATTGGGAGGATAAGCCATGCTTCTCCTTCTTCAGGTGAACTTTTTTATCTACGAATTTTGCTTACAAAGGTTAAGGGCCCGCGATCATATGATGAGATCAAAACGGTGAACGGGAATAAATTCAATACTTTTAGGGAGGCATGTTATGCTAGAGGATTATTAGATGATGACAATGAATTTATCTCTGCAATTAAAGAAGCCTCTAAATGGTCTACTGGACATTCACTACGTAGACTATTTGTTAGTATGTTATTATGTTCTTGTGTGCAGCGGCCTGAGCATGTTTGGGATAGTTGTAAAGAATTGCTATCTGAAGATCGGATGTATATTCCTCGTAATCATCCTTCATTTGCAGGTATTGCATTTGTTCTTAACATTTAATCAGTGCATATTTTGTAATTTACATATTTAATTTGTTCTATATAGTTGAAAAGCATTTATATGATTATCGCAGAGCATGCTGTGTCTGACCATGATAAGCAACAAGCTTCCTTGAGGTTGATTGATGAGATTTTGCTTGAGAATGGGAAGAGACTTAGTGATTTCCCTACATTACCAGAAATAGACAACAATGATATTATTGATGTTGGAAATAGGTTAATAATGCAAGAACTGAATTATAACAAAGAGGAGCTAACAATGCAATCGGAGCAGCTTATCCATGCCTTAAATTCTGATCAACTTCGTATTTTTAACAAAGTCATAGGTGCAGTTGATAAAGGGTGTGGTGGTTTCTTCTTTGTTCATGGATATGGTGGGACAGGGAAAACCTTTCTTTGGAATGCACTGGCATCTACTTTGAGAGCAAGGGGTGACATTGTTATTACTGTGGCTTCAAGTGGTATTGCAGCCACACTTTTGCCCTCGGGAAGGACAGCTCATTCTCGTTTTGCAATTCCAATAGATATCACGGAATCCTCTACTTGCACAATGAGCCAAGCATCTCCCCTGGCAGAATTAATTCGGGTAACCAAACTTATTATTTGGGATGAGGCACCAATGGTTCAAAGGTTATGTTTGGAAGCATTTGATCGCTCATTGCGTGATGTACTGCACTGTCAAAGACCTTTTGGAGGAAAGTGTTTATTGTTGGGAGGGGATTTTCGACAAATACTCCCAGTAATACGAAAGGGACGACGTGCTAAAATCATTGATTCTTGTATAAATTCTTCGCATTTATGGGAGCATTGCAATGTATTTCATCTTACAAAAAACATGAGACTTTCAAGCAGTGTTTCTGTGCATGATAGGGAAAAGTTGGCTTGGTTTTCAAAGTGGTTACTTGAAATTGGAGATGGGAACGCAGGAGTTGGGTCAGATGGACAAAGTAGTGTGGTTGTGCCTAATGAGTTCCTTGTCCCTACTCAGGAAAATCCTATTAATTCCTTAGTGAATGCCATTTATGCTGACCTTGACACCAACTTAGAATCAAATATGTATTTCAATGAAAGAGCTATTCTCGCGCCAACCATCGAAGTTGTCAACAAGCTAAATGAACATGTTTTGTCAATGTTGCCTGGGGATGTGATCACATACTATAGTAGTGATTCTGTTTGTCGATCAACAGATGATGAAGATTGTGTTGAGCAATTGTACACTACAGAGTTTCTAAATTCAATCAATTGTTCTGGTATGCCTCCGCACAAACTATCGCTAAAGGTTGGAACTCCTATTATGTTGATTAGAAATGTTGATCAATCATCTGGATTATGTAATGGTACTCGATTACGGGTTACTAAATTGGGGAAAACGGTCATTGAGGCTATCACATTAAATGGCTCAAAACCTAATGAAAAGGTGCTTATTCACAGGATGGACATGAATCCCTCTGAGTCCAAATGGCCTTTTCGCATGCAACGAAGACAATTTCCAATCATATTGTCATTTGCTATGACAATCAACAAAAGTCAAGGACAATCACTTAGTCATGTTGGCATTCATCTTTCAAGGCCTGTGTTTAGTCATGGTCAACTGTATGTTGCATTGTCGAGGGTTCGCAGCGTTAAAGGTTTGAAGATTTATATTCCAGGGAACTCAATTGGCAATGACAACTACACTACAAATGTTGTGTACAAAGAGGTTTTCCGCAATATTTATAGAAACAATTAAACCAGGTATTATTTTTAATCCATATGTCATTATTATTATAAAACCAATTACAGATGTATGTGGCAATGACTTGTTTTGTTTTTTAATATTGATTTTCAGTAATAGTTGCTGTTGTGGACATATGGCTTTTAAGTATTCGACTATACTTGAAGCAGGAAATGACAATGGAGTTGTTAATGATGTTATAAAGCACCGCTTATATGATGTAAATATAGTACAATGACTTTTGATTGTAAATTGCTTTGTTAGATGATTCTATATTCATTCTTAAGGATTAATGAATTTTAATATTGAACTTGTGTGAATTTCATATTAAAATGTTGTCCTACAAGTTTTGTTGCTTAATTAGTTTACGTTTGGCAAGGTGGTTGAAAGAGGAGGCTTAATTGCCGCGCTTAGCGCGGCGGGAGAATGAACTAGTTTTCCCATAAAACAATACAGACAGCAAAAAACCAAATTGTGCTAAGCGGTCCAGGGATATTTTACAAATTTGCAACGGTAGCCATTTTGAAGCCATAGTGCATATTGGTTACCATGAATTTATAGAGATTCAGTCCCAAAAAAGTTTTCATAGAGAATGGATTATGATTTGGGGAGGAACATAATTTTCAGGAAGGGGATTGTGCAGCTGATCAGTTAGTAAGTTACGCACTGAAATTTGTTGTCATAGCGCGTCTAGTTTAGTTCATATTCCCCCGTTGATGCCAGACGTGTCCTCTTATCCAATATTTAACTATTTCGACATTTTTTAATTAAAAACATAGCTTTTGGAGGGAGAAAAGTGAGATTATGATGGAAAAAGTGTTAAAATTAGGTTATATTTATGCGGGCTTATTTTCAATTGTACTAATTTCCCATAAGATACTTATAAGCATAGGCTAAACTTTATAAAAAAAAATTTTCTTATTGAGCTTATTTTTTAAAATCGAGGGGACTGTAATAAGAAAGAAGAAATACGGTCACTGATATTAAATTTAGTTGACTAGTTTAGACAGATTAATAAAACTAAATAAATTGCTTAATTATAATGTATATTACATTATGCCTCTAAAATATTATGAGTATTATTAAATTATATTCATACATAACTCGTAACATTAAATTATATTCATACATAAATGTGTGTACATATATTTTTATAAGTTTGATAAAATGATAAATATAAAAGTATAATGGAAAAATGCTCCCTACATTACTAAATATAGGATTTATTTGGGAAAATGTAAAATTTTACCTAAATATAATATCATTTTCTAATTATTTTCAACATCTCCTCATATTATCTATATTCATGCTTCAATAATAAATACGTAAGGGATAGTATGAGGATAAAGGTGGGTAGTTAATTATAGGGCATTTTATTAGATAACTACATACTCAAACTAATCAAATTAGATAAGTAAGTTTGTATTTGAGAATGAAGGTAGTGTTATATAATACTCCTATGATTAAAATCATTTCTTAAGTAACTCTTACATTTTAAATCAGAGGTGGCAAATTTTAAGGGAAATATGGGGAAATCTTTTACTCAAAGTTTAATAGGAAATTTTACACAAAAATAATAACAATACTCTTATTTAAACACCTTATATGCCAAGAATATAATTGTGTACTAGATAATAAGAATCTAGACATTTGCAATCGTATCTCATCTAAACCTTTTTTCATTACTCATTCAAATGAATTTTTTCACAAGCTAACTTTCTTAAGACTAAAACTGACTTTTTTAAAAGCGATAAATCTAAACATAAAGCATATTACGTAATCTGACTTTTGCAAAAAATTAATCTACACATAAATCACCTCACATAATTAAATTTTTATCCAATCTTACTTTTGTGAAAGTTGGATAAAAAATAACTACTCGTTATTCCAAACACGCCTTTAATTAACAACAAAACTAAACTGGATCGATAATCTCTCTCTTAAGAAAAATATCATATGATTTTAATGATTATTTCCATATACTTAACAAAAAGATATGGTCAATAGCATTAAGTAATAAATGTTTTTTCCCTTTCTCTAAATTCTATTGAATCACAGTTTTTTTTTTTACCAATAATCACAGTTTATTTGAAAACTTAAAAAGCCAGTGTCAGATACTATATCAATTAATTATGTCCCATCAATTCGTTTCGTTAACCATGCGGTCAATGTCATGCCATATAATTTCATAACGATAACAATAAACCAATAATGGAAAACAAAATGAGGTACAATGGCCCTAATCAAATTCATGCGTCTATTTATAAGCCACAAGGGCGAAAACAAAATGGTACCTAGCTAGGTACACCCAACACGAAAATCCTCCATTTTTTCATTTCATCCAATATAAATCAAGTTAAACACCATTCACTAACTTTCACAAAACTAGTGATATCAGAGGCCTAACCAAATGGCTTCTTACTCTAATAAATCCTCCCTTTACCGTTTCTCTTTCCGCCAAAAAACTTGTGTCTTCTTTCTCTTTCTTGTATCTCTCCCGCTTCTGCTCTACACACCTCCATTGAAATCCCAGGGAGAGTTACGTCAAGAACAAAGCAAGGAACTTGCTTGGTTTGATGTCATAGCCAGAGACATTAGTACCAACAAAATTAAGGTTGGTATGGTTAATATAGATGAAGCAGAGCACGCTACTCTGCATGAGACATTGAATAAATCATACCCACAAGTATCACAAACAGTGTCAGTCAAATTCGATCGTGTTGATGGGAATATGAAGTGGAAAGATTTTTTCCCCACGTGGATTGATGAAGATCATAAGTGGGGTGTCCCAAAGTGCCCACATATGCCTATGCCAAAGCTGGAAAATTACCAAGATGTGAATGTGGTGGTGGCTAGAGTTCCATGTGGGGACAGTGACAGGAGAGGGGTTAGGGGCTTGTTTAGATTACAGGTTAATTTGGTGGTGGCTAATTTGGCAGTGGAGGGTGGGTTGATGAGGCTGGAAGGTGACAATCATAGAAAAGTGTATGTTGTGTTCATAGGAAGTTGTGGTCCCATGATTGAGATTTTTAGGTGTGATGATCTTTTGATGCGTCTAGGTGAGTATTGGGTTTACAAGCCTGAATTAACAAAGCTTAAGCAAAAAACTCTGATGCCTCCAGGATCATGCCAAATTGCCCCTGCCTATGCACAAGCGGGTAAGTTTTAGATCCATTGTATTATTATATTGCTTTCCCAACTTAACTTACTTATCAGCATTGAATACAATCTTGACTATTGAAGAATATATTGACTACTCCCTCCGGTCCTAAATATAAGACCTAATTGACTTTTTTGAAAAATCCTAAAAAAAAAACAAAATAAGTTAATTATAAATTGATTTACTTAATTTTTTCTCTTAAACTAGTTTATTTTACTTATAAACTAATGGATAATCTAAAAATATATCAAATATGTTATGATTTAATAGACTATTTTGCAACCTTAACCTCTCCAAAAAAAAGTCATCTAGGTTTTATATTTAGAACCGGAGGTAGTATTAAAGAAGGTCATAATATCCCTGATCCTCAACCATTTTCACATTCTTATGAAAAAGTTTGTCAAACTCGTGAGACATGTAAGAGTTTACCTTTCTTGTTAAATACATGTTTTTGATATATTTAATTGAAAATACAAAAATAATGATGCTTTTACTATAATAAAGTTTAAATATAAATAGTTGCATTGAATATATCAATATTTATACATCAATTTCAAACAAAGAAAAATAATTTAATTTATTGAATATGGTCAAATAAAAATAATTAAAAAAAATTCAGAGCAAGTTAACAACTTAATAGAAAGGATAAAAATGGGAGTACGAATTTAAGTTAATTCTGACACATTTTTTTTTGGAATAATTGACAGGCAAAGAGGTGTGGAGAGCGTATTTGCCAAAATTAAAGGAAGACCCAAAGCCAAAACTGGCCTATGTAACAGTGCTTCACTCTTCAGAAGATTATGTGTGTGGAGCAATAGCTTTAGCCCAAAGCATTCTTCAAACCTCACAAAGCGTCATTCAGTTCTATAAGTACACCAGAGACCTCATCCTCCTTGCAGATGATTCAATCACTCCCAAATCCATAGAAGCCCTTCAAGCCGCAGGATGGAAAATCATGCGCATCCAACGTATCCATAATCCTTTTGCTGAAAAAGGTTCCTATAATGAATGGAACTATAGTAAGCTTAGAATATGGCAGCTCACAGAGTATGACAAAGTCATATTCATTGACTCTGACTTTCTAGTCCTCAAAAACATGGATGACTTCTTCGTGTACCCTCAGTTATCAGCTGCACCTAATGATTTCAAGTTATTTAATTCTGGGTTGATGATAATAGAGCCATCTAAGTGCATGTTTGAGGAATTAATGAGGAGGGTGTCAATTACTGGGGCATATAATAAAGGTGACCAGGGCTTTTTGAATGAGGTGTTCACGTGGTGGCATAGGTTGCCAAGTAAGCTAAATCGTTTGAAGGATACAAAGGAAATAGAAGAGGATGAGTTGTATGGGATGCATTATTTGGGTGTGAAGCCGTGGATGTGTTATAAGGATTATGATTGTAATTGGGACATAGAGGATCGTCGTGTGTTTGCAAGTGACTCAGCTCACAAATTGTGGTGGGGCGTGTATGAGGATATGCCACAAGAGTTGCAGTCATATTGTGGGCTTAGCCAGAGAATGGAGGAAAGGATTCACAAGTGGAGAAGAAGAGCTAGAGATGCTAATTACTCTGACATGCATTGGAAGATAGAGATTAAGGATCCTAGAATGAGATTAGGGAAGCCCCATCATGTTGTAGTAGATGCTTAATAATGAACTAGGTGACTTAGAAAGCTCATTACTGAATCTAGTCCACTATGGTTATGGGATTCCCAATGGTACATTTAAATAATTATGGAATTTAAATCCATTTTGATCATTAATCACATATGATAAGGAACAGAATATGATGGGGGAGTAACAATAATAATGATAAAGGTGAGGAGAGTACTGAGGTCTCCTCCGTCCAATTCTGCCATGTTGCTCTGCTTCTTGCTGCGTCCACTACCCACTCATTTGGCCTGTGGGGACCATCCTCAACCTCCTACACCTGATATCATTACGCTTTCCGGTTCTACCGTTTTAAGTTTTAACACCTTCCCCTCCCTTTCTTCTTATTCTTTTTTGATTTCTCAACTTCCTTTTTAGTATTTTATTTTACTTCGCTTTTTTTTTTTTTTTATTTCCCAAGGGTATCCCACCCGCGTGTCAAGTGGGACTAATCCTTCGCTGTTCTGAAGTCCCATATAGGGGGTAGACAGCTGGTCTGTGAATTTGCTCCATTCGCAAGGGTTAGGGATCGAACCCCCAACCACTTGTTTAAGAGACGAGAGTACTTACCGCTCACGCCAACCCGCCAGGTTACTTCGCTTTTCTTTTGGCCTAGGTTTTTGTTAAATGATTTTGGCTTATTCGAGTTTCTGATTTTTTAATAAAGATAAGATTTACAATATAGTAGAATAGTACTCCCTCATTTCCATAGTATAAGGTGGCTTTGCCCAAGGGGCGTAGACCAACTAGTAAGAAAGGGGAAGGTAAGACACCGCGTACCCATCAGATCATGTGTTCGAACCCTTGAGAAGTCGTCACCCTCAAAATGGGATATTCCGGCGGCGACTTCGGATTAGTCAGTTCCCCGATGGGGGCCTGACACCGAAGACTCTAAGCAAAAAAAAAATATTATAAGGTGGCTTTTTTTGAATGATTTTGTCTTATATCATAATCATGAATCATCCTATAGTATTGAACGAAGAGAATATCTATTGATGGTTTAAAATTTGGATGCTTCTAAAGAGTGCCAATTATATGTGTGATAAAGATGGTTTATCAAGTAGTTTGATCCTTTTGAAAAAGAGGGGAATGAAAAAAAATTCTTAGCTAGCTAGATTAGTAAACGGAAAACTTTGATTAATGATAATTCTAAGACTTGATTATTGATATAATATTAATAATTAATAGCATGAATTTTTTTGCTACTCTATTATATACTACCTCCAGTCCTAAATATAGGACCTAATTAACTTTTTTTTGGAGAGATTAAGGTTGCGAAATAGGTTATTAAATGATGAAATATTTGATATAATTTTAGATTATCCATTAGTTTAGAGGTAAAATAAACTAGTTTAAGGGAAAAAATTAGGTAAATCAATTTATAATTAACTTATTTTCCTTTTTAAGGATTTTCTAGAAAAAGTCAATTAGGTCCTATATTTAGGACCGGAGGGAGAATTTTTTTAAGTTTTGAACCTCCAATGCATGAGAGGACAAAATTTCTTTTATCTTTCTACTTCATACTTCATAAATGCTAAAAACTCAACCAGATTACTACGAATTTAAAAAAGAAATTGTATTCAAGTTTTTAGTATTACCAATTTTAAAATGATCGTTAGCTTTTGTTGGACTTAAATTGCCGGTTTCATCCTACCTTGCCGAAGAAAATTTGATATTCCGTTTGTTTTCAAATGAAACTACCCTAATAAAGTATTTATATTAACTAATTTAAAATAAATTATTGAGTGAATTAATAAGAGGTCCTCGGAGAAAAACATAATTAAAATGAGTTCCAGCAAGTTATAATAAACAAGACAAAGAGTTGTTATTATTAACGCAGAAATTGTTATTTAATGGAGACCCATCATAATTATTTTTTTTGTAATCAGTAATTAATTTTTACTAAATTCTTTCACTAATGCTCATAATATATAAGCTTTTAACCATGTTCAAATTTTTTTTTTGGAAAAAATACACGTGCAAGTGGGAGGGATTTTCATCGTATCAATGAAGCTTCTAATGAATAATTTAATCTATAATAATATGATTGATATCTCCTATGCCCCATGACAAAGAGCATGTAACTACTCTAATGACAGAGAAATCGAACATTCAGCGTTATTTTATCAATTTCTTTTATCAGAATTTAATGTTATGCATTTGCATGTGATATGAAGATCAAAGATACGTGCATGGGAGATAGTATCACACTGAATCTGAAAAGTATTATCTGCTGTCTTAGCTATGGAGCTAATTAAACATAATTTTGATAACTAATATCAGGTTTTTTACTTATTTATCTCTTCTATTTATTATTTGTTAAAACCAATTTAGCAGACGTATAAACTGTTATATGATCTTGTGATATATACTCAAGTTTTTTTAGAGGTATCATCATATGGCACATTTTATAACCAAGTAATTTATTTGATTTATTCAAAATTGACAAATTAGCTCACTAACTTGTAGATTAACAAACGCGTGCAAGGTGCAAAGTTTCGCATTAGTTTTCTTTCCACAGATTTTTTAGGAATTGCTCAGTAGTGTAGAGGTAAATATATAGACTACTGTTGACAGTGAGTCAAACACTGCAGCCAGCCTTCAACTTTACATTAATTTTTCAGCACTGTTTGTCTCTCCAGCCCATCCCAAAATCTGCCATGTTTTTTGTCTTCTCCGTTCTCCCAGTGCAGGTCTGCTTCCTTATACTATGTATGATCATATAGCTTTTTGTTGCAGAGCCGCAATATTTAATTCACTACCATATTCAGAACTCACTACTTTATTTATTCATACTTTCACTATTTCATGTAACCTGGAGCTGCTGTATTTTAGCTCTTTCTTTTTAGGCTTTATTTTGTTCTTTTGCACTGATGAGCTTTTCCTTCTGATACAGCTCAGGTTCTTGTACGTACACACAGTAATACTGATCATATCTTTCTCTCCAGTATTTGCTAATTGTGATTACACACACATTATGTATGTTTATTTATAAACAACGTAACCATGCTTAAATATATAGAGAAACATGTTGTGTTTATATTGCAACGAGGCTTATTTTACCCATTTCTGCATTTCACAAAGCGATTGGATTAAGGTGCCGCTAAGACATATGGCTTTGGATCCTCCCTCCCTCTCTCCCTCCCCTCATGTGTTATTGTATATTGCGCATGTCTGTTTTTTTTTTTAACTGAGCGCATGTCTGTTAGAACCACGAATCTTTTTGTTATTTATTGCCACGTACGTGCTATTACATTTTAGCCCTTTCAATTTCACATTTGCAGACAATTTGAGTGGGAGGATATCTATGCCTAATAGCTCATACATTTCGCACACCCTTCATCGCGTGTACATTGATATATCAGTACACTAGAGAAAATAAATTTTGTTTAGTTTTTTAGGTTAAAAGTGAAAATATTGTCATATTGATGATGATTATTGGTTATTCATGTACTCCACTCCGTCCTTATTATAAATTACTCATTTAAAGTTACATCATTAAATGAGTCATATTTTATCTGTCTTTTCCATTTCTACTCCTTTCATCTCTCTCTTTTCATCCTTCCTGTGTTTTTTTCATCTTTCCAATACTTTTTTATATTGGAAACAAGAATAAGAGGAAAAGTCAATGCAATAAAAGAATTCTCTTTTCCCATGGATGATGAAAGTATTTTGAAAAAAATTTAATAAATGAATCAATTAATGACAGTTGGTGATTTATATTAAAGACAAAAAACTATAGGTGATTAATGACTTACTCCCTCCGGTCCCTAATGTAAGAGCCCAAAATTTGAATGGTTTTGGTCCCTAATGTAAGAGCTCACCCCATATTTTCTCCTCATTTAATGCATTTTTTCCTACTTTACCCCTCACTATCTTTCATATTTATTAATGCTTATGCATTTCTCTCTCTTAAAAGTACCATAATAAATATGGACATTTTTGGAAAAGAAGCATTAACTTCAGACACTCAACTAACATTCACATGTTTTCTTAAGAAGCGTTTTTTTGACGGCTAGCTCTTACATTAGGGACCGGAGGGAGTATAATAAAGACCGGAAGGAGGATGCTATATATATATATAAACATAATTTGTTATAATTATAATTAAAATTAAAATTAATTATTTCACCAGTATATAATTAAGAGAGAAGGGGCATTTCAGACAATTTAATAAAATGATAGTAAAAAATAAACCAATTAGTTAATTGAATGGGATTATGGAATATAAGTTATAACTAACTTGAGCAGGAAAAAAATTGTACTTGTAATAAAAAAAAGAAGGATCATCAAAATGGCTACGTGAGATGGCAGATAAAATCAAAGTTTGGACAAACATATTCTGCTATCCTCCACTCACCCCTGTACCTTACAACCAATAACACAAGGTTTAGTAGCAGCAACATCATTCACCCGATCCTCCTTTTCATATTTCCTTCTGCTACTCCTTATATAATCATCTCTTCTTTTTCATTACCCGTTTGCTTTCTCTTTCATCCATCCCCTTATTATATATATACATGCATAATACACACACACACGCTCATTATTCTATCTCTCTGTCCTCTATACTAACCGTTTATTGCGTTTGTCAAGTAATATTAGGGGCTTGTAGGCGTTTAACATAGAGTAGATCATTCCAAGCTCCCATATTATTCAAAGATTACCTGTGTTGTCATGGTATGACTTCTAGCCTCGTCACCTTTCATTGTAAATGCTCTACTGTTTATAAAAATCAAATCTTTACGTGGTTTGCTTTTTGTTGACGAGTGATTTAGCTAAGTGACATGAGAGAGCTTCGAGTGTCAGTTAGGTACCCCGGCATGCAGACTCTTCGCAAGCACAAAGACGCAGACTCTGGAAATTCACGTGAAGAGAAAATGGACGAAGAAAAGTATGCGATGGAATCATCAGGATTTGGTGATGAGGAAATGGATTATTTGGGTTCTTCAAAGAAGGGTTCTTGCTGGTCTAAGCTCAAGTATTCAGGGATGGTTCAGTGGGGTCAGCGTCGAGTTGTTCGATTTGTTGGCCAACAAGAGAACAACAATTTTGAAGCTTTATCAGGATCTTCTGTGAAAGACACTACTGGGTTAGAGTCCATGGAAGAAAATGAGAGAGGAGAACTGAGAAATGACAGAAAGAGAAAGAGATGTGAAGAAAAGGAGCTCACAAATGAAGTCATGTCCAATGAAAACAGGACCACTCGTGGAAGTAGCATGAGAAATCAAAATGAAAGCAGCAGCAGGCAGAATCATCTCCTTGTATACAACAAAAAGAAGAAGCGTAAAGTTATAATTGACAGGTGGTCTGCTGAGAGGTAAGAAATATTTTAGTAAAAGGTGGCTTCTTTTTTATCATTATGAATATGAATATGAATATGAATCTTCTTTGCAAATAAAAATCGTACCTTGTGTGTATATGAAGGTATAAGGCAGCAGAGGAGAGCATGTTAAAGGTGTTGAGAGCTAAAGGAGCGGTCTATGGGAAACCAATAATGAGGCCAGCTTTGAGAGCGGAGGCTAGAAAGCTGATAGGTGATACAGGTTTACTTGACCATTTGCTGAAGCACATGGCTGGAAAAGTGGCTCCTAGTGGGACTGAGAGATTCAGAAGAAGGCACAACAATGATGGAGCCATGGAGTATTGGTTGGAAAGTGCTGACCTTAATGAAGTCAGGCATGAAGCTGGGGTTCAAGATCCCTACTGGAGCCCACCCCCTGGATGGAAGCTTGGGGATAACCCTTCTCAGGATCCCATTTGTGCAGAACAACTTCTAGCTATAAGGGAAGAGATGTCTAAAATTAAATTGTAAGGCCCATTTCTTTACTCAAGATTCATACATGTTTATTGGAAGACATTACTCAATATATTAATTGATGACATAATCTCTTGTGTTACAAATTACATGTAGTCAAATGCAGCAACTGGTGTCCGAGAAGAGGGAGGAGCAGTTGGCCATAGTGACCACGACTGATTCTTGTGTGTCAAATGATTTCAATTTGGAAAAAGGTGGTTCCTTTGTAACAATTCAGGTAATATTCATATAGTTGAAAATAAGGATTATTGCTGCAGTGTTTATTTTTTTTAGAATGGATGCATGGTCCGTCCACATGAGTTATTAGTTGAACCGTGCATGCTATACTATACTATAGCTATACATATAATGGTTATGTTGCAGGAGATGTATACAGAGTTGATAGCGAAGAAGTCCAAAATAGAGGAACAACTAAAAGATGTGTCCATAGCTTTAGCAGATATGGAGGTAATTGATGGGTGTTAAATATGTTTAATTTAATATTAATATTGATTATAAAATGTGAACATATTGATGAAGCAGGAGTTGATGGTGGTGATGATAAAATCATCAAGTAGAGAGGAGCAGGAGCCAACATCAGAAGGGGTTGCAAATGCAAATGGAAATGCAAATGGGGGAGATGAGGAAGAGACAAAAGAGGAGGATAGGGCGGCGAGGATAGAGAGGTTGAAAAGTGGGTTCAGAATAAGCGAGAGAGAGGGGAGGTTGATGGGGAAATGGGAGAAGGTGAAGCAAGGGGAAGATAACAGTGTGGTGGTCCCCACACCAACATCTGCATCATCATGTTCCTCACTGGTGAAGCCGCTAGCAGAGAGGCGCCCTATCAGCCCTGCCACTTTGACACACGTCACCATGCTCCCTCCTCCTCTCATCAACCTTAATGAGTCTCCTCCTCCCATCCCACCACCTGTAACTATCTCCCCCTTTTCAAATATTGCTAATAAATCAGGTGTTTTTTTTAATGCTTTTTTTTAATCTTGTGCATACTTGTTGTAACTTAATTGCAGGGTCCAGATGCTGATGCAGAGAAGGAGACAGAAATGGAAAAACTTCCTTTTTTTCCATCATTGAGCTAGAGAGAAGGCAGGTGGAATATTGCCATGCATGGTGCCCTCCACTGAATTGATTCTCACCATAGCCTTGTCTTAGGGGTTTCGTTCAATGAAGACTATCTTTTTTTGTATAGCGTGTAACCTTAATGAGACATAATCATTGCTGTATGTGGAGGGGTATCTATAGATAGAAATTATCTGTAATGGGGATTAGCATATTAGCATAGTTGGTCAATATCTACATTTCCGGTTTGTTATGTTTGCCTAATATGTTATGTTTGTTTCACTCATAGGCCATCTAATTTTCCCCTTAAAATGTGGCCATATCATTCCTCCTTAACCTTTTTTTGATACATTCATTCCTCCTTATCTTCTTATTAACTTTTAACAATATTTATAATTTTAATCAATCTGTTGTGCTAAAACTGTTTAGAAATTTGCATTCAACCTTATTGGATAACAAAAAATGTTTAGATTTATTATATTAATCATACTTAGTTAAACTTCGGAATTTAAATTATTCACTTGATTTTTTTTAATTTAATAATTGTTTTCCATACGGTAAATTATTACCAGTCCAGTTTTTATATATTTATATTCACAAATACTTGCTTTTTTATACTCGTTCTTCAATATAAATTTATTTACTCAACATTAAGGACGATAATTAATTTAGTTAAAATCACATAATATTTTATTCCTAAAAAGATCACGCGATATTGAGTAAGTAATGATTGGGATAATTTAGAAAAAAATTAGATAACCTAGAAATATGTTTTATGTGTAGAAACAAACTCATCTTGGAGAAAAGATTGAGAGAAGATTTTAGTAGGTTTTTAGTGAAAAATGATATTATGAATTTAACAATAATTACAAAGCTACTTGGAGTTGGAGGTTGGTATGTATACTGCATGAGTACATTTTTTTGATATAAACATAAATGATTTAATATGAAGAAATAAAAATTTTTATTAAAAAGAATGAGACAAAAAAGGAAGGTAAGAGAAAAAGCATAGACCGAAATAAAGGAAGGCGCCATTTGTGGCCACAAAAGCAAAGCCCGCCAGAATGGTGTGGTGGTCGGCGACTGTTGTTCCATTTCCTAATAATCTCACTTTTCAGCCCTTCCCTGTAATTCTAAACCATCCCCCAACTCGTCTTTCTTCTTCTTCTTCTTCTAGATTTCAGGTTAATTGCAGAGACTCAGCTCATGACGACAACGACGAAGCTCCTCTCTCCGTTTCTTCCGCCTACTCTGTCCTTGGCGTACACCCAGATTGCTCTTCTCTCCAATTAAAATCCGCTTTTCGAGCCAAGGCACGGTACCATTACAAGAATAAGATTAACAAAGCTCCATGCTTTATTTTATTTTTGCATATATTATAACTTTATGACCACCACTCTATGTCACTAGCACTCAAATGGTACTCCTTATTTAGGTGAAGCAGTTCCATCCCGATGTAGTCAAAGACGGAGCTGATTCAGATTTTATGATTCGTCGTGTCATTCAGGCATACCAGGTTCTGTACTGCCTCCATATTTATATTTTCACTACCTCCATAACTTGTCACTCTAGTTAAAGTAATAAAATTTCTAACTTCATGCTTTGTGCAGATGCTTTCCTCTTACAGCCGCTCTGAGATCATTGAAAGGTCACACTTTCAATCTAGCATTTCCCACCTATGTAGTACTCACCTAGTGACTACATTCTCGAATTATTCCTTGTTCTTTGAGTTCCCATAATTTTAACCCCTTGCCTTTTAACCGTTACTTGTGATGTGAATTCTCAATGTTTTGCTGACAGTCTTGCTGTTGTAGGGAATGCTTAGATCCATTTGACAAACCAGAATGTGAAGCTGTAGATATTTTCGTTAACGAGGTGCTTTGTGCTGGGAAAGGTACTAATTTTCATAGCATATGCTACTTTTTACCAGAGTTTTGAATGCATATCACTAATCTTTATCAGTAATGAAATTAAGGGTAGTATTGTGAGTGGTTCTTCTTAATTGATGCTAAAAAATATGAAAAAACAAAAAGAGTCATCTAATTGAATGTGTGGAATGCCTACTATGAGGTTTGTGGAGACTGAAGTATCTATTGCATACCTTTATTCATCCTTGAGTTTGATGAAGGATAGTGAACCTCTTGTTTGGAGATTGTTGTTTCTTGTAATTGTTTGATGAGTTAATGTTATCCAGTTTTCAATTAAAAAAAGTATCTATTACATACCTTTATTTTCTCATTACAATGACAACTATATATTCTGCAGCATGTTCAAATTCATGTGTGAACAGAGCGCCTCATGCTTACACATATGCTTCTTCAACTGGAACAGCTCGCGCAACTTCTCAAGGTTTGCTCTTATGTAACCCCACAACTTAATTCTAACCAGAATAAATGAGGAAGAATGGATTTAATTATATGCATGAACGTCTGCCATTTCATTGTCCATAACAAAACAATGCTATTCAGATGTTTTTTCTTCAGAAATTTGTGATGATGCTCAATGCTTTCATCCTGTGAAACTGTTTTAGGTCATGGTGAAGATTACCAAGTTCAGGTTGCTGTAAGTCAATGCCCAAGAAGTTGCATTCATTATGTTACCCCATCACAGAGAATTATCTTAGAGGAGCTACTTGACAGGTGCAGTTGAATTAGTCCTCTTAGGTGTCACACAAAACTTTTCTTGCTTGGCTGTGAAATAATTTCTATAATCAACTCTCCTGTTTTGGGTAGTACGTTCTTAATGGTCTGGAAATTGACTAATTCTTTCATTTGTCTTACTACTATGATTGATTTTTCAGCATACAAAATGCACCCTTTATGGATACGTCAACTGAGGCAGAATTGCTCTACTCACTCATAACGAAAGCCAAATATGAGAATAACAGATATCAAAAGCCAAAGAAGCAACCTAAAACTTCAAGTCAGCATGTTGATTGGTTTTAACACCGGGGCAGTTGTGGTATCAATAGGCCTTCCTGTAAATAGAATGATAGGGGCGTGGCAGACTGGCAGTTATGATCAGCTGCATATCAGATCTTTATTCTTCTTCTCTATACACTGAAGTATGCACGAAGATATGCATTTTATCCCATCCCTTCTGTATTTATTTAGGAAGAAGCATAGGCGAATGCATGAGATGGTTATGTAAACGCGTAATACTCCTATCATCCAGAATGGATTTCAGGCTTTTGTTTTTGTTTTTGCGTAGGCAAGTTTAATTTCTGCAATGCATTATGGTAATTAATTTTGACCACGAAACCGGCGCGGGACACCTCCTATTTATTTGTCTCCTATTTTGTCCTATTCCCATAATCTCATCCGTCCAATACATCCTATGGCTCACAAACTCTCAACCCCTCCCACTCCACTAACCCCACTCTCTCTGCAGATCTCTCTTTCTCTCTCCTACCACACATGATTACTCTCTCTCCATCACCGCCCCGCCAACCCCCGCAATAAACGGCCACACCCACCATTGACTCACCTCTCCACCATTGACTCTCCGCATGGAATAGGTGAAGACCCACCATGTTCGGTGGTCGGTCTTCGGCGCCGTCGGCTACAAGATCTGGAAGAAAAACTAATAATCAAATACCTCTGTAATAACTAACAGCACAATAAGATTTCTGTATATTGGCGCCGAACACCGAGGGCGAAGGATCGATTTCCGTTTGTGAGAGGAAGAGCAAGAAATATAGAAGGAGAGAGGGGTTTCCGAAATAGTGTTGCTGAGTGATTGGCGGGGCGGCGAGGGAGAGAGAGTAATCATGTGTGGTAGGAGAGAGAAAGAGAGATCTGCATAGAGAGTGGGTTAGTGGGGTGGGAGGGGTTGAGAGTTTGTGAGCCATAGGATGTATTGGACGGATGAGATTATGGGAATAGGATAAAATAGGAGGCCAATAAATAGGAGGTGTCCCGGACCCCCACGAAACATCTAAACACTTTTTTTATATATAAAAAAAAGAAAAACAGAAAAATCTAGACAATATAAACCAAGGGTAAGTCCTTTGAAAATATGTGCACTGTTGTATTGTAGTTATATGGCAAAAAAAAAAAAGTAGTTATATGGATGTTAATTTCTAATTACCAAATCGCTTGATTGTTAGTACTTAGTCCTATTTACCAATACTATGGTCGGAAGAGCAATCTTTAGCCTCTTGTCCCCATTACTTTGTGTATAAAGTTTTGGCCGAAAATAAATGGCCTGTCGGAATGAATCTTGTTTCCTTTTTTGGCCATAGAATTGTAATATTTTTTTTTTGGTAATACGAATTGTAATATTTTGAATTTCTTATTATTTTTTCCCAGCAATTTCATATTATTTTTTTTTGGCCAGTAAGCAATTTCATATTATTAACTACGATTTTTTTACCTGTTTATATTTAACGATTTTTTTTATATAGTAAAATTAACTTTCTTAATACAGTAATTAAATAATTTGTATCTAGTCTAAAGAGTAATTAAAGAATTTGTTTCCTTTTTTACCCATACAATAATTTGTTTCCTTAACTGATGATGGAAAGTAATTAAAGCATTTTGACGCGTCATTTGATTTCCTTTTTGTGAAAGGTAAAAAAAAACGAAAAAAAAATCCTTTTTGTGAAGAATGTTAACGGATACGATCTACGAAGGAGCCTGTTGAGTGAGAAATAAACCACAAAGGTGCGGGCCCCACACCACCACGTTCAAATTTGAAATTTCCTGAAAACCCCTAGTGACCGTTTGAAGAGCAAAATAGTAAAGTAAAGGCTCTCTCTCTCTCTCTCTCCCTCTCTCATTCTCTTCTCTCTTCTCTCTTCTCTCTATAGCTCATCCCAATTTCCCTTTTCCCTTTCCCTCTGCAAATCCCAACTTCTCTTCTCTTCTTTCTTCTCCAAAATGTCCGCTATTAATAATTCCATGGACGGTAATTCTCCTTTCTTCCCTTCTTTTCTTTAATACATTCTACATTCTTGCCAAATATCTTACGACTTTAAACGCCTCTTTTGCTTCTTGCAGAATTAACTATGGAGACGCTTACTGCAAAGTTTAATCAATTTGTTATTGACTGTGAATTGAAGCCATCTAACCGCAATTCAGGTTTTTCATCCTTCCAGATCTTGAATTCACTCTGTTACTTTAGGCTTTTGTTTTCTTTGATTTCCCATTTTTTTTTAAACAAAAAATGGTTCGAAAGACATTAGTTATTGATTGTTGGACCGTTTGTTTAGGTTCGGCCAGGATTATAGTGGATGAAGCTAGTGACTTAGATTTTTTTTCATGATCCCTTATCATCGTTATTTGTTCCCTATTTTGTCCCCGTGTTCTTTTTATCGCTCTCATTGATAAAAAGAAATATGATGTGTATATGCGTTGTGTTTTGATTTTTGGAATTGTTATTAGAGAATATGTCACAACAAGTCAATGAGGATACCTTAACCTCGTATGATACTATTCAGTCCAATGGGACCAGTGAAATTTCTCCAGATCAGGATCATACACTTCCAATATTGATGAAGATACAGAAGTTGAGTTCTGAAATTCGGGTAATTTCAAGGCTTGATTCATTTTTATCAATTTTTTTTTACAGTTTTTAGTTATAATTTGTGGTTTCTCAGTCCTTAGCCTGCTTCCAATATGATTTTCTTGTATTTTCTGCAAGAAATTAAGCATAGGAAACTTTGTTTTTCTGCAAGAAATTATGCATAGGAAACTTATATTTCTGTTGATTTACTATCAGGTGTTGAAGAAACAACATGTAACCCTATCTGATCATGTGAAACTCACAACTGATTCCTTTCCGGGCCTTGATATAGTTAAGTCCGTTCAGGGTCTAGGTAAAGTTCTTGAATAAACCCAAACTTAAAATGAATTCTCCACCTATTTCTCTTTTATTTTGTTAAAATTTACTTTCATCGTTTTGTCCTGCACTAGGCGCCGAATATGAAATACTGAAAAGAAAGTATCTTGAGGAGTTCACGGAGAGGAGAAGGCTTTACAATGAAGTGATTGAAATGAAGGGAAACATTCGAGTTTTCTGTAGATGTAGACCTCTAAATGAAAATGAAATTGCAAATGGACATGCTTCTGTCCTCAATTTTGAATCTTCTTCTGACAATGAACTTCAAGTCATTTGCTCTGATTCTTCTAAAAAGCAATTTAAATTTGACTCTGTCTTTCGACCTGATGATAACCAAGGTACATGAGCATTTAGTTTGTTTTTGTATGTTATGTTGTATTGCAGAAAATTCTCATATTTTATCAAACGCTTTACTGTGTTTTTATTATTTATCATGCAGAGGCTGTTTTTGCACAAACAAAACCTATTGTTACATCAGTGTTGGATGGGTTTAACGTTTGCATTTTCGCATACGGCCAAACTGGCACTGGCAAGACATTTACAATGGAAGGAACTCAGGAAAATAGGGGAGTTAACTACAGAACTTTGGATGAATTATTTCGTATATCTGAAGAGAGACATAAGGTAATGAAATATGAATTGGTTGTTAGTATGCTGGAAGTATACAATGAGAAGATAAGGGACCTCTTGGCAGACAATTCTGATCAACCTACCAAGAAGTGAGCATTCATTCTCGTGTTTTCGTTTAATTAGCTCTATAATTTTTAAGTGTTTTTTAGTATATTGATCATTGATCACATTGTAAACAATTTTCTCTGACTTAATTAATTGAAGGTTGGAGGTTAAGCAAGCATCAGATGGAACCCAAGAAGTTCCAGGACTAGTTGAAGCTCGTGTTTATGGAATAAAGGACGTGTGGGAAATTCTCAAGTCGGGAAACAGGACCAGATCCGTTGGGTCCACTAATGCAAATGAGCTTAGCAGTCGTTCTCATTGGTATATCTTGTTTATATTCAGTAATGTATTGTAATAATTTTCTTAGCACCCAAAATATCGTATTGCTGTCCAATAAATATGGGAAATGTTATTTGTACAAATGATTGATGTGCATTTTCTTAGTACATAATTGATGATCCAGAAATGGTTTTAATGCAGCTTGTTACGAGTTACTGTTATGGGGGAGAATCTTATCAATGGCCAGAGAACAAGAAGTCATCTTTGGCTAGTAGACTTAGCTGGGAGCGAACGTGTGGGAAAAACTGAAGCAGAAGGAGATAGATTGAAGGAATCTCAATTTATAAATAAGTCTCTATCAGCACTCGGTGATGTTATTTCTGCACTTGCATCCAAATCAGCGCACGTCCCTTACAGGCAATTCTTATTTCCTCTCATGGACACTTTCCCTCTGAATGCATTGTTATTTTATTGATATTTATTTTCTTTTGTTTGATACAGGAATTCAAAACTTACCCATATACTGCAGAGCTCGCTAGGTGAGGTTTATATATATAGCTGATGGTTTTCTTGGATGGAAAGAAATTTATTCAATTGATGTTGGATTCTTTGCGTGTGTATATTTTCTTATTTGTCATTCATCTGGGATTGAAATGCAGGAGGAGACTGCAAAACTCTGATGTTTGTCCAAATAAGTCCAAGCTCAGCGGACTTAGGAGAAACAATTTGTTCACTGAATTTTGCCACCCGTGTCCGAGGAATTGAAAGTGGCCCAGCTCGCAAGCAGGTGGACCTAACTGAGCTGTTCAAGTACAAGCAGATGGTATGTTGGAGTATAACTATTTCTTTTTACGCAGGGCATGGGACATGATTTTTGGCATCTAAAATTCTTAATTTTTTTGAACAGGCAGAAAAGCTTAAGCACGATGAGAAGGAAACAAAGAAATTACAGGATAGCCTGCAATCCTTACAGCTAAGGCTTGCTGCCAGAGAACATATGTGTAGGAATCTTCAGGAAAAGGTATTGTATAATTTTCCCTTGTTTGACAATGGTTTCATTCCTATCAACACTGTTTATTTGGGAGATTGAAATTTTCCATAAACTCTGTGGTCGTTAATTTGACAGGTCCGAGACCTAGAGAACCAGATAGCAGATGAGAGAAAAGTTAGATTGAGGCAAGAAAGTAGAGCGATTGCAATGTCAAATCAACCCTCAAGACTAGCATCTCTGAAAGAAGAACCAACTCGTAGACCTCTAGCAGAGAAAAGGCCGCCTCTTAATCCTTCCAAGTTAAGGGTACCACTGCGGAGGCTTACCACAAACATCTTTCCTCAACCATCTCCTATGCCCTCAAAGAAAAATGGGTACTACCATAATGGAAAGGAAAACACAACCAGAAAGAGCATGATGATGAGAAACTCAGGTGACCTTGTGAAACCAAGAAGGGCGTCCTTTGCTGTGAGACCACAGTCAGGGGCTGCACCATCAACAAGTCAAGTTTTTCAGCCCAGGAGACGAGTCTCAATCGCCTCATTCCGCTCTGACACTAATTCTGACTTGACAACTCCACTCCGTGGCCCTTCCTGTGGATTCGGTAGCAATCAGTCATCGATAAGAAGCCAAAGGAAAGCTCGGTATTCGAGGCTGTTTGCGCCTTTGCCAGAAATGAGAACATCAGTTGAGACAACACCAAGTATCATGAGGA
The DNA here is from genome assembly GCA_029929735.1 of Mimosa pudica. Lineage (NCBI taxonomy): Eukaryota > Viridiplantae > Streptophyta > Magnoliopsida > Fabales > Fabaceae > Mimosa > Mimosa pudica. The sequence goes on along the minus strand of JAKELP010000013.1, from coordinate 18,075,041 downwards.
GCAGTAGTAAGTTCATGGGAAGTCCCATAGGGAGGAATCCGGCTGTGGTTGCACTTGGAAGGAAATCTTTTGTGTGGAGTCCTCTGAAGCTGAGAAACTTAAAAAATAGTAGAAAGGCATCACTGTTGCCATCTAGGCCCTCCTCTGAAATGCAATGAGATTGATTGGAGGTCGTTTTGTTTGTTAAATATAGCAGAAGAAACTTGTCCCTTTTTATGCCATCTCGGCCTGTTATTTTGGAATGAGCCTTGTCTCCCTTCTTCCTTTTGTTTAAACAGGGGCAAAGATTGTGTTGTTTAGAAATACAGATTAAATTCTTGGACGTGAAATATAATTGGTTCCTTTTGTTGTAACAGTGTGATTACTGGTTTTTGTGCTTCATATTGTAACTAAGCTGTTTGAATAGGAGGTATGACATGTTAAATGAATGGAGTACATAACCTTCTTTTGTTAAAATGGCATACCAAGGCAAACTTACAATGCTAAGCAACCAAATGGCATTTTCTGGATGACTTTTTTTAGCTCTCCTTTTTCTTTAAGAACTAATCCGTGTGTGTGTTACGTTACAGTTTTCACGCAAAAAAATTGTTAGTACAAATTATCACTTTATTTTCAGTAAAAAAAATTAGGAGGAAACCGATAAGACAAAGACCTTATTTATTTGGAGAAAAAACAATCATGTTACTAAAAATGTACTATATTTAGTAACAAAAAGTAAATTATTTGGTTGCTAAAAATTTTTGTTCTAGAATAATGAGATTGATTAGTAGAACTTTTTTCTCAAAAAAGAAAATCATGATTACACACTTTAAGTTTTCAAATAATAACCATATCCCATAGCTGTAGTTCTTAGTTATCAAAATAAAACATAATAACTGTAGATTTGGCCAAAAAAAAACCGTAGCTTAGAGTTAATTACCTCATTAGTATGTTGGGTGGCCCCAGCATATACTAGTCGTTCAAGGGTCTTAAAGACAGAGCAAGATAATTGGCAAAACAGTTGTAAAATGGAAACGGCGATTAATTATATTTTATTACTACTATTAACTATTGATATTAATATTCCCTTTGAGAAAAAGGTGTTTGAATATAGCCGTTAAGTAGGTTTTGCGATGATGGAGTCGACCGTTGGAACCCACAGAAGTACAGAACACATGCTTTGCTCTCAACAACTCTTTGTCAACCTGAACCAAAAAGGCTTTTGGGTCCTTGTTTCTCTTTTAGAGAGAGAAGAGAACAAAATTTCATTCCCAATCTTTGGTTGGGTAGCTTTGTTTAATAATTTGAGATCGACCACCCTTGTGTTCCCTTCAAGATGGTTGCAAGAACCCCACCTAAGTCTAAGAAAATGTTAGCTGCACTCAATCCTATTCTCATCAGAGAAACTTTAATTAAGGTATTCTACTCATTCCTCCTCATCAATTTCAGTTTTCCTAATCAAAGCTCTAAACTTTATAAAATTAATTAATTCAATATTTGTGGGTGTATGAAGATGGACCAGTGCATGGCTCGGCTTCAGGAACTTCAGTATACTGTGGCCGGTGGGACGAAGGTGGTGTCTGGGGTTAATCTCAGCCCTCGCAGTACTAGAGGCTATCTAAGAACCAGTCTTAGGTGCAAGCAAGAGTCACTCAGGTTTGGTTTACATTGTTGAGATTGTGATAAGTATCCTAAGTTTGAAACTTGATCCAAGGCATTAGTTTAAATTGTGATCTGTGTTCCCCCCAGGATCACCAATGATGCCCGTTCCAGATCTCCAAAAGGGAAGTTTCCAACAAATACAGGTCTTTTTCTAATCCTTTTGAAACACTTTTCTTAGCTGAAAACTAAATTTTCTTTTTTTATTTTCATTTTAATTGAACGACTATTGATGAATACAGGTGAGTGGAAGAGAATGTCATTGCCAGCAATGCTTGTGGGTGAAACTCTTGGAGAAATTCTACAGGCAAGTCAATTTGCCAGAGATATTGTTTCAGCTGTGGCTAAAAAAACTGATACAGAAGACCCCAAAACTCCTGGCCCACCTCAAAGGACACCCCACAAATTACACAACCCAGAAAACACCCAACTCAAAGCTAGAAGGAAGAGAGAGAAGCAAGCCAAGTTAGATTCAGCTGGATCAGAATCAAAATCCCCTTCACTTGGAAGGGCTCGTTCAAGAATTAATTTTAAGGTTTCTCCCCAGAAAGTTAGAGAATTTGATAACAGGTATATGGCAAATAGGGTGTCCCCAAGGAACAGGCCTTGGGCTAAGAAGGCTGTATTATTTCCCAACCCTTTGTTCATGTCTACATCTTCTTCACAGCAGCACAAGTTTTGTAAGACAAGATCTCCAGTTATATCAAGAAATAGAGGAACAGTTCCACACAAGTTTTTGATTAAGTCACCACCTTCCAATTCTAAATTCCAATCCAAGAGCAAAAGCCCGCCATCTAAATTCCAAGTCAAGGTTAAAAGCCCACCACCATCCAGGTTCCATGCCCAGAACAAAAGCCCTCCATCCAAATTCCAAGTGAAGATCAAAAGCCCACCAGTTTTGTCTATTTCTTCACCCACCAGGCCTCATAGTCTAATGAAAAAGGCTTCTCCCAAGAGATCAGCTGTATCCAAATTGCGTCGATCTTTCTCTCCATCTAGGCTGGCCAGCAGATTGGCTTCACTTTCTCCATTGAAGTGCAAGAAAAATGCACATGTACAGCAAAGTGACGGATTGGTGAGTGTGAGTGGACTGAAACAGCGTCCACCTTCTACAGTTCTATTCCCTGCTAGAAGGATTTGACAATCACACAGAGTATACCTGCCCTGTTGTTAATTTCGCACCTAAGTGAAAGAATTCTTCATGTCCATAGCTATATATTCTTTCCTTTTATGTGTTGGTGATTGGTGGTGTGTATCATTTACTATGTTATATTAATAAATTTTTTCTCTTACACTTTTTTTCTGAAGTTCGAATATCCCTTGCTCTGTTCAGCAAAGCTTTGATTTCCCTGTTACTAGAACCATTATTAACTTTATGATAAAAAAACACTATTAACTAGAAGCCATTAATTGAAAATGCGCACATTTGTCTGAGCCTCTATTAACTTGATATGGGCAATGATCTTTGAAAAATGATTAAATAAGAAAAGTAAAGAAGCTTACTTAAAGACAACTCATTCCATAAGTAATCTGAAGCCACACAATACTGATTATTTTTCAATTCATAATACAATCGGGGCACACATACTTGAGAAATGCAACCATTTCTCAACCAAAAAGGAAAAAATACTTTCAAACAACACCTGGATATTAATGCTTTACAAAGTACAACACTTGAAAGAACTATAAGGCTGGATGGCACCACATTGAACTATTCAATGTTTGGGTATATAAAAAAAATGTTAACACCCTGCAATGGAACTCGTGTTTGCAATCTTCAGCAGCTTAAGTAGGCACGTGCAAGGGTGTCCAATCTTGACAGTCTTCATGTGCCGGGTGATGCAAATCTTGATCGATCTCTCTGTCGATTTATAGCTCGATCCTTTGGTGATGATGTTTTCCCTCCCATAGCAGCTTGACGCATCATTTCTGCTAAGTTACCCCATATCCCATGAAAAAAAATATGTATGTGTTATATTTCCTATATAATAGACTATCAAGCAATTTTTGAAGAGACAAATTCTGTCCAAAATTATTAAAGATACACAGAACAAGTTTCTAACCGCGCTTTCTCTCAAGCTCCTGGTCAAGTTCTTCTTTCCACTTCCTCTGTCTCTCGGAAAAGCTTAAGCTGCAAGCAGAACATCTAACGTTCAGATTACTTCAAACATTTGATTAATCCAAACATTTGAAGACACACACAAAGTATTACACAATAAACGACCTTGGGCTAGAAGGCTCCTGCTGGGAATCAACAATATGTCCTTCAACATTTGGGGAGGACCTGCCAGTACTTCCAGGACTTTCACTATGGTCAACTGCTTTTGATGGGGTGCCAATTGGTACCCGATTTGGGGACCTGCTTTTTGGAGGTAATTTCAAGAACTTTAGAGTAGTTTCGTCATGTGTTTGTTCAACCACATTGGGAGAACAATATGTATTCAAACTGTTGTAGAACTCTTCATACAAAGGCGTCTGCAGTTTTTTCAGTCCTAGAGCCTGCCATAAGGCATAGATTTATGACAATTTAAAGGGAAATAAGGATTAATGGAAAACAAGACTACAGATGGGATAATACCTTCTCATCCAAAAAAGCTTGTATTTTTGACTCAGTCAGCTCATCATCCTCCTCAGACACTGATGGTTCGCCTGAAAAGGAAAAATCCTTGTGCTCCTCATGGGAAGCCTCCATGTCAGAGGGCCTGTACATTTCATCAGTGATAGTACTAACTCCGCTTCGGTTTAGTTCTGGACTCACATCAAATTTGCAACTCCAATCATCAGAGGGATCAGACATCGGGTTGAAACTCTGCATAATAGAAAAAGTGATTTCTGAAAAAAGTCTTCATTTTGTTATGTATTCAACAATGCATAAGGACTGAAATGCAGTCACCATAATATTTTCTGACATTGAGGCTCTAAATTTAACAGCTCCCTCAGAGAACTCATCTTTGTCATCAATCACACACATGTCGTCGTCATCACCTATTCCTGAATACCCTTTATTTTCTTCCTCAGGAAGTAAGGTTGAGCTGCAAAGATTGCACAAATTATGAAAATTAAGTCAAAACACAGGCAAGCAGATATGAAGATTTTTTTAGCATCACAAAAAAGCCATTGATAAATCTGAGATCTCAATACTTACGGAGTTTCAATGTTTGAAGTGCAAGATGATGAAGCTTCAAATTTTCCCTGCTGAAAATAGAAATTATTTTCTCTCGAAGTTGATTTATCATACGCAAACAAACTGAATCTTAATTATCGGATTGAGTAAACAAACCATTGCTGCATATGAGCCAGGAAATGAACCCACATTTTCACCAGTAACAAAGGGATGCTACATCAATCAGAAAGCTTGATGTTAGGGGATATACAATCATCAATGGCAGAACACTGCCATGAACTCAGTAAACTAGAATGGCCACTCAAGCTGTTGTAGCTCTTGTATGCGCATCCTATTAGAGAATCAGCATTAGGATCACCTGCAGCAGTTCTGATGCTGATAGCCTTAAGAATGGTTCCCTACATAAAGAAAAAGCATAAAATTTGAAATATAAACACAAATATAGTTCCATTTACTCAACCAAAATTAGTATTTTATATCTTTCCTTGACAAATGGGTATAAATTATGAGGTCCAAAAAATAAGAACTCCATAATGCGTAGCTTCACATGCCCTATTTCCTAAGTATAATCTAAGAGATAAGAAGTTAATGATTTTCAGGCTTAAGAAATCTCATACACTGTGATTCGGGACTGAAACTAAACTAACAAGAAAGGAAGACAAAGTACAGAACAACATACTTCTGCAAACAATTTAATAGAAAATCTTTTGCTCCATCAGAGAGATGATCCGGAATTGGTGGATGAGATTTCGTTGTCCCTATGTGGAAGAGAGCAGCAACCTGAAGGTCCAATCTATTATTAGACGTTCATAGATCGCTTCCAAAAGAAAAAAAGAAATTATATTTCAAGATACCTCTTGATACTGCTGACTCCAGGGAGGTTTTCCGGTGGCCATTTCAATCACAGTACAGCCAACACTCCATATATCAGCAGAGCTGAAAAAAGTCAATCGTATTAATCCGATTCTTGGGAATCTCAAACTATGCAGCATTATACAAGAAACCTGACCAAATATGAATCTTGCAGAAGTTAAGATAATGGAAAAGAGGACAAGACCCAAAAAAATGTAAGGTTAACCCAATAGATCTTCCAAACAAGCAACTTTTACTAAAAATTCTTTACTCCTAAATACTAATTGCCTTTTAGATAATTTACTGTGTTTACAATGACAACTCCGCTTCATATTGCATATTACCAGAAAACTACAATGAAATTTGACTTCCTGAAAGTTCCCCAGGTTATCCTTTTCTTAACCATAAAAAAGAAATCCTATTTCCTATGAGGAAAAAAACATAATTGTAAAATAATTAACAAGTGATTCCAATTCAAAAGAGCGACAGATATTTAATTCTATAATTACTTATCAAATCGATACTTGTTTATTTGTAGATAATCTAACAGCTGTAAGGTTTTAGTTGATAAAGATAAGAGGAAGGGAGATTATGAAAAGAGTGAGAAACTCAATTACGAGGGCATAGAAAATAGAGCAGCTTGTCATAAAATATATTAGAAATATTAATTTCCTTACAAGCTATGCCCAGTTTGGAGAATGACTTCAGGAGCCATCCAATATGGAGTACCCTTCATGGACTTGGCACCGGAAATGGTAGCCTGGAAAAATACAAGTCTTAGACCCATATTCACGGGGAAGAGCCTTCACAACATACAGAAAAATATAGTACAATGACATAAGATTGACCATACCAACTCAACAACCTGTTTGGACGCCCCAAAATCTGCAAGTTTTATGCACCCTTTATTATCAACAAGGATATTTGCCCCCTGAAAGCAATTTATACTTCAATATTAATCACTTGAAAAGAATAAGTCCATAACCCATACAAATGAAATTGAAGAAAAGCCACCTTAATGTCTCTGTGCATGATTCCATTTTTGTGCAAGTATTCAAGTCCCAGCAGTAGCTGCTTCGTGAAAGTTCTAATAACCTGTGCTATGAAATGACGGTTATATAATGTTTGGTAGAATCACAAAGTAGATGCATTGAGTAGCTAAACTTACAGCCTCGGGGAAAGCTCCAAACTTCCCCAAAAGTGAAGAAATGGATCCACCTGGTACAAACTCCAGAAGAATATTTAAGGTGTCCTCCTCCCTAACTGTACCCAAATATCTCTACAAGCGAAACATAACACGTACTCATAAGATTTCTTTAAACTGATTGGCTTTGTTAATGTCATTCAGTACTTGAAAATCATACTCACAACAATATTGGGATGAGAGAGATCTTTAAGAAGTTTAACTTCCTCCTCAAGCTCCTTTATATGAGCCTGTTAATTGTATTAAAAAAGAGCGGGAAATACCAGATATAAGTCAAATAATATCATAATGCCAGTCAATCACCGGCACAAAATCTCCTATATTAACACAATACCAAGTCCCTATGCAGATACACCAGACCCTAAATTGATCAGACAGAAGCACGCAAGAAGCCATAGGTACTAAGATAATAAGTTCAACACAGAAAATTGCAAAAACATTAAGCAAAAAAACTGGAAACATAAATTTAGACCTGGGCCTTCTCCTTGGAAGCACTACTAGCCGCGATCAGAACCTATAAACCAATCATAACAGAAAACCAAAATAAACGTCAGCTTTTGGGACATAATATAAATAAATTTACTACAAGTAAAAGTAAACAGTATCATTTGGAAGGAGATTTCTTCATAGTTTTTCCTTAATTTTAGCGTTCCTACAGCTGATCACTTCTATTTAATAAGAAAGTTAAGAAGATCATGTCTCATAAGTTTTGTTGCAAGCAAAAAATCTCAACAAACATAACATATAAAGATCAAGAGGAAAAGCAATTGGAGGGCAAATTGGGAAATGAGAAAATATGATGGAATAAAAAGTGACCTGCTTGACAGCTAGAAGCTCTCCGGAATCAAGATTCATGCCCATGTAAACGCGGCCAAAGGCGCCGCAGCCGATGAGCTCGCCCTTGCGCCATCGGATCATGGGAGAAGAAGACTCCTTTGTGGCGGTGGGCGGAGAAGAGGAGGGTTTAGTGGAGAAGACTCTGGAGTTGCGAAGGCAAGAATTTATCCTCTCAACTAGGGTTCCCCCAACTTCGTTCTCCGCCGTCCCACGAAACACGAGTGATCTCCGTACTGATCCAAAAATGTCTTGCATTTCCAATTTTGCATCTGACTGCGTTGAGTGGGAAACCATATATGGCGTCGCCTTAACACTGTGTGAGAGAGGGAAAAGGGCTTGCCTTTCACTTTTCAAAAATTAGGGCTTGCCAACGCAATTACTTCTACTTCGGGGGGCTTTTTTGTTATTTCGACACTTCTTTCTTTTCTTCCATCAATTACTCATAAGTTATTGGGAGAATGACAAATAAATATCTCTCAATGTCCAAAAGGACAAGTAAGGAACTCAAACTTCCAAAAGAATAAGTAAGGAAATTCAATAAAAATGAACAATTGGAACATAGGTATTAACATTTTGAACATGACAATTAACAATTGTCTGGTTCCTTAATTGTCCTTTTGGAACTCAGAGTTCCTTACTTGTTATTTTGAAAGTTTGAGTTCCTTACTTGTCCTTTTAGATATTCAAAAGTATTTATTTGTCATTTTCCCGTTATGCTTCATTTCATGCCCAATACTCTATTTATTAATCAACATTGTTATCTCATTTTGTAAAATGTAGAATTTATGACAAGTCAAATGACTTGTAACATGTGAAAAGTATTGTTTAGACACGTAATTATGTTGAAACCAATATAATGTGTTAGTAGAAAAAAAATTGGTTTAATTATCTTAGTAACTTCTAAAAGAACAATGTGAATTTCGTGTGTTGCATAGAATCTAATGAGCGAGTGTGCTAGGCTTTCTAATATTTACTCCACATAATTCATAAACAATAAAATTGACCTCAAACTCCAAAAAGTTTAATTTTCTGTGAATTATTAATATATTGTTATAGACAACATCACACGAATCCCGATAAAATGGGCAGAGAAAATTTACACAATTTGTAAAAAGCCATCATGTCAATTAATGCAAGTTATGGGCAGCATTTTTTTAAGAAAAAGGAAGCCAGAAAAAGAAGTTGAAAGACCGCATTTGGCTGATTGTTTTTGGTTCCAAGATCCATTATATTTGAAACTTAGGCCATAAGTGTTGAATGTATGGAACATGTTGAAAAAGAAAATGTTACCAATGTAGGCAACACTACTATCTATCAAGTCCAAATTAATCGGTTGTCAATAGGTGTCAAATTATCAAAATGATGTTTAACCCAGAAAAGAGAGAAAACCATAAAACTTGTGCAAGCCAAACTTAGTGTTGTATTGCTATATTGCTATTTGCTAATCAATTTTCATGATCAATTTGAGCTGTTCAAAACCCTATCATTATCTCTAGACAACAATTAGTGCACTACTCAGCTTATTGATTACTTGAATCTGATCAGTTTCTTGTTTTGCTATCTCGATTAAAATTTGCTTCTAAGAAACAATATTTCAAACTCTTATTAGAAGTGAGGTAAAAAAACTCTTAATAGAACTTATACCGCTGTTTGATTTAGTTTTTTTTCTGTTCATTTCTAAGCTTTTCCCGGGCTGGCATATGATATCTCATATATGAATTAACCCTTATAACAATCACATTGATTACTGAGTCCGCTACTTGAAGGTTATCCAGCTTCTACTTGTGCAAATCAACCATGGCCAGAATAACGATCAAAAGCCCCATTTAGCAATGAATTTATTTTCCCTTTAAGCAATATGATTGCAGATATATTGCAATAATAATCTATAATTTATTATCTATAGCACATAAGAATGTGAAAAACAAAATCAGATTTTGTCAAGGACCACAGGTCGAGTGTTGTCCCAGAGCCATTGGCGAGCTGATCCATCTAGCAGTGGTGATACCTGTAGCATAGGACGTAAATTCAGTTACAACATGATCCGATATTTAATTAAGTTACTGATGATGTACTCGTATTACTTAGAAGGCCAAAAACGAAGAAAACTATACAAGTGTGAGAGAAACAAGTATACAGCCATGATCATTGATCAAATGGAATTAGCTCAAATTCAAATAAACTGAACCGAAGTAATAGCACGTCAAAACTATGTTCCCTAGAAATTTTCTTCTGTTTAATTTTTCAAGAAAAAAAACTACGGACATGGAGAATATACGGCTTGTTTCCATCTTACCAAATGTCCCCGAATGGTGTTAAATGTGATGCATCTAAAAGAGCTAATTAAATTACCTTTTCCCAGACCTGCGAGTGGTAGCTGTTAAGCCAATCAATTTCTGCACTTGATAGCAGAGATAAGTCAACCAACTTAATCTGCAAGATTTTACCAGGTTAAACACAAGTGTATGGAATAATGTCACCCATTAAAAGGGGGAAATGGAAGTGAATAAAAGGAGAGGAATGAAACTGAAATTACTTTGAAAGCAACAATTCAGGAAGTATGCCAAAAATATACACCAAAAAGAGCAGAACAAAATCGACAAATAACTTACCTGAATAGGCACGTAGGTGAGTTTCTCAAATCCCAGGTATTGAATCCCTCCATAACGGTTTGGTGTCTCGATATCTCTCACATAAAGGAGATTCTGCAAGTAAAAATAGCATCGCCACCACCCAAGAAAAGTGAGCAGAATACCATAGCCTCAGAGCTCAGACATGGTATTTAAAAGTTCAAAAGAGAAAAACAGAAAAAAGAGCAACGAAACGTGCACATTTGGTGCAACTAAGAGGGCATTATAGTTGCTAAAAATACTAAACAAGATGACAGTCTTGCATCAAGTAACAACTAAGCTCATTCATTGTGAGCCTCTTATGACAATCGTGAATGGTCAAAGACACAAAAGCTTTCGTAGAATTCAATGTCGTTCACTCTTGCATCTGATACTTAATTATCCTCCTACTCCAACTTTTTTGTAATAGATCACTGTTTAAATAGAGTCAAACACTTTAAGTAAACAACATCTGACACAAGTAACTACATAACTAACTGAATCAAAATCTTGGAACATAAAGAGGCCAAGAGGATATAACCTCAATCCGAATTCCAAAGGAATAGTCCTCATAATAGCCAGGCTCATTGCTAACAATCATGCCTTCATGTAAAGACGTCAAATTACCATAACGATAACTAATACTTTGTGGACCCTCATGAACATTCAATGCAGCACCCACACCATGCCCAGTACCTAAATAAACAATAATTAAGCCCAAAAGTCCATTCAATAATACATCACTTTAAATTTGGGGGGGGGGGGGGGGAGGGGGGGGGGGTTTCTTGCAGTAAGGATATACCATGCCTGTAGTCAAGTCCAACTTTCCAAAGAAATGAACGAGCAAATGCATCCAGCACAAAACCAGGTGTATTTTCAGGGAATACTGACAAAGCAAGAGCTATATGGCCCTGCAATTGGACATATTATCAGAAGGACAAAACAGAGCCCTTATTAAGCCCCCCATTCCCATCGTAAGATTTTCAAAATTAAATTTTTAGGTTCGGCCATTATATATGTGCTCAATCAATCAAAACCATGCCCCCTCACAAATGACACATTAACTAAGATAATGTAAATGATGTGCAGTCTTTTGGCCAAAATGCTCAACTGACATAAGCAAAACATACAATCCACTAAAAATGGTACCTGTAAAACTCGGGTGAAGCACTCTCTTTCTCTTGCTGTAGGCTTGCCAAAATGAACTGTTCGTGTTATGTCAGTTGTACCATCAACATATTGAGCTCCGCTGTCCAATAAAAATAGCTTATTGGCATCCACAATACTGCAACTTTCTGGTTCTGGTTTGTAATGTATGACCGCGCCATTCGCACCAGAAGCTGGGGAATCATAAAATTGTGACAAATAAGGTCTAGAAAGGCATGTCACAAATGCGCAAGAAATAAATAAATTACAGCTCACTGCCATGTGGAGCCCAAATAAAAGTTGGTTGGTTTTATATGTATATTAGGTTATAAGAAGCAGTATGAAAATAATAAAAGGACACGGTACAAGCCTACTTAATCCAGTCAAAGGACACAAAATACCATTATAACATTGGATTCTAGATACATGGAGACATAGTGGGTGCACGACTTCATACTTTTCTAACAAGCATCCAAATGAATAAAAAATGAATGAGAGGAAGCTGTTAACATACCACTTATGGTCTCAAAGCTTGTATCCAAGAAACCAGCTTGTTTTGAGCGAAACTCAAGAACTTTGTCAGAAACCTCTACTTCTGTTAAAGCCCTATTGTTACTAATTTCTTTCTCTAGCCAATCCCAGAACTCAGCAAGGGCAGCAGCATCCCTGGACACAAGAACAGCCCTATCAGTTACATACTTACAATTGGGAATATCCAACAGAGGATTAGCCCAATCTTTACATGCTGAACTTCATTTATATTTGCAACTTTTGAGATTAAAGCTTCACAAACAATTGGGAGAATCCAACAAAGGATAGCTTGAATATAATAGCAAATTCATCTTTGGTCCTCAAATATACATTATTTATCCGTGATTCAAACTTTGAAATTAAATATTTTAATTTGATTTACACTGGTCATTCTGTACATATGAAAATGCATTAAATCAAAGAGTGAATGTGTGTGTACTTCAAACAAATGAGGATTCACTGGAAAAATATGGAAATCAAAATGGTTAATGCACCCTATAAGTGATATGTACGGCAATACTATTTATGAGAAGATCATCAAAGCATCAAAAGCAAACATGAACATGCAAAAATATTCAAGAGATTTTCTCATATAACAGATAAAAATGGTCTGGCTATTGCTCTTTCCTTGCGATCTTTTATTTTTTTCATGTAAACGAACAGTCTGTCCAATTAAAAGATTGAATTTTTATTTGGAAAAATCCTGCATCGAAAGTTATGATTTTATGTATGAACAATCTCTCAATATCTTGTTCATTCACAACAAAATACATTTATAAACAGCATGGTAAGTTACGGTAACCTTAAATGACAGTTCCTCATCCCTTCCAACTCTGTTTCATTTTTTATTGCCTTTGCCAGAGATACAGGGGAGAATTTGCGCAGTGCAACAGGTCCATTCAAGTTCTCACTGGACCCATCTATCCTTGCCTTCTGTTTACTCCCTTGGATATGATAATACTTATCACAAGCAGCTCTGTAGGCATTTACAATTGCAGCATTAACAGATGAAGTATCCAACCAAAGGGAAGCGCCTTTTGCTGCCAAACTGAAATAGAAAAATATGCTACATTTAAATGTGATATTCAATTTAGTAGCAACTCGGGTCCATTAACAAAAAAAATGCTAAATGTTTCCATTAAAAGATGCAAAAAACAAAGCCTCCCCAAATAACCAAACTCCAAAAGTTTACCTTTCAATTTCAGATAGAATTGAATCATATTTCCTCAACTCTACGCCAGCCTTCTTCAAGTGATCATTCACCTCTTCAGTGATTTTTGACTGATCAATAAATAGTTTCACTCTGTCGATCTCCACAATCAAATATGCATACATGACAGGTGAATGTGGAACATCACTTCCTCGCTGTAAATATGACATAAAACATTACTCTATTTAGTTAAAACAAAGAGAATGATTGGAATAAAGAAAACACTTTGAACACAAAATGAATGTGATAGACGAAGAAATTGAAAGTCATTTGACAAAAATTGAAATTATTTAGTTTAAAAATATTCACCACACTAATAAAAAAAATAATAAAAAAAAAGCAGCTACATTATACATATGATCTTTTGTGCACAGATAATGGAACCAAATGCTCCTCAATATAACCATGTACTGTACATATGATCTTTTGTACACTGAAAATGGAACCAAATGCTCCTTAAAATAATAGTGTAAATGAAGAATGAGCCCAAGCAGCTGGAAAAGAATATCAGTGCATCAAGTCAAAGAGGTTCATGTTGAAATATAATTTACCAGGTTCAGCAACCATGCAATTTCATCGAGCATGGATATGATAATTGCCGATGAACCAGCACTAGCAAGTTCTGACCTCAAAGATGATAATTTTGCTGCAACATCTAAACCAGCATACTTCAGGTCATGTACTCTGACGTGTTTATTTGGAGGCTTTGGTCTAGATGCTTTCCAAATTTCGTCCACAAGATTTATACTGCTTAAGTAGACAAGTTCATGATTTTTCTTAGAAATCACCTCCTGAATTTCTTCAGCAGCATCCGAAGTAAAAAGAAACTGCATCCTTCATTATGTGGAAGTGAATGGTGGATCAGGCACAGGATAAATGAAGAGAAGTACATGCTATACGACCAAATTAAAAAAAAAATCATGAATTGTGATTCACACACACTCACACACACAAAAATCCAAGTACGGGATAAAAAATATGAATAAAAGACTTCAAATGGAAAGTTAACAGTACATTTAGGTTACCGATTGAAAAGGGTAACACAAAATTTAATGACCTATGCTTTCAACGTTGGTAATTAAAGACAAGCAGAAGATCTTTAACATCTTAATATTGGATTGGAAGGGTCTAAATCATATAATTTGAAGTAAGCTAGAGAAAGAATAGTGAGAGTAATGCTTCATTACGACAATGTAGAACAGCCATCAAAAGGTGCGAATTACTCACGGGATCAATGCCAACTCTACCACCAGGAGCCAAAACATCATTTAGCCATTCCCCAGTAGTCAGAACCCCTGGATTCCCTGCTCGCATGAGAATCCAATTGGAACCCAGTTGCTTCTCAGCCTAGCATGATGAAAAGAGGGATATCAATCACATAGATAGACTGCAAGTACATAATGATAATACAATCTAGCAAGATCCTCGATGAAAGTCTGAGTACAGTATGGCCAAGCAGATAATGATTAGAATCAGCAGAACAAATAGAAGTAAAAGTTAGTAGTCATTGAAACCTGCAGAAAATATCGGCCATCCGTCCAAAGAGCAGCCTTGTCCTTGGTAACAACAGCAGTACCAGCACTACCGGTGAATCCTGATATGTAGGCCCTCCTCTCGTAACATTCAGCAATGAATTCACTCTAAAGCCACATCAAAAATTAACATCAGCTCACTACACCAATTTGTTTACAACATATGCCAGATTTTGTGTGCGCGCTAGTGAATAGAGAAAAGATGAAATTGTTGAGCTCAAACTATAACCGTGAGAATGAAGGTTATATGAGATGATGCAGGCAGAATTGAAGGAGAACTCTTAAAGAATACAAAGTAAAACCAAAGTGGATTGAGAGCTTTGTGAATAAAAATGTCACAGAGTGAGAATATTAGTACTATTTCACATCATTTCCAAATATCAAGTATAAAAAAATACAAAGCTGAGGTATGCAGTTTGGATACATAAATAAAGTAAAGAAAGCAAGCAGAAATGAGAAATGTAAGCTTAGGAAGGAAAAAATGCGGGAAAAATATGATGAGTGTCGTATCAAATAGAATAAAATAATGTATAAATAGCAGTAGAGGCGTCTCATAAAAAGGAAGCATAAAAGTGAAGAGTGAAGAGTGAAACCTGGTGAGCGTCGTGGGAAGGGATGATATAGGCGTCAACGGCAACACCAGGCGTGGAGAAGAGCTGACGGAGAGACTGAAGCTTGTCATCGGGCTGGGAAACGGAACGGGCTTTTCTGAGTTCAGAGGAGGACTTCACTCTGAAGGAGCTGCAATTACGGACCGTGAAGAAAGGGCACTTGCGGTTGGGTGTTGGTGTGGGTGGGGCCTTCAATTTAGAGATAGAGAGAGGCGGGAAGCAGAAGGTCGAAGATGGTGTTGGTAGCAGAAGTCGCTGCATCGCATTCGGCGCCAACCGCATAGCCATTACCCAACTTCCACACCCAATCCCATCCCCAATTTTTGTATTCTTCTATACTTTTTCCCCCTACTCATCACCTATCTCACAAATTTAATTTAATTAAATCAAGCTGTTATATTACTTCATTCTTCCTGGTGCTTATTTCTAAAATAATATACCATTTTCTTCTATTTCTTTTCGATTTATCTCTTGGTATTTCACAGTTCCAAGTTGCAACTAACCAATATGATTTGCGACTAATATGGGTTGTGTTATATGGAGACTATTTAATACTCCCTCCCCTCCTTATTATAAGTCAGTCACCAACTACCTCTAATTTCTAGTCCTTAATATAAGTCACTAACCGTCGCATTAAATGTTTTTTTTCCACTTTACCCATATCATTAATGAAGATTCAAAATTAACAATGTGAAACACATCATTTAATGAAGGGTGAAGTTGGAAAAAGTGGAAAAGTAAACATGAATTTTAAGACCCAACTACCATTCCTTGGTATGTGAGAAATGAGTAGTTGATGACTTATAATTAGGACCGGAGGGAGTAGTGAACAATGACTAATTACTCGATTTAAAATAAGAGAAAGTAATATTTGTACTTAAATAATCACTCTCCTATGTATTACACAATCATTATAATAAGGTAAGTGACAGATGAAATCAGAGACGAAAAAACAAGAGAAAATGATTGGTACTCATTTTTGTTCTACCTAATTGGATTACATTAAGGCTGCTAGTTAAGTTAATTAAAATCGCATGATATTAGAAACAGACCATCATCTTCTACCTTCATTCCCATATTTCCTCTCCCATTTATTTATTATTTAGGAGCTCCAATATGGATAATTTGGTGGCGAAATTTGGAAAAAGAGATTTTATATTTAGGACCAAATTCACCTTGTTAAATAGGTCTTTTATTTAGAAGGGAGGAAGGAGTATCGTATAAGAGAATTGTTTGACATTCACTAATTTTGACACTGACCTTCTAATACTCCCTCCGGTCCCTAATGTAAGAGCCCAAAATTTGAATGGTTTTGGTCCCTAATGTAAGAGCTCACCCCATATTCTCTCCTCATTTAATGCATTTTTTCCTACTTTACCCCTAACTCTCTTTCATATTTATTAATGCTTATGTATTTCTCTCTCTTAAAAGTACCATAATAAATATGGGCAATTTTGGAAAAGAAGCATTAACTTCAGACACTCAACTAACATTCACATGTTTTCTTAAGAAGCGTTTTTTTGACGGTTAGCTCTTACATTAGGGACCGGAGGAAGTACATATTTAAAGTCTCTAACATAAGGATATATTTTTTCATGTAGGATAGGATGATAATACCCGCCAAAATTTCGACCAAAAAAAATATCGGCCAAAATAATAAATAAATCTTGGCAATAAATCTTTGGAGTCGTGATGAGGGACACTAACACATACATCTCCGAGGTTGCCGTGTACTGCCGTGGTGTCTGAACTCTGTAACACGCGTGGATCTAGTCTTAGAAGCTCCAACTGAAACACTTTAACTTTTACTTTACCTTAGTTCAGTCTCCGTTTGGGTGTCCTGTAATGGCGATCATAACAGAAGAGCACGATGAACAAGAATCTAAGCCCCAACAACTACGTAAGCGACATGTCAATCCCCCAAAAACTGAACAAACCAAACCATCCACTACCTCAACACCAAACAAACAACAACCTTCAGGACCAAATCCATTCTCTTTCTGGTTCTACTTCACCATTTCCGTATCACTCATCACTCTCTCCTTTCTCTTCCTCTCTTCTCTCTCCCCACAAGATACAAAGACTTGGTTTCTCAGCCTACCCCTCCCCCTCCGTCAACACTATTCAAAAGGCCGTACCATTAAGGTGCACACACTTCCTAATCAACCACCCACTGAAGTTTTCACCTTTCAAGAGGGTCCCACATCGTCAGAGAACGTAATCATTGTACACGGTTTTGGGCTTAGTTCATTCTCTTATCGCCAACTTATTCAATCTCTTGCTGCTAAGGGGGTCCACGTGGTCGCATTAGATCTGCCTGGAAATGGGTTTTCTGATAAATATAGGGAAGAGACTGTGGAGGGTGAAGTTGGGATTTTTGGGAGGTTTAGGTATGTGTATGGTGAGATTCAGGAAAAGGGGTTTTTTTGGGCGTTTGATCAAATAGTTGAAACTGGTCAGATTCCTTATGAAGAGATTTTAGCTCGGATGTCGAAAAGGAAGGTGCTTAGGCCTATTGAGTTAGGTCCTGAAGAGATTGGTAGAGTTTTAGGACAAGTGATTGATACTATGAAACTGGCTCCTGTTCACTTGGTCCTGCATGATTCTGCCTTGGGATTATGTGCCAATTGGATTTCAGAGAACTCCGAATTGATCAGAAGCGTTACATTGATAGATACATCAACAAAAACCTCAGGGGCCTTGCCTTTTTGGGCTTTGGATGTTCCAGTGATTAGGGAGGTAGTGTTGGGGTCTTCTTTTGTGTATGGGAAGATGATAAACTTGTGTTGCTCAAAGAGACTTGGAATGGTGGATGCTGATGCTCATAGGGTGTTGCTGAAAGGAAGAAATGGAAGGGGATCGGTTGTGGCAATGGGAAAGAATGTGAATAATAGCTTTGATGTTGCTGAATGGGGTGGTTCTGATGGATTGAAGCATATGCCAATGCAAGTGATTTGGTCTGATGGATGGTCTCAAGAATGGACTGATGAAGGAAATCGGATTGCTCAAGCTCTTCCAAGTTCCAGTTTTGTTACACATTCTGGAGGTCGTTGGGCTCAGGTAAGCTCAATTAACTTTTCATGTCATTTTATCTCTGTAGCATCTGTTACCATATTTCTACAACATATTAACTTTTGAGATGGTGTGTTTTGATTTTGCATAATCAATTTTCTGTCAGCCCCAGAAGATTGTTTGCCATATGAATATGCCTTATGGTAGAAGTTTTAGATCTGTGGCTCCCCAATAGGAACCATGAGTGATGGTCCTAAGGCTGATGTTTTAAGGCACCTTAACCTCCCTGAGATTTGCGGGGTCATGACAAGATGCTCCTGTAAAGAATTGTCTTGAGTCCAAGTTGAGTGGTACTGAATAAAGCATTGAAAACTGGCATTGCTTAGGTTGCGTAACACACCTTGCCTCTTTGCTCTTTTTTAGTGTTCTGACCTTCCATTTTCCTCCATTTTGCTTCACTAAATCTTTCTGGGTGTTTCAATTAGAGGGTCTGAATAAGCTGTATATTGATTATCATGGATTAGTTTGTCATAATTGGTCTTCTGCTGTTCTTTGTGTGGTTTTTAATAGAATTGCAACTTACTAGTGCATTGAAATTATGCTGATACATAATGCATGCATATAATTATTGTCTTTTGGCTATTGGCGATGCATAAATACTTGTTTATTATTCGTAAGTGAAGTTCTGTGTTGCCTAGAGTTACATTAGATACAGACACTGTAAACTTCGATCCTCTTTTAGTTTTCACTTCTATCCGGTTAAATTGCAATACTTACCAGATAGAGTGAACTTCTGAATTCTACCTGCTTAGAGGACCTGTATTCAATATAAGGATGATCTTGATCCTTCTTAAAATGGGAAGAACTAATGAACTCTGTTTTTGCTCAAGGATTTCAAAATATATGGGATTTTGAAACATGATTTTTTTTCCATTGCCTACTGAATCAGGAGGATGTAGCAGCTGAGTTAGCTGATAAAATCTCTCAATTTGTGTCATCCTTACCCAAGACTGTGAGGAAAGTAGAGAAAGAGCCCATTCCAGAACACATTCAGAAGATGTTTGATGATGCTAAAGGCAGTGACCATCATAATCATGATCACCATCATCATGGTCATGGTCATGAACACTATGGTGGTCATGGAGCTGGCTATGACGCATATGGGCTTGGTGGTGGCTGGTGAAAAGTGATTGCTTAATAGGCTGTATTATTTCTGATGTTATACCATATTTGATCATGCTGTGTTCTTTTTTTTCCTTGACCGTTAAACTATGAAAGAGTGACCAAATTGTTTAGGTATTGACCGTGGTGAGGCCATTTTTCTTTGTTATGTTTGTGGAGTGGAATATTTCGGCACAATTTTTGTAACTTGTTTGGTTAGTTGATATTTCTTACACGGGTGACTGTGAGACCTCCTGAGTCCTAACCTTGTCTATAGTTGGATTTATAAGATGCGTGTGCGGAGGGGAAAAATTTGGAAGGGTGACCTTGAATAATACTACCTCCTGTCCTAAATATAGGACCTAATTGACTTTTTTTTGGAGAGATTAAGGTTGCGAAATAGGTTATTAAATGATGACATATTTGATATATTTTTAAATTATCCATTAGTTTATAGGTAAAATAAACTAGTTTAAGGGAAAAAATTAGGTAAATCAATTTATAATTAACTTATTTTGTTTTTTTAGGGATTTTTTAGAAAAAGTGAATTAAGTTTTATATTTAGGACCGGAAGGAGTATAAATAATAGTAATAGTTTTTATATTCATTCGTACTATTGTGAACACTTGTACACTTTATACATTGCCTATTTTGATAAACATAAGCCCTTCAAAGATAAAGAAGGGGAAAAAATTGCAAACTCTTCTAACTTCCTTTGCACGCCTAATTTTATAAAAGAAACAAAGAGGATAAGACTTGAGAGAATTAAAATCTGATTCAGGTATAATTTCTCAGTTTATTATTGTTTTTCCCGACTTTTTCTAATTATCAGTTTATATATACTTAAGCTTCATAAGAACCCGTTAAAATCTGTCTATTAACACTCCATAACCATTCATTGAAGGGTCTATTTAGTGGGGTAAAGAAAAGTTTAGTGATTTCCATTTTAAAGAAACTTAAATAATACTCATAAAAGTTTAACAAAAAAAGTACAAAATTAATGAATATAATATCTATCATATCGTGGCCTTCTAGGTTGTTTTGTATATTACATACTTACTCCGGTCCTACATATAAAACTTAATTGATTTTTTCTAAAAAATCCTTACAAAAGCAAAATAAGTTAATTATAAATTGATTTACCTATTTTTTCCCCTTAAACTAGTTTATTTTACCTATAAACTAATGAATAATCTAAAAATATATCAAATATGTCATCATTTAATAACCTATTTCGCAACCTTAATCTCTCCAAAAAAAGTCATTTAGGTGACCGGAGGTAGTATTAATATTATGCTTTGAAAAACTGTAAGAAATAATATAAGGTAATATTGGACCAAAAACAAATATAAGGTAATAGAAGTAGTAGAGATACCTTAACAACTAATCGAGATTTGTCTTCTCCGTTTTTTTTCTTCTGAATTGATATTAGATTTCTTAAAGGTGACATAGGCATATTTCTTTTGCTCAACCCATACGCTAAAGTTTATTAGTTATGTTGTGACTGCATCTATTATTTTGTATTGTTGTGATGCCACAACTTAACAATCAAATTTAATCTAATTCACCAAGTTACTACATGTGCTACCAAATTAATTCTTTATCATCATAAATGCACAAAAAGTATTGTATTTTATGTTTGTTATTATTTGTTATATTCTAAAGTACTAAAATACACTCTTAACCCTTTAAAAAAGGTAGTATACATTTTAGTCCCTCATAGCGCAAGAGACTACCCGAAATAGGGAGCTGTAAAACAATTAGTTAAAAAATATGAAGTTAAACTAATGACTGGTTAGTTCAGCTACTAACTAGTCAGGACGAGAACACATGTACCGTCCTGATAATAATAGGTGGGGGAAAAAAAGGAGGGAAGATAAGGCTATAATTTGAGCGGGCAGTGAAATAGCGAGCTACCAGTCGTAGTCCTACCCACCGGTGAACAGTGTCGGTGAGAAGAAAAAAAGTTTGAACTTTTTCACTCCAAAAAAAAACTTAATCTTTGGGCAATGGGTTGCTGTTGCGACGAAGAAGACGAAGGCGAAATCCTGAAGCATCTCATGAATTCCCAATCCCCATCGTCTTCCCCTTCCTCTTCCTCCTCCTCTGTAATCTCGCCTCTGAATTCGCACTTCGCAGCC
Organism: Mimosa pudica; assembly: GCA_029929735.1. Taxonomy (NCBI): domain Eukaryota; kingdom Viridiplantae; phylum Streptophyta; class Magnoliopsida; order Fabales; family Fabaceae; genus Mimosa; species Mimosa pudica. The sequence continues at coordinate 18,053,433 of JAKELP010000013.1, read as the reverse complement.
CTAGCTTGCAAAGACACTCTCCGAATCATCTTCCTCAACCTCCCCATCCCCGACCTTGCTCGCGCCAGATGTGTCTCCCATCTCTGGAACGCCGTTGCCTCCGACAGGGACATTCTCGCCGCCGCTTTTCTCGCTCCTTGGAATTTGAAGGCCATTGTCGGTACTCCTCTCTCTGGAGGCTTCTGGAAGGACAATGGTTTGACCAAATTCGCCCTCTCTCATCGCATCGGCCGTGGTGATAGTGTCGCCAGCCTCGCCGTCAAATACTCCGTCCAGGTTTCTCTCTTTTCTTATTCATCATGCATTTCTTTCTTCTACAAGGAAGATGAAGCTAACAATTTACACAACTCTTTGTTTTTTAGTTTCTTTGTGAGTGTGAATTTTTCATCAAAATAACACCGAATGAACATTTGCACGATGTACACTAATTTAACCCCATGTATATACACACACTCCCCATGTTGTTACACTCTATTATTGATTTTTCACTGCACTGGACTGGAGGAACTTGAATTGTCTTAAAATATCTCCATGTTTAGTCTGCAAGGAATAGGAAGCTAACGATTTACGCAAGTCTTTGTTTTTTTAGTTTCTTCATGAGTGTGAATTTTCATCAAAAGAACTCCGAATGAACATTTGCACGACGTAGACTGTAATTTAACCCCATATATATACACGCACTCCCTTATGTTTTTATCACTCTATTATTGAGTTTGACATTGAACATATGTTTACATGACACAGCTGCAGATAAGATGAGTTCATGACTACTGCTTACTCGATTACTACATATAAGACTCATTTGACTTTTTTTGAAAATTTTAAAAAAGCAAAATAAGATGATTATAAATTGATTTACCTCATTTTTTTCCCTTAAACCAATTTATTTGACTTTTAAACTAACGGATAATATAAAAATATATCAAATATAACATAATGTTATACTTATTTCGCAACCTTAATCTCTCAAAAAAAAAATAGTCAATTAGATCTCATATTTATAGCTAGAGGAACTGTGTGTGTGTGTCCTGTTTTAGGAGGGTGATGATTAGAGTTTTGTGATGGAGTCTTATTTATTCTCAGACAAGTGGAAAATTGAGAAATGATAATCAAAGTCCCGCGTGACTACTACATAAATGCGCGCGCGCATACATCAAATGAGTTGAATGCATTCGATGATATGGGTGTCATCTTTCCCATTTTCTTATTGATCATAACATACTAGATTGCATAGAAATTTCAGTATTCTTTTTTTACCACTGTCTTGTAAACTGCAATCTCTTTGCCCTATCATATTCTATTGGATTAATATAACTCTTGGTCTTTGAACTTTTAATCAATGTTTAACTCTATTCTATTTTTTCTGGTTAAAAACATGGCGAAGAATTGAAATCACATTGCATGTGCCTTCTTAGAATTTCATGTTTTGACAGGTTATGGACATAAAACGCTTGAACAATATGATGAGTGATCATGGTATATACTCAAGGGAAAGGCTGTTGATCCCCATAAGCAATCCTGATGTTCTTGTAAACAGAACGTGCTATATTGAGCTGGATGTTCACGCAAGAAGGGAGGTAGCAGTGTTGTATCCAGATGACGTGCCAGACAGAAGAACAAACTGTTTATCCAATAGAATGTCCTCAGAAGGCCAGAAGAGAATAATCAATTCCTTAGGGAGAAGCATGCAAGTTGATGATGAAACCGCAAAATATTACTGGTTTATCTCAAATGGTAACCCTCGAGCTGCTCTTTCTGAATTTACAGATGACCTTCAATGGGAGAGGCAGGTAGGCCTTTTCTAGTCGTTGGAAAGCATAATGAAAAGTTGGGTATCTGGGCAGGGCTTTGGTTGCGCTCCTGTTAAATCTTTGAGATACAGTAGTTCTCATCATATAATTCTCTTCTCAATTTGGCTTTTCAATGACAGTATCTTAATTTAATTACTTCATATACATTCTAACCCAATCTCAATGGTCCGCATTACCATGCTAGCATTGCCCCGGGAGTTAATAGGAGCTCTGGTCTGTGTTAACTCATGACCTGATCTTGTGTCAAAAAAGGATCTCATTTTCACATTCATGTAATTTGCCCAGATTGTATCTTTCTTTTTTGGAGTATATACCTTCATGAGCCAAGCTTCATGTCATGAGGTACAAATCATGTGTGCTCTCCTGTGTTAATGTGAGAGACTTTACTTTCTAGAAGAATCGTTTTTCGCTGGGTGAAGGGGGGTTGTTTCTTGTAAGAAAACCGTTTGCCCAAGAAGGCTTGGACTGTGAATCAACTGTGATGTGCCGTTCTCCATTGAAGATGTCGAGCTTGCGGACTATGGTATATTTGAGCAAAAATGATGTGATGTACAGATTTTGATTACCGTGTAATTGTATTATGTATTCACATGTGCTAAGCAATGAAGGTTCTGTAATTGAGCATGACTTTGACATATCAACGTGCTAAACAGTGCAGGTTCTGTAATTGTTCAATAATATACCCCGTAATTCATGCTTTTTTGTAGTAGTATGAGGAGTGCATAGACTTTCTTTGACTAGGTGAATAACTGCGATCTAGTTATGTAAGAAAAATGTTAGATGCACGAACTGGCTTTCTCTACCTGGTGTGACTTGGAATCTTGGATGTAGTGAGCCAGTTCCATGGGTAATCCGTTCTCTAACGGTACTAAAAATGTTGGCTTCTGCTAAACCATTTGTTTTGATGCGTGGTGTGAAATTTTAATTTACTCTGTTGTGAATTTTTTTTCCTAAACTCTTCCTATTAATATTATACTTCCTCCGGTCCTAAATATAAGACATAGCTGATTTTTTTAGAAAATTCTAAAAAAACAAAATAAGTTAATTATAAATTGATTTACCTAATGTTTTCCCTTAAACTAGTTTATTTTACCTATAAACTAATGGATAATCTAAAAATATTTCAAATATGTCATAATTTAATAGCCTATTTCACAACCTTAATCTCTCCAAAAAAAGTCAACTAGGTCTTATATTTAGGACCGGAGGTAGTATATATTTATAGGAATTTTTTATTAATGAAATGGTTTTAAATACAAATGATTGGAAGGTACTGAATATTGTAGAGGTACATTGTAGAGGGAAATCAGGAGTATGTATTTCTTTTTTATGAATAATTAATTAACTAGATTGTTTTTTAAGCTAGAAACTTTACACATTAATAATGTTGTTTCTAGATTTCAAAACCAATATATTATGAATTATGATCGAGGAATGTTAGCTTTTGGGACATTAAAGATGATAGGGACATGATCATTCGTGCATGTAGAAGGTGCTTTTGAAAAGTAAAACGTTGGTATTCTATTCTCACCTTCCGAGAGAAATCTTAACGGGCAAGCTGGTGTTAACAGTGATTTCTTCAAGTTCAAATTATAATTTTTTAGTTCTCCAACAAAGCAATGTAGCGTGTGCATGTGTGAGTAGTTGAATAAAGTTCTAGTTTTTTTTTCAACAATAATATTTTAGTTTTGAAAGTTGAATAATTAAAAATAAGTAAATCTGTAATTTTACCAATGATGTACTACCGTTAGTAAAATGTGTTCATTTAAAAGCAACCCACGACATACATTTTTTTCTGAATGTCCGTCAGATTAAGTATGTAACTGATGGGGTCACCTTATTAAACATAATGTTATCACCTTTTAAATGTCATATGTTTCTATAATCATGGCACTTCATTGGAAAAATTGTAATCTATATGTCTAGCTTCTTCTTCTTTTTTTGGGTCAGCTATATGTCTAGCTTCACTTGCGCCTTTTGTTTAATTTCCTTAAATTAGTGTTCCGCCAAAACTTCATTGCATGAACCTAATATGCATGCTATCAAGCGGGTCTGTATGTAGAGATGCCATTAATGTGAACCCATCGGTCTTCCCAAATGGGAATGTATGTGACGATTATCCTTTTGACGTCCCTATATACAATAGGCAAAGCTATAAATATACTCGTTTTCAGATGGACAACGACGCATAATCGCATAGCATATATCAAGTTGAAATTGACCTGTTCTCCTTCACCTGTACGGCCCAATCTGACTTCAACGGTGTTCAATTTGATTAATTCCTAGTCACCAGTCACTAATCCAATCCTTGCACTTGAAGCCACCTAATTGAACTTATTCTTTCTTCACCTTAACTCTTTTTTTCTTAAGCAAATCGCTAAGACTCTGCTTTAGCATTTCTTTATTTTATTCTTGGGATTCTCACATGTATTCTTCTTGTTTTGTGCTTCTTTTTCACCCCCTCCTGTTAAGTAGATTCCCATCCAACAGGTGTAATGATGTGAACATTTTAGAGTATCAAATAATATAACTCGACGGTTACTTATTCTTCCAGTAAAAAATGATCCTATTCTACCAGCAATATTCCAGGGCTCAGTAGATATACTATTTAATGTCATATTCTTGTACTTTCCTTTATTATATTTTTGTTATCAGCTTCTTCTTTGTTATTTCAAGTTTACAACATAATCCACTCCACGTACGGTATAATTATGCTTGATACTCACCTACTGAAAAGTAAGCATTGATATTGATGATTACATTCATACATGCATCTCCTACACTTTCATTTATGTGTTTTGTTCCATTTCACAAAGTCTCGATCAGGTCCCGTGGACCCCTACTTATGAGTGGTGTTTGTAGATATTTCCAAATCTTTAAAGTTGTTGACTTTAATCCTCCTGTTCGTAATATAAGAGTTCAGCTGTCAAAACATGTTTCTTAAAAAAACATATAGAAGTTATGTAGATGTCGGAATTTAATTCTTCTTTTCTAATATTGCTCATGTATTTAATATGTTACTATTATGAGAGATAAATAGTTAAATACTCTTATATGAGAATTAATAAATATGAAAGAGAATTAGGGGCAAAGTAAGAAAAATATATTAAATGAAGAGAAAATTTAAGGGTTAAATTTTATATTTCAGATAAAAATCATTCAAATTTTAAACCTTATATTACGTGGGTGGATTTGAATGTTGTCGCACCTCCAAAATGAAAATTGGCTTCTCCCAACGCGTTTTTTCATTCGCAATATTTTAAATATTTAATGAAGCTGATCCCATTTCACACTATATCCAATTGTTGTTGGTGGTCATCCCTCGATTTTAAATATTACATGTCAAAAAGAAGGGAAAAAGTAGTAGTAGTCGTGAAAGAATAACAAGAGTTAATTTTTAAAAAATTTAATGGAATATCTGTAAGAAAATTAACAATTCAATTTAAATTAAAAACTCGTACATGACCAATTTTTAAGATGAAATTTGCGACCTCTAATTTTGCATTAATAAATATTGGTTAATGAATGTGAGATCTATAAAATTACTATAAACATTTAAATTCACTATCCGCTAAGCATGGGGTCAATTGGGTGAGGATTGATCCACCTTAACTAGTGGTATTGAGTTCATATATATACATGTAGTCATGACATAATTACTTAGAGATAACGATGTCCCTATTTTGGGCCTGTATTCCCGCAAATTAGATTAATCAACATTAGTAGTGTCAGATACCGATATAGATAAATCCAAAAAATAACACTAAAAGTCAGGCTAAAAAGGACATGCTCTGACAAAAAAATTACTCTCACTGTTCATATATAAATATAAGGCATGTATACCTAATTTTATTAGATTAAGAATGCTAATTAAATTAATTAAATTAGTTAATATCACATTATATTACTAATCTACCCAACTTTCTATATTTATCCACATCCTCCATATGATACTTGTTTATTACTGAAGAGCATCAATAGAAATAATTTATTATTTAAGAAAAAAATTGAAATATTTAGAACGAGATTCTATGCTTCGAGGGAGTATTTAGCAAGCCAAAAAGCCTCTAACGTGGTAAGGTAAAATTTATAGCTAGATCTGGGCAAGGGCGAGCCTTGGTCGGCAGGGTTGAGTTTGCATTTTTCATGGATTATAATTAGATGATCACACCCGAATTGCTCCTTCTAGACATTAATATTCAGAAAGCCGTGATACTTACCCATCATCGAATACATTTTTTAAATGAACACACACGCCTAAAAAAATTCTTTGACATTATTATTGTTACGTTCATCGCATATAGAATAATAATCCACTGTCTAAGTTATCTAATACTACCTCCGGTCCTAAATATAAGACCTATATACCTTTTTTTTGGAAAGATTAAGGTTGCGAAATAGGTTATTAAATCATGACATATATGATATATTTTTGGATTATCCATTAACTTATAGGTAAAATAAACTAGTCTAAGAGAAAAAATTAGGTAAATCAATTTATAATTAACTTATTTTTTGCTTTTTTAAGATTTTTTAAAAAAGTTATCGAGGTCCTATATTTAGACTGGAGGGAGTATTATATTGCAAACGAAACATGACCTATTATAAAATTAAGTGCGGGAGACGACAAAGAAAATAGAAAGTGATCGAAGCATTGTTCTTTCTCCATAAGGGCCCGTTTGGAAGCATGAAACAAAGGCTCTGAATCTGAAAGTGAAAGTAATTCACTTTCACATGCAGTTTGGAAGGCAGAATCATTTGCTCTGAATTAGAAAGTTTGTATTTTCAGTTTCCCTCCAAAATTAAAAATAGAAATACAAATTTGGCTTCCCACCAAAATTGAGTGTGGGCCCATGTGCTAAATACCACATTGCCCTTCATTTACTTTAACCAAATACATCACAACGTTGGGAGCTTCAGGCAAGACACGAATTTGTCACTGAGGAGGTGTGGGTTGTCGTGGGTGGCATTTAACTCAAATTAGCTAGCTTCACATTGTGCAAGTAAGGAGACAAAGGTAAGGGTGATTAATGTAGTTTCATATTGGTGGAGTAGTTTTATTTTTGTCTTAGGCATTGATGGTGAACCCAAACATGTTTGCATTTCTTCTTCATGACCCTGTTTGTGTTTCTTTTGAAGTGTTTTTTGTGTGTGATGCGTGGTTTTTGCTTAAATGAATTGTTTTGAACTTTAAAATTGATGGGTTAGCAATTATTGGTTTCCAAACTATAGTTACATAGTAAAAATCTGCCTGGGTGTTGTTTGAAGTTGTTGTCTAGGTGCTTGTGTTTAGCTACATTGTTGGGAAAAATTTGGGGGTGACGTCAGTTGAAAAGGTCCAACTTGAGTAAACTGATGACGGCAAAATCGAGTTTACAATGGCCAAATCGATTTTAAATCTATTTATTTTTTGCGAAATCGATTTTAGGATGACAAACTCGAGTTTCGTAGGCAAAGTCTAAAATCAATTAAGTTTTTCAACATGTGTGTGGGTGGGTATGATGCATTTTGTTGTACGTCCTGTTGATATAGGAAAGGGGTGTGAGGTCATTTTTTGTAGGTGATGGATGAAATACATTCTCAAATGCATTATCAACCTAGAGAATGGCGATGATGAAGTTGATGGCGCATCAACCACCAATGCATCCAACATGTCCTCCACATCAAGAAAGAGAAAGAGGCCGAATAATGCTACAATGTTCGCCGAGGTGTTGCGTGAAACAATAGGTTCACTTGACCAGATGATTGTGACTGCCATTGAGAGCTTGGGAGACAAGATATCCAATCACGCCCAACAGGCCAGGCTGGACGCTAAGAACATAACAAACTTGCTCATGATTGTTGTTTTGTTAGTTTTAGGCAAGGATTTCAAATGGGTATCACTATGTCAATATTTGTTTCTCAAGACTTTTGATTTTGTCTTCATAGTTAGTTGCTAATGTTGTAATGTGGATTCGGTGAATTTTGTATCAGAACGTAAATTGTATGACATATTTTACATCTTTCCCTCTTTATTGCCATTTGTATCAGCTGAAGTCTTGCACAGGCACCCACTCTCGACAATAGGTTCAATTGGCGTTCTGACATGTGGAACATATTTTCAAATGTGTTGTGTCATATTAAAGAGTTCTCATTGTTAAAATCGATTTTAACTTCTAAAATTCGATTTCGTTCAGGTAAACTCGATTTTGACCTCTCAAAATCGATTTTGTTCAGGTAAACTCGAGTTTATCCTCTCAAACTCGAGTTTGTTTAGGTAAAATCGATTTTATCCTCTCAAACTCGAGTTTGTTCAGGTAAAATCGATTTTATCCTCTCAAACTCGATTTTAACCTATGCAGCACCAGTGCAGCAACTTGCTTTCTATTCAACCTGTTTACCAAGTGACATGGATTCTTTTTAACCACTCAATTCAAAAATTCCAGATTTTACATTCTAACTAATGCAAGGCACAATAGTGAGACATTTCGCAATTAAAACATACATGCATACTATACATTGTCAATGTTTTGTCATTTACACTTACAACAACAACATTACACAGAGTGCAACAGATATGTTCTATGCCTAATGCATTCCACAAATAGTACAACTTCACTCGTCCTCACAACACAAACAAATAACCCAAAACAAATTGAATTCATCATCTCCAACTCCATGACATCTGGATGCCCACTGTCTTCCCCTATCCAATGTTCTGTCCATGACGTCTGAAAATGTCGTCTAACCTCCCAAACAAAGCAAAAGGCTTCTCCTTAAGCATGGCTGCATGTCAGTCCAATGTTTACCAATTTGTCATTTTCTAACAACAGATTTAACTAAACAATAGAGTACAATGACAAAAAGTTAATACCTATACCTCCTTATGGTTACACCAAACAAAATACCATGAGACATCAAAGTCCAACTACAATCAGTCCAAACTAAACAATAAAGTATAATGACAAAATCTGAGCATCAAAACCACCAAACAAAGCAAATCAGGTTCACATACAAGCCCAAAACATCATCGATACATTTATTACCTTCATTTCAATGAAGAATCAAAGAAAAGAAAGTCAAACAGCATCCAAGGAGGAACAAGAGAGGAATAAAAGTGACCATAAACCGTTGGCCCTTAAGCCCAAAAATTAAGATTTTACATAACTACTTTAAACTTCAATCAAACTTAAATTTCTCATTATGAACAATAAGAATAAAATCTATAGTTTCAATCTTTACCTATCAAACAAACAGAACCCCATGTTTCAGTTAGCCTTCACTCTAATCTCACCCCAAATCGCAGAAATATTTGTGACGTGATTCTCCATGAGTTATGTATAATAAGATATATTTTCACACTATTTTTTCACAAATAACAACGAAAAGTTTGAATCCAAACCTGTCAACCTCCCAAATTTCGTCTCCCACAACTCAGTCCCCAAGTTACTGTCTTCCATTCTCCAGCTGGCCACCTTGGTCCTCAACACGGCTCCTGCTTGCTGGACACGCGCTTTTTTTTTTTGGTTTGAAGCTAAAGACAAGCAAGCTTCACGGAACAAAGAGATGAGTAGTAGTGGGATTTCTTTTTTTAATCAAGGGCTTTTTGGGAATGTTACAATAAGAAGGGGCATTACTGTCATTTATGTGCTTCACTTTCATATTCTTCAATATGCCAACCAAACAGCCGCATGTGATTTGCTTTCTTGGTAAAGTGAAATCATTTCACAACTTTCAGATTCAGAGGCTAAGTTTCCTGCTTCCAAACGGGCCCTAAATACTCGCGTGGAACGAAAGTATATTTGATTCAGTGGATCGTGTCAAATGAAAGGAAATGGTCAATGAACTCTGAAGAATGTTTCTTGGTATGTATTATTACGGGATACAGTAATGGGATTTTAGCTGGGACACTCAAAAGAGTAGTTACATGCCAAGGGGCGTAGACTAGCTGGTAAGAAAGGGGAAGGTAAGACATCGCGTACCCACCAGGTCATGGGTTCGAACCTTTGGGAAGTCGTTACTCCCAAAATGGGGAATCCCGGCGGCGACTTCGGATTTGTCGATTGTAACACCTTTTCAAAATCATATACAATTTATATAAAATTACATTTACACTCCAAAAGTCTCAAGCCAGTGACAAATTTAAATATTGATGATATACTTTTTTTTTAAAATAAACACAAAGTAAAACATTAAAAGCTGAGGTCAATGACAAAATAAATATAAAATAAAAGTGTGCTTGCACCTCAAGTGCCTTCCCCGGCTTGCTATTAGATCCCTTCACCTAAAATTGTTAATAAAGGGGTGAGATCGACATCTCAGTAACTACCGAAATCTCCTAACATACACAAGCAAGTTACATATAATTACAATACAAAGTTCATTCACATATCGTTCGTACAAATCAACTCTTTATCCATATCGATTGACCTCTTAATTCAAAAACGGTTCCTTTACATTAAGATTTAACTCATGCATAAATGCAGTATGCCTCCCTTATATCACCTCCACCCTTATACCGCTGACAGGAGCCATAGGCTAACATATAGTCCAAACATAAATAAATATAATCAAATAGATTATACCAAGCTCACCAGTACATGAGATATACCCTGCCGAGGTATAGAGCTCAAGTACGGACTATGGCTCCCCTCCTTAAAGAACAAATATAAGGAGGTGTCACATGTCCCATAACTTCCATGCAATCCTGGCAAGGGAAGGCATAGAAGAAAGGGCCCTGACAAGTACCACTACCACTGTGCACCGAGTGGTGGTATAAAAATCCATCATCACATAATCCTCCTCTAATCCCTATCCCATAACAGATGCTCATGCAATGACAGATATATACGTTCACCAACAATTAAAATATCCTTGAATTTAAATTACCATAATACACTATCTAACACAATATAATATCATCATATAAGCAAGCATGCTTGAAAAGAATTATACCACTTATCATTCACATATTACATCAAACATTGACAACAAGCATGCTCGAAAAGAATTAAACCACTTATCATTCACATTTTTAAATTAAGAGGTAATCAGTGATCAGTCAGATTATAATTATCTATAACTTACAAGTATACGAAAGAATCATTCAGAGTTACCTATTACTCCTTGGCTCACAGGTAATTACACAAAGTCACTCCAAAACTCTAAAGGGAGTCTTACTGTAACAATTAGAGAGAGCAAGGTGAAGAGAGGAGAGATGTGACGGCAGAATGAGAAAGATTAGAAATGTGATATGTAGGGTTTTCTCAAATTGGGCCTTATTTGGGCTTTTATTTATATTTCCCTTCTTTTATAAAAACCTCTCTTATATAAATGTATATTTTATATCTATGTTAATCTCACTCTCTTAATGTACAAAATAAATTTATGATCAAAAAAAAATGTACAAAATAAATTTACCTATCCTTTTATGTTTTTACCCAAATTTATTATTTTTTTAACACCTACTCCTAAATAAAAATTTTAAATGTCACAAAGACCATTTATTTATAAATGTTAAAAATATGGGATGTTACATCGATTCCCGAAGGGAGCCGGACACCGAAGGCTATAAGCAAAAAAAAAATAGTAGTTCCATTGTTATAACTGTGAAACATTCAATTATTATATTATAAGCATGTGCAGTCTTTCAAACTTGTGTCTCCCCATTTATCATTTTATTTAGCTTGTGCTTGAATTGGAAATGAAGAATTGTAATTTTAACTAATTTTGGTTTGCATGAGTAATATTTGTTAAAAATAGCCTTAAGCAACCGTGCTTTATGATTGAATATTTTTTAAATGAAAAATTGATATCGAAAAATAGTTTTGATTAATTAGATATTTCATTTATTTAAAGTACTTATATGTATAATTATCAAATGCACATGCGATAAAGGTAAAAAAATGCACATACGACTTTATTTAAATTTTATTTATTCTACATTTATTATGTGTTGACTTTATTATTATGTGTTTTAGTGAAATTGAGTAGAGTATAATTGAAAAGTTGTTAAAATTTAAGAAATAATAAATGGGAGATTAAGTATTTTCCTTAATTTGTTTGAAATATGATGAAATTGTTTTATGAATAAAGTAATGATAATAAGTAAAACGCAGCCTTTGTTATGGTACATCTCCCATATGGAGGAGCATTATACTTCTTTGCCCACCGAACTCTTTTTAAATTTAATTAAAAATTTGTCTCTTAAACCAATCAACTACCTAAGACACAGCAATACGTAACAACTATTCTCGTGTCATTTCACCAACGTCAACCATTCGATGGGACTGCTTCTCTCAATTAATGTCAAGTTTAACCAAACTCAAGTGTTCCTTATTATTTCCTTTCCATTAAAATTTTTATTCTCAGCAATTAATGAATGCATGATGGCACCGCTGAGAGTAATTGTCGTGGGTCCTAATGTCATATTACGACCAGCTCATCATAACACCACAATTCCATGCATCAGATTTTATTATAGGCTGTAAGATTGCTATGAGTACTCTTTTGATTCCATGCTCATTGCACATATTACCCATCTTCTCCTTACAACAAATATATATATACATAAACACATGATAGACTACTGATGAGGGAACAATGTATAAGCCAACAAGACAGATTTTTCATATTTATTTATCTTTTTTTTCTAATTTTACCATTTTTTTATGTTTTCCCATCCATTAATTTTCATATTTATTATTTCTTATTTGTTACTCTCCTCCCATTAATTACCTCGTCATCATACATTTTCTCTCTTTTCATTCAAATGCTCTCTTTCATTTTTAATAATTAGGGTAAAATAGGAAACACATTACAATTCTTGCATAATGATTGCTTAAACACAAATTAGTTACTTGAACACTATAATGGAACAGTAAATGGAGTATTTTTGTTAAAACCTTTTTACCTTCTTAAAGCTGAATGAACATGAATAAGGGACGGTTTGAGAAGAAATAAACAAAAAGAATATATACGTCATCAAGTAACAATTGAAATGAACACTTTAAAAACAGTCCATGTGTTAAACACAAGAGGAACACTTTTTATTTTTATAGAACAAGAGGAACACTTTAAAACAGTTCATATATTAAACACAAGAGGAAGTACTCTACAAATTTCGCCAGTTAACTTGTTATATTTTCTACCACTGATTTCTTTGAATCAAGTGGACATTAGGGACTAATGGTATGGACAAATTATTGTTTGAATATTCGTTAGTCATAGTTCTGCCTGATAGACTACCGAGGGAACAATGTGAAAGCGAATAAAATAAATAATTGGTGGACGAGACAAGGGCCAGGGGAAAAGGATCGTGATTTTATGATTAAATCATAAACATATTTTAAAAAACAAAAGAACTATATCAGCCCAAATTGATGTTAAAAAACATATATCAGCTGACAAAATAAATGGCAAATCGAGGAGAGGAACGCGTCAAATTATTTGTTGCTGGCAAAAAGAAAAGAAAAAAAAATGTTGAAAAGAGAAGCTACGATCACGTGATTTGAATTAGAGTGTGAGAACGAAGTTTTTTATTTTTATCAAAGTGAGAAGGAAGATTGAGAACAAAGGTAAGTAAGTATAGAATTTCCCGCGACCGCGAACATTTAAAAAACAAAAAAGAAATAAAGCTAGGAGGAATTTGTCGATTTATTTCCTAAAATACCACGCAGAAGTCAGAACCTCACTCTGTTTTCTACCTAAAAGAAAAAAAGGAAATAAAAAGGAAATATAGAGATCAGATTTAGGAAATATTGAGATAAAAATAAAGAGTAACTATTGAGATCGGATTTAGGAAATATTGAGATAAAAAACAAAGAGTAACTATTGAGATCAGATTTAGGAAACATTGAGATAAAAACAAAGGGTAAATATTGAGATCAGATTTAGGAAATATTGAGATAAAAAAAGGAAAGGAAAAAAAGAGGAAATATTGAGATCCCCAGTGTCCGGACAAGTGTAGGATTCCTATTCGTAGATGGCAACTTATCTTTTTGTTCTCTCTATAAATACACACATAACTAAGTCCATTCCTCACACAAGCATCACTGCAATTTCACTCTGCAAATTAAGTAATCAATATTACCCTTCTCCTTCTTTTCCTGAGAGCCTCTTTCAGTTTTCTAGTTTTATTAGTCCGAGAGATATATAGCTGTTGTGAGAAGACAAAGATGTTGCACAACATTCTCAATGCTTTCAATGGTAACGGCAACGGCCACCGTAGTACGATCAAGGGGACGGTGGTGTTGATGAAGAAGAATGTGCTGGACTTGAATGACTTGGGTGCCTCCGTTTTGGATCGTCTTCATGAGTTAGTGGGAAATAAGGTTTCTCTCCAGTTGATTAGTTCCGTCAACGTTGACCCTGGTCAGTACTTCACCTACCTAGTTTTCTCTCTCTCTTTTTCTGTTTCTCACGGTTTTTTAAGGATCTTAGTTAGAGTTTCTCGGAAGAGACTAAAATCATGAGATAAACATACAAACAGATAGAATCAGAGACTAATATAATAGTTTCTCACCTCTAACTTCATATTTTTTTGTTGCTCAATTTTTTTTCCTCCTTGCAAGTCGTCGTCAACTCTTTCTTTATTTCTTGCTCTCTTGGAACTCTGTTCTGTTTTTGATGTTTCTTTAGCTATTTTTGCTGCCATAATTTACAATTCTGGTTTGCTCATACATACTTCAGAAATATACATGCAAGTCTCTTTAGACTTTTGTCAAGCAAAGGACCCAATGGATGGTCTAACCATACACACACACATAGTATTTATAAATTACTGATATTAATATGTTATTTCGTTATTTCTTTTTTCTATTTAAAGAAAGATGGCTGCTGCATCTGAAAAATAGAAAAGTTCACAACCATGAGAATACAGAAGCACATGCAACTTTTCCAAATTATGATGCATGCTAATGGGTCATGCCCAAAAAGAAAGACGCCACAAAGGCACAAATTTTGAATTAGGAAAGAAAAAAATATTACTCCCTCCGTTCCTAAATATAAGACCTATATAACTTTTTTTTGGAAAGATTAAGGTTGCGAAATAGGTTATTAAATGATGACATATTTGATATCTTTTTAGATTATCCATTAGCTTATAGGCAAAATAAACTAGTTTAAGAGAAAAAATTAGGTAAATCAATTTATAATTAACTTATTTTTTGCTTTTTTTAGGATTTTTCAAAAAAATCATCTAGGTCCTATATTTAGGAACGGAGGGAGTATTATTTTTTTTTAATTTACCAATTCCGACAAAACAGTCAGTGACCCCGCCAATAAAAGACTGGGCAGAAATAAGAGAGTCTTGGAGATTTCTCCGCTGTGTCAGTTATTGCCGCAAGTTGCCCTTCGTTAGTGTCACACACCAATTTTCTCCGCTTTCAGCTATCCACTTTTTTTAGTTTAAGGGGAGATGTGGGCTACAAGGCTAATTACCAACTTTTAACTCATTTTCTTAATTTTTTTCTAATTCACGTATTTTTCTCGAACCAGCACGCCACCTGTGTCGGTAATGATTTTACTTTTAATCATAATGTGTGACAATTTGATTTGGTTTGATTGCGTATGGTGTTGTTGAGTTGTTATGTTTCCTTCTCATTATCCTGTTGCTATATCCAAGTCAAGACCCACTATTTGTCACATGACTTCTTGTCTCTTAACTAGTCAACTCCCTTTTTAATTATTAAAATCACGAATTTACGATTATGTAGAAGGAAACTTGTCCATGCATTTACCTGGGTTTTTTACTAAGAAAGTTTTAAACGTAATAAATTGCAGAAAATGGATTGAAAGGGAAGCTTGGGAAGCCGGCATACCTGGAAGATTGGATTACAACATTCACACCTTTGACCGCGGACGAGGTTGCATTTAAGGTTACATTCGAGTGGGACGAAGAGATAGGAATTCCAGGAGCTTTTTTAATAAGGAATGATCATCCTAGTCAGTTCTATCTCAGAACTGTCACCCTTGAAAATGTCCCTCATCATGGTGACATCCACTTTGTTTGCAACTCTTGGATCTACAACGCTGATAAATACAACAAAGATCGCATTTTCTTTGCCAACAAGGTACATTAAGTGCATGCATTATTTAGTACATAATAAATTAATAATACTGTTGATATTAAGAAGGAGCATCTGAACAATGTGCTTGTTGCTTATGTGTTGCAGACACTCCTTCCAAGTGAGACACCAAAGGCACTACTCAAGTACAGAGAAGAAGAATTGGAGAATCTGAGAGGAGATGGACAAGGGGAGCTAAAAGAATGGGATAGAGTTTATGATTATGCACCTTACAATGATCTGTCCAACCCAGATAAGCCTCAGCTCATTCGTCCTATTCTGGGAGGTTCTAGCCAATATCCTTACCCTCGAAGGGGTAGAACTGGCAGACCGCATAAAAAGTCAGGTCAGCCCTCTATAGTTCAATTTGTCACGTGGAAATTTATCTAACTTCTATGTCTGGTTCATCTAACTTATTGTTATATTTTGGCAGATCCTAATGTTGAGACTAGGCTGAACATTGCATTGAGTTTTAATATTTATGTTCCAAGAGATGAAAGATTCAGTCATGTGAAAATGGCGGATGCTCTTGGATATGCACTGAAGCTCATTGTTCAAGTTTTGAAACCTGAGCTGGAATCTCTTTTTGACAAAACTCCGAATGAGTTTGATAGCTTTCAAGATGTGCTCAAACTTTATGATGGTGGGATTGAGTTGCCTGAGGGTATATTTAAGGATATTAGGGATCACATTCCGGTAGAATTAATCAAGGAAATCTTCCGAACTGATGATGAGAAGTTCCTCAAGTTTCCGAAACCTCAAGTGATTAAAGGTGTTGTACATGACCCTGGGTTAACTTTTCATGTTACTTATTTTTGTGACGTATTCTTGTTTGATACTAACGTTCTTCATAATTGGGAGCAGAGGACGAGTCTGCATGGAGGACAGATGAAGAGTTTGCAAGAGAGATGCTGGCTGGCATGAATCCTGTCATAATTCGCTGTCTTCAGGTAATCTTAAACACTAATACTAATTGATTGTCAATTTTTTTTGTCCTAATAGACTCTAATAATCCTAAATTATTTGCAGGAATTTCCACCAGCTAGCAAGCTAGATCGTAAAGTTTATGGTGATCAAACAAGCAAGATAGCCAAAGGGCAAATAGAGTCAAACCTGGATGGGCTCACTGTAGAAGAGGTAACGTTTTGAGAATAAGTGGATAACACGATGTTGTGTTTCACTGTCAGTTGACATGAAATATTTTGTTACAACTTCAATTTATAGCCAGTTTCATTTTTTGGGATATGATATTGAGTCATATTCTTAATTTCTTTTTGGTTATCCAGGCCATTAGTAAAAGGAAGCTATTCATCTTAAATCACCATGATACAATAATGCCATTCTTGACAAGGATAAACTCCACTTCTACAAAGGCCTATGCTAGCAGGACAATTCTATTCTTGCAAAATGATGGAACTTTAAAGCCATTAGCTATTGAATTGAGTTTGCCACATCCCGAGGGAGATAAATTTGGCGCCATAAGTGAAGTCTACACTCCTGCCAAACAAGGCGTTGAAAGTTCCATCTGGGAATTAGCTAAAGCTTATGTAGCAGTAGTTGACTCAGGCTTTCATCAGCTTGTCAGCCACTGGTATAACTCAATTGAATAAAGCAAACTCGTATACTTGGTAACTTGTTTTTTTTAAAAAAAAAAAATTAACTTTTGCAACTTCTATGTCTGCCGCAGGTTGCATACTCATGCAGCAATTGAGCCATTTATTATAGCAACAAACAGGCAGCTTAGTGTGCTTCATCCTATTCACAAACTATTACACCCTCACTTTCGTGATACCATGAATATAAATGCACTTGCGAGGCAGATTCTCACCAATGCAGGGGGAGCCTTGGAGTTGACTGTTTTTCCTGCCAAGTACTCCATGGAGATGACATCTTTCATGTATAAGGACTGGGTTTTCCCTGAGCAAGCACTTCCTGTTGACCTTGTCAAAAGGTAAATTTCACTAGCACGTGATTGTAGTAAAAATCTGTTTATTCACTGCCTTCTGCTTTTTTTATTATGAAAGCATAAAAGAACTGGCTTAGATGACATAATATTGAAATAGAAGTGATAGAACTTATGGTTTTAATGAGTTGTTATTTGCTTCTTTCAGAGGAATGGCAGTTGAGGATCCGACTTCCCCATATGGCCTACGGCTAATGATTGAGGATTACCCTTATGCTGTTGATGGACTAGAGATTTGGTTTGCCATTAAGTCATGGGTCCAAGATTATTGTTCCTATTACTACAAGACAGACGATATGGTCAGACATGACACTGAACTCCAAACTTGGTGGAAGGAATTGAGAGAGAAAGGCCACGGTGACAAGAAAGATGAGCCTTGGTGGCCTAAGATGCAGAACCGTGAAGAGCTGATAGAATCATGCACTACTATCATATGGATTGCCTCAGCTCTCCATGCTGCAATAAACTTTGGTCAGTACCCTTTTGGAGGATTCCCTCTTAATCGCCCTTCAATAAGCCGGCGATTTATGCCAAAGAAAGGAAGTCCAGAATATGATGAGCTTGTGTCTAATCCTGAAAAGGCTTTCCTGAAGACCATAACATCACAGTTGCAGACTGTTGTTGGCATTTCTCTTATAGAAGTCTTATCTAGGCACACATCTGATGAGGTCTACCTTGGACAGAGAGACACTCCTAACTGGACATCTGATGCAGAGCCATTGAAAAGCTTTGAGAAGTTTGGACAGAAATTGAGAAAAATTGAAGACAACATTAAGAGTAGGAATGACAACGAGATGCTCAAAAACAGAGCTGGCCCAGTGAAGATGCCATATACTTTGCTTCATCCTTCCAGTGAAGGTGGACTTACTGGCATGGGAATCCCCAACAGTGTCTCCATTTGATTTGAATGGGCTGTGGGTCCTCATTTGTAGCAACTTCAGCATTCTCTGATTAAGTCAACTATGTCTATGATTTGTTCTTATGTTCACCGTTCTCTAATTTTTTTTTTCTGAATAGCTGTCTCATTGTAAAAGATGGACATGAGAGTTTGCATGTGTTCTTGTCCTATAAATAATGTTTATAGAAATAAATAAATGTCCGGTTTCTTCTATCTGTACAGAATCTTTTTTTTTTTCAACACTTTCTTTTTACTATATCAATTCCCCCGAGAAAAAAGAAAAATTCAGCTGTGTGCAAACGTTTAAGTAATGACTGGAACATCCCGTAAACTGGAATCAAAAGTGTAGACTTTCGTCTTACTCTGACTTATTTGACGAAACATTTAAGGTTATATTGCTTCGGCTAATAAACAGAAAGGACAGAGCCAAATGTTTTGAGTTTGTGAATCTTAAAACTGAACCGCGTGCATATATTGATTTGGAAAAATATACTAAATACAATAGTAGCCCATTATAGAGGAGATAAGACAATCAAACAGCACACAAAATCAAAAGTCATAATTCAATCAGTTCAACAAAGTCATAATACAATAAATTGTTGAAAAAAAAACACACTTTAATTTGCAATTTTATTTACTCTGTTCTCCAGAGTTAATCTAATGAATCCAGAGCTAGAGTTGACTACTGTGAGCTAAAATACTCCCGAGATTAATTTTTTTTTTAAAATTTAAAAAAATATATGAGTTAATTTTTACATATGTCACAATTAATTAAATTATACTCTTTTGTCCCTAAATATAAGTTCTCATTAACTAATTTCATTATTAAGAATATTAGGTAAATTGATCATTATCACATGATATTATTAATTCACCGTTATTAACTTATTATATAACATTAATAATTAGATAAATATTAGTACGGTTAATTTGGCAAAAAATTGGGAACAACAAAAAAGTGACATTATAATTGAGAACAAATTGAATATCAAAAGTGATATTACATTTTAGACATGGAATAAGTACTCAATTAAAGTGCTTAAAAATTTAAGTTGTATCTTCAATTAAAAAAAATGGCGCCATATTAAGCTAAGCGCGCCAAACGAAATGACAACCTCAATTTTATAAATAAAAGGGTAAAAGTGCATTGCTCTAAATCATTCTATTTGCCCTAAATAAAATAAAACAAATAAATAGTGTACTTGAGGGTGGTGCCTTGACTGATGCCCTCTTTGGTAGTAGGGTTTAAGCTAAAGCGTCACCAAGGTTTATGACTCGACCAATTTGGTCTCTGCGAGGTAATGTCTGGTGCTGCTCTTTTCAATCTTCATCTTCATGGCTCACCGTCCTTTCTCTCTTCTCCTCACCAGACGCATCTCACCTTCAATATCCTTCTATCTTCCTCACCTTCTCACAAAATCTAACCACTTCTCAACTTCCCAAGACCCTCTCTCCGACCACCCCAAGCCCTCCACCCTCTCCGCCCGCCTCAGCTTCGTCTTCGACCAAATCGACGCCATCGAAAAAGAGCGCGACCACAAACACCAAACTCTCCAACGAATTCGCGCCTGGCGAGAATCTAAACACTCGCAATCGCCTCCCCATGTCACCAATGCACCAAAAGCAGAACAAAAATCTGCAGCCGATGTCCGTTTTGAGCCAACCGAGGCTGATTCGAATCTGGACGCCGCGAGAGAGGAAGAGAAGAGTGGTGAATTGGTGAAGAAGGACGTGGAGGTGGTGCATCCTTGGCCGGAATGGATTGAACTGATGGAGAGGTTGGTTCAGCAGAATTATTTTGATCACAGAAGGAGGGACGAGGGTAAAATGGTCCACGATTTAGGGTTTGATTGTGCAGGGATGGTAGATGATGACGTGGCAGCTGACTTCACTAAGGATTTCAAGAGTGTCCAGACCGCCTTCCTCAATTTTGGGAAAGACCGTTTCGACATATTAAGGTTTGTTTAAAATTTAAGACCTTAGCACCTAGTTGACTTTTTGTTGAGAGATTAAAGTTGTGAAATAGGATACTACCTCCGGTCCTAAATATAAGACCGGTGACCTAGTTGACTTTTTTTTAGAGATTAAGGTTGCAAAATAGGCTATTAAATCATGACACATTTGATATATTTTTAGATTATCCATTAGTTTATAGGTAAAATAAACTAGTTTAAGGGGAAAAAAATTAGGTAAATCAATTTATAATCAACTTATTTTGCTTTTTTAGGATTTTCCAAAAAAGTCAACTAGGTCTTATATTTAGGATATATTTAGGACCAGAGGGAGTATTAAATTATGACATTAGGTAAATAAATTTATAATTAACTTATTTTGTTTTTTTAGGATTTTCGAAAAAATAGTCAAATAGGTCTTATATTTAGGATTGGAGGAAGTATTTCTATATAACAAGGGGGATGGAGTTTTATTTTGGTGATTTAACATGTTGCTGAACATATCTTAGCTGCTACTTCAAACAGTGAGAGGATAGTGTTATTGGTGTGATGATAACTTTGAAAATGGTGTTCTCTATTGTAATTGCTGAATTGCAAGAGATTGATTTCAGGCCCTTGTCGAAGAAGGATATTCAAATTCTGGTTGGTTTTGGATGCCCTACAGCAGACAAAAAAGTGGTTTTTTCTTCTAAACTTCTAAGGAAGCGTGTCCACCTCGACGAAGGAGATGTTAGTGCTGAATCTATTGTTGAAGTTTTAGCACAATGTGTTACATTCTTAGTTTTAATGAAATGCATTTTGTATGTTTACGATGAATGATTCATTCTTATCAGGTCTGTAGTTCATGCAGTTTGAGAAACTCATGTGAAAGGGCGTATTTGGTTACAAACAAAGAGGATGAGGCTCGGACTATTGATATCATGCGGGTCTTGCTGGCATTTGGCTATGATCCTGTGAATTCATCCACTGCAAAGACGCTTCTGAAGCAAAAGTCTGTGAAAACTGTAGTTCGTAAGTTGCTTCATGAGATTGTTAAGTTGAGTTCAGTTCCTATAGATCCAAATCTACCCCCTCCTGTCATCAAAAAGCCCCCTCCTAAAGTGAAGCAGCCTCCTCCTCCCCCAAAGAAACGTATTGGGCGAGATGATGTCGAAATGAAAAAAGGAGACTGGCTTTGTCCAAAGTATGTGCTTTATACTCCTCATGGGTTTTGACTTCCTTGCCGTAATAAATGCTAAATAAATTACAACATAATTGCGTGTCATTTCTGTTGAAGATTTTGTTATTGTCATTTTAATATGTATGGCACTTCTGTGATGATGTGTTTTGTGCATGCTTCTTTTTTGTGTATCGTTGTGGTATTTGTGGACAAAGTCACTGAGGATGGTCTATGTTATTGAATAAGAAATATTCATGTGAAAAATGTCTCTGTACTTAAGTGTAAAAATCATTGGGATGTGATTAGCATTATTATTAGTATAGCATTACCCTAAGCTTAGACTTGTCTTGAAGATAAATAGGGACATTGTCTTGTATAATTCAATAGTTGGCATGAATATCTGTTGAGTTAATTTTTTGGCCAATATCTCTGTTGAGTTAATGTGATAACTGACTTCTACAGGTGTGATTTTATGAATTTCGCAAAGAATACTGTTTGCTTACAGTGTGATGCCAAACGTCCCAAAAGACAATTGCTGCCAGGAGAATGGGAATGCCCTGAGTAAGTATCCAGCACGCCAGCCCATTATTTCTACTATAAAGGCTTTGTGTCCCCTCTTTTGAAGCCCTCTCTACTATTTTTATGATCCCACATGCAAGGCGAATGGATTGAACTTGTTTGGATTAACTTTATTTCAAATGATTTTGCATTATAAGAGAGAAATTTGTGATTAGAGGTTTGTCTCATAAAGCATAAAAGCTTTTACTCTGCATTTATTTTTCATGAAGTCTATCACCCTCATGTGAAGTTACTTTCTATATAATCAAGTGTTATTGACCAGTGATGTTATTAGAATATGTTCATTTTTAAGCATGTAATGTTTACATGGTTACTGCTGTGATGCTAGCTCTAAGTTCACTTTTTGAATAAATGTGGTTATCATAAACGATATCAATGCACTGATCCTTCTAGTTTGTCCATTGCTTACTTCCAAAGAAATTCTGAAATGGCTTATTCACTACTACCTCCGGTCCTAAATATAAGACCTAGATAACTTTTTTTTGGAAAGATTAAGGTTGCGAAATAGGTTATTAAATCATGACATATTTGATATCTTTTTAGATTATCCATTAGCTTATAGGTAAAATAAACTAGATTTAGAGAAAAAATTAGGTAAATCAATTTATTTAACTTATTTTTTCCTTTTTTAAGGATTTTTCAAAAAAGTCATCTAGGTCCTATATTTAGGACCGGAGGGAGTATTTTTTAATCCCATGGGCTAGAATTCCAGCTCCTTTTATTAAGTCATACATTTCTAGCTTTAGAAGTGTCAACTCTTAGTATGTTTGGCATTAAAGTGAAATCCCTTAAAACAGTTATTCATATTATTGAAATGTTTTGACTGGCAGTTTTGTTTTTCTCTGGCAGGTGCAACTTCTTGAATTACCGGAGGAATACGGTATGCTTTCATTGCGAGTGTAAACGCCCTCCTGATGAATTTCTGGAGAATAAATTTCCAGACGCGCAACGTACTTCCCAGCCAAGGGTGGATAAGATGTCCCGCCAGCAAGAGGTTTCCAATGCTTGGAATTTTGATTTTGATGATGCTGAATCAGATGGCGCAGATGTTGCAGCTTTTGAATATGCAGATGCTCATGCTATAGATGAGGACTTTCCTTCAGACACCCAGGCGCAGCATGGGAAATTTGGACGGCGGGAAGGTGAATTTGAGAAAACTGATAGAGTGCGTGGATCCCATGATGGGGAATTTTCTAACCCCAGTCTTAATAGGCCTGGGCTTGGTTTTGATGATTTTGAGGATGAAGATGATGATATAGACAGTTATGAAGTGGAGACACAAGATAGTAGTGCTAGAGTGAAAGCTCCTGAAGGGGAATTTTCTGAATTTGAGGACTCATCAGATGAACTACGGTCCATTCATTCTAACTTCAAACCAGGTCGTCTTTCTGGTCCTGAGAAGAAAGGAAAAGGCAGAGTTCCAACCAAGAAATTAAGCTTTGGTTCTGAGGAAGATGATGATCTTACTTTTGATTCAGAAGAACAACGAGCTGTTCGTTCTAAATTCAATTCTAGTAGCGTTTCTGGTACTTCGCGGAAAGGCAAAGGCAAAGGTCTAGGCAAGAAACTAAGCTTTGGTTCTGATTCTGATGAAGACTTTGTTGGTGGCCTCTACACTGATGAGGATGAGGATTTAAATGAGGTATATACTTCAAGACGAAGTAGTGAGAACAAGCATGCTTCAGGAAGGAGAAACTTCAACAGAGATAGGCAGCCTAAATCTAGTGGTTCACACCGTGCAAACTTTGATGGATTGCCCCGCAAGTCTTATGGTAAAGAAAGAGCAAACTTTGATGGACCGTCCCGTCAGTCATATGGTAAAGGAAGAGCAAACTTTGATGGACCGTCCCGTCAGTCATATGGTAAAGGAAGAGCAAACTTTGATGGACCGTCCCGTCAGTCATATGGTAAAGGAAGAGCAAACTTTGATGGACCGTCCCGTCAGTCTTATGGTAAAGGAAGAGAGTCTCGAGAAAATGGCCGCAATAGGCAGATGTTTGAAGGCAGAGAGCGAGGCCGAGGACACTTTAACAAATCTCGCAGAGAACCATATGAGAAACAAGGAGGACAGTTTAACAAATATAGGGAGGATGATAATGATTTTGGTGAATTTAAAAATAGCAGACGTGTGATTGAACGATAAAAATTAAAAACATAACAGTTGAAAACATTTTCTTTTACGGGTTGGTTGTTCTTAGATGCAACTCACCATTGATCACCATAATTTTTTTAGTGGCATTCCAATTCTTTCTAATACTACCTCCGGTCCTAAATATAGGACCTAATTGACTTTTTTTTGGAGAGATTAAGGTTGCGAAATAGATTATTAAATGATGACATATTTGATATATTTTTAGATTATCCATTATTTTATAAGTAAAATAAACCAGTTTAAGGGAAAAAATTAGGTAAATCAATTTATAATTAACTTATTTTGCTTTCTTAAGGATTTTCTAGAAAAAGTCAATTATGTCTTATATTTTGGACCGGAGGGAGTATATACACAAGGATTTTGTTACTACGAAATATATTAGTTAAAAATTTTCTGATTATGAAATTGTCTTAGCTATGTGATAAATAAGTTTGACACTTAGTTAAAAATTTTAATTTGATGGGAAATGGCCAGAGAGAGATGTGAATAGTTGAAAATATTTACTTCCCAGCTAAGTCCGGGCGATTATTTTTATGGTATTTTTAAAGTTATTTCATTCATTTATGTCTAACTTGCCCTTTTTTACCGTATTCTAACTTGCCCTTCACACATCGAAATCCTTGGTTATGCTTGTACAATCTAATATCTCGTCTTAGTGTGATTCTCATTATATTTTTGTCAATATCAATTATTTTTCTGGGAGCAATGTGCCAAAATTTGGATTGGAATGGTTGCTCAAGTCCAAAAACACGTGACATGGTTTGATTTTTTTTCAAATATTTTTTTTACCGCATATCACCTTCCGTTGTCATTATATATATTGGAGTTAAAAAGTCATACAATTCTAATCCACATTTAATAGGCAATTTTAATTGTCTATAACTATCTTGACAAAAAAAAATTTATAAGTGAATATATAATCTAATTAAATGTGATAAATATTATAATTTAGTAATATAATTTGCTTTCTTAATTTTCAAAAAATAAAGTCAAAGTGATCTTATATTTAGAATAAAACTAAATTTTATGTTTTAAAATTATGTTTACGTTTAATGTATATCCTCTATTTTTAGAAAAAAGACTGTAGTTTGTTTCCTAATACGACATTTCTTGCTTGCTTTGCAAATTCAAGATTTTTTTTAGTTTTTCAATTTTTTTTTTTTTTGCAGATTTGCATTATAAACGTGTACTTCTCATCACATTATAAATCTTAAACGGTCGCTGATAAACTATGAATGATGAAATGTCAGGGAAATTTGCACCCGATTAAATCGAAAATGGGCTATATTTTTTCAATATAATTTTTGGGTACAACTTGAAAAGTGTTGAAGAAGGAGTCGTGAGTATTATATTGGAGGGTGAGACAACTGAGGAAGAGTGTGAAAAGGAAGATGGTGTGTAAGGGTAGTCATGGTGACTGCCAGTTTAATTTGACTCTTTTTTTTATCCGAATTAAGGTATTTCCTCACTCGACAAGTGAAAGACTAATCTCCAGCTGATTTGTAGGCACCTCAAAGGGTAGGACAGCTGGTTTGAGAGATTTAATGTTTCTCCATATCCAACGCCAAGGATCGAACCCAGACAATTGGTTAAGGGTGAATAAATCCTTACCACTCAACCACACACTTCAGATTAGTTTAATTTGACAATGATAGTATGAGAAAAACGATATAAACACTAGAAAAATGAGAGAATAAGGAAAAAATATTTGTTAACTTACTCCCTTTTTTTTACATACATAGATGATTAGAATTACAAATATATAGAAGCAAATACAGCTGGAAAGAAATTATACTCCCTCTGGTCCTAAATATAGGACCTAGATAGAGACTTCAATTTGGTCCTAAATATAAGACCTAGATACATTTTTAGTCACTTTTTTTCCTAAATTACCCTTCTTCTTCTTAACAACTCCTTTGATAGGGGAGAAAGGGCTACTAAGTAATTAAACTAAATAAGGAGGGATATTATTGGAAAGACATCTAAAATTAAGTCTTCCTTAATCTCCCCAAAAAAAGTTATCTAGGTTCTATATTTAGGACCGGAGGGAGTACGTTGCGCCAGTGCGCCTTATACAATATTTAACTAATTAAATAATACCACTAATTAATTAATGTAACAAAGAAACTGTAGATCCTCATTTTGTGGCATATTGAACAGTGACTTCAGCAAAACAAAAATCAATTCGCGTTTCACTCAATAGTTTCAGTTAAAAAAAAATCAGGGCATATTAATATGTAATTATGTATGCTCCTTTTGAAAAGAAAAATAGGGCGATTTTTTTTCAGTTCAACAAAATAATCAGGGGTGTACTATAAATAGGTGATGTCAGTACTCAGTCCGTCGGTGCATGATAGAAAACTTCGGGAAAAACTTGGTAATTCTTGAAAAACTTGGGGAAATGCCCATAAATAAAAAAGAAAACTTAGGGAACCAATTAGGAAATATCCTTCTAAAATTTCAAATATAATCTCGTGTAGTTACGCCCTCAGTTTCCAAACACCGCCTACAATCAAATCCGTTCATATGGCCCATAGAAACACGTGTACGGTGGATGATAAGCTGGTACATATCGTATTCTCCCTCCTCGACGATTTGATTGGCCCATTCTCCTTTTTATTTAAGTTTCGCGGCAAATAAATATTTCCCTTTTTTTTCCTCCTTCATATTTTTTCGTTTTTCCTCTTTCACCCTCGTCTTCCTTCCGCTGTCTCTCTCACAATTCTTTCTCCCACTCTTGTTTCTTGCTTCAACGGGATTCGGATAAACCCTATAAACGATAACATCCTCGTGTATCTCATTTCACTTCCCGATCTGTTCTTTAGGGTTTGAATGTGCAGGAACACAATTTTGTGTGTTCTTTTCAAATTTTTTGAATTTTCGAACGAATCAGTTCTTTATTGTTCTTAGGTACGTTTTGTTATCTTATTATCGTTTCTTTACGAATTTAAAATCTGTTCTGTATCCAATATCCAATGTTGCCGATTGCCTGATGGTGTAATTTGTTCTACTGTAGTCGAATCTGCGTTTTTTTTTTTTGAATTTCATCGAGGGGGCGGAATGAAAGGTTTAGAAGAATTTATGTAATATTCGATGATGTTCAGCTCGAAGTGAATTGCGAAATACGCGTGTTACTGTGTACTTCTTTTTTGGCGGCTAGGAGTTTGAGTACCGATTGGCGGTAATTAATTTTACCTATGTGTATTTCGAATTTTTTGGCTTATCTGTCGATTCGAACTGATTGTACTGATTTGTTAGTTACCCATTTTTATTTTTTTTTTGCAATTTGGTATGTGGTGGCGCCTCCACATGGGGGCTACTGGGAATCCGTCGTGTTCAAAAAGTTCGCAAGATTTGATTTTTTTTATGAGATGGAGTCGAAACTTGAAATTAAAGAGATTCCGTGCATGAACTTCTGGGATGTTCAACTGTTATATGTGTTATTTTTTTTTCCGTGGATAAGTTCACAATAGGATTGATATTTCTATTATTTTTTTTGAAGTAATCTTACTTCTATATGTGGGCACATCACATGAAATAGAATGCCCGCTATCATGCCCTCAAACCTCTTTTGGTACAATTGCACCTAAGTCCTAAATAAGAGACTTAATCTCAAAGAGGTCCCAAAGAGTTGTTACCGCTTGTTAATGAAGGCTATTGCAGTTGTTAATAGTAGTCATTAACTTTGGGATCTAGATGCAATTGTCCCAACTTCTTTCCCCTAATGATCTGTCAGCTAATTCTGTATGATGCTATATTTTTCACTGTTCGGATATATATTCAAGTTATATATAATATATATATATATATATATATATATATATATATATATATAAAGGATTGATGAGTTTCCTATGAGTCAGAGTTATGAAGTGTCTAAATTGTCTTTGACCTTTTTTGGCTCAGGTAAATAAATGATTGATGGCGCCTACAAGGAAATCGAGAAGTGTGAATAAACGGTTTTCAGGTTTTGATGAAGCCTCTCCTGAGAAGGATGGAGTGAGCTCAAATAAAAATATGAATCGGGTATGTGGTGCTGATATAGCATTCCTTTTTTGTGGCTGGAGAAGGAAAGGGCAGCACCAGAGCTCGCTCACCTTTTATGTTGCTATGTCAAAATAGCTATAACTTATAGAATGCTTATTCTTGGTTTCTACCTTAAAAGAATGAAAGAATTATCATTTGATAAATTAGTCAAAGTTAAAGTCATACACCTATAACTTGTTTGTTCCTGGCCTTAATTTTGCAATCTCTGAATGCATACTGTGCAGAAGAGAAAGTTGTCTGATAAGTTAGGATCTCAATGGAGCAAGGAGGAACTGGAGCGTTTTTATGATGCATACAGGAAGCATGGGAAAGATTGGAAGAAGGTGCTACTTTAATTTTATAATTTTGCCGTATTTTCATTACAATTATTTTTACCCTGCTCATATTTGTTTATTCATTTTCAGGTATCTGCTGCAGTACGGAACAGATCTGCTGAAATGGCGGAGTCTCTTTATAATATGAATAGGGTACATAAATACCAGCCTTGTTTGCTGTTTCAACAATTTAAGATGACTTCTTTAGAAACTGATGAACTAATTAGTAAATAATTTGATATTGGTTTTTACCCCTTGAAGCTCAGATTATTTACTCCGTTCTCCTCTCCATTTCTCTGCCCCCTTACACTTATTAGAAGTCGAGATATTGGATAAATAACCGTGGTTGTCAGTTCATCATCTTGTGATGATTAGGCCCTCCTCAAGTGTTTCTCTTCCTATTCATTTTGAATATTTCTGGCTGTCGTGAAATGGCTTACGAATGCTGTGTTATTCATTTTATTCAAGTGTTATTTAACTACGCCTTTTTCTTCTTCAATGTCTCTTATTTGCAGGCATATTTATCTCTTCCCGAGGGAACAGCTTCTGTTATCGGTCTCATAGCCATGATGACAGATCATTATAATGTGCTGGTATTGTCCAAGTTCAGATTCCTAATTTCCTTCATTATTTGCTCAGAAATAGTAGTTTACTCCTGTTCAAATGCGAGTTTTTCTCTGTGGTGTGATAGGGGGCCGGCTGGCCTGAGTGAGCTGAAAACAATTACTGTTGTAGAGGTTAGGGAAACTTAATGTGGAATTCCAACCTGCTTAAGTGCCATCCAGCATCCTATGCTACTTAGTTTGAACCTTAGTTATTCATACTACCTCATGGATCTTTTATGGAAATTATTTTTGTTGGATTCCTTAAAATAAGCTATATTGAATTACACAATAAAATAAGTTCTAATCAGTGAGTGTGGCCCACCATTTTTACCGCATGATAGGTCAATTTTCATTACAGCCTGATGATATGAGATTTTTTTTTTAACTTATGAATTTGGTTTGAATTGGCCATTTTTCACCCATAATTTTCCTTAACTTTGAGTTAGTGTTTTGAATAGCATATTTGCTCACTTGAAAATGACAGGAAGGCAGTGATAGTGATAAGGAGACCAGCGATGCACCAGAGTCTCAAAAACCTTTGAAACGGAAGCGTGAGAAAGTTCAGCCTAGTTCATCAAAAGATTCTTTTCAAAGTCATTCATTTACTTCTAATAATGGTTGTCTCTCTTTATTGAAGAAAAGTCGCTTTGATGGTAATTATTGTTGCAGTCTCTCAAAAGATCCTGTTTGTGATAGAATGTAGTTATCGCTTACAAAAAGAACGTCAATTCAGTTAAGCTTACATATGTGACAGGAAGGCTTGCTAAGTTAGTGAATCATGCCCTCAATCCCCCCTTTCCCTCAAAAGAAAGAACAAAAGCAACTTTTACACACAATGTTTTTCACTCTGGATTTTGTAATCATGAGACACACTGGTTTGGCTGACTAGAATTTGATGTAATCAAGGGGTTTTATTTTCATAGGAATTATCATATCACAATTTTGAACATATCCAATTATTCACTAACATAATTCGCTTGAACATTTCCCTTCTACGCAATGTTAACTAGCATAGAACATGCAACTTGAAAACTTCCCTCTAATTTTGATTGAACCTCTGAAATATGGGAAGTGATATTAAATTTTTGTCAAAGTGTTGTTGCTCATTTACTTGGTATGATTTTTCTTTATCCTTTTCTTTCCTGATGATTGTTAATTAATCAGGTATCAAGCCTCATGCAGTTGGAAAACGAACACCTCGCATCCCAGTTTCCCACTCCCATAGAAAAATTGATCGGGAAAATTACGTCTCACCAATTAAAAGTAGCCTGAAGTCAGAGAGTAATGCTAATGATGATGAAGGTATTCATGGTGCAGTTTTGGCTTTGGCTGAGGCTGCTCTAAGAGAAGGCTCTCCACATATTTCTCAAACTCAATACAGAAGAGCAGAGCAGAAATCCTCTCCTGTGCAAAGCTGGGAAAGAATGGTATTAGAATGTTTAAATGCATTTTCTGCCATCAACTTGTTCATATTAGGGCAAAAGTACTGATATGATGCCCTTCATATTAACATGATCACAACTTTAATAGTTAGTTGCGTTCTGAATTTGTGAATTAACATGGTATACAAATAAACCTCAAACAAACCTTTGTGATTGACTTGCTTGTGTCTGATAAGCTGTCATAAGGTCTGAATTAGCTATTTTCTGTCTCTTCAACTTGCACCAACAGTCAAAGACAGCTCGTGCCAAGTTTCATGATGCTTCCCCCAATGGAGAGTGCTTGGAAGGCAGTGTAGAGAGCGGAGAGGCTGAAAATGGAGGATATGCTAGAGCTACTAGCCCTTTGATGGACATGGAAGGTGTTGGCACGGTTGAAGTGAACCGGAAGGGGAAGAAAATTTACAGAAAGAAAGAGAGAGCAGGAAATGATCGAAGTTATCAACTTGATGGTGGGGAAGCATGTAGTGGTACTGAAGAAGGACTTTACTTTAATTCATTGAAGGAACAGGTTGATTGTGAGGCTACTAATAGCAAACCCGAGCATTTCTCTCCTAAAGGTCAGAGGAAACGAAGCAAAAAACTTTTCTTTGGAGGTACTTCTATTGATGTATTTCTTTCATTTCCCCCTCTTTGGCCAGGGGCAGGGTGGATGTTTGGACTATTGTACGATTGAATTGATCTATTTCTTCATCTCTCTTTCATGTGATGGTTTTATTTGTTTTATACAATAGATGAAAGCCCTTCCTTGGATGCTTTACATGTTTTGGCTAATCTATCTTCAATGATGCCTGAGTCTACAAGGGATTCCGGTAAGAGTTTGGTCATTTATAATTTACATCCATGTATTAGACTTGTAGCTGAGCACATACCTAGGAAGTTGTAAAGGGCTATTAAGTCACAGTAAAATAAGAAGACTTTATTCTTCAGTTGTGAAACTCATCATACTCAGCACAGAATTATACTACCTTCATTCTTAAATACAAGATCATTTTCAAATTTCAATTTGTTCCTAAATATAAGCAACTTTCTAATTTTTTTCAACTTTTCCTAGATTAAGCCTAATAATGCTTATCTATATCTATAATAAACAAGCAAGAGAGAGAGTGAGAATAAAGGTATATGGTTAGGGTAGGTTAGTAATATCATGTGCTAATAATTACCTTAACTGGCATCCTTCATCTAATCAAATTGGGAAAGTGATCTTATACTTAGAAACATAGGGAGTAGTTCTCTATATGCCTCAAATTGAGGAGTTTAGTTTCACATTTTTGAAGTGATTTTTCACAATATGAGAAAATATGTGAGAAGTTTTGTCTCATAAAGCATAAATTGTTTATTTTTAGGTGAAGGCAAACAAGCATCAATTTTTTTTTGGCTTAGTTCAATTAAGAAGCCAATCTGTTTGAATCATTGTTATTGAGAGCCACTTTTGAATCACCACAATATCTGCATTAGAATCTCCCTTTAGAGTTCCATATTATATGCATTGAGACCATATTCTACTTAAATCCTTCACACTAAACTAGGTGGCGAAAAAAACCAGTATTGGTGCTGTATATTTTGATTGGATTTTAAAAAAATTGTTTCCATTTGATTTGAATTTATTCATATTCCCTCACTCTCTCTTGCCTCGTCAGAGTCATCGGTCCAATTGAAGGAAGAAAGAGTCGTTGGTGATAAAGATGATAAATCAGCTTTTCCTGAAACTATGTTTTTAAGCCAAAATAGAGACAAACTTAAACTCCCAGGTCCAAAACAAAATGTTCTTCATGCAGTTCCTGGAATCGAGGCTTCAATCTCAAGAAAATCGAAACTTGGACGTGAGTTAGAAAGTGAAACGAATGCTTCAGCTGAATCAAGAGAACATATAACTCCTGATACAACACGTAAAAGAAAGCGGCCTGTGGTCTCAAAGGTAAGCATGTTGCGTATTAGTTAAAATCATGATTAATTGGTTAGTTTATTGCTCATGCGTGCAAACAGACCTTAGATCATACTGAATAATAGGACTTTCTTTTGTCATACTATGTCACCATTCTTGTCTGATGCATTTCTTTTGTCTATATTAGTCCATTGGCACAAAAGTATCATAATAAATTTATCGGTAAATAATGGAATATGTATATATGGAATGACAATAATATAAAGCTAGGTACCAATTTGTTTTCGACATAATCGCAGTTTATGTAAAGTAAATTAAGATATACTTATCAACTTTAAAAGAGGCGGCTTGTTTATTTATGATGCACTAATTAAAGATGCTTGTTGTCTTGTAGGCTGTATCTGATGAAGGGAATAAACCAATGATTAAAGCAAAACTGAGTGGTCAGGTTTTTGCTTCCCCCAAACAAGGGAAACCCTTCAGATCATCTGAGAGCTCCTTGTGTAGTGATCCAAAAGATTTAACAGTACCAACTGCAGATGTTTCACTAACACGTGAAGTTAATTTACCAAATAAAAAAAGTAGACGAAAGACGGGTCTGCAGAAGAAATTAAATATGAAAGAAAAATCTTTTGAGAACATATCGAAAAAACAACCTAATAAGTATTCTTCCGTCCATCAAGACAGGGCCTCATCTTTAAAGGTAAAAGCTTTTATGTTGATTTAAATATAAATTGTGTTTTCTGAAGTTCAATGGCATGCTTTGTTTCTTATGATTATCAGTGTAATTTTCAGGAAAAGCTTTCTGGCTGCTTGTCATCATATATGGTTCGTAGGTGGTGTACTTTCGAGTGGTTTTATAGTGCAATTGACTATCCATGGTTTGCCCAAAGGGAATTCATGGAGTACTTAAACCATGTTGGGCTAGGAAATATCCCAAG
The DNA here is from genome assembly GCA_029929735.1 of Mimosa pudica. NCBI lineage: Eukaryota > Viridiplantae > Streptophyta > Magnoliopsida > Fabales > Fabaceae > Mimosa > Mimosa pudica. The sequence continues at coordinate 18,019,643 of JAKELP010000013.1, read as the reverse complement.
GCTAACCCGTGTTGAGTGGAGTGTTATTAAAAGGTATCAAATTTAGTTTTGACTAGCCTGATTTATCACAAACTTTTACCCACACATATAGCACGGGATAATTTGACATTCACTTGTTTCTGCAGTTCCCTGGGAAAACCTCGCAGGTTTTGTGAGCTCTTTCTTCGTGAAGAAAAACAAAAGCTTGAAAATTATAGGGAATCAGTGAGGAAACATTACACTGAACTGCGTACTGGGATCAGGGACGGGCTCCCAACAGATTTAGCCAAACCTTTATGTGTTGGACAACGAGTAATTGCTATTCACCCCAGATCAAGGGAGGTTAATGATGGGAGTGTGCTCACTGTTGACCATGACAAATGCAGGGTTCAGTTTGACCGTCCTGAATTAGGGGTTGAATTTGTCAGGGTAATATGACAATTATTATCATGCCACTATCCTTAAAAGATATTATGGGCATTTATGAGTATGCAGTTGTAAATCTAAGATGAAAAAATCATGGAAGTCTGAAAATAAGATGTACATCATTTCTCATTTCTGATGAAAGCTATTTATGGTGCAGGATATTGATTGCATGCCTATGAACCCTGTAGATTATATTCCAGAAGCTCTAAGAAGACATTTTGGTGCCGGCAAAGTTTCTTATATGGCCAAACAGTTACAGATAAATGAAATTTCCAATTTTGAGGGTGGGGTGATGTGTGGTTCAGGCGAATCCCTGGAGAACTTACCTGCCCCTTCAAGTAATTTGGTAAAGGTGGGAAAGGTTAGATATATGAAATTTTATAATCCCGTATTTAACTATAATTTGTATTTCAAACCCTTTGTGTTCCATCCTTTAAAAAAGTTTTTGGTACAGCGTGAGTCCATGTATTCTACTTATATATTTTTTAATCGCTTTCACAGGCTCAGTGTAATTATATGTTATGGCAGGGGTCTTCACCTAAATTAGATGTTTTCTGTAACTCATGTAGGTCTTGTAAGTTTTAGGTGCTAGAAAATTAGCTGATAGTTTTCCTGGCAAGTTGAACATTTGTCCTTTCGTTCATCATGACACTGTGACCGCTATTCTTACAATGTTTGGCTGATGAATCTGCCTCTATTTAATGATTATGTTTCACTCTGCTTTAGTTTGATGGTATTATACCTTAAACTACCAGTGCTAAGTGTTTTCGATTTTTCTGCGCTTTACTCATATATACTAAATTACAATTAGATCATTTATTTATTTTACCTAAAATGTTTCAGGAGGATGTTAATCATGCCGTTGTCCAAACAAAGGTTGGAACCACTGACAACGTTGATACACTACAAGAAGCATATGCTCAGCCTTGTACAGTCATACATCATCAAGCTAGAGAAGCTGATGTGTGTGCCCTTTCTGAACTGAATTGTGCTCTAGATAAAAAGGTTTGTGTGAGATAAACTGTTTTTCTGCAGTTCATTTGGAAACTGTTGTGTGCTTCTGGTCTTATGCCTAATTTCATAAGGTGCTTTGTCAGATCTTTGAACTTCTCTGATTTTTGTTTTGTGTGGTGGATGGGGACCATGGGGTATTACAGGAAAATTTGATAATGGAGCTCAGAAATGCAAATAATGACATAGTGGACAACCAAAACGGCACAGACAACTTAAAAGATTCAGAATCTTTCAAGAAGCATTACACCACGGTACTTGTACAGCTAAAGGAAGCCAGTGGGAAGGCATGTGGCTTCCATGATTTATTTATTTTTTTATATATATATATAAAGATTCTCACATGGACCTCGAAATATCAATTGATTGGTCCTTTTACTTTCAGGTTTCCTCTGCTCTGCATAATTTGAGGCAACGAAATACTTACAATGGTAACTCTCCATCACCATGGCTTCCCCCAGGAAGTTTCTTTGTTCAAGATTATCTTCCATATGGATTAGATAGTTCTCTGACACAGGAGTTAGCATCAAGTGTTTTTGAAATTATCAAAGGATCCAAGCTAAGAGCACATGCAATGGTAGATGCTGCCATTCAGGTTGGTGGACTTTCTCCAGTTTCATGATGAGTATGATTTTGAACTGAACGCAAATTTTAGCTAGAGGCAATAGACTAGAGGCTTAATATTTCTGTTTCTACGACCTATCTCTCTTTTAATCTATAATTCAATGTGTTTTGCTCGAATTAGCCTCTCTGCATTAAAAACAGAGGTAAGACTGGCTAGTATATTTCCTTCTCCGGCACCCCCACCAAGTGCAGGCTCGAACTGAGTTGGCCCTTTTTATAATTTGATTTATTTTAAGTACTTTATCTTGATTAAAATCCGAAGAGGATACAATATTTGCGAGGCTTAGTATGTGGCTATCATTAAGGGAATATTAAGTTCAAAGCACTCTGTATCTTAAATTCCTTGATGCTTCAGACATTGTCTTCGACAAAAGAAGGTGAAGATGCTTTCATGAGGATAGGGAAAGCATTGGATTCCATTGATTATCAGCATTTGGCCTCCAACTCAAAAGGGAATGGCAGTTTCTGTCACCAAGATCAGTCAATTTACTACCCATCAGAAACCCGACATAGTGATACATCAGGTCCGAAATTGCTGGATGATTCCCACAAAGTTGATACTCAAATTCCCTCCGAGCTCATTACATCCTGTGTTGCTGCTTTGATCATGATTCAGGTAAATTATACTAACATAGAAATAGCTCTAAAATGATCATTTAAAAAAGCCGAAGTAGTTCTCAAAAAAAGTGCGGCTTTGCAGTTAGTTCTATCTAATTATTTCTTTCAACAGACTTGCAGTGAACGACAATACCCACCAGCTGGTGTTGCTCAGATATTGGATTCGGCCGTTAAAAGCTTGAGTCCTTGCTGTCATCAAAATGATCCAATATACAGGGAAATTAAAACGTGCATGGGGCGGATTAAGACCCAAATTTTAGGTCTCATTCCGACTTGATTTGTATCCTCTCTTTTGTTGTTATTGTACATATGATGTCGGAAAATTCAATCCAGTTCATCGTCCACATGTAATATTATGTTTATTTCATGTCAACAATCCTCATCATAGCATTAGTTTAATATATTTAACCATTTTCGTCTACTTTCCCTTTTCATGTCTTTAATAAGTTTGCGGGTACAGCTTTGATGCATAATATAGGGCCGCCGTTCGTTCGACTTAATGACTTATAGGCTTACAAGCCAATTCACAACTCACGCTGACTACCCATTTTATTCTTTTAACCTGATGTTGGCCGAGGAAATTTTTTACAAGTACCTATATTTTACTTGAAAGATTTAGAGCAACCAAGTTGTTAATTTGAATTAAAGCATGTTTAAGTAACTAAATTTGTCCCAGGGCAAATAACTAAATTTTACTTAAATATCACCCAACACTCAGAGCCAAGGAGAAGAAAGTAAAATGCAATTACTTTTCATAACATTCCATCATAATTAAAATGATAAGGTTTCAATTATGGCTTAGACAGATTAGTCGGGAGGATAATGTAGCTGCAGATTTTTCTAATAAGGAACAACTTCAACTATGGCTTGAGCATTCACATGATATCCAAAGCTAATGCGGTGCATCTTCTCAAGGATATAGTTGGTTCTTCGTATTTTTTTTTTAGTTTTATTTTCTTTTATATAAAAAAAACGATAAGGTTTCAAGTTACCTCACGCTAGCCGCGGGTCTGATTGACTCCATCAATATAACATAAAAGGGAAAATGGTGATTTGCTATTGGGTAAAACACTGTTCATAAGAGCTGGCATGTCCAAGTCAGATAGTGGGACCTATTTTTTTGCCACGTAATCACATACTCCAACAATTTTTCGTTCCTTCATCAAATCTGCTCCAGGTGGGTCCTATTTGTTTTTGCCATGTAAACTTATCATGCGCCGCATGTCTTGTGAATACACATATTTCCCTCATGAAAATCCTTTCAAATAGAGTAACGCGTTTGTCTTTCCATCTGTGGGGCCCGTAGTCCTGCAACATTGGGGTCTGTGCAAACTAAAAAGTTTGGGTGCTTTTTCTGAAGCTTCTTGTAGAAGCCAAGCCAACTAATGACATCTCCACTGCCAAACATTTTAGACCTTTCAAATCCCCATCTTCTCTCCACAAACCCATTTCCTCCCAAAAGCAAACCCAGAAACCAGTAACCTAGCTCCCCTTTGTGAACTCCGTTCTATTTTGTTGTGGGTGTAATCATGTCAAGCTCCATAGGTGTGTTGACTAGTTTCAAGATTTTTTTTTTTGCCAAGTTGACTGGTTTCAAGATGGTTGAATGTTCTTGAGTATTTATGTCTTTTTTTTTCTGACTGAAGCCGTATGTCGCATCCATTTTTTCATTTGGTATGTATTTTTTTGCTACAGGAGCCGTAAGTCACATCCATTTTTTCATGTGGAAAATAATTGGAATACATTAAGCTATGGGAAATCTGAAAAACGGAAACCATTTTTCTTCTCCTAACCTCTCTCACTTTCCTTTATTTATTTTTATTCTTCATCTTCCTTTTCCCACAGTTCTCTACGAGGGAGCTCAGGTACTTTTGTCTCTAAGAATCTTGTATATTTTTTGTTTTTGTCGTGGGAAATCTGAAAAACGGAAACCATTTTTATTTTCTGGAAGTCTGTTCAAGAAATATTTAATCTTTGGGTTTTGTTTGGGTGTGGTTCTGTGTAGTGTTTAGATTTTTGCATAAGTTTGTTTCCTTTTGTTTAGATCTATGTACTGATATGATGTATTTCAGATACAGGGGTTGTTGAAGAGGTAAATGACAGAAAGTTTATTTGCTACAGACCGATTTAATGTACAATGTTGTTTTTTTTTTCCTATTTCAATTCAGTTTTGATTATATTGACTCTATTTTCGTTAATAGTTCTCAGCTTGCAGTTGTTTTTATATCTATTTCATTTCATGTGCATACAAACACACACGTTTATGTGCTCTGATGTTTAATTTGATTTATATATTAACTTAATTTGCTGCTAGAGTGTATCGTTAAAAGGCATAACTGTAGAGAGTTAAACGAAAACTCTCCGGGGTAGATATTTCAAGTAGTTGTAGTATCACATCCCCAGTTATGCTTTTTCACTCAAAATTTGCTGCTATAGTTTCACAAAAATAAACGGTATACATATTCTCTGCTATAATGGCAGGCTCGGTTGAATTTTCAAGCTTTATCTTATAAGCTTCTGGATGTATGTATTTGACATTGTTAGGATGTTGTTTGTGGCTCTCCCCTCAGGTACCAAGCTCCATATAATGTGGAACAATCAAAGCCACAATTCAATTATCAGCAGCAACAACCACCAAAACAGCTGTGTGGCCCATATAATGCTGTGAACGAAGGTGACTTATTAGAATTATAAAAGTAATTAAACGTTCAATTTTCTTGCGCTCATAATGTCATTAACACATCCTGATATCCTTTTCTTCAGACTCATGGTCGTGGCCAAGGTCGGGGTAGGGGTAGAGGAAGAGGATGGGGAAGGGGTGGATATGGCTATCAAGGTGGAAATTGTGAAGGTAGTTATGGGAATTATCAAGGTATAGATTTGGACATGTTATTTTGTTCCTTCTCTGCTCTCATTTGTTAAATTGCATGTGTTATACACACACACACACACACACATCGGCTTTCATTTGTGTCTTTTTCTTGTCAGATAATGGTGGGTATTCAAATCGGGGCCGGGCCGTGGTGGAGGGAGAGGAAGAGGGTTATCGTGGTAAGCTTATTTTTGACCTCATCCTATATTTCTGGAATCAAAAGGTTTACATTCAGTGAGGGGAAATTCCTACTTTCTGTCTGATTGATATTCCCCTTTATATATGATTTTTCTAGATTGAAGTGTTTGGCTAGCATACTCTTTCTTAATTCCCTGCATTTCTTTATAATTATGTCACAGCCTATTCAATAATTTTTTTATGATTGCACGGGGAGAAATGTACAAAATCAATTTATTACGGGGAGAAATGAACAGAAGCAATTCATCAGCCTATTCAATACATTTCTTTAATAGTTCATACTCAATTATCCCTGCATTTCTTTATATATTGAACAAAAGCAATTCATTAATCTCTAAATTCCCTGCATTTCTTTATAATTATGTCACAGCCTATTCAATAATTTTTTTATTATTGCACGGGGAGAAATGAACAGAAGCAATTCATCAGCCTATTCAATACATTTCTTTAATAGTTCATATTCAATTATCCCTGCATTTCTTTATATATTGAACAAAAGCAATTCATTAATCTCTTACAAGGAGAAATTGAAATTTCATAATGGTGACAAATTTTTATAATGAAGGTGATGTTCATTACGAGGATCACTAAATTCATGCTTTGAATATGAGAAAGTGAAGAAGAGGGGAATGGTGACAGCATGAAAGGAAGAAGAAAGATAGGGGAGGGGTGTGTAGGGAAAAATGGGGGTGGCTGAGTGTGTGCATGGAATGTTAAATTTGAGATTGATGGAGCATCCTCTAACACTAATTCAAGCAAGGTTCAAAGATACAGTTAGGTGTTGACTTCATGGAGCATTGTTAGCGAATGTCAAGATTGGACATTGACTGAATATTTGTTACGTTGTGTTGACATAATTTCCAATGTTACATGTTTTTTGTTTGTTATTATAGTTAGAGTGGTTTATAAGCTTTATAGATGATTCTCCATCTTTATATGATATGAAAATTCATTTGTCATAATTATACAAGCACCTCAGTATGAAAACTAAGGTATTTCACTATCTTTCAAATTTCAATATTACAAGCAGAGTAATTATCTTATCATTCCCATGTCTATTGTTCATGATAGTCTTATTGTAAAAGGGGAAAAAGAAATCAACTTCCTTTCAATTACTACACTCTATTATAGACAAACTTCTCCCAATATTTCGTTAAATATATTATTCTTTTGTCATTATAATAACATGTTGAACTTCCAATTTATTAGGTCTATTAATAATATGAGTTTATTTTGAGTTATCTCATGGTGTGTTGATTGTTTTAGGGAATATCACTTGTAATTAAAGTTGTATGAGAAATTCAGCTTTATTATTTCAAAATGAGCATTTTGCAAGTTATTTCAAAATCATATAACAATTTTATTAGACTCAACTACACGTGTAAGTTATATGTAGCTTGGCCAATGATTTATCTCATAAAACTCCATCTCATCAATGTCATGTTTGTGAATTAGTAATAACTATAAATAAACCGCGCGAAGCGCGGGAAATCTATACTTAACATTTCACTAATGTTTTGCATGATACGAAAGATTTTCTCACTTTCTAACTACTTCGGTGGTTTATTTTGAGAAAATAAAGTGCATATACTTTACTTTTTTTTTGCTCCTCATACCCCTTTTAATCAAATGGAAATGATTGTCATAAAAAATAAATTTATAAAACAGGTTAATCTCCCCGTGCAACGCACGGGAGATTTTGCTCGTTTCTTAACAGAAGCAAAGACTAAGAAAACCATTCCTAGTTGTCATCCTTTTCTTTTAAGACTTAAGAGTATAAACAATCATCCATTTAATTTTCAAGGAAAAGAAAATTACCATTTCGTTTGTATAAACAATGCAAACTAGTCATCATAATGGCAGGGAACAGCTAACCTTTTCATCTATTACTTCCCTTTATTTTTATTTTTTTTTATATTTTCCCTTCTCTCCTCAATCTTGTTAGCACAGGACACATGTATTCTAGATGTGCCGGCACAAAGGAGATAATATTTTGGTTAACATGTGTTTAAAGTAAAAAAAATGAAAACTGATTTTTTGGAACTTCCTCTCTTAAAACTCTACCCTGAAAACTAGAGGAGGGCCTTGGCCAAGATGACCACAGACCAAACACTGAAAAATAAGCAGATCAGGAAGGACAGAGCAAAGCTCAAAGATAACTTTAAAATGAAATAAACAAGTCCTTTCTAATGCCATCCAGCCGACTGTCCTTCCCTGTATATCCACCAAACTATGCTAACAAGAATCTGAACACGTCCCTTAACGAAATAATACCCTCCACACGCTTGCTGCCTGGCTCCACAATCACAAGTCTTCTAACCCCTGTGTGAAATACAAGTGATGAGAACTGGAAACTGAAAAAAATATGAGAACCGTCCTTTTCCTTCTTATGTTTCACTATACTTGAAAATATATAGTGAATAAAGAAGAAATAGGGCGGAATTGTTAGTCAGCAACATACCAGGATTAGATAACCGCTCCATCACTTTATGCAACGAATCAGATTTCAAACACATATGGCATCTCTGAACATTGTAAAAGCCACAAGGTGTATTTGCATCTTGTCCCAAAAGCAATGCCTGTAACCATGAGGTGGACGTCAAGAATGACACCAAGTAACATTTCTATTAATGTCGGCCACTGCCTATACTTAAATATTCTTGCCATTGTCAACATTATTCAGAAATAAAAACATCAGCGACAAACTACAGCTATGCAGTGATACACTAGTAGTTTGACTAAAACAGGTTTTCCTTTGCAGAAAATTACATGTTACAAGAAAGCCCATAATTATAATTCATACTAAATAAGGGAGGCACATTTAGTGCGTTCAAAATATTACCTGATGGATGCTAATTTCATCAAGGGACATCCGTTCATAAGCTTTATCTTTAGCCAATGCAGTAATATCACTGAGAAGAAACAACAGGCACCTATCACACTGCTTGAACATAATCTCCCTTTCCCAAGGTAAAAACAAGAAAATTGGATCATGGGCATAATAAGAGAGTAAGAAATTACCTTCTTGAATATATGTCAAGCAACGAGTCATTATCATCCACAACTGGTATTGAACTGACTTCAGCTGCAAAGGGTAAGTAATTTTGCATGAAAAACCAAACGCTAAGAAAAAGTTTAATGTAACTGATTAGATCCAAAATCCTAACCAAGCTACCAATATAACATAATAAAGAGCAAACTCAGTCTAGTCCACACTTGGTGAGGGTGCTAGGGAAGGGAATATTATAGACAGTCTTACCTCTGCTACATGCAGAGAGGACTCCAGGGCAAGCGACCTTACCGTTGAGCCAACCCGGCCGTTCACCAATATTACATAATAAATAAATTAAATCCAATTTCCAAAACAGTAAATAGATACTTATTGGAGAAAAAGGACATAAATATGAAATAATGGGACAAAAAGAGGAAAGCAGAAGTTCAGTGTGGTTAGGCAGATAGTATAGGCTCACTAAACAAGTAGACTATTAGTTTTGCTATCCTTTTCTTTCCTACACTTAGGCAGTTATTTCTGTAACACCTCACTGTATCAATCCCTGATTTCAGCTTGGAGCTGGAATTCTGGATATTTATCAAAAAATAATGGCAGTTATTTGAGTCCCATTAAAACAAAAGGAAGCTCTCTCCACGAGGCTCCCATTACGGGGATCTTGTGAAGTTCATACGAACGCAACGTTACCTAGCATGTGGATATGTCGATTTCACGGTTTGAACATGTTCCATCACAATACTACATGGGAAAAACACACTGATTTCCAAGAAACAGAAGATTGATCACCTTGAATTAACAGAGACAGAGCAGCACCTAGAGATGCATTTGGCCTAAGCATTGCAAGTGGCTTTCTATTTGATTCCCCAACTTTTGGCACCCATGTACCTAAAGGTATTGAACCAATTGGTAGTTGGAGAATGGGCAAGGAACTAGAGGAATGCTTAAAGTGCCTGCAAATACCTGAAAAATAAGTTCATGAATTAGTTTTAAACCATTTTCTCCAAACAAAAAGATCCAGAAGCTTACATTTCAGTATTTCGGATAAGGAAGCAAGATGTAGAAGCTGAGGAAATGAACCCTCCTGAGAAGCAGAATGAATAATGGGAACAGATGCCAAATTATGTTGCAAAATTTTCAATGCCACATCTTTCATACAATCATGAGGCCCAGCCTGCAGATTTAAAATAAACTCAACATGAAGAACAAGCACACCAGATATGATACTTCAGATACAATATTATTATAGAGAAGATCTATCATACTGTCAAATCAATGGGAGACTAGTATATGCTTTAGAAGTCATAGGCATTTTCATTGTAACAACTTCAGTAATTTGACGACAAAAGATAAATAGGAAAACAAATCAGAGGTAACCAGCAGATGAAGACAAAACATGATATACACAAAACCGCAAGAAATCCGTGCTTTTATTGAAAATAATGGATGAACAACAACACAAAAGACACCAATACTGAATGCATAAGCACTTACATGAACAAAGTGCTGAGGATATGATCTCCCATTATCTTTTGTTATGCGTTGTAACTTCACCTCTTTCCATGCTGCTATAGTATGAGTCTCTAGTTGCTCTTCAGTCAAATTTGACCCATGATTACCAAGCTGAAATCACACAAGATAAAATACTAAGAATTTATTGAGAAGGCATTAATTTTTGAGAAAATTTTCGCATCAATCATACAATACTTCCTTGCTATACAATGTCTAACAATGTAATAAAATGGTAGGATATACACAAGAATGTCCCCATATAATAATGAGTTTAGAAACAGACCAAAATAATTCATCATCATTGACATGAGCATGCCTATTCACAATGGAAAAGCCCAAAATGTCACAATGAAAAAATGACAAGGTTTTCCCAACAGATTAGGAGACTCAAGAATGTGCATATTTTTTTCAAGATCTTTCCCCTGACATAATTATTTATAGAACAATCTGAAAAATAGTATAAAATCCTTAATCAATTCTATAGATAATTACTTATACAGAAATGAAGGCTACAGTTTGCATATAATATATACACAAATATAAACTATTATCATCTGTCAGACCAGGTATTATCATCTATGAGAGCCACAAAAATTTAAAAAATTCAAAAAATGTGGGCCGCAAGGAAGTTGCTTCACTCTACAAACTATTGTATATGCATGAGAAGTTAGCACAGCAGGATCACATTAAAATTTTAATCCCACAAACCTCTTTCAATATTAGAATGAAGTCCATAGCACTAAGCACTCCAACAAACTGACTCTTGCGAGAATCCCACAAAGGAGCCATAGATATGCCCTGTAAGCATACATATGAGGTAAATGTCAATCAAGCAAATGCCCATACATTGCATGGGTTACTTCACAGACGTGTTTGATGAGTATGGAAGTGCAAATATCAGTTTTCTTTATTAGTGTAAGAAAACAGTTATACCTGTTCATAAAGAACATTGAATGCCTGCTTAACCGGTAAGTTGATATCGAGGGCGATGACCTGTCATCGAAACAATCAAGCCAGAAGCAAATAAGGAAACATCAAATCGAGGTCAAATACCAATTCAATGGCATTTAGTAAAACATTGAGGAGTAATATTCAAACCTTGCCTGACTCAGGAAGCAACTCATAAGCAGAATACGTAGACAAGAATACAGCTATACGGCGGCGAGAGACCTCTAGATCATACTCTGACAACCTTAAATTAGCATCCTGGAAATATGTGGTCAAAGGAGGTTAAATGAAGTACAAATTTTAAGCCTGCAAAGATTATAGTTTAATCTATGAAACTTAGAAAAGAGAATATGTAATATAAAAAAAAATAAAATGAATCATAAAAGTAAGAATTACATTTTCATCACCTTGCAATATTGCTCCATGAAAACAAGAACAAAAATTCAATCTGATAAGTTGTACTGAGGAAATGAGAAGGGAAAACAACCTACCACAAGCCCAGAGGTATCACCATCAACGTCCATGTGTGATCTTCCAGGTATCTCAGGAATAAATATGGAGGGCAAAGCGTCTAGTTCCCTTGTCAGGAAAATAGTATTTACTACTCCAAAGCTTCCACTCACATATGGCTGTTGCTCATCATGCTGCCACTTACCATCCACATTAAATTTGTACTGCACATTATTGGACATGATAAATATTCATCAGCTCGGATTGTAACCCTTACCATACTACATTTACGGATTTCAACACTTCATTTTTCATAAATTACCTCAAGCAGAAACAAATCGTGATAAAAGTCCACCACAACGTTTGAAAATGAGAAAGGTCAAAATGTAAAATAAATGTATATAAATTCTGTTCTAAATTGTGAGACAAAAATTTATATATGAGTTGGCCTACTGTTTCTTCTCATCATCATATCACTGAAATCTAGCATATCCATACTCAACTGGTTGCTACATGATACAACAGAACAAATACCCAGCCTACCGAAAATTCAATTAATTTGGAATCACAACAGAGAGGAAAATACCAAGAAAGGGGGTGGATATGATATGGCTAGAAGGAAGAAATAAATAAGTTAAACAACAGAATGAAACTTAGTAGAACTTATCAAGATTGTAGCTAACAACAAAATACTCTTGACATCAAACAATATTGTCTACCAGTTATATATTAACCAAACGGCAGGCAACTAAAAAAAGTTTTATGGAAAATCTACAAAATGAAAATAAGTCATAAAATCAACAGAAAAATGACGTTTCAAAGAAACTTATTTTCAAGCACAATCCTCCATTTTCTTTCCTGGAAAGTTGTGCAGGCAGTAAGGACTGGAGTTTTGGAACAATAATCTCATCCCCTTTTTTTACTTTCGAGGGTAAGCGCATTCAGACCAAATGGTCCATTGATCAAATAAAAGTTTAAATATACGAAGTAAAAGAGAGGGGCCAAACAACCTGGTGGTATCCCGGCATTAAGCTGCAAATAACTTGAAATGCAGTAGGACATCCCTCCATAGGAGACATAGGAATATGTTCAGACCACCTGAACATATAAAGATACATAAATAACATCAATGAGACCAACACCAAAACAAAACCAAGAAAACAATACAAATGCAAACAAGTAACAAAGCCATTCATATCAATGAAACCACCAACCATACTCAGCAACAAATAAGAATACTCTAAAAAGCAACTACAGCTGTAATGAACAATTCGATAACCGAACTTCCTACCTAGTGAAAGTACCACTGAGAAACACCCTTCTTCCCCCATGAGGCCAAACAAACCTCTTTGGAATCAAAGTGGATCCTGACTCTCCACTACTTCCATGTCCTGTACCCGAAACTGAAGCAGACATTTCCCAAAGAATTTCAAATCCAATAAACACCCTCAATTTATAGCAACTTCTCCACTTGAATATTCTAGAAATCTCAACAAATATAATAATTTATCAAAAGTCTTCCCCCACGAGATCCTCCAAAGCAGAACAGAGGACCCCTTAAGAGTCACACATGCAGTGAGTGAGCCTTTACAATTGTCTCACCAAAATCCCCCAAATTTAACCACTACGTCCACAAGCCTAAAAAATCGAACCTCGCTGATCAATAATTAAGCACCTGAAATCAATGAATTATTAAAAAAAAAAATCAAATTTTTAACCATACAGTTTCTAAAGCATCGCAAAATTTCGATCCAACCGTACAGAGTATGAGAATTTACCGAAAATTTCGCAGTCGAAAGCCCTCGAATTGCTGAAATAGTGCACTAATAAATAAACGTGGTGATTCTATACTCTAATTCGCTAATTCTAATTCTTTGAGGTGATTTTAGGTCAGAAGTCGTACGATGCAATGCGATTAAATTAAATTTATAAGATAGGAAAGTAAGACGACGCTGGTAATAAAAATAATTAGAATCACGATTGAAGAAGCATGGAACAGAAAAGAAGGAGAGTAGTGAGTGAATATGTGATGATGAGGCGAGAGAAGAAGGGAGATCTAAATCAGGGAATCAAATTGAAAATAAAATACCAATTGCAAAAAAAGCCCAACCTTTGCGTTTTAAATAATAAATATAATTGTGTTATTGTTAGGGAGTAAGATGACCAATCATAATATACAAATATTATCTTACTTGGAATTTTTTAATTTTATGTGACACCCTTAAAAAACTCAACTAAATTTAAAAACATTTCTATTTACATTGTAAAATAAAAAAATGTTAGAAATGACGTGGTACACCGGGTTCACGCAAAAATTTCTCTAATGTTATTGTTATGTATACATAGAAATGAAATCAGTCGTGGTCAAATTTCTCACTATAGGTCATTTAAATGTTATGGTGCTTACGTGGCAGTGTATAGGCGGGTTAAATTTAATGCGCTAACAAATTACGGAATTAGTGGTTTTTATTATTTAAATATATTTCGATTAAAAAGGAAAGATTACGTACACGGTTTTATTAATGGCCAATCAATCCCAACGAACTTAATTTTGAGTTTGAACAATGAAATTTTGAGTTTGTGTTTGGACTTTGGAGCCTTGGAGGTATCAAAAAAAAATGAGAGTTTGTGTGTGGAGTGGGATATGACTATGTGAGGTGGGATTGTCCCTAATGTGAGGCATATTGGTGATAGGGCCTGTGATTTTACTGCCAACCAAACAAGCACGAGAATCTCTTATTTTGTTTGTCTGTAGTCTTGCCAGCGAAAGGGAAGTGGAAACTAAAAAGCAACGTGGGATCTTGTCGTGGGCCCCTATCCTTCGTAGCCCAATATGCCACTTTTTGTATTTTTTGTTAGGTGTCGCTGCGTCATACGTCCAAATCCACCTACTTCGTCTGATCTACTTTATTTTACGGTTCTTGTTAATCCCGTTAATCCAAATCGAATGAATAAACTTTTGATCAAAAAAAAATCGAATGAATAAACAAATAACATCAACATGTGTTGATCTTGGTGAATAAATGGAATCTTTTTTATCGTAAGTGGATAAATGGAGTCTGGCCATAAGGTCTAGCTAGACTCTTGACTGTGAATTTGTTAGAAATATTAGGATCATATTAAATGGGTTGTATCTTGTAAGTGGTTAGTGGCCCTATTGCCTATATAAAAGGGTCCTAACCTAAACATTTAAGTGTGAGATTTATGAGAGTCTACACCAAGAGGGAGAGTTAACTTGGTCTCTTTCCTCATTACCCTAGTGTTAGGGATTTGTTTTGTAAATTCATTTCCTCAATGAGGAGTGGTCATCACCTCTATGAGGGATGTTTTGATCTAGTCCAAGTGGATTAGAATATTGTTGTTGTTTTCATATTCTTCTTCATCATCTATCAATATAAAGATTTGTTTAATTCTTCATCTTGTTCTCTTTCCCTACCGATTTGTCAACATGGTATCAGAGCAAATCTGGGTTATTGAGTCATCTTCATCATCTTATTTAGTTGATATTGAGTTTTAATGTTCATCGTCCAAGAAGTCATCAAATCTTCATCAAGAATTCAAGTTTTACATCATTATTAAGCAATATTGAGTCTTTGCTATTTGGGATGGTGGTATGTCATGAAATCAAGATTTGAGATGCACATCCCAAGAAGCAAATTCAAGTCCAATACATTTATTCAAGATCCTCCTACCCAAATTCAACCACCGCGTTGTGTTTCACTACATAACTCAAATCATTATATCTGACTTTAAAGATTTTCGTATGAAGTATCTTGAAGACAAAAACCCGATTCTTCTTCTTTTTATGCAATTCAACCCTTCCTTCAAATCAAGGTCAATCAACAAAGATTATTCAAGCAGTGCTCCCAATCCAAAGAATTCATCCTTACTTTGAAGATCTTTCCTACCACTTTTTTTATTTGTTGTTGCAATTCCTATTCAAAGAAACCATTGTTTCACATTCTCTGAAAGATATGAATGGGATAGATGAGTGTTGTGAAGTGTTGAAATTCTCGGTTATATAAAGAATGGAGTATGCTTAGAGGACGAGTTTGGAGTGCCTATGTTGGTCAACCAAATGCAAATGATTGAGCAGACAAGCGGGATGCATGATATAAATTGCTCTAAGATGGATTTGAGTCATGGTGGATTGCAATTTCATAAAAAAAATGGCATATGAGGAATTATGTATGTCACTTTCAGAGACCAGTTATATCAAGAAATATAATTTTGTCTTGATCTGTTGGAGCTGGATTTAGGAGATTAATAATGGAGTCCACATTGCACTTGGTTTTGAGAGTTCGTGGTGGTATGATAATGTGAAGACTAAGTTGATGAATAAGATTAGCTTGAGGAGAAGATGACGAAGAGAAAGATTAGAAATATGAATGTCTTTTTGAAGACAAAGGGAGGAAGTCTTCCATTTTTGTTTTTTTACAAGATCAAAAGAACTCGATCTAATTAATTCACTAAACCCTATTGTTTGTATTGACAAGTTGACACTTTCATAAGTTTAAGTAGTGTAGTTTAAGTAGTGTCAACTTGAGGGGGCGTGTTAGAAATATTAGGATCATATTAAATGGGTTGTATCTTGTAAGTGGTTAGTGGCTCTATTGCCTATATAAAAGGGTCCTAACCTAAACATTTTAGTGTGAGATTTATGAGAGTCTACACCAAGAGGGAGAGTTAACTTGGTCTCTTTCCTCATTACCCTAGTGTTAGGGATTTGTTTTGTAAATTCATTTCCTCAATGAGGAGTGGTCATCACCTCTATGAGGGATGTTTTGATCTAGTCCAAGTGGATTAGAATATTGTTGTTGTTTTCATATTCTTCTTCATCATCTATCAATATAAAAATTTGTTTAATTCTTCATCTTGTTCTCTTTCCCTACCGATTTGTCAACAGCATGTTGACAAATCGGTAGAGAAATAGGACAAGATGAAGAATTAAACAAATCTTTATATTGACAGATGATGAATAAGAATATGAAAACAAATACAATATTCTAGTTCTCATGGACTAGATCAAAACATCCCTCATAGAGGTGATGACCACTCCTCATTGAGGAAATGGATTTACAAAACAAATCCCTAACACTAGGGTAATGAGGAGAGAGATCAAGTTAACTCTCCCTCTTGGTGTAGACTCTCATAAATCTCACACACTAAAATGTTTAGGTTAGGACCCTTTATATAGGCAATAGGGCCACTAACCACTTACAAGATACAACCCATTTAATATGATCCTAATATTTCTAACACGCCCCCTCAAGTTGACACTACTTAAACTTATGAAAGTGTCAACTTGTCAATACAAACAATAGGGTTTAGTGAATTAATTAGATCGAGTTCTTTTGATCTTGTAAAAAAAATGGAAGACAATTTCCTCCGTTTGTCTTCAAAAAGACATTCCTTTAATCTTTCTCTTCATCATTTTCTTCAAGTTAATCTTCAATACATTGTTCTTCATCTTAGTCTTCAATATTATGATTTTCCGCAGCAGAACTCATGAAACACTTCTTACAAAGCCATAAAACGCATTAACAAGACATCGATCTTTACATCACTGTTTACATGACCGATGCTTCATTTACAATCTTGCACTCTAGCAACCAACGTTCGAATTGTTGTACCATGCAAATATCAATTGTATCTATCACAAACTAATAATGGTAACTTGCCTCATCAAACTTCTTGCACTGGACTCTTATAATTGTTTCATTCATTAAACCAATATGCAATATAATGTGGTTATACTTTCATCCCAATTTCCATCATGTACCTGCTGAATAAACAGATTCACCACATATGAGTTCATAGGCACTCTATACTCGTCCTCTAAGCACACTTCATTCTTTATATAACCAAGAATTTCAACACTTCATAACACTATTTCAAAACAAAAAAAAACATCAATCTTTGAACTTCTTGCATCACCACTATGAATATCTTAACTTAATGTCACATTCCAAAGAAAAGAAGTCATTGTTAGAAAGTTTAATATGGAAAGACAACGACAAAGACCTCATCTATCTCATTCATATCTTTCAAGAGAATGTGAAACAATGGTTTCTTTGAATCGGAATTGCAACAGCAAATAAAGAAAGTGGTAGGAGAGATCTTCAAAGTAAGGATGAATTCTTTGGATTGGGAGCACTTCTTGAATAATCTTTGTTGATTGACCTTGATTTGAAGGAAGGGTTGAATTGCATAAAAAGAAGAAGAATCGGGCTTTTGTCTTTAAGATACTTCATACGAAAATCTTTAAAGTCAGATATGATGATTTGAGTTATGTAGTGAAACACAACGCGGTGGATGAATTTGGGTAGGAGGATCTTGAAAGTATTGGACTTGGATTTGCTTCTTGGAATGTGCACCTCAAATCTTGATTTCACGACATAGCACCATCCCAAATAGCAAAGACTCAATATTGCTTAATAATGATGCAAAACCTGAATTCTTGATGAAGATTTGATGACTTCTTGGACGATAAACATTAAAACTCAATATCAACTAAAGAAGATGATGAAGATGACTGAATAACCCAGATTTGCTCTGATACCATGTTGACAAATCGGTAGAGAAATAGGACAAGATGAAGAATTAAACAAATCTTTATATTGACAGATGATGAATAAGAATATGAAAACAACAACAATATTCTAGTTCTCATGGACTAGATCAAAACATCCCTCATAGAGGTGATGATCACTCCTCATTGAGGAAATGGATTTACAAAACAAATCCCTAACACTAGGGTAATGAGGAGAGAGACCAAGTTAACTCTCCCTCTTGGTGTAGACTCTCATAAATCTCACACACTAAAATGTTTAGGTTAGGACCCTTTATATAGGCAATAGGGCCACTAACCACTTACAAGATACAACCCATTTAATATGATCCTAATATTTCTAACAGAATTGGTGTAAATGCGAGATAGGTGACTTCAATTAAATATGACAATATTTAAGCTGAAAAGTTATAAGCTACTTCAGAGAGAAAACATCCTTTGGTCATGCTTCATAGTTCATAGTATAGAGATACAAGTTCCGTGAATCATAATTTAAAGGTCACGCCCTTAGATAATGGGTGAACTAAACTCCTTTTCTAAAAATTATGTAAAAAAAAAAGTTACATTCTCTACAACAAAACAATTCAACAACAACTGGATAAAAATATCACCATGAATGTTTATATTAGTGAATTTGTGAGTTTATGGGTCGTATTTTTCCTGGTGTTGTTCCTATGGTTGGTCGGGTTTATTTTTTCTTGGTCGAAAAAGCAAAATTCATTCATCATAAAACAGAGTTTTAGCTACAAAATATGTTGGTCAAATTTATTAACACAATATAATACATTTTATAAAATTTATATGATACTCCCTCCGGTCCTAAATATAAGACCTAATTGATTTTTTTTAGAAAATCCTTAAAAAAGCAAAATAAGTTAATTATAAATTGATTTACTTAATTTTTTCCCCTTAAACTAGTTTATTTTACCTATAAACTAATGGATAATCTAAAAATATATCAAATATGTCATCATTTAATAACCTATTTCGTAACCTTAACCTCTCCAAAAAAAATCAATTAGGTCCTATATTTAGGGCCGGAGGTAGTATTATTTATTTTCACAAATATAACTTGTATCCATTTAAATGTACTGTAAAGTTTAAACTCAATAGGGTCTAATTCTTTGATAAAAAAAATAGGGTCTAATTCTGACAAAACAAAAATAGGATACATACACGATCAATTTTAATGAATGCCCTTGATTTCCTCATAAAGTGGGTCGGCCATTAGAATTATTTCGCAGATTGTCTCCCCAGTCTCAGTTAGATCTGGTTTTATTTTTTTGATGTCCCATCTTAAGAAAGTGGGAGAGTTCATGTACAGTGATTGAGTGGAGGTTCTTCCATGATCAGTGGTTCTCAAGCAGGTTTTCTTCTAGTGACGTCAAGGGTAACAATCTTAAGTCTTAACCTAGTTCTCAAACATGACCGTGATCAATTTTTTTTTAAAAAAAATAACAAACCAGCTCAAACTCATATAAACTCGCTGAAGTTTAAAACATTTTTATGGTGTTTGCCTGTTAGGAGAAAAAATGGATTTCATAGAAACAATTTTTTTTATCAGAAAACATAGAATCAATTTTGGAGAATATAAGTTCTTACTAATAGCAAGATGAAATAATGACTTTCTAAATAGCAAGATAAACTTTATATAAACCGGCTGAAGTTTAAATCATGGTTTCAAGTTTCAAGGTTTAAAATTCAAACCATTATGGAAAAAGGGATAAATAACTTAGGTCCGTTAAAGGAATTAATCATAATCAAATTTCAAGTGACCAAATTACATCGAAGTATCAAGAGACATTGATTATATTAAATGACTTGCAATTAATTAATTCAATAGTTGTCAATAAAAGATTTATGGGTTATATATGCATCTATTTAAAAACTTCTTTATCATTGTCAACTCAAAGAGTTGTTGTTGACAACTACTCCCTCTGGTCTGATCCTTATCGTAAGGCACCAATTATAAATTCTCACAAACTACTGGAACTAGTTCAAATCAATAATTTTTTCTAAAAAAAAATAATTTATCATATTTACCTTATCAATTGTACTAAATTATATTCCATTGTCATGTTAATGATCATCCCTCTCACCACCCTTATTAAATATGGGCATGCATGGAAATATGTGATTGATACTCATAACTCATGAAACTACCAAGTGCTTTATAAAAAGGATCAAGAAAAATGGAAAGTTATTGACTTACACTAAGGGTCATAGAGGTATTGAGTCATTAAAAACAAAACATTTAATTAATATAACACGAGTCTCTTTAGATTTTAATGTAATTTGTTCATTATTTGAGATCTAGCTGTCACTAACAACTTTATTAGGGATCAATTATTGTAATTAAATAAACTGCAGACCACTGTTTTTCAATCATTCAAGTGATTTAAGTGAGCAAACCATAGTTTTACCATAACGTTTGGCTGCTTTTTGGCAAAACTACGGTTTGTCTCACTTAAGTGACCTTTTTAGGTCGACCCTAACACACCCTTAATATCATGGCGGGTCACTTTCCATCATTACAATTTACAACCACCAACTAATACGTCATTTACCCCCAACCTAATGTCACCTTTGTAATCATGCATCGAATGAGTTCCCACCATCACCACATAATTAAAGTCGCGTTCGTGGGGTCAAAAAACAATGAAAGAAGAATGCACTGAATTTCACCTCATGAGATCATAAAAACGAAAACTATCACCACATGGGATCATAAAAAGGAAAACTAGCTATCAATAATATTGGTAGAGATCATTGTTATCTTGTGGGGATTGATTCTCCAATTTTGCTTTTTTATTGTTGTATCTAACTAAAACAAACAAAAATGTATTACGAATTACTTAAATCCCTAATGATGGTAAATTATCTATAAATTTACGAGTTTACACACTAAATTTATTGTTTTATACTTTTTTACATTGCAAAAAGTCGCACTAATTATCTTCATTCATAATAAATAGACTCATATATAAATTTTTTAGATTCTTTTATGAAAGTTTGATAAAGTAGGAATTGAATGTCAATATATGTGTGTGTGTTAATATTACCTATTCATATTTTACTCATATTCAATTCAAATTATTGTTATTTTTTACTATTTATTTAATTATTCACAAAAATATGTATTTATTATTAAAAGTAAATTCTTTAATAGTTTACGGTCTAATTTTATATTTTCTACAGGTATCACTCGAGTGATGACACAATTAAGCCAACGCTATGTTTGAAATTGTTACCCCATCCCTAGTGTTCTCTCGTATGCATTATTAAACAAATTGACATTAAAGTTGCCTAGACTTTCCCTCACATCCCATCCCACGCAGCGTATATGTTCTATGTTACAATACTCTCTCTGGTCCGTAATATAAGATTTTGTCCGCTAAAACACACTTCTTAAGAAAACATGTAAAATTAGTTGGTTGTATGAAATTCATTATATTTTTCAATATTGCTCATATTTATTATGATACTAATATTAAAAGAGAGAGAAATATAAGCATTAATAAATATGAAAGAGAGTTAGTGGTAAGGTAGAAAAAACACATTGAATGAAAAAAACAAAGTGAGATAAACTCTTATATTTTGGATGAAAACCATTCAATTGTTAACCCCTTACATTACGAACTGGAGGGAGTTGTAAGGTTTAGTTTACCTTTTATGTTGGGAGAAATAAAAAATGTTAAGAAAACATGTAAAATTTATTTGGGAAAAATCAACTCTTTTTTTCAATTTTGCCCTTTTCTACTATGATACTATTGAGAGACAAAAATATATATGTAAGCATTAATAAGTATGAAAGAGAATCATGGGAAAAGCAGGAAAAATACATTAAATGGTGAGATAATGTAAAACTCTTATATTTGGACAAAAACCATACAAATTTTGATTTCTTATATTACAGATCAGAAGAATTATTGTATTAACTTATTGGTTATATAAATTAGTTGAAAGGAAAAAAGTAGACAAATCATCAATTTATATAGATAACTTATATTTTCTTGTGATTTAAAAAAAAACAGACTAGATCATATGTTTAGCAAAGGGAAGAGGACATAGTATCACCCGAAAAATAAAGAAAAACAAGAAAATGGGTAGGAGCATAATAAAACACCTATTTTAATTATTAGGGAAAGTCATTGGAAAACCCAAAATCATCCTTTCGACCCAGAGGTTACAAGTGATAGACTGGAGCTGGACTTACCCATCATTCTAAGGCCCATTTGTCCACAAATCAACCATCACCATTTGCAGCAAATAAAAAATATAGAACCAATTGGGGTTAGATTTAGTGAAAAAGGGGAACTCTTCAATCTTCATATCATAGGAAGCTAGGGTAATTTGAAGGGGTAATTAATTTGGGGTATCGCCCAACACATATAATATAAAAAATAGATCTCACAAAATGACGAAATTAATTAGAGTAGGATCTCATAGTTATTTTAGTTGTAGGTTTTGTTTGTTATTTTCATTTAAATTAGGTCAGTATAGGGTGGTTGTTAATGACTACTACTTTTATGTAAGTGTCTTAATGTATTTTTCTTTTACTTAATATAATTAATCATTTATAAAAGGAGACAAATGCACCTAGATCTCAAATAAGATACTTAATTTAAAAGAAGCTAAGTCTCAAAAAGTTGTTATTGACTTCTATTAATAACTGCAGTAACCTTCGTTAACAAGTGTTAACAACTCCTTGAATTCTCTTTGAAATTAAATCTCTTATATAAGACCAAACTGCAATTAAAAACACTTCAAACATCATTGTGTCTAATGAGATGGAATATCAAGCTCATGCTGCCTACACAAGTCTAAAGGCCAAATCTAGTCTAAAGGCCGATCTATCATTACTATGACGGAGAATTCATCGACTCTATAAAGTAAGCACACGAGGCTCGGATCATCTCGATCCTCTCTCCTAAGTAATCAGTGAGGTGCCTTCCATTTAGATTTGCATACTTGGCCCAAAAAAGCTATAGATCTTCATAAAGTTTGATATTTACACAATGCTTACTACCATGTTATTCTGCATCGTTAAAAACGCTGATTCATCTCAGCATTCATTTTAATTTTATTTAATGATATCGTGTCATGAAGGGGGTGAGCATAATTATTTCAAGCCATCATTTAAAATTAGTATAATTCTAGAATTGACCGGAAATATGTATATCCCAATTTAATCTTACGAACAAGAACATTAGGGCTGAAAAATCTCCGGTATATATAATGTAAATATGTGGGTGTGTGTGTGTGTGTTAATGTAAAAAATATTTGTAAAAAGAAAATAAAAGCATTCAACTTATCAAAGCTGCTAGCATTCAACATATGTATGTTGTGAATTTTATTGGATGACAGGGAGCAATAATGCAGGTGGTCCAAACTACAAGAGAAGAGTAAAACTGGGGAAAGAATGAGTGAGTGTTCCCGCCATTTTACGTGGGGCCCATGCGGCAATTTCGTGAAGGGCTTATCGAATGTCCTACAAACTACAAAGAGTCACAAATGTATGAACATCACGGGTGTGAGTGTGAGGGCGAAACATCACTACCTTGGCTACGGATTTTTATAATGCACTCCTCTCCTGCTCCTCCAAAATTTCACCATTTCGTCTTCTTTACGTCTTCAATCACAATCTTATTCTGTATACCTGTTAAATCTAGGATTCACTTAGTGCTCATTGTTTTGATAAGTAAAAAGCGTTCAATGTCTCTAGAAACATCATTTTATTAAACAAAATTAGATCTTGGTCATCCACTAAAAATTCATCTTAAGTGGACACAAACCGGTTAGGATGAGAAAGTGTGTAATTCTATGTTTAACAAGAAAAAATAAAAATTCATTTTTAATTTTTTATCACTCATTCATTTTCTTTTTTAAAAAAATCATCGCTAATCTCTTTTATCTCTCTCATTTCACCCCCCATCAATAATAAATTCCATCTCTAATTGTCCTGAGTTGGTGGTAAGATTAATTTTTAGTGGATGACTAAGATCATTGTTTAATGAAATGGTGTTTTTAAATACGATGAAAGTCGTTTACCTATTAAAATGATGAGCACAGTAAGGGAATCCATCAAGTCTATCTAAAACAATAACATAATATTTGTAAAATATTAAATATCCTGAGATTTAATCAACATGTCTTTTTTTTTTAACTGAATCAACGTGGTCTTACTTGATCGTTTTTTCTTCTTTATTGAAATTTAATTGAGCAGCACCGATTGAGCAGCACCGCATTATCTAAGTTATGGATTATCAGTAGTGATGGCCCGGGGTGACTGACGAACAATAATTGAAAGTGTACAGTATAATATATAATGATTCTAAAGCGCGTACGTATGTAAAGCTTTTAAAGCAAAGTAAAGAATGTATGTGTTTCGACTATCGACCCAGACTATTCCACTGGAATCTCTGGTTCTGTGTCCATCATACTAACTCCTTTTTACTTTATAATTGGAGCAACAACGAATGAAGGCAGGAAAGACAACACCTTTCAAAATTTAAAATATGAACTTTTCCCTTTTAATTTGAAAAGCTCTCAAATCATCACTCATTATTAGTACTTACCCAACTTATTACTCATCATCGCGTCATCTGGGGTTTCTTTTTTATCACTATTAAGGCGCCAACAAAAAACAACCCTCACGCCAGGTCTCAATTAGGTTATAAGGATGTCAGAGATAGAGAAATACTACCTGCGGTCCTAAATATACGATCTAATTGACTTTTTTTTAAAGATTAAAGTTGTGAAATAGGTTATTAAATGATGACATATTTAATATATTTTTAGATTATCCATTAGTTTATAGGTAAAGTAAACTAGTTTAAGGAAAAAAATTAGTTAAATCAATTTATAATTAACTTATTTTGTTTTTTTAAGGATTTTCTAGAAAAAATCAATTAGGCCTTATATTTAGGACCGGAGGGAGTATAATGAAATTTTTATTGTGTCATTCAAGAAAAAATTAAATATATTTATATGGTTTGCATGTCATTGATGTATATAAATCATTCAGGCGATCAAGCAGCTAATAAAATTTTGACTCTGCAACGCGAGAGAAACTTTAATTTGATGTATTTTCTGGAAATCGCATATATTTTCAAGTTTTGCTTTTCCAGTGTCGACGGGGGGCAAGATTTAATTTTCAAAAAGAAAGGGGGAGAGGAAAAAAGATGGACAGGGTAATAATTATATAAAGGCTGTAACCCACATGCATGATTGATACATAATCACTTTAATTTCTTTTTCTATTAAGATGCAAGCCAAAGTCCATTTTAATTACCTATTTTTCTCATCTTTACATCATTTCAATCATTCCCTGCTTGTCCCATGGACGCTCATATATTCAAACTAAACATGCATGACACTACTGAAAAGAGTAAGAACTATTGTCCTTTTTATAGTAGGAGAGATCAATTTAGAAATCAAGCTGCATTGCACGAATCTTTCACTCACGATTAAAGTCGAATTATGGGCTGGAGGAGGTAGGAAGAGAGAAATATAATAATAATAATAATAATAATAATAATAATAATAATAATAATAATAATAATAATAAATAATAATAATAATGTGTGCATTTTAAATGAGGAATCAATAAGAATGTTTTATTTACCTGCCAAAAAGAGAAAAATAAGTGCGTATGCTAGCGCGTGTGTATTTAACTAATTAGCTAGGTGTCGCCCAACGATATGATGTCCCACACAGACACAGGTGCAAACTTGGTTACTTATAAATTTATAATTTCATCTTTAGTTTCATGGCCGAAACCTTTTCTGTGAATCAATTACTCCTACGATGCCATGCAAAGTTAAATAAGCAAAGTGCATGCATAAAAAAAGAAAAAAAAAACTACTTTAATTTAGAGTCTCTCAGTTTTCACAGAGCTGATGATATTTCAACACTTGACTTGTTGTTGATCTTAGAAGATTATATGTCTCACAATAATAAATCAAAATTTTTAAAAGATAGATGGTCAATCTCACGTAAGACTAGTTTAAGTGTATGGGCCATTTAAATTCATAATTAAAGCATACTTGTTTGTACTCCGTATTTTGTTTCTATCGACCCATCTTTTATCCAAGAATATTTTATGGAGTGTACAAATAGCGGTCAATCAGCCAATGGAAGGATAACAAAATATATGCAAGCTAAGCTAGAAAACAATTCAAAGGATAAACATACGAGACATGTATGTATATAAAATGGAATATATATTTAAACACTGACGAAGCACGACGCAAGTTCCTCATATGAGAGAGAGGAAGGGAGAAAATAGTGATAATAAAATTGAAGGCCTTCTTTAATTTGTACTGTCGTATGATTTGCATGAACGGAAGTTTCTCTTTGGTGTTTCTTCAGATTCTTTGTATTAAAATATATGTAGTTCTGTAGTTATTTTCACAGGGGCCAAGACAAGTGATCGATGATTACAAAGTCAAGATAAGTAAATAATGACGACAAATTACGAGAGCAACCAAGCTACAAATTCATTTGGCGTCCTTTTGAAAGGGTACGCACGCGGTTTTGTTTTTTTGTACTGGAGACGTCTTCATTCTCGACCTCTGTAGTTTACTCTGTACACATACTACATAGTACTCCCTCCATTTTTAAATATAAGATCACTTTGGTTAATTTGGGAGATTAAGGAAGTCAATAAAATTACATGATCTTCTTAAAATCCCCTCAATTGCTTAACTTTAAAAGAATGAGGGGTTTTCAATGAAAAGAGAGAGTATAAGGGTAGTTTGGGCAAAACTTGAGGTAAAATAGGAAGTGATCTTATATTTAGGAACTTATCCACTTCCCCAAAGTGATCTTGAAACGGAGGGAGTGCATATATTTTTATACATACAAACATATATAAGCTAAGCCCATGTCTCATGTGTCGTGACTAAACAAACGACAATAATGTCGGCTACGGTTTAGAATGTATCTTCGTTTCTACATGCTGCCGTCATAATCGAATTGAAACATTGAGTTAACTGTTTCGGAATTAGTAATTAAAAATGTAAAATAAATCACTTTAGATTATTTGTCTCTCAAAATTAATTTATTTTACCTATACATTAAGCATGATCTATTTATTTATGATATATATTTTAGTTTGATGACTCTAAATTTGCTTCTTTAATCTCAAAAAAATAACTTTATTATGATTATCAGGATGAATGAAATATGAGTTAAACTAACTTTTGGTCCCTATAGTTTAGTATAATTTGGATTTTAGTCCCTGAAGTTTAAAAGTTGAGGTTTTGATCCTTAAAGTTTACATCAATTTTGGTTTTAGTCCCTATACTTTGAAATTAAAGAAGATGTTTTGGTCCTTCACGTTTCATTTTGTTCAAACAAAGGGTCCTTATAATTTGATAAGGACTTAATGGTGTTAAATAAGTTGACAAGTCAGCATTAATTGTGATGATGTGGCAAACTTACATGGAAAACAAATTAATCAAATTAAAATTAAAAATGATTGATTTTTTTAAAAAAACAAAACCTTTTTTTGTTCTTCTTCCATGATGCCTACGCCGTGCCGTCAATAACTTCTTCGCCGATATCTCCTTGTTTCAGCAACCATTTTCACTGTACTGTCATCCTTGTTTCAGTAATTTATGAGGCCTATTAAGACTGAGAGAGTTTACGTGCTTCTTTAATTTTTCCAGGTTTTCTAGCATACCCAGCTAACATATATGAGATTCCTTTGTTTGTAGTCTTGTTGAAATATTGTAATTTTAGAGTTCAATGTATAGTGTTTTGTCTCTTAGCTAAAACACGTTGGACTTTATGTTCAAGGCCCAATTCTCTATTTGTTTCCCACTCACACTATATATAGACTACACAAGTCTATTAGATGTAAGTTTTGATTCATTATTCAATAAGGTTCTCACAATTCTCTCAAAACTCAATATTCTACTCTCCAAAATTCAACATGGTACCAGAGCCATAGATGATCTTTTATGGGATTAATTCATGTCATTATCACCAAGAATCTGAGATAGTGATTCATGTGTTTCAAAAATCCTAAGATGGATAATCAAGAATCCATTCAAGAACCTCCAAATCAAGACTTGGCCTGTAGTGCTCAAATTTATGCTACAATCCTTCGCAAATTACTTGAAGACATTATTCAAGAAAAAGGTGAAGGCTTCCAAGATCATAATGATTTTTCTGATTCTGGTAATAATATGTGTTGTATAAACGGGAAAGATTTGTTCATATTTCCAAACAGAAAGCAAAGGAATTATCAGATCATGAAGAACAAATGATGAAGCTTATTTTGGAGTTTCACGATGTCATAGAGATTCTTTTGATAGAATATGAGCATTGTTTTCAAGTGCATGATAGCATTGCCGAAGGAATGATTAATGTTCAGGAGGGCCCACATCAGATTGAGGAACACTTCAAGACTATACATTCATTGTGCTTCAAGCAGATTGATAGAGTTTGTATGATCAAATATTCGAGCAAAGGCTTCCTTCATCATATTCTTCTCTTCACAATACAGCTACCGATTTCTCTCTTCTCTCTATAAATGCCTTTCCATTCTCCATTACTCACGACCCATTTTATGAAATTTGATTGTTGGGTTTCTTGATAAATCTTGATGGTTATTTTTGTTTAGTGAAATTGAAAAGTTACTTATGTGAAGAAACATTGAAGATAAATGGAGATTAGTAAGAAACGGTCGTCGTTTCCATACCATGCATTTTCGACTCTTTAATATTCTTGCAATTTTCAACTAGAGAGAGATTTTTTGACTGTCGTAGGCATATGCTAATTGATAGTAGCAAACATGGCTCATTGGCTATGCTATTTTTCTGAAGATTGGATTGTTTTATTTCTCCAAATTATATTATTGTTGAACAGAAGAGATCACTGAGTTGGTGTGACATAGGATGTTTAGGGGTGTGATTCTGCGCGATAAGTGATCCGCTGCGCTTCATACTCCTAGTTTTATTTCATAGATATTTTCTGGGTTTAGATTCTGCGCATCCTGCTGAAGAGGTTGATTGCTGCGTTTTACCTTACAAGTTGTTTTAGTAGATTTTGCACATCCCGTTGACGAGGTTGATTGCTGCGTTCTACCCTACAAGTTGTTTTAGTAGATTCTGCGCATCCCGTTGAAGAGGTTGATTGCTGCGTTCTACCCTACAAGTTGTTTTTGTATATTCTGTGCATCCCGTTGAAGAGGTTGATTGCTGCGTTCTACCCTAAAAGTTTTTTTTAGTAGATTCTGTGCATCCCATTGCAGGAGGAGGCTGGGGTTGGGGTGGGGGCGATGGAGGGAGGAGGAAGGGGTGGGGGGGGTGGGGGGAGGGAGAGGTAATTTTTTTTAAGGCTAGGGGTAAAACTGTCTTTTCACTTTTCAAATATATTAATGTGAGGTCCCTTGGGACCCTACATTAATATTTTCAACTTTTGGGACTTTTCCAGTATTAACTCCCTTATGAGGGACCTCAAATTAATTTTCCCTAGTTAAATGAGTCAACGAAAACAATTTATCGAATTTTCCTCACATACCCAGATATGCTGCCTTGTTTATTTAAAAAAATGGTAATTTCGACCAATTACGTGACGCGATCGACTACGAGATATAATTAAATACAAACCCACAAGTTTTTTTCATAGAACAGGAGCAATTAATTAAAAAGAGTGAGAGTGAGAGTGAGAGTGAGAGAGACAGCTAGGGAGGTGTAGGGGTTTCGATTCTTTCAACACATGGGAAGGACGACTACGCGGGAAAACAATCCCTTACCTTTTTGTTGATTGATAGAGATGTTTGATGTGATCCATGATTATTTAACAAACTTGGCTAGTATATCCAGAAATTCACCAATAAATAATAAAGCTAAGTTAGAGACGCACATGGAATGAGAGCCGTACGATCTTCCAAGTGGACAGAGACAAACCCTTCATCTGGTGTTCCTCGTGTGCTTGAAAAATTTGCTCAAGGAGAACAAAAAAGGTGTAGTTATGGTGGTTGAGGACATGTTTACAAGTTAAGAAAGCAATGCTCAGAAATGCAATTATAAGATTCCATGGATGGCCATTTTGCCTAACATCAAAAGATAAGCTCGTAAGATGTGATCTTGTTTAGATTTTATCAATTGGGAAATTAATGTGATCATACCGCTTGGTTCAATCATTGTATAATTATAATTAAAACCACCATTCCAGCACTTATTTGAGCACTCATTTTTTAAGAGCCGAGCTGAATAAGGAGTACGAGTATCAAACAATTATTAACTTGCCGGTGCATGTGTCAACTTCAACATCAATTTCACGTTTACTTGGATTAATGCGTACATGCATCCACTTGATTCTCAGTGTTGCCGATAGACTTTTCTTGAATAGTTGTTTGTCGATAGGTTATAAATGTTAGTTCAAAATAAAAAAATTATGAAATATATAACAAAAATATATAAATATATATTGCTTCAATTTATCGATCTTACAGTACCATGGGGTCCATATGCTGAGCAAAGGCCAAAACATAGTTACAAAAAGAGAGGCTATATAACAAATTGTCAATACTTATTATATATTAATACTACTACTGATATACTAAATTTATAAGATTCAATTCTCTAAACTTGATTAAGGTAAAAAAAATTCTCTAAATTTGATTAAATTTGAATGCTATATTTAAGTAATTAGTTATAAAAATTCACAATTTTACCAAAGCACCCTAACTTTACCTTTATTCCCACCGTCTCTCTTGCTTGATTATCACATAGAATAGGAATAATTTGATGAGGGAAAAATCAAGAAAAATATAAAGATGTCTTTTATTTGAAAAAATCTTACATGTCTAAATAGACGGATCATATATATATTTTAAAAGGGGTGGTTAACAATGCTCGAGAGAAGGAATAATGAGGGTATGAGTAGTGACGTGCGGGCGGCTCCTAAGTCCCATCAGCTCATCAACGCATGTTTCCTCTGCAGTCAGTCGCCGGCGACACCTGAAATCAAATCCATTGCATGTGCTACTCGTTGTATTTACTCTCCACGAAGCCGTTTTCTTATTATTGATCGTCCATGGGTTTTATATTCATTACAATTTACAACTTTTTGTTTTATTAATTATGGACCTCCAATATATAATCCTCCGAGCTAAATTTAGGTTTAAGGCATCAGATACTTCATATAAGACATGTCTACTCTTGTTAGAATATAAATTGCCATATAGGCACATCATGGATGATGGGACAAAAATTGGACTATCCAAAAATATATAATAGTAACCTATTTTGCCATCAACGTTGCTAACCAACCTTCAAATGGCTTTGAACGCATTTTGTTCATGGATATGACATTGCTATAAACAGAAAGGAAAAAAATCCTTAGCTATCGGTAATGTATTGACAAATAATCCATTAGAATTCGATGTAATGATATATAAAATCTTTGAAATATGTATAATCAGATCCTTGCTCACGTGAGATGATTGCAATTGCAATACCTGATGAATATATAAAACTTACTTTAAGCGGATATATACATATAACATTAAAATGTGCAAGAAACTAAACAGCCAATCTAAGTATTTAATTTTCAGCGGGTAACATTGAAATGTGCAAGAAACTAAACAACCTATCAAGTAGTACGTGCACGAGCGTTAATTTATTTTAGTGAAGAGTCTTATTTCATTACAAAGCATATACCCTCCGTTTCTAAATATAAGATCACTTTGGAGAAGTAGATAAGTTCCTATATATAAGATCACTCCCTATTTTATCTCAAGTTTTGCTCAAACTACCCTTATACTCCCTCTTTTCATTGAAAACCCCTCCCCCTTTTAAAGTTAAGTAATTGAGGGGATTTTGGGAAGATCATGTAATTTTATTGTCTTCCTTAATCTCCCCAAATTAACCAAAGTGATCTTATATTTAGGAATGGAGGGGTATAATTGAGCATCACATGTAAAAAGAAAGTGAAAACCGAAAAAAATAAATAAATGAAAGGAAGAGAAAGGAGTAGTCACGAGAAGGGATAATAGAGTGTTGAGGTGAAATGACGAAAAAGCCGTACGGACTTGACACAAACATGTAGGCGGTTGATGGCTGTGCTGTAAAACCAAAGGGGTGGTGAAATTACCGGGAACTTGCATTGCAGCACGTGAACAGAAGAATTTTTGTCTCCTTGTGTGGTCACTTCGAGAACGATACGATCTGAGGTTGTCAGCGAAGGGCGAGGCTAATTTCGTAGTTTCCTATTCTCCCCCTTAGCTTTTACCCCTCATATCAGAGGCATTCTTGTGGTTTCCTTTACCAAACGAGGGCATACATGGAATAACGTCTCTCTCATTAAATTATCGTCTCAAATACTGACAAATTCTCTAACTAGTTGCCTTCGTCCTTCTAGACATCCATCCAATAATAAGTCTTTACAAGCATCCACCATGTGGATTACCCATATCGCCCTCATCCATAGTATTCTTCATTCCTAGGCTTTGCTCATCTCGTCCTAACCCTCTTTTTCTACAAACATCTTATTCCCCAAATAAAAAAAATCAAATACTTCGATCCGATCCTTGATCTAAACAAAATCAATATGACGTTGATGTCTGAAAAATAAGTCATGTGTAGCATGACTTATGTCAAATACAACTTTCTAGACAAATATGCTTGTGTATATCTATCTAGCTATTTGTCGAGGGCTTGATGATTAAACATTTCTTTAAGAAATACTGCTACATATCAAAATGGTCAACTCTAACTGCTGATCGATAAAAAGATGTCTAATTTATATGACAAACTCAAGTAAGCACGGGGGACATACACTTATAAAATTTCTCCCTTGAGCTGATTCAATATAAAGGAACGATTTCCGGGAGAAGATAGATCAGTGATTAATTATTACTACGTACAAATGTTTTATGACCGAGTTCATGGGTTAAGACTCTTTATACGCATGCATGTAACTGTTTGCTGTTAAATGAATGCTGCCTAAACACTGCACAGAAAATGTCACAAGAGGGAAATATCAAAGAAAAGCAGGGGCATATATGTATATGGCAAGAAAGGAGTGTGCCCTTGAGGTATATATAATAATAATATTATTATTTTTATTTATATTATTACAACATAGTGCAAATCCAAAGTCTGGTTCTTGTATTCTTGTGACAGCCAGAACATACACGCCATAAATGGAGGAGAGTTTCCTGGCACCTGTCTTCCTCTATTCGCACAAATCCCATATTTTAAGTTCCGTTTTTATAGCTTTTTAGAGTAAATATTTTGTTTGAAGTTCGGCTGAGAATAGAAAGATCAAGGGAGAAAGTGAAAAATAAAAGATTTTGTTGGATTTAATAGGAATATTAGGTAGCTTAGCTTGCTTCAATGTCAAACATCACGAGCTGTGACAGTGGTGGGAGTTTCTGCACAGAGAATATCAGAGAAGATGCAGCTATTAAACGCCATAGTCCTCAACTTCCTTCTGCTCACAATCATCAGCCCCAGTTTCACAGTCCAACCTCTCTTACTTCAACTACCACAAACAGTAATGGTTCCAACTCCAATTCTCAACTTCCTTCTCCTGTTAAGAAGAAAAGAAGCCTCCCAGGAAATCCAGGTAATAACAATTTTGCTCACACCAATCTCATCTTGCTTATTAGTTTTTTTTTTTTAAAAAAATAAAGTGGCCTAAAATCACAATCTATAGATATATATGACTACATCTAACTTGCCTCACTTGAAGTAGAGCTTACTTGCTACACTTTTGTTGCTTTCCTTTTTCGATCTTTCCCTTTTGTTTAGTTTTCAATATGCACACATACACACATACACCGTGTTTTCCGATGTTAGTTTTGACTTTTGATAACCCTTGAATGAGTTTTAATATATTATCATCAACTGCTGCTGAATGATGATCTGTATATGTGAAATTCTGTGAGATAATATTAATAATAATCCGCCAATTAACCCACCTAATTAAAAGGAATAACGTAATGTTGGCTGAATTTCTAGTCTTGGTACCGGAATATTTATTAAGAAAGATGTGGGCGGATGTTTTAAGCCAAAAAAGGATAGAGAAACTATTTCATGATGAATTATTGGTGCTTCTAAGTGAGTATAGTCTCAGAAGCAGCTCAATTATTGTCTGGAATTTACAATCATTGCTCCTCACTGTTCATCTCTACCTTTTCTGCTTCCTTTTTTATTTCACCACAATTTCCGAAAGCACCACACACGTTCACGCACAAATACACACACATGTTTATGTACGCTCGTGTGAATATTTTTGCCTTGCCCGTGTACGTATGTATTTCCTTGCTTGTCCATAGGTGGGTGTGTCAAATTAAAGGGAGGTGGTCCGGGGAGACCCAGAGATAGAGATAGGGAGAGACTTTGGACTTAACTCACCTACTCTTATTATCCTTTTGTGTATGGCTTGTACGTACGGATAGAGTAATGAGATTTATACACACGCACATCACATGACATGCAACTTAATTTCTTCGTTTATCTGTATCTTCACAAAAGATGTGTCTCACCACATGATCAGCTTTTTGTTGTCACTTATTCATATCGTAAAAGGATGTTAATAAGCATACCACATGATCAACTTTTTGTTGTCACTTTATTCATATATCGTAAAAGGATGTTAAGCATACCACATGATCAGCTTTTTTTTGTCACTTTATTTATAACGTAAAAGGATATGTGAACGTAAAAAATTTAAACTTCTTTCAAATGGTGGGTTTATGTGCACTCGCTATTGAGTACGTACAGATCCAAGTGCTGAAGTGATTGCACTATCACCAAACACATTGATGGCAAGAAACAGATTCGTGTGTGAAATCTGCAACAAGGGATTCCAAAGGGATCAGAATCTGCAATTGCACCGGCGTGGCCATAATCTGCCATGGAAGCTGAAGCAAAGGCCAACCACAGAAGTTAGAAAGCGCGTTTATGTGTGTCCAGAGCCTTCCTGCGTCCACCATAACCCAAGTCGAGCACTGGGTGATCTCACTGGCATCAAGAAGCACTTCTCTAGAAAACACGGCGAGAAGAAATGGAAATGTGAAAAATGCTCCAAGAGATACGCTGTTCAGTCTGACTGGAAAGCCCATTCCAAGATCTGTGGTACTCGGGAATACAAATGTGACTGTGGTACCGTCTTCTCCAGGTAATTGGTTCATCTCAAAAAAAGAAAATATCGTCTTTAAATTTTACTTGATCAAAAATTGAAAATCCCAACATAATTGTGTATTCATTATTTGGTGCAGACGAGATAGCTTTATCACCCATAGAGCTTTCTGTGACGCATTGACCGAGGAGAATAATAAAGCCAACAATGAAGGAGGACTACTAGGGCCTAAACTATTGGGTGCAATCAACTCAAACTCATCACAAGGTCAATTTCAAATCCCGAATCCTGTTTCTTCATCATTGCCAATCAACTCAAACTTCAGCCCAATGCAAAACGGGACGCCACATTTTAAACATTCTTCTGAGGAAATGAAGCATCCACCACTACTATCACACCTTCATCATCAGGAGCTACTGGAATTTCCAGGGAAGCCACTTAACTACATGACTGGAAGCGTATTCTCAAGAAGCCTCCCGTCCAACAGTTCATGTTCATCACTTCAACTGGGTTCAAATAGTTCCATGAGCATGTTGGAAGAAAACGAGCACCAGCCAGGTGGATATGCCCACATGTCAGCCACGGCATTGTTGCAAAAAGCAGCTCAAATGGGTGCAACTATGAGTGACAACACTAATAACAGCTCGTGCATGGCACCCTCATCATTGGGGCATAATGATATCACTAATAATCACAACCCCTACTTCACAAACAGCACTGGACAAGCTGACATGTCATCATCTCAGTATTTCAGTGGAAATAATAACAATAGCAATAGTTTTGGGATGAACAGTGTGGATATGTTCAATGCTATAATGGACCAAAGCAAGGTGTTATCGAAGATGATACAGCAGAACAGTCGAGGCAGTAAAAATATGAATAACAATGGAGTCTTGCATGGCAAAGGAAGTGGTGGTGGTGGTGGGGATGTAACTACTCTGGACTTGTTGGGGATTGGAGGAGGTGGTGGTGGTGCACATGATGCTTTTCTATGGCGCCAAGCAGGCTAAAAAATCCTGCAACATCACCTTAATTAGCTTTAGCCTTTAGGCCAGGGCAACCACAATAACGCAGCCTTTGAATCATTTTGCCTTTTTATTTGGACCAACTTTTCAATTCATGCACTTTGGTGCTTTTCCCTATGATCAAATCCACTATCGTCTTTTTCTTCTTTCTTTTCACTTTTTTTCAAAAACCAAATCCCTTCACCTTTAGAATACGTATCACATGAAGCCACTAGTGATGAGTAGAGCAGAGTTGAAATGAAAAGTTCAAAATGGACGCCTGGTCACCTGGCTGACCAGTTTGATCAACATTATTCTGGTACGTACATCAAAGAAAGAGCCAAATGACTTGCCGAGAAAGTACTAAAATGCCCCTTATCATTCATTATTAACATGCAGATGGCAAAGAATGATGACCACACAAACCGGATAAGGGCTAACATATTCATATCCCAGAATCTGCCACTTCATTGCTAATTATTTCTCTTAATTAGAAGTTACATGGCCTCCTTGTATAAGCTACAAGTTAATTAAAAAAGTTACTCACTATTTTAATTTGTCTCCCAAATGAAATACTAATATTGTTGATACTTGAAATAGATGTTAGAAGTAATCAAATACATATAGTAGAGCTAGCAAACCATGGCATTGCATGCTAGCTTCTACGCATGCACTCGACTTAACGTGACAAAATGTTTAAAAGAGAGGTCTCCGGCGGAGGAATTCGCGCCATTAGCCACCACCTTCCGGCGGCGGCTTCTTGTGGGAGTAGGGTCGGCTTCACTCGTGGCTGTGGGAGCCAACTTCGGTGGAATCACCAGTTTTCTCCTAGGCTTATCGCCGGAGATTGGCCGGAATCTTAAGCTCGACGTGGTTTATCCTATCGAAGGCTACAATCGTTGCATTGACGCAAACGAAGGATTCGGTCGGTAATCGGTGATAATTAGTTAATTACAGTAATTCTCTTTTGCGAAATTGTAGAATCGTAATTGAATCGGTGATTTTTGGAATTTCCGATGCGAATTACAGAATTCATATATCCTGCAAATTGGGTGGGAGATCAGACGCTACTATACAGAGCAGCCAAGAGGAAAGAATTGGAACGATCGTTAGATCCGCCTCCTCTCGGTGGCCGGCGACGGTCTAATATCAACGAACCGGTCGTTGCTTTTGGACCGCCCGGTTCAACCGGTGAGCTCAATGTCAGTTTGATTGTGTCGCCGGTTTCTCAAGACTTCTCGTGAGTAATAATAAGTACTCCTCCGTTCCTAAATATAAGACCTAGATAACTTTTTTTTGGAAAGATTAAAGTTGCGAAATAGGTTATTAAATCATGACATATTTGATATCTTTTTAGATTATCCATTAGCTTATAGGTAAAATAAACTAGTTTAAGAGAAAAAATTAGGTAAATCAATTTATAATTAACTTATTTTTTGCTTTTTTTTTAGGATTTTTGAAAAAAGTCATCTAGGTCCTATATTTAGGAACCGAGGGAGTAGCTAATAGCAAAGCAAAACTTGTGTGTGAGTTGAGAAAAAATTATAAACTAATAATAAGTCTGTTCCTAAATACTTCCTTTAGGACCTAATTGACTTTTTTTTTGGAGAGATTAGAGTTGCGAAATAGGTTATTAAATGATGACATATTTGATTATATTTTTAGATTATCCATTAGTTTATAGGTAAAATAAACTAGTTTAAGGGAAAAAATTAAGTAAATCAATTATAATTAACTTATTTTGCTTTTTTAAGGATTTTCCAAAAAAGTCAATTAGGTCTTATATTTAGGACCGGAGGGAGTATAAAAGTTTGATAATTTTTTAGAATGCTAGATAGCTACTAATGTAACTAAAATTGATTTTCCTAATCTTTTCCTCTAAACTGGTTTATTTAAATTATAAGCTAACATATGAGCTAATAATATACAAAATATTTTATAATTAAGTGGTTCATTTTATTTTCTTAGAATTCTCCAAAAAAGTCAATTAGATGTTTTATTCAGGATAAGAGAGATTGGAATTATTTTTCAATGTTTGATGATTTGAAAGGATTGAAGCATTTGGAGGGCCAGAGGAGGTAGGTGAAGCTGTGATAAGGAGCATAACAGGATCGACGCAGGGAGCAGATGTGAAAGGAAGATTGATAAAGGCAAGTGTGAGAGAGGATTTTGGGAGAAAAGCAAAATACTATGAACTGGAATTTGGAGTGGAGAGTCCTTCGTTTCGAAGGCATAATGTAGCTGTTTGTTGTGCTGTTGCTGGCAAGCTCTTCACTCTAAATGCTCAAGCACCTGAATCTGCATGGCCAGATTTGCAATCCAAATTTTATACAATTGCTCATTCATTCACCCTCACAGCCTAGCCGCTTTTTATCTTTTCACTAAGTAATATTTTTTCCCCTAATGTCTTGTGACATTGAAAAATTGGGAAGGAATACAGAGGCAAAGTTTCACATTACAGTGTCAGTCACTCACTCATCGAGTTCTCCTATTTTTGTCAAAAAATTTACATAGAATGAAATAAAATCTATTCAAAGTGAAAACTATAATCCCTAAGATTATGTATACGACCGTATGCTTACACGGGGGATGGTATTTCTGAGTAGAAATAACAACACTTGGAAACTATGTTTGAATTACATGGCAGTTAGCTGTGAACAGAGAACCAGGGTAGTGAGACCGGTTCAAATTTTGAATGTATATTAAGCATTGTAGCTCACAATTATTTATAATACACGATCCTTTACTGATTCAATTGCCAAAGGGCATGTGTACTCAAGCACAAGAAATCTGTCTTCGCTTCACCATCTTCTCGTAGTTCTCAGCAACCAATGCAGTCAGATTAGGATCCCCAAAGCCAATCTCTGCACCAAGTCTGAGGCAGAACAACAGTTAAGCTTTTATACTATTCATTTAAAAGCACAAGGGAGGTGGAGATATTGGTTCAGAATAGTTTTCATAATCGATCAATGAATAACGAGCAAAACAATTAACAATTTAACTTTTCTGTTGAGAAATCAGTAGCGAGCCCATTTCCTATCTCAAGGGATCAAATTTTTATGTCAAAGAAAGAATGGAGTCAGGGGAAATGGGTGATTGTGTTGAGAAATAAATTAAGCAAAGGCAAAGAAATATGTCAAATTTGCATACTTAGGGTCGAGAACGAGTTTCTGAACTTCCTTGATGGCTGAGCTTGC
The DNA here is from genome assembly GCA_029929735.1 of Mimosa pudica. NCBI lineage: Eukaryota > Viridiplantae > Streptophyta > Magnoliopsida > Fabales > Fabaceae > Mimosa > Mimosa pudica. Next base: position 17,980,120 of record JAKELP010000013.1, on the reverse strand, counting down.
GGCATAGAGAGATATCTTCCTAACCTGCATTAATGTCCAAGAGAAGGCCAACAAACTACAATCAGGGAAGAGCGGCAAAAATTAAATGGATCTCAAGCAATTCAGTGGAAACTGCAAGGGTAGGTAACAATAAGAAAGGGGATAAATTTTACCCAAAGGAAAAATAAGCAAAGCAAGGGGACTTTTTTGGTTAAAGAAAAAAAGTCTGAGCACTTTCTTTTTTTACCTCCAATACTTGATGCTTGGCTTCGTGTTCATTTGGCAGACAACGGACGTCCTCAGCCAATCTCACTGCCTCTCCCAGGCTTTCTGGTGATAAGAAATCAAATCCCAGCTGAACAGTGGACTGAAATTTACATAATGCGGAAAATGTTCACATATATTAAGATTTGTGACAAATATAATAAAGATGAATCTGTTATGATATTGTAGTAAGGGAGTTAGTTATAATAAATAGATGTGAGGGGAAGATTTGCATCTAATGACTTAATAGGTCTATGGTATAAAAATAGGCCTAAGGCTCATTGTAAGGATTATCGTTGATCATCATATACAGTGAATGGCTTTGGCATTGTCTTCTCTTCTCAATCCCTCTCTATTATTTCTTCTCTCAAACCCTTTTCCTGATCCTTCTTCTACTTTCTTTCTAAACATCCATTTTGGTTCCTAAAAAATGTATTGTGATGCAATAATTGTTCACTTTAAAGAACTTAGACCAATTAATTCAAAAGGCTTCGACCAAATAAAAAAAATCAAAAGGATTATACAAACTTAAGTAGAATCTCTGTTGAAAAGAAAAACTGAACTCAATTTTCTTTTTGGCCAAAAGAACTAAACTCAATTTTGATAGATGAATTCTGGAAAAACAAATAATTAATCAAAAGAATTATTTGCCACTATTTATTATAAAAAAAATTTATTATACACTAAATAGAATAATCATAGAAGTCTATTGGACAAGGTCAACCTGCAATAACTCATTTTTTTTATTGATTCTCTTTTACTGTTTAGACAGTATATTTAATTCTAGAAGCTGGGGTAAAATAACAGGGCATCAATAAAAAAAAATTAAAAACACCACACCAGAACATTTCTTGCTTGGAAAGGGCACCCTGCAGGTACAAATACAGCTTCCCCCACGCACTGTTCAAATGACCATGGCTCCACTCCTATGTAGGAAGATATCCATCACATCAAAATGAAGAGGAAAAAGGTGAAAATTACAGTTCTTCAGAAATTTATATGCAGGCTCCATTACTTAAAATCCCAATGAATAATAGAACAGGCAACATCATTACTAAGATTTTAACTATAGGCAGAAAACATTCAGACATGACTTATGTCACCTCAATCTAGTATTGCACATACACCAGTAATTCCCTGTCATTCTCTCAGTGCAAGATTTGTAAGCATAGCACCACCCTATCTATCTCTTAACAGTAGTTCATAAATAGAAAGCATACTATCTTACCAAATTCTTCCTTTAACTCCCTTTTATGGTGTCTATTAAGAAAAATAGCTCCAGCATAAAGAGGCCTTGTAACCTTCAATTAAAAAAAGTACAGTGAGCAATACTATCAAAACAACCTAAATCGAGTGATAAGGGTAGCTGAAAATGAAACCGGTAAAATAGAAAGAAATTTAAGGTTTTAATATAGCATACAAATGTATTTACCATATCATCTGGCTGCCCGAATTCTTTCCAATGTGCTTTTAGAAATTCAGTAAGCTTTGGAACATCTTGCCGACGGAAGACATCCCAAAGAACTCCAGGAGCCGTTTTCTTCCCAACATCTGCATCCTTGACTGGAAGTTCAGAATTGATCATATCCCCTTCAACAGTTGAACAATTTTCAAACCCTTCATTGATAACTGATGGTTTCTCATTTGAATCCAGATTCAGTTCATTTTCTGCTGAGCCAAGTGATGAATCAGCTGGACTCTTCACTGAAATTATTTGTGGATCCACAGGCAACTCATTATCATCAGTGGATTTCTGTATCTTTTCACTTTTTGTTCCCTGCAAGCTCTCCGGCTTCACTTCACTTGTATGGACCAAAAGATAGACCTGATCAAACTCAGCCAATGTCATTTTATTATCAGTTACTTAGCCAGTAACCCATTCATTTCTCCCTATTATTTATATATATGATAACCTCATTATTTAACTCTAGAAAAGACATTTAAAAAGAGATATATAAATTGTTACATCATTCATTGGAGTTTACGCATACTTTGCCCAAGTCTGGGGCTTTAAATTCAAACAGCACAGTATAAATTGTTAAGCAGATATATGCATAAACTGTGACAAAAAAAAATTGATAATTTAGAAACAAATTTAAATTTCTAAAGCATGCAAGATTAGAAACACAAAAGGGTGACTATATCATCATGATTTATATCAATTTAATTTGGTTTCAACTCCAACTCAATAATGGGAAATTAAAAAAATAGTAATTAAAAACAATCTCTTGTCTCCAAGATAAAAAACAAATAACATACCATGTCACGCATATTGAAGTGGAGATTGGTCACTGAGTTACCACTATCAAGTTCCTCATTGACTCCGTATGATATATAAATTTTGGGTCCTACATCATTTTGTAAGGAGTAATGAGGCAGTTTGGCTGCAACGTTAAGAAGGCCCCACTTCGAGTGAATATATTCAAGTAAAGGCAATTTGCTGATAAATTCAGGTCTTTGATGCAATAAAAATTCTTCAGAAGCACTAGGAGAAGGCCAGTCCTTCAACCTCAATAATTGTGGCAAACCATTCTCATTGGTACGCCCCTCAAAGTATCCTTTCATAAATTCATTGAGTTCGATATCAATCTGCAAAAAGGAAGAAAAGCAGGAATCAACATTACAAAACAGATTAATCAACAAATAAAAAATAGAACAGCCCATTCAATCTTGGCTGTCAAATAATGTGTACCTCTGACCAGGTTAAACAATCTGTGGCCTTAACTACTCTATTCTCAATTTCTTTCATTTTCTCATCTGCTGTCTCTTGAACCCCTCTCCATATGGCCATTGGATCCCAGCTTGACGGCCTATCAAAAACTTGTTTGACAATAATAGGTTCGCCATTTTTCCAGTGCTTTCTAAAATTTCCTATCCCATCAGTTTTGAGATCTCCAGATGCTGGACAGTACAGATAATTATCGTCACTCGCGTCCATGAAATAATATTGGCAAAGTTTCAGATCATTCAACTTGGTTTCTGATCCTCCAACTTCATTAATCCGGCAACCACTAACCATTTCCTCCACATTTTTCACCAATTTTGCAACCCAATTCATCTTGAAGATGCGACTTAAATTCAATTGTGAATAACCACAGCCACCATATTTCTTCGGGGGACATGGAATACTATCGTCACTATTGGATCTCCAATCAGGCAATTTATATAGCAAATTATGATTTGAAAGTCTTGCTTCCTCTGCTGGGGTTCTTTCTTCGGGATTTACATTTGCTTCTCGAAGATCTTGACAGCAATTAAGGCATAAATCGTAGGAACAATTCGGGCAGTGTCGGTGATAATCAGTAATGGGTATCCGACAGAAATTACTGCCAGAAAACAAATCAAATCAGATTAAACAAAAAATGTTATATGCATTAACTCATATATAGGTAGATATACATGATGTTCAGTGCAATCAAATATCCCAACTATAAGAACCAAAATCTCATAAAACAAACACACATATAAAAAAAGCTCGATAAGTTCTTGATTTACCAGCACATTTGCTCATCTGCATTCAACTTTGTCCGGGGAAGATCTATTTCCATCCCTGGAGAAGATAAAAATGTTGAAAAATTGTCAAAAATCATAAAATTTTCAAACAAACATGAAGACATAGAATGCATCTTACCACGCAATTTCTTTTCGAGTTCAACTTCATAACACTGCTCGTGATGGATCTGCTTTACCACAGGAAGTACTGATGACAGAAGCATGTGAAGATATTGTAATTTCTCTAAAACAGGCATCTCTCGAATCCGAACCTGAATCTCCAAAAGAAAAAACCTAAGAATCAAATGGTGAACGAATTGTGTGCAATGATTTTCAAAGAAATACTTCACCGGATATGATAATAGAACAGTTAAAATACTTTGATTGAATTATCACTGCGTATGCAAGCTTTGCAATTACAGGTACCACGGCAGGCAGGACAAGCTGTCTGAATTTCATCCAATGACATGTCTGAGTACCTAAAAATTAAGGCAGTCATAACAGTAAATAATCACCAACCATAGAAACAACATTTATAACTAACAAACGGGGCCCCTTCACCAATATTATATATGCTCACCATGTTGATATACAGCTCTCACAGTATCCTCTCCGATCACATCTCAAACACCAAATAACTCTATCTCTGTCATTCTTTCGACATTGATGGCAAGTTTGCCCACCTGAGTCATCAGATGAATCTGTACCTCCACCCGAGTATTCCTGGCATATGACCACACAATTCAGTATCCAAAAGAAGGTAATGAAAAACAACATTAAGAAGAAAAAATCAGTTGCAAATTTATAGTCACTCACCATAGCAGCATCGGCATCTAGATTTGATTGAGATGTTTTCCTTGATAAGTCCAATTGAGAAGCAGGTGGTGACTCATAAGACATCCAATTTTCTTCATCCTGGGGACTACCATCTGGCGAATCATCATCATCTAGATTTGATGCATTGCGTGCAGAGGTGGTCCTTGTGGCTAGTGTCTCTGCTGTATATCGGAATTGATTTTTCGATGCTTTACCCGAATGCTGGTCAACCATCATGCTGGAGAGTGGCATGTCAAAATCCTCACTCTTGCTCTCCTGATAAATGTCACTCTCATCTAATGACTTTCTCTTAGCCTTCTTCATGCTAGCTCTCATGGCAGAATTGGCTGCCCTCTTCTTCGCCTGAATGTAGTGCTTCTCACACACAGTTTTATCAGGCATGGACAAGGCAGTGCATCTCCACTGTTTCCCATCCGACCTCTTGCACCGTAATTCATCCGGAATCCCCAAGTTATCCTCGCCATTCCCCGGGGGTGTTCGAGCAAAATCCATTTCAATCAGAAGCCTTCATATACAGCAAGGTGCCAACACTATCGAAAAATCTATTGTCATTACCAGGCAAAATATTAGCCAGTCGAGGAATAATAATAGCCCAAGGAAAGCATAATCAGCAAATGTAAATTTTGAGCATACCCTAATTCCTTGCCCTGTACGTGTATTTGGTTGTAAGTGAGTATATATATGGGTTTGTTAATTTGGTTATTAGGGAACGCGCGAAAATGAGAAATGCGGGAAGTAAATGAGAAGGTGGATAATTAAAGACGATCACAGCTATTCAGGTATTATGAGGGGAAATTAAGAGTATTAAAAGCGATTTGTAATAGGAAACGGAATGTGAAAATAAGGGAAGGAGGATTGAGAGTTGTGGTAATGAGTGGAACTAACCTGTGAATGTGATTGTGAATTTGGCAAAATTTGGAGTAATTGGAGTTGTAGTGAGCTCAGGCATCAATGGAGGTCCGCGCGCAACACATTGCGCCCACTTTTTTTTTTTCTTTCCTTTTTCTTTTTAAATTCCGATTATGAAATGGGTCATACTGTTGTATCACTGACGGCCCGGCCCATCGTAGACTGGTCACAGACTCACAGTCACACTTTCCGTTTGTTTTTGCATTTTTCCGCTGCTAGCCTGCCATTTAGAGTATGTTTGTTTGACAAGAAAGTGATGTTGGAAATGAAATCAGGAAATGGAAATGATAATTTCCATATATCTTGGGGCCCACAAGCTTTCTCTCTCCATCTCACACTCTTCATGGGCCCCACAAACTTTTACATCTCATCATTACCTAATTTACCTCTACTTTCCATCTTTACCCCCTTACACTCAATTTCATTTCCAATTCCATTATACACTTTCCTGCCAACCAAACCGGCCCTTAGTATTACGTCCTTCTTTTTTGGAAACGAAAAAGGGAAAAAAATGTCATTTAAATCCCTCCCAATTAGGGCAATTTTGTTTTATGATTAGGGCAATTTTGTCTTTTCACACAATTTTAAAATGTCAACTAGGTCCTAGTTCCTTCATGGTCCTTTTGGAAGTTTGAGTTCCTGAATTGTCCTTTTGTATATTCGGAGGGATTTAAATGACATTTTCTCAATGAAAAAGGGAAAATGACAAATAAATATCTTCGAATATCCAAAAGGATAAGTAAGGAGTTTCAACAAAAATTAGCAATTGGAACATAGCTATTAACATTTGAAACATAGCAATTAATAATTATCTGTTTCTTTAATTGTTCTTTTGAAATTCAGAGTTCCTTACTTGTCATTTTGGAAGTTTGAGTTCCTTGTTTGTCCTTTTGAATATTCCAAGGTATTTATTTGTCATTGTCCCATAGAAAAATAATAAACTTTTTGAGCTGAGATTATGTTGGGCCAACAAATAGAAAATTTCTACTAATTCTAATATGATAGTGAAAAATTGTGGTTGTGTGTGTCAGTGGCTGTATCTTCAATCATGAATAGAAATTATAAACTTGTAAGCCTATGATCTATAATAAATTTTTCCAATAGTGCATTTTTTGATTTTTCAAATAGAAAAATTGAAGTTGGGTTATCACCAATTTATTAATATTTTGAATACAGTGTTTTCTTTAGTATGATATAAGGATGTTAAAATAAAAAAAAAACGGTCGTGGAGATGCTCATTTTTGTTGCCAATGTAAGAGACCCTCATGTAATTATTATACCCGTCATTTACTTACGAATAACAATGTCTTTGTGCAAGACGATTAAGAGGATGACAAACAATTAAGGGGGCATATGATGAGCTTGTGTGAGCTTGATTCTTGCATGGCTTCTCTCATGTTAAGTGTTCTACAGAGAACTGCACTCAACATTTTTATTTAAATGAAGCTCACTTGCAATCTCTCGTTGCTTTCATCCATCCACTCTAGCCAAAAATAAAAATAACAAAACAAAAGGGTCATTGGAGTGGCGGTTTTGGTTTGTGTTTTTGTGGATTATACAAGTATTCACAATTTCACATAGAATAGGGATTCAATGGAACAAAGAAGTGAAGAACTACCATAATAAATCCACAACACATGGATCGAACTGTTTACTTCAGCTGATCATAATTTGCGTCCATCATGCCCTCAGGCTCATGCCCCTTTCCCTCTTCGGGCCTCCCTCTTGCCTCAATGCCCAACTGCCCCCCGCCCCACTTATCCCTTGGAGAAAATCATTATATTAAGTTTATATAAATGTAATTACCAAACTCTGGTAAAAAAATGTAATTTTCAAACAAGTAATGTCCAACCAACATACTGTATAATAAAAATTTTAGCGCAGTGGATGACAACATGTGCACACTGTCAATTTATAAAATATTTCTTATATCATTACATTTCGTATTTAAACTGTCAGTAATTTTCCCAATTCAGAAGTTATTGCTTCACATTTAACTAGCTAGATGCCTCCAACCTTATTCATTCATTTCCCGTACCCTCGACCCTGCATCTTTTTTACGGTTTTCATTGCCCCAGATTTGATCATGGTCACATGGATCACAGCATTATTATTAAATTCTAATCCCATTTTCATTTTTGGTGTGTCATTGTTCCCCTTTCCGCGTCACTGCATATTAGCCACTTCATAATCTAAATTTCTCACTAAAGTAACACTATACACAAAGATTTTTACCGTGTCTCCCGCCACATTAAATAAGATGATAAAAGTCATGGCCTATATAGTTATAACTAAGAAAAGACTGATATAGAAAAGACACAATAAGAACTCTCCAAGAAAATAAAGTTTTTTGTCTTCTTGGATTTGTCTTCTTGGGAGAAACGATAACGTTGTTCTCTCACGCAACGAATTCGGTTACAACCGAACTGAGAGCTGAGATTCTGATTTGAAAAGAGGAGAGAGAGGTTTTCATGGCCTTAACTCTGGCGAACGTGGTAATTGGAGCGGGAAGTGATTCTGCTGAGGAAGATGATGTGCTGAATAGAAGCAGGAAAAAAGTGAGGGTTGGGGAAGCTAAGATGTTGAATGATAATACTGTTATTCCAAGAAAGGAAGACTGGATGTCTGAGGAAGATAAGTTCAGTTCAGATGATTCTCCTAAGGTTGTTCCTAAAAAATCCTATAGGAGTGTGTGTGTCAATGATGAACCGAGTTTGAATGAAGAAGAGGAGGATGAGGAGGGTTGGTGGTTTGATGACGGATGGAAGTCAAGAATTCGTATTGAGGAGACGGAGAAGGGACCGAATATCATTATCCTCCCGGAATTCCGTCATAAGTTAGCCAAAAAATGGGGAACCTCTCTGATTGTTAGACTTCTTGGTCGTACAATTAGGGAGGATTACCTTAGCATGAGACTTCAAAAAATGTGGGGATATAGGGGAGATGTAGACACGATGGAGATTGGTTCAAGCTTTTTCATAGTTAGATTACATAGCAAGGAGGATTATGACTTTGCCTTGACAGAGGGTCCTTGGATGATCATGGAGCATTATCTTGCTGATCAACCATGGAAGCCTGACTTTAACCCGGATGCTAATGAAGTTTCAAAAATTGCGGCATGGATCCGTATTCCGAAGTTTCCGGTGGACTACTATGAGGAGGGTATCTTATATATGGTGGGAAGTCAAATAGGTAGGGTTTTAAAGATTGATTCCAATACGTTACGCCAATCGAAAGGGAGGTTTGCAAGATTATGTGTCGAGATTGATTTGAGTCGTCCTTTGTTACCAGTTATTCTTATTAATGGAATAGAGAAGAAGGTGGTTTATGAAGGACTTCATTCAATTTGTTTTTCTTGTGGTCGCTATGGTCATGACATGAGGAGTTGTTCTTTCAAGAAGAATGATACGACAGAGGTAAGGAAGGATATGGGTGTGTCGTCGAATTATAATGTAGATGAAGAGAAGTCAGAGTTTGTAGTTAATCCTCATGAAAATAAATCCAATGAATTTGGAGAGTGGATGGTAGTTCCTCGTCGTCGTCGGCAGCAAAGAACAATGGTCACGTCGACAACACAAAAAGATAATCGTACGAGAGTTGAACCAGTCATTAACAGTAAGTATGGAAGTAGGGTGATTGCCAAGAATGTAGGAGCTGTTGAGGGATCTCGTTTTGTTGCCTTGAATGTAGAAGATTCAGTTGAACAAATTATGGAGAAGCAAGATATTGTTGTCTATGATACACATCGTCGAGTCTCTAAAAATCCCCAATCATGTGAGATAAAACGTGATGTGTCACTTGGGAAAAAGAAAATAGGCAAGCAAGCTGAAGCTTCTTTGAAGAGTGGAGGGGGCCAAGTTTCATGCCCAATAAATAATATGATAAAAAGAAAGGTCCAAGGGAGTCAAATGTTGATAGGGTCATCTTCATCTTCTTGTTCCTTTCCTAGCGTGCCGAATGATGTAATTGTGTATAAGGATATTCTGGACAAGAGTAGGCGCCCTACTTGTATTTCTCAAAAGAATAATTTTGATTTAATGGATCTTGGGGCTATTGATAAAGCACTAGAGCATACAACAAAGCCTTTGAAAGATATTGTGTTTGAGTTAAGTAATGGGGCCCTTGGAGTTGTTGATGATGTCGAGATACTTGTGGGAGATGATAATATGCATGATGTTGTCATGTCTTCTTGAAGTCGTATATTGTACCATTCTTTGTATATATATCTTTTTTATAATTTTTATGTCATGGAATTCTAGGGGAGCGGGAGGTGCTCCTTTTCACCGTTTTCTTGGAGAATTGTGTAGGAATAAATGTGTTAATTTGTTGGCATTGTTGGAACCTCGGCAACCTGGGTCAAGAGCTAGAAGCTTAGCGCGTAAGTTGGGATGACCTAATATGCATATTGTGGAAGCTAGGGGATTCAGTGGTGGGATTTGGTTATTTTGGGATGATGAAACAAAATTCTCAGTGTTGACCACATGGGATCAATTTATTCATGGTGTGATTGATGTTGGTACTGGGAATGAGTTTTTTGTTACATTGGTGTATGGTCATCCGAACATGATTTTGAGGAGATCTTTATGGTCTGGTCTTAATTCCATATGCAACCCGGAGGAAGATAAATGGATGATAATGGGGGATTTTAATGCAGTTACTTGTCCTGAAGATCGAAATAATTCCTCTCAGAGCGGTGGAAGAGTTGATGTGTCTTTTCGAAATTGGGTTTTGTCTAATGATTTGGTTGATATTGGATTTTCGGGTCCAAGGTTTACATGGGGAAGAGGATCAAGTCAAAGTCGAATTGATCGAGTGTTTGTTACATCAAAATGGTATGAATTTTTCTCTGATGCTCATATTGTTCATTTGCCGAAATATAAATCAGATCATTCTCCGATTATACTGGATACGAGTATTTTGAAAAATTATAAGAAAGTTTACAAACCATTTAGATTTTTCGCTCCTTGGGTTTTGCATGAGGATTTTCCAAATTTTGTACAGAATAATTGGAAGATTAATGATAGTTGGAATTCTTCTGTTTCTTTATTCACCAAGAAGTTATCCGCTTGGAATAGAAAGACCTTTGGGCATATTCAAAGGTCTAAAGAAAGAATTTTGAGGCAGCTGGATGTTTTAAATGATACTATTTCTCGTATGGGTTGTTCTTCATCTCTAGAGTTGACGCAAAGAGAATTATGGAGTGAGTTTGAGAAGATTTTAATTAGAGAGGAAGTTATGTGGATGCAGTATTCTAGAACGAAGTGGTATAATGAGGGAGATCGTAACTCAAAGTATTTTCATGTGATAGCTAATGGGAGACGTCGCAGAAATAAAATTTTATCTTTGAAGTTGGAGTCAGGAGAATGGTCTTATGATCCTGATGAAATTATGGAGATGGGTAGGAGATTCTTTGAGAACTTATATACTTCATCAGAGGTATATAATGGTTCATTAGTTTATGGATGTACATATCCTAGGATTGATGATAACTCTCTTTCAATGTTGGGAAGAGGGTAAATGAAGTGGAGGTCAAAAAGGCTCTTTTTGATATGGGTCCTTTGAAAGCCCCGGGTCCTGACGGTTTGAATCCTTTATTTTACCAGAGCCAATGGGAGACAGTGGGTGGTTCTGTTGTGAAGTTGGTTTTATCCATGTTTGAGAAGCCAGATTTAATAGAGCATATTAATGGGACGCGAATAGTATTGATTCCAAAGGTTGCTATCCCTCAAACTATTCAAGATTTTCGACCCATTAGTCTTTGTAACGTGATTTATAAGATTGTTACAAAGATAATATCAAATAGATTGAAGCCAATTATTTCACGTGTTGTAGCTCCAAATCAATGTAGTTTCATAAAAGGGAGGCAGAGTTCTGATAATATTATCCTGGTTCAGGATATTATTCATTCTATGCGAAATATGAGGAAACAGAATGATTTTATGGCAATTAAAATTGACTTGGAGAAAGCTTATGATCGTATCCAATGGAATTTTATTTTTGATTGTCTGAGGGAACTTGAGATTCCGGAGAATATTCAGAAAGTTATTCAGAAATGTGTGACCACACCATTAATGAACATCTTGTGGAATGATGCTGATGCTGGCTCTTTTAAACCCACACGCGGGGTCAGGCAAGGGGATCCACTATCTCCTTATCTTTTTGTCCTTGCTATGGAGAAACTTGGTCATTTGATTCAAACAGCTGTGAATGATAAAGATTGGCAACCATTTCAGATATCTAAAAAGGGTATAGCAATCTCTCATTTGTTTTTTGTTGATGATCTTATTTTATTTGCTAAGGCAGATATGGAGCAAGCAGGAGTGGTAAAAGCTATTCTTGATGATTTTTGTGAAGTGTCGGGACAAAGAGTTAATGCTTCCAAATCGAGGATTTTCTTTTCAAAGAATGTAAATCATATTAGATCTAAAGAGATATGTGACTTTCTGGAGTTTACTCCCACGTCAGATTTGGGAAAGTATCTTGGTATGCCTATTATCCATGACAAAGTTAGTAGTTCAACGTATAATTTTGTTTTGGAGAAGATGGAGACTAAGTTATCTAACTGGAAGGTGAACATGTTATCGTTTGCTGCTCGTCAAACACTTGTATTTTCGGTATTATCGGCTATGCCATCTTATGCGATGCAGACAGTCCCATTACCGTCAGGTATGTGTGATCGAATTGATAAATGTTGTCGTAATTTTCTATGGGGAAGCTCGTCATTTGGAAGAAAGATTCATGCTATCTCATGGGAGAGAGTTTGCTCTGGGAAGGAATTTGGTGGCCTTGGCATCCGGAAGGCTAAATACCAGAATAAGGCATATATGTCCAAACTTGGTTGGGCTCTGATTAGTCGAAGGGATTCTTTGTGGGTTCAATTCTTGAGGGAGAAGTATAAGGGAGGGGCAGACTTGATTCCAGAAGTAAAGAAACGAAGGGTAGAATCATCAACATGGAAAGGTATTAGATGCAATTGGAATACAGTGAAGGAAGATATTGTTTGGCGTGTGGTGAATGGAAGAGAGATTTCTTTTTGGGAGGACTCGTGGGTTCCCCATTTGGGGAAATTAAGTGCACTTACACTTCTGGCAATTCCTGAGGATATAAAAAATTGGAAAGTTGCTGATGTTCTATCTCCTTCAGGTACTTGGGATTGGCAAAAATTTAGAAACTATTTTGTTCAGGATGTGTTAAAGGCTATTGAGAGGGTCTCATTGAGGTCAAGTGAGTGTCAAGACTTCCCGGTTTGGAGGTGGACTTCAGATGGTGTTTTCACAATTAAGTTGATGTATGAGCAACTAAAGAAACCTAGTAACGCTACGATATCTAGAGATTGGAAGGTTGCTTGGAGTTTAAAGGTGCCTCAAAGATATAGAACTTTCTTATGGCTATGTCTTCATGATAGAGTTTTGACTAATGAGTTGAGGTTGGAGAGGAAAATTTCTGCTACGAGTGCTTGTGATATCTGTAAGGATTCAGAGGAAACTCTTATTCATGCTTTAAGAGATTGTTGTGGCTCTGATCAGGTTTGGAGGAAGGTGTTCCCTCAGTCTATTGCAGTTCAATTTTTCACTTCACTAATGTATATGAATGGTTAAATTGGAGTATGAGGCAAAAAATCTTAATTCAAGGTTTTGAATTTAGATTATGGTTTGCCATTATTTGTAGAAATCTTTGGCTAAGGAGAAATGAGTTTGTTTTTAACAATAATTTGTGGGGTGAATATAATGTAATTGCTCGAAGTTATGCTTGTTTGAGATGGGGCAGACCTGTTTTGAATCAAGAGTTGAAGAATAATAATTTGGATAGATGGGAATGTCCTGCTTATGGGTATTTGAAATTCAATATTGATGGAGCAAGAAATTTGAGTTCAGGATATTGTACGTGTGGGGGAGTGTTGAGAGATCATAATGGGGATTTCATACAGACTTTTCAATATCGTATTGGTATTGGGTATTCTTTGTCTGCTGAAGCTTGGGGCTTTTTATGGGCTCTCAAGTTATCATGGGAGAGGAAAGTTCAAAGTTTGATTGTTGAGAGTGATTGCCATGAATTAGTTAATATTTTGCAAAAGACGATTCCAGTTTGTCATCCAGATTTCGAGGTTTTGCAGGAAATTAAAAGTTTTTTGAGAAAGAAATGGACAGTGATCCTTAAGATATGCCCAAGAGATGCCAACTGTATTGCTGATATGCTTGCGGGAGTAGCTCAAGATATGAATGTTGATTTTTTGGTCTATGTTGACCCTCCAGATCTGATTCATAGCCTATTGGTTTTTGATTTGAGTTTGTTGTCTTACTGTATAAACTCAGTAATTGTTGCCGAGTATTTGTTTTATATCTTTTTATCAAAAAAAAAAAAAAGAAAAGACTGATATAGGGATGAAACTTAATGGGAAAATGACACAATAAATCTCTCACAATAACCAAAAGGACAATTGAGGAAGTTAAACTTCCAAAATGACTATAAAGGAGTCAGCACCTATCTGACATTTTTAAATTGTGCGAAAAGACAAAATTGCCCTCATCACAATTTTGTCTTTTCTCACAATTTAAAAATGTCAGGTAGATTCTGGTTCCTTCATAATTATTTTATAAGTTTAGGTTCCTCACTTTTGTTTTTTACTATTGGAAGAGAAATCATTTCCCCATAATTAATCAAAAGAAAGTAACAAAAATATGTAAATGTAAATACTCCAATCAGGAAAACCAGTCACTTATTTCATTTTGCCTAAATAGTCCAAAAGCTTCGTTTTTATCCTCTTCTCTTATCATCTTCTTCAGGTGATTTAAGTGATTTAGGGTTTGAAATCAATCCACATAACCCCGCCTACTCTCTCACTCTCTATCAGGGCCATTGCTCGTGAAGAAATCCATACAAAAGGCATGTTTTCCGTGTTCTAACTCATAAATTTAAAGTCGGCAGGGTTTCAAAATCTTCGCATATAATAATTTCAGTGATGAACGACAATGATAAACTTGACACAACATCAGATGCACTAGAAGAATCCGCGAACACCAACGATGTCGCTCCTGAAATCGTCACTGCTATTCCCAACGACAAATCCTTAAACCCTAAAGTGACTAACCAACTTCGTAATTCTTCGTCCGAGCCTAGTTCGTTATCTTCTTCTATCGACGGCGATAACAAGCCTTCGCAAAATGTGAAATCCGACAAGTCAGAAATCAGTTCGATGGGAGATTTTAGGGTTAGGGTTCGTTCAGAAGGCGAAGACGATAGTGAGGAATTTAAGGACCGTACGGATTGGTCGTCGAATAACGATAGGTTTATTGGCTCTGAGAGCAAATCTCTGTTTTCAGAGTTTGACGAATACGTGGCTGCTGAGAGAAATGGAGGTGGTGTGAGAAGTGGAGTATCGAGAGGACCAGGGTATGGATTTGAAGTGGGTGATATGGTGTGGGGGAAGGTGAAATCACATCCTTGGTGGCCAGGACATATATATGATGAGCTTTTTGCGTCGCCACAGGTTCGTCGATCGAAGCGAGAAGGCCATGTGTTGGTGGCTTTCTTTGGTGATAGTAGTTATGGATGGTTTGAGCCGGCTGAGCTTATCCCATTTGATGCGAATTTTGCTGAGAAATCGCAGCAGATACAGTCGAAACCGTTTTTGAAGGCAGTGGAAGAGGCTGTTGATGAAGCAAGTAGGAGATGTGGTGTGGGGTTGGCTTGTAAGTGTAGGAGTTCGAATAGTTTTCTTGCTACGAATTATGAAGGGTATTTTGCTGTGGATGTGTTGGATTATGAACCTGGGGGTGTTTATTCTGAGACTCAGATTAGGATGTTGAGGAATAGTTTTAAGCCTGTTGAGACGCTTGAGTTTGTAAAGCAGTTGGCTTTTGCTCCCCTTGAAGGTGACCATAGAAGTATTAGCTTTGTTAAGAATAGAGCTACTGCTTTTGCCTATCGTAGGGCAGTGTTTGAGCAACATGATGAGACATATGCGCAGGCTTTTGGAGTGCAGTCGCACCGGTCTTCTCATTCTCAGGTCAATTCATTGAGGCAGCCTCCTAAGGGTATATGCTCTTTTCGTTTCCGATGTTTAATTTGATATCACGTTATACCTGGTATTTGCTTCACTCTGAAATATTTTGGGAGCTGAATTACAATATAAGCTGGTCTTTTGGAATTTGGCATCATTTTCGTATTTTTAATGTCGAGATGGCATTTCCAGCAATTATTTTAGCATGGGAGAGCCCTTGTTTTATTTGAAAGACCTAAGCATTGTAGGATAATAAGGGCAAGGGAACTTTCTAATACCAACCTTAAAGAGTTGGTAGCAATGGCCTGGCGGCATGTATGTCGGCTTCATTTCTCAGCTATAGTGTGGTGCCTTTTGGCTTTCACTGCTTAGTGGTAGATTTTGTGTTCCTCTAAAGGATATACATAAGTGAAGAGAGCATTTTACTGACAAGAGAAGTGGAGTGGAGTTTGTCTATGTTCCAGTTTCATGCTTTGGGCTAGCTGCGTCTTCAAATAATATTGTATTTCAGTAGCATTTACTACCAGATATAGGTCTCACATCAAAGTTACTTAATCTGCGTAGATATGCAGTAGAGTTGTTCATAATATGGAATATTTCATATTTTTTGAGTTATGTTTAACAACCTATGGTTTTGTTTTGATTTTATTATTGCATAGTGTTAGTATGCTGTGGTCAATTTAGTAACCACCTTTGTTCAATTCGGCCATTTCGTCTCAATTAGATTGCCCCCGGCCCAATATGTTAATGTTTCCTTTTCTTTCTTTTAATTACTTCTTGTTGTGTTTTCCAGCCCCTTTGAGTGGTCCATTGGTGATGGCTGAAACTTTGGGCGTGGGAAAGAATTCTGCCAAACACGGGAAAGTTAAGGATACTTCGAAGAAGGATAGGTACCTTTTTAAACGGAGAGACGAGCCTTCGAACTCTGCTCAGTTAGCTCACAAAGAGGAGGCACCTGATGCAGCTGGCCGTTATGTACTGCAGAAAAGGGCCCCACCTGTGTCTGTGGTACCTCAAAATCCAGACAAACCTGAAAACACAGTGTTCCTTTGTGAGGGTGGTAAAAATTCAACTTTAGATCTTAAAGAAGTTGTGACTAGTCAAGCTCAACTTGGCAATGATCTGACATTTCAATCTGTACATGCAGATGTGAAGGCAAGCTTTGAGACAGGAAAGGAAGAGTTTTCTCAGGAAATGGGCAGAAGTTTTGAGAAGGATGTTACAAGTAAAGGCATGGGAGCGGTGGATTTGTCCAGAGAGACTGTATTGCTAAGCCTCGTTAGGGAGTCATCTCAGCCTTCTCATTTCGAAGGTGAAACTTCTCTTAATGTTAAACATGAAGGGCATGCAAAGCTCTTTAGATCACCTGAAGAATCTCGGTCATCAGATCAGGGAATCAATAATGCAGCTGATGCAGGGAATGGCCCAAGTCAAGTTAAGGGGACTTTCCCAATTGAAGCCAAGCATGCCACAGTCAAAGATGATGGTGTATTGAAATTGAAGAAGGTAAAAGCCCATAAACGACCTGCAGATGGCATGAACTCTGAGCATTCTGCTATTGGGGAGAAAAAGAAAAAGAAAAGGAAAAAAGATCCAAGTTCAGGAACAACCTCTGACCAACTGGAGAAACAGGCAATATCTGGAAAGGTTGTACCTCTGTCTGGAAAACTGACGGGAAGACCAGTTTCTATTGAGCTGGCTTCTAGAGAGGGAGTTCAGGCAGAACAAGCGCAGGTTGATGTTAATGCCAATAATTTGCTCACTTCTGATGGTACAGGTGAAGTAGATTACGAATTACCACAACTTTTGAGTGATCTGCATTCTCTTGCCTTAGATCCTTTTCATGGTGTTGGAAGAAAGACTCCTGCAGTTGTGAAACGGTTTTTTCTGCGATTCAGATCTCTTGTTTACCAGAAAAGCTTGGTTTCGGCACCTCCAGCAGATAATGAACCTCTTGACATTCGCCATGCTACACCACGTGTAAAATCTGATAGTTCTCTGGATGATCGTGTCAAAGCTTCACCACTTGTAAAACCTGCAAAACACATTGTTCGGCCAGATGATCCATCAAAAGCCGGGCGAAAAAGGACCCCATCTGATCGTCAAGAAGAAATTGCCGCTAAGAGATTGAAGAAAATGAAGGATATCAAGGCTCTGGCCTCAGAGAAGAAGGTGGTCAGTCAGAAAACTTCTGAAGCACAGCGTGGAGAAGGAAAAGAGTCCCTGGTTTCCACTGTACCCAAGTTAGTGAAACCAGATGCAATAAAGAAGAAAATAGAATCTCCGTCTAAGGCAATTGAACCCACCATGCTGGTGATCAAGTTTCCTCCACAAACCTCACTTCCATCGCTTGCAGAGCTGAAGGCAAGGTTTGCTCGTTTTGGGCCCATAGACCAATCTGGTCTCCGTGTGTTTTGGTCAACTTTTACATGTCGTGTTGTGTTTCTGCGCAAGAATGATGCCGAAGCTGCTTATAAATATGCTGTAGGCAACAATTCCTTATTTGGCAATGTGGCTGTGAGGTGCCACCTCCGAAAATTAGGGGATTCTGTAGCTGAAGACTCTGAAACCGCCAAAGTAAGAGTTGATGATAGCAACACTTTGACTCCTCGTGCCAAGGATCCTGCAGTGGTTCAGAGGCAAACACCAGCGTCATCTCAACAACCTCTTCCACAGCCAACAGTCCAGCTTAAATCTTGTCTGAAGAAATCCTCTGGTGATGAGTCAGGCCAGGTAACTGGTAATGGAGGCAATAATAAAGGGACTTCACGTGTAAAATTTATGTTAGGCGGGGAAGAAAGTAGTAGGGGGGAGCAATTAATGTTGAGTAATAGGAACAACTTCAACAATGCTAGTTTGGCCGATGGTGGTGCACCTTCGACTGTTGCAATGGATTTTAATAGTAAGAATGTTCAAAAGGTCGTTACTCAACCACCGTTGCCTATTCCTTCCTTTCCTACCCAGTATACGAAAGCCCCCCAACATAATTTGCTTAATTCAGAAATGGCATCCAGAAATACTTCCAATATTATTAACACAACATCACCAGTTACTGCAAATACAGTTGACATATCGCAGCAGATGATAAGCCTCTTGACTAGGTGCAACGATGTTGTGAACAACTTGACGGGTATATTAGGCTATGTGCCTTATCACCCCCTTTGATAAAATGGCACTATATTCAACGGATACACCTAATCCAAGATAAATATGAGCGAATGTGCTTTTGGATGAATTCCCGTGGCAATTGGAAAAGCAACAAATACGATGATGGCCTTGGATGCGAAGGTCCTATACTATAACATTAGAATGGGGCCATTTGCGAGCTGTTCGAGAGTGTGGCTTATTTAAGCTTTGTGGGCTCAACAATGTAAATGTATTCAGCATGACAGTGAAATATTGCTTGCTTTTCTTTTACCCTACTTAATTTTCTTATATGACCCGATGTTATTTGGAGCTCTCCCTTCGCCGATGGTTGTTTTGATGCGTTCAACTTGAGGATGAGATATGTTGCATTGGCTTGTGATAGTTTTCTTAATGGTTTCATATTTTGCGTTTTGTTATAATTCATTAAAATGGAAAGAAACAAGCAAATAGGATAGTCCACTGTGGGGTTTGGTGCAAGTCAGGGAGAGAGAGGGAGCTTAATCCATTCTTCTGAAAATTATTTTTTTTACCAGCTTGAAAAAATAATTCCATGAGTGCTTCATGTAAAACACTGCCAATTTTTAGAACTCCATGCAAGCTATTAAAATTCCGACGAAGAGATGGTTACGAGTTCATGAAATAGCATTGCTATATTGGGCCTCATAAAGTTAGGTATTCATATACCTTTGGATTTGGGCTTTTCTTTAAAAATTACGTTAGTGTAGGCTAGATATTACAGATACAACACACAAGGCTAGATATTACGAATAGAAGTAAATTGATTAATTCAATAAAAAAAAAAGAAGCAATCAGAATCAATGGCTAGTTGGTTGAATGGTAAATGAACTTACTCCCCCGTAAGAATAAGGTGTGTTGTGTTCAAATTGTAAGAAGTCCTCTCATTGGGGAATAACCCACCCTATGTGGATAGTACCTAGGGGTGGGAATGGTCCAGACCTGGTCTGGTCACAAAATGGCCTGACCTGTGGTATAATTGATCGGTCTGAGCCTGACCTGTGGCCTATTACAGATAATTTTTTAAGCCTGAGTCTGGTCTGTGGCCTGGACTGGCCTGACTATTAGCCTGTTAAGAGGCCTGATTAATTAAACATACTCAATAAGAGGGTTAGAAATATGAATGATGGGTAACATCATTTGAATGAATGCTTAGAGAATGCGCGACAATAAACACACTAGAATAGAAGATGATATGATTGTAATTTTATACTACAATTAATATAGTAACATAATTTTTTATTTAAATAAATATTATTTAACTTCTTAATAGGCCAGCCTGATAGACTAATAGGCTTTTTTCTCAAGTCTGAGACTGGCCTGTTAAGCAAAACAGTTCAAAAGAAAAAGTCTGGGCCTGAGCCTGGCCTGGATATAAGGAGGCCGGTCCAAGGCCTTAACGGTCCAAGTCATAGGCCCCTAATAGCCGGCCTGGGCTATTCCCACCCCTAATAGTACCCATATCTCTCGATTCCATTTAGTAAGTGTCAACAGAGACCGTTTTTGTTTTAACAAAAAAAGAAGCAAATTGAAAATTAAGCAAACAGATTAGTTTTGAGATGATGAAAAGACCAAACCAACCAAGTCTGACGTCAAAAGTTTTCAACTAAAAAAGGAGTCGTACGTTAGAAGTTAATTTTGCTCAATTCAATCAGATTTATTTCAATACTAGAATTTTAGTTGACTTTGAGAGATTAGTACGTTTAATCATAACATGTATGTATTGTTAGACTGTATGTTAGCATTTTGATCAAAAAAAAAGACTGTATGTTAGCATGTGAGTAAGATAAAATAGTTTAGAGAAAAATTGAGATAAATCAATGTATGCAATTTATTTCACTTTTTTTAAGAATAGTTTTTTTTAAAAAAAAAATCTAACATTGTTCAGGATTTAGGAATAAAGGAAGAGATAAGACAAAAAATATTGAAGAAAACAAAACTAGAATAAGAGAGTTCTATACGTTTTTGAATTTACCGCCTCACAAGCACGTTTTTCCTGCCAAGATTGTCTCCAGATTCTAGCAATTTTGAGCCACTATCAAAGTTTACGAATCTTTTATCACCTTATGAACCACTAGAGACGCCTTCACAAGTCACAGGATACTTCTCTTCGCTTTCCATCCAATTTTTTTTTTTACTTGCCACTAGTTTCCATCCAGATAGAGCACACAACGATGTTGCATACTACTGGATAGCATCCCTTGTACGCAACGAAACAAACCATTACTTGCTATTTTCTCATTCGGTTTCCCTCTTTGCCCTTTCCTTATAAGGGTGTGTTTGGTTGTGAGAAAGTGTCCCAAAGAATTAGAAATGGAAAGTGATATAGGTCCCACTCTATAAAAGTTGACTGATATGACATATTTCTGACATGGAGCAATTACACCACTACCCTCATCAGTCTCAAAATCGATTTTGGCTCAAATTCAACTCAAAATCGATTTTGAGCCATCAAAATGGATTTTGGGCTAGAGTAATGGTGTAATTGCTCTATGTCAGAAATGTGTCATATCATACAACTATTTACAGAGTGAGACCCATATCACTTTACATTTCTAATTATTTAGAACACTTTCCCACAACCAAACAAACCCAATTTGTAGGGGAGTAGTAGTACACGTAGTACACACATAATGTCATTATTTCGGATAATTCCCTATTCCATTGGCTTCTAACTTCTAACTTCTAAGTCTAACTGTCACCGCATAAAACGACACGTTTTGAAGGGAACGCAAATAAAAAGGAGAGACAGTTAATCATGGGTTAACATATTTACAAGCTAATACTAATTCATTGCTTCCTCACACTATACTATACCATCAATGATCAATCTGAAGTTCTGAACTACTTCGTCTTCATAGTTAATCCTTCAATTTCAAATTCTCCTAACCCTGATGTCACACCAATCTCAAACCCTAGCGCCCTCCGAATCGGAGCCCAATGAACCGCCACTGCCGCCGCCGCCGCCGCCACAAAACCCTACCTCCCCGAACCGCCTAATCAACCACGATTCCTCTCAAATTCCGACCATCCTCCACACCTCCTTCAACCAGGAAGCTGCCTGCTTCGCCGCCGGCACCGAACACGGTTTCCGGATCTACAATTGCGAACCGTTCCGCCAAATCTTCCGCCGCGACTTCGGCGCCGGCGGCGGAGTCGGCCTAGTTCGGATGCTATCTCGCTGCAACATCCTCGCCTTCGTCGGCGGCGGAACGGATCCTATATATCCGAGCAATAAGGTGATGATCTGGGACGATCATCAGTCGCGGTGTATCGGCGAGCTTTCGTTTCGATCGGAGGTGAAAGGAGTCTGTCTTAGGAAGGATAAGATTGTGGTGGTTTTGGCGCATAAGATATTTGTGTATAATTTCGCGGATCTTACTGTGGTGCAACAAATTGACACCACGGCAAACCCTAAGGGGCTTTGTGAGGTGACCAATATTCCGGGGAATATGGTGTTGGCGTGTCCTGGGCTTCAGAAGGGTCAGGTTAGGGTTGAACATTTTGTGTCAAAGCGGACCAAGTTTATAATGGCCCACGATTCTAGAATTGCTTGCTTTACACTTACACTGGATGGTAAGTTGCTTGCCACTGCAAGCAGTAAGGGCACATTGGTCAGGATTTTCAATACATTGGACGGTTCATTGCTTCAAGAGGTAATCTTATTGGGTTATCTCAATGTTGTTTATTGATGTACATGGGTGATTGTTCTATGAATTTGTTTAGGCTAATGAGTTTTGCATGTGAGTTTGAGGTGAATATTGGTGTAAGTGATTTTTGCCAGATGTTGATGTATATAGGAAATGTGCTAGACAATTACTAATTTGCTGAAATTGGATGATTTGGGGCTGAGAAAATAAATGCATGCTACTGGGGTTTTATCTAAAACGGAAATCAGGACACTGGATTTGAAGTATAAACGGTGATATAGAGAGGATGCTGCCTTGGTGCTTTAGATATCATGTGTAACTTAAAGGCATATTCAGGGTGGCATCATGGCTAACATTTGCATACAGTATGTGTCAGAGCTCACCATTTTTGAAGTGTCATTGCATCATATTGAACCCAGCATAAATTATGCTGATGCTATAGATTTCCATTTAATCTGCATCTTGTGTATGAGCTATGTGTGTATATATATATTTACATATTGATTGGTTAGCTGTTGAGCCATTCAAATGAGTAAATTGTTTTTATTCTTATTCTCTTACCCTTTCAATTGCAAACTGTTTTTTCTGATATTGGACACAGTTCTAAGAATTAGCTTGTCAACTATTAGTTGGATGGCCAGAATTGGGGTGAGAATTTGAAGGTTTGATAGCCTTATCTAGAAATATGGTTTGTATTGTTGGCTAGACATTGTAGCAATATGGTGTAATTGTGATAATCCATGAAATATTTGGCCATGAGTGGAGCAATATGTGTGTGTGTGTGTGTGTCTTGATATGGTTATTTTATGAATGCTATGATGTCTAAACCAATCAGTCATGTATTGATGCTAACTGCCTATATCAAGAGCCTGAATTACATTGCTAGATTGTGACATCCCTAAGGTCACTTTCCAAATTGGATTTTTGATAAACTTCTTTCTCGTACTTGATCTTTTCATGTGTATGTGTTTCTCCTTTTAAAGTCATTGTATTCATATCCTGCTGCTGACTGCTTTTTTCTTACAAGCTTATGCTGGTTTGCCTAACACTATTTTGGATGGCAATTTTAAATTAGTGGCATGATATTTTCAGGTAAGGAGAGGAGCAGATCGAGCAGAGATATATAGCCTGGCCTTTTCTGCTGATGCGCAGTGGTTAGCCGTCTCAAGTGACAAAGGAACCGTTCATGTCTTCAACCTGAAGGTTGATTCAGGACTACTGGGGCTTGAGAAAGTGCAGAGTGCACCTGAATCTAATAATGTCATTCCAGCCGCTGTGTCATCTCTATCATTCATAAAAGGTTTGTTCACTTGTACATGAGTAATAATTATGCTTGTGTAGTGGACGAAATTGGGTGCGTTTTTTGGTAATTGCAATTTGCAATTTGCAAATGATGTAAAAGTGGTAGTGCATATCTACTCACAATTCATCTGTCCAAAAAACAAAAATATCTACTCACAATTCCGAGTTTACAGGTGTTCTGCCTAAGTATTTTAGCTCAGAATGGTCCGTGGCGCAGTTTCGCCTGCATGAAGGTTTGCAACAT
Organism: Mimosa pudica; assembly: GCA_029929735.1. Lineage (NCBI taxonomy): Eukaryota > Viridiplantae > Streptophyta > Magnoliopsida > Fabales > Fabaceae > Mimosa > Mimosa pudica. Next base: position 17,956,281 of record JAKELP010000013.1, on the reverse strand, counting down.
ATTGTCGCCTTTGGCCAACAGAAGAACACGATTTTAATAGTTGGGATGGATGGAAGGTATTTGAGAAATAAATTATGTTTCTATATTATATTAATCTCGTTTATTGGAATATCGTATTGGAAATATGGTCTTTTTGGCTTGGGCGAAGGGGTATTGTGTGATGGCTGATTTTATTGTACTATTTTTTGGGCATATTGTCCAAAGTTTACATCATTGACTAGCAATCATGCAAAAGCGTATCCTCAAATTCTTGACATTACTAATTTCGATATCTGAGATCTATGACTCGTAGTTTATCATAAATAAATAATGTAATGTTAAACTATTTTACACGAGATAAATTTTGATGCAATTTGTTGGATTTTCACTGCAGCTTCTATCGATGCCAGTTTGATCCGGTGAATGGTGGAGAGATGCGCCAAGTTGAGTATTTTAACTTCCTGAAGCCAGAATATTCTAGAATTGGGTGAATCATGCATAAATATTTGGTGACCAATGTGAATATTATTATTATTTTTTCGTTACTCCCTTTGTATGGAACGAAGTAGAGATTGTAAATATCCATAATTATGTACAGGGCTTAACGTTCACCGATCCACTCTGTCAACCTGAGGTTATCATTATCATCAATTTTATTCTTCAAAAGAATGGTGAATTGGTGACAGTTTAGCTAACGCATAGGTGGTCATTGCATCTCTTTTTTCCGTTTTCTTTGTGCACTTGTTCTTTTTTAGCTCAAGTTTTCTGTATGCGCTTCAGCATTCATACATGAATTTTTTCCTTGAGAAAATGATGTTTATGGGGTTGAGCTTTTTCTTCACCTCAGATACTGACGCCGACCAGATTTCCTAACATGAAAGTTTGCATGCGAGAGTAAGATCCGCTAGAAAAGAAAGTGCAGCATTTTTAACTGCCGCTCACGAATCGGGATTAAACTCCTCTGGAATTACAATCAACTTTGCCACCGAATTCCCAGCTCTTATAACTAATACCTCAATGGGCGTGCCAAGTCTGTCCGCCATAATTTCAACAACCTGAAATATTTGTATAATTCCTTTAGGGCACATCAAATATGGACAACATATCATAATCACGTTTACCGAGGGAAACGCCATATTCACATGAAATTGAGATTCGTTTCTTTGCATGTTATATAACCCAACAAAATCTCAATACCTCCTTCATCCTTTCTACGGGCTTCCCATCGAATTGAATGATAACATCACCAGGATGAAAACCAGCTCGATCACCAGGGGAACCCGAAATTACCTAGTCAAAAACTATTCAAAGTAAATAGACTCTAACCAATAATAATTATCAAAAGCGAAGATGATCAATTAGCGACTTACCATATGTACAAGAGTACCCTTGCTGACATTAGGAAATAAAGGTTCTCTCTCTTTTTCCTTGGCTATAATCATCTCATTAAGATCAATCATTTTAAGCCCAAGCCATGGCCGTACATCTCTCCTGTACAACAAGTGACTTTTTGTCCTTCAACATGGCAATATGCAAAATAAATCTACTATCTTTTATCCACAATGCTAGCATAAAATATTTTATAATACTTCCCATAAAGGAAAAATCAACATAAATCATCAAATATGGAAGCACCGAATATAAATGTCATAAATAACACAAATGGAAAGCTATAACATTAATTTACAATGCAGAGCATCAGCAGGCGTCTCAAAGGCAAGTCAGTGAAATAGTTTAGATATAATTAACATACCCAGTTTTCTTGAAGTGTTCTATAATTTTACACACCGAGTCAATTGGTACAGCAAAACTCACACCATTGCCATGTGCCAATTTCATGACACTTACACCAACAACTTCTCCATCAATGTTAACGAGAGGCCCACCAGAATTTCCCTACACACAGCACAAGAAATTTACAGGTAGAATGAACAATTCTGCAAGTTCTCAGTTATTTTGCATGCCAGAAGCAAGTTCTAAGTTATTTTGCATGCAGAAGCATGGTAGGCTGGTTTCTTGTAGAGAAGAAGAGATGAAGACATACGTCATTGATTGCACAATCTGTTTGTAAATACTCTCTTTCCTCGCCACCAAGACCCAAATCGCTACTTTTGCGGTCAACACAACTGTTTTAAAGGAAAGAATGATCAAGATTCAAGACCATTTGAATTTCATATGACTAAATCACAGGACCATGCTTCTTTTCACTTAACCACAGTAAACTTCAAGGTGTCATAGTAGGTAACAGTTCTTAAATCTTAAAAACGTTTGATTTAGATGAGAACACTGAAATGAGAAATAAAAGGATAACTTAAACCAGGGTAACATATGTTGTTATCAGAATAATTCTTTGCACCTTACAATACCAGCTGTGACGGTATTCTGAAGGTAATGGGGGCACCCGATTGCCAATATCAACTCCCCATGACGAAGCCTGCTGGAAGAACCGAGTTTTGCTACTGGTAATGGGGTTTTGGAGTTGATTTTAACTAAAGCAATGCGGAATTGAAGATCAGCATTCACCACTGTGCCCTCAAATGTTCTTCCATCTTGTAAGGTCACATCAACCTGCAAAGTTGTTCATAGTTTCAGATCAGACATTTTACTTTGCCAAAAAAAAGTTGCCAGAGTTGTGACATGTCTCAACCATGTCAAACGAATAAAGGATTACATGATGAAACATCATATGATTAACCATGTTTAACATACGTCATAACAAGAGCTTTTTTCAATTAAGCCGTTAGAGTATGTTCAATGCATGCCATCATAATTTGTAGACTAGTTCACATTCTTGTAATTGCACCTTCACTCCCAAAAAGGGGGAAAATAATAAGACCAAGCCCAACTGCAGCACTGGAACGCCAGGCCATTCTTAAATTATAAGACCCTGCCCCAATAATATATTGTCATATTTTTTACAAAAAGATCCGTTTGCAATCCTAAGGTATGATAGCTTAACACGCATTTCCAATCGGTTTTGTCAGGACTTGTAATTTTAAGCAAATAAAGGAGAGAACATAGTCCTGATATATCATAGTTGGGTGATGAAAGACATAAGGTGCTACCTCTGGTCCATCATATAAGAGATTTATTCTGCAGTGCAACAAACAAACTAGATCTTACATGAAAAACAGGAGGTATAGTACATAACTATATATAAGCATCCCCATAGTTTAAAGCCAAAGATCAAAGGATCTGGGACTAACAATAATTTGACAATTATCCAGAATAAGAATGTATACGAAATGCCATCTAATTGGCAGCTAAATTTTTTATTTAAGCACCATCACGCTTAGCCATTCAAGCTCTCACAAGTGCATTGAATGATATGCTTGAGTGACATGCTCCAACATGAACACAAACCTTCCCTTCGGATGACATAAACAGGCCTTGAGGATCAACAACAATATTTGAACAAGTCAATATCGTACCATCCTTGTCAATTATAGTTCCAGCGCCTGTACTCGTTCGAGGAATTACACCAGGATTCCCTACAAGGTTAATGCCTAATCTCAAGGAGTCAAGGTAAAGGCTATAGCACTGCTAAATTCCAAATAATGCCCGTGAAGAGGTTTCTATGTCAAAAACACATACCTCTTGTAACTGAAACATTTACAACAGCTGGACCAACTTTAGCAGCTGCATTTGCAATTGCATCTCTGCTCAAAAATTCACAACGCTTTGCGCCATCATCAACAGCCGCAGAAGCCTTCTTTGGTATGTCAGATGATGGAGTAGGACTGACTCTATGAGAAGACAGCGGAATAATTCCTACAAATTCTCAACACCAATGTCACACAAACCTCTATGCATTGTTGATGAACAAATTTAAATTCCAAGTTCAATAAATAAGGACATACCAGAAACACCATGATCCAAGAATAAAGGCAAATTTCGCGGATACAATTCATTTCGCAACCTTTCAGGAATGTGTGCCAACACTGACGCTCCTAAATTTGAAAGCAAGGTAATAATAATATATGAACATGACAATTATTTGACATATGCTAGTTTTTGGAAGCCAAGAAATGCAGAACCCTAGGTTAATTGTCAAGGTAGTAATATACTGAATAACTAAATGTAATAGTATAATATAAATAAGAGAAATAACCGAGGAATTAACAATCAACACGCAACGTTTCTGAGGAATGCTAGAGTGATAGTTGATGAAAGAGGTTAACGTGCTTACTCAAATTGGAATCGCAATTGGAATATAAGAGAGCCGAGCCAGTGGCGGCGATCGCTATGGACCGAATGAAATAGCGTCCGCCATTGCCAGAAGCAAATCGTCTCTGCAACATAAGACAAGTGCGAATCAAGAAAGAAAAGGAATAGTAAAAGATTATTCGTACAGAAAAATTGAATGCAGAGAACGTAAAGTGAAGAAGGAGAAAAGTACCGCGAAATGGCTCATGATTGGCGACGAGCTGAAGCTTCTGGAGTTTCAGTGCATTCAGCAAACGGACATAGTCTGTTGGAGGCAAATGCTCACACCAAAGAAGAGAGCCTATTGCGCGCCATTTTCGTTGCGAAAATTTCACTTATATGCCCGCATTTATTTATTTAATAAAAAAGGAAATAAACTGTGCTTTTACATTTTAACTGGATTAAAGAACTTTTTTACGAAAATATTAGGGCACTTACACTTGTAAATAAATAAAGACATTTCTATATGTCAATATTCTGATTTGTTTATTAGTGAGGGAAATGGTGATTTCATAGTCCCATTAAATTGCTATTAAGTCTAGCTCCTTGAGATTTATTAATTGGTCCCTCCATTTCTAGATATAATGTTACTTTGACTTATTTTAACAAAACTTAAGTTGCAAAATTGATCACTTCAAATTGGTTAAAAATGTCATTTTTACTAAAAACTAATTTGTACTACTTATAAGTTATAAACTAAAATACATTTTAATTACATATGTGACATATGGTATAATTTAGTGATCTAATTTATTATGTTTCCTTAAAAAGCCAAGGTGACCTTATATTTAAGACATTATATAATACTCCCTCCGGTCCTAAATATAGGACCTAGTTGACTTTTTTGAAAAATCCTAATAAAAAGCAAAATAATTTAATTATAAATTGATTTACCTAATTTTTTCTCTTACAGTAGTTTATTTTACCTATAAGCTAATAGATAATCTAAAAAGATATTAAATATGTCATGATTTAATAGTCTATTTTGCAACTTTAATCTCTCCAAAAAAAAGTCAATTAGGTCTTATATTTAGGACCAGAGGTAGTATAATTATTATACATTATACTAATATTCGTATGCCTTCATCATGAAATGTGTTTAGTTCGTTATGAACCTTATTTATACTCTGCCTACCCAAATCTAAAATTAAAAAAGAAAAAGAGAGAATGAAGAATTTATTTCTTACGCAAGCATTTACTTTTTTTATTTTAGAATAAAATAAAGGGTAAAGGAGCAAATCTGGCCCCCAAGTAACCACCAAGGATTGCTGAGTACCCTAAACTAACCACAGGCCCGGATCTGTACCCCAAGTAACCAAGATGTTAAAAAACTACCCCGGTTGGACGGACAACAACGTTTGACCGTTAGTATGCCTACGTGGCCGCCACGCGAGCACCGGTTTCGCCACTTGGCGCCGCGTAGGATAAGTGTGTGGGTCCCACATTAAATAAAAAAAAAAAAATTACTCCTTCCCTCTTCATCAACCTGCCAACCCCCCCCCCCCCCACACCCACCACCAGCCCCACCCCTCCACCTCCCCCCACCACACACCCCACCCCCTTCACCGCCCTCCCTCCCTTCACCTCCCCCCACCACCAGCCCCACCCCTCCACCTCCCCCCACCACACACCCCACCCCCTTCACCGCCCTCCCTCCCTTCACCTCCCCCCACCACCAGCCCCACCCCTCCACCTCCCCCCACCACACACCCCACCTCCTTCACCGCCCACCTCCCTCCCTTCACCTCCTCCCACCACCAGCCCCACCCCTCCACCTCCCCCCACCACACACCCCACCCCCTTCACCTCCCTTCCCTCCCTTCACCCGCCCCACCCCCTTCACCGCCCACCTCCCTTTCCAACGTGGCGTGAAGCGAGTGAGGAGCATGGGAACAGGACCGGAGAGGTTATTGTTGGAAACGTTGAAGTCGAGGCGGAGGGTGAGGAGGCGGTTCAGGAGGGTTAAACCGGCGGGGAAAGAACCGGAGAAGTGGTTGTGGTCGAGGAGGAGGGAGTGGAGGCGGAGGAGGGGGGAGAGGTCGGGGAGGGGCCCAGTGAGGGAGGTGTTGCGGAGGGAGAGGAGGCGGAGGTGGCGGAGGCGGGAGAGGGAGTTGGCGGGGAAGAGGCCGTGGAGAGGGAGGGAGGTGGGCGGTGAAGGGGGTGGGGCGGGTGAAGGGAGGGAAGGGAGGTGAAGGGAGGGAGGTGGGCGGTGAAGGGGGTGGGGTGTGTGGTGGGGGGAGGTGGAGGGGTGGGGCTGGTGGTGGGGGGAGGTGAAGAGAAGGAGGGCGGTGAAGGGGGTGGGGTGTGTGGGGGGGAGGTGAGGGGCGGGGCTGGTGGTGGGAGGAGGTGTTGGGGGGGGGTGTTTGGCGGGTTGTTTGTTGATGAAGAGGGAAGGAGTATTTTTTTTTTAATTTAATGTGGGACCCACACACTTATCCTACGCGGCGCCAAGTGGCGAAACCGGTGCTCGCGTGGCGGCTACGTAGGCATACTAACGGTCAAACGTTGTTGACCGTCCAACCGGGGTAGCTTTTTAACATCTTGGTTACTTGGGGTACAGATCCGGGCCTGTGGTTAGTTTAGGGTACTCAGCGCTCCTTGGTGGTTACTTGGGGGCCAGATTTGCTCCTTTACCCTAAAATAAATACAGGACAATCTTGTAATGATCACATAAAAAACGACGCGGTGAAACTTTCCTCATATTTCTTTAGTTCAAATTTCACTGTGGATATGTGGACTTATACCCTTGGTACCCAAATGAGCATACCTACACTGTGGATATGGATTCAGGTAGTTAATATAATTGATTCCACTTGCTAACTTTCTTGTGTGATCTGCGAAGCAGGTAGCTAATGCAGCACCAGTGATAGTGGATCCTCAGTTAAACATGTGATTTCAAGTGCCTATGATAAGTTTATGTTTCAACTCTTACAAACACAATTGCAGCACTGACTCTTGCGGCATAAAAAAGCTAGAATTGTTAAGTTGTCATCCCGTAATTGATAATATTGGAGCCAACGATTGATTGCAGTAATAAAAAAAATTATTACTGCAATGTAATATAAAAAAGAAATGTGTTTATTAACGAGTATCATGACAAATATGTAAATTTTTAGTATCTTATAAAATTAACATTTATAAAGGTATTTTCAAGTAATTTATTGTTAACACACATAGATATTGTAAGGCACGCATGTTTTAAAAACACCTTTATGTGATGAATAGTAAGCATATTTGTCTTGAATTTTTTTTTTTACATTTGTTTTGGAAATAACATTTTCATAAATACTCATTTCCTTAAAATATTTTTTTAATTGTTATCATCTTACAAAAATTTCATTACAAATTTGCAAGATTTGTGTTGAAAATTCTCATGCCTTGAAAATGAAACACTGATTTTGAACTAAATTAGTGTTTAAAAAGCCCAATCGAAAGGAAAGACGGACAGAACTTTGGGTCATAATTCATTCAACACGTTCAAATCGCTCAGACCGATAATTGAATCGACGATCAAATTGAATATTGTTGAGTCGAAATATGAAGCAGTCGACAGTTGGACCAGTCTAACCGTCCAGTTCGGTTCTTACAACTCTCGCTCCAACATATATGTTAGCAAAAAAAAAAAGAACTATGCGCCATTTCATTTGGAGTTCCCGCGAGAATTTGATTCTCTCTCTCAAATAATCCTAAACATCGTGAATCCTTGCCGCTTTGAACGCGAAGCTTATATTTTCCACGGCCTCGAAAATTTTGATTCGCTCTCTCTCAGGGGCTATTTGATGTTGGCTTCCTACTAGCCGTTTCAAAATCTCGCCTCTCATTCTTTTGGTCTCTGCCACAAGGTCAGATGACACACTCTGATAACTGTTGAGCAATGGATGTTCACTTTGAAACTCCCTCAGAGGGTTGTTAAGTATATATTCTTGATTAGTGTGTAACCCTTGATAAGAAGTTTGGAAAAGTTCTATAGTGATCGTTTCAATTTTAAACTTCTTGTCAGAAACTCCAGAAGATTATTTCGTATTCACAGGTGACATTTATTTTCCTTTCTAATTTAAGTATTTTTGAAAGTATGCCCTTTGCATGTAGCTCGCCAGGTGATGCATGGGTGGTAATGACGGATCTTCCGATAAAGTCATTACAGATATGCTAGAAATGGGGTTTGAACATGACAAACTTATGTTTTGATAAAAAAAAAACATGACATTCTTATGGATGCTTTGAAAGCAGTAAGTCCATCTACTCAGTGCTGTGGAGTTTATTCTGAACAATGCTTTTTTTTGCCAGATTATTCTGAATAATGCTGGTAGAAATCGAAGTAGAGCATCTTCTGCTAGTACTAGTATTTCCAAATTTTACAAGGCCTGTGAGAAGGGTCTCAGAAAAAGGGACCTGGCCTCATCCCAATCTGTAAGACAGTCTAGCATATTGGACCATCTCCAAGCCACTAATGAATCCACGAAAAGAAAGACAGATATTGTGCTTGGTGTACCATTTAGTAGGTTTGAAGTTCCTTCTGGTAATGTGGAAGAGCTCAAAGAGCCTTTCTCTAACATGGATGTCGATTCCGAATTTCCAATATCTTGTGCAGAAATTGTAACTGCCGCTCACAAATCGGGAAGACACTCCTCGGGAATGACAGTCAACTTTGCCATCTTACCCCCAGCTCTTTTCACTGATACCTCAATGGGAATGCCAACTCTATCCGCCATAATTTCAACAACCTGAAATATTTGTAGAATTCCTTCAGTACACATCAAATATGGACAATAGATTATAATCAAGTTTACCGAGGGAAAAGCCATATTCACATGAGATTGAGAATCATTGCTTTGCATGTAATAATACAACCAAAAAATCTCAATACCTCCTCGATCCTTTCTACGGGCTTCCCATCGAATTGAATGACAACATCACCAGGATGAAAACCAGCTCTATCACCAGGGGAACCCGGAGTTACCTAGTCAAAATCAAAAACTAATAAAAGTAAAACGACTCTAACCACTAAAAATTTAACTTCCAATTAATTACAAAAAAGATGAATTCCAAGAATCATTTGCTAATCTTCTCAGGATGCTACAGCATTAATATATATCCAAAGCGTAAATGATCAATTAGGGACTTACCATAGGTACAAGAATACCTTTGCTGACATTAGGAAATGAAGGATCTCTCTCTTTTAGCTGCGCTATAATCATCTCATTAAGATCAATCATTTTAAGCCCAAGCCATGGACGTACAACTCTCCTGTACAACAAGTGACTTTTTTGGCCTTCAACATGGCAATATGCAAAATAAATCAACTATCTTTTATCCACAATGCTGAAAATATTTTACAATATTTCCAATAAAGGAAAAATCAACATAAATCATCAAATATGGAGGCACCAAATATAAATGTCATAAATAACACAAACGGAAAACTAACATTAATTTACAATGCAAAGCATCAGCAGGCCTCTCAAAGCCAAGTCAGTGAAATAGTTTAGATATAATAACATACCCACTTTTCTTTAAGTGCTCTATAATTGTACACACCGAGTCGATTGGTGCAGCAAAACTCAAACCATCGGCATCTACCAATTTCATGATATTTACACCAACAACTTCTCCATCAATGTTAACAAGAGGCCCACCCGAATTTCCCTACACCAAAAGCACAAAACAATTACAGGTAGATTGAACAATTACGAGAGTTTTCAGTTATTTTGCATGCCACAAGCATGGTAGGCTGATTTCTTGTAGAGAAGAAGAGATGGAGAAATACCACATTGATTGCACAATCTGTTTGTAAATACTCTCTTCGCTCGCCATCAAGTCCCAAATCACTACTTTTACGGTCAACACAACTGTTTTCAAATGCAAAGAATGATCAAGATTCAAGACCATTTGAATTTATATGTCTAAATCACAGAACCATGCTTCTTTTCACTGAACCATAGTAGGTAACAGTTTTAAAATCTTAAAAACGTTTGCTTTAGATGAGAACACTGAAATGAGAAATGAAAGAATAACCTAAACCAGGGTAACATATGTTGTTACCAGAATTTATTCTTTGCACCTTACAATACCAGCTGTGACGGTATTCTGAAGGGCATGTGGACACCCCATTGCCAATATCCACTCCCCAGGACGAAGTTTGCTAGAAGAACCGAGTTTTGCTGCTGGTAGTGGGGTTTTGGAGTTGATTTTAACTAAAGCAATGTCGAATAGAAGGTCAGCATTCACCACTGTACCCTCAAATGTTCTTCCATCTTGTAAGGTCACATCAACCTGCAAAGTTGTTCATAGTTTCAGATCAGTCATTTTACTTTGCCAAAAATATAAAAAAACAATTGCCATAGGCATTAGTTCTTAATTTGTGACATGTCTCAACCATGTAAAACTAATAAAGTAACAAAGCATACTATCATATTCAATAGTTACATGAATAAATTTGTGGCCATGAGTCTGTTAGATAAGAGATGACACTTTTAAGTGAAGATTTGAAGAAAGGATTACATGATGAAATATCATATGATTAAGCATGTTTAACATACGTCATAACAAGAGATTTATTCAGTTATGCCATTCGAGTATGTTCAATGCATGTCATCATAATTTGTAGACTAGTTCACATTCTTGTAATTGCACCTTCACTCCCAAAAAGGGGGAAAATAATAAGACGAAGCCCAATTGCAGCACCGAAACGCCAGGCCATTCTTTAATTATAACACCCTGCCCCAATAATATATTGTCATACTTTTTACAAAAAAGATCTGTTTGCAATAATCCTAAGGTATGATTGCTTAACACCCATTTCCAATCAGTACTGTCAGCACTTGTAATTTTAAGCAAATAAAAGAGAGAACATAGCATCCTGATATATCATAGTTGGATGATGAAAGACATAAGGCGCTACCTCTGATCCATCATATAAGAGATCTATTCTGCAGTGCAACAAACAAACTAGATCTTACATGAAAAACAGGAGGTAGAGTACATAACTATATTTAAGCAACCCCGTAATCTAAAGCCAAGAATTAAAGGATCTGGGACTAACAATAATTTGACAATTATCCAGAATAATAATGTATACAAAATGCCATCTAATTGGCAGTTGGCTTTTTAATTTAAGCTCCATCACGCTGAGCTATTCAAGCTCTCACGTGTGCATTGAATCATATGCTTGAGTGACATGCTCCATCATGAACACAAACCTTCCCTTTGGATGAAATTGACCCTTGAGAATCAACCAAAATATGTGCACAAGTCAATATTGTACCATCCTCGTCAATAATAGTTCCAGAGCCCATACTTCCAGGATCCATGCCATCAATCCCTAGAAAGTTAATGCCTAATCTCAAGGAGTCAAGGTAAAGGCTATAGCAATGTCAAATTCCAAATAATGCCCGTGAAGAGGTTTCTATGTCAAAAATACACACCTTTTGAAACTGAAACATTTACAACCGCTGGACCAACCTTAGCAGCTGCATTTGCAATTGTATCTCTGCCCAAAAACTCACAACGCTTTGCACCATCATCAACAGCCCCAGAAGCCTTTTTTGGTACGTCAGATGATGGAGCAGGATTGACTTTATGAGAAAACAGCGGAATAATTCCTACAAATTCTCAGCTCCAATGTCACACAAACCTCTATACAAAGATGACATACAAATTTAAGTTCCAAGTTCAATTAATAAGGACATACCAGAGAAACCATGATCCCACGATAAAGGCAAATTTCGCAGAAACAATTCATTCTGCAACTGCCAATCTCGCAACCTTTCGGAAATGGTCACCGTCACTGACGCTCCTAAATTTGAAAGCCAGGTAATAATAATATATGAACATGACAATTTATTGACATATGGTAGTTTTTGGAAGCCAAAAAATGCAGAACCCTAGGTTAATTGTCAAGGTAGTAATATACTGAATTGCTAAATGTAATACTCTATAATAGAAATCAGAGAAATAACGGAGGAATTAACAATCAACACACACGTTTCTGTGGAATGCTAGAGTGATAGTTGATGAAAGAGGTTAAAGTGCTCACTCAAATTAGAATCGCTATTGGAATAAAAGAGACCGGAGCCAGTGGCGGCGATCGCTATGGACCGAATGAGATGGCGTCTGCCACTGCCAGAAGCAAATCTTCTCTGCAATACAAGACAAGTGTAAATCAAGAAAAGAAAAAGAATAATAAAAGATTATTGGAACAGAAAAATTGAAGGCGGAGAAGATGAAGTGAAGAAGGAGAAAAGTACCGCGAAATGGCTCATGATTGGAGACGAGCTGAAGCTTCTGGAGGTTTCAGTGGATTCAGCAAACGAATATGGTCTAGTGGAGTCAAATCCTCAGGCCAAAGAAGAGAAGCTACAACGCGCCGTTTTTCTTGAGAAAATATTACTCAGATGCCCGCGTTTATTTAATAGTGCTAGAGTGTGAGTATAAAAAGAAAAACAAATAAATTTTTGTTTTTGAAAATTGGGAAATAAACTCTTGAGTGTCAAATAACTTGCCTGAAAAGGTAAAAAAAAACGAAAACAATCCTAGCATTAAAAAAAAACCTAGCATTCCAAGTGTAATGAAATAAACTCTTGAGTATCAAATGGCTTTCCTGCTTTTACATTTTTATATGTTAATTGAATTACGACACTTAAACTTGTTAATGAATAAAGACATTTCTACAAGTCAAATTTCCTACTTGTTTATTAGTAAATGCAATGAGTTGATTTTCCATAATCACATTTAATAATCACTCGCTCCGTTTCTAAATATAAGGTAATTTTGGCATTTTAAAAGTTAAAGTTGTAAAACTAATCACTTTAAATTGTCTAAAAATATCTTTTTTTACTTAGAACTAATTTATACTACTTAAACTAACATATATTCTAATTACATATAAAAAAACATTGTAATTTAGTGATGTAATTGACTTGATTTTACAAAAAAAAAGTTAAAGCAATCTTATATTTAATACTGAAAGGAGTTAATCATTTTCATGTTTTGACATGTCAAGGGCTTATTGTGCAGTAATATAATATCCATTTACGTTCATGGAATGTGTTTAGTTATTCACTGCCTATCCAAATCCAAAATTAACAAAAAAAAATGAAAATACTTCTTACGCAAGCATTCACTTTGAACCGTTAATTTTAAACTAGATAGAATTTTGAAATATTTGAAATATTACATTATGTAATATGCAGTAATATAATATCCATTTATGTTCATGGAATGTATTTAGTTATTCACTGCCTATCCAAATCCAAAATTAACAAAAAAAATGAAAATACTTCTTACGCAAACATTCACTTTGAACAGTTAATTTTAAACTAGATAGAATTTTAAAATATTTGAAATATTACATAATACATTATAAATTTGTTTTGAAAAATAAATATTTTGAACATTACAATTTTTGAAATATAAATTAATTACCATAAAATTATTGTTCTCATAATAAAAATTAATTAGTAATAAAAATACAAAAGTACAAATTAAAATTAATTTTAAATTTTTCTCAAGTTGTAATTAAATAATAACTATGGAGTGTTATTTATGTTGCCTATTGAAAAGACTTATTTACCCATTTAATGTGGTGACTGGTGAATAAATTTTACAATATTATTTGTGACAGTTTATTGCATAGAAAAAATAAAAGTAAGAAGAACTTGTTTTAAAGATTAAAAAATAGAATTTGTTTAAGATATGTTAATGTGAAGGATATAAATTTGAGAAAGAAATGTACAATGATCCTTAAGATATGCCCAAAAGATGCCAACTGTGTTGCTGATATGCTTGCAGGAGTAGCTCAAGATATGAAAGTTGATTTTTTTGTCTATGTTGACCCTCCAGATCTGATTCATAGCCTATTGGTTTTTGATTTGAGTTTGTTGTTTTACTGTAGAAACTCATTAATCGTTGCTGAGTAATTGTTTTATATTGTAGTTCTTTTTATAAAAAAAAAAGAATGTTGCACTTATAAGTATTTACATTTACATTATATGGTAAATTAATCTTAAGAAAAACAGACTAATAAAAGGAGTAATTCGTAGTTTTTTGAAAGTCGGTTAAAAAGAAAAAATAAAAAAAGAATTGTCGCGTGAAATATACGCAGCTGGGTGCTTGAAGTTTAGGCATAAAATCCCTTATAAATAAGGCCTTTCCTTTTTCTTTGCCGCCATTCCCAAGCTCATTCTACTTTCAAATACTCCCGCCACTGTTGCCATACAAGTACGCGCCCTTCCTCCAAAGCCTAAACCGTTGAAGCACGCTCTCAATATTATCTCAGTTTTCTAAACTTTCTCAATTTTTCTCCTTACGTTCACTTTCGTAATGTTGTTAGGCTAATTAGGGCTTCATTCACACGTTGGCGGGGCGCAACGATGTAACCATTGCCACGCGAATTATACTATATAGCTCTTTCTCACTCACTCCTACAATCAAATCCATTCTTCAGGTTCCTCATTCATCTTCCAGCTGTTCTGTGCCGTACCCTTTTTTTGTCTATCATATATGTTCTGATTTTTGAATCTGATAACTTAACATGAAGTTTTTCTTTGTTTTCTCTTGTTCTGATTATTTCCTGATGGCGAAAGCGAGCGATTGAGAATTCTGGCAACGCTTTTTGGTGTGATAGCGTCTTCCAGGTAAGCAATTGAGAATAGAAGCGTTCGTTTAATTATCAGCTTTATTGGTTTGTTTGTGATGATATTCTTCCGGCTTTAAAAACCTTTGTCCTTGTGCGAACTGCCAGTGACTTCAAATCACACAAAATTCTCTTCACTTGTCATGCATCTAGCTTCTTATAGAAAAACATCCACATGTTTTAACAGCAGAGTCATTTATAAGTGGTGGTTGTGACGGTGATAGTAACCTCAATCCGCTGTTTCGATTTTCGCCCATATTTTTTTTTGGTTCAGTCATACATGTTTTGATTTTGAAATTTGATAACATGCATGAAAAAGCCTTATCCTATATACTGTAATAATTTTTCATTAGTTTTACATCATTTATCCTACTTAAACTAATCAATTTCGTTGAAGGAGATGTGAAGACAGAGCATGAAGGAAAAGAACACAAACAAATATAAAGGTCAAGAATTTACTTTATCCTATTATAGTTGTTTTTACTTTTCCAACCTTAATTCTACCGAAACTAATTAATTTTGTGCAATGGTTTGTGTAGGGGGTTGAAGAAGGAACGTGATGAAAAAGAATGCAAACAAAATGAGGTCAAGAATTAATTCTATCCTAATATATTTTTTTTGTAAAGTTTTTCAACTTTTATTCTCAAGAGCTAATCCAATTTGTACTATGAGTTGTTGTAGGAGAGATTGCAGAAGAATAGGAAGAACAAGAACACATGCAAAAGGTTAAGTCTCAACTATGTACCATGGTAAAGTTTTAGTTTTCCACCCTTCATTCTAAGGAACTTAATCTATATTTTACAATGGATTATTGTAGTAGAAATTGAAGAAGGAGCGTGAAGTAAGATAGCACAAACAAAAGGAAAGGCTAAGGATTACGACTGTACTACTATAAAGATTTCTAGTTTTATATATAATTATAATGGTTTTTTAGTTTTTCTGCCTTTATCCTTTAGATATTGATCCTTTTGTGCAACTGATTGGTGTAGAGGAGATTGAAGAAAGAGGAGGCTCTCAGGAGACTACGACAAAAAAGAAGCCGTAAAGAAAGAAAAGGTTAAGGCCCACCTTTATACTATTATATTGGTTTTTAGTTATCCAGCTTTTTTTCTTGAGACTTGATCGTTTCTTTACAATTGATTGTTGAAGGAGAGGTTAGGGAAAGAAGAAGAAGAAGAAGAACACAACTCAGAGAGAATTGAAAATCTATGGCTTATTAAAGCCAAATGTCTTTGAAAAGGTAATTATTGTTTGCAACTTATCTTCTTGATCACCAAACCTAATTGCTTTACTTTGCTTTCTATACATGCAGTTAGCTGGTAATATCCTCTAGGAGACTGCCAATCTGAAAGACCCCCATTACTCCTCCAAAGATAAATACATGGCTTCATTATTCCCAATCTAGCTTTCTCAATAATTCGATTGATTTCTACTGCATGGAAGTAGGTTCATGTGTGTCCACCATCCGCATGGTTTATTTTTTCCTTCACCATATTCATTCTGTCTCATCTTTATATCAACCACTCCATGCATCATTTATGTAGAGATTACCCACATAACTAGATGCATCTATTCTTTAAAATTCTTAGCTAACTGAGTTCTATTTTCAATGAATTTAAAACAGATTGATCTTTAATATTCTTTCTATTTTGCAGGCTTAAGATTGTGTTGGTAAAGACCAGCAAAGTTCCCAATAAGCCAGAGGTAAATAAAAATGCTTGTGGCACTTTCCTGCTCTTAATCTACTCTTTGAGGAATGATGGATACCTTATTATTTTGGCAACAGAAAATAAAGCATGCTACCGTTAAAATTTTTCACTGCATGAAGGTAAATTTTCTTGGTCTTAGTTTGGTTCTATTTTATGTTAGTGTTTTAAGTACTAAACACCTCCAAATTACTACATATCATTGGTATCACTGGCCTTTTATTAATTGTAGGGTGACACTATCTGTCCTTGGGTTGAAACTGTCACTATAGAAGAGGTATGGTGTGAAATTTCAAATGCTAACTTTAGTATTCTCTCAATTGTGGGTGATAATCACACATGTAAACACAAAATGTTGTATTTTTGTGGCTGATAATCTATCCTTATATAAACCACCCCATGCTTCATTAATTGGGTTGAAACTGTGACCATATAATTTTCTTTTTAGGGCAGGTGTCGTTAGAAATATGATTGTTTGCTTGTTTCTTATCTTACTGAACATCGAACCTGACTGCCTTACTCTGCTACTTATATTTGCCTGCAGTTCACTGGTATCTTTTTGGATACTGCCAATCGGAAAGACCCTCATTGCACCTCCAAAGATAAGTACATAGTATCACTTTTGCTCAATGGAGCTGGCCGTTTTGGATGCAAGGATCTCTACCAATTATGTAAGCCTCATGCCATTTCTTTTTTGATACTGGTCAATTTTGATTAGATATAAAGAATTTGGCTATGGTTGCTGTTGGCTTTTTGTTCTTTTTTGGGGTACATGCTGGTTGGTAATTTGCCAATGCTGGGTGCTGAAAATATTGCATGTCAGGTTTTTAGGTAGAGTTTGCCTTCTGTATCTGATGTAAGATTGGACCATCTCCAAGCCACTGAGGAATCCACGAAAAGAAAGAGAGAGATTGTGCTTGGTGTACCATTAAGTAGGTTGGAAGTTCCCTCTGGCAATGTGGAAGAGCTCAAAGAGCCTTTCTCTGACATGGACGTTGATGCCAATATCTTGGGCAGACATTGTAATGTTGATTCCCTGGATGAATTGGATGGTTCTTCAGATTGGGAGCAAAACGCTAGGAATCTCTTGCAAGAGCATTTTGGCTTTTCGGGCTTGAAGAGTTTTCAAAAGGAAGCCCTGACTGCTTGGGTAACTCAGAAAGATTGTCTCGTCCTGGCTGAAACAGGATCTGGTGTCATTCTTTGACTCCACTTGTAACAATTTCAGTGCTAGTGTATCACATTTTGGCAGGAAAGTCTTTGTGTTTTCAGATTCCTGCATTGCTGTCTGGGAAAGTGGTGGTTGTGATTTCACCCTTAATAAGCCTGATGCATGATCAATGCTTAAAGCTAGCAAGACATGGGATCAGCGCTTGCTTTCTTGGGTCTGGGCAACCTGATAATTCTGTTGAACAGAAAGCAATGAGTGGCATGTATAGTATAGTATAATTTATGTATGCCCTGAGACAGTTCTGAGGTAAGGTTACTGGTTTCTTTTCAAATCACATGGATTGTCCTCTTCTGTTCTTGGATTAAAAAAATATTCTTCTTTAGATGTCTAATAACTGCAATTTAATCACGTGTAGATTGATTGTCCCACTACAGAAGGTTGCAAAAAGTCGAGGCATTGCTTTATTTGCAATTGATGAAGTGCATTGTGTTTCTAAATGGGGCCATGATTTCCGGCCAGACTACAGGTCTGTATTTTCCCTTCTATTCCACATCGTTCCATAGTTATTACTTTTATTGGTTGGTATGCACAGAGCACCTTAACTGATCATAAGGTGTAATTTATGTAATTAATGCATTGATAGCTGCTGTGATTTCATCTCATATGATTGATCATTGATCATTTTATAAACTGATCATAAGGTTTGATCTAATATGGTTTTCATCTGATGTATATGGTAATATTAAAATTTTCTTAATCCTAATGAGTACTTGACTTCTTATAATAAAGTGTTTTCTTGTTTCAGACGACTGTCTGCATTAAGGGGACAATTTCAGTGCGAGCAAGCTAGAATTCCTGAAATTTGATATACTAGTACCTCTGATGGCTTTGACTGCTACATCTACCGAGCTGGTTCGAGAGGATGTTTTGAAGTCACTGCATATGTCAAATGAAACAAAAATTGTTCTCACCTCCTTTTTCCGGCCTAATTTACGGTTCATTGTGAGCTTACTGTCTATCAAAATTTTATCTATCCCTCTCATCATGGCCCAAAAAAGAAAGAAAATGCTTATAGTTTCTTGTTACTCTGTTATATTTCTCAGTCTTTGTGGCTCCATGTAGGTAAAGCACAGTAAGACATCTTCATCTCCATGTAAAATACCCTGCAAGCTTAATCTTAGAATTCAATTTTTCTGTGATTGTTTATTTCATCGTGAAATTTAATTTTGGACTTCTATACAGGGGTGTTCATGTTGTTCTTCCATAGCTGATAAGTATTCTATGCCTTCACCTGAATTATAAAACTTACATTCCAAGATAATAACATAATTATATATTTTGCAGGTACTTTGCTAAGATGTTTTGGGGAATAAGCATAAGCGCTGCATATTTTGGTATGATTTTCTTTTTTTCATGTAGTTTGTTTAATCTTTATAGTAAAGTTGTCATTTATTTTTAAAAAAATATGACTTCCTTAACTATTGTATATTTTACATGGAAATATTAATAATTTGAAAATATTAATATTTTTAAATCATAAATTTTACATTTCAACACAATAATTTAATTCTATATTTTAAAATTTGAAAAGTTGAATTAAACTAGATAGAATTTTGAAATTTTTGAACAATTACATATTACATTATAAATTTGTTTTAAAAAATAAATATTTTGAACATTAAAATTTTTGAAATATAAATTAAGTACCATAAAATTATTTTTGTCATAATAAAATTAATAAGTAATAAAAAATATAAAAGTATAAATTAAAATTAATTTTAAATTGTTCTCAAGTTGTAATAAAATAATAACTATGGAGTGTTACTTATGTTGTTTATTGAAAAGACTTATTTACCCATTTAATATTGTGAATATATTTTTCAGTATTATTTATGAAAATGTATTGCATAAAAAAAAATTAAAGTATGAAGAACTTGTTTTAAAGATTAAAAAAATAGAATTTGTTTTAGATATTTTAATGTGAAGGATACAAATTTGGTACGAAGAATGCTGCACTTCTAAGATATAATTACATTATATGGTAAATTAATCTTAAGAAAAACAGACTAATAAAAGGAGTAATTCATATTTTTTTTTGTTTAAAGTCGATCAAAAAGAAAAAATAAAAAAGAATTGACGCGTGAAATATACGCAGCTGGGTGCTTGAAGTTTAGGCATAAAATCCCTTATAAATAGGCCCTTTCCTTTTTCCTTTGCCGCCATTCCCAAGCTCCTTCTACTTTCAAATACTCCCGCCTCTGTTGCTGTAGAAGTACGCGCCCTTCCTCCAAAGCCTAAACTGTTGAAGTACGCTCTCTATTATCTCATTTTTCTAAACATTCCAAAATTTTCTCCTAACTTTCGCTTTCCTAATGTTATTACTTATTAGCCTATTAGGGCTTCATTCACACGTTGGCGGGGCGCAACGAAATAACGGTTGCCACGCGAATTATATATATATATATATATATATATATATATATATATATATATATATATATAACATTCTTCTTCTACTTTCTTATCTGTTTCTCAGTTCTTCTTTCTTTTTCCCAGAGGGTTTCTGCTTCATTTATACGCAGATTGCTTTCTATTGACTCTCGCAAGTTAACGATTCCCTGTGATGAGTTTCTTCACTCGTTTCGATTTCTATGCAGCTGAATCATTCATGGCCGCTTCTTCGCGAGGCTCCCATCTGCTCAATTAATTAATAGAGTAATATGGTGTAGTATGAGGAATTCAATTCTTTTTTACTTTTGCCCTAACCATTTTATTTTTAGGCCACTCAATCAATTTTCATTCTATCATCAATTTTCTGCTTCCTCATATGATTTCTCTCATTTTCCATTCTCTCACTGCTTCCTACTGTATTCACTGAATCAGGTACACTCTCTCTTCTCTACCTTTTATTAAGTAGTCCTTGAGACTGTAAGTTCCCCCTTTTTTTTTACAAACGATATTATTTTTACTGCAAATCTACCCTTTTCCCCTTTAACACTGAATTGCAGCCCTTTACTTGCCTTTTCCATAATGTATATGTATATATAGTTAGCTGACACTGAGTTTGGTGTCTTTTCGTTTTTCTTGCACTATATCCTTTATGATTTAAATTTTCCCAGATTGAAAAATGTTCGGGATCAATTCTACACATGATAATCATGCTTTTTATATTACATATTGAACAACGTGAGGGTGATTTTCTGATAACAAAGAAATGATGATAAGCAAACAACTACTGATCTTAAGGGTAGACAAATAATGTTTTAACCACAACTTTATATTATTCTACGTTTGAGTGCTCAATATCCTATTGTTTATGTACTCCCTCCGTTCCTAAATATAAGAGCACTTTGACTTTTTTGGAGAATCCTAAGAAAGCAAAATAGGGTAATTAAAAATTGATTTTCCCAAATTTTTTCACTAAACTAGTTTATTTGACTTATGAACTTACATATGATCTAATAATATTTAAAATATGTTATGATTAAATTGTTCATTTTGTTTTCTTAGGATTCTCCAAAAAAGTCAAAGTGCTCTTATATTTAGGAACGGAGGGAGTATTTCTTACAATCAAAACCAGTTAACTGCAAACTGCTCACCTTGTAAGTTCAGCAATTGTTTTGGTTTTCAATAATTTACTTGAGAGAATCCATACCCCCTGTAAAAAAGCTATCGGCTTGTCAATTATAATTTTCTTTTTAGCGCAGGTGTCATTGTTTGCGTGTTTTTTATCTTACTGAACATCAAACCTGACTGCCTTACTCTGCTACTTATATTTGCCTGCAGTTCGCTGGTATTATTTTGGATACTGCCAATCGGAAAGACCCTCATTGCACCTCCAAAGATAAGTACTTAGCATCACTTTTGCTCAATGGAGTTGGCCGTTTTGGATGGAAGGATCTCTACCAATTATGTAAGCCTCATGCCATTACTTAAACTTCTCAAAAATCAAGGGCAAAATTATGATGGTTATCAGTAAGATATTATTGGCTGTATTTATGCATAACTGAAAATTAATGAATATAACTAAAAGTTAAGATATTTTGTAAAATGTTCTAATGGGATTTATTTAGAAATGGTACAATTAAAAAAATCACTAATTTTGTGCCCAAAAGAAGTTCACTAATTTTCGTAGACATCTCAAAATGTAGTGCTGAAATTGTCACGTGAAGTGATGCAAGATGTTCTAATTTCTTCATGCCTTAGCGTAGGGTGGAATAATTTATACCTTTCTTTTTCATATATCCTTTAATAGTTTTAGTACACCTAGTATGCACTTTTATGGGGCTTATATCTGATCTATTTTAATTGAGTGGAATAAAAAATTTAGTAGAGAGTTCTTTGATGTGAGCGTCTCAGGGTTAAAGTGGTTGTTTCATTGCTTGGAAAAGAGACCATCGATATATATTAATTTACTGTAATCCTCTTAAAGTAGAGAAGTCTGTTGGGGTTTGAATAGAATAATAAAAGAATATTGTTTTGTTGTTGTTGTTGTTGATGATGATGTAAAAGTATTGGTACTAGATCTTACTAGCAATTCAAACACTTAGAAACCTATAAATGTGACCTAATATGTTTATATTGCAGTTTTGAGCTCAATTGAAGCCCTTGAATGGATCTTCAGTCATGTAATATTTGGACTTATACCCTTGGTACCCAATGAGCATACATACACTATGGATATGGATTCAGGTAGTTAATATTATTGATTCCACTTGCTAACTTTTTTGTGTGATCTACAAAGCAGGTATTAATGCAGCAGCAGTGAAAGTGGATCCTTCAGTTAAACGGTCGATTTCAAGTGCTTGTGATAAGGTTTATGTTTCAACTTTCAACCCTTGCAACATAAAAAAACCAAAATTGTTTAAGTTGTCATCCCATTGAAGATAATGTTTTTGGTTAATAACCGCCCGGTTTAATCCGGACTCGAGGGGTAGGAGTGTTGCCCACATAGGCAAGGTTGTCCTCTCTCCCAATAAGAGCGCTTCCCGGGATTCGAACACGCGTTCTCATCCTTACGGGGTTGTAGCCCACTTACCAGCTCAACCAACTACCCATTGGTCCCATTGAAGATAATGTTCCAGCCAACGACTCATTGCAGTAAGAATTTAAGGCGCACACACAGATAATATAAAAAAGAAATGTCTTTATTAACAAGTTTCTAGACAAATATGTGAATTTTTATTTCAAATAAAGATATTTTCAAAATAATAATAATTTATAAGGCACACACATAGATATAAAGGTATTTTCAAGTTACTTATTGTTAATACACATAAATATTATAAGGCACACATGTTTTAAAAACACCTTTATGTGATTATGAATAATAAGCATATTTGTTTTGAAATTTTTTATATTTGTTTTGCAAATAACATTTTCATAAATACCCATTTCCTTAAAATATTTCTGAGCAAAAAAAAATTTCCTTAAAATATTGTTTTAAATTTATTTATCGTCTTAATTTTTTTTTCATTACAAATCCGCAAGATTTGTGTTGAAAATTCTCACATCTTGACAATGAAACATTATTTTTGAACAACAACATTTTATGTTTGCAAAAAAAAAATTATGCACCATTTTATTTCATTTTAGTTTTTTTTTTGTGGTAACTGAATTTTTCCCTATTTTGTTTTCCGCTCCCGCGTGAATTTGATTCGCTTTCTCGAAATCCTAAACATCGTGAATCCTTGCCGCTTTGGGCGCGAAGCTTCTATTTTCCACGGCCTCGAAATTTTGAGATGCTCTCTACTCTATTTTGCTGTTCAACGCGAGGATAGGTTGCGAATCAGAGGCTTCTTTGATTAGTGTGTAACGCTTGATACGGAGTTTGGAAAAGTTCTACAGGTGACGTTTCTTTCTTTCTTTTCTTTTTCTTTTTTCTAATTTAAGTATTTTTGGAAGTATGCCCTATGCATGTAGCTCGTCCGAACTTCGTTTCATTTCACATTGCATTAATGTTTACGAGCTGATCGTCAGGTGACGTCATGGATGGTAAGGACGCATCTTCCGATGAAGTCATTGCAGAAATGCTAGAAATGGGGTTTGAATATGACAATATTATGGATGCTTTGAAAGCAGTAGGTCCATCTACTCATAGTGCTGTGGAGTTTATTCTGAATAATGCCGATAGAAATAGAAGCACTGCATCTTCTGCTAGTACTAGTATTTCCAAATTTAACAAGGGCTGTGAGAAGGGTCTCAGAAAAAGGGACCTGGCCTCATCCCATTCCATAAGACAGTCTAGCATATTGGACCATCTCCAAGCCACTAATGAATCCACGAAAAGAAAGACAGATATTGTGCTTGGTGTACCATTTAGTGGGTTGGAAGTTCCTTCTGGCAATGTGGAAGAGCTCAAAGAGCCTTTCCCTGACAGGGATGTTGATTTGAATGTCTTGTGCAGAGATTGTAAGGTTGATTCTCTGGATGAATTGGGTAGTTCATCAGATTGGGAGCAAAAAGCTAGCAATCTCTTGCAAGAGCATTTTGGCTTTTCAAGCTTGAAGAGTTTTCAAAAGGAGGCCCTGACTGCTTGGGTAACTCATAAAGATTGTCTCGTCCTGGCTGCGACAGGATCTGGTATCATTCTTTTGCTTCACTTGTCACAACTCCATTCCTTGTGTGCTTTTATTCACAAACACATTTTGGCAGGAAAGTCTTTGTGTTTTCAGATTCCTGCATTGCTGTCTGGGAAAGTGGTGGTTGTGATTTCACCCTTAATAAGCCTGATGCATGATCAATGCTTAAAGCTAGCAACACATGGGATCAGTGCTTGCTTTCTTGGGTCTGGGCAACCTGATAATACTGTTGAACAGAAAGCAATGAGAGGCATGTATAGTATAGTTTATGTATGCCCAGAGACAGTTCTGAGGTAAGGTTAAAATCACATGGATTGTCCTCTTTTGTTCCTGGATTAAAAAATCATTCTTCTTTAGATGTCTAATAACTGCAATTTAATTACGTGTAGATTGATTGTACCACTACAGAAGCTTGCAAAAAGTCGTGGCATTGCTTTATTTGCAATTGATGAAGTGCATTGTGTTTCTAAATGGGGCCATGATTTCCGGCCAGACTACAGGTCTGTATTTTCCCTTCTATTCCACATCATTCCATAGTTATTACTTTTATTGGTTGGTATGCACAGAGCACCTTAACTGATCATAAGGTGTAATCTATATAACTAATGCATTGATAGCTGCTGTGATTTCACCTCATATGATTGATCGTTTTATTAACTGATCATAAGATTTAATCTTATGTGGTTATTGTCTAATGTATATGGTAATATTTAAATTTTCTTAATCATAATGAGTACTTCACTTCTAATACTCCCTCTGGTCCTAAATATAAGACTTAATTGACATTTTCTAGAAAATCCTTAAAAAAATAAAATAAGTTAATTATAAATTGATTTACCTAATTTTTTCCCTTAAATTAGTTTATTTTACTTATAAACTAATGGATAATCTAAAAATATATCAAATATGTCATCATTTAATAACCTATTTTGCAACCTTAATCTCTCCAAAAAAAGTCAATTAGGTCCTATATTTAGGACCGGAGGTAGTATAATAAAGTCTTCTTTTGTTACAGACGACTGTCTGCATTAAGGGACAATTTCAGTGCGAGCAAGCTAGATTTCCTGAAATTTGATATACCTCTGATGGCTTTGACTGCTACAGCTACCAACCTGGTTCGAGAGGATGTTTTAAAGTCACTGCATATGTCAAATGAACCAAAAATTGTTCTCACCTCCTTTTTCAGGCCTAATTTACGGTTCACTGTGAGTTTACTGTGTATCAAAATTTTATTTATTTATCCCTCTCTTGATCAAAAAAAAAATTATTTATCCCTCTCATGGCCCAAAAGAGAAAGAAAAAGAAAAACTTATGCTTACAGTTTTTTGTTACACTGTGATATTTCTCATTCTTTGTGGCTCCATGCAGGTAAGGCATAGTAAGACATCTTCATCTTCTTACGGAAAAGATTTTCATGATCTGATTCAATTATATGGTAATAAGCAAATGTCAGATGGCAACAAAAAAGTGTATATACCAGAGGAATCACATGATGTTTTCAGTAGCTCTGATGCCACTAGATTCTGTGAGGTTGACAGTCGTTCTCCTTATGACTTGGATGGTGATCAAGATGATCTCTATGAAGGAGATATCATTGCATCGCATCCAAGCACTAGTGATGCTATAAATGGAGATGAAATGTCAGTGGAGTACCTGGAAAATGACATTGATGTCTTTCAGAGTGTTGATGACTGGGATGGTAGTTATCTTTCTGCTATTTACTCAATTATGGTCTATACTAGTAGGGTAGAAATTTACAGCAATTTCTGTGCAGAAGGGGATAAAATATTACTAATAGTCCCTCCGGTCCTTTATATAAGAAATACTTATCTCATTTTATTAGATTAAGAATTTAAGGATGTTAGTTAAGTTGGTTAAAATAACATGATATTACTAATATACCCTAGCCATCTACCTTTACCCCCACCCTCCCTCTTTTATTTGTCTATTATTGGGGAGCATTGATAAGGATAACTTGGAGAAATATTGATAAGAATTAAAAATAGGTCTTATATTAAGGACTAAATCCATCTTCCCAAATAGGTCTTTTATTTAGGACCGGAAGGAGTATAAAATAATAGTGTGATTATTGTTTGTCTCTTGATCATTTGTGTACTTGCAGTTGCCTGTGGTGAATTCTGTGTACAACCTTCTCGAAAGGAATGGAAGCTATCTGAGATTGTTGATCCACCCAAGAAATTAGAAGAAAGACTTAGACTTCTCAAAAAGCCTTTAGAGCGAGGACCAACTATCATATATGTACCTACCAGAAAAGAAACGCTGAACATTGCAAAGTATCTATGTGAATTTGGTGTGAAGGCTGCCGCTTATAATGCTTCGGTATGGGCTATGCATGGTATTTAAAAATAGTTTGATTCAATGGACTTTTCAGGTTGGATAAGTAGATGTGTTTCCTATTTGAGGCCTTTAAAACTATTGACCAAATATGCAACCCTTGAAATTCCAAAGAACTTTTATAAAACTTAATTGTGGAGGAAAAGTCAACCAAGAGAATCCTATTGTAACTCTGATGACAAGCTTTAATGATCTTAATGTTCACTCTTGATGCTGAAAGCAACCATTAGATGATCTATATTACATATATTTATTGTAGATAAAAGGTATTATAGCTCGGTATGACAGTATGCAACTGATAAGCTGCTGCAGTCTAAGTAATCAAGAACTAGTCTAGCACATTTAAAATCCAAGAGCAAGATGGTGAGAATTGACCAAGTTCGTTCTTGGTGCCACTGGCTGTTTCATAAAAGGTGGAAGCAGAAGGTCCTGTAAAATCTTTTGGCCTCCTTGATGGTTTTGTTTTCTTGTTAGATAAAGTTTAAAATTATATGACCCCATCATGTCTTTTTATTGGAAACGTTTCTGTTGGCGACATAACTTGTGTGCTCAACACCATGAATTATATTTTTTACCATGGATTCTCTTAAGCAGAAATTTTTAAATGGTAATTTTAGTCTGCTATTGATTATGAGTATCTTGCTCAGTATCAAATTGATTTGTGTGCTCAATTTCTTTCTTCAGCTGCCCAAATCACATCTAAGAAGAGTTCACAAGGATTTTCATGAAAACACATTAGAGGTACGGATATGCAACATGAGTGTCTCATGTTGCTTTGTGATTGTTTTGTGATCATTGCTTGAGTTATCCAATTATTAAATTTTGACCCCATTTTCAGATATTCACTGTGTGTGACCTTCATTTTGCTATCCATTACTTTCTAAATATGCATGAAAAAGTTGACTCTTTTGCCAAAGGGTTGATATGGTATTTGAGACACGGCTCTAACTTGTTTTTACATGCTTCCCTTAGTTGTATATATGACATTATCAAAGTTTGAACTGTTTTCTGCATTCCACAGAACTGAATCTATGCATATAAAGTGAGACACACATGCTTTATCATTTTCAGGTTGTTGTTGCAACGGTGGCTTTTGGAATGGGGATTGACAAATTGAATGTCAGAAGAGTCATCCATTATGGTTGGCCACAGGTATGGCTCGGTCTTTTTTAATAATTGGAGGTTATCTGTATTTCTCGTGCATTAATGCACTTTGACTGGGCCTAGGTGGCATGTAACAATATCTTATTTCCATGTTTAATGAACCTTAACCGGGCCTAGGTGGCATGTAACATATTCTTAGTTTTATGGTTAATGTTTTCACTCCCTGAATCTTCGTGTTTTTCAATTCAATCCTATATCATTAGTTTAATTTAACATAATCAGAGTTTGGAAGCCTATTACCAAGAAGCTGGTCGAGCGGGACGAGATGGTAAATTAGCAGATTGCAGTAAGTTCAAGTACATCTCCTTTCAATATGTTTCATATACACTTTGTTCTCTGGAGTTTTGGCAATTTACATTGTCTCTATTGTTTCACAACCAGTTCTGTATGCAAACCTATCAAGGGAACCATCACTTTTGCCTAGTCGTAGAAGTGAAGATCAGTTAAAACATGCCTATGTCATGTTATCTGATTGTTTCAGGTTTGACTCGATCAGCATATATTTTTACTACTGTCTTGCTTGTATTAGCATTCACCAAAGAATGTTTCATTGTGCATGCAGATATGGAATGAATACTTCATCTTGTAGGGCGGAGTCTCTCGTGAAGTACTTCGGACAGGACTTCCATGACCAAAAGTGTCTCATGTATGCTCACTATGCTTCGGCCATTATTGAATCTTTCAGAATCTAATTAAAATACTGTTATGCTATGAAATTTATTAGCTTTAAATCCTATATATATTTCAAAGTTGCCCAGTTCATGTGACTGTGTAAACAAGGGCTATATGTTTGATCTACTTTTTCCTCAACGCCGTGGCTTTGCTGGTCTTAGGGTGGTATTATTTTTCCATTCCATTTTATTTTGGCACTTTCTAACGAACATGCTGTGTACAGATGTGATGTGTGTGTTGATGGACCACCTCAAATGCAAAATCTTAGAGAGGAGGCGTGTACTTTACTACAAGCGGTAGCTGAACATTATGTGTGTAATCAATTTAATTTTAAGTCTCTATTACACCTGTGATTAATTATTTATTTTACGCAGGAAATTGCATTATGGTCATACTGTTAACTCTATTTATCAGCCATGCATGCATAAGACTATTTTTTTGTTTTTACCTTCATTTAAATCCCAACCGTGCTAATCGATGAATCTCTTTGTGTTATGTGATTTGTCAAATCGCTGATAAGAATTGAATTTTGTGGAAACTATTGCTTTGATTCCAAAACACGAGTGATATGAAGTTCACATTGGTTTGGTGATTGGATTCCCTACTTTCTTTAAGGAACAGAACTAATATATTATGTTGCTTTTTTTAGGGACAAAGATCTGATGTGGATGGTTCATATGACGACGATATACATTTTGACCCTGAAGAAAGAGGAATTAAAGAGAGGCATAGTCTTAATACGGTTGTTAGGAAGATAAGGGAGCAGGTCTGTGCGCGCGCGCGCGCGTTGTGTCATCTTGTTTTATTTGGTTGTTATAGCATGCAACAGAGTTTTAATTATTTCATACGCTCATTATTTGCAGTCTCAAAAATTTTTTACCACTGATTTGTTATGGTGGAGAGGTCTCGCTCGAGTTATGGAACAAAAAGGATACATCAGGGAGGGAGATTACAAGGTGACTTATTCGAGTGGAAAATTTTCCTTCTCCATTCATAGTACTGAATTGTGTTGGTAAAAGGTGTTCTTTTTCTGATGTGCTTTGGGTACTTATTGAACACTTAAGTATTAGTATAATTGTTGTAAGTGAGGTTTTAACTATATCATACTATACGATCGCAGAGCCATGTGCAGATTAGGTACCCGGAACCAACAGAAGCGGGATTGAAATTCATCAAGTTAAATAGTGAGCAAGCTTTCTATGTTTACCCTGAGGCAGATATGCTGCTTGCGGCGAAAAGCAATCACAGAAAGCCATACTCCTCATTCTCGGATTGGGGAAAAGGTTGGGCAGATCCTGAGATTCGTCGCCAGCGGCTCCAAAGAATGCAACATAATAGGAAGCTGTCAAGTCCTAGAAAATCGCATAAGAGAAAGGCTAGTAGATTGAAGCCTGATTTAAGGACTTGTCGCGGGAGACTTGCTGCTAAGCTCTCTAAACACACGTGATCTCAAGATTAGATGGATTTATTTATTAGTCGGTTTATCCATCCTGATCTCGATTTTGTTGAGAAACTGTTTTCATCTTACATGTCTAAGGTTTTACTCCCTCATGTCGTAAGTATAAGGTTATTTACTTAATTTGGAGAGACTGAGGAAAGTAATTAAATTAGGTAATTTTTTGTGATTTCATAATTTTCTAATAATGCCCCTATTTCAAAATTAGAAATAGAAATAGGTGAGAGTGTGTAGGTGATACAATTTGTTCCTAAAAAAGTATATATAGGGTATTTAGGAAAAGATGGACAAATATATGAGAAAATTGGATGAGTCTTATAATTAGGGATAAGTGAGTGTTATTTGGTAGGTTAACGGCTGATTTGGTCATAAAAAATATGAATGAAAATTTGGTAAAAAGAAACATTTAATTTAAATTATATAATGGAGAACAGTATTACTATTGGTCACAGTCTCACAGAGTGTGAAACACTTTAGAATGACAAGTTCACATGCTCCAAAACTCCAACCAAAATCAAAATAAAGTTACACTCAATCTGTGGATAATTTGATCCTATGAAGTATAACCACACCATGCACGCTAATCTACCTGAATGAAGCAAGAGGGTTTGGGGAACGGGAAGACTTGGACCTTCTGAGTTCTTTACATACATTATCCAACATCCCCATAAAGTCTCTCACGATCACAAATATCCTAAGGGGATTTGCATCTTCTTTGTTCACGACCCCATGAAAATACTCTGTGATCTCTTTCACACGAGCTATCACTCTATCTTCATCTCCTTGTAGCTCCCTTAAACTCCTCCCAGCGTAATTTAGGAAAGCCTTCATTGAATTCACAAAGTTCTGACTTTTTTCATCCCCATGCAACTCATGTACCATATGTTGCAGATTAGCCATTCCATCTTTGAGGTTGGAGACTGAGCTGGCAAGAACATCCAAGTCAATTGTGGCAGTCTTCTTTACGTTGTATAATTCAGTACTCAAACCAGAAACAAGTTCTAATCCCATTCTTCTGTAATCATCTTCCTTCTCTTCCTCTGTTCTGTTCTTACTTTTCTGGCTTATCTTCCCCATAATGCTATCCGAAACTCTTATTCCTTCTGATCTAACAATCTCCTGAACAACAAAATGGAGTAATGTAGTTTTGCCATCAGTTCCCTTAACATCAGCTAGCTTGAGAAGGGCGTCGAGTTTGAATGCTCTAGCACCTCCTCTTATTGTCCCAACATTCATACGGTTTCCAGTTTTCAATACAGCTTCAAGTAGTTTCAAGAAGAGCCTACTTGATCTTAGTTCCTTGCATGCCTCCTGTTTTGAATAAATGACCAAGGGAAAATTCAAAGTCAGCGACTTTTAATGAGACAAGTTTATAAAGTGTGTTTTGTTGATTTTAATGATTACCTCAAGCATTGAGAAAGAGTTCCTGAGGTGGACAATCTCATCCTCAAAGGTTTCTTTATAAAGCATGGCTTCAACACGTTGAAAGGCAAATGGTATGCTCAGTATTGCTCTCACAAACTTTTCCGCGGATCCTAAATCATTGATGTCTCCTTTGTAATTCGAAAGCTTATCCTCTTCTTCCTTGGTGGGCACCATCTTCACCAGTGCCTCTAGTTGTTGTAAAGCGAGGCCTTTACCTATATTTTTTTTTTAAATCATTTGGTAAACATCTTCAACTTTTAGAAGCATTAGTCTGATAATTGATTGTCACTAATAAATGTTGTGAACCCGCATGCGTAATATTATAATCTAAATTGAAAGTGGGTGGGGAAATTTACTTATTAGACAGTGGATTCAGACAATTAATGATTATTGAATAATACTGAGTGTCATATCCTTCAACTCTCGGTATGGAGAAAATTATCACTTTATTATTTGTGCCCCCCATTGCTGGCAGAGACATAAGGATTTTGGAACTTGGAATGTATAAAGAAAATAACTTTTTATCATGGCAAAATGATTACAATTTAGTAATAGCGCACTAGCTTTATTACCTTGCATTAGAGCTTCACATAATTGTTCCACTGTCACATTCAAAGCTTTTGAGAGAATTGTAATGTTCTGCAGCCTCTTTGGCTCAAGTAAGTGTTTGCTTGGAGAAGGACTTTTGCTCTTAGTCTCATCGTTCTTCATTGAATTTTGCAAATTGTAGCCAAAAAGTGACTCGATCATTTCCTCATCAAACCTGGTTAAAAGTTAAAACCCTTTATACGATGAAACCAATGATTGAAATAACAAAATAAAATGAACTGCCATTATTAACTTATGAACAACTTACTCAAATGAACTTGTTCGCAGCTTGTCCCAAACCATAGTGCGATCTGGAGCAGCTCTTACTTTGTCCCAATGAAGTGGTTTGAGTTTTGGAAGTGGGGCCCCATCTTTTCCCAGAGGTGTAAACTGTGGAAACTGAGATGGCGGCGGAGGTGGAGTTTTCACATTGATGTTATTATTACCTTTGAAGGGTGGTGGTGGACATGGCGGCGGCGGAATGATTGGTGGCGATCTTGCAGGTGTAGGCTGAAGAGAACAAGGAGACTTATCTTCCACACTTCTATCCATTACTGAGTTTGAGTTAGAATCCAAGTTTCTTGGAGATGATGATGAAGAAAGTGGAGAGTTGGAGGGAATTCTTGACGAAGAAGCAAGCGAATGCAAAGAAAACAATGGCGTTAATAGAGTTGGAGGTGGTGGTGGTGGTGGCGGCGGCGGCGGCGGCGGCGGAGGTGGAAATTGTGAAGAAGTTTCTATCTTTTGCTCTTCCTGCTTTATATTGCATTGTGATTGAGGAGATTGTATATTTGAAGTTTGGGGAGAATAAGGAACTTCCTCTGTAAGTGGAAATGATGAACTGATAGAATTGGAGTGAGACAATGTCTCAGTTACACTGGCTGCTGAAGCATCAGAAAGTCTGATGTTTGATGAATGGGAATCAGGGAAGGAATGAAAACTTTCAGACTCTGATGAATGACGTTCCATGGTGGTGATAAGTTTATTATCTCCCCCATCATCAGATTCGGATTCATGTTTCATTGATTCAACATCCTCGTGGATAGATAGAATTTCCTTTGTGGAGGAACAGCTAACATTATCATATCCTGAACTGATCACTTCTTGATTCAATTCCACCTTCTCATACATCGCATAATGTGGGATGGAACTATCTGAGCTTGTGATTATTGTTTCAGAAGTTTGTTTCAAGCTGCAAGCGTGTTGCTCTATATCATCACCTAGAGCATTTAGATAAAATAGATCTGGAGTAGAGTTCAAACCCACCTGACTTGATGAGTTTTCAAAAGTACACGCGCTTCCTCCCTTTGTGGTACACAGTGGCATTGTCCTTTTGGGTTTCCTTGCATGTTTTCTGCACTTTCTGAAAAACAAGATAAGCCCAAGAGCACAAATCACTGTAGTAACACCCACAGACACAAGAACACCCACTAGTATTGCCTTAGCTTTGCTTCTATCTTTATGTTGAAACTTATGAGCTGATGGTTTAAAATGAGAACGATGTCTTGGAGGAAAGGGATGAGCATACACATGTGGTAATGGATATGGTGATGGTGAAGGAGATGGGGCATCATGTTCAATGTTAGGTGAAGGAGAAGGTGATGGAGAGAGAAACTCAGAATCACCATTGGAGAGCCTTGTGGTTTGGAAGCTGTGTAGACCCAGCAAAGCTCTGAACTTTTCCACTATCACAAGTCCCTTCTCATCATTCTCATCTTGTCCAGAGATTTTCATGACCTGGTTGTCATATTCTTGTCTGTTGACATGGCTATGGAAATTTCCTGCCGGGTGAAAAAGAAGAGCATCCACGGACAAAATGTGAGTTCTTTGGAAACATAGGATCATCAAGAGGAGAAGCATGAAGAAGAAGAGAGAACCCATTTTGGTGCAGGTAAAAGTCTTCAAGACATGAATGCAACTTTTGTGTACATGAAATCTGATTTCCCTTTTGTTGTATTAGATTTTCAAGGATGGTGGTGAAGGGCAGACCCAAAACTGTGTCTTTAATGCTACTCCAAGGAACCCCTGAACATGGCAGTAGTAGTTGTACAGGGTCTTCTTTACTTCACCTGCTCATAAATTCTTCTTTCTCTTTTTTTCCCTGCAAAACACTGTTAGTGCGTAACACAGTTTTGGAAAACATTTCCCTCCTTTCTTTTCACTTGACTTCTTTGTCTTATATGTGGTTTTGGGCCCCTTGTCAGATTAAACTTCTCCCGCTCGTCATGATCAAATGGACAATTAACCCGACACATATTCTTCTTTTTAGTGGAGTTGAGGATTCAAAAGTTTTTAATCTTGTTACATTGAGTCATGGTCTTTTCCATTGAATATTACATTTGAGGAGGCTAAAGGTGATATAATATATATTGATCTAGGCTAAAATGCAGAAGGGTGTGGGGGAGGGAGAGAGTGGGCCCTGTTTGGTTGGGGCTATCCTAACCATCGACGGGTGATTGTACAGAGATATCTTCAGCCCCACAGTGATGAAAGAAAGATGGTTATGGGGAGGGAACAAACAGTCCATCTACTCATGTGACTATGTTTGGCAGTGCAGCTAAAAAAGTTTGACATTAACGTGTCAAAGGGAGCTGCTGTATCTTGATTGTGTTATTATGAAGGGCTAAAAAAGGTTTTAGTCTTTTTCAAACATTTGGCTAGAAAGGTTTTTTACTTTTGATTGCTTGTTCTTTTGCTGTTTTTTGTGGTCCAAAAAAATGGTTGCCACGATTTGGTAAGAGTGATGTTGATTTTTTGGCCTTTTGGGGAAAGATTGTCTCTTTTCCGGTGTCCACACCTAACCCACCCAAAGACGCTCGCGCGTACCTAAATTACTAATTAGAGACAAATAAAGCGGCTTGACCTCATTACTAATTTCATGATTATAGTTATGTTCCTTTGTTGAGCTCAGCAGCAGCTCACTGATTTAAGAGAAAATCAGACGTGACGTGTTCTTCCTTCTTTTTGCAGGAAGTTCCATTAATAACACACGCATGTATTACGTAACCATATAAGATCATAGTAACTTGTTTTCTAATGATTGATGAATCAAAAATTCAAAATGAACAACTAAAGTTTAATACATGCTACGTGAAATTACATTATAGGACAATATTTTAGAAGCGAGTTCAATCAATTTTGAAGAAAAAATTAAATTAAATAACTTAGAATAACTTATTTTTCATATTTAATTCTAAAAAAAATACTACATTAGTTTAGACATTTGGGGAAGGGGTGAAAATTCGAGTCCTGGTGATAATATGAAAACAGGTCGAGTTATTTGTAAATGTAATCATAAACGTACTTTGAATCTTAAAATATATCATAATCCCGTTTGAGCCAGTAATCCATTTAACCTATTAATTATTTTTGGAAAAAAATTATGAATGGATGCTTTTCTTGAAATTGTCATGTTGTATATGGACATGTTGATTGGCAATTATAGAAACCATCGATTAATGTTTGAAAAAAGAACCGAGAAGGGAATCATGTTGTGGTCAGCCGTATTTGGAAGGGACTGAGACAAATCTGAAGGCGAGCGCAGAAGGTGTTCAGCTTGTTAGATCATTTTATAGTATTATTATTGGCGTTATATTCGGGTAGATTGCTTCATTTATTGTGAGGATGATAGAATCAATCAAAGGGAAACTGAATAAAAAGCTGTAATGAGGTCAAGATTTCAGATTACATGAAAGTGAGGCAACAATAAAGAATATGGTATGTATACTTAGGAGGGCATGTGGGACAAGAAACAATGAGACGAGGCTAGAGGAAAAGATGAGAGAATCCAATGCCGACTTATTTCTCTTTTTAAGAATAAGATTTAGATCAACGTACGTGTTTATAAAATTGCAAACTGTGTACTCTGCCGACAAAACAATAGGGTTCGCGCATGCTTGGATATCAGCTCATGAATAAGCATAGTATGACTAATCTCAGATTCGGGGCAAGTGTTCACATTCTAACTTGAATATCAACATTTGTAATTTTGTATACGTGAAATATTATTTATATATTTTCGATCAAAAAAATATTATTTATATATTATTTTCTCTACTCCTTCATATATAATATATTTGAAAATTTGAAATGGGGTTAATAATTTAAATATAAGATTAACTTTTATCTTTTATAAATTTGTCTAACTTGACTATTGATGCTCCCTCAATAATAATTAATTAACTGATGAATGTGGTGAGTTAGAATGTGAATATGTGATTATGGTATCTTGGTATGTCATGTTCAAATTTTAAAAACACGTCACTATAGCTGATTTAACTAATATTTCAATCAAATTTAATTGAGTAAATATGTCACATATTTGATATTGAAGTGGTTTATCATGTTTTAATTCACCACGCTTAGTTGGGCTTTCACAGCACATCCGGTGTCAACTCAACATTTGACTCTTAGTCGCCCTCAAGGGTCTTAGTTTGGATGTATGAGTACTAGACCTGCCAGCCCAAATGGACATTTGCTTCAAATCCATTAAGAAGATACCGTGAAGGCGTGCATGAATATGATTGTGCGAATCACAGTTTTTATCTTCAAGCCCAAAAGATTGTGTATTTCTCGTTGTGAAACTTATATATCGAGCCCAGCCAACAACACAGCTTGGTGATTTCATCCCCTTTCAAATAACGATCATAGCGGCCAATTATTGTTTTAATACATATAAGCTACAGATATAGACGCAGGGTACTGATTTTATAGATAATTAATTTAACTTTAAACCCGTAAACAACTACCATGAATGCTATTGACTAATTTATCATACTAATTTAGACTGAAGTTCGCGGGGATGCAATACTCTAACTTTAGATAAGTGACTGTTAGGCACGCCCTTAAACCTAGGTTTAAGCTCAAACAAAGGTTTTGAAATCAGGATAGATAAAAACTCAGAGTTTTTTCAAAATAGTTTTTCCTGTTAAAACCTAAATTTCAGTCAAGTTAGGCGAATGCTCACAACTTTTTAAATCAAAAACTTAGGTTTGAGGCAGAAAACTTAGATTGCTTGAAACTATTTTTTCCAACTTTTTCATAAACCATTATCTAGAATCAAATTTTCAGAAGATTTTTTTTAGTTTTTTTTCCATTATCTATTCTCCAAAAGTTATATCTAAAAAGGTAGCTATTAATTTATAGTACACGATTCTGGAACTTAGAATTGGGGCTCAAAATAGATGTTTGAGATGTTTGCCGCTATGTTTATTTACTATTGTCAAATTCTAAACAATCTGATTTCTTGCACTTTACACTTATTTGTGTCTTGATATGTTGTGGTCGTTTCATGTTGAGTGAAATGAACTGCCGTAAGTATATAACTTTTGTGGAATAATTTATGGGAAAAAGCTCATTTGGATAATAGGTTATTGAGAATAACTTCTGAAAAAATTGGAAAAATAGTTTAAGAATAAAGAAAAATCATTCTGAAAAGCCTGTGAGTATTTGTGTACTCTAATTTTGAAACTGAAGTTTAGGGCTCAAAATCAAGCTTTGAAATGTGTTGTCAAACATGCATAGTACATTGAGACCACATATCGGAATAGGAAATATAAAGTTAAAAGGCATCATGGTAGTCTCAATTCCACAAAAGCCGATGAAAAAGCTGAATTGTTAAAATAAAATTGAAAAGTAATATGATAGCAAAACGTTATTTGAAAGACTGAATTTGTGTGGATTCACTATTTTCAATCATGAAGGCGTCTGGTGGAGTTGAAGACCCACCACACAAGATTTTAGCAATGACATCAGTTGTTATCCTCTTCCATATCTATATTACAATGACTTCAACCAAACATGTGAGATACACTGACGCGATGACGTTTATAATCAGCTTTTGGCCTCTCTTAGTACGGGTGAACATTCGTTCGTTTATTTGGTTCAGTTTTCGATAAATGCCAAAATAACTGACGAGAGAAAATTTTAAAAAATGAACCGGAAACTGAATTAAACAAGTGTTACTTAATCAAAATATTTTGGTTCAGTTAATGATCAAATTTAAATTTAATTAAATTTTAAATATGTTTGTTAATCAAATAAAATATTCAATGCATTTTAAGTTTAATATCATCTATCAAGTATATTATTAATCATAAAGATCATATAATAATGTAATATATATATATATATATATATATATATAGAAAAATGAACCGAAAAATCCAAAAACCAAAATTTTAAGAAATAGCCGAATTGAAGTAATCTAATACTCCTTCCGTTCCTAAATATAAGATTACTTTGACAAAGTGGATAAGTTCCTAAATATAAGATCACTTTCTATTTTGTCTCAATTTTAGTCCAAATTACCCCTATACTTCTTAACTCCCTCACTTCTCTTTCAAATCCCCATTTATCTTTTAAAGGGGTTGATTGGAAAGTCATGTATTTTGGGAAGATCATGTAATCCTAATTCATTAGAAAGTCTTCCTTAATCTCTCCAAATTAGTCAAAGCGATCTTATAGGTGATCTTATATTTAGCCAAAGTAATCTTATATTTAGTATCGACTTAAAAGAATCAAAACAATCGAATTAAACGAACCAAAAAAATCGAATTGCATTTAATTCGGTTGAGTTTAGTAGAGTAGTTTTCGGTTTTCAATTCTTTTTGTTCAACCCGCTCTTGAGTCTCAACTCTTGGCACCGTTTTTTTGTCCAAAAAAAAAAACTCTTGGCACCGTTTTATGCATATCATCTCCACACCAATACGGTGGTTTCAGTTTTCACTCTTGGAAATTTTTTATCTTATTTTTATTTTTCTGGGATTATATCACCAACAATTCTAATCATTCCATTTGCGTGAGCGAGTCAGTGAAAATAGGAAAACTTAATGTATGTAGGAGATCAGATGATAATATGAACTAATGTACGAATGATGTCTTCGTATCGAAGTTTCTTCTTCCATCAAATTTAGATTATACGAATCCAAAGCTGACATACAATCATTCACCCACTTTTGACCCATTCCACCACATTCTCATGCCCTTTGTGCATGTGTTAGGAGAACATAGACCACAAATAGTGGTTTCAGTGAAAACTAATAGCTTGCATTTACCTAGCTATTTCCTGAACCGTGGAATTTTCCATCTTCATCGTATCATTTTCCTTGTCTTCCATTAATAAATCAGCCATCACGATTAATTAATTCCAAATCTCACAAAAACAGATGCGAAAATGTCAACACGAATCTTGACCTTTACTCATTGTTTAAGATTGCCCACAACGAGTAGCTGGCGCAATTCGATCTCACAGGAACAAACTATTTTAGACAGATACAAATACAATTCCTCTTACTTTGAATGAAAACCCATTATAGTATTGGACATTAAGTACGTGTCTAGATATTTTTCACATACAGTTGGGAAATTTAGAACACGCCACTAGCCACCACTGGAACGTTGACTTCAATCAATTTTGCACGGACCATTAAGAGTAAGCATTTTATTGATCATGTGGAATTTATTAATTGAGTTGTCGGGTTATCTTTATCTAATCACATGTACGTTCACATGCATGGGGTTTATCAAGTGTGGTATACTAAAACATCCTGATATATATTGACTTGCGTCACAACTTGATCTCACAAATCATCAATAGTCCTTATCACACACATACACAAATATTCGCTCCATGGAATTAAGCCAGAGCAAAACCATGATTAATATAAAATAGTTGTATTAAATATGTCAACACTCATATTTAATTTTACCAACCTCTAAAAAGAAATTGTTAATGAAATTTATATATGAATTCGTTGATTAGGGTTAAATAAAAATAATTAAAATGAGTTTTAGAACATGTTAACGTGATTTTCTCTAGGGTAGAAAGTAAAGATGGTACATTCAACATGTAAACTCATAAGTTTTTACCGAATTTAGTGACAATAAAAATTTTATTGATCTGTGACACATTTTGTTGACACACACACATAAGTTTGGAATAATAAAAAAACATAAAAAGATAACAAAAACCTAATGTTATACTCCATGCAATTCACCCTTGTACATTGAGCCGGGGAGTAGGCGCTTTTTGTAAAAATAGTAATCTGCAAATTTGCTTAGGAGTTCTTGGATGTCTAAAATGATAGATAACATCATTGGTTCTTGACCGAACCTGCATGAAGCTGTTTGGTCTGTCCTGAATAGATAGATGGTGATTTTCCTACTGCATAAAAAGGACTAGAAACATTTATCTAAATATGTGTAAATGGGTGGGAAGCTAATTAAATTAGAAAGGCTCTAAACCGGAAGAATAGACCGCAAGTTGATATACGCGTGGACATAAATTCTCTCGGTGTTTTTGTGTATATTTTTGCCAGCCTCTAGGTACGTGGTTAATTGCTTAGCTTGTACATCACTATCATTGCGATCACAAGCATTTGATTTTCCTCAGGACGATGATTCCAGAGTTAATTTGATGCCAGTTATAATAACTCATAGTATGTGCATGAAAAGTAAAAGTATTCATTATTTCAACATTATTGATACATTGTAATATCCCTGCAACTTGCAGTCGCACAGCAAAACTACGTTAAATTATTTCACAGTTTCCAAAAGACACCTGTAAATAAAATATTAAAATACCAAAAGAAGTTTCTTTCGTTGATTAGTTAGACCTCAATCATACAAATGAAATACCGGATAAGATTACGAAGCCACCCCCCACCCACCTATATATTTGTCTCGTACCCTAACATTCTAGACAGCCAAGACTTTACATGCAGATAAAGTAATGTCACACCGTTTCTAAATTCGGAGGGGTATAAAAAATTTAAACGCACTAAATGCTTATTTAGTTTTACATGCATGTCTTTTATTCAGAAGATCGATCTTTATGTGTTAATTAAAAAAAAATCAACACATATATAGCTGGTTAATATAATGTATGTAAAGCCTAGTCAAATCGTTTAAATATTTATTTCCGGCTATAGTATGTTTTTGGTCCTTAACTTTGGAGAAAGTCATATTTTGGTCCCTTAACTTTGGAAAGTGTGTTTTTGGTCCCTAAATTTTGGACAAAGTCATCTTTTAGTCCTTTGACCTTGAAATTTGTGTTTTTAGTCATTTAAATTCGGTTTAAGTACGTTTTTTGTCCTTAAGTTTGCACAAAGTCATGTTTTAGTCCCTTTATTTTGAAAAGAATTGACTAAAAACATATTTTATCCTTTTTTGAAAGGACTAAAAACATCACTTTGTCCAAAGTTAAGGGACAAAAAATACACTTTTCAAATTTAAGGGACCAAAAACACACTTTCTCTCCAAAATTAAGGACCAAAAACACACTTTTCAAAGTTAAGGGACCAAAACATGACTTTCTCCAAAGTTAAGGGACCAAAAACGTACTTTAGCCTTTATTTCGAGCAAGTCTTCATAGAAAATCTTGACATGGATTTAATTTGGAGGTTACCAAATTTAATTTTGAAATTAGTTTGGAGTAATTATCGGTTATTACTAAAACACCTCGTGATAGGATTAGAAATGGAAAAAAGAAAGAAAGAAACAGGGAACAAATTAATTTAAAAGTGGAAACGTGAATAATGAATATATCGAGAGCATGCTATTGGCAATTTGGTTGAAAAAGTGGGATTAATCTGAAGGAAAGAAAGAAGTACATCGCCAACAACTCCCTTCAGTCAACAACAAACACGTATTGAATTGTAGCTATTAACAAATAACATACCCATAGCTCCCATCATCAAAACCGCATACTCGCCCCTGGATTACTCTTCCCTTTTTCTGACTTGTCCTCTTTCTCCCATTTCTTTTATAAATAAACTCATCATTCACCACCTTTCCCATTCTCCCTAGCTCTCATTATAAATAAACTCAAAATCCTCCACTCCCTCTCCAATTTCTCAGCTCCACACCGCCACAATCATCATATCCACCCTAACAAAGCTTCAACACACCAACCTATCTCTCTATATAAAGCGTGTCACATATATAATCTGGATCATCATTATATTGATCAGCAATAATATATAATGGAGATTCAAGAAAACCAGCAGGAATGTTGGTCGGAGACGGATGCTAGCACGGGAGGCAGGAGCACTCCAGGAGGGTTCAGTGGGCCACTAAGTGGGCCGTTAGTGTCCACAAAGAGGAAGAACAACAAGAGGTCAAAGAAGTCAGAACAAGAATATGTGGAAATAACGTTGGACGTGAGAGATGACTCGGTGTCGGTCCAAAACATAAGAGGTGAAGATCCAGAGACTGCCATGCTGGCCAGCCGTCTGGAGAAGAGGCCTGCCTCTTTGGGCTCTCAGCTGTCCTTCAAACTCAGACAGGTCTCCCATGAGCTCAGACGCATGACTTCTTCCAATAGGTTCGATAAAATGGACAGGGCCAAATCTGGAGCTGCACGTGCCTTAAAGGGTCTCAAATTCATTTCTAAGAACATCCTTGGTTCCGACGCATGGCCTCCCGTCGAGCTCCGCTTTCATGAGCTCGCCGTCGACGGCAAACTCCCTAGAGCCCGCTTCAGCCAGTGCATAGGTACATATTATTAATTAGGGGGTGCATAAATATGCATGCATATGCATACAATTTTTTAAAATTAAACTTTTGTTACTAGCTAAATGTGATGGAATTATGATGTCACTGCGCAGGAATGGAGTCGGGTGAGTTTGCTGGGGAATTATTTGATGCATTGGCTCGTCGCAGAGGCATTACCTCTGCTTCCATAACTAAGGATGAGTTACGTGAATTCTGGGAACAAATCACTGACCAGAGTTTTGATTCTAGACTCCAGACCTTTTTCGACATGTAAGGTTTTAAAATTTTTCCCCGTTCTTACTCCGAACCGTTTAGCTGCATTCTATATTTTATTAGTGTTATTGAGGATGGATATTATTATTAGTGTTATTATTTTATAATTAATAATTAATAATGAAGGGTTAAATTGGACAAGTGCTATATATTTATGTCAGGACTAGCAGTCAAGATAAGTGTACATAGTAATTATGGGCAAAAAAATGAAAACAGAATTAGAGTACTCTTGATAATTTATCATACAAAAAGATTCTTAGGCCATGAAGTCCGCATAGGACAATGACATGGCACGTGAAGCCATACGTCAGAGGGTCGGGGCAGTTGTTGAATAAAATTTATGCTATTTTTAAAATGTGCATGCAAAGGGAGGTTTGTAGCATATTGGGGAGGGGTTGTATTCTAAACCATGATAGAATTGGTTTTGTAACTAATGAGCTGATCAGGGCCAAGGCTGTGAACATAGAAATTAAACGCACCAATTAACTTGGAACAGAATTACCAGTTACGGATCCAAGATGGATTGAGTGGGGCAGAGAAATTTATTATAAATTTATTTGCAGATTTTCAAAATAATAATGGAATATACGACAGAATTTATATAAGCCAAAATAGTTAGGTGAAGAAAAGATAAGTAGGAAATGTCAAATTCATGACCCATGCAATTTTCTAATCGTGGCTTCACTAATAACTCTGTACATTAATTCAACGATGCCAGGGTGGACAAGAATGCGGACGGTCGAATAACGGAGGAAGAAGTGAAAGAGGTGAGATTCTTCATTAGAATAGAGAATAAATAAATAAAAATATCAATCATAAATTGAACCACTAACTTTCCACAATTACTGATTGAATATATATTAACTAAGCAGATTATCGGGTTAAGCGCATCAGCGAATAAGCTGTCAAAGATACAAGATCGCGTGGAGGAATACGCAGCACTGATCATGGAAGAACTGGACCCCAACAACCTGGGATACATCGAGGTACGTACGTACAGTATGTTTTATTACTATGATTAATGGGCCGGGAAAATCAAAAGCCCAACAGAAACTAATGGTTGTGCATGGCATAACTGGCAGGTGTACAACTTGGAAACGCTACTACTACAAGCGCCAGCAAAGTCAGCACACTTA
This sequence comes from Mimosa pudica, assembly GCA_029929735.1. NCBI lineage: Eukaryota > Viridiplantae > Streptophyta > Magnoliopsida > Fabales > Fabaceae > Mimosa > Mimosa pudica. Next base: position 17,912,442 of record JAKELP010000013.1, on the reverse strand, counting down.
ACGTCAGGAAGCAGAGTGTTGAGCCAAATGTTGAGCCAGAAGTTGGTGCCAACCAAAGAGAACAACCCCTTTAAGAGAATGCTTCGGCGTTTTACTTACTTCGTGGAGGACAATTGGAAACGTATTTGGGTGTTAGCCTTGTGGCTTTCAATTTGTGTCTCCCTTTTCACGTGGAAGTTCATACAGTACAGGCACCGTGCCGTGTTCCACGTCATGGGCTACTGTGTTTCCACGGCCAAAGGTGGCGCTGAGACCCTCAAATTCAACATGGCCCTCATTCTCCTCCCCGTCTGCCGTAACACCATAACATGGCTCCGCAATAGGCCCAAGCTAGGCGCTGCCATTCCCTTCGACGACAACATTAATTTTCACAAGGTAGTATCGATCATATTATAATATTGTTGCATATTATTCAATTATATGTTACCTTTTAAAACTATCGCAATGCCACTCCGTTCCTTCCCTTTCCAAATTAATTACATGGTCAACTTTTCTTAATAGTAACTATGTTCCAAAATATAATTTAATGTTTGAGCTGGTGGAGTTAACAAATGCATTTTTTTTAATATTACTTTATCTCACATATTCATTTTTCTCATTTTTATCATTACTATCTTTCTTATCCATTCATACATGAGAACATTTTTAGAAACAAAATTGTGTTTCGTACATATTTATTCTCTTAAACTAGTTTTAATAAAATTTTGGGAACCCTTCTATTAAAATCACTTGATATTATATTTTTGGGTGGAGGAAGTAGATAATTATGCATGTGCTTCTCATTTTATTTGCGTAAACGTCTCGTTATACAACCTCTTTGAGAATCGCCTTGTCTGGAGTCGCCTCTTAAGTTTAAGGAACTTCGCAGGGATCGAGCTCAAACACCTTTGACAAATGACACACCTTGGAATATGAACTTCTCATTTTGAAGATACTAAATGTGTCTTTATGTTTTTTTGTGTAGGTGATAGCGTTTGGGGTTGCTATTGGGGTGGGGCTGCACGTGATCCCACATCTCACGTGCGACTTTCCGAGGTTATTGCATGCGACAGATGCGGAATATGAGCCCATGAAGCAGTTTTTTGGAGATGAGAGGCCCAATAATTATTGGTGGTTTGTCAAAGGAACAGAGGGCTGGACAGGGTTGGTCATGCTTGTGCTTATGGCTATAGCCTATGTTTTGGCCCAGCCTTGGTTTCGTAGGAATAGGCTGAACCTTCCCACAACTATCAAAAGGCTCACTGGTTTCAACGCTTTTTGGTACTCCCACCACCTCTTTGTCATTGTTTACGTTCTTTTCATCATTCATGGATACTTCCTCTACCTCTCCAAGAAGTGGTACATGAGAACGGTAAGTTAATATCATTGTGTTTTACTTAAAATAAATTTTATTAATATCCGTTTGTGCTTAATTTAATGATTTTTCTCGGTACAGACGTGGATGTATCTCGCTGTTCCAATGCTACTGTACGCATGTGAACGACTCATTCGTGCTTTTAGGTCCGGCTACAAAACTGTGAGGATTTTGAAGGTACCTCTTATTTTATTTTCAAGAAATCTCTGCTTTTTTTTTTTCAGTTGACCGGTGGCATTTTCAATGATGTCATTCTTCTATGAAAACTTAGGTTGCAGTTTACCCTGGAAATGTGTTGGCGTTGCACATGTCTAAACCACAAGGGTTCAAATACACCAGTGGCCAGTACATCTACGTCAACTGTTCAGATGTCTCCCCATTTCAATGGTATGTTAGTTACACACAAACGCTATGTTAATATGAGAATAGTACAGGCTAAGTTTAGCTTTTGTATCATTTGCAGGCATCCCTTTTCTATTACATCAACTCCAGGAGATGACTACATTAGCATTCACATTCGGACTTTGGGTGACTGGACATCACAGCTCAGAGCTGTTTTCGCCAAGGTACACACAAACCTTAACTGATACTACGTATATCAGCTGTGAAGATATATTTATAATTCCTGAAATTTCTTAAATGGCGTAAATTCACGCTCTCTGTATGATTGATGCAGGCATGCCAACCAGCAGATGAAGGTCAAAGTGGCCTTCTACGTGCGGACATGTTGCAAGGCAACAACAAACCCAGGTTAGCAATCTTCAATGCCATTTCAAAGATAAATAATACTGCTCCGGTCATAAATATAAACCTAGTTGATTTTTTTTAAAAATAAGGTTGTGAACTAAGTTATTAAATTATGACATATTTGATATATTTTTTAAATTATTCATTAGTTTATAGGTCAAATAAATTAATTTAAGGAAAAATTAGATAAATCAATTTTTAATTATCTTATTTTGGTTTTTTAGAGTTTTCTAAAAATGTTAAAATATAACTTGATAGAAAGGGCCATATAATTAAATAAAAACAAGAAAGGGCTATATAATTAAAAAATGACATCTTCATAACTTCTTTCAAATAATGCAGGATGCCAAGGCTCTTGATCGATGGCCCTTACGGAGCTCCAGCACAAGACTACAAAAACTACGAAGTCCTCCTTCTTGTTGGCCTTGGGATAGGTGCCACTCCTTTGATCAGCATACTTAAAGACGTGTTAAACAACATTAAACAAAAGCAGGACACGGAAGAAGGAATGGTAGAAAATGGGCTTAAGAGCAACAAAAGGAAGCCTTTTGTGACCAAGAGAGCCTATTTCTATTGGGTTACAAGGGAGCAAGGTTCGTTCGAGTGGTTTAAGGGCGTGATGAATGAGATCACAGAGAATGACAATGATGGTGTGATCGAACTCCATAACTATTGCACCAGCGTGTATGAAGAAGGAGACGCTCGTTCCGCACTAATCACAATGCTTCAATCCCTCCACCATGCTAAAAATGGAGTTGACATTGTTTCAGGAACAAGAGTCAAAACACATTTTGCTAGGCCTAATTGGCGTAATGTCTTTAAACATGTGGCCCTCAAACACGCTGACCAAAGAGTTGGTGAGTATAGTATTAATTCTACACTTTCATTGCTGGAATCCATATATTCTGCTACTAAATTAAATTAATTAAATAAATATAATTGTTTAAGCGTATTTAATTTCTCTCGACTTATCATCAATATTTTAATTTGTACGTTTTCAGGTGTTTTTTACTGTGGGGCGCATGGACTGGTCGGGGATCTCAGAAGGCTTTCTCAGGACTTTTCCAGGAAAACCTCCACCAAGTTTGATTTTCATAAAGAGAACTTTTAGATATTCTTTTCAACTGTATTATATCTAGTTATACATATAGTCACTGTATTTGTTTCTGTCTCTTTGTATTCTTTCACATGAGGACTGTAATTGATGCATGTTTACTATAGGTAGATAAAATCCTGTATTTCAGACACATAATGATTTGTCGACAGTTTTGCATTCACTTCCTTGGGATGCCAAGTGTATTAGTGATGATGTTGTAAGTTTTCATACGATCAAAGAATCAAGTAATTATTGCAGTATAAACACTTCTTTCTTACAGTGTATGGGCACAACACGCACCAACTTCAGTCATACAATTATACAATTACTATCAAAACTAGACCTTCCTAATTTTAATGATGAACTTTTTTTTTTATCAGAAATTCAGCTGATCAAAGGAATATGTACAAGTCCGCTTTGATAATAGACAAGGACAGGTGACGGTGCAAATCATAAAAAGGAGTATTACTATTGGTACTTGAATAATATTAAATATTAATATTAATGACTAACAACATATTACCAAGTTGTAAGCAACGGAAAAAGCTTAAGATTCTCGTTTTATATGAAGTTCTTAAAATGTTTTCCATGACAAATGGTGGTACTGTGGTAGAATGCTATCCAAGAAAATCCAATCACAAAGAGAATCATACACTGATCAGTAAAAGTAGAAAAAAGTATGGCGAGGCATAAATGCCAAATTGATATAAAGACAGGGGTCCACAACGCAAAAACTTGAAATGAAATTTAATGTCGTCATTCAGCTACATATCCCTCTATTCTGAGACCGAGCCCTCTGATTTACATTGTCTTCATTTCCTTCCCATAGCCCTTCTTTTCATAAACACCTTCCTTTTGTGTCACTTGTTTCAGGCCAATATATATCTAAGCCTTGTTTGTTTGATTTTCTTAAGGCCCCTCGTCCCATCAATTTCATACAACCCTTCCCGAAGTAGAAGTTGGAATGGCTGCAACAGAGACAAAAGTAATAGAAGTGAAAGAAGTGGAAGAACAAATAGAACCCATCTTATGCAAGGCAAGACATTGTTCATTTAACATTGTGAATTTATGATATTCTATTCACCTGTTTGATTAATTAGTTCATTAGCATGTAACAAACTCTAAACCATTTCCCATGCTTTTTTTTTCATAGACCTACGCGTTGAAAGTGTCCATCCACTGCGAAGGTTGCAAAAGGAAAGTCAACAAAATACTACAGAGCATAGATGGTAGGTCCATTAATAATATTTTAAGTTTCAACATTTTCAAATGATTTCACCTGTCTCTCTTGTTTCTTAGATAACTCTCGTTTTACATATACAACATCTCAAGTTTCTCCATAACTCTCTTTTCTGAAATTCAGGTGTTTACAGTGTGAACATCGATTTGAAGAAACAGAAAGTGGTGGTAACAGGAAACGTGGACATCAAGCTACTGATAAAGAAGTTAACAAAAGCAGGGAGGCATGCAGAGATATGGCCTGAAAAGCCAGACTCTAAAAAGAAAAAGCAAGGAAAATCTGATAAACAGAACGAAGCAGAGGGCAGAGAAGATAGCAGCCAAGCCTCCGACGAAGATGAAAAAGAAGATATTAAAGTCATAGTCCAAGGCGCACCCAAAAACTGCGAAGCAAGTGGATTTGCAACCGGAAAAACTGGTGTACAGTTTCAAGAGCCAAAGGCAGAGCTCAAACAAGTTGTGACCGTTTCTTCCGGTAACCAGCCGTCAGGCAATGAAGGTGGCGGAGGGACTAAAAAGAAGAAGAAGAAAAAAAAGAAGGGGCAAAAGAGTAATAACACTGGAGCTGAAGGTGGTGAACGTTCGGGTGATGCACCGGGGAATCTGGCACAGGTTCAAGTAGTGGAGGCAATTTCAGGTATTCCTATACCAACCAATCAGTATCTGCCAGGTCATCACCACGTGGGCCATCAATACCCGCCACACTATGCACCACCAGTGTCTACGGTGAGACATCACGCAGCAAATCCAAGCAATAGCTACAGCACAGCGTATTATAGCTCAAGAGATGATAATGAATTGTATACATTGCAGCCATTGTGTTCTTTTGAGTTCCTAAGCGATGAGAATCCAAATGCATGCGCACTTATGTGAGTGTGGTGCAGAATATAGCGTTGCTTTGGTAGTTTTGATTAGATTGGAGGTTTTTAATTATAGTTAGAAATCTAGTTTTAATGACCCCACGATATTTGTGACTTGTTTTTAAGGAGGATTTTTAGATATGGGGTGGTGGATGGCTATGTATATTTGTTTTGCATCATACTGGTTAAATACTAGGGATAGTACTCAGATTATGCTCCATACATATATATTCTCTATGCCACTTTGATGTTTTGCGGCTTTTTAGATGCTGATGAGGCGGGGCCACGATAAAAAGATAAAAAGGTGAAGAAGAGTGTTGTAAAAGAAGAGTGGGGTGGCGTGTCAAAAAAAAAAGCTCAAGTGGATCATCTAACCAATCCGTTGAGAGATAGAACAATTGAAACGATGGGCCGTGATCGCGAGAATAAAAATGCTAGTTGAGAGGAGTAAATTGGTCTGCAATGATTGTTTTTTTTTAAGAAAAATATTGGAGTCTCTGTCAATTTTCCGTCTAGCAAAACAAAAGACCAGTTAAGTCATTGGATTTGGAAAAAGGTTTGTAAGATTAAAATTGAGCAGTAGAATCGTAGAGTGCTTTTTCAAGCTGTGTATGGTTCACTCGAGGAGCATGCATGCTTATCCTACTAAGCATATTCTCACCTCACCCAAGTGAACTTGATTCCGCCAATCCAATCCTCCCACCCTCCACTTGCTTCCATCGCATTCTTGTCTTTGTATATGTTAGACACTTGTATTGTTTTTCCGGCTCCTCGATCTAGTGATGATATTTGAACAAAAAAAAAAAGATCTAGTGATGATTATTTGTATTGAAATCCCTTTTCGATTAAAATCTTCAAAGTTCATTTAAAAGAATAACTTGAAGAAAATGTTCCTCATTTAATGCATTTTTTCCTACTTTACCCCTAACTCTCTTTCATATTTATTAATGCTTATGTATTTCTCACTCTTAAAAGTACTATAATAAATATGGGCAATTTTGGAAAAGAAGCATTAACTCACTACAAGAAAAGAGTAAGCTAGTCACGTGGGGTATGTGGCGCATGGGGCAAGAGTGACAAAACAATCTATGTTTGTCACGCATGAAATCTCCCAAACGTGACATACACTGCATTTGCTTATATTTGTTGCGTATGGAGATGTTTGCGCGCGACAAAGGAATATATTTATTCATTTTTCATTTCTTTCATGGTTTGTCACGTACTAAAAACGCAGCAAAATAAATTCATGCGTGACACATGCATATAAACACCTGTGGGTTATGTAACGTATGACAGGGTCATACGTCACATGACCCACCTCTCGAGGTGGGGGTTATGTGACTTATGTCACGTATGACCCTTCCATACGTGACATAAATTACATAACCCACCTCGAGATGGGTTATGTGACTTATGTCACGTATGGCCCTTCCATACGTGACATAAGTCACATATGTCACGTATGGCGCTGGCCATACGGCGCTGGCCATACGTTACATAACCTACCTCGAGAGGTGGGTTATGTAGCATATGACCATGGTCATGCGCCACATATACCATACACCACAAAAGGTTCATGCGTGACATTGTGATACATGTTTAATATGGTCATACGCTACATGTCTTCATGCGTGACATATATCATATGTGACAAGTGCATAGAGTGAAATTTTCCCGCCAACAATTCCCCTATATAAACTCACTTCTAAAATCTCCATATTCACCTCATTTCATTTATTTCCTTTACCATCTCCATATTTCTTCCTACACACTATCATTATTTCTTCCTATATAAACTCACTTCTAAAATCTCCATATTCACCTCATTTCATTTATTTCCTTTACCATCTCCATCTTTCTTCCTACCCACTATCATTACAATAAAAACATTTTAGAACCACAAAAATAAAATTAAAATTTGATTTGGGTAACTATTTAGTAACACAATAAAGTGTCAAATTCCAATAAAGGACCCCTAAAAAATTATACATATTACAATAAAAACATTTTAGAACCAGAAAAATAAAATTAAAATTTGATTTGGGTAAAAATTTAAATTTTCCGCGAGTGCATAAAAAAATTTAGCATATTGTGTCGCTTATGGTGTATGATGTATGTCACGCATGGGCACCAACTTTAAAAGAAATTATGTCGCGTATGGTGTATGTCGCTTTTGGACCAGGTCCATACGCGACATAAGCACCTACTTTTTTTGTGTGGCGTATGACGCTATTTGTGGCGTTTTTTTCAGCTTGTCACGTCATGTTTTGTGGCGTTTACTTCACACGTGACATACCTATATTGTCTCGAATTTCAACGCCACTAACCCCTGATTTCATACGCCACTAAGCTATGTTTTTCTTGTAGTGACTCCAGACATCCAACTAACATTCACATGTTTTCTTAAGAAGCGTTTTTTTTGGCGGCTAACTCTTACATTAGGGACCGGAGGGAGTATATACCAAGGCATTGCGCTAAGCATCAAAGCAGCTTCTAATCCAACACGCGGTAGGTTTTAAGTATTCCTTTGGTTCAAACATCCATGAATTGTTTTTTTGAGACATAAATATCAACTTATAATATTTGAGCTCACTCAATTTGAGAGTTTGCACATGAGTTTATCATTAATTAAGCTAAAATATAAAAAACAAACAAAATTTTTGAACTCAATTGATTGAAAGAAAAAAGAGTAAATATAGCACTGATCACCACAAATAAATATTACTAAAAAGAAGTTCGATGCTTGGCGTGTGTAGTTTAATAACATATTCCGGGGGAAATAAGTACTTATACATTAAAAAAGAACTTAACACGAGTATGATCCTTTTTCTTTTTCTTTATTGTATGTGTTCGATCGGACTTATTTTGCATAAGTAGCTCATATTGTAAGGTAAAAAAACAGCTTATGGGTAGGCAGAAAAAAGCTTATTAACCATAATTGGTATGATTTATATGTATTATTATTTAGTTAAAAACTTTATATTTTGTAAGATTTCTAATTCATATGAATTTTTATCCATTACATATATTTATTTAAATTTTCCTTTATTTACAAATAATTGTAATTTCCACTTAACCATCATAATTCAAGCATTTAATTTTATTACTACCTTCGATCCTAAATATATGACCTAATTGGTTTTTTTTTGGAGAGATTAAAGTTGCGAAATAAGTTATTAAATGATGACATATTTGATATATTTTTTGATTATCCATTACTTTATAGGTAAAATAAAGTAGTTTAAGAGAAAAAATTAAATAAATCAATTTATAATTAACTTATTTTGCTTTTTTAATGATTTTCTAGTAAAAGTCAATTAGGTCTTATATTTAGGACCGGAGGGAGTAAGGTTTATGCCTTTTTTGTCGTTTTATGGTCGAACCTAGTTTTCAACATAACATGTTTCAAAAGTTTATTGATAGAAAATATTTTTTCCCGCTAATTTAAGCATAAATATCATTCCAAACACGCCCACTAACTAGTGTGAGAGGAAGTATTACCTCATGAATTTCTAAATTAAGTTTTAGTTTATTTTTTAGAAGATTTTTCTTTGAATTAGTTTGTAAGCTCTCAAAAAGAGGCTGGTGACCCACCATAACCCTAGTGAGGCCCATGGACTAAACTCACCAAACTTTTTGTTATATTTAAAAAAAAGTAACGGAGCGAGCAAGCAAGCGGGAAGTGTGTCACCTATTTATACCTTTCCCGCCAGAACAAGCCCTAATTTCGACAGACAATCATGGAGTTCTCTCTCACCGACAACGCTCTGAAAACCTTCTCTCGTTGCGTTACCTGCCTTGCTCGCGTCGGAAACGACCTCTCCGTTCAAGCCTCTTCCTCTCAGGTACTCCTATTTCTCCATCACTCTTTATTACCACAAAATCATACGCTCATTCCTCACTATAATTCCATTTCCTGACTCTTTTTTTCTTTTTTTCCTCTGCTCCTGCTTACAGCTTGCTCTACACTCTCTCAATTCATCGCGATCAGCATACCAATCCATTAACTTCAAACCAGCCTTCTTTGACGCCTACACTGTTTCCGGAAACCTCGCGCAATTTAGTGTACATTTGAAGGTGGGGGCAAATATGGTATTTCCTCTCTTAACTTCAAATTATTTGAGGATTTGCGTCGTTGACGTTCTTTGTTCAGGATATTTGTGCAGTTTTCAGGACTCCTGTTACAAACATTGATCGTTTGACTGTGAAATTGTCTGATCCTGATGCTTCTAAAGTTCATTGGATCTTGGAATGCAGCTCTGGTAAAATCTTTAATCACTTACTGCTTCCTTAAAATTATGTCATTTTAATTTACAGCTTTGAAAAAAAATTATGCCATCAAATAGCTTTAGATTTGAGATCATGTATAATAATCGTTGTGGAAAGTAAAATGTGTCTTGATACTGATTTCACAATTTCCTTTGAGTTGACTGGACTGTCATACTATTAAAGTAGGCTTAGCCTTTACCTAGCTTATCATCTAAGCCACTTATTATTTTCAACACCTCCACTTTAACGCAAGCTTTGGTTTCTTTTAGCATTGAAGTGATATGATAGTTTTTAATCTGTATAATGGTCCATTCAGTCCAAAATGAACTGAAGGCTTGGGTGATATTGTGGATGTTTTGATTTGGTTTTCTATTGATGTTACGTGTTAATGGTGTTGAGCAGGGGCTTAAAAGTTGCCCTTTGTATTGACTGCAGGGATGAGGAAAACTTACGGGATTCCGTGCAATATTGAAACTGACATTCAGCACTTATCGTTTGAGAGGGAAAAATTTCCAAGCAACCTTGTTGTGAGGCCTCAAATTCTAAATAGGTTACTAGCTAATTTCCAGTCATCTCTCCAAGAGATAACGATAATCGCAACAGAACCTTCCCCTTTACCTTCTGATGGAAAGGCTGTTGAACTTCGAAGTTATTTGGACCCAACAAAAGGTAAATAGGTTCTGTGGAAGACTTGATGAAATATGTTATTGTTTATACATGATAAAGTTTCTTTTGGCAGATAATGACTCATCGCTACACACTCAATTGTGGATTGATCCAAAAGAGGAATTTCTACAGTATATTCATAACGGAGACCCTGTCGATGTGACTTTCAGTGTAAAAGAACTGAAGGTAATGTATGCAAAGCTTTCTACTTACTGTTATATAGGGATTGCTGTCACTTAATCTACTGTTTTTGTTATAAGTGTATCATCATTGTTTCTGGTAATCTTTCTCTCTTCCTTTGCTACTGTATAGTGCATATGAAAAGCATAAAATATTCTTATGGGATGATTTTCTTTATCGTAATGCAGGCATTTCTTTCATTCTGTGAAGGCTGTGAAGTTGACATCCATATACATTTTGAGAAAGCTGGAGAGTAAGATGTATTTTTATATTGAATCAACTTAAATTCTTTTTCTGCAGTTCACTTTTAGGATTCTCATCTCAGTTTATCAATCATTGAGAGGAGTAAAATTTGTGCAGACATTCCTTGTAGTGTTCTTTGATGCTAGATAACATTGGTCAGTGGAGATGTACAATTATTTCTAAGATACCCGTAGTATTTGATTACCTGACGTTAATTTATATTTAATTAGATTCAGGTTTCATGCATTGCTTACATTTATGCAGCCTATGGCGGCTATAAATAGCGCGGCTTATTGAAGTTTTTAGTTTTTTATATTTGATACATATGGGTGCAGGCCCGTTCTATTGGCACCTAAATTTGGTTTGGAAGATGGGCCTGATTCAAATTTTGATGCCACGCTTGTATTGGCAACCATGTTAACATCTCAGCTACATGAACGCGCCTCAGAAGTTCCACAAGAATCTACTAGAATTCATGCTCAAACAGAAAAGGGTGAATCTCATGTGCTGCAAGAGAATTACAAAACAAATGCATCCGAGCTTCCATCTGACCACACCCGTATATGGTCTGATCTATCAGGTAAATTAAATATCTTTGTTTGAACATCATGGAATTCAATCCCAATTCTCGGTTGCTTTGTGTTTGAGATAGAAAGTGCAACTAAAAATACTAGTGGTATAGAACAAAGACAGGCTCAAAGAGAAAAAGTTTTGAAGGATGATGAACAGAGGGAAATTCAAAGGATTGATACGATGCAAATTTCAGGAGCAGCATCGGTTGCTAGAAATAATTTTGTTGAGAACAATATGTATCCTCAATGCTAGTGTTGCCTCTGTTTCTGTATATTAATATCTTAAAGCTTCAATGTTTAATGTCCTGCTCAATTATATTAGGGACGGTTTTAAGGGGCCCCAAACAATATGCTAGGATGACTTTATTGGGTTTATGCTTGTGTTAAATGCAATTTGTCGCTGCATTATTCTACTGGGTTTATGCATTGAAATGCTTGCATTAATGCTTACTGCGTTAATCTCACTTAGTTGTTTAAGACGGTTCATATGACTTCTGACAGCTTTAACATGCATTGTCATTTGACTAATTGTCGAATCTAATGTACCTTGACTTTTAAATTAGCCGCCATCCAACTGAGGAAGATCGTATTCAAGAACCTCAAGGTGAGATAAATCCTCTTATCAATGGGCTTACCTTCATTGCAGCACTTGCTATAATAACAAAATTCATCTTCCATATGGGATACAAGGTAATGGTCAAGGCTTTTCTCAGCATTATCCTAGCAACTGGGTAGAATCTGAAGAGGAGGAGGAGGATATTGGTGGGGATGAGAACGAGCAGTATGTTCAGTCAACACCAACATACTACGAGGAACCATAACATTGAGAGAACTTTCTTGTTCTCTTTTCTCTGTAAGTACTCTTGTCAATTCTTTTTATTTTTTGTACAAGTATTCTTGTCAACTCTTGTAACATGCTTCGTTGCTTGAAGCATTTTCAACTAAGTAGCCCTTGATGATCGTCATTCCATGAAGAACACTTTGAATAAGAGTAATCCAAGTTCAAACCAAATGGGGTAAATTTTGTGATGCGGTGAAGAATGTCAAACTTGTCAATTTCTCACATCATTTAGCTATCAGATATTTTGTCTGTTGAGGTTTAAAGCTAATGAATTATGACGATCAATTATCTCCCTTGATATCCTTACTTTTTTTATAACCTTAATATCCTTACTTGTAACTTGTTTGTACATGTATGATCCTTTATCGTCACCGTTTACTGTCGTTTTACTCGTCTGTCTACTGTTTAGGACTTTTCCTACTACTCTTAGGAGAGATAAATAATTAACATTTTTTCCCTTCAACCAGCTTGCTTTTACGGGGTCATCGAGTTTTGCTGCTTGCTGCTTGCTGCTTGTGGGTTCTTATCACTGTGATTGTCATGGATTAGGCACATGAGCGGAAAGGCTTGTTAAATCATGGGCTACTGTGTGACTGTAAAAATGTATTGAACTTATCAGACATCATCGCCCATATTTCTAGTGCATGAATTTTTAGAAATCTAAAGGCATTTTTCAAATTATGCATGGAGGACAGCATAGGCTTGCCCTCTCTCTCTCTATATATATTGACCGTTGTTTCTTTCTGTATAAATCTGGCCAATAGTCCTCCCTTTCTCTCTTGATCATACATTTTTACAGAATGAAAACGAAAAATCATCATTTTTTAACAATGTGATTAGAAAAGGCAATGAAAAGAAAGGATTTGAATCAGAGTAGGGAAGCAGAATTAGTGAGCTTTAAAAGAAACTATTCTAATTAGATTGTACTATTACAGAAAAGCAAGAATATAACTCATGGGAGTGTATCAAAAGGAGGTAGTGTTGGTAGTGCTGGTAGCTTCTCTTCAAGCAATCATTGACGTGGAATTGGACGTCATTCTTCTCATGAATCCAAAGTAAACCTCTAGTTGACCTGAATCTCTTATGAACAGGTTAAATTTCTATATAATGCTGGGGTGCGAGTATGGAGGAGGCGGAACCTTTCTGTGCATATTGGTTAAATTTATTTGTAGGAGAATATATACCGGGGTATTTTGGGAAAAATGAAGACAAAGTGGTTAAAGGTGTTATAATTAAGACCAAATTAATTGTAAGTTTTGGGGGGAACTTATGCAATATCAACACCCAAAACAAAATTTTCTCAAAACAAACTTTTTAAAAAAGGGAAATATCCTATTTTACCCTTCAATTAACTACTTTATATAACACTGAGTACAATTTTATCTTTGAATTAATTAAAGTGCTCCAATTTCAATGTAATGTTGACACGTGTCATCCACGTGTCAACATTACATTTGGAGTTACTTCAAGAGTAAAATTGTACCTGATGTTAATTTAGGGTGACTAGTAGTCTAGGTGTTTACTTGTGGCAAAATAGGTATTACCCCTTCAAAAATAAAAATAATAAAGAAAAACAGAGAAGGGGAAAACTACGAACCTCAGCAGGTGAACTTGAACCACCCTCTGAAATCATTTCAAACAGCAGCCAAATAATACTACAAATTAGCCAACGCTACATGTGACCTCTACATGTGACCTCAGCTCAGCAGTTGAAGCACCCTCTGAAATCATCGCATCATTTGCTGGCTTAGTTTGAGATGTCTCATACTTACAGGATACCAACTAGTGTGCAGACTGAGACTGCAACCAGGGCTTCAAATTTCAATTCCATTAGAAAAAGATGGTGACGTGCAATTCACTCCTCTCCTTCAGATTCACACTTTTCCTCTCATTTTCTCTTACAGCTTCATCCTCTTCACCTGTTTTCTTCTCCAAAGATTCTTCACCAGCCACCCCCAGAGCCACCCCCTCTGACTTACTCTCTATGTTGGGTCCAAAGTCTCAATCTTTAAGCGTTAATCCTATCGTAGTACAAGAGCTCAAGTCATGTTTCAAGTTCCTCGTTCCTTTTTCTCCAAATGCTGTGTATAGTCAACGCCCTCCTCGACGCCTGTTGACTTTGACTAAACCCACAAAGAGAGAAGTCAACGAGCTTATTTGGTGGCCTCCTGAGTCAGTCTTAGAGCTCGCACGTGTTGCTGTCGATTCTGGTGGTGACCCTGCTGCTATTCAACGCCTTCTTGATCCAACCATCATTCCTGTGAGTTTTCTTGTTCTTTAACCTTTGTTAATAATATTGATTTAATTTCTCAATTGGGGTTATGTTTAAATTTAGTATATTATGCACTTTAGCTTGAATGAGAAATTTTGAATTTTGATTAGTGGTGGAATAACGGTTTTGGTGTTGTGCTTAAGGTTCCTGATATTGAAGGATCAAATGAGAGTAGATGTGAGCTGACTAGAACACCATATGGTAGACGCTTTATCAGTGAGGTTGGCATAACAAATTCCTTACTTTGTTTTGGAAAAGATGAAGAACTAAATAATGTTCATATTAAGAATCTTGTGTTTTACTTATGTATTGCAGGAATTGAACCAGTATCTGAAATTCCTGTTTGATGTCATTGTTGATCGAGGTCCATCTGTTGGATTGAATGTAACTTTGAACCGTTTTGATCTATTCCATGGTCACCTCTTTCTAGCTGTGGATTCTGGAAGACTCGGTATCTTGTAAGTTGATATATTTTTATCACAGTATGCCTGCTTTTTTATTCTGTTCAATGCTCACTTCTATGTTGGTCACCGTGTTTCTAAAAGCACAATTCAATCTTTTAGCTTATTTTGCAATTTGACATTTGGCAGATTCCACGCTAAGGAATACCCGAAGTATGATAAAGAAGTTTTCCCATACAATATGGGATTTTGTCAGCGAGGTACATTAGCAAAACCAAAATCTTAAGCTTCTTTACTGGTCTTTAAATCTTTTGAATATTTCAACAGATTAAAATGAAAATGAAAAAAAAATATTAAGTGTTAACAGGTGATTGACAATTTTCTAGTGCTCAAACCTAAAGCATACGGTTCTCTGAGTGCTCTTTAAATGTTATGAGTGTAATTTCAGGGTCCAAAGTGAAATATGACAATTCAATGAACCTGCGGAATATTCTCTGGCTGGCTCCATTGCCTCACAGTTCCACTAAATCTTGGGTGGCACCAGGTACTATCAGTCGATGTATGCTTTCTGTTCTTTAATTACATGCTTCTAATGTCAGAGCTTATGATAATCTAGAATAAATAAATACACTTTTTTGTGCTATGAAATGGATGTGATAATACTGATAATAATATGTTTTGGTTAAAAAAATTTGCCCAGGCGTTCTTGTGGTGCTGGATGCTCGGCCTGATGGAATCATATACAGAAATCTAATACCTGATTATGTAAATTTTGCACGGACCATATATGAAGGTTTTGTATTAATATATTTTATTCATTGCTGATTTATTAAGATGGGAGCTTGAAATTTTGTTTTGGAAGGATGAGGTAATTGATTTTGTGATGCCACCTCGGTGCAGATGATCTTGGGGATGTTGCTGTTGATGTGAACTGCTTGAACGTTGGATCTGAACCTCCAAATTATCAAATTTTCATATGCTGATACTCTTCGCAAACATATTCTTTACTTGACATGCTGGTTACTTTTGCAATAATAAGTTCATGCTCCTATCTGAGGCAAATCAACAGTCCCGATTGAGAATTTTGTGCTGTTCTGAGAATGTTCCTTTTGCAGGAATATGAAATCTATAGGATGATTGAATGAGAAAGCTCCTGGTGGCATGGGTTCAAAGCTTCTGCATGATAACGCAATGATCGTCCAACAAACATTCATTCCCCTGATAACATTGTTTCCTTTTCTTTATTCCCTTTTTCCCAGCCTAATAAGTTTGTTTATTTCCATGTTCATCTTTTCCTTTAGGGCCCGTTTGGTTCAATTACATTACATCATATTACATGTAATCCTGATGCAACAGGGTCCCTTTATTGCCATGTAAATTTATGCTCAAATGTCCTTGAACTGGATGATAAAGTTGTGTTGAGAATTTTATCTTGTACTACTTGAGCAAATGTACGGTTTTCTATGTTTTCTTCCATGTCTAAACACTGCCTAATGATACATCACATTGATAAGAGATTCGATTACATATTTTCATTGCTCATTCTCTTACTAGTCAACCTAATTTTATTTCCCATAGTTATTTTTAGCAAAACTATTATGTCATGATGTAGAAACATATTCTCCTAAAAAAGTTTCCATTGCCGGGAATCGAACCCGGGTCTCTTGGGTGAAAGCCAAGTATCCTGACCGCTGGACGACAATGGAACTTTAATTGCTGTATGGGAAATAATAAAATACAAAACTAATGAAGTCCCGACCCGACATTAACAAATTTGAGTACTGGGCTTCACAGTTCTACAGTTTGTGGGTCAATCAATAATCACTCAGGACCAAAAACATAAAGAGGCCCTGCCGATGAAAAATTATTTTGCATGAAAACAGACTACCAAAGACTTGATGGAAAATATACACTATGGCAAGATCTGAGATAAGATATCATTCACTAGGACGTAGTTTAGGAAAGCAGTAACTGTAATATCCGTTGGATAACAATTAAACTCAAACTAGGACGGAGTTTAAGTTTGTGGCGCAGGAAGTGAGCTTTGGTGGGAAGAAAAAAACACCTTTAATATCAATGATTGACCTCCTTTAGTTAGTAATGGCGTCTCCAAGTTGGCTTCCTTCGCTTAACACACCTGTCAGTATCATTAATCCGAGAGTTGGCGTACTTGGTATTGTCACATAATAAAATAAGACAGGCAACGATACGGAAATCATATAACGGCCAATGGGAGCACAAAGATCCAAATCATTTGGACTCACATGACATGGAATGGATATTATATTATACTTAGTACTGTATGTATATTATATTCTCAACTTATTAGCTCACTCTCCCTTTTGCACTTGAGTGAGTGAACACACCTTAGCTTAGCTTTTTGTTGTCTCACAGAGAATCCAGCAATGGCAGAAATCACTGCCGATTCTAGTCTTCAGCACAGTCTGACTGAGAAGCCACCTAAGCCAAAGCGTGTGGCCTCCCTCGATATCTTCCGAGGCCTTACTGTCGCGGTGCTTCTTCCTTCTCTCATCCTTTTCATTACTATATCAACCCAATTGTATGTTTAGTTATAGAACGTTGACTTAACTTTCTTTTCAAGTTTCAAAGACAACTGCTATCACAGTATCACCTGAATGAATATATGTACATTCTTGGACATGTCAACTACTAATAATTGTAATGGTCATATATATGTGATGCATGTAGCTAATGATATTGGTTGATGACGCGGGGGGCCAGTGGCCTGTGATTGGACATGCGCCATGGAATGGGTGCAACCTTGCTGATTTTGTCATGCCCTTCTTTTTGTTCATTGTGGGGATGGCCATTCCTCTGGCTCTCAAGGTTATTCATTTATTTTGTTTTTCATACTGAATGATTTAAGTCATTTCCAATTCCCATTAATTCGTCATACTTCTGGTTTTTTTTTTTTCTTTTTTTGTTTGTTTGTTCAGAGAGTACCAAATAGATCTCTTGCTGTGATAAAGGTGCTCATAAGGACTCTCAAACTCCTCTTCTGGGGTCTCCTCCTACAAGGTTAGTTAGTTTTTCTGCTTACCGGAAGGACAAGTAACGCAAATAAATAATACTCCTACCTTGTTTGAGGGGATGGAGAAAAATGAACTATCAAATCAGTGTTTGCACAAGTTTTTAAGTTATCACTATCTTCTAATAATTAGATGATCAAGTGGAAGTCACCCTGAACTGAAAGCTGATATTGATGATGAATTTCTATAAAACATATGCTATATTCTGATGATATATTTGAGCTTCACGTGCGATGAAGGTGGTTACTCTCATGCTCCGGATCATCTATTATATGGAGTTGACATGAGACACATAAGGTGGTGTGGCATTCTTCAGGTGATTTTAGTCTCTTTTTGCTTCTTGCTAAGCGCAGGAAATCTTGGCCAAAAGCAGTCAACATAACTGGATTATACTCGGGGATTTTTCCTGTGCAGAGAATTGCTCTAGCATATCTGATTGTAGCGCTGGTGGAAATATATTCAAAGAGTGAACAGGCTGAAGATCAGACAACAACCCAACTTTCATTATTCAAATTATACTTTTGGCACTGGTTAGTGAGATATGATGGTTTATAGTTGATTGGGAACACTATTATATATCCTTTTGACATTTTATCCACCTTTAAAATTTCAGGGTGGTGGCAGCATGCATTCTTATTGTGCACATGGCTTTACTTTATGGAATATATGTCCCAGACTGGACATTCGTTGTCCAAAACCCTGACAGCATTTACCACGGCAAAACATTAACTGTAATGTTCGTTTCTTGAAGATTCTTCTAACTATACTCTTTGAGATTAAACTTGCATTTTCGCTGTCATGTTTCTCAGTTAAGATATGACGAGGAATGGTTTTGCCCTCAACAGAAATCATTATTACAAGACATAAGTAACTGCATAAGATTTTTTTATAATCTTAAATGCCTAAGGAACAATGTCATTAGAGTGCATTTGATTTTAACTCATTGCTTACTAAATCACTTCTGTATTTCTTATTGTGGTTGACCTCAGTCTTCATTATATAGTGTGAAGGACATAATATGGTTGAAATACTTTTAGTCTTTTACTTTTCCCAGCTCTCCCTTCCCCTCCAATATGTTTTCTCTGTAACTTTAGGTAGTCTGTGGCATTAGAGGAAAGCTAGATCCCCCTTGCAATGCTGTGGGATATATTGACAGAGAAGTGCTTGGAATCAATCATATGTACACTCGTCCAGCTTGGAGGAGGTCTGAAGTGTGTAGCCCTTTTCACCCGTCAATTTTTGTCTGCCATTCCTTTGCAAGACTTATTATTTTATGATCCATTTTTAACATTATTGTCTTTTATTAACACGTTACAGGCTTGTAATGAAAACTCCCCATATGATGGGCCATTCAAAAGAAGTGCTCCTTCCTGGTGTTATGCTTCTTTTGAACCAGAAGGAATTCTAAGGTCTGCATATGGATCTTTTATTTTTTAATGACCAAATTTTTATCTAAATTTGGACCAAGTTATAACCATGTTTATGCGAATGCTATAACCTATCATACATTTGGACGACGTATTCTATTAATTAACAATAAATAAATATGGCATGCAACTGCAGCTCAATATCTGCTGTTCTCTCCACAGTTATCGGATTGCATTTTGGACATGTGCTAGTACACTTGCAGGTCAATCCTCTGAACCAAAATAATCGATACTTTATAACAATTGATCACTGCTTGATAGGAGTATATTTTTTTCTTCCTACATTTCAGGACCATTCTTCTAGGCTGAAGCACTGGCTTCTTATGGGCTTAGCTCTCCTTATTTCTGGACTCATTCTTCACTTCACTCATGGTGTGAACTGTCAACTCTGTAATGTAACTCTTTTATTCTGATATAATCCCTTACCTTCTTTTCTTTCTACTGCAGCCATTCCTCTAAATAAACAGTTATACACGCTCAGTTATGTTTGTGTAACATCTGGAGCTGCAGCATTAGTTTTCTCTGCCTTTTATTTCTTGGTATGTTTTTTTTTTCATTAACAAGATCTTATTATTTTGCTTACTTTTGCTGGCTCACGTGGTTGATGGCATATTTACTATTCTGCCTAGCCAGGTCGATATTTGGGGATTCAAATACTTATTCTTGCCTTTCAAGTGGATTGGCATGAATGCCATGCTTGTTTATGTTATGGCAGCTGAAGGAATCTTTGCGGGATTTATTAATGGGTGGTATTATGACGATCCACAAAATACACTGGTATATTTATCTCATCTAATTCTTTGCTCACTTTGGTAGTCCTATTGTATGTACACTAATTATGGGTGTTGTGATGTGTTTATGAGCAGGTATATTGGATCCAGAAGCACGTGTTCATCAAAGTATGGCATTCTACGAGAGTTGGCATTCTGCTCTATGTTATATTTGCCGAGATTCTATTCTGGGCTGTTGTTGCTGGCGTTTTTCACCGACTGGGCGTTTATTGGAAGCTTTGAATTTTTACGTTGGTGTGATTTCGTTCAGTTTCTGTCACTTTCACTCGTACTGCTTTGTATATATTCATTAGATCCGTGGACTCCTGATTTTGTTATGTCGAACCATTAAATCATGTGCCTTTTTTTAATGAATGTCATTTTTAATTAAATTAACATTTAGCAGCTCTGGTGTTGCCTCAAAATTTACTTAGCCAAATTTAATGTTGCCTTGGAGAATTCTCAAAGTTCAAAGATGAATGCTAATATGCTATTTCAGGTAAAAAAAAAAAAAAAAGATAAATGCTACCGCATATAAACACGTGGAGATGGCTATGGTATTTCAAGAGTTTATGTTGTTATATCATTAAGATTTTTTCGATAAAAAAAATATCATTAAGATTGTTATCATTCAATTTAAAATAAAAAAGTCTACGTGCATATAATTGAAAATTATTTGTCAATCATAATATTAAACTTTAATTTAACTCATTCTCACTTTCATCTCTATAATTCTGTTTATCCGGGAAAAAAAATTCATCAACCCGACATACATTACATGAAAAGTAGTCCGCTGAATGAGTGATTATTGGCATCTAATTATTGGCCAAAAAAAAATATTGGCATCAAATTCGATTTAATTTCATATATGTCCAAAAAAAACTGCAATGTAATACTCCTATAATTTAATAATTTCTAGATATTTCATGGTGAATAGATATTATCCTCCCAATTATAAATATGAAAAGTGTTGAGACTTATGAATAAATGAAGGCCCAACCTAATGAACATGGCCTTAGAAAGACTTACCTGAAGGTTGGCCCATAAACGAAAAGGGAAGAAAGAAGAAGGGAATTTACGATTGCAGAGGAAAAATCTACTGAACAAATACAATTACAAATCCCCGTTCATTGTTCCTCTTCTCTCATTTTTCTGTTGATTTCCTCACTTCGATTGTACCTCAAGTGTTGTGTGAACTTGAATTTGGTTAATCAATGGCAACCGCCATGGTTGAGGACACTAATTTTGAAGATGATCAGCTCGCTTCCATGACAACTGACGATATCGTCAGAGCTTCTCGTCTTCTCGACAACGAGATTCGCATCCTTAAGGTTCCTCCTTTATTTCTTAATCTTGCTTTTGGTTCCAGTTATACTGCTTCGATCTTGTCAATTAGGGTTTACTTAGGGTTAAGCGCCTTCAGTTTGTCTGATCTTGTTCCTTTCGAAGATGTTTATATTTCTGAGGATTTGTCTATTTTCCAAGAGTTTATATTTCTTTGCTGTTACTTTTGGTTTTTATCACATGTATTGTCAGTCTCTAAATTATTGCTTGTTTGATGGATTTGCAGGATGAGTTGCAGAGAACTAATCTAGAATTGGAATCTTTTAAGGAGAAGATAAAAGAGAATCAGGAGAAGATTAAGCTCAATAAGCAGCTGCCATATCTAGTAGGCAACATTGTGGAGGTAATCCACTCCATGATTTTATTCTGTTTTTTGTACAATTTGAATACAGATCATTCAGGTTCATGTATTTTCTGCTTATGTGCCTATTAAAACTGATAGAGCTGTGAATGGTACACTAGAGAATTAAAAAAGAGTAGATATTATAGGCTCCTACGTTTGAGTGATAAAAAATGCACCTTCATTTGAGATGCTGAGAGATTTGGAGTGCTAAATAAATATAGAAAAATCCTTATTTGATTTTGTATGAGGCATATTTTCTTGAATAGGTTAGAGATAATAGCACATTGCATTAAAATATTATTCATTTCTTCCTAAAATCTGATTTTTCCTGCATGTCTTAAAGTATACTGCTATCAAGTACTTTTTCACACAAGATTTCAGCTCGTTTGTAATGATTACCCTTATAAAAAGGGTCAACCCAGTTTTAGTCCTCACTTGGTGAGGGTGCTGGGGAAGGGAATATATTATTAGGCAACTGTTAGAGAATCTCTTTGATATTGTTTGAAGAATCTGTTTGATATGCATAATCTCTTTGATATGCATTTATGTTTGATTGATTGTATTTTCCATTTTTATATTCTCTCCTCTCCTATATAATGTCTCACCACCATTGTACAACCTATCAATAAGAGAAATCATTTCTTCTTCCAAATCTCTTCTCTCCTTTTAACATGGTACCAGAGCCTTGTTCGAATCTGAGGAGAATGGTTCGTTCCCGCTGAGATCGCAGAGAGAGAGAGAGAGAGAGAGAAAATATTCGGCCGGTGTAGATCTGGAGCAATCCATGGCGCGTCGCACGACACCGCCACCACCGCTGAGTTCGCGAGGCCGAGTTCGGCCAAAACCTCTGTCCTGCCGTCATTCTGAGCGGCGCGTGGCCTTCACACGCCGCCACAGCAGCGGCGCGTGGCTCCCACGCGCCACCACACCTCCGGCGCGTGAAATTCACGCGCCGCCGTACACGGCCGCCGGAGCTCCGAAAATTCCAGAAACGTGTTTTCGGCCTGTTTTTCCACCACTGTCAGCCGCATTAGCTCCTTCAAAATTTGACAAATCAGATTCTCATCCTATAGCTCTAATGGGTAGCTCCTCAAAAGGTTCAGTGAAGCCTGAAGAAGCACCAGAACTTATGTCAGAGCCTCAGGTGATGATTATCGATTACAAATCAAATGTAAACCTTGTTCAGTCAGGTAATTCCATAATATGAAGCAAATAAGGCACTTGTTAGCTCGCATTCCAATAATGAAGATATTCTGTTGTGGCACCAAAGGTTAGGCCATCCAAGTTTTGATTATATGAAGCATTTGTTTCCAAGTCTATTCAATAAAAATTCAGTACCATTTTCTTGTGAAACTTGCCAACTCGCAAAGCAAAAACGATCCACCTATCCTCAACTATCCTATAAGCCGACAACACCCTTCACAATAATCCATAGTGACATTTGGGGGCCTGCTAAAACCAAAACCCAAGCCAATGCCAGATGGTTCGTAACCTTTATTGATGATCACACTAGAACTACATGGGTTTACCTAATGAAAGAAAAATCTGAAGTGAACCAAATATTCCAAAGTTTCTACTCTTATGTAAAAAACCAATTCCACACCTCTATCCAAATTTTAAGGAGTGATAATGCTAAGGAATACTTAAGTAGTTCTATGAAAGAGTTTCTAACCAAGCAAGGTATTCACCACCAAACCTCTTGTGTGTACACCCCTCAGCAGAATGGAGTGGCTGAAAGGAAGAATAGACACCTCCTAGAAGTAACTAGAGCCATTATGATAGAAAGAAATGTCCCTAAAATATTCTGGGGAGATGCCATCCTTACCGCTGCCTACCTTATCAATCGTATGCCATCCAAAGTTCTCAACTTCTCCACTCCTATACAGAAACTCCTTGAAACCTACCCCAACTCTCCACTCATTCATACCTTACCTCCAAAAACTTTTGGGTGTGTCGTGTTTGTTCACAAACAGGCTGAGGGCAAACTTGATCCTAGAGCAGAAAAATGTATATTTGTTGGGTATTCTCCAAGTCAAAAAGGTTATAAATGCTACAGTCCAATCACCCGAAAAACCATTGTCTCAAAGGATGTAGTGTTTTACGAGAGTGAGGCATACTATCCCAAATTACCCATTCAGGGGGAGAGTGATGGTACAGAATGGCTAATTGTGAATCTCACACCTAAGTCAAGCCTTGAACAAGAGATCTTAGTTTACCCTGAAATGTCATCCAACCCAGTAGACTCTGAAAGAGCCATAACCATCCCAGAAATAGAAATCACCCAGGACAACCTTAGTGAACACAATTCTCAACCCAGAGTGGAAAACAATGCTGAAATCAATACTGAGATGGTCTCTGAAGATCAACATGATGAGGAATTACAATCAGGCAATGAAGCAACTGATAGTAGAGTTCCTTCCGCTCCGAGGAATGACCATGAATCTGACTCGAGAATAGATCCTGAAGAGATGGACTGGCCTATTGCTCTGCGAAAGGGGGTAAGATCTTGTACTCAACATCCTATTCAGAAATTTGTTTCTTATGGTATTCTGTCTGCAAAGATGCAGAGCTTTGTAATTAACACTGCTCAGGTGAAAATCCCACACACTTTCCAGCAAGCTATGACTGATCCTAATTGGAAATTAGCTACAGAAGAGGAGTTGAGGGCTCTCAAAGAGAATAAAACATGGGAGATTACAAATCTTCCGAGAGGGAAGAAGGCAGTTGGATGCAGGTGGATATTTACTCCAAAATTTAATCCTGATGGGAGCATCGACAAGTATAAGGCCAGATTAGTTGCAAAGGGGTACACTCAGACATATGACATTGATTACGAGGAGACGTTTGCTCCAGTTGCCAAGTTTAGTACCATCAACATACTTCTTTCTATTGCAGCCAACCTGGATTGGTCATTACATCAATTAGACATTAAAAATGCCTTTTTAAATGGTGACTTAGAGGAAGAAGTGTACATGGAAGTTCCAGAGGGTGTCAAAGCTCTAATAACACTGTGTGCAGGTTGAAGAAGTCTTTGTATGGATTGAAACAGTCTCCAAGAGCCTGGTTTGACAGATTCTCTAGAGTGCTGAAGAAGATGACCTTTGTTCAGGGGCAAGCAGATCACACCTTGTTCACTAAACATAATGGTGAAAAAGTGACAATTTTAATTGTTTATGTTGATGACATTGTTATTACAGGAAACGATGAAAGCTCCATAGTTCAGCTGAAACAAGCTCTAGCAAGTGAATTTCAAGTGAAGGATCTTGGTCAGATGAGATACTTCCTTGGCATGGAGATAACCAGAAGCAGGAAAGGCATTAATGTGTCCCAGCGCAAGTACACACTAGACTTGCTACATGAGACCGGGATGCTAGGCGCAAAACCGGAGGAGACACCTATGGATGACCAATGCAAACTAGAAATAAAGGAAAAGGGAGTTCCTGCCAACACTGAGAGATATCGGAGACTTGTTGGGAAATTGATATACTTGACTCATACACGTCCGGATATCAGTTTTGCTGTGGGAATGGTAAGTCAATTCATGCACCAACCACAAAAGGAGCATATGGATGCGGTTGTGAGAATACTTGGGTACTTGAAGGGAAATCCAGGTAGAGGAATATTCTTTAAGAAAGGAACAGCTAGGAACTTGGAGATTTATACTGATGCAAGTCTTGCAAGAGACCTAGAAACTGGAAGATCTATCACAGGTTATTGCTCATATCTCTGGGGAAACTTAGTTACTTGGAGAAGCAAGAAGCAGACCATTGTATCACGAAGTAGTTGTGAAGCTGAGTTAAGAGCTGCATGTCTTGGTGTATGCGAAGGAATCTGGATCATCAGATTACTACATGAATTGAGAATTCCTTTTGATGGCCCACTGCAAATATGGTGTGATAACAAGTCCAGCATTGAAATGACCAGGAATCCTGTTTATCATGATCGAACTAAACATGTCGAAATTGATAGACATTACATTAAGGAGAAAGTAGAGGCGGGGATCATGACATTGACGTATGTCCGTTCTTCTGAGCAGATTGGTGATATGATGACTAAACCACTTGACCAACCTACATTTGAGAGATTCCGAAGCAAGCTGGGAATGCTTGACATATACTCTCCAGCTTGAGGGGGAGTGTTAGAGAATCTCTTTGATATTGTTTGAAGAATCTGTTTGATATGCATAATCTCTTTGATATGCATTTATGTTTGATTGATTGTATTTTCCATTTTTATATTCTCTCCTCTCCTATATAATGTCTCACCACCATTGTACAACCTATCAATAAGAGAAATCATTTCTTCTTCCAAATCTCTTCTCTCCTTTTAACAGCAACCTAACATATGCTTTTTGCAAAGTGACTGATATGAACCCATGACCTCAAACTGACAGACCCCATGGAAAGTGAGCTTAACGTTGAGCTAAGTCGGCCCTTCCTTCCCAACTCAACATAATTTGCTTATAAAGAGGCAGTTCCATTTAGGTTTCTAGAAATATTGCAGTCTCTTCTGAAATTCTGATGTGATATTTTTTTGCTTTAGATATTGGAAATGAACCCAGAAGATGAAGCTGAAGAAGATGGCGCCAATATTGATCTTGATTCACAAAGGAAGGGCAAATGTGTTGTGCTAAAGACCTCTACTCGTCAGGTGACTTTGCTGATCATTTCTTTCTCGTTTTTTTGGCAGTGGTAGAATTTTAATTTAGGGTTGAATACAATGTCTTTATTGCTTCGTTTTCTTTCAGTTTTCTGCCATAATGTATTTAGGTTCCACCATGAAAAAATTTCTTAATGCTTGTCACAGCAACCTTGAACTAATTGATGTTTCTTCTGGCTGCAGACAATTTTTCTTCCTGTTGTTGGGCTTGTTGACCCTGATAAGCTAAAACCTGGTGATCTGGTTGGTGTTAACAAGGATAGTTATTTAATCTTGGATACCTTGCCTTCTGAGTATGATTCTCGAGTAAAGGCTATGGAAGTTGATGAGAAGCCTACTGAAGACTACAATGATATTGGTGGGCTAGAGAAGCAGGTGAGATTAATAGTTGGAATTGTTTATGAAAATAACATTTTTTTTAAGTAACGATGAGGGGAGGTGATAGAAGTTCTTTGTTGTTTTGAACAGATCCAAGAGTTAGTTGAGGCCATTGTTTTGCCAATGACCCACAAGGAGCGTTTCCAAAAGTTAGGAATTCGTCCGCCAAAGGGAGTGCTCTTGTATGGTCCTCCTGGTACTGGGAAAACATTAATGGCCCGTGCATGTGCAGCTCAAACAAATGCTACTTTTCTGAAGCTGGCAGGCCCACAGCTTGTCCAGGTATGACAACACTTGTTTTGATTATTGTAATTTGGATTGACAGTCATATCAGGATGTTTCTTATATATGGCCTTTATATATTTCTTATGCTAATGCTTGAATTTAATTTTTATTTCTACAGCTTATATTTGATAGAAATCTGTGTTTCTTTCTCAAAAAGTAGTCCATGAAAGTTTTACTTGCACCAAGTATTTTCATTGTTAGTATGTCTCTATAATGTGTTTGCACTTCAAAATTGGGTTATCTAATCTTGATATTTCAGATGTTCATTGGAGATGGGGCAAAACTAGTCCGTGATGCCTTTCAATTGGCAAAAGAGAAGTCTCCGTGCATTATATTTATAGATGAAATTGACGCCATTGGTACAAAACGTTTTGACAGGTAAAGCAGGCAGGATTCAGATTTTTTTTCTCTCTTATGGGCCAATAACAGGATTTTAGACCTTCATCTGTGAAGATTTGCCCCTTATTTTGGGAGGTTGAGGGATTTCCCATTGAATTATTTATAGCAGTTTGATAATCTTATGAGATGATATTTTTTTTATGCCTAATTGCAGTGAAGTAAGTGGAGATAGAGAGGTACAGCGAACTATGTTAGAATTACTCAATCAACTTGACGGATTTAGTAGTGATGACCGTATTAAGGTTTGTCTTTGTTTCTTGTTGTCCAGACTTTGTATGTTATTGTACAATTAAAAGAGCTACAAGATATTTGCTGCTTTTGGGTTAAGCACCTTTATATTTTATTATTTTGCCTCTTTTGGAGCCAACATGTGCGTAGACTTGTGCTTTGATAGAGTTCTGAATTGTAAAATCTGCTATGAGTTCTGATTTCCAAGCTTGAGTAGCCATTTTCATTTATCTCATAAATTGTAGGTGATAGCAGCAACAAATCGTGCAGATATCCTGGACCCTGCTCTTATGCGTTCTGGTCGATTGGATCGTAAAATTGAGTTCCCTCACCCAACTGAAGATGCAAGGGCCCGAATTTTGCAGGTTTTTCCCTTTTAACTTCTTGCGCAAATAGTTTTATCTTGTGAAATCTGTACTGATTGGCTTCTAATTGTTATTTTTTAGATCCACTCCCGTAAGATGAATGTTCATCCAGATGTTAACTTCGAAGAACTAGCCCGATCCACTGATGATTTCAATGGAGCACAATTGAAAGCTGTCTGTGTCGAGGCGGGCATGTTGGCTCTTCGTCGAGATGCTACAGAGGTTTGTTCTTTGTCTTTGATGTGAAATAGGAAAAATAAGGCGATAGTCATGATTAGTCATGCAGTTATGACTTGTTAGGTACACGTTGCTGCCTCAAGTTTTTTGTTACTTTAGGATCAATGCCTGGATTTACACTAACTCCGTAGTTTCGAGTGAACTGGAATTTTTATTGATAATATCGTAGCAAATTGCTTTATATTGCTTTGAATCTATGGACTTGAGGTCAAATGAATATGTTGTGAAACCTGTTGGTTGTCATGCAAAGCAGCAAAGGAAAAAAATTGGATTGTGGTGCAAAGGAAAAAAATTGGATTGTGGTGTGGATAGTTTTCTTACTTGTTTCTTTATAATGGCAGGTGAACCACGAGGACTTTAATGAAGGCATAATTCAAGTCCAAGCAAAGAAGAAAGCAAGCTTGAATTATTACGCATAAGATAAAATTAATTTTCCCCTCAGCATATGCCTAAGCCTAGGAAAAGATAACGTTGACAATGGATGTTTCTTGTATTTGATTTATGTACTGTCAACACCGTTTCTTCATTGAAGAGAGAGGCGTTATTTCACGTCTGTTTCAGTTATACAAGTTTGATATGCGTGCTATTTCAGAACTTGGGCTCTAATTCATTTGATATGATCTACAGAAGTGTTGCAGAAAAAGAAATTGTTTAATCAAGAAGTTTTTTTCATATTATATGATTATATATATTAACTTATGAGTCAAATAAATTAGTTTTAAGAAAAATGGTGCAATATAAGCCACTTGATGAGTTATATAGGATTTTCCAAAAAAAAAAAAGTAGGTCCTATATTTAAAAAATGAATTGAGTAGTTTAAAATAATTAAATAAAAAGGGATGGATTGTAATAAAAGAAAGTCCTGATCATATGTTGATTGAATGTTTAGACACAATAACGATTGACTTATATAGGCCTGAGCAATTGGAATTTGGTTATGCAATTCAACAATGATATTTTGGTTATTTATCCAAGACATTCAATTTCTCTATACACTTCCAATATCAAAGTGAAATTTCAGGTTTTCATGGGGAATTTTAAATATTTTAGCTTCATGATGAGTTATTTGGGTAGAAGCGGTATCTAGTTTGGAATCCCAGTTGCTCCAGAATATGCTGTGGACATATTCTTTTCAGAGATGGAATGCTGATTAGAATAAAGCAGATGAATCATTTCACATATGGTTGACCATCTTTTAGGCTGTAGCACTGTATTAAATTTAATTTACCACTTGATTTTATTTTTTTCCTCTTTCAGTATAATTGCAAGTTTGCAACAAAATAACAATCTCATTCCGCTCATAACGCGCCAGTACCTACCTGCATCTCCTTAAGCTCCACTTGTATTCCTTTATCACACAGTTTCTCATCTGTTTACTGAAGACTTGGCTTGGGCATACAAAATGAAATTGATTTCTACAGGGTGACATTTTTTGCAGGGTCAGTATTCTCCAAATGCATTGAGTGGAGGATGATTCCAGCGAATGCATATTTGTTTGGATTAATTGTAAATAATTGCTTTTACGCTATAATTGTTTCCCAAACAAAGATGTGCCTGAGGAAAAGGTTGAATAGTCCTGGGGCAATTTTAAGTCTCTGCCTACTTTTAATATGAAGAATATTTATGATACCGTAAATAGTGAGATTTGCTGGTGAGTATCAGTAGTTGGATCTATCTTAAATTAAAATATAAGCTTATTGTTTTGAGTGGAAAAGTAACAAAGGATAGCTCAAACATAAGGAGGCTATTATTGTTCACACCAATCCTTAATTTAATGGTTCATTCTCCATGTATAATGAATGATGGTGGTTCAACCCACTTATGCCGTGTTCAATGATTAATTCAATAATTGTCACGAAATGATCCTGCCGTTGTGATTTAATGTTTTCTTGCTTACCTTCTAATTCAGAACATGTTTAGGTAAAAAATGATATGATGAATCTTTTTAGATATTTTATCAAAAAAAAAGGAATTTTTTTAGAGATGCAACAATTAAATAGTAAAAAAATTTTAAGATATACAGTTTTTACATAAAAATTTAATTTTAAGAAATATTATGCTAAAAAGGTAAAAAAAATGTGAGTTTGATATGTTAAACAATCAAAGCAAAGTTAAAAAGGAAAGATATGGGTAAGTATTTTATGATTAATGTGTGATTTTGTTTTGAAGTATCTCCTCAAAATCAATTTTGGCTGAGAATTTTTGTTAGGTTTAAAATTATACTCGAAGTTTCCAAACATAACACAATTTCCTTAACCCGTTAAAAAATAAAGGTTGATGATTAAAAAGTTGATTATCTCTTACTATTTGGAGAACTTTATTTGTGTTTTCCATTAAAAATTAAAACAAATCATTATTAGATTAAATTAAACTTTTTAAAAAGAAATAAAAAGGATCAACTCAGTTCTATTCACCACTCGATAGGTAAGCGAGCTTACAGTTGAGTTAAACTGCCCTTCTAAACTTTTAAAAAAGAAATAATTAGACAAAATACTATGAATTGCAGGAATTAATTAATTGTAAAGAGATAAAAGGAAAATGGCAATAAGATGAAGGACGCGTGAAACACTGACAAAAAGGCAACCAGACGAATGGGAGCCGTAGATGAGTTTCAATTGGACGGCCTTTATTATCTTACCCAAACACTCAATCATCCAACAGTAACAAATGAAACCTCAAAGATAAAGACGTCAATCGAGAGAGACCCATTCAAAAATATCCGTTTTTTCATTTTTTTCATTTTCCCTTATTCATTCAGATTGCATTAACTATTTCCCCACCAAAATCGATCCTCGTTCTTCATCTTCCTTCTCTGCAACAAATTCAGATCTCACTTTCACCTTTTCACTTTCTCGTTTTCCTTTCATACCGAGACGCAGAGAAGGAAAAATTAGAACTTTTTATTTCTATTTACAAAATTAGGGTTTCGAAGCTTCCGTGTTGTGATGGGTCTTGGAATCGACGACGACGTGGTGGTTGATGAAGCAGACGGTGATGCCGGCGAGGGCTTTGATTCAGTGACTTGTTCAATCTGCCTTGAGGTTGTTACTGATGATGGAGATAGATCGTGGGCTAAGCTTCAATGTGGCCATAAATTTCATCTAGGTAAGTAAATGCTTTGAAAAATTTTATTTCGTTTTGTTTGGATTCATAGAGTTTGAGCTTGCGATAGAATTATAAGATTTGTTTTGTGCTTTTTTAATGTTTTTCAATAATGTCTTAGTAAAATTGAGGAACTATTAATGTGCCAATCGGAAATGTTTTTACCATGGATCGAGATATAGGAGATATAAATAGAAGCCAAGCGTGATATTTGTTGTTTGCATGTGTTTATTATAACTGTTAGCATCACAGCACTGTGGCATCACAAGATTGCATGCAATTATATTCTTATGCCGATGATTATTACTTTGGAGTGTTCAGATTGTATTGGTTCAGCAATCAATATAAAAGGGGTAATGCAATGTCCTAATTGCCGGAAGATTGAGAAAGGTCATTGGTTTTTTGCTAATGGTAATGGCTCTAGGTCATCATATACAGAATCTAGCGCAGATGATTGGGTACATGATGAGGACCTTTATGATCTTGGCTACTCTGAAATGGTAATGGTCTCTACTCTCTGTCGTGTTTATCATTGATAATCAATAGTTTTTTTGGTGATTTTATTTTCTCTTGCGTTGTATTTTATGCTTACGAAAAACGTCATTGATATTATTTTTTATATGAGTTTCGTTTTTGGTGTATTATGCCAATGGCATGTGTTAGCTATGTTTGTATTTTTTTCTTATTGCATGTTAACATGTTTTCCCTATATGCCTACTCTTCCAGAAGTTGATTTAACTACTGCCTTTCTAATTTCTAGTAACGTTTTCTACTGAGCAACCTACGTTGGTTCATTCTCATCTGTGTTCCCCACTTGAAAAATAATTCTAAGTTCTTTCAAAAGTTGTTTGTGTAAAGAAAACACACATATGTTCTCTGGCACGGGCAAAAGTTACAGCATGTTGCTTTTCCTTGTTATTTAGAAAAGCATGAGTACATAAGTTGCTGAAAGGTCTGTTTTACTTTGCGTGTGGGCTATCTTCTGGTAATAATTTTGTCTTCTGTTGCTTCTGGGGCAGTCTTTGGGAGTTCATTGGTGTCCGTTTGGTAGCCTGGCTCATTTCCCTCCATCTTTTGAGTAAGTTCGTAGACTAAGATCTGTTTATATGATTTTCTTTCGTGAAATTCTTGTGCTGCCTTTGTTTAAGTTTTTGTGTGCGTTTAATATCGTAAGAGTATGCATCCCTCTGTTGTTGATTATTGTAACATACTTTTTGATCATTATGAATCATGATTTGGAAGCTATTAATGTTGATAGAAATAGAAAAGGTGGTTCCTTAGAAGCTTCATAAAGAGTGTTGTTCTCTTAAGAATTAAGGTTTTAACAGAAAAAGTCTAATTTAATCTCTCCTCCTTCTAATGATGCAAAACTTGCATGGCTTACTGATGCGGAAGAATCAGTTCTGGTTGTATTTGGCATTGTTTTGTAGTAACTTTGCAATTAGTACCTGTGACCTTTGATATAAAGTCGAGTTGACTACTTTTAAGAGATTAAGGAAGTTGAATAAATTATGTTACTCGTTAAGTTTTGAAAAATTCATGTTTAAGTTGGTCAATTTAGTTTGGGTAAAAACAATGAATATATAAAGTGAAGTGAAAAATTAATTATAGATAGGACCAAAAGTGAGCCCCTATTAGCTCTTATATCTTTATATTTAGGATCAATGCTAGTGTCAGATTTAGAACTATGTTCTACAATGTTGCACAAAAAATTCTAGATGACCATTTTTGATGTCCTTTTTATTTGGGCCGGGGTGGGTGGGGTCTGGTTGCTGAATTCAGCTTTAACTGATAATTACCTTCGTTAAATAGGAAACGAATAGAGTCGAACAAAGGTCTGAAATACTTGTTTTTAGGAAATGATTAGCTGCTTGCTACTCTCTTTAATATTGTGCTCCTTTTTCCAGGGAAGGGGAGTTCTCATCAACTGCATGTAAGATCTTTTTTTTCCTGGCCATCACCATCTCCTTTTAGCTGTAGTTGAAGCTGCATTTAACTGAATATGCTATCTTGACTGGAATGGTGAGATGCAGATCATGATGTTGTGGGACAACATGCAATATTTGCGGAACATGCAGCATCTGCTAGTCATCATTGTCCATATTTCGCATATATTGGACCAATACATCCATCTTCGTCAAACTCTGGAGGAACGGTTTCAGAAGCTTCCAACTTCGCGAACCCCTGGAATGGCCCATCTTTGCCTAATGACATGCCAGCTTCCTACGCTTTTCCTGCTGTGGATGTCCATTATCACAGTTGGGAACATCATTCTGCGCCTTTCTCTACTACCAGCGGTCGTCTTGGTGCTGCTGATCAGCCTTCAATATCACCTGCCAGTCAAAGGCCAGCTAGGGGTGGTATGGAAACACCCAGATCGGGATCTTTTATGCATCCTTTTCCTGTTGGGCACAGGTACCTCAATTGTGATTAGAAAGAAAAAATATGTTTACGCAAGTGATTCAATTGCTCGGATGTCACTTGATACACTTGTGTTCAGTTTATAGTTTATCATAAATAATCCCCATTGATGTTTGATGCACTTAAATTTCTGCAGCTCCACTGGGAGAGCTGGGAGCTCAGCTGCTTCTTCAATGATCCCTTCTTATCCAGGAAGCAATGCTCGGGCACGTGATAGAGTCCAGGCTCTTCAGGCGTACTATCAACAGTATCAACCTAATCATGCAGTCATGCGGACGCCTACTGCTTCTGGAGCTCCAAGATCCACCAGTCATAGAGGATCAGCACAGTTGCCACCACCGGCCTCATCACCAGACCAAGGTGGTGGCTTCTTTCTTTTTCCACCAGGTTCATCAGGACGCAATTTTCAAGAAGAAAACCACCTACCTGGTCGTTTTCATGTACGGGAAAGATTGCCTGCCATGTCGTCAAACCATGTTGATAGAGATTGGGTAGCACACCACCAGCCTCTTGGTGGATCAGACCCAAGTATGAGATCATTAGGTTCTCAATTAAGGCACGGGTCAGAAAGAACGCCTTCACAAAACCGATGAGATGCTTGTTTCCCGCGAAGAAAACTTGCACTATTAGGGAGTACCAAATTTTATATATGCTTGAGAAACGTTTAAGTAATGCTTTGGCCTTAAGGTCTGTCATGTCATGGCAGACTACAAACTCCGGTTGGTCCTGGAATTCACCTGTGAGACAGGTGGCTTTGTGATTGATGGACATTATCTTGCTCTAGTTTCGTCTCCTCTTGGGGGCATAAAATAAGATGGTGTCTAATGGGAAAAAGCAGGTATTTGGACTCTTCGGAGAGCTTGGGGCATTCAAATGACGAGAGCTGCCGTCGCTGGATTGATCATTATCGACTGAAATGCCCCATGTATCGAGAATTCAAGTACTGGAACTTTACCTGCATATCGTTGTGAGGGTGATTTGTTGAAATTTGTGCATGAGCTGGCCCTGTATATGGGAATTGCATGAGCTATGTTTCGTTTGCATGAATTTTCAAGTTCAAAGTTGGATTAAACGAATTTAATCTATGGATGAAAGAAATTCTATCGTTAGATTTTATCGGGTGAAATATAATCCATTAAAAATAAGCAGCTGCGAATATCATGCCATCGAATGGAATTCTATAAGAATGGTTTTTCAATTAAAAATGGCCATGCAATCTCTGTGAAGCGGAGGGTCATTAAAGTTTAATTCGAGTCTCTAGGAAAATGGTCCTGGGCTGAAAGCCCTGGAACTGCTCTTTGGTTTACTTAAATCACACGATTCATCTTGATCCCTTGAAATTAACGACTTCCTGTTAATCTAACCACCTACCTTTTATATTAATAAGTACCACCTTTCTTTGTTTTAAGATATTATTACTTTGCAATCCGAACTGGCAGACTCCTCTAGAGATGTCAAATTGTGAAGCGATATACATTTAACATTTAGCATTGCATGTGAGTAGATAATTCCATAATCCGGTGAAAATTCACTTGTATTGCATATTTGAAGACGATTCCATGATTCTGTGAAAATTAACTTTGTTACAAAATGTCCTCGCAGCGGAACAACGAAATAATAAAAATCAATTTACACTTGTACTTCTCTTGTAATATTAATTCATAAAAAGGATATTCTTGATATCATCGATTTTGTAGTAATACACTAATATAATATAGATCAGCCAAAATAACATCGGGCATAACAGAATGCCATATTCCACCCGGCACAGCATGCTAATAATCAGTCATACAGATAATTTAGTTCTTAATTCGTATAAACTTAGTTATGATGGTGGTTTAAAACAACAACTTTAAATGCACCATCTGTCCCTTTATTTAGAATTCAAAGTCAACGCCATTAGGAGCTAGAGAGCTCGTGCAAATGCTATGTCATAAAGCTCACATAAAATGCCTCAGCGATTCCATCTCTCAATAGCGATATCCAGAGTCAACAGATCTACTGCGGTCAGACCTCACCTGCCAACCAAAGGAGCTCAATGTTACATTTGCGATTGGAACTTCATAATCAACTCCAAAAATAACCTTTAAGGTTAGTGAACATACCGAAGGCGAACGAGATCGCGACACGCTTCTACGGCGAGGACTGTAACTTCTATAAGGCGAAGCCTGCTTAGCACACAAAGAACAGTATAATACAATTATGTTATGGAATAAACTCTTGTTCATAGTAAATACTGCTTTTGTTCTAAACCTCATGTGGCTGGCAGGTGAGATAACACTTACAGATGAATATGGTGATCTGGATCTTGAGCGGGATCTGCAAAATTTATGAAACAATCCAATCAAATATCCATAACGATCCATCAAAATGCTTGATCCACAAGCCCAATATCAGTCCCACATAAAAGTTGCCACAACCAAAAGGAAGAATCAAAACTACCACAAGTCTAACGCAGCTGAAAAGTGCAAGAAAATTAACAATACCCAGTATCTCACTCTAAGTCTGATATAGCTTAACAATCTATTCCTGGCAGTGTAGGATTTCTTGGATAATCCAGCTTTAAGATTCCAACTCATCCATACAACGTCATCTGGTCTACAACATCAGCAGACCATGACTAACATCAATAAGTCACTGTAAGAGGATCAAGGTGTTTCACAGCCACTCATCAATAAAAACTGTTACCTCAATCAGAGTTGCAGGCATCTGAGTACCACATGCCATCAAGATCCTAGCACGCAGTCCAGAGATTATGCAAAAAAAGTCCACACTTAGAATTTCAAACAAGTCAACCTAGGGAACACTGTATAATTTGTGGCCAATTTGATGAACCACTTTACGATTCCCTCTCCACTTTCCCAAACGTGAAGAATCGTGCAGACAAACCTATGGATGTCATACTCATAATAAAGCCTTTTCATACAGAAAGTATGATTTTAAACTCCGATAGGACCACAACAGAACAAAAAAGGTATGTAAGACCCGACTAGAAATATAAAGATGGAGGCATATAATAAAGCTCAATCCATTTGGAAAAAGAATTCGTACACGATATGATACAGATCAATCAAGCAGAATGCAAGAGATTTTATACGAAATACATGAATAATATAAATATGTAATCACCATATAGACTTAAGTTAGAAAAAGAGGGAAAGCAGAAACTTACCTTGAAAGAGATACTGAACGTCTCGAGTGTTTAGCCTTTGGTGACAAACTGCAACATATTAGTCCTGGTCAATTTTTTAATTTATAATTACAACAGAGATAATATCATACTTAAACAGGACAGCAAATCAACCTTATGCCCCTGCCTCTATAACTGCGGTCCTGACTCCAACTGCGGCTTCGGCTTCGTGATCTATAAGGACTGCGGCTATAACTTCTAGAATAGCTCCTTCTTGAATCACGGCTAGGACTCCTAGAATAACTCCGTCGGTCATATTCCCTCACCTAAATCAATCAACAGGCAAAAAAACAAGTGGTTATAACGGATAACCTCACAATGTAGAACTAGAATGGAGCCACAATGCAAATAATCATATACCCGAATGTATGCACGAGAAAATGCATTTCGAAATTCAGAGTCATCCAGTTTCCTGATCTGTGAAAGAAGCAATGCAAATATTGGCATATTATTGAAGTTGATCCACATTGCTGGTTATACAGAGAAAGTTGTCCTCATAAAAATTCAGCAGACAATTAAAAAACCAAAATACTCACAGCATACTTCATATCATCATAGTTAGTATAATCCACGACCCCAGTCATGCCTACAAAAACATTAAATTCAACAGGGAAAACGCACACCTAGATTAGTTAAAAAAAGATATAATACTTGATTGACTTGCAGAGAGCAAAAAATAAGGACGTTGTCAAATAAAAAGTACAGTTCCCTACAATAAAGCCATCTCCCTACAGTCTTACTCTTAGTCTTATTTGAAACATGAATAGCTAATTCTAACTTTGCAGACAAATGCAACTAAAGTCGGATAAGAAATACTACTACGTAAGATATTATTGCACTTACCACCACGCTCCCGAAAGACTTCAGAGAAACATACATCACCAGCTTTACGCATGTGATCCTAGTCATTGG
The DNA here is from genome assembly GCA_029929735.1 of Mimosa pudica. Classification (NCBI taxonomy): domain Eukaryota; kingdom Viridiplantae; phylum Streptophyta; class Magnoliopsida; order Fabales; family Fabaceae; genus Mimosa; species Mimosa pudica. The sequence continues at coordinate 17,874,592 of JAKELP010000013.1, read as the reverse complement.
ACACTCACTATCAGTATAGATTATACACCATTCATCATCCAACTAAAAGGCTTTTACAGTGAATATCGTTGACCCCACCATGCAATTAATGAGGAACTTGATAAACGATCTTAAATAAAATGAACTTGTCATACCTTCAAGTCTTGCCATGAAGCTGAAGAGGGTAATCCAGTGACCAGAACTGCAAATTTTGGAACAGAAAAAAGGCTCGTTAAAATCAACTATGTCATTTTTGGATAAAATTGAAAATAAAAATGAAGATGAAATTAAAATAATGTATGAAAATGCATAGTATACATCAAATAAAATAAAAATACATACCACGATAGTTTGAACGCCTGGAAGCTCCACGGCTACCACCACCACTGCTATAACTACTGTAACGGTCAACTGATGATGAGCCCCGGCCACCGTGTGCAAATTCAACCTGTGGATGTCAGAGAAACAGAGATTCAAAACACGGATTCGGATACTCTAGTATCCGTTTTCTCCTTTTCTTCTCAGTATCCCTTCTTGGGGTATTATTTTACCTATTGAGATTCATCTAATAGCTCATAATTTGCTACTTGTACCATTAAAAATTAAAGATATGTATTATAATATAAAATAAATCAAGAACTTTTATTTTTTTTATTTTTGAACACTTTTTGTGATAAAAAATTTCAACTATCTAGACCTATTTCACTTCAATATAAGGATCTATAAGAGATACAGACTTGTCCAGTTAACTGTAAAATAAAGGTCTAGATAGTTGAAATTTTTTATGCTAAAATTTTTTTTATATTATAATACATTTTAGTTTTATTTTTAATGGTATAAGTGATAAATTATGAGCTCTTAGATGAATATCAATAGGTAAAATAATACCTCAAAAGGGGATTATGAGAAGAAAAGGAGAAAATGGATACTGAGAGTATTCGAACCCTTCAAAACACATTATACACTGTAACACAAACCAGAAAAATAGGAAATGAAAGAAAAAACAAAAGAAGAGAAACTGTATTAACTCGCAATCGAAAACCATCAAAATCATAACCATCTCTATAGCGAATAGCGTCTTCAGCATCATGACGATCCTCAAACTGCAAAAAATGGCATTCAAAAGACATTAGATGGGAAAAAAAAAGACATGCCTCACGTACTTGTATCATGAAATGTGGACATACCTTCACAAAAGCATAACCAGGTGGTCTTGGAGGGATTTTCAAATCAATGTCCACAATAGGACCAAACTAACATCAAGCAATGAAGACAGAAGTAAGTGAACAGAAGCCATAATTGGATGAAGAAAAAATACTAACGAATAATTAATTTTATCAGCTAAAGTAGGCTGAACAAAAAAACAATTGTTTTTGTATTTTTCTATGTATGAAAAATACAATTATTTTTATCCAACCTTATGACATGGCTTATTATATGCTAAGCTAACTGAAAGCAGCCTCATGAAAAGGGACTTTGTATGTTTGTATGTTTGTAGAAATAATATTTTTTATTATTACAAGGCATCTTTAGGCAAAGTATTTCAGCTTGAAACATAAACCATGAGCTGAGTTTACAAGGTTAGATATAAAAAGGTAAGACAAAAAATAAAAAACTATCCATACCTTGTAGAAAAGATCCTCAACTTCTCTCAAACGAACATCACCAGGGAGATTGCCAACGTAAATAGTTCGACTTGATAAGCGACTCATTTTTCCCGCCAAACAATTAAAACTGTAAAAAAGTACATGTCCACCACAAACGAAGTTAATATATACACACACATGATAAAATTCTAGTGACTAGATAAATTTGTGTGTATAGACTATAGAGTGAAGCAAATTGTTAGGATAATTAAATAATATTAAAACCTGAGGAGAAAAATGGAGAAGGAAAGCAGATAGATAGTTTATGGTGTTGAGGAGAGAGAATGGGGAAGCTAATTAAGTTAACTTTGGAGGGAGGAGTTGGTTTTGTGTTTAGGTGCTTCTGGAACTTATGAGTTGGCGCGTTTCTTTAATCTTCCATCCGCCTCCTTACACGTGCACCTTCGAATCTGGGCCTTCCAATTCTGTCGGCCCAAAAACATACTCTGACTCTCAAAGCTTCTTCGGAGTTTCGATTGTTGTTGTTACTTTTCATCTACCTTCTCGGAACTCACCGGATTGGGCCATATCATATGATCAACTTCATTCATGTATGCATTATTACATAATCATCCGTTTTGTTATAAAAATAAGGACAATTTAGAATATTGAGAAGAAAAAGTCTAAGAAAAGGAAGATGAGAAAATTGGAAAGATGTTTTAATTCATTTTTGTTTGGATGCACAATATGTAGTGCAGAGTCAACAACCTCAACTAAGTTACAAGAAAGTAAATATCAAATTCATTCTTATAAGTGTCTGCATTTTAACCTTTGAGTTATATGGCAGTGACAACTCCTAAAGACTATTCATTGGAGATGTTATGGAGAGAAAGAAAGGTCATCAAGAGTTGTAGAAGTATTGACATCTATGTAATCAAAAATTTATTGCATGAACCTATATATTCTAACGAGTTGAATTTTTTTTAAAACAAAAAATAAATATGTTATTTATAAATTGATTTAGTCAAATTTTTTTATAAATTATTTCACTTAACTTATGGGTTAATATATAATCTAATAATCTATAAAACACGTTATAATTAAGCAACTCATTTTGTTCCTTTAATCTCTCAAAAAAAAGTCAACTAAACCTTATATTTAGTTATGAAGGAATAGTATTTTTTATTGTACTCCACAGCATAAGTTCATGCATAATAACCAAACTGCTGAGTGAATAATTAGATCATTTTTATTGTTGGCAAAAACGAATAGTAGCTAGTATGTTGTGTATATGTATCTGCATAAACATTATTTATGATTGTATTTTCTTGAGAATTACATTTTAATTTTGTATGTACATATTATATATTGAAATATGTTTTCCCTCTACAATGTATATTATACTCCATTATTTGTTTATCAATATATGATCTAGTTGACTTTTGTGATAAGTCCTGAGAGAACTAATGAACTACTACTTATAAGTTGATTTGCTTTAATTTTTCTCTTAACCAATTTTGTTCTTTATAAAGTTGATATATAATCCAATAATACTCTCATACGTTATGATTAAGTGACTCATTTAACTACATTAATTTTTTTGTTAAAAAAAAGTCAATTGGGTATATTATTCAGGAATGGGGGGAGAAAGTAAGTTGTTCTTGCTATGCATGTTGTTGTTAGGCTAAATATGGTAAGCAAATACAAGCCATTAGCATATTGTTTTTGTTAAATTATATTAGATAGATCATAGATGGATTGTCACACCAGACTGTCTTGCAATTAATTATAGTTAACAAATCATACTACATTTTTTCAAGCCCATCCTAAAGATCATCGTATGGGAGAGTTGGCTTCATCTAAAAGCTAAGTATTATTCAAACGGCAGCTGATGGTTGGCAAAAAATTTTTAATAATGCAAATCTGGTAATTAATTCAGGTAAAAAAAGGGGGGCTATAGTATTCAGTAGCTGGAATTGGTGTCTGTGTCGGTTTAACTTAAGGTTGCACGCACAGGATCTTGGGCTGGCAGCAATATTAGCGGAAGCTGCAGTGGTAGAGGATCAATTATATTCTATGATCATAGGAACGGAAAATAATGTGTCAAAGAGCGAGATATATACGTGTGTCTGTTGTATATGTTTCTTCCCGGCCGATTGATAGTGTGTCATAGTGTCATGGTTTGTTTTCGTTTGATCTATTACCTTATGCACATCCTTTAGTTACTGATTTTTTATTTGTAAAACTTCATTTAGCCTTTGCAACCAAACTAAAATAAACAATAACTGCAGAAATGATAAGGATATTGGTACAGAGTATAACCTACGTAAGAGTAATTCATGTGATGGCATTCGATTCGAGCCTGCAGTGATTCAGGTTTTGTAGCATTAAGGCTTCGAGATGATGGTATGAAACAATTGATGGGGTTAGGTGATAATTATAATTAAAAGTAGTTTTTGAGAAAGAAGTAAGTTGGAATGATTGGACGAACTAATGTCACTTTCAGGGTTGCCCAAAATCCATACGAAATTAGAGTAATGTCATCAGAATGCATACAGTTACATCCATATGAAGATATTAAGGCGCTATTATGGATTCATTTTCTATGTCTTATTGGTACTATGATTTCCGTCTCCTAAAAGTTATTTCCAAGAATGGTCAGTAGTAAAATTCATCATATATTCAGTATTTTAAATTAAAGAACAATGGGATGAAAATGTTGAAATAAGAAAAAGTTAAGATAAAAAGAAGGATAAGAAAGAAAGGGATTAGTTATCCCATGTGATGTGACCTGTCGGATTGTCTTATTCCCCGAAATCATCCTCACTGAAAAGAACTGGAGATAATCATGTTAGTTTAATTGATTCAAAACAGTTTCTTATTTATTTGTATTTGGTTTAATTGTTATTAGCACTTAGTTAGTGGGTCAGTTAGTTATTTTATTGTGCTCCTTATTTTTAGGATTGTTAGTTACCATTTCCTATTATTTAAAAAGAGTCATGTACACATATCAGTATGTATGCAGTTAATTGTGTGTGTATTCTCCAGAAACGTGCCCTCCTTCTTTTCTTCTTTTCTCTCATTTAACCAACAATTGTGGTACCAGAGCATCAGGTTTCTGTCCTCTTTTCTTCCTACTGCAAGGAACTAAAGAAGAGAGTGTGTGGGTGAGAAAGTTAAACCAGTAAGAGTGAGGGAGAGTGGAAAACACGAGAGTATTCAAGCATTTACGGAATGGCCGCAAACGGAACGTCCGTTTCTTCACAGCCCCTTCTTCCAATTTTTAAAGGGGTCAATTATCACTTCTGGAGTTTGAAGATGAAGACTCTCTTCAAGTCTCAAGAGCTATGGGACTTGGTGGAGAATGGGTTCGAGGATACGCAGCCTACGGAGCCCAGTCAGCAACTACGAGAGTCTCGCAAGAAGGATTCAAAGGCTTTGTTCATGATTCAACAAGCTTTGGATGATGATATATTTCCCAGAATTTCTGCAGCGACAACTTCCAATGAGGCATGGGAGATTCTGCAGCAAGAGTACTTGGGAGATAGAAAGGTAGTTGCTGTTAAATTGCAAACTTTGAGAAGTGATTTTGAGAATCTGTCAATGAAAAAAACAGAGTCAGTGCAAGATTATATGTCAAGAGTGTCTGCCCTTGTCAATCTCATGAGATCATATGGTGAGAGATTGAGTAGTGAAAGTGTTGTCTCAAAAGTATTGAGGTCTTTAATTGGGAAATTTGATTATGTGGTTGCTGCAATTGAAGAGTCTAATGATTTATCTGAACTCTCTTTTGATGCATTGATGAGTTCTTTGTTAGCTCATGAAGATAGGATAAACAGATCAGAAGAAAAAAAGGTAGAGAAGGCATTTAAAGTGAATGAAGATTCTTCCTTCCACAAGGAGAAATCTGAAAATGGTGCTGGCAGAGGCAGAGGCCGAGGTAGAGGCAGAGGCATTCCATCTCATGGTAGAGGACGTGGTGGTGGAAGAGGAAGAGGAAGATCCAGTGAGCAAAAGTATTATAAAGATGCAATTCATTGCTATTATTGTAAGAAATATGGTCACAAAGAAGCTGATTGTTGGAGTAAACAAAGAGATGAAGAAAAGGATGGATATAAGGCTGCTAATTTCACAGAAAAGGTGGAAGAAGGTAAGCTGTTCATGGCTCATTCCCCTGTTAATCATGCTTCAAGTGATATATGGTTTGTTGATAGTGGCTGCTCAAATCATATGTCTTGTTCAAGATCTTTGTTTAAGGATCTTGATGAAACAAAGAAAAGTGATGTGCGACTTGGAGATGATAAGCAAGTCCAGGTTGAAGGTAAAGGTACAGTTGTTATAAAGGACATTCAAGGTGAGACTAAACTTGTTCCTGATGTGCAATTTGTGCCTAATATAGCTCATAATCTGTTGAGTGTTGGACAAATGATGAGCAATGGATATAGAATTGTGTTTGATGATGATGCTTGCACTATTGTTGAAAAAAAATCTGGTCATGTTGTTGCTGTTGTTAAGATGACTCAGAATAAAATGTTCCCTCTTGATGCTTCAAATATCAAGAATAGTGCTTTAATTTTAAAGGGGAACAGTGAAGCCAAATTATGGCATTTGCGATATGGGCATTTAAATGTGAATGGTTTGAAACTCTTGAATCAAAAAGAAATGGTGATTGGGCTACCACATATATCTGAGTTTGAATTCTGTGAAGGTTGTGTGTATGGAAAACAATCCAGAAATTCTTTTCCTGTTGGAAAATCATGGAGGGCAACTGAATGTCTTGAGCTTGTACATGCTGACTTATGTGGGCCAATGCAAACTGAATCACTTGGTGGTAGTAAATATTTTCTGTTATTTACTGATGACTACAGCCGTATGAGTTGGATTTATTTCTTGAAGTTCAAATCTGAAACTTTTGAGAACTTCAAGAAATTTAAGGCCTTGGTGGAGAATCAGAGTGGGAGCAGAATCAAAGCATTTAGAACTGACAGGGGAGGTGAATTTTTATCTAATGATTTCACTGCTTTTTGTGATGAACATGGTATTCGTAGGGAGCTAACAGCACCTTATACACCGGAGCAAAACGGTGTAGCAGAGCGAAAAAACAGAACCGTGGTAGAGATGGCAAGGAGTCTATTGAAAGCAAAGAATCTCCCAAATCAGTTTTGGGGAGAGGCAGCTGCTACAGCAGTATATTTGTTGAATATTTCTCCAACAAAAGCAGTGTTAAATCAAACGCCATATGAAGCATGGATGGGTAGGAAGCCCCGAGTAAGCCACTTGAAGTTTTTTGGTTGTGTAGCATATGCTTTGGTTCCTTTTCATTCTAAACTTGATGAAAAGTCTGAAAAATGCATCTTTATTGGATATAGTCCTCAATCCAAAGCATATCGTCTATATAATCCTATAAGTGGCAAGGTGATTGTTAGTAGGAATGTTGTCTTTAATGAAGAAGCTTGTTGGGAGTGGAATAAAGAAGCAAAAGGTGCTGTTGTTCATGTTCCATTAGAGTTTGATGATGCACAAGTAGCAATACCAGTTCCTGCAAATTCTGATTCTTCGCCTTCTAGTGATAGAAGCAGTTCTGGATCATCAAGATCTTCTAGTGAAACACCACCAAGAAAGTTCAGATCTTTGAGAGATATCTATGCTTGTAGTTTTGCATTACTTGTCTCTGACCCAGCTTGTTTTGAAGAAGCAGAGTTACAAGGAGAGTGGCAAAAGGCCATGGCAGAAGAGATGCAATCTATTGAGAAGAACTCAACATGGGAGTTAGTTGAAGCTCCTGAAGGAAAGAATATTATAGGGCTGAAGTGGGTATTCAGAACTAAATATAATGCTGATGGGAGCATTCAAAAGCACAAGGCCCGGCTGGTTGCTAAAGGATACTCACAACAGCAAGGTATGGACTTTGAAGAAACATTTTCTCCTGTTGCTCGATTTGAAACTGTTAGAGTTATTCTCTCATTGGCTGCTCAATTGCAACTTCCTGTGTATCAATTTGATGTGAAGTCTGCATTCTTAAATGGTGAATCAGCAGAAGAGGTTTATGTCTCACAACCTCAAGGCTTTGTTGTTAATGGCAGTGATAACAAAGTCTATAGGTTGAGAAAGGCTCTTTATGGGTTGAAACAAGCTCCGCGTGCGTAGTACAGTAAGATTGACTCATTCTTTCATGAAAATGGTTTCTGTAGGAGTGAAAATGAACCTACTCTTTATTTGAAGCAACATGATAATGGAGATTTTCTTGTAGTTTGTCTTTATGTGGATGACATGATTTATATGGGTACTTCTGAGTCATTAATTACTGAGTTCAAGTCTAGTATGATGAGGAACTTTGAGATGACAGATTTGGGCTTGCTGAAATATTTTTTGGGTCTTGAAGTGATACAAAGTAAGGATGGAATCTTTGTTACTCAGAAGAAATATGCAGCAGATCTCTTGAATAAATTTCAAATGACAAATTGTGAAGTGGCAGCAACTCCAATGAATATTAATGAGAAATTACAGCGAGAAGATGGGACTGAAAAGGCTTATCCTAAGTCTTATAGAAGTCTGGTTGGTGGGCTAAATTACTTAACTCACACCAGACCTGACATTGCTTTCTCTGTGAGTGTTATTTCCAGATTTATGCATTATCCTACAAAGCAACACCTAGGTGCAGCAAAGAGGATACTTCGTTATGTCGCTGGAACTATCAATTTTGGGATTTGGTACACTAAAGTATCAGATTTCAGATTGTTTGGCTTCACAGATAGTGATTGGGCTGGAAGCATTGATGATAGAAAAAGCACCTCTGGTAGTGCTTTTAGTCTTGGCTCTGGTGTGGTAACATGGAGCTCAAAGAAACAAGAGACAGTTGCATTATCATCTTCAGAAGCAGAATATGCAGCAGCAACTTCAGCAGCAAGACAAGTTTTATGGCTTAGAAAACTTCTTGTTGATTTGCATTTTAAACAGAAGGAGGCTACAGAAATTTTCTGTGATAACAGGTCAGCAATTGCAATGACAAAGAACCCAGCTTTTCATGGAAGAACTAAGCATATTGATGTCCAACATCATTTCATTCGACAACTTGTAGCTGATAAAATGGTGGAGCTGAAATTTTGTGGCACAAATGAGCAAGTTGCTGATATTTTCACAAAATCACTTCCTCAAGCCAAGCATCAGTTTTTTACAGCACAATTAGGTGTATGTGATGTGTCTGACGTTTTGAATCAAGGGGGAGTGTTAGTTTAATTGATTCAAAACAGTTTCTTATTTACTTGTATTTGGTTTAATTGTTATTAGCACTTAGTTAGTGGGTCAGTTAGTTATTTTATTGTGCTCCTTATTTTTAGGATTGTTAGTTACCATTTCCTATTATTTAAAAGAGTCATGTACACATATCAGTATGTATGCAGTTAATTGTGTGTGTATTCTCCAGAAACGTGCCCTCCTTCTTTTCTTCTTTTCTCTCATTTAACCAACAAATCATGGAGGACCACTCCTCTCCAGTTCTACTCATATGAGATTGGACCTTGTTAGGTGCACTCGATTATAAATGTTATAACCAAGTGTAATCTACGTTACTGCTGGTTCCGTCGCGTTCTACTCCCTTCATGAGAATTTGATTCAACAGCTACAGTATATAATTAATACTACAAAAAATGAAGCCGAGAATCTTTATCTCCCGCTCTCAGGACACTGCCCATTTTAGTTTATTTTGGATCTTGCCTCCATGTTACTAGACACCATGCATTGTCAATTTGGCGTCCGGTTTCCTCTATTGTTAAAACACCGTTCTTTCTACCTTACATTCTTATTTTCAATAAAAAAACGTATCAAATGACTTGTTTAATGTAAATAAATTAGTTTGACGAGAAAGTTAACTAATTTAGCAGAAAAATTAAGTAAATCAATTTGTAAATTAAATGACTTGTTTAACATAATTAAAATTTTTCAAAAGATTAAATGTTTTATAGGATAGACTGATAGAGTATATTTAAATAGGAAATAATCTTTTGTCAAGCGATTTGTATGTTTTTGTATTACATATGAATTCTTATGGAAATATCCTACTAAAATATGGTGACTTATCAAGGAGGGGATGGCTGTATAGTTGCAATGATGTGATCAAACGGTCATAATAAGGAGGGAATGGCTGTATCGTAGCAATGTTATGATCAAATAAAGCATCTCTATGCTGCCACCATCTTAGGTCTTGTCATTCGATTTATTTAAGAGTTAGACTAAGTTGCTTATGCCTAGTTTAGGACGAAAAAGAGAGAACTATTATTTAGAAGGACTAAAAATTGGGGAGCGAGATTCTGATAAAAAAAAAATTGGGGAGCGAGGTAAGAAGCACCTGACTGAGTCTGGGGATTCCTATGAGCACAGCGGAATCACACTATGACAGGGGTGGAATGGTGTAATTATGGGGCAATTGGAGGGCATATGCATGTGAATGGGAATAAAGGAAGGGCAACATGCCGTAGAAGGCACCAAAAGAAGCAAGGGTATAACGGAACAAAATATTTGCTATCACGTGACAGCAGCAGGGCCACCATACCGAGTAGTGTCACGTGTCAATATCCTTTGTACCTGTTCCAGGAATCTCCGAGTCGCTGGGGCCCATGTAGAAGCCAGAACCTTATCCACTCAATCCTTAACTCTCGCGTCCGATCTGTTCGCCATGTCATATCCTCCTATTCCCATCAACGGCTCACATCTCCCCTCGTCCCATTGACCTGTTCGATGTTTATCCACTCCCCCCTCCATAAATAAATAAATGTAATAATGTATGCATGCCACTTCTCTAATCTAATCTAATCCAGATCCCCCGATTCTGAATCTCACTCATCACTCCCATCCAAGGCTCTCTCTTCTCTTGTATTCTCTCCTATAGAACTCTTCTGAATTCTGATATAAAACTTGTGTAGTCTATATGGGCCTTTTGGACGCACTTTGGGATGATACCGTGGCCGGTCCTCAGCCAGAGAACGGTCTCGGAAAGCTTCGAAAGCACAACACCTTCTCTGCCCGAACCCCCTCCGCCAAGGGTATGATCAACTTCTTCCTATAATATTAACACCTCATTTATCCCAATCAATCAATGAGACCAGATCTGGCTTTAAACCATGAATAATCAGCTAGCCACTGAATCATTGTTACGTCATATTCGTTCTAGTTGCAAATCAGATCGATGTCCATTTTATCGTCAACGGCACTTTATTAGCTCACCAGAAAATTTTAAATGACATACATGTTGATCTTAACATTTATTCAACATGCATGGGGAGTTTGAAGTAATCAAGGCCTTAACAATTAAAGTGTTCACATCATAAATAAATATGGAGCCTATCTTATAAGTTATAATTAACGCGTGAAAAATTATTCCTCAACATTTGTCTGTTTTGTTGACCTGAAAAGAAAGGTGCTAACTTTGAGATTTGGGGTGTGATATATCAGAATCATCAAGTGAGGAATCGGTGGAGGAGGCCATGAGAGTGACACGTCGCATCATGATCATAAAGCCACCTGGCTACCAGAGTGGATCGCCTCCGGTTTCTCCCGCCGGTTCTACTCCACCAGTGTCTCCCTTTTCCGGTAACCACACTGTGTCCTGTTTCATCTAATTCTAACTATCACTACTACTAAGATTTGCGTTATTACTATTACACCTTTGTTTCACTGATGGGGATGCTTAGCTTGAAGACAAACTATTTTGTCTGCATGTTAGCCACTCCACGTGATAAATTGACGTGCCCAATGTCATTATACACACGTATACACGTATATATATGCATTTATCAATGTATTAATCAGATATCAGAGTCAACTAGCTTAGGATATTTTCATACCATTCTTAGGTTAATTAATTCCATTAATACTTTGTATACATGCCTGATATATTAATGCTCGCGAGTGAATCAATGCCGATTGCCAAACTACGTAGCTTTTACAATGTAGATTCGCTGTCGTTTTCTTTTACTCGTATAAGTTAAGTAGTAGCACCGAATATACAGGAATCATGCTGGATATGTAAAAGAAAATAAAGTGTGTGTATATTGATGGCGTGCTTTTTTCTTAATCTACAGGACAAAGGGACCCCTTTCGGTTCCGTAGAAGATCGACCTCAGATGCGTACGAGAAGGCGAGCCAGGACAAATCATCAAGCTCTTCTCCTTTCGATGTCTGATCGATAAACTACGTATTGATCTGAGTCTCTTTTTGAATGCGAAATAATGTGTGAGGGGTGTACTAGGGGTGTAATTAAGGGTAGGATTGTATGTATGACCTAAGTCTGTGTACATAGAGACGTTTCTCTCCTGTTTTTTTTTTCTCTTCTATATATGCAAGTTTTTTGTGGCTTGAATAAGAAATTAAACCACTACTTCTTCCTGTTTATGTGGACCTTACTCTATTGTCAATGGTCTATATATAATAATGGGGAACAAGGGAGAGTGGCCATGAGCATGCATGTTAAATTATTGTTCCTCGAGGTTGGTTGCTGGGCCACTTGAGGATATAAATCATAAATGAAGGAAAGTGGGGAAAACAAAAATACACATATAATACCAATATAATGTTATTGCAGCGGAAGAAATTAAATTAAAAAACTGATATATAATATTGATATAATGTCATTGCAGCAGACGAAATTTAAAAAAAAAAACAGATATAAATACTGATATAATGTTATATAATGTTATTGCATCAAAGAAATTAAGCTTACCTCGTCATATCCATAATTCAAAAATGAAACTCTTGAAGAACTTGAAAAGGAAAAGAACGTAACAGTTTGTGAAGGGATTTTTCTCGCTGTATATAAAACACAATGATAGAATTTTCATATTATCAAATAATAGCCTATAATAACCCTTCAAATAAGCAAGCACATCAAGGGAACATGTCTCTATATATATCTGAATGGAAATGAATGTACTCCTTAAAAAATATGACCTTTTATTTTTATTCAATTCCCATCAAATTAGATTTAAAAATATATTGGTAAAGATTAAAATACCGTGAACCAAAAGAATATAATAAGATGCTGGTGACAATAACAAATATCTAACAAGTGGCTGTTCTTATCAGCAAGTATGCTTCAATATGAGAACTAACACTGAAGTGGACTGGCCACAAACGATTGCACTGTGCTCGTACTGATGGTATATATAGTTGGAGTAGGGATATTGTCCTATTGTGGATAAACCTAAAAAACCCATCTTTTTTTAAAACAAGGTGCTCTAAATCCCTATAAAATCCAACATCGGTTGAGAAGAAAAACGAAATGTGACTTACAATGGTCTAGATATCTCTCTTTTAATGCATTTTAAAATCGTAAGTGGTGAGGATTCCCCAAAAAGTGTGATCACACTTTTTGATGAATTTGAATTGATGCAACACTAACATGGAGAGCATCAGTGAAAAGTATGGGTATATACATAGTGTTACATATGCAAGGTAGTCATGACATGCAATTCATTTCATAATATAAAAGATAATATGAGAAATTTTTGTGAACAATATGAGTGATGGCATATAAATTCAAACTTTGTTTTTCATTTATGTCCTTGTATATCAAATAACCAAAGGGTGTGAGAGAAAATATGTATGATTTATATTATAAGGGTAGAAATGGAAAATCATATTAAATTTGTCCATAATAAATTACTACTACTTCAACATGTTTTCTTGATGTGTAAAAGGGTTGAGCACCTCTTAGTCTCTTACTCCATCTTATCCTTATTTATAAGATGTTGCCAAAAAAAATTTGTTCCATAATATAAGCCATTTTTTTTTGCCAGAATATAAGGCATTAATAGCCACATTAATGGTTTGTTTCCTATTTCAGAGGCTCAGAGTTAAAAATCCAAAGTCATCATTCAATGAAAGACAAAATTGCAAAAAAGTGGCCGATTTTGCCTAATTATAAGGATCAAACTACAATTTTTTTTAATTTCTAAAAGATAAAATGAACTAATGAAGTGTATAAAAAAATAGGGTAGGAGTCTATGTTTTTGGTGCATTACAAAAATTGTGATGTTGGCAATTTTAATGCCACACTACTACTTGTTAGCGCGACCATCCTCAGTGCTCAATCCTTATTCCTAACAGCCGCATCGCTAGTGAATCCGAGTAGGGTGAAAAATTGCAAATGGAATTAATAAACCATCAATAAAGGTGCTATCTCTACAACATAGGGGTGTTTATTCTGCGTCTTTTTACTGATTACAGGATGCCAAGTTAATATAGAAGATAATACAGTATATACACTAAACATTATACAGCTTTTGGAGCTCGACAGTCCACACAAAGAGCCTTCAAGCTGAAGTAAAGCTATAAGTTCAGGGCTTTTTTATTTTTTATTGTTCCAAAAATAAATTCAGGAGTCAAACATATATTTTCCCTAGCAGTTGAACCAGTTTTAGCTAATAACAACTTTAATCTTGACCAGCTTTTTATGCAAAATAGTACAAAGCAAAGTGAGCAACTAATAGGAAAATAATAAATCTGGACCATTGGACCTTTGTATCAAAGAGGGAAAATGAGAGCTAGATGAGGGAAGAGCATGGGAGGTGGAAGTATGAGGTTCCACTCCTGAGGATTCTACCTGTCCATGAATAGGCTTAAGGCAAGCGTATAAATAGGAAAACTGCTGAGCGAACTCATATGACATTGAATTTCTACGCACTTGTCTGAGAACATGACTTCTCTCTTAGCACTCACAAAATCACACTCTAATTTGCCAAAAAACTATATCTACAGGTGTGTATAAACTATAAAGCAGGCATCTCTGTTCCTGCACAAAAGAATACATGGCTGGGAGGTTTCGGTATATGAAAGTCTCAGGGCCACCACTTGCTTGATCTGCAACCTTCGACTTCTAAATGCTGTAGGCTCCTTTCACAAAATTCATCTACTCGAAGATATTTCCACTTACTCCCCACAAATTCAGCTAGGTGTTTTCCTGCTTGAACAATAGCTTGTTTCCCAATGACTATGCGTTTCTTGGAGGCTGTTAAAAAAGACACATTAGATCCAAATATACCGCAAAAAAATGTATAAAATTATATACAAATTCAAACATTACAACCCCAGAATTGATTATGATATACATGCCTTCTTAAGATTCAATTTTGAACCACTTCCGGATGCTCTGTCTGTGGGTTTCAGTATCTGGAAGGAACAAACTAAATTCTCATCAACGCTCATCAGTGCACCAGCATTATCAAACTCTCCGCCGTAGTTTGGAGCAGAGAATATTGTGACTAGACTTCGATCGGCAAAAAACTCATACCCATCCTCCACCACCTAGAAGATGAGTAAATTTGTAAAGACTAGAATGAGACCTTAATCAACAGAAAACACATGCATGTTAGACAAAGAATGGCATCTAATGTCCAAATTTGAACTACTAAACCTGGCTCAATGTAACACGCAGAGTTGATAAACAGATTCCACAATGGATACCAATGAGATGAACATAACTTTACGAAACATATCGGGCAGCTTTTTCCAGTTTAGAAGAAGTGACTTTGGTTGGTAGACTTAAGAAATCGTAACTTCAGGAAAATGTTAAACTTGGTTCATTAAAAGAGGAAACAGAAAAGGATAGATTGCACAAGTATGAAACTCTACTGGCACTTGTAGAGTATGCTCGTGAGAATAAAGGAAGTGTACCTGATGACCTCTGCAAATGAGGTCAAGGTCATTCTTATCCAAAAATTCTCTGAGTGCAACAGCCCCAAAATTACAGGACACCCCCCGGTCGCTTTCTCCCCAGCGATCAATGGCAGGATTAGGATCAGACCAAAGCAGATCACAAAGGAGACCACTTTCAGGAATATCAGTAGGTCTTTCAATTCTATGTATTTGATCCAAACTTTTCAATTCAGGAGAAAGGCCTCCATGCATGCACAATATTTTGCCACCAATGGTTGCAGCCACAGGCAAACTATTAAAACAGTCAGTAAATATCCTCCACAACCTAACATTAAATCTCCTTTTACATTCATCATAGAACCCATATATTCTATTAATTTTAGCTTCTTCATGGTTTCCTCTCAAGAGGTTAACTTTGTCAGGATATCTTATTTTATAAGCCAAAAGCAAACATATAGTCTCCAAGCTTTGTTTCCCTCTGTCAACATAGTCCCCAAGAAACAAGTAACTGGAAGCCGGAGGGTGGCCACCATGTCCAAATAGCCTCAATAAGTCTGGATACTGTCCATGTAAATCACCTGCAAGACAATCAATCACAATGGAAGATAGTGAGAAGGAAATCGAGATACTTCCACAGCAAATATTCAGCATCATATTGCAATTTCATCGAGTCATCAATTCAATGAGCCATAAGGTTTCTTAACATAGTAGCACCGTTCCTAAATATAAGACCACCCTAATTTAATTAGATTAAAGATGTCAGTTAAGTTAGTTATTAACACATGATATTACCTATCTATCCTAACTATATACTTTTATCCTCACTATCTTTCTCTTGCTTGCTGTCATAATAGATAAGCAGTTAAATTGGGAAAAAGTTGGAAAATTTGAAAAAATGACGTTAAAAAATTGAAATTGGAAAGTGATTTTATACTTAGAATTTAGAAACATGCATGGTAATGAAAGAGAGATGAATGATGGAGGAGTATTTAGAAGAATGAGAGGTGACCGGCGATTATGATGGGAGGATGGAGGGGGAGAAGAATAGGTTGGGAGAGGAAGATTTGGCGGGCGTTGACGCAAAGTTGACGGATCTCCGATTCTGAGAGCTGAACCTGTTTCCCTCCCTTCCCTTCCACAAGCCTCCGGATAATGTCGTCCAACGCTCCCTTCTCCATCATCCCCTCCATCGTCATCGTCATCATCTTCGCCTCCAACGACCAAATCCAAACCCTAAATTCTGTGCAACGCTTTTGGGCCCACAAACGGAGCAGCGCAATTCAATTCAATTCAATTAAATGGAGGAGATTCCAGATAGAGAGGGGAGAGATCATGAAATGAAATGAAATTTGAGAGAAATTGGATAATGGTTCTTGGATTTTGTTTTATTTGATTGAGGAGGGTTGCCTTTGAGGCTCGCGAATGGCGCGTAACTAAAAGAGGCGCGTGCTAGCTGGAGAAGGAGGGACAGGTGGAAAGAGGGGGTTGGTGGAGGCTGCCTCGGTCAAAATTCAGTGTCACGCAGGGCACACCATCAAATACAAAGTGTTATTTTTTCCTCACAATAACCTAAATTGCTTATCTTGGAGAGTTTATCTCAAAGTTGATTTATTTGACTCGCCAGATAGTATATGATCTCCTTATTTGCATGTGCTATAGTTCTTGAGTTATGGGTCTTATTTGACTCCATCCATTCCTTCTAAAAAAAGTTACTGTTAATTGTGTTTTTTTAAAATAAAGGGGAAAGTTATTATTTTTCATAAAGTGTATGCATGTCATTCTTTATTTACATAGATAAGTTCAGGAAAAAATTTGGCCTAAAATAATTAGAATACGTCAATATAAAATAAATTATTTCTGGCTCATAATAATAACTCTAACAAACCATTATAATGAAGTTTCAAATGAAGAATGAAAATTTATCATAATTTTCTATTTCAAATGTTACTGATCTTTTGATTCTCCACTAATTTTAAAAAAATATAAATATGGTTCATAAACATGATTTTTTACCAAATGAAAATGAATCATATTTATGAGTGTTAACTCTTCTTTTTATAAAAAAAAAAATTAGATGAGTTGGTTGCCAATCAGTGCAGAGATGCCTCTGAACTCAAAGAGACCTTGCAGACGCTCATCAATAGATCCTCACATCGGTTAGATTTAAACTCGCAACTATTTACCAAGTGGGGCAACCTTGTTAACTATATATTGTTATATCTACTACATTAGGATATAAGTGGGCTAATATTTGGATATAATTGGACTAACATAGCCCATATTTTAAAACAGTGAATACGGCCCTAAATTTGCTTCCAACCCGAACAAACAAAATCGGCCCAAGTTCTAGTTTAAAAGAGCAAAAACCCTAAATTCACTTCCAGCGCGAACGGCAGTGGGAGGCGGTGCACTCAGCAACCATGGTAGGCTGTTCGATTCTCTGTCTCTCAAATTCTTCGTCTTTCTCGTCATATATGTGCCCGTGGTGACCATGTTTTTCTTTCATCTATCTGTGCACAGGGTATCGATCTCAAAGCTGGCGGCAAGAGTAAGAAGACCAAAAGAACGGCGCCTAAGTCCAATGATATCTACCTCAAGCTCCTTGTTAAGGTCCATATCTTACTTCTACTCTCTTACATATATTATAATTTGATAGCGGAAAACAATTATTAAATCCATGCCTGTTGTAAGAGTATTATCTCGATGATGATAAATGTGATCCCAGCTCATTATGAGACCTTCACTATTTTAGGTCTGGGAATAGATTTACCCACATTTATCTGAGCCTCAAAAAAAGTAACAATTTTTTTGTGCCAGTCATGTTTGAAGCATACTATGATTTTCATTTTGCGTAGCTAATGAATTTAAAAATTAAGATGTGGAAATGAAACAATGTTAATTGGAGTCCAGGCGATTTGGTTTAATGATTTGCAGAGTTATAGTTTGGTTCATTCATTTGCCTTGTGCACTGTTATGCTTGGACATTGATGGAATTGACTTTAAATACAGGGCAGCTACTTGCTCTTTTTGTAAGATCTGTTTTGGTCAAATGCTTCAATCCTGCATTTTATTGAGTTCTCCTTACATACTTATTTTATACTTGCCTAGGAGTAAAAGGTTCCCTATGATGTTAATTGTCCATGCTAATGCTGAATCATGTGATTAATAATATTTCACTTTATTGCTGAGGGAGCCAATATTGCATCTCATAGTCATGCTTCAATTCTCAATTTTCAAGTTTGTAAAAGATTGGAATGTCAAACTTGTTGAAGTATCAGAAAGAAATGCTTTTGAGTATATTTGTTTATTTTATTTTCAGTTAATTGCATGTGAAAGTACAGTTATATTTGAATTGCTTGTGAAATTCTGATTATATGTTACATGGTCAGCTCTATCGCTTCCTAGTCAGGAGAACTGAAAGCAATTTCAATGCCGTGATACTGAAGCGTCTTTTCATGAGCAAAGTCAACAAGGCTCCACTTTCCTTGTCAAGATTGATTAAGTTCATGAAGGGGAAGGTTTGTTATTCTATCTCTGAGTTTGAGCAATCCTTGAAATAGTAGTTTGTCTATGTCAGTACCGTTTAATGTGCTTCTGAAATCTCTTTGTATAGGAAGATAAGATTGCAGTGTTGGTGGGTACCGTGACTGATGATATACGTGTGTATGAAGTTCCATCTTTGAAAGTTGCAGCACTTCGGTTTACAGAGACAGCACGCGCAAGGATAGAGAAGGCCGGTGGTGAGTGCCTGACTTTTGATCAATTGGCTCTCAGGGCTCCTTTGGGACAGAACACGGTATGTGTGATTGTATGGTGTGTGGTGTGTATTTGGAATTGCTGAGAAAATTAGTTCTTGAACTGATAACATCTTGTTTTTAACTCTTTAAAATAGGTCCTTCTTAGGGGTCCCAAGAATTCTCGTGAGGCTGTGAAGCATTTTGGTCCAGCTCCTGGTGTGCCACACAGCCACACCAAGCCTTATGTGCAATCAAAGGGAAGGAAGTTTGAGCGTGCTAGAGGAAGGAGGAACAGCAGGGGATTTAGAGTGTAAGCTTGAGTTCGGTAAAATATATAAATCCCATTTCATCCAAAAGTTGAAAATTTTGCTAGAGTTGAAGACAATTCGATTGTATTCCTGTTTGGATGTACTTTTATTTTGCATTGGTATTTCGTTTTCTATTTCCATTTCAATAGGTGTTCATGTTTTTGAGGTAGCTTGGCTTTTACCTCGCCTCACTTATTTATGAGATGATAATTTATAATCTTTTAGGAGCTGCTCGTGTTTTTTGTGGGAAGTGAAGTTATTGTTGGGCAAAATAAATAAGTATTTTGTTCATGCCATAATAAGAACATTGCCATCAGCTGGTATTATGAAACTAGAAAAAACTACAAATATCGTAGCAGTTAAAACAGCCAATTCTATTAGAGTGAATATCAGCCATATCAGCTGGATAAAGCTGGCGGAGACGATCCTTAGCTAAGCTTTAGATGTGAGTAACTGCGCCTTGTATTCCCATAGAAATCTCTTCAGTTGCCCATTCCTTTTTTTCTGTTTCATACAATTTCCAACGGCTAAGACTCAAGGTTAATTGGCATTCCTGATATTTTATTGTTATTGGAACGCCACTACACTAATTTGATTGTTGGTGCTCAAATAGAAAACGGCCCATTTATTAATTAATAAATTAATTATTCCTTTTGAAGTATAGCCAAAGCCCAAAATGAAGTTATCGAACAGTAAGTTGACATATTTATAACCGGGCATTCGAAATAAATTGTAACCCAGCATTGTTACTCGAGAGAAGCTGCAGTTTCTTAAATAAGTGGATCAAATAAATGTATTTATTTTTGTATCATGATATCCTAATTTAATGTTGAATATTCCTCAATTGAGGATTACTTGTGAGAATTTAACTGATAGGTTCTAAACTTTGTAGTGATTTGAAACCCATAGTGCATTGAAAGAAATAGACATACAGATGTAGAATGAGGATGAAGCCGACTTTTGCATTAGGTGGCCACTTTAAAAGTGCAAGTGTAATAATTGTATCATGTAGTTTACGTACAGGCGAAAGAGTCATTATACGTACACTAAAAAATGAAGACAACATATCAATAATGAATAATGAATAAATTAATAATAAGAATAAACTAATGACGAAGCACCCCAGGAATCAAACAGTGGGCAGCCTTCTATACAATATAAATAGATGATACATCAGTTCTGTGTTTTTTTACACCAAAACAAAAGAGAGAAGTAGATGAGTTTAGTGGGAAGTGATGTTTTGAGAAACAGTGATATTTTGAGAAATAGGGAGATTTGAGAACATCTTGCCAGAAACATAGGGAATCCTAGTCTGCCTGATCCAGAAATCGGTCTTGAAGTACCTCAATGGAGTAAAATCCAAAGCATGCTCAGCTGTCATATTCTTAATCCCATTCCACTTGGCACGATGGCTCATATCAGCACCAGGCCCCGTGTTATTAAACTCACCGTACCAACAAGTCTTATATGACGTGGAATTAGCATCCCACTTAAGAAACCCTTCCGGATCAATCAAGTCATCAATAAAACTATCCATAATAATAGTCCTAGAAAAATTCTTCCATGGACGAGCCAAATACGCCTTGTTCTTAAATCTCACGTCATAATACTTAGGATCTGCCACAATAGACCCTCCTTGAATAACCAAAGCCGAAGGCTGATGCCTCTCCTTTCTCCCTTGCGCTGTCACAATACATTGTTGATTCTCATTAGGCTTCCTCACCACAAACGTACAATTCTGCATGACCACGGCAGCGTCACCAAACACGAAATCAATGGTCCCACTGATGACGCAATCACGGTAAAACTGACGCATAGTGTGAGCGTAAAGTGTGTCTTGGTAGCCATCCAAGTGGCACTTGTAGAAGATTGAAAGATCCGATTGAACTCTGACCGCAACGGCTTGGTGGCCGTCCGGTCCGGCGGTGTTTTCGATGCCGATGTTGACGGCGATGAAGTGGTCACCTTCCACGGCCACCGTGCATGTCCTAAATGTGTTAACTCCGGCAGT
Source organism: Mimosa pudica (assembly GCA_029929735.1). Taxonomy (NCBI): domain Eukaryota; kingdom Viridiplantae; phylum Streptophyta; class Magnoliopsida; order Fabales; family Fabaceae; genus Mimosa; species Mimosa pudica. Next base: position 17,853,324 of record JAKELP010000013.1, on the reverse strand, counting down.
GAAGTTCTTGTTTCCGGTGATCCTCGTCTTGTTTCCTCCGTCGCCGATGAACACCACGTATTTCATGTCCTTCTCGATTTCCAAATACTCCTCATACACTCCTTCCTTGATGTAAATAATAAACGGCTTTGTGTTCTTCTTTGGCACTTTCTTAAGCGCGTGTCCGATTTTTGTGTATTTTCCACTTCCGTCTTTTGCAACAACAATGCTAGGCTTCAATTTCTTCCCCTTGTGTGCATTGCTAAGAAGCTTCCTAGCGGAAGGATTCTCATCAATCCACTCAGGGAATTCAATGTCGCCGTTAAATATAGCGTCTACGTCATCAGAATCGTCATCATTATTGTTAAGTAGACGTCTTCCTAATGATGATGGTCCCTGCTTTGTGGTGGTGAGGTTGGAGAGAGCATCAGACATGTCGTTTATAATGGCTAAGCCGTTGCTGCTCATGTGCATGGCGAAGGTGAGAGCTTGTTTCATCTTTTGTCCAGCGTCGCTTTTGGCTTCTTCGAAGCCATCGAGGCAGGTTTCTTGGTAAGTGATGGCTCCACTGAGCCAAACCTTGACGCTCATGAGGATCTTCTCGAAGTTGTTGAAGTCAAAGGATTGGAATGTGTTGAGAGATCTCTCGAACTCACCTATGGAGAGGCCCATGAGGTGTCTGCATGTTTGAAGGGCTTCCTTGGCGCGTGGATCGCTCTCAGCCTTGTGGATGAGGTCGGATTGTTGGAGGACTTTTTGGATGTGGTTGATTGTGATGTTGAAGGCGGTCATGATGAGTTGTTTAGGGTCTGTGCTGTTGTTCTTGGAATTAATGAGGCTATCTTCGCATTCTTTTTTGTAGTCTGTGGGGGCACATAGGCTTTTCACTGCCTTTACTTTGTTGGCCAATGTGTTGTCTTTGGAGTTTTTGGCTTCGTCCGAGTTTGATTTCTTCCATGTCACGCCCACCGTCACGCCCGCCACTAGGCCCGCCAGCAAGATGGTGGACACCACAATGATGGCTACTCTCTTCTTGGCTTTTCCATCCCACGCCATGTTTGGCTTAATAATTTAAATATATCACCTACGTACGCCGATCCTCCCAGCAGGTTTCCAGGCCACCTCAGCTCCCTATAAACATAATCATTAACAAACGATTAATTAATATTTGTATCATGCATGCATGGAAAATTAACAATATATAATTGTATGTTTTCATTTTTTTTTCATTGTTATTCGTTGTTGTTAATGAATAATTTAGGTGAGTTGTAAGGATAATGGTGCGTACTATATATCGTCTATGCAGGCAAAAGAGGAAAGGGGCTGCCTGATCGAGCTGTGAAGGCGGTGGTACGGAATCCTGTTAGAGAATTTGAAGATTTCTCTATTAGATAGAAGCTAAGGCATGGAGATATTTATATATGCTAAATAGGGATAGAATTTTTTTACTGCGGAATATGCATGGGAGGGGCGAGAATGTCGGGTAACGGAAGAAAATTTAGGACAATGTTGAATCGGAATCCTAATATAAGACAGAGAGGAGAGATGGAAATGGAAAAGGAGGGGTCACCATGTTTAACGCTTATCCACGGTCTGTCCACGTTCTGTTTTGCCACCAGCCATATGTACGCATACGATCTCTTAGAGTTCAACTAATTAAACTGATTCCTATACTTCATGTGCCACTTATTGGATGGATTATTTTGCTATTTTACATTATTTTTAATATATATGTTTAATTCTAATTATGCCATTAGATCGGGATCTCAGCTTTCATTATTTTTTTATTAGTTGTCTTTTCCGTTACTGTACGCCCATGCATGAAAAAGCTCGATCTAAACCATTTGATCAATCAAATTCAGTTTCACCCTCGTATATTTTTAGTATCTGTTCCAACAATGTCCGTTTTTTAATGAACTAATGAGAATGCAAACAGCATCTTCGGTTGCATGCCTATGTGGAGCCATTTCTGGTACATCCAAGCCATCACACTCTCATCGTCTCATTGTTTGTTGGGCTCTTTGTTTGGTTATTTTTCACTTATATGTCTGGCGCATTTTTGTTGAAGGTTTGTTGGAGCAGGTGTGTGTTTGTGCTTTGTTAGTGATGTATTGCTGTTTGCTGTTTGAAAATATTGGCCCTCTTTAATTTAGAGTTGTCTAGTCTTTTGGTGAAGTGATTATTATTATTATTTAAATTCCGCGCATAGGAATTGGACTAAAAATCTGGATTCATGCCAGGTGATATAAAATAACTGTATTTAAGGGCACGCACCGAATTAAAGGTGTTGGAGGTGTTCGAGTGGATTTTTAAGTATGAAATGTTAGTCATTATTAAAATAATCAATCTGTTGTTCGTGACGGCAAAGGTATACCATTATATTGTAATTATATATAGATAAGAAATGAGACGGGTTTATATGTATCCAAAAAAAAATGAGACGGGTTTCTTGGTAGAAAATCCAAATAATAAATAGTTGAAGGGTAGTGAGGTGTTTGAGTATGTCAAGGGAGGAGCATCACCAGCGTGCAACAGATAAAGTGAAATTCGAAACCTGCGCGAAAAGATTAGCAATGCCAGATATGCTTGCTTCGTTACATTGAATGGGATCGCGTAGTCTACTATTCGAGCTCAGGATGCTGGTAAGGGGTAACGCATCTTTTTTCATGGTGAAATAGCACTAAGCTTACTGCAATTTACAAATTAAATTACATGCAATCACAGATATATACACTCCGATCCATACTTTGTGGATTATTAGAATAGAGATAAATAATCCATCATTTTAATTATTTGTGGTGTTTTATTATTGCACGAATCCCAGCTTCATTCAAAGTCTAGTACCTTTTCCGATAAGCAGAAATAAATAATCATCCGTTTCTAATTATAATACCTTTTTATTTTTTTTCTACAAATTAAAATCCAATGACATTAAATTCTCTTTATTTTATTTTTCATCAAATTTAATTTATTCTACTTATAATTTAACTTATATTCAAATTACATGTGTCAAATATTATAATTTAGGAGTCTAATTTGTTTAATTGATTTTAAAAAAAATAAAATGATCTTATATTTAGAACTAAAGAAAATACATCATCATATATATGTAATTAAAAATAACAACGAATCACAAAATTTACTATAAAAATCCTACCTCTTATTTCTATTGACACCAAATCTCAGGCCACTCAAAAGTATTATTTAATAAAATGATGAAGGCCTTCCACTCTAAACAAATAATGAACAATATCTTACCCTGCATCTTCTAATTATTGGACCATGCTATATATCTCTTACGTCCATGCTCCATGAACAACACCTAATAATTAAATCAATCGGTCAAACCGGCGGCGAACTTGACACCGGTGGCAGGCAACCAGGAAGCGCCGTCAATGAAACGCTGAACGGTGAAGAAGTTGGCTGCGGCGGCATCTCTAATAACATGAAAACCAGGCCACCTCACCCTCCCAGCCAGCCCCGCCCCAGGTCCATAGTTCTTATACTCTCCGTACCACAATGTGTTCAAAGCAAAATTGCCTGCCCACTCAAGCCACCCTCGTGGCTGCACAAGCCCACTCATGTATGTATTCATGTACACTGTCCTTGAATACGGCTTCCATGGTCTGCCCAAATAAGTGGGTTGAGTGGCCAAAATAAAGCTATCTTGTATTATAAAACCTGTGCTTTGGTGTGGGCTTTTTCTTCCTTGCGCTGTTACGGTCACCTTTTGCAATGGCAGTGGCACTCTAGTGTATATCTTGCAATTTTGTAGCACAGCCGCTCCGTTTCCGAATATGAAGTCTATGGTGCCATATATTTCACATTCTCTGTAAAATTGTCTGAGTGAGTGTGCGTATAATGTGTCTTGGTGACCTTCTATGCTACACCTGTAGAACGCTGATTGGTCGGAATCCACCCTCAGAGCCACCGCTTGATGGTTCTCTGGCCCTGCCGTGTTCCTAAATGACATGTCCCTCGCTATAAATCCCTTCCCCGACACAGCTGCAATCAACAACATATTTTATTAGTTACGTGACAAGTCAATATACACCATGTATATATAAACTCATTTGTAACTTGTTATACATAAGACACGCACTAACTAATTGATTTCTGTGGGAAACAAGGAATGGTAGCGAAGCAATTGAATTTGTGATAAACTTTTCCTTATAAAAAGGATTAGTTAGGAGAGCTAAGAATAAATCCATTGTCTAGAAAAATATTTTATTAGGTATGAGATCTCTAAATCATATATAGACCATCTAAATAAGATGCAGATAGCCTAAGTACGTATGCTTTAGCTTTCCATACTTTTACCTTTTATAAGTAGACAAAACCGGCTCCAAATTTTTCGATATCATACATGTTTCAAAATGGTCAATGCCACTGAAATTTTTAAACTTTTGACATCAATTAATTAATAATAGAGGTAAATTATATTGGACAACGCAAGAAGTAAATAATTTGTGACAAAAAAATTGTTTTTTCAATTGGTTTCTTGTGATAATAATGAGTAGCAAGCAATTGTAAAACATTACTTACCAACAGTGGGGGTGCGGAAAGTAGTCCATCCTTGCATGAAATTGCGGTTGCTAGTAATAATGGTCTTGCCAATGCCTTCACCAAGGAGCATGATGTTGGTCTTCTTCCTCTTCAAGTCCACATTCTCCTTATAAAGCCCACTCTTCACATAAATAACATACCTCCTCTTACTCCCATCCGGAGCCGCATCCACAGCTTCCGATATCGAACTATAATGTCCACTCCCATCCAACGCCACCACCGCATCCGCATGCGCCGCCCCTCGCTGCCGTGACCTCAACATCTCCCGATCCTCCTCCGTCATCCACGCCGGAAACTCCATCTTCCTATCATCATCATTATATTCTATTCTTGTTCTATTCCCCGGAGGCCTGAATGGTAAGCTATGTAACTGAGTGTACAAACTCAAAACATTACTTATTAGTTGTGTCACTTGTGTCAGGCTTCCACTTATGTAACCCTGAAGACGTCGGTCGGTACCCTCAAAGCCCTCAAGACACGTGTCCTGGTTGCTAAGGGCGGCGCTAAGCCAGGCTTGGAGGTCGCCGTCGTAGTCAACGACGCCGTCATCACCGGATCGGATTCTTCTCATCTCACCGAGGGACCATGCGAGCTCGGAGACAGAGAAGTCTAGGAGCTCCTTGCAGTCTTGTATGGCCACTTGTTCGCGGTAGCTAATAGAGAAAGTGCTGAACTTTGAGATTTTGTCAATGGCTCCCACTGCTTCGTTGAGTGTGGCTCGGATTGCTGCGGTCACCACGGAGGATGGCGTGGGAGGGCCGTGCTTGACGACGTCGTTTTGGATGTTGGCTAGGCATGTGGTTTGGTCTTCCACGTCCATGCATACTTGGGCTATCATGGCGTGTAGGTCTAACTTGTTTCTTGATGTGTCGGATGGGATTTCGTCTAGGGAAGCTTTGATAGTGTTGAAGGAAGGTAAAAGGATGATGAGAATGAAAAGGAAATGATGAAGGGGATGGGCCATAATGTTGGATATGTGGCAGAAAGGTACGTAGTGATGATCATGAGTTGAAGTGAAGTCCTTTCCGTGATCCACTTTTATACACGAGGGGGGAATATATTATATGGGATATTGTTTGCCGCCAAAGCAAGTTAAGATGTTTTCTTAGCTCAGGGTTTAATGCTACGTCAGCTCGCTTTGGCTTTTTCAAGGTCTCAAGTTATTCTAAATTCTAATGCTTTCTCTTGTGGAGAGCCTCCTCTGATTCTGCTCACATTTCATTCTATTTGTGCTCACTTGTTACTTTCTGTTTGGTGGCTACACGTGTCGCTTTTAGACCCAACTAGCAGTTACTCCCGCCGCGCCTTACGCAGCGAGCATTATTTCCGAAATTTAATGGGGAGATAATTTTACTACTAATTAAAATGATATAGCCTTTTATCCTTTTTTTGGCCAATATATAACATTTTATCCTAAATATATGGACTTTGGTTCAAAATATAAAACCACTTTATACATGTTTTCCAACATTCCCCAAATTAATCCTAACAACGTACATCAATAATAAACATAAGAAGGTCAAAAGCACTAGGTCATGCGTAAGTAGTAGTCATGACCTCCTCTAAACATAAGAAGGAATTCGCCAATGTCACACTAGTCTATTCTTGTAAGTAGTAGTCATTGACATATATTTAGGGCATCGGGCATGCTATTTTGTGGAGCAAGGCTAAGTGGCTAACACTTTATTAGAGGAGGTCATGTGTGTTTGGCTAACACTTTCTTAGAGGAGGTCACGTGTGTTTGCCAAGCGTGGTCCATTTCATGCGTGGGTTGTAGTCAAATAATGAACTTTTTAGAATAACACAGGTGGTCCAATCCATCGACAACTTATTAAAAATGAATTTTTAAATTTAGCACACATCAAAGTCAAAAAAAAAAAAAAAATTAGCACACATATTACAAAAAGCTGATGTGTCAAGAAAAAGGTTCCTCATTATTCCATTATTTTGTTTTTCTCTGTCACTAAATTACCATATGCGCATTTTATGCCAAAAATTTCTAATAATTTACTCCCAACTGATAGTTGTGGTAAGCGACTCCATGCAGCAAAGAGGATAACAAAAAAACAAAACACTTGTGATGAGAGCTGACACTCTGTACGGTGCAGGCGGTTCAAGTCACCCGCATGTTGGTGGATTTAATGCCCAAAAAAGAACAAATAATGAAGTAAGTGCTAAGATTAAGTACCATGGATCTGACAGAAGCTTCACTTTTTTAGCCGCCTTCCTTAGAGCCACAATATAAACATGTGGTCTAATTCACACAACTTTTCCTAAGAGGGTAAATGAGCATCCACAGGCAGTGGAGCAAATATGAATTATAATTCATATTTGCTCCCCTGCCTGAGAATGCTCAATCAACCTTCACCTGCCTATTTTCCCTATTTTGGCAATGTTTTCTAGAGCTAGATAGCGACACCGTGTGAATGGAATAATCCCTTCACAATTGTTTGATGACAATATCCCTCTGTTTGTTTTTGTGAATTCGAGTGCTCAATTCTATTCTCAAGAGAGTGGCTCTATATAGACACACACTGAGATGAGACAGGGTACCATTATATAGTTATTATGACGACATTTGTTCTCTGGAGCTAGTAGACAATGTCAACATGAGGCCTCCACATGACCACATCTTTGTTTCTAAGGAATCCCTTTCACTATTTGTATTTCTTAGTGTTGTTGAAGAATCATTAACCTTTATTCCATCGTGTAGCTCATTTTGTATTACTAACTTGGGTGTGTAAAAAAGTTATTAATCTCGAAATTGTTACGTTTTTTATTATGATGCCTCATCAGTGCACTTTTACGTATATACAGTACAGTGAGGCTAAAATGGTGTAATGGCACAAACATGCATCAGTGATTCCTAATTAAATTGGGCATACATCTTGTATTGATGAAGAAAATATTCTCATATTTAGCATCAATTTTAAAAAGAAAACAAATTGAAACGAGACATAGAGAGCGAGCTTTTCCCCCACTTTTTATTTTGGAATATTTTTTAGTTTCCCCCTGTTTTGCTCTGTTCTTCACCAATGCTGCATGGAAAGCACACTAATGAGAGTGTAGTGGAATGGATTCTTTATTATGAACTGTTTAACATAATGACTGAAACTAACCAAATAAATGTTAGGCTTTAACATTGTTTAGGTCTGATTTCGATACCCTCAACTATAAGTCCTCCCTTTAATTGATAGTTCAATTCTGTGACCCTTATCTTCACCTCCTCATCACTTTCCCCACAGAAAAATTCCCCTAGCTTTAGCTCCATCCACCCATCTTCTCTTTTGCATGGAATCCTAACCCTTTCTTCTTCACTGTCTATCTCGTCCATGGAAATGAAATTCTTAATCTTGTCAGGTTCATGCCACAAGTATGCCCTTCCGCTCTTCACTAGGCTTCCCACTTGAACACTCACTTCACACACTGTAGATTCAAGCCCATATGCACGCTCCAATACCTTGATTATCATATATACTCCGTACCATGTACATGATGATAAGCTTCCTGTTGTGATTTTTCCTTCTATTTCAAGCCAACTCACCGTTCTGAGTACTGCCACCACTGGAAATCTACAGAATTTAACCTTCCCATAAGAAACTACGTGTCCGTTTTGATTAATATGGCATTAACTTCAAAGTTACCTTGATTCAGGCACAGGTATCCAGCTCCAAAACAAAGGACTGCTGCTCCAGCATATGGATAACTCTCTTGCTGACAAAATGTAAGATTTCTTACCAGATGACTTGTCCAACTTGAAACTCTGCACTCACAAGATTGAAAATTTTCAAGTACTCCTTCCATCCCTAAATATATGATCTATTTACATAATTTAATCATATTAAAGATATTAGTTAAATTAATTAAAATTACATAGTATTACAAAACTACTCTTCCCTTTATCCTGACCCCCATTACTCATTTGTTTTTATTGAATAGTACTCGTATCAAGTTTTTTTATTGAATAGTAGTATCAAAAGGGACATTTTGGCGGAAAAATATGATAAATTAGAAAATGATTTTATATTTAGAAACAAACACAGCTTTTCAAAGTTGTCTTACACGGAGAAAGTAGTGAAAACCATAGGAAATGAAAGAGGAAAAAAAAGAATTGAACCTTGTTACCACCGTCAATGAGAATTGGGTGAGAGAGAGCGAAGAAGAGGTCCTTGTTGGAAGGGAAATGGAGGGGAACAAGGGCTCTTGACACAATGTCATGGTAATCTGAGGGCAAGAAACTCTGCCAAAGCTTGTCAGAGTTAGAAGCATAAAAGAAGGTGGAAGATACGAGGGAGCATCTCGAAGCTTCTGCTGGAGAAGTGTGTGACAGTATAGCTGAAATACACTCTTCTGGCAATGAATCCATGGCCGAACAACCTCAAGTCTCCCTGCCTGCATACAAACTTACGTTTATATTTGCAATTATATCATTACGTCCGGAAGTCTAATGGCAATTAGTTCATTTAGTATCACCTATGGCATAGTGTAAATAGTAAGGCAGAAGCAGAATTAATAAAGAAGTATAGTACTCATGTACTCCCTTTGTTGCTAAATACAAAAGTTAGTTGACTTTTTTTTTAAAAAAAATAATGAATGAACTAATCTGTTTGGTATGAGAGGAGGGGAGGGAAAATGGGTAGATGTAAAATTTAATTTTTGTTATATGAATTTATAAACTTTTGAGAATTGAAGTTGAAAATTCTAAATTGGAGTTTATAAACTCTTTTACTTCACATTTTATTTTTCTTAAAAATATTACAACTCCACTTTTCTCATATTTAAAAAATCATTTTACAAAAAATTTCCTTCTTCTCCCCTCCCTCCAAATCCCTCATACCAAATAGACTCTTAAACATAACATATTCTATATATTATTAAGTTATATGTTAGCTAATAAGTCAAATAAACTAGTTTAGATAAAACGATTTGGAAAATCAATTTTTAATTAACATATTTAGCTTTCTTAGAGTTCTTTAAAAAAGTTAGTTAACTCTTATATTTACGGATGGAATGAGGGAGTAATACAATATGTGGCCACAAATAAAGCATGCTTAAGGTGCAATTTTGTTTCGGTTACCTATGGCTCATGAGTAGTTGCTTTAAGACAAAATTGCATTCTTAACCCCATAACGTGCCAAACATGGAACTTACTCCCTAGTTGATTCGTCCTTGCTTGTATTCGTTTAGCAGCTCTGGCATATTATATTCACGACTTTGAGCTCCATGTGGCTCATGGGAGTTGAAGAAAAACCTGGCAAAGTGTTGGAGTTAATAATCAATGTAGAAGGTTGGTGGCGCTAACCAATGTTTTGTAACTTTGGCTTCATGAAATTGAAAATGACTGTTCCGGGTATTATTAGTGGTTACTATGAATTATGAATCACATATTTCCACGTCAATGTAAAGAATGAATGAAACAGACGAAATGTCCAATTCCATGTATATAGACATATCACGCACATGGTATCCTAATCATACAAATGCAAATTGGAATTGTAAAGCAATCACTCTTCAATCCAGTTCTCGTGAATATTTGCACCTATGTGCCCATCACAGCAGTGCTAATTTGACTGGAATATTGAAAACTTGGGTTGTTTTGCTGGAGGGTTTAAAACACCATTTTGTCCAAAACGGCAATATTGATCGAGAAGATATTTTTTACGAGATCGAGACGATAAATTCATGAAAAATGGAAGATGGAATAGAAGTGAGGAGAAGGGATAGTAATATAAATAAAGTAATTATAAACCATGGTATATCGAAAGAAAAGAAACTCTTGATCACAAAATTAAACTACGGAAATTGCTACTCCATCAAATACACCCACGTGTTCTAAAAAAATTTCAAGCATCTTCCTATGGTTCACTTATTTAAGAGGAGAGTCCTTGAGGGATGTATTACGAATGAAGACATGAAGTAGTCCAATACTCAAAGCAAATAATACTATATATGTTTCTAAATATAAGACTCATTTTTACTATTTTTTGAAAGACTATAAATCAAATTATATCACTAAATTATAACATGTCATTTGTAATTAGATAATAGTTTAGTTTATAAATAAAGTAAATTAATTTTGAAGGAAAAATTAATTATAGACAACTTACAAATGATTAACTTTGCATCCTTAATATATTTAAAATTAAAATTCTAAATAGTTTTACAATTAGGACTAGATGGAGTATATCTCAAGAAACAAAATGTCTCACCCAGAGATTAAATTGGATCACGATATCACATTTTTCTTCAATACCACTGCTTGGCTGGAGAGCAGGATGGCCTAGGTTGGTTCCATGTTGGGCGGCAGAGAGTGGATGATTTATGGGATCACGGCTCAATGAACTGGCCATACTGGGTCATTTGTGCAGCATAAAACGAAGGAAATACGAAATAAAGCTGATTGATTTTATAAGGAAACAGGTTTTCTTACTAAATACGAAGTAGCCTGATATGGACTTTCAAATATGATTAATATGGTCCATTTTCAATTTTTCGAAATTTTATATTTTTTCAAACAGATTATATATCGATGTGTTTAAAATATAAAGACTGAAGTATACTTTTTTGTCCCTTATGTTTGCATCAAGTTTCAATTTAATCCTTTATGTTTGAAAAGTACACTTTTAGTCCTTTTTGTTAAAACCGTTAGTTTGACTTAACGGAAAATGTTAACTCAACAATTTTAAATGATTATTAAATATTAAAAAATGTTTAGATTAAAATATTTGAGTGTAATTATTCCTATATTTTTAAAATTTATCATTTTTGGTACAATTTAATTATAAAATAATCATTTAAAATTGTTGAGTTAGTATTTTCCGTAAGTTAAACTAACGGTGTTAGCAAAAAAGGACTAAAAGTGTACTCTCCAAACATAAAGGACTAAATTGAAACTTTATGCAAATATAAGGGACCAAAAGTATACTTTAGCCAAATATAAAATAAAGATAATATTTTAACTAACTTTTTTATAAAAACTAATTTTTTTTTGCCGAAAAACATCCTTTTAATAATGACTGAATCTCATACCGTCCAAATTACATTTTAAGGGTTTGGATCTGACATTCTGACTAGCCTCCCGTACTAAGTTTTATACTTAGATCAGAGAATGATATTCCCTTTTATAGAGCATGGAGATTTAGAAATAAAAGAATTTTTTTATCAAAATAGAAATAAAAAAATTCTCAGCAACGTGGAATCAAATCTAAAAGAGGTAACTGAGTTATTATGTATTTATGTGTGATTGCGGCCTTGCGGGGACAATTTCAAAATATTTGTGGAGTAAAAATATTTTTTTCCCGCCCCCGGGGGTTCACAGTGTAACAATCACAATTAAACGGGCATGTGTTTGTTTTTAGCTCTAAGATGAAGATGAATATTATATTCATCCAAATTCACAAATGACAATGTAGCTAGAGGAAGAAACATGGAGGAAGGGGATTGGAGCCGGGAGAGATTAGGTAAAAAGAGGGAAAGAGTCAAATTAAGACGTTGGGCAGTACATTAGAGAAATAATTGGGTATAATAAAAAAAAACGTTCCTTTTTAAGTTTATGCAACGATCATCACTTGAAAGTTGGGCGAAGTACGATACTCATTAATGCATCAACTTATACATAAGAAGATCATCCACCAAATTTTCAAAAAAATTTGCCAACTTTTGGCAACGTAGACTCATAACACTGTAGACAGTGTGGTTTCCCGCGCGAACTTAAAGGAATCTTTAGCAGACTGATGATGTGGATGTGTATTTTTTAAATGATTAAATGATTAAATTTTATTGATTAATTGATTTCAATGGGATATGAATAAATTAATCGTTCCTATATTAATGATGAAACGACAGAATTAATAAAAGTTAAAGTGAAATCCGTTTTAACCTATTGGCGGGCAAATTATACTGATCTTAAAGGTGTGGATACTTGTGCGGTCTGATATGCATTAAATGCTGACTTGCTTGCAAAGCATGGGTTATTTTGGCGGGGTTGAACAGGACGTTGGTTTGTGTGCACTAATCCCCAATGGAAATTGGCCACGTGGCTTATAGCTCAAACATGTGGTTCTATAAATTGAGAGGCATCCTTGGCTGAGTGATGTGCATTCATGTGGTCAACCAAAATAACGAAAGGAGTAATATTGAAAAATGAACGGGATGGATTCAAACACTATCAGAACTTTGGCGGGTATATCTCCAGGTTTGTATAAAACCTGGATAGCCATTAGTGTTGACCGTATCTATGTTCGGGAGACAGTGAAGGAGGTAGGTGATTTACCACGCGAAGTGAAGGATTCTGAATCTGCCGATATGATATGTTGGGACAAGGAGGTGAGTGTTGTTAATGTGTTAAGTTTATTGAAAAATAAATCAAAAATTCATTTTGATTCATGGAACTGTTATTAATGTGGGTATGTCGTATGTATTGTTTCAGGGAACACTGATCAACTGCTCGCTCATTACTCGTGCTGCTGTTCAGATGCACGGGCAAATCATCCAGCCAAAAAGGACTTACATGGTGTATCATTATGTAGTGGCTGCCCCGGGTTATGGAGTCCATAGTCGGTACCATCTTCGCTTTGATGAGTTGACTACCATTTCTCTGGTGTATGAGCCATTCGTAGAACGTGTTCACAATCTGAGAGCCGCTTCAGAAGTCCCGATCCTGTTGTCGTTGGTTGGATCCATATATGGTGATAGTTTGACTTAGGTCATGTTTTTTTCTTACATTTCAAATGCCGTGTATAATACTCCGAGAGTGCGTGTGTTATTTTGTATGCAGATGTTTGCGGCTATGTGAAGCATGCATCCAACGTGCTTGTGTATCCTGTTAACGGCTACATTGAGAAGGAATGGATTGTGTCGTTGGAATCCAGGTTCAAGGGTGATTCAAGGTAGTTTAATGGACATTTTTAATCTTTTCTGTTGAATGTTTATGTCATGAAGTTTTTATCATTTGTGTTGTTATTTCAGCGAGAAAAGGTGTACCTCTACTATATACATGCGTGGGACTTGGGTGGAAGCTGCATGTCGTAAGATGAAGAAGAAAATCAAAAAGAGACGTTCTGCCCCTTTTGTTCTCATAAAATACCTGAAGCTTGGGTTCCCTACCGTGACAGGTTTTATTTTGTTGTTGGACTGTAATGTGTGTATAGACATTGTTATATTAAAGTGACGTGTTTTGTTTTTTCAGGTAGTCCTGTTTTGTACTCTGTATCTGATGCGACTGACGTGGTGCATGACATTGAAGTTGAGGAAGTTTTCGAGAAAAGGGCCCGGCTTAAATGTGGCTAATGCGAGTAGGCGTGAATGCAGGGGAGCGTCATGTTTGGGCAAATATTTTGGATAATATTTTGGAATATGTAGGGATGTATTGTATTGGTATTAGTTGGACTGAGCATATGTTGTTTCAGTGACCAATAGTGCATCATATTAGGATAGGTTAACGTTGACTTTTGGTTGGTGGTCCAGACATGGCGTTGAAAGTTGTGGGGTTACTTGTAGTCATTTGCGTGGTGGGAGTTTGAACAGCACTTTGTGTAGTTGTTGCTAATATATGGTGATCTTTTTGGATGTATGTCATATTACTTTTGATGTATGACATATTACTTAATGGTTGCACAACTTGTAGTGGACTTAAAACTTTTCTTAATTGTTAGCAAAGGCCTACTGAGCATATGGGCCAGTAAAAAAGCCCAATGTGGATGATAACAATCATACTTGGACTGAATTTACTTCGCAAAACCATGACATAGTTTCTGGGTGAGCTTACACTTCGGTGTAAAAATTAAACACAAATGATAATCAATATAGTAATATAACAATTCAACTTTGAAGAAGATCATATAAGAACTGGATTACATTTAGCGCACTGATATTTAAGGTAGCAATTCTACGTGGATCTAAGACATAAGAACAACATTCAATGGAAGGAAAGGGGTGAATGAAAACATGATATTGTTGACAATGAGAATACTTAAAAAGCAGTGTTAATCTAACAATATTGTAAACATATTCTTCGAGGTCAGTGCGCCATTAGTTAAGTCACTCCCCAGAACTGTTGATCCCTACATTTGCAAACGGTTCAAGGTCCATGTTGAAATCAGAGTCTTTGTTCAACAAACTATCCACCCATTCTGTAGAATCTCCGCAAGGATACATGGCTGTAAACGGCGTCGTGTGGTAGGATGGGTAAATTTTCATGTAAGAGCAAGACCATAGGTTTTCAATGCAGAGTGGTTGATGAAGGCTGAGAGGGTATTTGACGCGTAGATGATTACGGAAAGGTGTCAAAAGTTCATGATACAGGAAGAGGTCGAAGTCCAGATATTCATTGGGAATCTCCCATTCCCAGTTCATCACTCCGAGCATACGGAGAAAGCCGTATATGCACCTGAATACCAGATATTTTGAGTCATACCACCTAAACGATCCCGCTACAACCTGGCCGGATTCAATGGATATAATCCGTATCAGTGAGTTGAAGATATCTGCTTCACCATATGCCGTCAGAGGACCCATTACGATGTGAACAGAACTCAGCCTATTTTCCAACCACCCACGAGCAAGGTTCGTTAGTCGCATTTCACAATAAGGCTCAAACCTGGCCATTTTCTTTTTGTGTTTATGGTTATAGCAGTGGAGAATTCTTCCTTCGTAGATGTGATTTTATACACTAGGAATATTTAATTTTCACTGTGGATCCAACCAACCAACGGATTATTAGTTGAGATGTTAGTGGTATATTGTCTGTTAATTCTTAGTTATCACTGCCATATGGTACACGTTGGGCTTTGAATAAAATCTTGTGCTGAGCATCTAAAAAATGCTATATCTGCCACAGTCTGAGCCTACGGGGATTATATATTATAATGGTCCTCAAAGAATCAGTGAGTTGCATGCATCTTATTTGCCTCTCCAGTACCCTTTGTTGTTTCCTTATGGAGAAGATGGGTATAGGGACGATATCCCACATAATATTGTTGACAGCAATGCAAACAGCCGCATTAGAAGAGTTAGCATGCGTGAATGGTTTGCATTTCGGCTAATGTACAGACAAGATGAATGTTCGGTGATATTGCATGCAGATAGGTTGCTACAGCAGTTTGTTGTAGACGGTTATACAATGCTTGAAGCTCAAAGATTGTTCTGGGTTCGAACACACCAACATGAACTAAGGGTAGATTTGTATCAGGGTTTGTCAGAAGCCGTGATGCGCGGTGAAACTGATCCATCCGCAACTGGTAAACGTGTTGTGTTACCGTCATCTTTTACGGGTGGTGCTAGGTATATGCTACAAAATTATCAGGATGCTATGGCCATTTGTAGGTGGGCTGGCTATCCTGATATATTTCTAACCTTCACTTGCAATCCATCATGGCCAGAGATTGCTAGACACACAAAGCACACGCAAACGAAGGCTTCATGTAGACCCGAAATTCTTGCTCGTGTGTTTAGGATGAAATTGATGACTCTGATGAGAACAATAAAAGATGAAAAAGTGTTTGGAACAGTTAAGGCAGGTTAGTATATCATGCTGTCTAATTACTTTTTTGTAAAATTTACATTATAGCTGGTATTTTTTTGGACATGAAATTGTTATATTGTTCTAAATATAATCATGATGAATTGATGCAGAGGTTTACACGATTGAGTTTCAAAAACGTGGCCTGCCTCATGCTCATATATTGCTTTTCTTGTGCCCTGAGGACAAGATATCCACTCCACAACAAATAGACAACTTCATTACAGCAGAAATTCCGGATGACAAGAAAAATCAAAGATTGTATGATTTGGTCAAGAGACATATGACACATGGACCATGTGGGGCAGCTAATACGAATGCGCCGTGTATGATTGATGGTCAGTGTAGCAAATACTTTCCCAAGAAATTCAACAATGAAACAGCTGTTGACGAAGATGGCTATCCTACATATAGACGAAGGGATGATGGACGATATATTGAAGGAACCCATGCAAATTTAGACAACAGATATGTCGTCCCGTATAATCCATATTTGTTACAAAAATTTGAAGCTCATATCAATATCGAAAAGTGCAATCAATCAACCTCCATAAAGTATTTGTTCAAGTACATAAGTAAGGGCAATGATCGTGTGGTTGCGGGGATTTTTGATGACAACAGCAAAAAGAATTCAAATGATATTATTGATGAAGTTCAACAGTATTATAATTGCAGATATATATCATCTTGTGAAGCAGCTTGGCGTATATTTGGATTTGAGATTCACCACAGATATCCTCATGTTGAACGGCTGAGTTTTCATCTACCTGGGCAACAAGTAGTTTTCTACTCAAGTACCACAAATGTCTCTGATCTAATTCAACAACCACGTGTTTGTGAGTCTCAATTTATTTCATGGATGGAAATGAATGTAAAAAGCAAGTTTGCAAGGTCATTAACCTATCAAGAGTTTCCTCAACATTTTGTCTACCAAAGGAAAGAACGGAAATGGAAGCGGCGTAAAAGAGGAATGGTCGTTGGTAGAATTAACCATGCAAGCCCTTCGTCAGGTGAGTTATATTACTTAAGGATAATGTTAACGAAGGTAAGGGGGCCCCAGTCATATGAAGATATCAGAACTGTAGATGGGAAGACATACAATTCTTTCAGGGAGGCATGCTATGCAAAAGGACTACTTGATGATGATAGTGAATTTATATCTGCAATAAAAGAAGGTCATACGTGGTCAACAGGGCAAGCACTGCGCAGGTTATTTGTGAGTATGTTATTGAGTTGTTGTTTACAAAGACCAGATCATGTTTGGTCGTCATGCTCTACAGAGTTGTCTGATGATTTACTGTATATATCCAAAAGCAATCCCGCATCTGCAGGTATAATATTTTGTATATATGGTTATTTTAGATATGCCCATTTTTGACCTTTTATATTAATATGTTTGCATGTGCATCAGTGAAAATCGTTTCTGCAAATGACAAGATGCAAGCTGCTATCCGTCATATTAATACAATGTTGGTTGAGAATGGGAAGAGCCTTTCAGAGTATCCTTCTCTTCCGCAAGTTGAAGATAATGTTTCTATTGATGTTGGGAACCGGTTGATTCTGCAGGAATTATCTTATGATAAAGAAGAGCTAAAGGTGCAAGCAGAGAAGATGATACATGACATGAATTGTGACCAATTAGGCATATTTGAAAAGGTGATGACTGTTGTTGAACAAGACATTGGTGGTTTCTTCTTTGTCCATGGATATGGGGGAACAGGTAAGACCTTTTTGTGGAATGCCCTTGCTTCTGCTCTTCGTTCAAAAGGCCAAATTGTTCTTACTGTTGCTTCCAGTGGGATTGCTGCTACCCTTTTACCAAGTGGAAGAACAGCACATTCACGGTTTGCCATACCAATTGATGTCAATGAGTTCTCTACATGTACGATGGGCCAGTTGTCTCCTTTAGCAGCACTTCTTCGATTGACTAAACTTATCATTTGGGATGAAGCACCTATGGTACAACGACTATGCCTTGAAGCACTTGATCGGACATTGAGAGATATAATGCATTGCAATAAACCTTTTGGCGGGAAGTGTGTTGTCCTTGGTGGTGATTTTCGTCAAATACTGCCGGTAATTAGAAAGGGAAGGCGAGCGGGGATTATTGACTCTTGTATAAACTCGTCGTTTTTGTGGCGTTATTGCTCTGTATTACACCTAACGCAGAACATGAGATTAACTGTTGGTCAGGGACAAGATGCTTTGGACGAAATTCGTTGGTTTTCAAAGTGGTTGCTCGAAATTGGGGAAGGGAAAAGTGGGCAAGGGTCGGATGGTCAGTTCATGGTTAAAATTCCAAGGGAGCTACTCGTGCCAACATTGGAAAATCCCATTGACTCACTTGTGCATGTTATTTATAGGGGCATTGAACAGAATTTGGAATCAAATGAGTATTTCACTAACCGTGCCATACTTGCCCCAACCATTGAAGTTGTAAACAAGTTGAACAGTCGAGTTATGTCTTTGCTCCCCGGAAAAGAAGTCATATATCTAAGCTGTGACTCTATTTGTAAGTCAACTGAGGCGGAAAATTCAGTCAGTGACTTGTATACAACAGAATTCTTGAATACCATAAATTGCTCAGGAATCCCTCCCCACAAATTGTCTCTGAAGATTGGTGCTGCAATTATGTTGATAAGAAATATAGACCAATCAGCAGGACTGTGTAATGGAACTCGTCTTCGAGTAGTAAGGTTGGGCAAATCAGTTATAGAAGCTGTGACGTTAAATGGATCATGCCCAAATGTCAAAGTCCTCATTCATAGAATGGACATGAATCCATCAGAATCTAAATGGCCATTCCGAATGCAAAGACGACAATTTCCTATCATTGTATCATTTGCGATGACCATCAATAAAAGTCAAGGGCAATCATTAAACCAAGTAGGTGTTCATTTGTCAAGACCTGTGTTTACTCATGGACAACTCTATGTGGCTTTCTCCCGTGTACGCAGCGTTAGAGGTTTGAAGATATACATTCCCGGGAATGTAGCAGGCAAAGACAATTGTACAACGAATGTTGTGTACAAAGAAGTCTTCCGAAATGTCTACCAAGACAAGGAGACATAGGTACATTGATGACTATTTATCAGTTTGTTGGCTGCATAAGTATTATGAGGTTACTTTAGTTTTTTGTTCCCTATATATACACAACAATGTGTCTTGATGCTGTTGGTGAATATTTTTTATGTCTAAATATTTCTATTTATTACTTTTGAGGAAGGCAGATATCGCCAGTCTGCCCATGACAATTGGGATTTTATACCATGCTGCATTTATGTATGTGGTAATGAGATTGGACTCTGGTTGTTTATTGTAATATGCAATGGTTAATATTCAAGTGTCCAGGATTTTATTGTATTTTGAGGTAATCGGTTTTGTGGGCATCAACACGAGGATGTTATGGTATTGAGAAGTGTAGAAGTTGTGTCAACGCTGGTTGTTCTGTAGTAATGTTGCCGCGCGATGCACGGCGGGAGTACATGCTAGTTATTATAATGGAGGGTAATAATAATATAGAAAAATGGGAATGTCATGGCAAGCTTTTGAGAGCAGCATGTGACTGCATGACGACGAGAACTTGAGATATTTGCAGTGAAAGGAGGTATACTCTTTGGCCAAAAAAAGAGAGGTATATTCACTACATATGCGCCCCTTCGCTGCTTCACATCTCGATATCTTTCTGTACACTCTATTTTATCGCTTACAGTATTCAAAAGCTATGCCTTTACCTTTTGAGGGCATATAAAAGGTAATCTATCGCAAAATCATATCATATAGACAGATCAGTCTTATGGCAAAAAAAAAGGGTTAAACCAACTTTAAGTCCCTATAGTTTCCCCCAATTTAGGTTTTGGTCCCTATAGTTTCAAAAAGTTAGTCCCTATACTTTTAAAAGGACCAAAATATGACATTAACGGTGTTAAATATGAATATGTGGCGCTAACTCCGTTAATTTTGCCTACGTGGCTAATGACTGGACTAGATTACATGGAAAAATAATTTGACCTGGAAAATGATTATTTTAAAAAATTAAAAACAGATGGGAAAAATCACCCAAACCTTTCTCTTCTCCTCTTCGAATCTGGGTCCAATGTGAACCAAAATCCTCTTCTTCTGAATCCGATCCTAGCCTTCCCAAAAACATAAAAATGCGAGCAACAAAAGCAAAAGCAACCTCCAAAGACAAAACCAAGCACAAACCCATAACTAATCTAAAGAACTTAACCCCAACCCCAGTAAAAGCCCACTTTTTAACCTGGCAGATTTCCTTCTCATTTTTTCATTTTCCCATCTAAATTCACCTTAACGTCAGATTTGACCAGAGGGGAATGAGAAATGTAGGAATAATCTGACATGGGTAAGTACAAAATGGTAACATTGAAAGAAACAGGAGTATGCTTAACATTGGGTCGAGAAGCAGAAAGCTTTGCATATGCCTTGTGAATATGCCTCCGGTGATGACATCGACGGTGACGAGCGGCAGGTACGAGTTCCTTTTCCACCACGCCGGTGACGATGGCGTGCATCGTAGATAGGCTAAGGAGAGAAAGGTACGATGTGATTTGTGCCCTAATGATATGATAGAGAGGGAGATTGTGAAGAAGAGGACGAGCTTCCTGGAATTTTGGGAAGGTTGTTATTCAGATTCAGAAGAAGAGGATTTTGGTTGAGATTAGACCCAGATTTTTCCCATCTTTTTTTAATTTTTTAAAATAATCATTTTTCAGGTCAAATTATTTTTCCATGCAATCTAGTCCAGTCATTAGCCACGTAGGCAAAATTAACGGAGTTAGCGCCACATAATCATATTTAACACCGTTAATGTCATATTTTGGTCCTTTTAAAAGTATAGGGACTAACTTTATTAACCAGAGGAAACTATAGGGACCAAAACCTCCGCTTTGAAACTATAGGGCTAAAACCCAAATTGGGGGAAACTATAGAGACTAAAAGTTGGTTTAAAAAAAAACGATGAATACTGCTAGTTCTATATGCAGGATATAGGTGAAAGTGTAGGGAATAGGGAAATAAGAAATAGTGGCGGTGACCGAAAAGTAGGAGCTACATGTTGAATATTAAGATTTTGCTATTCATATATTGTCCCCACCCTTATGGGCTATGGCTACGTAGCACGCTTTCATTAGACTAAAAAGGTAAAAAGTTCTTAAGTGGATTTGGGCCACGTGAAATGTAGTCAATAGTCATATACTAAATTGCAAACATACATAAAATGATTGCTTTGATGTAAAGATTTTAATCAAATTGGATGTTCAAAATTATTTTGAAAAAAATTGACGTTCAAAAAATTTGTATGACATTTTGTATGATACATTTATTTTTTTTAACTTGTAGAATTAAGAAAACATAAATAAACAATGCCATAAAATTTAGGGAAAATTAATTTGAGGTCCCCCACAAGGGGTTTAATACTAGAAAAATCCCAAAAGTTGAAATAATTAATGTAGGGTCCCAAGGGACCTCACCTTAATATATTTGAAAATTGAAAAGACACTTTTTGCCCCTGCCCTTTTATTGATGGGAAAAACCTGACAACTTAATGGGCAGCCGTGACAACTCGATGGGCATAACTTGACAACTGAATGGGCAAATGTGACAACGTTTTTCCCATTAACTTAACAGAGTTTGGGCAATTAACTTAAAGCACATGCCCAACAAGTTGTCACATTTGCCCATTCAGTTGTCAAGTTATGCCTATCGAGTTGTCACGGCTGCCCATTAAGTTGTCAGGTTTTTCCCATTAACTTAACTGAGTTTGGGCAATTAACTTAAAGCACATGTCCAACACGTTGTCGCATTTGCCCATTCAGTTGTCAAGTTATGCCCATCGAGTTGTCACGGCTGCCCATTAAGTTGTCAGGTTTTTCCCATCAATAAAAGGGCAGGGGCAAAAGTGTCTTTTCAATTTTCAAATATATTAAGGTGAGGTCCCTTGGGACCCTACATTAATTATTTCAACTTTTGGGACTTTTCTAGTATTAAGTCCCTTGTGGGGACCTCAAATTAATTTTCCCTAAAATTTATGAAGGCATCAACTTAAATTACAATCACACATTAGAGATCACGCGCATCTTTGGGATTAATAAAACTACAAATGAAATGATAAATTGGATTTAACTAAGAAATCAACATTGCTCTCCGCCCTCCTATCCCCTGATCCACGCGCCTTTTCAGTGAGAGCTTTTTTCAAATGTTTGTCAACTTAAAGGGTTAACATAACTTTTGGTCCCTCAAGTTTCACCCAATTGTAGTTTTAGTCCCTCAAGTTTAAAATCCGTGCTTTTAGTCCCTCAAGTTTGCACCGTTTGCACAGTTAGTCCCTCATACATTTAACACCGTTAAAATGTCCTACGTGACATTAACTCTGTTTATTTTAATGATGTGACAAGGTGACTGGATATTTAATTAATAAACTGAAATAAAAAAAACAACAAATCAAGTCACATCCCCGCCACATCAGATCTGACTGGACCCTCCACCGTCTTCATCCCCACCACATCCCTTATTAAACACGATCTCCCAATCTCTGCTTCTCATTCTTGAATTTCCTAATATAAATCTGGGCATACAGCTAGATGTTGTTTGTTAATTGCTTCAATTACCGATTCTGCATCGCTTTCAATTATGATCTTTTTCAGTTCTAATTCCCAACAAATTTTCAAACCTTCAAAGATAGCCCTTACCTCAGTGATGATTTGTTTCCTCAGTGATGATTTGTTTCCTCTGATTACACCCCACAGCCCCTTCATCATTTCATCCATCCTCAATGTCATTTCCCTTCCCTCATTATTCTCCCTCTCATAAAAAACACACTCACACACACACACAAAAAGCCACAAAAAAAAACACTTTCAGATTCACAAAAAGACACTATTTTCTTCATTCCGATCAAAAACCCCTCTCAATTATTGAATTTCAAGCTACCCCACTTCAAAATTTTGAAGCTTTCTTGTAATGGGATAGATCCCATTATAGCATTAGCTCAAAATGCAGATTCAACAGTGTTTCTTTTAATAAAAAGCCACTGTTTTTATCTTGTAGGAGGAGGAACGACGTCATTTTGCGCGCATGTAAGGAGAGGAGAGTGGCGACGCCGGCGGTCTTGGCTGTTGATTGGCGCTGTGAGCCGAAACGAAAAATTTGTTTAGTGCGGATGATGCTTGAAGACGGTGGAGGGGTCCAGTCAGATCTGATGTGGTGGGGATGTGGCTTGATTTGTTGTTTTTTTTATTTCAGTTTATTAATTAAATATCCAGTCACCTTGCCACATCATTAAAATAAACAGAGTTAATGCCACGTAGGACATTTTAACGGTGTTAAATGTATGAGGGACTAACTGTACAAACGGTGCAAACTTGAGGGACTAAAAGCACGAGTTTTAAACTTGAGGGACTAAAACCAAAATTGGGTGAAACTTGAGGGACCAAAAGTTATGTTAACCCAACTTAAATATTTACCTATTTTCTCCTTCCTCCTTCTACATTATTATCCTCTGTTATCATTAACTAGCTTGCAGTTAACAATCAAAGATTTTTTTCTTTTAATTCAATGAATGTTAGAATGAAATTGAATTGAAATGAAATTATGATTATTATAGCATTTTTGTTAGTTCCACGGAACAAATGAATTTTTTTTCTCAAATTTAAAGGAGGAATGGTGCCATGCACCGACTCAAGGTTTGGGAGGCCATGAACGTGTTAGTCAAAAATGGGGTCCACCGTCCACCCTCAAGTATGGGTCATAGTACCATCAAAGGGTTGTCACGGATTCGGATACTCTCAGTATCCGTTTTCTCCTTTTCTTCTCATTATCCCATATTGGGGTATTATTTTACCCATTGAGATTCATCTAAGAGCTCGAAATTTGCTACTTATATCATTAAAAATTAAAGAAATGTATTATAATATAAAATAAATCAAGAACTTTTAATTTTTTTTATTTTTGAACACTTTTTGTGATAAAAAATTTCAACTATCTAGACCTATTTCACTTCAATATAAGGATCTATAAGAGATACAGACTTGTCCAGTTAACTGTAAAATATAAAATTATTTTACAGTTAACTGGACAAGTCTGTATCTCTTATAGATCCTTATATTGAAGTGAAATAGGTCTAGATAGTTGAAATTTTTTATGCTAAATTTTTTTTTATATTATAATACATTTTAGTTTTATTTTTAATGGTACAAGTGATAAATTATAAGCTCTTAGATGAATCTCAATGGGTAAAATAATACTCTCAAGAGGGGATTCTGAGAAGAAAATGAGAAACGGGTTCGGATACTGAGAGTATCCGAACCCGTCTTGTCACAAATACTGTCAACTTCGTTTGTTAGCATCATTGCCCTGCACCACTCGTTTCAGATCGTTCCCCAGCATGTAGGTTAATGTGGGACCTTTCTTTCACATTTTCTTCCTCATTTCTCTTTGCCGACCACTGAAACTTCCATCTATATTACTACTATTTATAAATTATTGGGAAAATTAAATACAAGTCCCTGGTAAGGGACATAATACTGGAAAAGTATCAAAAATTGAAAAAATTAAAGTAGAGTCCATTGGGACTTCACTTTAATTATTTATGAATGTGTGGGCCCCACATTTAATAATAAAAAAATTCACCCACCTTTTCTCTCTCCTCTACTTTAATTAAATGTGGATTTTTTTATTATTAAATGTGGGGCCCACACATTCATAAATAATTAAAGTGAGGTCCCAAGGGACTCTACTTTAATTTTTTCAATTTTTGGGACTTTTCCAGTATTATGTTCCTTACCAGGGAGTTGTATTTAATTTTCCCTAAATTATTATTGTCTTGAATTTCTCCTTTCCAATAATTAACGAGAAAAAGAGTCTCATCGTCTTTGCTTTTTCTGATTGAATTCCTGTTATTTCTACGGGAACTGCACATATTTTATGAGCTGAATGCAAGGGAGGGGGGAAGAAGTTTAAGACGTTATGTTGTATATAATAGTATTATACGGTGCATGGTCAAACTGAGCTATATAGAAACTTGTGATAGCATCAGCAATTCAGCATGGAGATGGAGGGAGAAGGTATTGTCTGTATTATGAGAAATACAACATGCGCATCGACGTTCGTATATACAAAAGGAACCTAGTAGGACACGTCAACCTAACTTGCCCCAAATCTTGGACTCCTATCCTACAATATCTTCTCTTTCATTCACTTTATCCTCCTCTTTCCAGAATCTCCTCTCTCTCTCTCTCTCTCCCAGCCTCTTCCACATATATTTACTACCCTTTTTTTCATTTTCTTTACCTTTTCTCAACAATAAGACTCTTTTATCTTTGCCCTGCTTCCTCCCGTCATATATCTCCAAATATATTCCAATATGTAAGTTCAAAAAAAAAATTGCTTCTTTCTCAATGCATTGCTGATATTCTGTGTAAGGTTAAATACCCTCAAAACAAAACCTCTGATCATGATCATTGATTCAGATATTTTCGTTTATTTATATATGAGCCATTCAAAAAGTGTTCTGAAAGGATCATATATAAATAAATTTTCAAATTTACGTGATACAACTTACCATTTCATTCTATTCACCCCCTGACCCCTGTGATTGTAGCGTAATGGTCCTCTTTTTTGACATCTCAGGTTCAGTGTGATGAAGTACACAGTCGTATAAACTGAAGAAGCACGAGAAGTAGTAGCGTGCCATTTTGGGACTTGAAATAGAGAAACTGATGGGGCATCTATCATCGATGTTCAATGGACTGGCAAGGTCAATTGCAACAAAGAAAGGAACAAGTTCTAGAGGGAGTTGTGATGGAAGAGAAGCAGCGGAAGCCATGGCAAAGGAAGCTAAAAGAAGGGACTTGATGTTGTGTTCATCTGGCACTGTCAATGCCAATGGTTCTAACAACTTCGCCTCTGTTTTCTCCAGAAGAGGCCAAAAAGGAATCAACCAAGATTGCTGCTTAGTGTGGGAGGTATGCAAATAAATCATGGTGAGAATTTAATTTAATTTCCCTGATATTTAATCTTTTTATATCACAACCTTGATGGATGGTGATGGCAGGAATTTGGAGGACAAGAGGATTTGATGTTTTGTGGGATATTTGATGGGCATGGACCATGGGGTCACTTTGTGGCTAAGAGTGTGAGAAAGGCAATGCCCCCTTCTCTCCTCTGTAATTGGCAGGAGACACTTACCAAAACTCCTTCACATGATCCCCATCTTGACATCGATATTGAGGTTGAGAAAAGGCAACACATATTTGATACATGGAAGCATTCCTATCTGAAGACTTGTGCTGCCATCGATCGGGAACTCGAGCAGCATAGAAAGATCAATTCCTTCTACAGCGGAACCACTGCCCTCTCCATTGTTAGACAGGTACTTCATGACACTCCTTTTAGTTTTAGACTTGGTAATTGTCGTGTATTAAGGTTCCACTGGTTTGTAACTCATGCTTCACACTGCCATAATTCCTTTCCTAGAGAATGCTAGATCAATAAAATTTTATTGAGTGGAGGCAAAATTTCTTCGTAAACCAGTAGAAATGTGCTCATGAGTGATCAATTACTTTGAAGGCTGAGAGCAACGGTACTATGGCTGAAACTACACAAGAAGAACGAATACTTTTGAGGGATGGTTTTGATTTGAAAGTTGAAGGGGATGTTTGCATATTGAATTTCAATGATGGAGGATATTCAATTTTTTTCCTTTTATTCTTTATACTTGATATTGAATTTTTCTATTGATTATTAGTTTGATTAGTTTCCCATAATGCATTGCAATTCGGGGTGAGAATAGGCTAAACTTTAAAAAGGTGACCTTCAGTCTGACCTGTTTAAGGCTTGACTTAGCCTAAATTAATAGGTTAGACCAAGGCCTATTTACAAGTCTTATTGTGTAAATAAGTCAGAGCTATTTCAGGAAAGTCTGGCCTACAGCCTTCAGGTCTGACCTATTTAATATTAAAAAATATTAAATAAACAATTTTATTAGATATTAATATACACATATTATATTGTTTGATAAGTTGTTTAAGTTTATAAAAATCCTTTGAGTGTAAATATTTAAACTTTGAGATCAATTAAAAACTTACATTCAAAACAAATTATTGAAATATGAAACTTTTTTAATGTTCTACATTGAAAGTAGGCATTTAAAAAGGCTTTAGGTTTTAATAGACCATACCCAATTTTCATTTCACTATTTTAGGTCTCGGCCTATTTAACAAAAGTTTGTTCTGACTTGGCTCATTGGCAACACTAATTTGGAGGTATCAATTCATGTGTTCGTGATTTTTAAATCTTTATATCCTAAGCCTTAAATGTTACACGCACAGGGAGAAGTCATAGTGATAGCAAATGTAGGTGACTCTCGTGCTGTACTAGGGACAACATCTGAAGATGGAAGCTTGGTACCAGTTCAGCTCACAGTAGATTTCAAGCCTAATTTACCTCGTAAGCACCTCGCTCTTTCCGTCTTCCATCTCCAACTTTCTTTACATATTCTAAACACCTCTTGAAACAATTACATGCAGAGGAAGCAGAAAGAATAATACAGTGTCAGGGGCGAGTGTTCTGCCTGCAGGACGAGCCAGGGGTCCACAGGGTGTGGCTGCCACACGAAGAGTCACCAGGACTAGCCATGTCCAGAGCATTTGGCGACCATTGTGTGAAGGAGTATGGCCTTATTTCCGTGCCCGAGGTTACACACAGGAATCTAACCACTAGAGACCAATTCGTGGTGCTAGCAACTGATGGGGTACGTACGGTATACATTATTGAATCATATTAGTTAATCAATGAGTTGTTGTGAAGAATGAAAGTTGTGGTTGTTGTGGAAATAGTTGTGGGATGTAATATCCAACGAAGAAGCAGTACATATTGTGAATTCAACAGTAGACAAGGCCAAGTCAGCTAAACGTCTGGTGGAGTGTGCCGTGCATGCATGGAAACGCAAGAGGCGAGGCATTGCCATGGATGACATTTCAGCCATCTGTCTCTTTTTTCACCCTTCCCCTTCACTCTAACTAGATTGTTGTAGAATGGTAAATTATATAATGCTATTTACAGCTGATCCATATAAATTATGGAGCAAGTTCTAAACTTTTTTGCTATTTGTGACGTGTGTTGTTCCACTATTTCATTACTTGATTCCTAACGTCAAATAAAGAAAAACGATGGGTCAACAATGTGTACCAACAGAATTTGTGGGCAAAGCAAATCAGGAATATAATGAAACATCAACAATTAATGATGGAGACGGTGAAGCATTGACGTGTGAGTAGGGAGGCTTAAAGTGTTTGATAATGAGGGGAGAGGAGCGCCTTATAATTTGGATGACACATTCAGTGGGAGAATCCTCGAATTAGAGGGAAGGATGACTTCAATAAAGGAGACAGCACGATTAGTCAAATATGGGCATGTGAATGTGTTAATGGCGCTTTGAAAATTTGATGAAGATTTTGACCTTGGAGGCTTTTTGATCAGATGGCAGTTCTTAATTGAAGGGGATTGATTCTCCCATATATTTTTGAACATGACACGAGGCGAGCTGAAATGAGAAACATCTCCCCGAAAAACGGGAATCACAGCAAGCAAAGCATGATATATATGGTTGATAATAAGAAGCAAATGGCTGTCAATTATATTGTTCGTATTGTTCCTGATGGGGTCAGGTAGTGTTGTTCATTGTTACACCAGTACTATCGTGAACATTCAAGGGACACGTGCCCTATTCTTGGGTTGGTGTGTAATGAAAATCCCATTTTCCACGAGACTCCAAACTCCAAAGGGCATACGAAAATCGCAGTTCTCACTTAACCATCATGACAGAGTCAATGGATGTTGAAATGTGGTACTACCACTACCTTTTTTCTTCTTCATGTGGTTTATGTAGCCGTTCCGATCCAAATGCAATTGCCTTATCCTCTTTCCTAATTATTAATCCCTCCTGTACAAAATATAAGACTCAATTACCTAATTTGATTAGATTAAGGATCTTAGTTAAGTTAGTTAAAATGACATGAAATTACCAATATACCCTAACTAACCACCTTCACCCCCACACTCCCTCTCTTCTTGTCTACCATTAGGGAGCATTGACTCCACACTCCCTCTCCTCTTGTCCACCATTTGGGAACATTGACTCCACCCTTCATCTCCTCTTGTCTACCATTAGGGAGCATCCACCCTCCATCTTTTCTTGTCTATTATTAGGGGGCATTGATAAGGATATTTTGGGAAAAAGTTGGTAAAAGTTAGAAATAGGTCTTATATTTAGGACCAAATTCATCTCCTCAAATAGGTCTTATGTTTAGGATCCAAGGGAGTATAAATTAAGTTGACTTTCTCAAAAATTAAGGACATAGGAAAATCATTTAAAATTGTTTATTTTTATATTTTTCCTAAAGAATGATTTATTTTATTTATAAATTAACATACAATCCAATTGCATATGAAGATTTATGCTAGAACACATGTAAAAGAATATTTAATATTACTCTAGTCATATTTATAGGACATTTCATCTATATTTCCCATATGTTAAGAAAATCATAAAATATCATTAAATGTGTATTATAATATAAGAACTTTCCAACTATTTCTCCAATTAATATTTGGAAAATAATAATATAATTTGCCCAGGAAATTGTGCTATAGGAGCATTTTGAAATGTGTGTACATACACGAAAATTACATCATGTGCTCTATAGGATCAAATCTTAGACACTCTCTACCCTTTAAATAAGACCAAAGAAGGAAGAAGGAAATTTAAAATTGATACTCTCTTATTTTACTATATAAGTGAGCCTTACCTTGTTATCATTTTAATTATAATCAAATTTTCCTTTCATAAAAAAAATGTCTAAGTGAGTCTTACCTTAGTATTTTCCTATTTGAAAATTCACATTTAAAAATTTATCCTTCCAAATAAATTTATATAGTTTCTAAGGTCCTCCATATAGTCCATACCACTATATATAACTTTTCTAGAGATGTTCTAGATTAATTATCCCAAAACATAATCTCAAACATGACCTAAATATATGATAAAATACACACTTTAAGCATATCAATAATTATACCTTGTATGAATCCATAGATATATTACAATTTAAAAAAAGTTTCATCCCAATTAATAATTTTTTAAATTGAGAATACAAATTGTAATTGATTCCGACATTGGAACGGAAAGTTTGAGTTGAAGAGCCCATCAAGGGATTAGGCCCAATGAAATGTTTAAGAAACGCGGTAGACTAAAACCCTCCTTCTCCCCACAAAACTTTCACGGTTTCACCATTGCGTCTACTTCTGCTTCAATGAATTCAGTGGCACTGAGACTTGCGAAGCATCTGAGAGCCTCTTCCTCTTCTTCTGGTTCTCTCTCTTTACTCATTTCTATCTCTTTACTTGTATATTTCTCTTACTATTCTCATATCATATCATCATTTGCTTTTTTTTTTTTTTATACATATCATTCAAGCACTATAGGAGTGGTACTTTATTCCCTGACTTAGGAAGATGCTGTCTTTTATGTTGGGTATCTTGTGAATATTCTCAGTTACTCATTATAGGAGTGGTACTCACTAGCTTTCTGAATGGCGTGTTGATGGAACATTATAACTAAACAGTGACATTCAATATAGAAACAGCATTATTAAAGTTTGTGATTGATTGATTATACGAGCATGAACACTATAACACACACCACAATGTTTAATTATCACTCGGCCTAGCGAGCCTAATTATTATTTGATTCTTGGATTTTGCAGTGGCTTTGCAGAGAAGTGGTAGGTTGTGGTGCTCAACAACATCTGAAAGTGATAGTGATGAACGTTTAGATGATAATGATAATCCTAAGGACAACCCAAAGGAGAACGCATTTGATGAAGAAGTTGACGATTTTCTTGGCAAGCAGCCTGATTTGCAGCTGCAGGGTGTGAATCCAAAGAGGGGTTGGAACTTCCGAGGTGTGCACAAGGTATTCAACACTCAAAATTTATTTATCCCCTGTTACAATTAGACACCACTAGGGGTGGATTTGGTTTAGGTAATCACAAAACTAGTTTCGATATTTTATCGGTGCTGTGAGATCCATTGTAGGTTTGTCATTGTGGTGATCTAACCAAGTACATTAGTCTGCTTGACTGGAATATAAGCTTGTTTTATGAAGCTTGAGTATTTGAGTGAACGGTGATGCAGTAGCCAATCAATCAGAAGTTCTCAGTGATCAGAGCTGTACAAATTAAATGTGGTTCTTCCTGAGCATAAAATAATGTTTTGTCATGTTCTGCATATCTCACCCGAGGAATCATCTAACCTACACATATTGATATGATGCAGGCCATTATTTGTGGAAAAGTTGGCCAGGCTCCTGTTCAAAAGATACTGAGGAATGGGAAGAATGTCACAATTTTTACGGTTGGGACCGGGGGGTTGTTTGATCAAAGAACTCTTGGAGCAAAGGATTTGCCAAAACCTGCTCAGTGGCATCGGATTGCTGTGCATAATGAAGTTCTCGGGGCTTATGCCGTACAACAACTTGTAAAAAAGTAAGTGCAGGATTTTAGAGGATCACATTTTGAGAGTATGTTGAGTGGAAAATTAATTGTGGTGTGTTTTAATGCAGCTCCTCAGTTTATGTTGAGGGAGAAATTGAGACAAGAATTTACAATGACAGCATCAATGGTGAAATTAAAAGCATTCCAGAGATATGTGTCCGGCACGATGGTACGGCAATTTATATTATTTATTTTCCTTGTATATTAGATTTGTTTTTAAATGATGTTATGCTGGCACATACTATTTGATCTGTGCTCTTGCTGTTTATCATTTGTCCATTCTCAATCAGATATTTAGGATTACTGGTTCCATGAATAGACGCCCCCCTCTGGGTTTGATTACACACACATAGCTATAATCTCAGGCATGTTGTCCAGGATTGGGACGAGAGGTTGATGTAGTTTTAATAGATGGGAACTAGGGGAACCAAGGGATCAGAACTGAAGTTCTAGTTAACCTTTTGCTGAAATAAAAATCTACTCTTGTTGTATCAATAGTTGTAAGTTATCCCTTTGCAGCAAATCAGCGTCTTCATATATAGAAGTAATACACCATTTGTTAAACAGTCACCCAGTGGCTGATAAGATGCACCTTGGCTTTTCACAGTCAGTAACTTCCTGAAGTAGGATAATACTAGAGGTCTGAGGATCCCTAACTCTTTGATGTTTGAAGTAGGCAAAATCATTGAATATTAATGTAGCTAGCATCACTGTTCTAATCTTTGTTTGACTCTTAACCAACTGAAAGTTAGTCTTCAGCTGCTCTCAACTTTTGTTTCTATAGGGAAAGTTCGGCTAATAAAAAGCGGGGAAAGCTTGAGCAAAATTTCCTTGGATGATCTAGCCAATTCCCTTTAACCATAAAAGCTGTAAGCGGTGGTTTGGTTTAACTGTTTTGAGCACGCTTTATTTATTCTCTGAGGGAGAGATACCTTTGGGACCAAATATTTGTTTCAGCTGACCCATGTGTGTGACAGAACGGTTGTGTTGTAAGAAATCTGGAAGAATGATTAGCAGAAGAGCCACTTACTTGGACACCATGATTTATGTTCTATTTATTAACTGCTATTCCTTATTTCCTTATATCCTATGGCCTTTTGTAGTACGTGGTTTCCCCAATTTCAAATATGGGAGAGTTGTAAAAGTACACCGAATGCTAGTTGTGAAATTTGGACATGATACTAATGGATACTTAGACTTCAGAAGTCAGAAGTACATAGATTCTAGATCGTATTACTCGATTGTTTTTGCAATGTATGGTGTTAAATATACTAGTATAATTTATAGCAGGTTGTACTAATATCTCGTTCAAATTTTGTACAACTACTTTAAAATTTTCCTATAAAATATTTAATATATCATTTATGAGATGCGAACAACTGCCACATATAAAATAGGAGTTTGAAAATCAAAATGTGGGCAAAGCGAGTGCGTTCATTGGACGCTTTTGATTTATATACTACTTTAAAAACAAAAGCAATGATCGCTAGGTGAAAAAATGTCTTAAGAAATGTGAAATGTATCGAGAAATGAAATTAGATAGATACATTCTTCATTTTCTTTTTGAAATATAATTTTTTTCCACATCAAGCATTGCTTAAATTAAAATACTGTGTTAACGAAATATAATAATCTGCCCCTGCTCCCATCATTGGAACAATCGTATGATGGTATGATAACAAAATATGATGAGTCATATGATGTCAAAATACAATGAATTAAAAAATTTAGATAACAAAATATAATGAATTGTATGGTGTCATTGTTTACGTCAGTTACCATATATAGATTTTGTGAAAACAAAATTATATATATGACCTCTAACAAAGTCTTTTATTCATATTAAACCGCCTTAAAAATTTTTTATTGCTTTTTAATACTCCATGCTCTTTCTTTTATATCCCTCCACCAAATAAGTTTCATATTTATGAGTGTACTTGCCTTAAAATGTAAGCTTTATTTTATGGTTGTCTAAGCAATTATTATTGCAACTTTTCCAATTTTCCCAATTTATTAAACTTTTTTAAGTAAGAAATTCATAATATTTATGAATTATAATATACAGCTGTTTTCAAATTTAGATAATATAATATTTTATATGAGTTTCTTACTCCCTCGAAACCAAAATATATGACCTATTTAGGAGGTAAGGTTGTTCTTAAATATAAGACCTTTTTATATTTTCTTAAACTTTTTAAATTATCCCTATCTATTTTCAATAATAAACAAGTAAGAGAGTGAAGTGAAAATACATTTAAAGTGTGATTAGGATGTTTTGGTAATATTATGTGATTTTAATTAATTTAACAAAAAATTTTAATCTAATCATAATTAGGTGAATATGACTTATATTTATGAACTTAGGAATATTATAAATGTCATAAATTATGTTCATATCAAATACTGATGGATAATTTATTTTGAAACTTCAAGTTTCTATACGTAGTTATTATTGTAGAATGTATTCAGGAAATATAAACTATGTACCGTAGTGTAAGTATCATTGACATACAACACTGTAATTGTAGCCTCTGGACTGATTGATTGTGCATGATACCATAATGCTTTGAGTGACTTGCGATGCCACTACTATTTAAGTAAATTCATGCAACTGCCAATATAAAAATTATATAAAGCTTTGGGAAAACTCCATCGCCCATTTTAGAAACCCTAGCTGTTTGTCCATTACTTAGATAATCATTCCTTCCCATCAATTGAAAATTTTAACAATTATGATTACACACGACCACTTGGGGCAAATAGCATGCAGCGAACTAATTAAGGATGAAAGCAGTGCGTGGCTTTCCATAGTGGGGCTGGTATGCTGTATCTTTCTAAAATAATGTCAAGTGATTATATTATAGTTAAAGCATTCATTAAGCTGTAAATCAAACAGTTGTCTTGTCTTGACAACAATCTTAAGACTTTTATTAGACACTTGTCCAATACAGTGAATATACTTCTGTTACGACTCACTTGGTATAGCACATATATATTCACAATTGATGATACAATATAAAACATGCAATTGACATTTCAAGATTTTCATATCTTCAAATATCTTATTTTTCAAATTGTAAATGTTCTACTTAGTTGACGTGAAGTACAGGTGTAACTAAATAACCATAGATCTTATGGTTTTGTTAAGAAAACAGGTTGAAGATTACCCACAGAATATACAAAAAGCCTGGCCCGTCCATATATCATTTTTAGATACAAGCTGAGTTAAAATGAGTAGCCTTTTCAAGTATATAAAAGGGTAGACTACAAATGCATTTCTCAATACCAAAGCGACAATCTTATGCACACTCCTTCATGAAGATGGTTCTCATCATTTTACTTATTCTACTTTTTAGTCTGCTAAACAATGCCTCGGCTCTCTTAAGTGCTTGTCCTGCCTGTGGTGACCTTCAAGTTCCATACCCACTTAGCACAAATGATGATTGTGGAGATTCTAGATACAGAATCTTCTGCAACAGTGGAAGTCTAGAGTTCTTATCAGCCTCTGGGGTTTACTATAAGATTCTTAGAATTAACCCAAGTGATTATAAACTTGTGATTCAGCCTCCTCTGATTCTAAAAGACACATGTTACACTTCTGATCTCCCAGAAGGGGGATTCTTGCTTGATGAGAACTTGCCATTTAATATTTCTACCCAGAATGTTGTTATGTTGTTTAACTGCTCTGATACTATACTTCCGTCTCCTTTGAATTGTTCCACGAACAGTATATGTAGGGAGTTTGAGAAATTAGTGGAGGAGGGAAGAGGATGCATGAACACACTTTGCTGCCATTATCTGAAAGATTCAGCCATGACTTCTCATAGAATTAGAGTCAGGCTAGGAGGCTGTACGGCTTACACTTCTTTGGTAGATTCTCAGCCTCGTGACTCCGTTTCTTCTTGGAATTACGGCATTGAGCTTCAGTGGTTGCCTCCTAATTAACCTATAGATTTCTTCTCAAAACTGGCCATGTTTCTTCCTTTCCCCCCTTAGCATGCATGTTCCTTAGCTTGCCAAGCATTGATTTTATGTGTTGTTTGTTCTTGTTTCAATAAAGTCTGTCTTTCTTATGGTAAAAAAAAAAATAAATAAAGTCTGTCTTTCTAATACTTTTTATCCTACATCGTCAGTAATATATATGACGGTTCATGCTCAAGATAATTGGTTGAATACGCATAAAAATAGGCGTCGTCGGCACAGAACTTGCGGATAATTGTCAATATGTGCAGCTCTAATGACCATGCAAACTTCTGATTAAAAAAATGACCATGCAAACTCAATTTAGCCATTCCTTGATTTTACTTATTGAGAAACCAAAAGTGTTTGGCTTCAACTGTTTATTAACCAGTTAATTAATATTTATTTTCTGACGTAAAAAATATTTTTTTAGGACAAATGACGTCAAAAATATTGGAATTAAACTTTGGTTGCTGTCCTTATGTCGTAGATCGAGTGTGGTAGTTTCAAATTTCTACTCCCTCCGTTCCTAAATATAAGATCACTTTGGTTAATTTGGGGGATTAAGGAAGACAATAAAATTACATGATCTTCCCAAAATCCCCTCAATTACTTAACTTTAAAAGGAGTAGAGTTTTCAATAAAAAGAGGGAGTATAAGGGTAGTTTGGGCAAAACTTGAGATAAAATAGGAAGTGATCTTATATTTAGGAACTTATCCACTTCCCCAAAGTGATCTTATATTTAGGAACGGAGGGAGTATTTTCTATTTTTAGTGTGGTAGATCGAGTTGTGAAAATAAATAATCCATTGCAAAGTTGTGGAAAATTTTATACACTTTTTTTGGACTAATATACTACTATGGATGCTTGACGATTGTACTTGAATGGGTTAAAATTCAAATTTTTCTCAAAAGTTTTCATTAAAGATCAATTTTGTTCTGGAATTTTTTGAGGACCAATTTTGCAAAGGAAACTTGCAAAAGGAATCAATTTCGCCCTGCAATCAACCAAATTTAATTTTGAGGATTAAGTTGGTCAAACATCTCAAATATCATGTCACGTAATCATCTACCTCATACACACATTATGTCATCTCATTGTCCATCTCTTCCTCACACTCTCACTCCCAACTTCAAGGCAAAGAGACATGAATCCCAAGGACAATCACCTTCACCCACCACATTATGCCATCAGTACGTACCATTCGTTGTGGCGCTCTCATTCTGTGTACATTGATTCTTGGTAAAAACTTTCACGGAAATTTGAACTTTAACCGGTACTTAAAATTCTAGACTTATTATAATACCCCTTATGGTCACTCAAGATAAGTAATTATTTACAGTCGAGTTTGTATAAAGATCATATCGCATTCTGATCAATTAATAATGTATCATTGTGCCGTGGGTCATCACTGTGTTATTAGTACATCATATGATATCAGATACAGCATTGATAGCAAATTTTTTTATTAGTACATCATAGTACATCATATAATAACACATTATATCAAATTAGTACTCTAATTTTTTTATTCAAGTTTAGTATAATCATATCAAATTTTACCCCCAAGGAATAACATTTACAATTTTTTATTCTTAAAATATCATGGTGTTAATTTTTTTGACCTGAAAATATCATGGTGTTAATTGAAAATATTTAATGAGAATAAATTAATAAACTTAAGACATAAACCTTAGACAGTGAACAACTTGCATATTAAAATGATGAGACGCCGTCATCCGTACTGAGGTGAATTTCATGTCGAGAAACACATGAGAATGATAATGTCTTCCTAATTTATTGTTTTTTCAAGACAATTTCTTCCTTTGGAATAATTTGTTTTTGACACTTTTCGAGTTTCTATTTGGAGTGTTTAAAGGGATGTAAAAGAGTTGTAAACTATGTTCGGGTGCGTAATCTCATTGAATTTGAAAGTATTTGTTGGAATCGATTCTGCACTAATAACGCTTAATTTGAGTCATTTAGGATGGCCACTACTACTAGATGAGACTTAATGCGAATGCCAAACTAATATTCAATTTAAGTTTTGGGAAGCCCATCACCCTTTTTAACAGATTTAGATTAAGAAATTGAAAAAGTAGAACAATAACAAAGGTCTACTCGAGGAAAGCAGATCAACTAAGGAGGAAAGTGGCGCACCATTGTGGGGCTGGTAAAACATATCTTTCTAAAATAACATAATCCTTAACATTTGTCCACCAAACATTCAATGAATATTCTTTTGTGAATTAGGGGTGACAGCTCTTGTTGGATCAGTCGATGCACTTCATTGTATTCAAATTGCCCCCTCTTGTTGCTCACCAAAGCTTTTCTCAACTCCATCCTATCAATCTCTAAACAGGTTCTAGAGAGACTTGCATGATATTTTTAACCCCTTCGTCCAATTCTTAGAGATATGTATTAATTACGCCTTTAATGTCCCTGAAGTGAGTTATTGTTTGGGTTTAAGGTTTAGGGTTTAGGGTTTATTGGAGACAAGTAATCAATCTATTGGTTCTAAGATGATGAATCTAAATTTAAATGTGCGGTATGTTTTGGAGAGCCAAGATTAAGCAAACGATTTAGGTGACCCTTAAACCTCTTCACTGAAATGATTGTCATTTCTTGGCTCCAATAATATCGATGCAATTTAGCATTGTCATGAAGATCATCATCTTCTTATTAGTGCTCTCTTTCACGTTTTATGATTATCGATGTTTAATGACTTCGCGCAAATCAAGAACACACGAGGCAAAAAATGAAAAGAAAAGTAGAGCTATGATGAGGAAACAATTGCTTCGATCCATTATAGAACAAGAATGAAAATTATTATTTATAAAGTAAATGTACAATTATCTAACTTTAGAAGAACCATCACTCACTTGGGTTGATGGATCACAACCCTAGCTCTAGGGACTTAAGGTGAGATACCCAAGTTACCCTTTGGCGTAGACTTCTTAATATCACACCCTAAAATATTAATAGGATATCCTTCTTATATATAACCCTAAAGTAACTAACCAACAATATCCCATCTGATCTGAATTGTTGTTTGAGGGGAAGATGGATGTAAATAAATCAGAGGACACACATCCACATATATAGGGTAAAGGTGCGATGAGCACCCCAAATTAACTATAGAGTCGCAATCAACATCCTAAAGTATTCTGTGGATGTGGTACAATCGGCACCCTCTTATAACCAAAAAAAAAAAAATCTGCAACCATCACTAACTTTTGCATTCCTTTTCTATTTGAAATGCAACCGAGCGCCAAGTCAAGATAACCCTTCTTTTCTGTGATTATCTCAAAGGCAAGGATTAGAGGACTCAACAAATCTAGAATTATTGCCTCATCCATGTACAAAGTAAATAAAAGAAGAAAATCTCTCTCACGCACACAAACACACACACATCTACATTTTTACACTAGGTATATTGTTGAACGGATCAGATTCGCCCAACCCTACTTGCCTTTCCCTTTGTAGGACATGATTGTTTTTTGGACCGACTTGCAATTTCCTCTTTCCTTGAAGACATCCTTGATGGCAAAGGAATCAGTGATGGGATCATACTTCCCTTTGCATTTCTTGTTTTGACAAATGAGAATAAAGAGTGTCAACGTTCATGCAGCTATAATAATGACCATGCAAATGAACAAAATTCAACTGTGATCCATGAAAATGATTACCTGACGTTAAGGTTTTTTATTGGTATTGGTTGAGTTAATTTCTTTGTTTTAGAACTTGATCCATTGGAAAGGTTGGTCACTTTTTGCTCATCAACAAGCCAGTTCAAGTCTGACCCTGAAGAATCACTTGTTACAGCTTCTAACTCATCACAATCATCTGTCATGGCCAACTCATTGATCAGGTTGTTTTGAAAATCATCAGAGAGTGTAACTTTGCTAGTAGAACGTTCCAGGCTTGTTTTTGAAGGTTTAAACATTTGGGAAAATTGTTTGTTTTCTGCCTCCCATTGTCCCACAAGGTTATCATCACTGCTTAAGCTGTCTTGCCTCTTCAACGAGAGGTTATCAGACCAACTTCCACAAATTGATATCTTATCTTCCTCCTTCCCATTCACCCTGTGATCTCCAACAAGTGGCCATGGATTTGAATTCATATTCATTTCTTGGAGATCAAGGTTTCGGCTTTTCAGCTTTGGGGTAGTAGCCTTCTTATGTTTCTATAATTATTGCAAACGTTAGTTTTAAACATTATACTCTCTCTAGTCCTAAATATAAGGTATAATTGACTTTTTTTTGAAGAGTTTAATGAAGCAGAAGAGGAAAGTTAACTATGACATATTTGATATTTTTTAAATTATCTATTAGTTTATATGTCAAATAAACTATTTTAAGGGAAAAATTAGTTGAATCAATTTACAAGTGACTTGTTGTTTTTTAGGATTTTTCAAAAAAGTCAACTAGGTCTTATATTTAGGATAAAAAGAAGTAGAATAGTAACATTTTTCAACTTTCAAGTTCAAGTAATCAAATATCAATTGACTAAATTGTTGATGGAACTATGAACAATGAATGGCTAACCTCCAGGCTAAGATCTGAATTTGTACGGCCTCCTAAGATCAAACTTTCCTGTTTAGGAGAAGACCCATAAGATCTGGGTCTTGGTATTTGAGAATGTCGAAGTTGTTTTGCTTCTCTTTCCTTTCTCAACAAGGCTGCCTTTAGACTAGCAATCTAACAATCAAGGCAGTTAGAAGTTGGAACACTCATAAAATTTCACATTAAACTATTTAGTGTAAAGTAGAAGAAACTTCTTAAAAACCTGCTCTTTGAGCTCTCTCACATCAGAGATGTCATTGTTAGCTCGTAAAGCTCCAAGTCTAACAGTAGACACACGTTCAGCAAATTTCAGCGTGCTAATAGTTTCTTCAAGAGCATCAGGCTCTGGACTAATATGAACAAACATGAGTATCTTTGAATGTCCTGTTGGTATACAAAGAAATAAAGTAATCCTTAAATATGTCCTGTTGGTATAAGACTCAACAGAGAGGACTGGGCAAAGTAAGTGGAGAAAACTGACAAGGGAAATAATCCTACCAAGAGAATGTTGAAGAAGTTGAGTAAGTTTACTGTTCCTGTAGGGAATATGTGAATTCTTTTGGGATAGTGAATAAATAACATCTCCAAGTGCAGAAAGTGACTTGTTAATATGCTGAGCCTCCTTGAGCCTCTCTCCTGTGGCCTCAGACTTATCAACCCTCTCACTTCCTGCAAGGTCTACTAAATGCATACACCCCCGGACTACACTTCCCGATGTTAGTCCTCTACCCTCCACATAAACTGTCAGGCAGCTGCAAATACATTTGAAAATTTTCATGTGCTTATCATAGTGCGTACAGCAGATAACATATTCTTAAATAATACAATAGGCCAGCTGATTCATTAGTTTGTGGTACCTGTGAGAACGACTACTCTGATCATTCATGGCAGCAGCACCAACTGCCCGATTCTTTTGTCCTATTTTCATCAAATGTATGGCATCTGATGTAGATGACACAGGAACAAGGTTTGCATCTGGCACGTTAATGCCATTTTGATCACTTTTGCGGATTTCTAATGTATGTAATTGTCAAGGATACATAAAAGTTGAAAAATGGCATCGGTGTTAACCAATTGTTATAACATCCAGTTAACATTATCTATCTCCACAGTTGTCTTAATCAGCACCAACATCATCATTGAAATTCACAATGTGGTTATGCTTGATCCAATTAAAATAAAAATATTTTCATAGACTCCTTTTATTTTAGAAATGATAATTATATTTCCACAAAAACAAGGTTGAGAGAGAAGGATATCTTGTGGTGGCACCATCAGTGGTAAGCAAGTCCCTGACTTGATCATTGTAAATCTCAATCATCTGAACGGTGATATCATAGTGAAAAGTGTCCTTCCTCTGGTCTGAGAGAAGAAAAAGATCTCTGAGTGCTCTGTGATTAACACCCAAGTTTTGCTCCTTTAAGTCTTCTGGTCCAGACTGCATGCATCAAACACATTGAACCTCCATGAAGTGAGAGACCAAAATACAGAGAAAAAGTTTTACAAAATTGTTTGAATTTCGTCTCACACTCTCACCATAGTATATGTCTTTCCAGATCCTGTCTGGCCATATGCGAATATGCACACATTGTAACCATCAAGCACGGAACGGATAAGTGGCTGTGTGTCGGAGAAAACCTCCTCTGCAATAACAGACACTATTAGTTAAAATGAAGAAACATGCATGGCCATTGGAAAACCATTCAATGGTCATACAAACAAAGCCCAACCTTGTGTTGCACAAGGTCCAAACACTTTGTTAAAATTAAATATTTTCTTCCCCAGTTTTGAAGGCGTTGTAATAACTGAAACGCTTCCTTCTTCTATGTTACTAACTGTGCTAATTTGGTTTGATTGGCCACCCAGCCAAGGCCTAACTCGGCAATATACTCTGATATTTCCTCTCAAATCCTGCAATTGATTGTATATTTTGCGGTTTTCTTCAACAACTCTATGATATGCTGAAGCAGAAGAAGCCAGGCCTTGAAGGTTGTTACCTATTATTAAAGATATATATCAATTGTATTAGATTAGATATATAAATGGTTTTAAATTGAGGGATTTTAGCTATGACAGTATGCGTACTTAAATTGTTGAGATCTTGATGGTAACGTTCCTTCAAAGAGTTCATTCCTGTTTTTGTATGATGGATCAGTGTTTTTAATTCCTAAACATTTGTCAACGTCAAATCTGTCATTTACTGGATAATATTGTGTCTTCATTGAGTTCTAGTCATATCAGTAGGGCATCTTACCAGGATCTCTTTGTTTTGCTGTTCCACCATCTTTTTTTGCTTCAAAAGCTGCTGCCTTCTTGATTCTTCATCAAGTTTGAACTTCTCAACATCACATTCTTCTTCTTCTTCTTCTTCTTCTTCTTCAAGCTTTACTCCTTCAGTTTCTTTCATCTAAAATAATTTAGCATAAAAAGGGTCAAGCACTCCAATCTGAGGTTCTAATATTTTTTTTAACATTATATCTACTTAGTTTTTATAATTGAAATTTGAACGTTTACCTCTTTGCATTCAGACGCAGCTTCTTGGATTAATTCCTCTGTTTCATCTTGTGAACCTTGCTTCACCTGCAAGTATTCAAAGTCTTGTCAGAAAAATCAAAGATCTAAATGATCTGATGACATAGAATGAGTGTTCAGATTGCAGAGACCGCTCTCCGTTGGGTTGCCATGCGTCGTTCCAACTGCTCCATGAATTTGCCAATTAAGGACTCCACCACCTGATATTATAACCAAAATATATAACTAAAAATTCATAGAAGAAGGCTTTGGAATGGTGAAGCAAAGTTATTTCATGCAAAACAAAACAAGAGCCCTTACAATGGGAACTTCTTCTGGCTTCCTGTCACATAAATGCTCACGAAGTAACGAATTCAACGAACCCTGCATGTAACAACCCAATACTTTCACACAGATTCTCCTCATGCTTATTTTGTCTCTAAATATATTAAGAAAAATAAAAGAGTAAATGATGGTAGAAGATGAATTTCACCAACCCCTTCATTGTAATTACACACTAGATCACCACATGCAGAGAAATCAGTGGAACTTGAGGACGAAATGGTCCTTGATAAAGAGTTGGTGGATGGTTCTGATGAGGTTTTGCGCAGAAATGGTTTTTTGCAAGAGGCCGGTGGCCTTGCATTTCCACTGTATTTCCATGATCCTTGTTTGCCTCCTTCAATCCATTCACCGTATGACTTCATTGCTAATACACAGTTCACTAATCTCCCACAGTTCCCTCCCTGCATGTACCAACATCAACATTAAAAACAATGCGCATGCATGAGTTTCAAATCCAATCAAACAGTGAATATCCACCAACTCACTTAGATTAGATCATGGTCTTAAATATAACATCCTTTGACTTTGACTTTTGTTTTTGTGAAAGTTAATGAAGTAAATTAAATTATTAAAGTAAAACATGTCACATATAATTAGATTATATATGTTTATAAGTATAATAAATTAGTTTTAAAGAAAAATTAACAACAGACAATATTAACTGTGAATTTCTCAAAATAAAAAGGTCAAAGTAGGTTTATAATTAGCACTATCTAAATGCGAAGTTTGTATGAAATAGTGAATATTCACTAACTAACCTCTTCCAAATCAGAAGCCTCGAAGGTGGGAAGACCCATGTTCCTGGCAGCCACCAGAA
Organism: Mimosa pudica; assembly: GCA_029929735.1. Taxonomy (NCBI): domain Eukaryota; kingdom Viridiplantae; phylum Streptophyta; class Magnoliopsida; order Fabales; family Fabaceae; genus Mimosa; species Mimosa pudica. Next base: position 17,809,493 of record JAKELP010000013.1, on the reverse strand, counting down.
AATTCCGTATATTCTCAAAGTACTGAAATGCGGACAAAGCTGCCGCTTCAGACATTTCATCAGAATCGCCGGCACCTTCAATTACCTAGCAAAGTTCATTAAGATATAATGAATGACTAACATTGAAAAACATATTGCAGACACAAGAATTGATATGATTGATGAAGGGTTCGTTAAAAAGACCTTGGAGATGGCCCCTGGTTGAAGTGTGTTAAGGACATTACACAGTATGATCCCACTTCGCAGTCCAATCCTGAATTCATCTTCTGAAGGTTCTGCTTCTACTTCTTTCCCTTCCATCATCTTTCTCAGCCACCCAGCTGCTTCATGCCTTCTCAATGCTGCCATCCACATATTCAACCATAAACAACCCAACCACATTAATATATTCCTCAAACTGGACATGGTAACATGTATATACGTGTGTGCATGTGTATGTATAGTAGAGAAACTAGAAGATGCATACAGGCTTCTTCAGCTTTCCTCGACGCCAAGTTAAGGTCGTTGAGTCTGATGTGAAGGCGTTGAAGAACATTGTCATCTTCTAACGGAGATAGTGGCCGCGCTTTGTGTGCAGCCATTGTAATGAGGCTAAAGAATGTTCAGAAGAATGGTGAAGAAAATATTATACGAGTAATAATTAATGAAGGCGGTTCTCTGGGATTTCTGCCTCTGATTTTGTCTCCCTAAATAATGAGATGTAATCTAGAAGAGCATCAACGAAGCTGTTTCCGAGCCTATCGCTGTCTGCTTAACGGCTTCTACCTAACATAACCTTTCCACTTCATCGTATTTATCTTGGCAACAGATACTTTATCGTACCATAATATTATGATGAGCGTTATTTATCATTTTATTATATCATGTGCCAATTTAGTTAGTTGTTCTAGTGGATTATATGACAAGTTAATGCGAATGTTGATTAATAACAAAATACTTGAAAAACGGCTTCACATTAATGGTGTTATATATCTTGAGAAATGTTGAATAGCAAAATGTGGTGAACCGCATTCAACATTTAGCACGATAATTGTTTTCGTAAATTTCTTTTTCCGGCACAATTTAATAACGAAAACCAGTCTTTTATTATTACTTCCATCCTATAAATTATTAATGGAGTATTATATTTGTTGTATCCTATGAATTATACACACATATAATAATTATGATATTGTCATTGATGATATATAAATAATCGATCCCACGTATTACCACCTTTTTAATTTCTTCCACCTAAAGGTTGAACATGAACGACCATCATCAATTGATATAATGGCACATAAAGCTGATTTTTTGATCAAATATAAAGCTGAATTTTCAAGTAAAAAAGCTACATCATAAATGGAAGATTATATACTAGGTACATTATCTGTGTTTGTATCATCTCAATGGTTCCCCCGCCCTAACAAAGTATCATTGATGAATATATTTATGTTTGGTCAGCTTAAGGTTTTTATTATCGACAAATCAATCTCAAACATGTGCAATAATCACTTTATATTTGAAGAATATTTTTAAAATAAAAACATTGTGATTCGATGATACATGGTACTTCATTCGGTCTTAAATATAAGATCTAGTTGTTTTTTTAAAAAAATTCTAAGAAAACTAAAAAAAGTCACGCATATATTGAATTACCTAAATTTTTTTTCTAAACTAATTTATTTGACTTATATACTAATACACAATCTAAAAATATATCAAATATATTATGATTAATTAACCTATTTTGTTTCCTTAATTTCCCAAAAAAAGGACATCCATGACTTTTTAATAAAACACCTCTTTCATTTTAAAATATTCCAACATTTTCCACATTAGGTATGAGATGGTTGCATTGTCACTCAAAAAGGAGGTTACATGGAATGTAGAAGTAAAGCACACAACATAACGACAAGGACACGATATGGAGACAACCCATAAAGCGAAGAGCGGCTAAAAGCTAAGTGTAGTGCCCAATTCGTGTGATTAATTTTTTCTATTTAGTGACTAATTTTGTTGGAAGTTTTTTATAAGAGTCAACTATATTTTATATCCAGCACCGGAGCAATAATAACTAACAAGTGGAATCCCAAAGATGGTTTCAACGAGAGGAAGATATACGTGATACGTGCATACATAAATAAACCAACACCGATACATGTAAATACCGCCGTCCTTTACAGATCGTTTTGTTTCCTTAATTAGCATAACCGACAGTCATGCATCCAGCCCCACGTACGTGAGCCAAGATCTTTCACCAACTTGCTGTAATCGAAATCACACACTCACTTCTGAGCAAAAAAAAAAAAATCACACACTCACACACACACACACACACCAATTAATTTAATTAATGAGTTTATCTACCATCATTACTCTAATTTAACCGAAGCAGCATAATAAAGGTACTAGTTAAAGCAGTACAGGAATAACAGCCTAGCTAGTAATCATGAGTGCACCAAGTACGTGTGAAACGTGACTGATTGCAGCTTTTGTTGGAGAAGAGGACCCGCGTTGAGCAAATTGAGATTTAGGTCAAAATATCATACTTATAAATCATTGGATGTCATATGTCTTTCTCCCCAAAAACATGCATGGTGGAGCCTTATTTCTAAATTGGGAAACTTAACATCCATCATCACGATATCGATCGGCTTTTGACAATTTGCCTTTGAAAAAGTATGCATGAGCGGCACACGTTATAAAAGCACGCACCTTTTGCATTTGTATTATTATACTTATAACCATACATACATGTCCTCACGCCTAATTAAAAATCAAGGAGTCATTCTACACGAGTTAAAAAGCTCAATTATATGAGTTAATGGTGAAATCTTGGTTATTGAACCCGGTGAAAGCCTCAACGCCAACGACAGCTCAGTCACAAGCTAAAAGTGTGGATGGATCAGTTTACTTGCAGGAAGAACATAGTGATGATGAGGCTTTTCTTGGGGGTCACTGTTCGTAATACCTAACAAATTGTTGACGCTGCTCATACCTAACTCATTTTCCTAATCGAATATAATCTCATGCATTTTCTACACACAAACACATATATATAAAGCAATTATTTTATTTGTTCAGCTAATAAAGCCCATTGCCTACTTATTACTCTCTCTCTAGGAATTGCTTCTACACAAAAGGTTTGAAGTTGGGATCGGAGGTTCAAAGCTGGAGGGTTCATTGATCTAACTAGTCAGTTGGGAAAGTGAATTGGGGGGTCCATGTCCAAGAAGTCGGGTTAAACTTGGTAGAGGATCTGTGTAGCTGACCAATACTTTTCCAAGTAACAGGGAAATGCAATGTAACGAGCACAAGTCCTTGGGAGAACCACACCCCAAAAGCTAGCTGTTGAGGTTGGGGTGCCAAGGACTTATAAGGCCTCCCTTGCGAGGAAACCTCCCCAATGTGGGACTTGTAACAATGCACCCCCTCGAGAGCCGACGTCCCGGCGGCTCCACTCTACGACACTTCACTCGGCGCTTCACTCGGCCTCTTTGCCGGTCAGCCCCTCCGGTCAGAACCCTTCGTAGGTAGCCCTTTCCGGTCTTTCGGCCGAGTCGGCGTCCCGGCGGCTCCACTCTACGGCACTTCACTCGGCGCTTCACTCAACCCTTTGTTGGTCAGCCCCTCCGGTCAGAACCCTCCGCAGGTAGCCCTTTCCGTTTGGCCGACTCTCAATGAAAGCACCATTGTAACGAGCACAAGTCCTTGGGAGAACCACACCCCAAAAGCTAGCTGTTGAGGTTGGGGAGCCAAGGACTTATAAGGCCTCCCTTGCGAGGAAACCTCCCCAATGTGGGACTTGTAACAATGCACCCCCCTCGAGAGCCGACGTCCCGGCTGCTCCACTCTACGACACTTCACTCGGCGCTTCACTCGGCCTCTTTGCCGGTCAGCCCCTCCGGTCAGAACCCTTCGTAGGTAGCCCTTTCCGGTCTTTCGGCCGAGTCGGCGTCCCGGCGGCTCCACTCTACGGCACTTCACTCGGCGCTTCACTCAACCCTTTGTTGGTCAGCCCCTCCGGTCAGAACCCTCCGCAGGTAGCCCTTTCCGTTTGGCCGACTCTCAATGAAAGCACCATTGTAACGAGCACAAGTCCTTGGGAGAACCACACCCCAAAAGCTAGCTGTTGAGGTTGGGGAGCCAAGGACTTATAAGGCCTCCCTTGCGAGGAAACCTCCCCAATGTGGGACTTGTAACAATGCACCCCCCTCGAGAGCCGACGTCCCGGCGGCTCCACTCTACGACACTTCACTCGGCGCTTCACTCGGCCTCTTTGCCGGTCAGCCCCTCCAGTCAGAACCCTTCGTAGGTAGCCCTTCCGGTCTTTCGGCCGAGTCGGCGTCCCGGCGGCTCCACTCTACGGCACTTCACTCGACGCTTCACTCAACCCTTTGTTGGTCAGCCCCTCCGGTCAGAACCCTCCGCAGGTAGCCCTTTCCGTTTGGCCGACTCTCAATGAAAGCACCATTGTAACGAGCACAAGTCCTTGGGAGAACCACACCCCAAAAGCTAGCTGTTGAGGTTGGGGAGCCAAGGACTTATAAGGCCTCCCTTGCGAGGAAACCTCCCCAATGTGGGACTTGTAACAATTATTGTTACAAGTCCCGCATTGGGGAGGTTTCCTCACAAGGGAGGCCTTATAAGTCCTTGGCTCCCCAACCTCAACAGCTAGCTTTTGGGGTGTGGTTCTCCCAAGGACTTGTGCTCGTTACAAGGGTGCTTTCATTGAGAGTCAGCCAAACGGAAAGGGCTACCTGCGGAGGGTTCTGACCGGAGGGGCTGACCAACAAAGGGTTGAGTGAAGCGCCGAGTGAAGTGTCGTAGAGTGGAGCCGCCGGGACGCCGACTCGGCCGAAAGACTGGAAAGGGCTACCTGCGGAGGGTTCTGACCGGAGGGGCTGACCAACAAAGGGTTGAGTGAAGCGCCGAGTGAAGTGCCGTAGAGTGAAGCCGCCGGGACGCCGACTCGGCCGAAAGACTGGAAAGGGCTACCTACGAAGGGTTCTGACCGGAGGGGCTGACCGGCAAACAGGCCGAGTGAAGCGCCGAGTGAAGTGTCGTAGAGTGGAGCCGCCGGGACGTCGGCTCTCGAGGGGGGTGCATTGTTACAAGTCCCACATTGGGGAGGTTTCCTCACAAGTGAGGTCTTATAAGTCCTTGGCTCCCCAACCTCAACAGCTAGCTTTTGGGGTGTGGTTCTCCCAAGGACTTGTGCTCGTTACATGCAAGCTACAGGGTCTCAACGTGAAAGTTTGCGTAGGGGACAAAAGGCCTCATGAAAATTCCTAAACTTACGTTATGTGGACAAAAGATTACACACAATTGACACAACCTTGTTGACAGTTTCATTATATATATGATTGATGTTATGATGATTATGAAAGTAAGAGGTAAAATTATGGAATGGTGAAAATTGAAATTAAAGAGCATTATGCCCGATCCCCATGGTAGAAGTTAAAGCTTATCCACTACTCTCGTGCGCATGTTTATTTGTATTATTCTTCTATGGGCTAGTATCTATGTCTTCATTTTCCTTTGATCAATTCAACCGCGTTAAATGAGAGTTATGGTTCCATTGATTCATTTTGTTTTTGGTCATATCGATCAGAATTGCCTTTATTTTGATGATCCAGGACATGGTATTTCCCAGGACATTGCCAGGAATTCTACGCGCACCATATTAGCTGCTTACGGTCTTAATTAGCAGAGAAAGAATGATTAAAGGAAGCTGCTCATTTTGCTTTGATTATTTTGTTAGAGATGTGGCGAGGAGGATCATCATGGACACAATAATTGCCAAATTATCAAGTTAGGACCTTAGGCCTTGCTGCAGTGTCTAAAACATATCGTTTTTTGTCTAAAGCATGTCTAGAATTTGTTATTAAGGACCTTAGGACACAATACATTGTTGAAACCACTATTGAACGTGCCACAAAATAAGGATCTAGAATTTGTTTGTTATACTAATTTATGCTTATTATTTAATATAAACATGGCCCTATACATTGATTCCCAGTAAACCACAAGTACTTTCGTCTTGTTTTCATGAACATTTGTTTCGTTAGAATGAAAGGAACGATGCATTTTCTATTTAAGTTTTTATGATATACTAATATTAAAGGATCAATAGGAACAGAATACTTCAGTTCACATACAGGATACAACATAAATTACACTCATAACCTTATTCCACTCTCATCAAATACATTGAAAACGTCACTAGACAAACCATAGGTTGCAGGTCAGCCATCTGTGTTTAAATAAAGTGCGTTGGTGCGGTTGCCATCATGACGAACTTCATAAATTGTCATCAAATATGGTGGACATCAATAGCCCTTGAACAAACTCACACCGTTTTGCCCTCTCTTCCTTATCTTTGACTGACAGGGGAGATGTCTCAACATTTCTGAACAGCAATATCAATTATTTTAGATACTACGAGAAGAGGCTAAATAATTCAACTCCATCAGTAGCACATCATTACAGGATTGGTATAAATAGGAGAGAGAAATGCATAATACCTTTATTATTATTTAAATTACCATGGATTTTACGAACCTAAACACTGCAAGGAATCCAAATTCATCCATTTGAGATCCTAATTTAGGTGTATTTCGAAATCAGGTAGAAAATCAATTGTAGGTCTGATCCTAATTTTGGTGTGCTTGAGAATCAGGTAAAAAATCAATGGTAGGTCTAAACCATGGTTTTGGCAATTCCCACCCAAACACCATAGAGCCTAAAATCAGTTTGGACCATCAAGGCATTGAACGAAACACTCATATTGATTCAAAACAATTAGAAAACCATTAACCAAATACCCATTATATGTTTCTCCAAAGGTATAGACAATGCATGCCTGCTTACTGCAACTGGAAGCCACTCATACATCGCAGAAGCTATATCTTAATATTTATTAGCTTACTAAGCTATATCTTAGTATTAAACAACCTCCCATACCATTAATACTTCCAGATTCATCTACAAAATATGGACATAAATTTACAAGCTCCATAAGTACTTAGTAGGGATCTGGAATCATCTTTACTATACACATGCTTCATAGCTTTAAACATCAAAGTTAACTTGGACTATATTTAGTGTAACCACAGAAAGGAATATTCGCATGCAAATAAGCAGAACCACAAGAAAATGCAATTAGGAACTCTATAGACATACCGCCTTGAAAAAGTTTCATCTGACATTTTCTTGGTTGACCTTGGTTCAGTAGGAAGATGGGGCTGAGAACTGGCCAATTCATCAGCTACAGGCAATATAAATGATGACAACAATGGATCGGCAGCTGCATTAGAAGAGGACACTGTACATGAGGACCCACTGAAAAGGGATTGTAAATTTCCTTCTCGCAGCTCCTTCCTCAATAGAGATAGTGTTGAATAGGATCCACCTTTACGTGATTTCCTTCTTCGCTGCATGTGGTCACTAGTCAAGGTATTCAATCCTGGTCTTGGATACAAAAATAAGATTACCCCTAGATACGTGCACACCAATAACAAAACCAATCATTGAAAAATTCTGAACTCAGTTTTGTGACGTAACTTTTATTTTTATTAAAAAAACAATAGCAACAGCAGATTTGAAGCGTGTCCTTATAATAAGGGCTGCTTCCATTAAGAATTTACTAATTATTATTAGTGTGAGACTGTTTGGCATAAATTAAAAAATAAATCCATTTAGAAAACCATACTCGTTACTATCAAGTGAAAAGGTTATTTTGAAGTTAATTTGTAATATCTCTTACCCTAACCAAAGAATGGTCTCCACTTAAACGTCACAGAAAAATATATAGATACTCAAATATATTGATCCTTCTGCAACATGCCTCATAATGTAATAAAACCAAAACAATGTGAAAGAAAACTGAATAGTTGGTGCACAACACATGAAAGAAAAGGATATCTTGAATATGCTTCCATGTTGTAGCGTTATGTGTGCAACCATATCAAATCCCACCCTCAATGCACAGACTGGACATACCTGCGCATGGAAAGACTTCAATCAGCAAAAGTCACTAATGATTTTCCCACTATACTGGGAAGGTACATATAAATTTTTTTCCAAGATAGAACTCATTAGCCCAGCTGAAACTTTGACTATCTAAGACTCAGAAAGGATGGGCTAATCTTCAAATTAGAAGTCCTTAAATCAACATTCTCAAACTTACATCATTTATACCTATCTCTCATGAGGAAAAAGGCAGAGAAGCAAAATTTATATCATATTTTTGATCATGTTGATAAAAAGAGTCATGTACACGAGTTCTTCTATAATTCAACAACTTGATTAAGCATGATCCACGGCTGGCTATGAAAATAACAAGAGTCGTCATGATTAATATCTATTCCCAACTAGATTAACTGCATCCTGATTTCTATTAGGAATAATCAATGCATGCAAAACCATGACATTTAGATATGAATATGACAAGACTCTTCAGTAATGCTGCAGTCAAAGAGAATCACCCAAACTAACCATCATACTGTTAAAACAAAAGTGCACGGGGATTGTGGTTTTGTTTGAACTTGAACTAAATCTTTGCATTCAAGAATATGCCAAGTTGATTTAAACTTCTCTCAAAAAACTCACATGGATATACTAAAATTCATAAAAGCTTGAATTGTTAAGAGGTCTCCACTAGATACACGAGACAGATATGACAGAAATTCTAAAGCAGTAGCTGAGCAATGTGGAGGAAATAAACACAACAAACACATTCAGTTAATTAGTGGTTAAAATCAATAGAGTGCAACGCAAAATCATGCATACCCCATTTTTGGCCTCCATGGGATGCTCTTCATCGATATGGCAGCACAATCCAACAATGTCAAAATACTCCGAACAAAAAGGGCAAATAAACTCCTCCCTTATGTCCTCATCTCCCTCGTTTTCATCAAAACCCAATAACATATCTACACAATCAAAATCTCACATCAACATAGCAATCATAGAAAGAGATAGCCACAGATCAATAAATTATTCCCAGCCAGCTCAAAATTGCATAAATAAATTACAATAACTAGTTAAGCTGAGTAAGAAGAGACCAAATAGCAATTTAATTTCAGGAGAGAATTTCAAAGTTTTAATCTTTAGCTCATAAATAACAGAAGGCCAATGTGGCCATAACCTAGGGGAAAGGAAGCATGTTAGGACGAGATAAAAAAGAAAAGGGAAAATTGCAATCACAGACAATTTAATATAACAAAGAAATTAAAAAATCGATTGCGGAGGAGAGAAGAAAGAAGGGACCTGATCGGGATTGAAGAGCTGATTGGTAACGTTTAGAGGCAGAGGAAAGACGAGCCGCCAAAGAAGAATCACCATCCATAGCTCTTGTGTACTATTCTGTGATGAGCTGAGAAATGAGAAAAATTAGAAATTGAGAAGCTCGCGAAGGAAATGATGGTGAAGATAACAACAGAGGAAAGTCTTTGGAGGCGTCGTGAGGTTGAGGAAGTGACCGAGTGAGGTGAAGAGAGGTGAGGTGAGGTGCTTGTGCTTCTTCCAAATGAATTTCACCCAAACGAAAAGGGAAAGTCTTCAATTTTCGACACTTGCCTTATTTCTGTCACCTATCCATTTTTCGTACACGCGCTTTTTTTTTAAGGGAAAAACTTACGTCATTTTTCTTTCTTCAGGTTCTCAAGTTCTTTCAATATATGCCATTAGATTGAATGGATGATTGTTATAAAAAGACACATGTCACTCCCATATTAAAAGAACTTGAGAACCTGGAGAAAAGAACATGACGTAAGTAAGGTCCTTTTTTTTATCTTAATGTTAGTTTATTCGCTAATATTTTGTATTTAACTTTTAATTAAAATTGCTTATTTGCTTTTATTGATTGGTTGGTTGGTTGGTTTTGGTTGAATAATCAACGAAAGTCCAGCTCTTGAGCCCAAACGCGGGACGAGACACGACAAGGCTTACCCTCTCCTTTCAATTCCTTTTCTTTGGGGGAAAATGGCCCACCACCTTGTAACATAACATTCATAAGAGCATTGATAATTTGTGGCTTTCCACACTTGCTGACGACTTAATATTAATTTTCAGTGGTTCTATTATGATGAGGTTAATTAATTTTCAAGTTGGGAATTTATTTTTGGGAAATTTAATTAGAGGTCCCTCACAAGGGAGTTAATACTGGAAAAATCCCAAAAGTTGAAAATATTAATGTAGGGTCCCAAGGGACCTCACATTAATATATTTGAAAAGTGAAAAGACAGTTTTGCCCCTAGTCTTAAAAAAAATTTACTCCTCCCTCCTCCCTCACCAGCCTCCCCCTCCAGCCACCCTCCCCCTCCCCCCCCCTCCCACCCCTCCAGCCCCCCTCCCCAGCGCCCCCCCCACCCCCACCCCTCCAGCCCCCTCCCCAGCGCCCCCCCCTCCCCCTCCCCCACCCCCACCCCCACCCCTCCAGCCCCCCACCCCCAGCGCCCCCCCTCCCCCCCACCCCTCCAGCCCCCCTCCCCAGCGTCCACCCCTCCCCACCCCCACCCCTCCCCAGCGTCCACCCCTCCCCCACCCCCACCCTCCCCAGCGTCCCCCTCCCCCACCCTCACCCTCCCCAGCGCCCCCCCTCCCCCACCCCAGCTCCCCACCCCTCCAGCGTCCCCCCACCCCCACCCTCCTCCCTCCACGCCACCACCCCCACTCCTCCTCGAGGGTCGGGGTGGGGGGCGAACTGGAGGGGGAGGGGAGCTGGGGTGGGGGAGGGGGTGCGCTGGGGAGGGTGGGGGTGGGGGAGGGGGGGCGGGGGGCTGGAGGGGTGCGCTGGGGGTGGGGGCTGGAGGGCTGGGGGAGGGGGAGGGGGGGCGCTGGGGAGGGGGCTGGAGGGGTGGGGGTGGGGGAGGGGGAGGGGGGGCGCTGGGAAGGGTGGGGGTGGGGGAGGGGGGGCGCTGGGAAGTGGGGGAGGGGGGGCGCTGGGGAGGGTGGGGGTGGGGGAGGGGGAGGGGGAGGGTGGGGGGAGGGTGGGGGGCGGCTGGAGGGGAGGGGGGAGGGTGGGGGCGGCTGGAGGGGGAGGGGGGGAGGGTGAGGGCGGCTGGAGGGGGAGGGGGGGAGGGTGGGTGGCGGCTGGAGGGTGGGGGCCGGGTGGAGGGGAGGTGGAGGGGGGAGGGGGTGGGTGGGGTGGGGGGGTAATTTTTTATTAAGGCTAGGAGCAAAACTGTCTTTTCACTTTTCAAATATATTAATGTGAGGTCCCTTGGGACCCTACATTAATATTTTCAACTTTTGGGACTTTTCCAGTATTAACTCCCTTGTGGGGGACCTCTAATTAATTACCCCTTTATTTTTGTCCATTTTGTGGGTTTGAGATTTGAATAATAAATTTGAAACACTGCTCCTTTTTAATGGGCTTATGTGATTGACGGATGAAAAGGAAAGATCAGTGTGGAGAGAGAAGGAATATGTGATGTGATGTGTAAGAGTGCACATTGGGTGATGGCTATAGACTATCTGCTTAGGTTTGTTTGCAGACAAACCACATGGCTGAAGCTTGAAGAGTTTTGGGGTCACAGTAGTGAGATGGCATGGTATAATTGGCAGGGAAGTTCTAGCTCACAACAGGTATACTACATGGGACCTTGTGGGAGACAAACATCATGTCTCACTTATTTGTTTTAGGAACATATAGCTGAAGAGACTGCTTCCCATCCATCACTGCAATTTGCAAGGCCCACTATCAAATATTGGTAACCCTTTAATTCAGTTTACTTTTATTTTTATGCCTCCTTATGTCGAAACTCTAAGTTAATTTTTTTTTATTAAACATTGTCTGGTAATCTGACGCCTACTTACAACCAACTAATCTGGAATCAAGAGTCAGGTGTGCTATCAAGTACCAATATAGCTAAATTTGTCCCTTCTTCCAATACCTTGGGATTTATTGGCGACACTGCAAACTGATTTAACCACACTGCTACACTATCCCAATTTAATTCTCACATTTTCCCCCAATATTTTTTATAGGGCATACTCTGTTAACTTGTATGCTTTACGGATGTCTTATATAGGGCCGCCTACAATACATTAATACTGGTGGGTTTGCATGGGTTGATGGTCAGCCCATAAACGGCCCATACTAGAATAATGGAGCCCATTGGCCGAAACGCGTGGCGCCCCCGCCCCGACTCTTTTCTTTTGTATTAGACTGTCACGTGACATTTCGTCCGTACAAGCTCGGTCACGTGAGTCTCCCTCAGACAATGGCCATGAAGGCAAAAGAAGAAGGTCTTTTCCTCCATCTTTCTCGTTTGACCGTGACGACGGAGGCTACCTCTACCTCCACTTCCTAATTTCTTCGCAATTCAGATCTGTTAAATCTGAATTTCGAGCTCTAAATGGCGACGAGGAACCGTACGTTGCTCTTTAAGAAGTACAGAGATGCATTGAAGAGTGTTCGGGTTCCGTCCAGTTCTACGGCCTCCACGCGCTCCGGCGGCGGCGGTCCGGTGATTGAATTGGTCAACACGTCGCTTCTGAATCAGAATCGCTCTTATGCTCCGCTTAGCACCGAAGATCCTGGTAATTCAAGGTACGCATTCGCATCACAAATAATTTAAATGTTATTTCCTAGATGTGTGACAAATGTGGAGATGCCTATATGAGGAATGTTGTATTTGTCTGTAATTCGTGACAACTGATCAGAGATCGTTTGCAGAGGACACTTTATTATGTAGGACCATTGAGAATGAATCCGATCTATGTAGAATGATCAATTATGTGTGTTTGCGTGGCACATAGCTTTCACATCGAATCATGAGTTTTCTCTCTGAGGTGTTATAAGATTCCTTTCGCGTTTATTAGTATGACGTGAAGCACTGAATGTTACTCTTTTGTTAGAGTTGATGGCTGAGAAATTCAGTTTAGCAACTGTATATGACGTTAAGCACTGAATGTTACTCTTTTTTCTAGTTTGTACGTGAATCTTGTGGAATTTGAACTAATAGTCAAATGATTTATCTTACTCTTGTTTGTTGGCGATTTTTTAGATTGCTGATCAATGCAAAGAATGTAGAATGTGTGCAGACAGATGAATCATTTGCCTTGCTGATCTTGTTTATCAATGGAAAATTTATTGTTTGTCTGTTGGAGGAATTTTGTGAAAACGGATGTACTTCATCTAATTTGGACACTTGCTTATAAAAGCTTGCATTTTATAATTTCTGTTGGGCGTAACTTTTTTTATGTATTTTGTATCCTCTGTTTTTTACTTTGCATGAATGTCTAAAATTTATATAAACTTACTACTTCGTATGGATTCAGCAAGGGTCCACTTACTGTAGGACTACCTCCAGCTTGGGTGGATGTATCTGAAGAAATATCAGCAAATGTGCAACGTGCTCGCACAAAGATGGCAGAGTTGGCTAAAGCTCATGCAAAGGCTCTAATGCCATCATTTGGAGATGGTAAGGAGGAACAACGAGCCATTGAGACACTAACTCATGAGATAACTAACTTGATAAAGAAGTCAGAGAGGCATCTGCAGAGACTTTCTGCTACTGGACCTTCTGAGGATTCAGGTGTGAGGAAGAATGTGCAGGTATATAATAGTAGAACTGTAACAGGGAACCACAATTAGAAGCTGATCTTTTTGAGAACAGGAAGAAGTTCGCTTTTCTTAATTCATCTGAAAATGTTCACCATCTTTTTATCATCTAAGGATATAACTTTTGTGTTGTGTGTTAAACATTTGCATTTCACTAGCTTCTCGCATAATCTTTGAACTGGTTGTGCAATTTATTGAATATTTCTTCTGATGTTTCTGCGTATTTCATGCAGCGTTCTCTGGCTACTGACCTTCAAAACCTCTCTTTAGAGCTTCGTAAGAAACAATCAAATTATTTGAAGCGGCTTAGACAGCAAAAGGAGGTGGTAAGTTTTTTAAAATGGTGAAAAAACAAATGGAAAATATGAACTGTTGATGATCAATGGGGTTTATTCAGTATTGTGACCTGAAGAAAAAGCTTTCAACGATTTCATTGCCCTGCGTTGCTTTTTACTCTCATGTCTGGAGTTTGTCTTGGCTACTGACTGACTGTACTATATGAGCACTAAATTACTTGTGGATCACGTTCTATCGCTCTTCACCAAAATTTTGTGATCATATGTAGGGTCAAGATGGGGTGGACCTAGAGATGAACATAAATGGAAGTAAAGCCAGATATGAAGATGATGTTTTGGACAACATGGTATTTGATCTATATTTACTTTTTTTTAATATTATTGGTTCATTTTCTTTCTTGGGAATGAAGTTGAGCTTAAGAATTTTATCTTGTTCATTTACATTATCACATGTAGGTGTTTAACGAGCATCAGATGGCGAAGCTGAAAAAAAGTGAAGCATTCACAGTAGAAAGGGAAAAAGAGATCCAACAGGCAAGCAAAAGAGCTCCTTTTTATGCTCTGATCTTTTTAGGCTTAGTGCTAATTTATATCATTATATGGTGTTAATGAACTGAAAAAGATCCATTCCATGATCTAAGGTTGTGGAATCAGTAAACGAGCTTGCCCAAATTATGAAAGATTTGTCTGTACTAGTAATAGACCAGGTCAGCCGACATATTTTCTATGTTGTTTACTACCTTGAAATACGAACCATGATGATAAATTGACTCTCTCTTTCTACAGGGAACCATTGTTGATCGAATAGACTACAACATTCAGAATGTTGCAACCACAGTTGAGGATGGCCTTAAACAGTTGCAGAAGGTCTGAATTCCCTTGTTATTTTTTGGCAAGACTGGACTACAGTTTTTTATGCTTCCTTCTTTCTCTATTTCTTTATCCCTCATTCTATTTTATCCTTTTTCCCTGATATGTTGGTAAACTTTTGGTTCATTGTACATGCAGGCTGAGAGAACACAAAGACAGGGGGGCATGGTGACTTGCGCGACTGTGCTTATCGTCATGTGTTTCGTTATGCTTGTTCTATTAGTCCTGAAGGAAATACTTTTGTGATCTATGGAGGCTTGATTCTTTAATTATGGTCACTTCTCATTGGCGCGATCCTCTCCATCGACACTACCTATGGTTTGATTGGAGTATTGGACAATGATTATGCAGAGTGTCTTGGAAGAGGAGACATTGGAAGACTAATTTAGTTATTTTGCCTTTGTTGATGATGGCATGGAGAGTGGGAGGAAACCCCAGTAACCTCGAGGATGGTTGGATTCAGTAGAAGAGGGTACATATGACCCAAAGATGTATAGAGCGGCTGTATTGATTTGTTTCAACAGAACAACCTCAAACTGAATCCCATATATATTTTTTTTTCAATACTTCAATTTTCCTCGGCTGATTTTTTTGGTTCCACATGCATGCTTGCGCTTCATGGGAACAAGAATTTGTGTTTGTACCAAAATATTTATGCAATAAATGATTTGTTTTAGCTGGAACAGAAAGCTTGCATTCTGGAAGGGACATGCATGTTGGCCTTATCACTTGGTTGTTGCATAGCATTTTGGAGCGAAGAAAGGAGTTAAGTTGTTGATGAGGAAAAGAAATGAAAACGGAGCAACTTGGTTTGAAGTTTGAACGGCAAGATGTTGTTTCCTTGAATCCTAAATAATTAGTTTTTTTTTACCATAAGATGGTTACTTAGTTGATTTTTTAAAATACTAAAAAAAAGGTTTAACAACTGTTTTAAAAACTCCCAAGAAAAATTACCATTTTTCTATTCTCTACTCCATTGACCAAACTAAAAGACTTCCAACTTTCATGAAAAACTTACAACGAACTTCTCAAGAGCTGCGAGGACTTTCTCAAAGTGCGGATAATGTCTGATCTGTGTTGAACAGCGGATTAAACTTTATACACATTTTCTTTAGTCTATTATTGCAGGATTAGATCAAGTGAAACTACAGAAATGAAGCAAGTGTAAGTGTGGCAACAAAGTCTGTGGCAATGAAAGTGAAACTTTCTGATTCAATAAATAAATGTCTCAATTTATTGAGAAGAAATTAATTGAAATAAATAGTGTTTCTCTTTTCTTTCAGTTACAAGCACACTGCTACATCATCTGCAGTGTCACCGCTCATATTATTGGAAAGAAATTGACCGAATCTGGTCACCTATCTGTGTGTGTTTCAGATCATTATGGACCTACTTTTTTCTCATCATTTCCACAAATCAATTTTTAAATACACTGAACAATATAATTTGATTATATCGTCAGGCAACTAGCCTGAATTCTTCTTTTTCTTAGAGTTGGCCAAATCTGATTCTGTGAATGATCTTTCGACAAGGCCAGATAAGGTCAACTTGAGATCAAAGGTCAATCTAGGAAGTATCCTTGACAAGGTATTCACATCTACCATTGCCCTATGAGCTGTTCCATCCAATTGAATACTATATAGTTCACGAAGTGCCTCAAGTGTTGTTGAAGAGAGTTTTGTTCCTGTCAAATAATAGTGTAAGTCACTGCATGCATAAGCCACGAGTGTATGCTGAGGAGAGGGGAGGGTGAGAGGTGTGTGTCTCTGTGTGTGTGTGTAGAGAGAGAGAGAGAGAGAGAGAGAGAGAGAGAGAGAGAGAGAGACCTAATGACTTCTTTAATTCGCGTGCCAACGGAAGGGTGTCTGCAAATAACCAATTAGGAGGAATTTCTACAGAACAACGTCTAAATTCATTAATGATGAAAGGTACATCAAAACCACGAGCATTGTGACCAATTAATAAGATATAGCCACCAGGCTTCTGACGGCTTTGAATATATTGTAATAAAATGGGAATCAGGTCCTCCATCCTACACAAGACCCAGAAAAGGAAATAAACGCTCAATGTTCTACCTTGCAAAATAGTATGAATCAACTATAAGTACAAAATCAAATGAGAAATGCTATAGCAATACTTGTGGCTTTATCAATCAGCAATTCTCACGCTAAAATGATACAAAATATTTGAAACCAATAGATTTGCCTGTTTCCAACACTCTTCATTGAGAGCTTCCCTTATTCAGACAAATCTTTCCAAATTCAGTTTTTAGGTGCTATGTCAACCAAAAACTCGGTGCCCTACCCATATAATGTGGGATAATTTGATCTTCTTATAAAGTCTGAATGAGTAGTTCATTTGCAGTCAATCAGTTTATATAAATGCAGTAATTTTGTTCTTTTATATGAATTTGTCATAAATATAGAATTTGGGAAGAGAAAACAAACAGTCAAAGTCAATATATCAGTGCAAAATTCTGGCCTTTTAAGCATAATCCAGGAAAAAAAGTGCAATCCACAGAGATTACCTTGGAACATCAGCCCTGTTAACCATCTTAGTAGTAATGCCATGAATATAGGAGTTAGGAATATCGCGTTCAGGATTTACAAGAGTTTGGAAGGTGCTGTTCTCACCACCCTGAAGATCTCGGAGTGCAATCTCAATGATCCGTTCTTCTACTCTGCTAAGCCCAGTAGTCTCAATATCAAAAACAATAACAGTGACTTTACTGGCTATATCTTTATTCTGAGCAATTTCCTGCTGTATGTCACAGTATTGAAAATCCTGGAAATGAACTGGCTTTGTTGTATTTACATTTAATGCAGCACCTGCAATTACTGTTTCACTTGAGATCTCAGGCTTGATAATTCTTGATCTGGTGCTCCAGGTAGCTTGTTTATTTCCTTCTGTTTTTGAAGTTACAGGTCTTCTACTACTCCACTTCTTGCTATGCCCTCCGTCCTGCCCATAAGTTCCAGAACAAAGTAGCCTAACACTAGAACTTTTACAATAAATCTTTCTTGAACAGTGGAAGGTTTCGTCCCAAAAATTAGCTATGCCCTGTGTTCTGAATTTAGGTACTTGTAATAATGAATAAAACATGGTTCCTATCTTCATCTGAATTTTATATGATTAAAAATTCATCACTTCACGAGCCAGCAGCTACAACCTGCAAAAAAGTGACAATGAATAATGACTGGGCTAAGAAATAACCACACCTGCATAAACTAATGTGCAAGGCTTACATGCATTTATATGCTTTACCAATACTGCAATACAGAAGCAAGATATAAAATTTAACTTAAAGATTCATGAAGACACATTTATAATTCTGTAGATAGTAGACCCAGTTCAAGCCCTTTGCATATCAAACCTCTAGTCCTTTTATTGAACAAAAAAAGGCATCGTAGAGACAGGTTGTCCAAGTATCCACGATGAAGTAATTTCTGTATTAAAGGAAGAGAAATCAGATTTTCCATACAAGACCAACAGCTTAAGAAAAAGTAAATGGAGAAGTTCAGAACCAAATTTCAGCAGACTCAAAGAATCATATAGTGTCTGCAGTAATTGTTAATTATGCCGCAGAACTTGCTCCATGATCAATTAAAGCATATCATTTAAACTAAATCAGACCTATAAATAGAGTTAATGCGTTTGACCATCCTAATTACACCAATTTCCTTTATGCAACTTCAAACACATTCCTTTTCAGAAAATATCCCAAAGATCCCCCAACAAACATGCCAATTAATAATGTGGTGGCAGCATGAACAACATAATTAAAGCGAGAAGGCGAATTAATTAATAAAGTAAAAAATTTCAATGAAAGCGTAAAATTTATGGTAAGTGACTCAACCAGAATGAGTACCTAATTAACCACTAGTTGAAATTAAAGCAAGATATATATGGTAGCAACATATTCTTATTGAACTCAAACCCATTGAACATGATTGGGAAAATTAAAATATAACTCAGCCATATGTGAGAATGAGGAAACAGAAGCTCAACTTCAACGCCAAGATTTAAAAAATAAAACTTGAAGTGTCATTTTGAAAATGTCCTTGGAAACCATGGCGAAAAGGAGAGAGTTGAGTGTGAAAAGTGAAAAGTGAAAAGTGAAGAATGAAGAAGAGAACTTGCCTGGTGAATGGTGAGGAGAGAGAAGAGCAAAGAGGTTGAAATGAGAATGAAGGGCCATTTACTTATAGGAGAGAGAAGAGAAAAGAACGTGAGAACATGTGGAGGGAAAAGGTGAGAAGAAATACCGGCAAAATGGGCTACTATCGACAACGTTATTTTCGGATCGACTTCTTCGATGTGCGTTCTCTTCTCGTCTACTCCACTCGACCCATTTTTTCCGTTTTGCCAAGTAACTCGGTCTTTCTCAACAATATACTCCTACTATTCTATTTCTATTATCCTCACAACCTTTTTACTATTAGTTCATTAATATTCAACCAACTTATTACACTAATTATTTTTTTATATACAAATATTGAGATATATTAGGTTCAGAAAAAGTAAACTCCGTACATGTGTTTATTTAGTAGATCACTTATTTCATTCATATGAATATAGGCTTGTGACCAAGGAAGCTCACTACCTTGAAGTAGTCATTGCAGGGCTCAAATAAAAAAATACTCCCTCCGGTCCTAAATATAAGACCTAGATGACTTTTTTTTGGAGATGTTAAGGTTACAAAATATGTTATTAAATTACGACATATTTGATATATTTTTAGATTAGTCATTAGTTTATAGGTTAAATAAACTAGTTTAAGGGGAAAAATTAGGTAAATCAATTTATAATTGACTTATATTTTGCTTTTTTAGGATTTTCCAAAAAAGTCAACTACGTCTTATATTTAGGACCGGAGGTAATACTAGTTAAGCAGTTGATTAAAATGTTGTGTGGCAGATTTATCTATTTACTTCCTTGAGAAATTTTTTTTTTTGAAAAAGAACTCATGCGTGTAGTCTTCTTGGACGAAATTAATTTAGATTTGTACATTTAGTCCTTAAGAATTCACAAGTTGATGGTAAGTTTGACTTTAGGATTTAGATTTAACAGGTTGAATTAGCCTGAGCACATGGTTAGTTCTCTCTTCTTTTTTTGGTCAATAACATGGTTAGTTCTCTTGATGTTAGCGAAGAGTCGAAATCTCATTATTCATTTTGGCAATGGGAAAGCCCACCGTTATTTTTAATCCAGAAATGGTTGAAAACGGTATCATGTCATCATGTGCGATGATGCGATGCGTTGCTTGAGATGGTAGGCCACGTTATAGATGTTCCTTGCTTCACAACTTTGTAGTTTCACGTGTTTTGGTCTTTTGGATATTAAAATATAACGTGTTTAAGTCCTTACAGTATCTATCAATTGTGTACAAGTTCCCATAGTTTGTTTATAAATGAATCCCTCACGTTAACTTGCTTATGCACTGCTCGAGTTAATATTTCCGCTTATTGATAGGTCACACGGTTTAATTCGGTTTTCATGGTGCTACTTAAATCACACTAGACAAATTTCTTATATGCTCATCTCAACCATTGAATTGTAAATATCTTCTATAGTATTAACTTTGCATTTTACTGTTATTTTTCTACAAAAAGATTATAGACATGTCAAATTAAAACCACTAGAGGCAAATTCATCATTTGGGAGAGAAAAAATTTTTAAATGTCAGTTAAAAACATGACAACCACCATTTTTCTTTCCAAAGGAAAATATCCCGCCATTACTATAAATAAAGAGTACTGTGAGGTCATACATCATTAAACATTAGAAGCGTTGTGAGATAATTGAATTGCCTGTTAGGATCAAAGCTAGAATGGCTTCAAAGTATGAAGAAGAATATGAACTGGGGGCCTATATTGGATCCAATTCATATTCTAATATGGACAACAATAATACTCGATGCATTTCGGGCTGCTGTTGACAATTTAGGTATAGCATAGCCCATGTTTTGGGCCTATTGCTTCTTCTCGTAATGGGGGAGTATCCAAATCCACACATTCATATCAAACTAACTCTTAATCCTAATTTCTATTCAACTTCCATAAAAAACACTAATGACCAAACATCAAAGTCACCAACAGAGAAATCACTAACGTATATACTTGTAATATCTACATCAACTGAGCATCTTCCGCTTTAGCTTGCCCTAAAAAGAAAAAAGAAAGAAACCAATCACTGTTCCTAATTGTCATAACCTTTCTTTCCTAAGCTTGGACTTTTTATCCCCAAAAAAGTCTCCCTATACTAACTAAGTCGATATTCGCTTCATAAATCCAAAGAACTATACACGCCTAAAGATAACTAAAAGGAAGTAAGCCAGCGTGACCAAAAAGGCCCAAGTTGACTAGGGTTTATCTTAAAACTGTAAAACCCCACTCCTTCTATTTGCCTAAGCGAAAACAAAGCCACAGGATAATGCCATCAAACAGAAAGCGGCTTCCTCCACTTCTCCTAACTTCCTTTTCCTCTGGCATCTCTGTTTCTTCAAAACCGCCGGCACACCCTTCAATAATTCCCTCAGCTCATTATTATTATTATTAGTGCCTCCATCTCTTTTGTTCATTCTCACCGTAGAAGCCCTTCTCTTCTTGTACCTAATCCCACAAGCGTTGCACAACGTCTGCATCACACAATACTACTGCTTTATCAGATTCTCTTTCCCATTATATTGTCATGATAATTGATATACGGTAACAAAATTCAGCCATGTGTAGCCCAGCCGCTAAAGAGAAGATTATGTTCAATCAGTAGGAAAAATTATTATTAAATAATGTGGACAAGGACAAGCACCCAAAATTGAAACTCAATAAAAAAATAATGACAAAAGCACAAAACCGAAGAGAAAATCTGACGGCACTATGAATAAATCCCATCCCAAAAAAAGTTCAGTTATGAATGATAAAAGTTAAAAGTGTGAAACAGCAAGCAGCAAATGGGGCATAATGGAAAGCATAGCCGAAAAAAATGGGAAGGACGAGGTGAAATTAGAGGAGTCGTAGGTATC
The DNA here is from genome assembly GCA_029929735.1 of Mimosa pudica. Taxonomy (NCBI): domain Eukaryota; kingdom Viridiplantae; phylum Streptophyta; class Magnoliopsida; order Fabales; family Fabaceae; genus Mimosa; species Mimosa pudica. The sequence continues at coordinate 17,787,751 of JAKELP010000013.1, read as the reverse complement.
GAATCCACGAAAGACAATAAATGTAATGGGAATAAGTGTAATAACTAATGACACATCACCAACCTAAAATTGACCCAAGAACCGACCAAGATAAAATAAAGATGATAGCAAAGAAATGAGTCCAAGACAATGAAAGAAAAGCTATATTATAAGCTAGTACTAGAAACTAGAAAGTGGTGAGAGGCATGTCATGACCTTGGGCCCAGCTGGGCCTGCTCTCCAGAGTGGGGTTTTAGTGGTTTTGCAATCAGTGCAGCACTTATGGACGATGTCGCATGATTCATACGCTGAACATTCCTGCATTATAAACTATGATTACAAAGAGGACGACAGGACTAGGATTAATACAACGACGCATCATAATTGACATCTTTACCTTTAGATCCATTGTTAACATGAACCGACCTACTTGAGCGAAAAGGAGAGGGAAGAATAGAGAGAGTGAGAAATGGAGTGAGTGAGGGACGAAAATGGGTTGACGGCAACGGCAGGAGGGTGGTGTTGCAAAGAAAATGCAGGTAGAGACCGACAGTGGGAATATACGGAAATGACCTCGTGTTTGGGGACATAATGACGGAAATGCCCCCGAAGATGCGCAAAACGAAAGAGCGGCAGTGGCAAGTGGCAAGTGGCAACCGCCAAATTTCACAACATGCCGCGCCCACGTGTGAAGGCAATACAAATATATCAAATCTATGAAATATGAGGAGCAAACTTTTATTGGCGAACCACTACACAAGCCATTCACATTCAGCCACTAGCAGCACTAGTAGACTATTAGTCCATGTGATTTCATTCTTATATATTTCGTCCGTTCCTAAATATAAAATCATTTTGGCTAATTTGGGGAGATTAAAGAAGACAATAAAATTACATAATCTTCTCGAAATTCTCTCAATTACTTAACTTTAAAAGGAAGAGGGGTTTTCAATGAAAAGAGAGAGTATAAGGGTAGTTTGGGCAAAACTTGAGATAAAATAGGAAGTGATCTTATATTTAGGAACTTATCCACTCTCCGAAAGTGATCTTATATTTAGGAACGGAGGGAGTACGAGTATAACATTATTTTAATACTTTTTCCAAATATTAAGGAACTAAATTATGAGATATGGTGGTAAAAAATTAAATTATAACAGATGACATCTTTGGATAAAATATATGATAATTTCTAAGTGAAATAAACTAATTTTACTGGAAAAAAAAAAGATAACTTCAGACAATTTAAATTGATTAGGTTTACGTCAAATTGTTTTATAGTACAAAATCAAAGTAAGCTTGTACATCTCGTTTGTTGTTTAATATTTCTTTAAATATTATATCATGCACAAAATTTAAACTACAATTACTTCAAATATATTTCTCCTCCAGGTTAAATTTGTAAATATTTTGGACAACAAAACCCCCCCACGTAAAGCGGAATCTAAATTAATTATGCGAAAAACGAGTGCATAATTGTTCTTGAAGAGAGCTGGCCTTCGGTGCATCTATCTCTATATATAACATTTGAGAATACATAATTGTTCTTGAACGTCGTTTTCTTAAGAAATAAAACATAGGAGTACCAAATTAATAAAGCTAGAGAACGGAACTAACAACAGAAACTCGATAATATTTTCATCCGCAAAAATGACTACCGGAGATGGGGAGAGGAAAACAAAAAATAAAAAATAAAAAAATCCAACACTATCCCGGAAAGATAGTAGTGTAGCCTTTGGAATTTGACATAGACCCAAACTAACAATGGCAAAATCATGACTCCACAAAGTTTGTAAATGCCAGAGCACTGGTATGACCTGGCAAAGAACTCAAAATAATGAAAGTATATAATTCTGAGGAGCGGCAAGAAACCAAGCCACCCCATGACATGTGTAAAACCAGCTGTTGCAAAAACCCGAGCCGGCTCAGCAACCTTCTATTTACCAAGGCTGGATCCAGAGCGCAAAATCATGACATGGATTTGATTGATTCCAAGCAGTTGTACCATCTAACTGAAGGAATGTTCATCGGCGCACCAGCCAAGAATCTTGCAGTCAAAGAGTTCCAAATAGTGTCAATACAACAAAAGTAAACACGAAATAATGCCCAGTTTAGAGACTAAACTGAAGATTGGCAAGCCAAATTTGGGAAAGATAACATCACAGAGCTTATAAAAATACCTTCATTTAAAGTTGAATCCCCCAGTAGGCACCATAGGAACCTCGGAGCCACCACCGAAGAACCCTGACCCAGAAGCTTCCCCAGGAGGCATAGTCTCATCTTCTTCCTCCAACCAATACGTTTCCAGAATTTTCACTGCCCTCTCATAAATCTCATTGTTATCATGAGTTTGTAGATTCTCAATTTTCTCCGAACCCTCGGCATCATCGATCAATTGGGCATATAAATTCACACCCCCATTGTTACCCATGTTCTTATCAGCTTCTCCCACCTTCAAGATGTTTTCAAGCCCCTCCAGGCAAACGGTCACGATTCTAGGATCAGGGCAGATGAGAAGATCAACCAAGGGCTTAATACACCCCTCACTTACTAGGTACCTGCCAATTAAGGAAATACAATTGATAACCTCACAAAATTTTGACACAGGAAATCTCACGGGGAAAATTACAAGCTTCTTCCTTACTTGATTTGATCGTGAGTTCCACCAGAAGTAGCATTTGAGACAGCCCAAGCTGCCTCTTTCTTAATATCAAACTCAGCATTTTGAAGAAGTTGGATGAGAGGACCAATTAAATTAGCCTCGATTACAGCCTAATTAAGAGGGAAAAACATATTTTTCTTTCAGCATGAAACTGGAACAATTACATTTTTCAAGCACCCCAAAATGTCATTAAAGCGAAACTCAACACATGACACTTTAAAACAAACCTGAATCTGCTGTTTATTCCCAGCTGTGATATTTGATATGGTCCAACAAGCTTCCTTCTTTATGCTTTTTTTATAGTTGTTTGTTAATAGATTCAAAAGACAAGGAAGTGCTTGATGGTGGATTATAACCTAGACATGAACAGAAGCACATTCAGACAAGAAAAAAAACTGTTGTTGAGGAAATCGAAAAAGTAGTCCTACACACCACTTGAAGAAAATAAGTTATTTCTTCTTTATCTTATACTAGTCTAGATTAATTGCTGTTCAGTCAAAATACACATTCGATATGGCCCAAGCATGACTTAGCACTAATAAATTATGCATAATTTCATTGTTTTAGGAGGTAAGGTGTAAACAAGTAACAAACTAAGAATTGGCTATGGGCAGACAGATACAAGTCATTGGCATTCAATGTTAACTGGAACCAGAATAACCAGAGAGAGCTAAAGAAGGCTCAGACACCAGCTGAAGATATTTCTTCCATATGCTCAACATACATCACTAAGAAAATATGAACAAGGAAATCAACAATTGCACGACAATTACTCAACAAAACAACAAATGAATAAGGCATGCTATTACTATAAACAAGACACATTACTGAACAATACCTGAGTTTGCATATCATCTCCGGTGACAATATTTCCAACGGTACGAAGAGCAGGAATAAGCACAGAAGAGGATGGATGTCTATACAAAAGCAGATGGTTATTAACTTCTTTTGCCAACCCAGAACGTATTGATGCAATATAAAACAATCATAAAATAGAACCAGATTACTCACAGCAAAAGCTCAATGAGCCGAGGACATACACCAGCTTCAATTACATCTTGAATATTTTCATTCGATCCATCAGAAAGATATGAAAGTGCCCAGCAAGCATCAGTCAAGACTTCTTCATCATTTGAGTGAATAAGACGCATGATAGCAGGGAGTGCAGGTTTTACCTGAGGAAATCCGAGGAACACATGGATGGGTGCATATAATGAAAGAAAGACTTGTGAAACAGAAGTGACTCAACGGTGCCTTAATCATCTAGTGCATGCATTGTAATGTCTATCCGTTTAACCATGGTTACCATTAAAAAACCACATCCGGAGGGAGGAGGGGAAGAAGAAAATTATGAAGCATATCAAGACACCGAAGGGAGGAGGGGAAGAAGAAAATTATGAAGCATATCAAGACACCGAAACTCAAATAACAATTGGAATATATCAATTAAAACTGCTGAGACCTTCAGTGGTGAATTCAAAGTAATTACAATAGGACGTTTAGATGTCAAACATCACTTATGGGCCAAAGAGAAAACCGGGGGATCCATAATTTTTTACCTGTTCAAAAGGAGGTTGTGGCTTGCCCCTGCAGAAATTTGAAAGCGTCCAGGTAGCATTTCTGAGCATGGATAGCTTAGCTTGCTCATTCAACTGTGCCAGCAGATGAACCAAGGCCCCATGACTGAGAACGAGATCACGGCACCTGGGAGAATCCCCAGCAACATTCCCTAATGCCCACACAGCCTGCAAGGCCCCAACAAAAGGAATAGAGAAGTAAAATTGTCTGAAGTCATGCAAAGATGGCACGACAACGTATTGCCATGCTAATTTTCAGCTACAAATTAATAACACTACTAATAACTTCAAACACTAAATCCGGCATATTCTCCTGTCCCATAATATGATGAATTAAAATGCTTGCCAATCAACAGCAACCCTTTACCTATAAAATCAAATCGTAAAAAATGCCAACATCAAAGTCGACATACTATTCTCACTTCCTCCAATTTTCTCCTTTATATAGGGAGTTAAGCGCAAACTACGACATTAAGCATGTGAAATACACACCTGTTCACGGACATCCTCACTTGGAGAACCAAGGAGTTTGACAAAAATTGGGACAGCACCCTGATCGATCACCACTTTAGTATGGTCAGATGTCCCAGAAGCTATATTCGTCAAAGCCCAAGCTGCCTCAAACTACAGTATACATTTCATTGTGTCAGGGCCATATATATGCTAGAATTGGGGGAGGGTGAACATTTATAGTGATCGGTGACAAACCTGCAACTGAGGAAAATCTTCCCTCATCAAAAACTCAACGAATCGAGGGACTACACCAGCTTTAATAACCTCTTCGATTGGAGGGCTACGCTCTGGCAAACATAAATCAAGTTTGTAAAAAATTGATATAAAACTAAACATTCAAAAAATGTATTATAAAACAGACACAAACCAATTGAAAGCAACTTCCGGAACAGAGTTGTCGACTCAAGCTGCAAATTGTGATCATCCGACCAAACACCTGTAACCATGGAAGGCAGATGCTCCAACTGCAGCAAGATAGAGACTATCAATGACATTGAATCGGAATTATCATAAATATGCTTAATAACAGAATGACACTCAAACCAGAAGGTAACAAAAACCATGAACAACACTAGAAGACTTCCAATTCTGGCAAAACTAAAGGCAAGGTGTTTCTAGCCCCATTTTTCGTCACTCATTAGTTCTTTGCAGTATTACATGTTTCCATTCGTATAACATCCCTCGCCTAGACCTCTAAAATCACATTCCACTAGACCTACATCAAATCGTCAATATTGGCAACAACCAACATTGAAGTGCATAGCCCAAAGGCAACTTATCAAAAACAAGAATTCTATCATAAATATCACACGTTCCCATTTGCCTAACTTCACTAAGGCCGAAGACTGTTGACGAAATTCAAGCTATAACCACGCAGAAAATAAACTTATAAAATAAACATAAAGCAAAGCACATAGATGACAACCAGCTCACAGATAACAAGTAATTATTACATAAAACATAAACGATTCAAAAACCACAGAATATTAAGCTAAAATAACACTTGCGACTAAATAAATTCGTATAAGTCATCCTTGAATAAAAGAATAGAATAAATGAAATTAACCTTCTTCTCTGCGGAAAAACCGTTAAAGGAATTAGACATCTGGTGAGGTTGAAGGCCCTCACGCCTCTTCTTCTGCAAATTCTCTTCTCTACGGTTCTTTCGGATCTCCACCATGGAATCCTCACGCCTTCTACGACCTTCCTCAGCATCGACGGCCACCTTGTACCGATTCCGACGGACCTCCGTCTTCGAATTACCGTTAGGGCGATACGACATATTGACGATGAAATCGAGAAGAAGCGATCAACGATCAACGATTACTAAGCGAGTGAGAGTGATCAGAGAATTTGAACGTTAAAACGTAGGGTTTGGGATATTGAGAGGAGAGAGAGAGCGTGTAAGAAGGGTTTAGGCCTTCTCAGGGTTTATATAAGAAATGGAGAGCATAGGCGGGTATGAAACAGGACATGGATCGGCTTTTATTTGCGAAAATGCCACTAATTTTGAATTTGAAGATCCTACTCTCCTACCCATGTTAACGGCGTCGAGTGTGTTTAGCTTTGGGCTGGGCTTCGGCCCGACTTGGAAAGCCCACTTCCTATGAATTTCTCTATTTCCATTTTTTAATCAATCTTTGGATATAATAATGATAAATCTTACTGGCGGCACAGAAATAGTGAGTTTGTGGACTGGAAATCAAACATATGACCGTTGGGTATTTAAATTTTAAAAACGGGCTCCTATTTTTAGGGCGAAAGTAGTCACGTTTATTATCAATTTCATTTCATGTATTAACTCCCTTGTGAGGGACTTCTAATTAATTTTCCCAATAACAATATACTACTATCAATAACTAATATGGAGGGGTTTTTTTTATCAGGTTTTTTTTATCAGGAATATGGAGGGGTTGATGAAAAAAGATAACTAATATTGAGGGTACATTTATTGGTAAATAAAGGGTACATTTACTATTTTAGGCTCTAATCACTCTGGTCTTAAAACTGATATCACTGCTCCAATACTTAGATTAAGTAATTTTAATGTTGAATTTAAGCTGTGTGATTTCAATTATTGCAATATTTCCCTCCTTGTCATAAAAGTGGGTCGAATAACGAGTTAGTCGTGCGAGGAATAAGTTTGTGAGGGTATAGTTGGTGAACTTACATTGCAGTATGAAGCTCTTAGCCGACATAAAGTTTTGTTATCTGTATCCATTAATTTATACTCACCATTAAATTTCGCTTGCTGGTCTAAGACTAACAGCACAATAATGTGATTAATTAACTTTTATCTGCAATACCCAAACCCCAAAATCCTCATTCATCCAACCTTTTTTGCCATGCACCCAACCTTATTATGTGACATTTGTGTGCTGAATTCACCTACATTTGAGCGAAGCTGTCAAAACCATGAAATTAACCATACTTCAAACACCAAAGTGCCGCCAGCTATTTAATTAGGGGGGGGGGGGGGAGGTTAACAAAAATGTATGCCAGCTAATAACTTTATTGTTACAACACATTAATGAATGCATAGGAAAATATCAATGAATGCATAGGAGGGATCGGAGTTGGGGGGGGGGGGGGGGATATATCTTCTCTAACAAATTCGAGGGGTGGAAGATATTCCGGAAGAAAATTCTAAACACCTCAACTTGGGAACCAGATATTTAATTTTTGCCATAGGACTAATAAGAACCAGAATGCTCACTCCATTCATTTACAAATTAAAGCTTCCACTTACAGTCACAAACAAGCCTAGTTTGAGGCCCATTTTCATTAGACCCCAAATATGTTATTGACTCAATCAAATATTCAAACCAAACATCCCGAATAAGTTACAAACTTGATCAAACATTCAAACCGAAGAGCACAAATATGTTACAGACTCGATAAAACTTTCAATCTAAAAAGCCAAAAAATGTTACAGACTCGATCAATATTCAAACCAAAGGACACAGATATGATGCATATATAATCGATCAATAATTCAACCAAACCGGTTTAATATGATAATGTATCGGAATTATTATTAGGAGGAATTCTTGGTGCACCACATCACACATCAATCGTGAATCACTAGTAAACACATGTGTGAAATTTTAATATGACTTGACATTCTAAAAAAAGTTAATTGACATGTAAAAAATTAAATCTCATCTTTTCAATGTTATTTTATTGTACGAGTTGAAAAGGAATAACAATATTTTTATGAGTTACTTGATTTTTAGAGTGACAAGTCATATTGAAAATTAGACACCATATTTTATGTGTTTATTTGAAACTAGTGAGACTACAAATAATCTAGATTCAATCCAAGATTATATTAGAAGGGATGTTGGATGAGCCATTGGAGACCATCCCGGATTTTCCTCCACATTGACGCCCTTTTGATTATGTGTTCACCATGGTTTGAAGGAGGGGCATAAAAATCGAAATCGCCATAATGGTCTAGGTACGAAGGAGATGGAGATGCTACTCTAGAGTAGCATCTGGCAAAATAAGGAGAGCAGATCAATAATTCACCGTGCATATCCAACTCAAACTCTTCCCCTGCGTTCACAAAAATCACCAAATCGATCAGAACTATGTCAGTGTAATTTTATTTCGAGTGGCAAAATATTAAATGTTACTATTTACCTTGTTGGGTGGCTGAGAATTCAACTTCTTGTTGGGGGATACCATTATTACTGGACTGCCCAGCCTGTGGGCTTTCCAACTCCCTCAAATCCACTGCCGATGGCACAAAATCTTGACAATCTTCATATGAACCTTTCTCGGCTGTAATTGAGAGATCAACCTGTTGTGGGATATTATTACTGGACTGCCCAACCTGTAGACTTTCCAGCTCGTTCAAATCCTCTGCCAATGCCCGAAAATCTTTACAATTTTCGTATGCTTCTTTCATGGCCACATCCACCGAATGCTGCCACCACACCACACAAATTAAAGTCTGACGCCAGTTACAACCTTCGACTATTCAATATTAAATTGATTTAAGGCATGATACTAACTACATATACTGTACAACGAACGTTGATTGTTTTGTTAAAGACATACTATTCTCTAATACTCTCTCTTTTCATTGAAAACTCCTCCTTCTTTTTAAGTTAAGTAATTGAGGGGATTTTGGGAAGATCATGTAATTTTATTGTCTTCCTTAATCTCCCCAAATTAACCAAAATGATCTTATATTTAGGAACGGAGGGAGTATTTATGTAATGATGAATGTGTTTGTTTTTTCATAATAATATGAGAAAAAAATAGGCCGCCTGCGTCATCAAATGGGTTTATGCAAAACTGAATCACATTATCTCGTGAAGGCATACCTTCTCAACCAAGGTGAAAGTTTCTGGCGAACGATAAGTTTGGCCATCGAAGCTCACCTTCACAACCTCATAGATGGAGTTAAAGGCGAGGCTTATCGGTCTCTCTATTGCGTGATACACATAATGCGCACCGTCACCAATAACACAGTCTCTAGCATGTTCAATTATAGCTTCCCATTTACCTTCCGGAATCTCACCACATCTCTATAGTTATTTAGATAGTAATTAAAGACAAAGAAACACGTTAGTCATCGTGAAATGTCACTTTAGATAATTTTTCAGCAAACCAAGTACTTATGACTACTAAAAGAAGTACGGGGGGATTTAATTGAAGATTAACATATGATGCCACCTCTTTCAATAAAGACGGATTGATCGTGAGATGTCGCAAAAAGTCCCCAACTTTTTTTATTCCACCAGCCGACAATTGCCTGTGGATTGCTTTGCCTTTCGCTATGTGTCTCAACCGCCATATCTCACTATTCAATGATGGTTTGGCGTGTTTCATAATGGCTGAAACATAATAGTAAACCACACAACAGTTAAAATAGACTGAAAATAAAGACATAAAGGATTGTATCGATCAATAGGGCAATAGGGCATGCATGCAGAAATGAATAAATGAAGACTCACGTGCTCCTCTTTTATCTTTGACGACAAAAGGTTTACTTATAGCTTCCTTAACGTTTGGTTCTTTAGATTTAGCTGCCAATATGAAGGTTCCAGTTCTGACCCGCTTTGAGATATCAGTAAACTTAATCTTGGGTATAATAGCAACTCCACCTTTAAGGGTGATTCTTGTATCTCCACTCAGTAGCGCCTTTCTTCCTTCTCTTGGCCGTACGATGTTGGCAATGAATTCCTCCCTGCTCCAATAATCCTTAAATTGGTCATCACTGCCACTTCCAAAATCGCCTGGTAGAACACAAATCTCTATCTCCAATGACGACATGGGACCCTCAGTTACTATAGACTTAGATCTAGCATCAATCAGGACAATTCGAACATCTTCATCTCCCTCAGCCATTATCAATTTCTCGGTATAATATTCTGACTTTAGTTTGTTGCTGAATACCAACTCAAACTGTATAGCTTCGAATGTCCCGCCACTCAGATTAGGCGACAATAATCTGCATGCCATGATTTGATCAAAGGTTCTTTTTTAAATTTAAGATCAAAGCGTACGTAAATTAAATTATACAAGCACGCATGCTTAAAGAAAGCGAAACACATGTTGCTGAGTAACAAGTGAAAATTCAAACCTTGGAGATCGGTGCAGTGCTGCAGCTGCTAATTCCTCACGTAACTAGCGAAAGAAACATAAAATTAATATGAACAACGTCAAGAGAGTTAGTGTAGAAATTACAGAAATTAAAAGTCCAAAAACTGAAGTATCTATATAAGTTACTAGTGATGAGGACTTTCATTATTGCAGCAGCAGATCGGAGCTACTTGAAAATATAAGCTATATGTGAAAAAATGATGTGCAGAGTAAGTGTACGTGTTAAAACTCTTACCATTATTCGGAACTCTTCACGGCTTAAGCAATTAACCTTGCATTTAGGACAGCACGTGCAGTTACAGCACATGCCGTTGGGTGTGTTAGCATTGTCTCCATGGCTCCTGCAAAGATAACCACAAAATTATATAAATTTTTTTATTTACAAAATTACTCCACAAATCTTAAGTTATTCATCGGATGAAAATTGAAGTACATAGCAGTATCTTCTCCTGGAGTATTTTCCTGTCTCCGCTTTAGCTTTCCAGATGGGATGCCAGAATCATTATCGGCTTTTCTTTTTGGTGCCATTATCACTGCACTACTACTAGAATCGGCAGGGGTGGTAGGTGTATTTGTATATATAGTTCTCAGCTTCTGGTTGTGCACACACTAAGGCCTCAACCGCCCTTAAATAGAAAAGAATCAAGCGCGTCGGTCATTGACGCGTGGAAGTTGCGAGGAGATTTACTGAAAATTACCCGACTCAAATGACGTGCATAAAAAGTCTCCATACCAACTATCCTAATTCTTAAATCCTGATCATAAACACATTAATAAGTTGACCTTCTTTTTTAATTAAAAAAAGTAAACAAACTACTTAATTATGACATTTATTGCTTATAATTACTATATTTTAAGTTTAGTTTATAAGTAATGTAATAAATTTATAATTGTGAAAAATTATAAATATAAATCATTTAAACTGATTTATTCATTTTAAAAAATTAATCTAATCCATATCTAAGGGTAAAATTAGAAAACCACATTTACTTTTCTTATGTTAAACAGATCTACTCCCTCCGTTCCTAAATATAAGATCACTTTGACTAATTTGGGGAGATTAAGGAAGACAATAAAATTACATGATTTTCCCAAAATACCCCTCAATTACTTAACTTTAAAAGGAGGAGGGGTTTTCAATAAAAATAGGGAGTATAAGGGTAGTTTGGGCAAAACTTGAGATAAAATAGGAAGTGATCTTATATTTAGAAACTTATCCACTTCCCCAAAGTGATCTTATATTTAGGAACAGAGGAGAGGAAGTATTATTTATCCCATCCTCAGTTATAGGCCGGGGTACTCCCTACGTCACATCGTTGTCAAATTTAAAATATGTGAATGTAAGTTTCCCAGTATATAAACTTCATTGTAAGATTGTTGGCCAACAAAAAATCAATGTAAGTTTGTCCCTCCAATCGTTATTTTGTTGGCTTATTTCTAATTTTATCCATGTTGATCATTTTTCACGTATTTCCATTCTTACTGTATCTAATTTATAACATTAATTCTAATCATATTTATCCTCGTGCATAAGTACACTTACTAGCTATTATCTATGATAATAAATATGCTTTGAAAAGCAGAGTTTATTTATTTCATAACCATAACCTTTGTTTTAGACTAATTTTATTGATTAGTCTTCATAACAAATATACATTTATTAGCTATTATTTATAGGGTGAAAGTGTTAATTAATATACCTATGTTAAATTGTCAAATGTGTATATGTGGCACCATTCTAAAATTTTAGGTGTATTAATATACCCATCATAATTTAAAAGAGTGTAATAAATTTGTTTTCCCCATTTAACTCGTTTTGTGAAAGAATATATTATGGAATTTACAACTCAACTGCTGTGAACTCGATCTGTCGGAAAAATTGTTTTACACCATTTTTAAATTTATGATAAGTATTATGGCCCGGGAATTTTATTATGGTGTATATTTATATCAATTAAATTAAGTATAGGTACCTTTTTTTTATCAGAAAGTATAGGTACCTTCACCCCCTTGAAAATGTATGGGCGCAGGATGATTGTGGAATTTTGATCTTGTGTGTTGATCATCAGTGAGTGCATGGCAAAGATGTTATTATCATCCTTGTAATCATTAAATAATCGTCAAAGACTCCGCCAGTAATTGATTACGCTAAACCCAGAAGTCAACTCCAATTTCATTGATATGATCCCACAAAATCTAACTACCACTCCGGAAACTATTTAGGAAGATGATTTCATTTGTTACACTTACACATAAGATTTCTTTTTTATCATTATTCTCAGTTTTTTAATTATATTATTGACATTTTTCAATAATCAATAATCAAGTAAGAGATGAAGAATAAGAATAAAAGTGGGTAGCTAGGGCGATTTAGTAAATATTATGATTTATTTTATCTGATTAAACCAAAATTTTTTATTAATCTCATTGGATTGATTAGTAAATGTTTTGTTTAATAAGGGAGTATGCAATCGAAGCTATACTAGTACTCAAGTATACATAAGCCTGGCTCTTAATTATTTGAAGCTTTATTGACATGTGATTGTTTTTTGATCCAATTAGTAAGGTGATCGGTGTCATGTAGTGTTTGTATCATTGCATCTATATTTTCTTTTTTCGGCCATACAAGTGACATAGTTAGTGTGAGGGTGCAGTTGTAACTTGTAACCGCAACAATAGTTTTGAGCTAAGAGCACATAGTACCAGAAATTTAGTGTAAAAATTCACGTAAACACTATGAAACTAAATAACTTCAACAGAATTGTAGGGTTAACTCACTTAGAAAGTCTCTTGCTTTTTGTGTTGTGGGGTTTACATTTTAAATTTTCAATAATTCTTTTAAAAAATATTTTGTTCTCTCTCTCCATCCTCCCTCTATTTACTTCCCCATCAACATCACCCCATCCTTGGCTCTGCTATCGAAGCAGCTTTATGCTCCTCTATGAATGTGTTTTTTGAGTTCCAGGTATCTCTCTGTCTCTCATTTCTAAGATTACTTCCTTTGCATCTATCTTTCTCTCATTTATCAACCGAAAAAACTATCGGGTGTGAAGTACATACAGGGGATTAGATTTTGGATTCGAAACAGGGAAATGGAAAAATCAATTTCTTTAGTCTTCTTGTTCTTCATATATGGTTTTGCGAAAACAGGGTTTCATGCTTAGCTTTGTGGAATGATGCCATTGCATATGGATATAGGTTTCTAAAAAATTTCGGCAAGAACTGGGAAGCTTGCATAGTGGGGTAAGGAGAGTAGTTTTTTTCTTTAGTTTTTTTTTTTGCCAGAACAAGTGTAGTTCAATGGCATAATATCTGAAATTTGGGACATTAATTAGTTCCTCTACAAGAGCTACAAGCAGCATTCCCCATTTTTTCAAGGAAGAGAAGGAGCTTCACTAAGAATTGTTAGAAAGTAAGACTACTAAAATTTAATAACATTGCGTTATCTGAACTAAATTATAATCTGGCTAGGGCGTTTGTTTCTTATGCTTCTTTTGTTTTCTTTGATTTCTATGGCTGAAGAGTTGAAAAATATATAAAATATGAGTGTCCCATCAAGTAATCATTTAAAATTAAGCGAAAATCTCAAATAAATTTCTCCCAATACCCAAAAGGACAAGTGATGAACTTAAACTTCCAAAAGGACTATAAAGGAACCAGTACCTACTCGTCATTTTAAAATTTTGCGAAAAGACAAAATTGTCCCCACCCTAATATAAGAATTAGAAAGTAGGGGTAAGAGATGAAAGAGTAAAGTTTGTGGGCCCCAAGATAAGCGATGGAGAGAGAAAACTTGTGGGCCCAGGATATATGTAAATGACCATATTTCCCCTTAACTTTTCAATTATTTTCAACCAACTTTCCTTTTCTTCATACAACCAAACAAGCCATAAAACACAAATTACTACTTCACCCTAACATTCACACTCTTCTCGTAATTTGTGTTTTAGGATAGAGGCAATTTTGTCTTTTCACAAAATTTTAAAATGACAGGTAGATGCTGGTTCCTTCATATTCCTTTTGGAAGTTAAGGTTCCTCACTTGTCATTTTAAGTATTAGTAGGGATTTATTTGGGGTTTTCCCTATACATAGTCTGAAAACTTCCACAGATACAATTTTCAATATATTCATCAATATAAATAATCATATCTGACAAATCTGAAAACCTTAATATATATATCTGAGAACATTATTTCGAGTAAAATTAGGGGGATTTGCAGTTTAGTCCCTGGTAAGGGAAATTAATACTGGAAGGTCCTAATACATTCCAAAATAATTATAAAGTCCCAGGGGCCCTTTCCTGCAATTGTTTGCTTAACTTCAATGACCATTTTGCCCTCATTAAAGATGGTTGTCATCTCACTGGTCCCTACACGGGGACTATGCTTTCATCTTATGAGGGCAAAATGGTCATTGAAGATAAACAAACAGTTGCAGGAAAGGGCCCCTGGGACTTTATAATTATTTTGGAATGTATTGGGACCTTCCAGTATTAATTTCCCTTACCAGGGATTAAACTGCAAATTTCCCTAAAATTAAATCAGCGGACCAATTTTATGACCACGAACAAAACGATTGCAAGTAACTCAACTGAATATCTTCCTAGAAAACCTACAATACTATATAAATATGTAATTGGAATTTTCAAAATAGAATAAAAATATAAATCTAATTAACTTTATGAGAAATCTTGAAAAATTAAATAAACTATAAATTCACTTGTCTAAATATTCTTTTGTCTAAATTACTTTCTCTGATTTATTAATTAACATATAACCTAATAGTAGAAAATTAAGTTATACTACTTACAGGCTAATTTCACTTTCCTAACAAAAAAAGTCAATTAATTAAGTTTGGTATTCATGCTTAGCAGGATTAAGTAAGACATAAGCTTGGTAAATGAATGCACATAATTGTTTAATAAGAGTAGCGTTGACCTAAACAGCAGTGAACAGGACTTGGAATTATAGAGATCCAAAAGAAGGGCAGAGTAGAAGATTTATCTGCTGCTGCGCAGTAATGCGAAGAAGATCATAAGAAGATAATTGAATGGCTGAGTAGCAGAAATGAAGAGCTCAAACTGACCTGGAGGAAATATACTCCGTGGAAACAGAGATATGGCAATATAATGAGTGATTTATTTCTAGTTTTCCACGCATTCATCGCAGCAGGCTTCGTGTTCTCAGAGACTAGTTGGATGAATCTGCTGATTAATTGCGGCATTCCTTTTGCTTTGCAGATCATCTAGAGAAGAACAATAGAGTTGCCTCGAACGGGAAATTTAGAAAGCTTACTGGTTTTTTTGTTGTCTTTTTGTTTCACTGACTACGTACTCACTATACAGCCTGTCATCTGCCAGTCAAGTCAGGCGGCTTCTTTTCCGCTTTGACTTGTTTTTCAAATATTGGACGAATTTTGTTTCTTTGCCGTAAAATAACTTTTATTCCAAATTAATCTCCATTCTCAGGAATCGAGAGCACTTGTTAATGCTATTTGCAATTTGGAAACTAGTGTCAGTGGGGTAAATAATTGCCCTAAATAATGTTCCTTGGTTTTACATGCATTCACACGTTCTACTTATATTTACTCCACTTTTTATCAATTATTGTTCCTCGAATTGTCTTAATATATAGATGGCGCCAATCTTTCACTTTAATACACGAACCCAATTTAGTACTGGCGTACATATTCGAATGAACGAGCAAGGACATTACTATACTATGTATATATAATATAAAAACACCATGAGTACATACAATGTATATATTGTACATGTATATATAGCTTATGCAGGTAATGCTCTGGCCGAAAAAGTAGCTAATAAAGGAAAAGGAAAATACATATTATTTAACGACAATACTTTCAAATCGAAACGACATTATTATTTGTGTGTGTGTGTTTATAGGAAGACAGTGATGACAATTGACCATGGCCAACGAAAAGTTGACGATATCTAGTTAAACACTTGCGTAAAAGATAAAAATAGAAATCGATGGACTATTATTCCATACAGTAGTTGAAGGGAGATGAAACCTTGGCCTTCCTCTTAGCCACAAAGGGCATCAGCAATCTGAAAGCATTTCGAATCTTATTCCACACGCTCTTGCCTTTCCCACGACCGCTTGAAGTTGAAACCAAATGATAGCTCAATTCAGGCCCTTCGACATAAGAAGCAAGTGGATCATTTCCTTGCGACCACGGCAATGGAGGAGACATGTTCTCTAATTCAAGCCCAGCTGATGCACTCACACCCCAATCTGCGCCCAACCCTACTCCCCATACCATTTGGTCATCCTCTACTTGCTGATCTTGTTGAATCAACTCTCCAAGTGATGAAGCAGGCCTCGATGGTTGGCCTGCACATCTCATAAAATCAAGCTCGTTATGCTGGCTAAATATTCGATGGCAATGAATTAAAGCCATATACATGCACATCAATATAATTAAATGAATATGATAATAGTAAGCCCTTTTTGTAAATGTGTATTGATTGCAAATATTTGTCATATTTAATTTTTATTATAATAATCACAGAAACTAATGTGAAATTATACATCATTTAATTTATCCCCATTTCTTAACTATTCAATGTGGGATTTTTAAGTATCTCTAATATCTATAATATTCACACTACTAATTTTTCTCTTTTTATTTTCATTTTTTCTTTACATTTGTACTTCCTTTTTAGTCTTAAAGCACTAGGTTTACGAATATTTTTTTGCCTTTCCATCACCAAAATATAACAATCAATATGATAAGATGAGATTCAAACCAAAATTATATATACAATTAATCTGTTAATCTACATTCACCGTATACCTTTTATGTATTCTCTCTAATACATACTAATAATCACATATTCACAAATTTCACCTTCTAATGTCATCATCGGCGACGACGCATACATTGACGCCTCCATGTTTTCGTAGGCATTCCGCTTTGCTATCTCCACCACACCCTGCCAATGATGAAATAATTAACAAATTTGATAATTTGATACTACGTTAAATCGATTTTCATGCAGTATGCTCTCAAATTGACGAATCGCCATCTTTTAATTCACTCATATAATTATAGACTGTCCATGAATGCGTGAGCATATATATATATGTGTGTGTACCTTCTCTTCCGAGTTGAGGAACTCCAAAGAGCGATAATTATGACCACCATCAAAACTAACTTCCACAAGTTCATATATGGAATTGAAGAGAAGTAATATGGGTTGTTGTGCTGTGGTGAGATACTGAAAAATGTAACGCTCACCCTCCTCTTCCTGATGACAAGACTTGGCGTGTTCAATGATCGTATCCTGCAGCTTCTTTCCCACTTTGCCCATCTTCTACACAATTACGCACAAAAGTCATTCGCATGGTCTATGCCACTAAAAACAAGAAAGTACCTTGGCCTTCAGGGTTACAAATTCAGTACAAAAATACAGTAATCCGCATGTTTTATTTACCTTTATTAATGATTGAGGGTTCATCACGTACAGCCGCAATAGATCTCCTACAGTTTCTACTTTATACTTCATCATCCGCTCGTGAATTTTACCACCTTTGGCTATCTTTCTCAGTCGCCATATTTTGTCCTTCAGGGATGGGCGGTCATGTTTCTCATATGCTGAAACATATTACAATGTCACATGTCAGATTTGCCGTCAAAATTCCAACTTACCTACAAACAAAACCAAAAAGAAAAAGCAAAGAGAACAGAAGTGTGATATTACGCTGTCCACGTTTATCCTTGACGACAAAAGCTTCACTTCTTCCTTCTCTTATGTTTGCTTCGTTATCCACAACTTTGGCTCCTAATCTGAGCCTACCGCTTCTTGTCCATCTCGAGTTATCGCTAAACTGAATGTCAGGGACAAGACCGACCCCATTTTCCAGTGTAATGAACTTTTCTCCAATCAGTAAGTCGCCCTTTTTATCTCTTCGAGGCGAGATATTGGCATTAAATTCCTCTTCGCTCCAATCCTCATCATTACCGCTGGAACCAAACTCGCCTTTCAGTGGACACAACATTATTCTACTGCACGATAGAGGACCTTCTTTTACTAAACTGTTCTGATATCTCGTGTCACACAGAGCAATTCCAATAGGTGCACCATCATTAGATGTAATTCTCGTGTGTGTAAAAATTGTTGCAGGCAATTTGTTTGTGAAACACAAACGTAAAAATCTGCTTTCAGATGTTCCCGTCTGATGATGATGGGACTCTTGAAACCTGTTTAGAAATTAGGACGAAATGAACATGAGTTAAGAGTTGAAGAAAAGCTATCTATGAAGTAGGGGATTTTATATTTTCTTGACCAGGGAAATTAAATAAATAAACTGACCCAGGAAATAGATGACGGTGCTGACAAAGTATAGGTGGAACCTCCTCTTGTATCTGGATGAGGAAGGCAAGCTTTAGACGACGAAATTTGAAGAAAGACAAAAATATGATACACTTAATATAGCTACCGGCGAATATCATATTTTCGGAAGAGCATGATAGGTGTAGAGGAGACCAATAAAAATGAAAAGGAAGATATTCTTCAAGATTCGCTACGCACGCGCACACACACATACCACTTCCCGAAGTAGAGGTACCAGGTACGACCCTAAGTCATGAACAGTTGTCCTTCCTCTCGCAATATTTTTCCTGATAACGCTGCACATGCATGCACCACGAGACTCGATGAGCTTTTTATGAACTCAACGCGGAGATGACTTGGATCCATATAAACGAACAAAAACAGGACAAGGGTGTCAAATACTCACCGTATATCCGCTTGTTTTAAGCTCCCGTGTCTTCGTTTTTGGCCCTCCTTCTCATTACCCTCCTCTCCGCTAGTCATTCTTCCCCGTGATGCCATCCGAATACACAACTCTCTGGATACGATGAACTCAATAAGTTTTAAGCCAGACTGAATAAGAAAGTAATGATATTTATAGAGCTAGATACATTATTCAGGTGCAAAGATTGAGAAGTAGTTATTACGAAGTAGCCTCGAAAGTTCTTTATTAAGTCATCATGGTTAACGCTTTACTTCTTCTTTCTTAATTGAAAAGGAGTTCCTTAAAAGAAAAAAGGAAACGACATCAGAATTTCCATATTTGACACATATATACGTCGAGAGGCCAAAATAATAAACCATGTGTTAAGATGTGACAGTAAATGAATTAGAACGAAGGTTGGACGCGTAGGGATAATGGCGAAAATTTTCGGTGAAATTCATGGTTGTTTAGGCATGCTACGCTTGTGATTTGTGAAGCAGTGTGTAGTTGATTAAAGGACAAAAAGGGGAGACGTGGACGGTGTAGTCAACCGTGAGTATTGTTCAGCTTGATTTTCTTCGGGAAATTTTCTTATTCTAATATAGTATAAATGAAAAAAGCAATTATCATTTATATCGGCAATAAACAAAAGTTTTCTTTCATTTGCTGTGTCTGCGGTATAATTGGAAATGTCCGGTTTAATTTATATATATTCTTTTAATAACCCGTACATGAACTAACACAAACTGTCTAGAAGTTTCGAAGCAGAGGGTGAAATGGTTGCCCAAGTGCTTCGTAGGCGTTTGAATGGTTACTCTATTCTTCGTATCATCGTATTATATTTAATTCAGAAGAAGCAGCTGAGAAAGTTACCCCTTGTTTCCTAAACTGCGATGATGGGGGCATGGGGCCTCACACGCCATGATCTCCCTCAAATAATTTTGGGAAAAAAAATTCATTTAGCAGTGGGAACGAAAACGTGAACTCTTTTGCTTCTTCTTATAGTGGGACGATGCCATGTGTGAGCCGTTAATTATGCCCTCCAACCAACGTCGACGTCCTTCTCGGTGCTACAGTAAAAACAAATAAGCTACTCATACCTTTTTAATTTCAATTCAAGGAGTACTACTCTCAAATCTCATTCCACAAGAAAAGAGAGAGGAACTGCATCTAATTTATTAAGTGAAAAATATTATATGTAGATAAAAAAAAGAGGGGTAAAGAGAGAAAATAAGAGTTATGAATATAAAGAATGAGAAGATAAGATGAGAGAAATGAGAAGAGAGTAGAAAGTTGTATTCCCTTGTCTATTATATACAATATTGAGTTCTCTATTTATAGAGGAGAATTAGGTTACATCATCAATAATATGAATCAATAATAGAGCCTAAATGATAGGAGGAATATAGGGGATTGGACATCCACAACTAGAGATTTTCATAACACTCCCCCTTGGATGTCCAAGACTAAACATATGTCTCATTAAAAAAACTTCAACTAAGTAAAACCCAATGGGACAAAAACTTAATGGAAGAAAAAAGAGTACAATACTTAGTGATACACTTATTGGTGCTGCCTCATTAAAAACCTTGCAAGGAAAACCCAGTGGGAAAAAACCATAGACAAGGGAAAAAGAGTACAGCGTGTATCATCTCCCCCTCTTGACCACTTCAGTTGATATCTCTAAGTCGGGGAAGTTCAATGTCATAAGTAAGATTCTCAAGTGTTGCAGCAGGAAGTAACATTGTGAACATATCTGCTAGATTTCCATTTGACCGGATTTGGTGGCTATCAATTTCACCATCTTTCTGGAGATCTTGAGTGAAGAAGAACTTTGGTGAAATGTGCTTAGTTCTGTCTCCTTTGATGCAACTTTCTTTGAGTTGGGAAATACATGCAGTATTATCCTCGTATATGACCAATGGGGCTCATTTTACTAGAAGATAAACCACAAGTTACATCGTACATGATGTATTGAAGATCTGAGCTAGAAACACTCTTGGTTTGCTTCATTTCATTTCAAATTCTTTCTTCAGACAATTTATTGCATCATCTAACTCTTCAGGAGTTTCGATGATATTTATATCATTAACATAAACAGAAATTATAGCAAACTCATTTCCAGATCTTTTCATGAATATACATGGGCATATTGGATCATTTTATATCCTTCTTTCAAGAGAATATTCATTAAGTCAATTATACCACATACGCCCAAATTGCTTTAATCTATACAAAGACTTTAGCCTTATCGAGTATTATTCTCGTGAATTCAAAGTGCATGCTTCTGACAGCTGGAATCTTTCAGGGATTTTCATGTTTATATATAAATCTATACATATATGTAATCATTTTTCATAATACTTCTAGTATTTGAAATCCCACAAGGATTCAACTCACAATATCTACCCATGGTTTATAATCGTATTTTCTAAACGCACTTCAAAATTTCAAAATATATTGCCAGACTACCAAATCAAAACATTAATGTTTATTCCACCATGAGACAACATCTATTATTATTATATTGAACTACTGCGAAAATCATTCTAACCATACTTCTCCCCCTTTTTCGCATAAGTGTTCTCATTCAAATAGCACTTCAGGTGCATAGATTCATGTTGTTACATTTCATATTGCGTCTTTTGTTTTCTACTAGCTAGTCATTTTATGTCTACTCATGACATATTTATATGCCGGATCCTCATCTATCACGTGATATTATTGTCGACAAATTTATCCTTTCACGGTTCCTTTTCCTTATGACATAACATATTGAGCTCTCTTTTATTTCTTTCAGGTACCTGAGCCACTTCTGGGGTCTTACAAATAATTATGTCTCAAGTAAAGCCTCCTCAAAATGATCATCATAATTATTTGCTCCATTTTCACTTTCTTTTGGAACCAATCATTTCTCATGCTTCAGACATATTTCATTCTCATATATAATTATTGGAGCATTCTTCAACTGAATCATGGGATATAAAAATTCTTATTTGATCAGTGATAGTGTCTGGCAAATATTTTGCAACAATTGATGAACTTCCAGTTCACATTACTAATATGTGAGGATCCACATTTGTTGCATACAACATATATCTCTTCAAGTTATTCATTTCTCCCCCTCATATTGGGAACACCAATATTTATCTCCAAATTTCATTTGATATCCATCTATGTGCATTATTGTGGTGGAACAATATGAATAAATATTTCAAAACATCAGATGGAAAATATCTGGCTACTGACCAAAAGCCAATGGGAGAATTCATTCTCTTTTATTGGCATGATGCAATTATATTTGTAGTACATTTTACCCAACTCTAAGATTGAAAAAATTTTGTTCTCACAAATATTGATCTAGCTATTTACTATTTATGGAGGCTTTGCTAGATATGGATTCACATGGCATATAAACATAAAAAAAACATAATTAACAATCACTAGTGATTTCAGTGATAATCATATGACTAATGTACTTATAACTGAACAAATTTGCAAACTTCAGGTTGCAAGGTGATCATGTAACATGGACAGCCAATGTGACCATTTCATAGATGCATCTAATATTTATAAAGTATAATTTAGTCCATATGATATCTGTATGGGCCCATATATAATTATACAATACACATCTACATGTGTAAATTTCAATCAAAACTAGTGATGTTTCATATTTCATATTTCATTCTTTTGTAAACAAGTAATTGAATCTTCTGGTTCATTAGTGAGTATTGATGTTATTTTGAATCATTATGATCTGGGATGATCCAACCGGTCATTGCCAAACATTACATTTATAAACTTCAGGTTTATTGTAATATTAATTCATCATCGATAACTTCTGGTTATCGTGCCAAATTATTAATTTGACCTTAATACGGAGATTATACGAGATTTAGGAAATTATAAAAGTGAAATTTCATCCAATGAGACTCATACATGTATTCCAATAATTTCTCCTCAATTGATTCATGCAAAATACTTTCCACTCGCAAATAAATTATTAGTTCTTCAGGAATTAATATCATTGCTTGTATGTAATGCATATAGTTCTTCAGGAACTAATATCGTTGTATCTAATGTATGTAGTTCTTCAGGAACCAATTTCATTACTTGCTATGCACATAAATTTATGTGGCTTTATGTCATTGAATGCTTGAGTAGAATATAAGTGTTTATAACTATTAGTCATAAAAATAAAGTTTTTATGGCTTCAGGCCATAAAATTAAATTCTGTATTTGGCTTCTTGCCACTTTATATGACTTTTGGTCACAAAAAATAGAAGTGTCATTGCTTCAGGTCAATATATGAGCACTTAATACATAATTAGAAAATTATTTTATGTGACTTCTGGTCATAAAAATAAAATCTTTATTGCTTCGGGCTATTGAGCTTTGCACATTTAACAATTAAGCAGAACATTTATAAAATTTATATGACTTCTGGTCATAAAATCGAACTTTTATAGTTTCATGCCGTGAGGATTTGACCACTCGATCATGTAAAAACTTACTTTTTATAACTACAGGTCATAATAATACAATCTTTATAGTGGTTAGACTCTGAGTATTTAATAATTAAATACAAAACTTAACTTTTATGACTACAGATCATAAAAATAAGATCTTCATGGCTTCAGGTCATGGTGCTCTAGCCATTTTAAACAAAAATGTTACTCCATATGACTACAGGTCATACAAATATAATATTTATTGTTTCGGGTCGTTAGCTCTAAACATAAAATTGGTATATTTATGTAATGGAACTCCAGGTTCCATCAAGTATTTCTTCAGGCCGTTATATGATAAAATTTCAGGTTCCATCAAATAAGACTTCGGACATAAAATGAATTATATATGTGATGAAACTTGAGGTTTCATCAAATATGGTTTTAGGCCGTTACGCTCTCACCATAAAAACGAAATCTTGAACCGGTGACTTCCATCAAATATGACTTCAGGCCATAAAAAAATGAAATTATTTAGTAGATGGAACTTCGGGTTCCAACAAATTCAAATCCAACTTCACACCGTAATTAAAAAAAATAATTTTTTTTTCAGATTACAACTATATTTTAGGCACATCATAATACTAAATATCTCAATTATATTTAGCAATCACAATTCCAATTGAATTAGAATCTTACTATATAATATCATTTATGATAAAATTACAAAATTTCAAACTTTATTTCACAAATAAAGATATTCAAAACACTCATAAATGTGAGCAATATAAAATGGTCTATTACCATTCATAAACACATAAATACACATTTTTCTATTTAATCAAAATATTATTATCATTTGCAAAACAATTTGCATGAAAACAATATATGAATGTTACCCCCTCTCATGACAATAAGTTTATTGATTTAAAAATAATTATATGAAAACATCAGACATCAAACAGTTTGATTGTGGTAATTAATTGCATGCTTTGGAAATAAAGTCCTTTAAAGACACCAAAGTTTAATATAATTTGTATGGGATTGCAAAGTAATCAAGACGTTGGATCAATTACAAAATAATATGCATATATTTGAACCCAAAATATTCAATCATTTTGATCCATAATGTGAGTGATTTCTCATAACTTAATTACTTTAAATGGAAGGAAAACAATGTCTCTTTGTATAAAACTCTATTTTCATTCTAAAATGAATAGGAGAAAACTCAAGAAATTATAAATAAGTTTGTTGTCTACAACCTAGATTAGAAAAATAAATACACATTAGCCTCAAAAATATTTCAAAGTTATAATATAAATTGCATAGTTTCTTTAAACACATATATTGTGTCAATTATTTCTTCATAATTGCACGTCACCCATGATTGAGATTTTCCATCCAAAGATGCATCATATTATTGTGTCAATTATTTCTTCATAATTGCACATCACCCATGATTGGGATTTTCCATCCAAAGATTCATCATACTAATACTATTGTGTCAATTATTTCTTTATAATTGCACATATATCACCCATTTCTTTATAATTGCACATACATCACCCATTTCTTTTTTTTAGCAGATGGAACTTCTGGTTCCATCAACATGGCTTCAGGCCAAATCTTTACTACATGGAACTTCAGGTCCATCAAACATGGCTTCAGGCCAAATTTTTACTAGATGGAACTTCAGGTCCATCAAATATGACTTCAAGCCAAATCTTTACTTGATGGAACTTCTGGTCCATCAAACATGACTTCAGGCCATTAAAAAATGACATATTTAATTGATGAAACTTCAGGTTCCATCAAAATCAAATACGGCTTCAGGCCGTAAAGATAAATTGGAATTACATATTCCAAAGAGATGACTTCAGGTTATCATTATATTAGAACAACAGGTTCCACAAATTACAAAATATAAGAGATAATAACAAAATGAAAATAAATTATATTATTACCATAATACTACCTCATGCTCGGTTAGAGCTTCGTGCTGATAACGTGTTATGAATATAAAGAATGAGAAGACAAGATGAGAGAAATGAGAAGAGAGTAGAAAGTTGTATTCCCTTGTCTATTATATACAATATTGAGTTCTCTATTTATAGAGGAGAATTAGGTTACATCATCAATAATATGAATCAATAATAGAGCCTAAATGATAGGAGGAATATAGGGGATTGGACATCCACAACTAGAGATTCTCATAACAACATCCAATTTATTGAGGAAAAAGTATGATATGAAGGTACAAAAGATTAAAGATGCATTTATGATAGTCAATAATGATCTTTAGTACGATTTGAATACTTAACAATTTTGAGGTGAGAAAATGATACAAATCTTGTGAAACATGGAAGACTCTAAAATTGTTTTGCTGTACATAATTTTACTTTTGAATCTTGAGTGTTTTTAATTTAAATTTTGCATTTTGGATTCGTTAGATCTAGAGTTTTAGGTTTTTCTTTATATTTTCCTTTTATACTTATTTGTTTTATGGTTTCTACTTTTACGAGTTATGTCTTTCTTTAAGTTATTTTTGCTTTATTTGTTATTTTTTTCCTTTTAATTTGAGTAAACTATTGTTGTTCTGTTGTATTTATTAATGGCTTTGTTTTCTTGATAAAGAACTTTTTCTGGTGATGTTAGAATAAGGAGGAAGAAGGTGATTTTTTTTTTATAATTTTAGAAGAACATTTTAGTCTTTTCAAATTTAGACATCAACTCCCAACTCAATAAAACTCATTCAAATTTAACTATAGCATGACAAATGCTCCATATTGACAAGATGTATATTATTTTTCACCTCAAACCACTATATATTAGAAACACCCCTAAGATAAATGTTGAGTATGGAAATGCACATTTATAATTATACCCTAAAAAGGGAATATATAAGCTTTTTGGGTCGTTTTGTTTTATATATCACTAGTACAAAAAATACTTTTTAAACCACATGAAAAAGGCTTTTTAAACCACATTTAAAAGTGGTTTAGAAAAATGGGGTTTAGAAAGTATGACTTTTTTAAACCACATAAAAAAGTGGTTTAAAAAACATACTTTTTAGACTACTTTTGTAAAAATGTGGTTTAAAAAAAATATTTTTTAAGACCTCTTCTTATGTAAATATAGTCTAAAAACATATACTATTCAATATATATAT
Organism: Mimosa pudica; assembly: GCA_029929735.1. Lineage (NCBI taxonomy): Eukaryota > Viridiplantae > Streptophyta > Magnoliopsida > Fabales > Fabaceae > Mimosa > Mimosa pudica. The sequence goes on along the minus strand of JAKELP010000013.1, from coordinate 17,761,024 downwards.
ATATATATATATATATATATATATGCATGTCGATTGATAACCAATGGAAAGAAAACTAACAAATCATAATAACATAATACATTCGGAAAATTCAAAGCATTCTAGTTACAATTTGAAAACTATGTTTTCCAACAATGTAAATTTAAAAGTCTACATGAGTCTAACAATAAAGTGAACAAAGAGAAATTCATGAGCTCATCTCTTTGTACAAAGCTGATGTTATATGAAACAAGAGGAATATTTAAGCCAAGTGTGCAAACATGTACTGTATAGGCCACCTATGCGCAAGTGCTTCACTCCACGTGTACCAGCACAATTCAAATCCTTGAGGATATTCACAATACACTCAACATTGAGTCTTGTACATCCAGGTCCACTATCCAGTACTTAACATAACACAAAATTGTCTCTCGACCAATTTTGGTTCAGCTGATATACTTTTAGCCTTTGGCGCCATAATCAATACACCAAGAGATCATGGAAACATTCCCTCAAGAAATTCATCAAAGTTATCATCATCATCAGTTTTATGATCACTTGCAGAAGTTGAAGCCCCTTTCCCTATTAATATGTAAGAAATCCTCAGCTAGTAACAAAGGATTAGGTGCAAGGACAAAAGATTTCCAAATATTCAGTTAAAAATCAAGTCAAAACTTAGGTAAGCTTAGTCTGCAATTTCGCAATTGCAAATCAAATCAGCATTTTTCATCACATGCGTACAAAAGTCACTAATGGCTATCCACAATTACTTCATAAAGCCAACTAAAAACTTCATATGTTTGTAATTAAATGTAAATGGATGAATTTCCTGCACAAAACTTCACATAAAGGATGACAATGAAAACAACCCAGAAAAAGTTCCCTCAAATATAGCAACACAGAATAACAAGGAAGCTAGTTTTCACTGTTACATGAGCCACAACATTCAAATAAATTACCATACAAATACTTGATTATAGAAAAATAGAAACAAGCCTGTACAGATAGATATTCAGGCAAAGTAAGTAATCCAACTTGATGACAGTTTCTCAGTTTCCCAAAAGAAGTAAGCATCTACCTAGCAACGAGCATGCCTTCTCTCTGATCAACCAGTAATGTTAGTTGAAAAATCATTCCTGTTTCATTTGATTTCAAGACCATGATAGACAAAATTTATTCTGTTACTGCCACCTACCCTTCCTACTTTTTCATGAGAAAATGCTTTATCATCTATCTTTGAACTTTCTCTTGTCATATAAAAATTCTTTTCATCCATATACAAGCCACATGACTCACTTATTCAGCCAAATCCCACCAGTTTTCTTTTATAACCGAGGCTAATTCATAGTGATCAACGCATCACAAACAACTCCATAGCCAGATGAGCCAGATGATTTGCAGTAGAATTAAATAGATGTGAAAAAACTTTCCATGCTCAGTATAAGTTAGTAGTAGTACATGCTTTACTATGTATGTTTGATCTTTATGCAAATCCCCACAAATCATAGACCCCATTAACGTTTTGAACACATTTGCACTTAAGATCAGAGTCAAATGAAGAATGACTAAATGGAAAACACCAAAACACAAAAAATTAACTTCAATGCAGAGAAAGTAAATATTAAATCAGGACACAGCCAAGAACAATTTCAAGAACAACCCAGAAATTGTGTTCGTCCAATTGAAAAAGTAAATCCACATAATTTTTAGAGAATCTAGACAGAAACTAGAACCACCGCGAAATTACAATTGATATTGTTAAAACTGCTGATGTATCTAACTCTGGGTCTCTTTGCTCAAAAATGCTACATCAGTGTATCAAAAGAAAAGAAATGCTAGATCAGTAGTTTATGCAATGTTCTACCAAAGGTTACATAAATCACATAATTAATATAGTAATACACAAAAAACAGTGAGAGGTCTAAGTACTCACAGTTGAGCAGATGGCTGACCAACTTCACCCTTTGCAAATAATAACTTCTGACCTGAAAGCATAGTATTAAACTCCTTCAGTGTATTGCTAACAAGTGATGATTAAAAACAAAATTGTAGGACCGTATAAAGATACAAAACAATAATAAGCACTCTAACTAGAGAAGTCTTGGTTGCCACCACATACATCAACACACACTCAAAATCCAATCCTAACTCCCTCTGTTCCTAAATATAAGATCACTTTTGAAATTCATTTTGTTCCTAATTATAACATCACTTTCTAACATTTCCCAACTTTTTCCCAAATTGACCCTATAATGTTGATCTATAATAACAAGCAAAAGAGGGAGAGTGGGGATAAAGATATATAGTGGGGATAAGGATATACTTATGTCTATAAACCTATAACCTCTTATTCTTCATCTTACTGCCTACTGGGAAACTGGATGCCAACTGCATGAATAATTGGCAGCAGACCTCTATGGTGCCATTGTAATTTTCAGAAATGACTAATTGTGCCTATCTTGGATATTGTGGAATGGCTAATTAATGTATATTAAGAAAATAAGCTTCAGAATAGCCACACACTCGAGATTTCTCTTTTAAGGGTACATCACTATATTTACCAACAACTATATCACAGTTTCAACAATTACAACTCAGAAAAAGACAGTTGCAATTACCAGATAAATTTGATGAGACAAAAAATGGTTTGAGTTGTCAAACTTAAAAAGAGAGGAAAAGATGCATGCAACATTTACATCATAGACTAGCCCCGTTAATTAAAACCTGACATAATAAGGACACCAGGGCACCACATCATAATGATCAAAAAGGAAAACATGAAAACGAATTGATAGATTGTACCTAAACGCCAAGTAAGACCCTAAGCACACCACTAATACAAGTTGAAATTTGGGAATCACAAACGTTTAAGAGATATCACTATCATTGGCATTGCAAGGTGAAGAAAATAAAACCCTCCTCCTAATATCAACAAGAGAAATAAATTGATGACTCTAGTAAAATCATGTATATATGGAAAGTCCATTCAACACTTAACACAAACAAAAAACAAGTTCATTCTCCTGGCATACAAATAAATTATTCAAGGCAGCATAAATTTACAATATGGCCTAATGAAAATAATGATCACCTGGTATAGGTCTGCATATGTTATTCTTGGACGCTTTGCCTTCACTTCCTCTAACATCAGAGAATGAGACATCTCTTAGAACAAACGAGGAGGTTCACTATACTATATTAAAATCATAATATGTAGCATACTGGAATAGATCCTACCTTAACACAAAGCATCACAACCTATGAATTCAGATTATGGATTTGATAACTACAGTTCTATGTAAATCCACCACCTAGACCATTATTTTTCATGCTTACAAATACACTTTAGTATCATTATATTTGAAATATTAGCTACATAAACTGAAAAAAGTGCCCGCAGCCACAAATCATATTCAAACAAAGATGCATATGCAGCTGAATTACAATGTGATTACAATTTGTGCCATACTTAGCTTGCTGCACATATTTGAAATGTTTATAAATGTCTCATCAAAAGGCAGAAAGACAATTATAATACAGCATAGACCACATTGCGTAAGTGTTGAAACATCTAGAATGTACTTAGAAGGCAATTAAATTAAATACTAAGAAGGCACCAAGGAAGTGCTCTCAAGGTCAAACATTCAGCAACATTCCTCTCTATTTCCTCTCTGAATCTGACAAAGCAAGAATAATTTCTAGTTCACACATCATCTAAAATTGCTTTCACTTTTGCTAAACTTCAATTGCTCTAACATTAATCCACGAAATCAATTTTGTCAATAATTCCTTAACAGAGAATTTCTAAATTAATTGAGTTTTTAATAGATATCATTCATCAATGTTGGAATTGTAGATTCAGCAATACTAACTATTCAGCAAAACTGGATTAACATTCAGCAACATTAATCCAGGAACTCAAAAGAACAAACTATACACCTAATTCCTAAATTCAAAACACGAAATCAATTTTGTCAATAATACTAACTCTAATTATCAGATTAATTAGAATAGTTAACTTGATTCAGCTAAAACAAGTAAAATGTTTAGAGCAAGAATAATACATGCATGCGTACAGATCAAATTGATGTGCAATTTGAGAGAGAGTTGATATACCTGAACGAATTGTGCGAGTGTTTCTGAACGAAGGCGAGAGAACGATTTGAGAGAACGAAGAACGAAGAACGACCTAAAAAATCGACATGAATTAAAAACTGAATCCAAATTAATCTGAAAGATTTTGGAACGAAGACAAGATTTAAGACGTTGCTTATAGCGCCATAATCTTCAAATTTCTGATCGAAGTGTTGAATTGATGGCGAGAGAGTAAAGATGGCGAGAGAGTAAAGATGAAACGCAGGCGAGAGATTCTGAAACGCAGGCGAGAGAGTAAAGATGGCGAGTTTCTGAAATGCATATAGAAGACAGCTCGCGAGAGAATAAAGACGTTGCTTATATTTCCAATCTAATAAGAGTTCTCATATTTACAAATTTGCCACTGCATATACTTTTTAAACCACATTTATAAATAAGTGGTTTATATAATCACATTTTTTAAACCACATATATTAAAAAAGTGGTTTAAATAAGTTTTTTAAACCACATATATTAAAAAAGTGGTTTAAATAAATTTTTTAAACCACATGTTATATAGGTGGTCTAAATATGGTGGTTTAAATTACCATTTTTGTAGTAGTGTATAGAGCCAATCAGAGTGAAATAAAAGGGAATTACAAAATAAAAGGGAATTACAACGGTGCTAGGTTTGAGTTTCAATTTTGAAAAAAATAAAAGGAGCTAATGACCATCACAGACCATGTAAGACTCTAAATTGCAATTGCACCTCAAAATACTCTAAATTTCCATTTAAGAATTGAAAACCTTGAATGCAATTAAGCTTATTGGGCTTTGGTAAAAAATTAAGCTTATTAGGCTAGCCCACTATTTGTTGATTTCCACTCCGTTAAAAACGGGGCATGGAAAACCTATTAAAGGCCTTGACCAAAAAAATTGTGGCCGTATGATGATGCTGAAACGTTAATTGGAGTATTCATTTGAACTAACAAATAATCTTTGAGCTTAGTTAAATCTACGATGTTGCGGTCAATACTCACATGGAAATAAAACGAGATTTTTTATTTGTCAATGGGCAAAAATATAATCCTTTTAATGTTAAATATAAGAGTTAGTTGAACTTTCTTAGAGAGAGATTAAGGAAGTAAAATAGATTAATTAATCATGACATATTTGATATTTTTTAAATTACATACTACCTCCGGTCCTAAATATAAGACCTAGTTGACTTTTTTTTTTGGAAAGATTAAGGTTGCGAAATAAGTTATTAAATAATGACATATTAAATATGTTTTTAGATTATCCATTAGTTTATAGGTAAAATAAACTAGTTTGAGGGGAAAATTAGGTAAATCAATTTATAATTAACTTATTTTGCTTTTTTAGGATTTTCCAAAAAGTCAACTAGATCTATTTAGGACTGGAGGGACTATTTATTTATGGCTAATTGAAATAGTTTAAAAGAAAATATTAGTTGTATCTATTTACATCAATTTACACACGTCACTTATTTTGCTTTCTTATAATTTTTCAAAAATGCACTATATCTTATCTTATATATCTTATATTTATAAACAAGTATACCATTTATTTTTTTTTTTAGGTAAAGACAAGTATACCATTTATTAATACTCCTATTATCCATGTTTTTAACACGTGTAATGGCACTCCCTTGACCTGACACCATGGCGGTAACGTTAGACTCCCGGCACACGTTTTCTGTGTTCGGAGTTAACAGAAGAAGGATCCACGCAAGCAAGCTTCCCTCTCAACTATTAGCTCATAGGGAAAATAATTCGTTCGCCGCAAAGCCCATTAAGCTTTTCGTTGTATCAGCAGAATCACACATACACATAAATTCAGAAACCTATAAACTTCTCCCTCAAATTGGCTCCCATACGGTAATTTTTTTATTTACTCAACCTTGATTTTCATATTTCACGCTCTATTCCATATTTTTGAAATTGATGCCAAACATGTATATTCTCTGATTACAGTGTCCACCTGGAATGGATTTGGATGAGAATGTCACTGAAATAGAGAAGGACGACGACCATGCTTGGACATTATGTGTACACGCTTTCAATGACTTAACTCGTGTTTCTCCAGTGGTGTTTGTATACCTGTTGAAAGAAGCTTATTTCTGTGGTATGATTTCTCCTCCTTGCTCTCCTAATATTTTTTCTGCTAACACAAAGTATTTTCCCTGACAAAGTTGATAGTCCACATTTTTATTGGAATAAGTTTATGAACTTCTAAGCCATCTTTTATAAGGATTAGTTTTCATGTTGTGAACGTTCTCTTGAAAATACTTGTTGCAATTCACGTGGTTTGGTCTCAACATAATGCATCGTTTTTCTTAGTCCTTTCTATGCTGTTTTTGTTTGGATGGCATTGCATAGGTACAGGTAAGGCGACAACAAAGTTCCAAGCCCTTCAACATCAAGTGTATCTTGTGTTGCATAATGATCCAAAACCAGGACTAGCTGCTTTTGTTGTTCAATGCTTGTACGTGTCATCTCTATATAATGATTGCGGCAATGGCTTTAGTCATTTGATTATGTCTGCCTTTGGTCGTTTCTTGAAAAAAGCAACCAATTCAGAAAGCTCCTTGGAAGCAAAAGGCTTAGCTACCCGTCTATTTATTGACATTGTTGGAGGGCGGGCCTTTCATGATGAAAGGATCATTGTTAAATTACTAGAAACATTTGATATTAAAATAAATGATATTGAGAAAGTCATGTTCCAATCAAAAGCAATGGATGACTCAAGTCATGTGACAGCACAAGAATTAATGGAGAAGTATATTTTTGAATTGGGAGAATCCCAACTGTATGCAACAGCCGTTACTCTGATGGAGCGCTTCTCTATCTTTTGTTTTGGGAAGTCTTTTCTCGTCAATATGATACAGAGCAATCAGTTTAAAGCAGCAGAAAAGTGGGCAACATTCATGGGGAAGCCAATGCTAGGCACTCTTGTTGAGGAGTACTGTGAAAGGAACTTGCTAAAGAATGCCTATGAGATTATAAAGGCGAACAATCTACAGCAGGATTTTCCAGACGCATATCGAAAGTGTAAAGAAAGGCAATTAAAATCCAGTTTTCAATATCGGATGGACTTGTGGATTCACATTCTTCCTCTATTCTTTAACTGCTAGATTACTTCATTGATTTGCAGTTCGATAAAGAAACTAGCAGGAAAAGGATTATGGGATTTGGCTGAGGCAAGAACCAATGGTGACAAACAGCTTATTGAATATTTGGTTTGTAATTCTTTTTCATGGTTTCTATCATTCTGTGCATTCTATGAGCTGCATAAAATTATAATGTTGTAGACTGTGCAAATCTGTGGAGCTGTACATAATATACTATTTTCTTCATCGTAATATTATATTCATGTGATTCACTAACAATCTTGCAAAGCTGGATTTTTATTTACTTTTAACATGTTGACTTTGTTGATGCTTATTTGTTTTAAGGTTTATTTGGCAACGGAAGCTGGATACACTGAGATGATTGATGAATTGTGCGATCGGTACTCCCTTGAAAGGATTTTGCAGAAAGGTATGTCAATAGTTAATTGATGATGGATGTAATGTCTTAAGATTGGTTGTTGGTCATCCTTCATAAGTGTTGCTATTTATCCTGGTGGTGTCATCTTGTTTTTATGGTTGGGTCTACTCAACTATTATGTCAATGTGCCTGCCCTATTATTATTCAATGACAAGCTGACTAATTTTCATGTGTCTTGTAGTACCTGATAGAAGTATTCAACACAGGCGTTATTTGCATCTTGATGAACTGTTTGTTGAGGACATCATTTGGGTTGATGAATATGAAGGCTTGCTTGATGCAACTAGCCAAATTGAGGGTTGTAAAGTCATAGGCGTCGATAGTGAATGGAAACCTAATCATGTAAAAGGCAGCAAACCAAATAAGGTGATGTGCTATGAATCCCCTAATAGATCAATATCAATGTTGCTATGCTTTCACTTTTTTTTCTCTGTTGTTATTGCTTTTATGAAGTTGTGTGATATGATTTTTCTAAGCAGAAGTTTAGTTCTTTGTTCCCCTGTTACTCCTTTTGCCACGCCAGCAGCCCCCTTCCCCATGAAAAAGAAAATGACAAATTTTTTATGTCTCAGGCTTCTATCTTGCAAATTGCTTCTGAAAGGGTGGTTTTCATCTTTGATCTGATAAAGTTACAGCAAGAGGTGCCTGATATTTTGGACGACTGTCTAACCCGCATTTTGCAGTCACCTGTTATATTAAAACTTGGTATGAATAAGTCAAACGCATCATGCATATTTATCTCAAGTTCTAAGGATAAGTTCAGCAAATTACTTATGTTGAATAAAGACAAGTCTGTATATTTTGTGGGGTGACTGTTTTTTTCTTGTTTTGATTACATGTGGGGTGACTGTTTTAACTTGTGTGAAACGAGAATGCCTACACTGAAATATAATAAGTACTGCCTTCTTGCCCTTCATTGTAAGAACATTGAAGAAATGTTATTGGACAGAGGTTCATTTGTTGCATCTTACGAGGAAAACTTGTGATCATAGCTGCTCCTGGTTTGTGCTTTCAGGGTACAACTTCCAATGTGATATGAAGCAGCTTTCTCATTCATATGAAGAGTTAAAATGTTTCAAACATTTTGAAGCATTGTTGGACATGCAACAGGTTTTTAAAAGTCATCATGGTGGTTTAGCTGGGCTTGCAGAGGTATTTTATGTGCTTGCATCTTTTCAGCATCTCTGTTCTCTTAGGGGGTGTTACTAAAAGTAGCAATAAACTTGAGAGAAGTCCTTCGTTTTACTGTCTTAACTGATTTTACAAAACTATTTTGTGGGTGCTGATAAATCAGAAAATATTGGGAGCTGGTCTAAACAAGACGAGGCGAAACAGTGATTGGGAGCAGCGACCTTTAAGCCAATATCAAGTAATTGCTTCCCTTGTTCAATTACTATTCATCAGCACCTTTCACCTACAATATTGTGGTTAGACTCCTTAGAATTTCATTAAATTTAATTTCTGTTTTTCCCCATTATATGTTTGTCACTATGGCTTGAGGCAAAGATTTTTGAAATGTTTTTATTGATTACTAATTAAATTAGGATAGGATCAAAATTCCCTTTTTTACAAGTTATTTAGTCTGCTAGTGTGAGATTTCTGTTATATTGATACACTATTGGGGCTACAAAAATTTTAAAAGGGGAAAACAGTTTCTTAGTTCGTGATCTGACAAGGGTGTGAAAGGTTTTTATGTATGAACAGTGATGCTTAACGTAAATTCGTGAAACTGATTATGGAGCATAGAATCAAGATGTGGCTGATGATATTTTGTACATCTGTCAATAATATTGAGTCTCTCAACATTCTAAACTCCATAGTGTTGAATGTGCAGCTAGAATATGCTGCCCTTGACGCTGCTGTACTTATTCGTATATTCAGTCACGTTTCTGGTGAAGGAGGTGATAAGTTTGAGTGGCAGTCATATATAGTAAGCGACTTTTGCCCATATCTAGATTTGCATATAATTCAGCCACCCCACCGTCTTCTCTGGATCTCAACCTCTCTCTCAGCATTTGCTTTATGTTCACGGTAGTGAATAAACTTTACTGTTTTCTCCTGCCATACAGGAGTCCAATAACAAAAGCACCAAGAAATCCAAGAAGTGCCAGAAGTTAAACTGAGGCCGAGAAGGCCAATAAAGAAATACTATAATGTTGGAAGTCCCTCATTGCATGTCCAACAATGATTCAAAATGCTTTGTTAACACAGCTGAGCCTGAATGAGCCCCGTAATAGTACAACTTGTCCAACAGTCCCTCATTGCCATTTACAACTTGCCCTCATTGATTTTTTTTTTTAAATTTGACAAAGAGGACATAAGAGTCTTTTTGTATTGTAACATAATTAAAGTAAGGTCTCTTGACCAATTAGTAAGACATTTCCAATATTATGTGTTTTGAGTGAGACCTTAAATTAATTTTCCCAAAAATCAAATAAATTGAGTCCAAGACAAGAAGCATTGATTTTTTTATATGATGTAATGCTTATTGTCACCTGCCGAGGACAGATAATTTCTTTGTACATATCAAGCTCTGAGAGCTACAAATAATGGATGACCGGGGACGCAAGAGAGAGCGGTTAGCTAAGAAATGACAGCCAACACATCTAAATAGGCTGAATCACATCAATACAACACACACAATATCTAATTTGTAATTTGTAATCTATAATTAAAATCCCTCTTTTTGAATCTATCATGACGCTCTTTTAAGTTTAAATATTGATTTTTTTTTTGCCAGAAGTTTAAATATTGATTAGTCTCTAAATATTTGGCTATGCCCGGTGCAATATTTTTATTCTTTAAGTCATTTAGTTAATTTCTTACTTGTGTAAGGAAAAAAAATCTAATTGAGACTTAGCTGACTTTTTTTACATAGTTTAGTTAATCATATTCATGGAGAAAAAAGATAGAGAAAATTCTAAGTACCAATGCACGGTATCCATTCCAAAATTGTTGGAAAATCCCAAATAAATCTCTCTCAATACCCAAAAGGACAAGTGAGGAACCTAAACTTTCAAAAGGATTATGAAGGAACTAGCACCTACCTGTCATTTTAAATTTTGTAAAAAGACAAAATTGCCCCATTCTAAAATACAAATTGTGAGAAGAGTGTGAGTGTTAGGGTGAGGTAGTAATTTGTGTTTTAGGATGGATCAATTTTGTCTTTTCGCAAAGTTTTAAAATGACAGGTAGGTGTTGATTTATTTGGGATTTTCCCTATAATTTTTCTCTAATATACTCCCTCCGGTCCTAAATATAAGACCTAATTGAATTTTTCTAGAAAATCATTAAAAGAACAAAATAAGTTAATTATAAATTGATTTACCTAATTTTTTCCCTTAAACTAGTTTATTTTACCTATAAACTGATGAATAATATAAAAATATATCAAATATGTCATAATTTAATAACCTATTTCGCAACCTTAATCTATCTTAAAAAAGTCAATTAAGTCCTATATTTAGGACCGGGGTAGTAATTAATTTAATTAATTATCTAACATATATTCTAATAATACACAAAATTCAAATAGGTTTTTCATTAAAGCTGATAAGTATACAATCAGAATCAGTATACCTAGCATAAGGTCTGGGCCCAAAAGAAAGGGCCCATTCTAACGATCCATGGGGACTTTTCGCTCCTTTTTGTTTTAAAAAAAGGGGTCAAATCCCGCGTCGCGGGCTTACAAGAAGGAAAAAGCGCGGGAAAGATGATGGTGGAAGTGGAAGGGGAATCAATGGGAATGGGAAGCGGGAAGAAAGAAAAGCACGATTTGGAGGTCGAGAAAGCTCGTTTACTGAGCTTGGCTCTCGATTTCGGCTTCGACCACGACTCCGCCTCTAAATGTCTCAATCGCCTAATCGCCCTCTACGGTACTCTTTTCTTTTCTCCATCTCCCTCCTTCTCCTTACTTCTACTGCATTCCATTCCAATTTCTCATACCATCCTTTTTTATCCACCGCCCTTTCTTCATGGACGCTTGTATGCATCCATTCATTTTAATTTACTCTCTCCGTTCCTAAATTCCTAAATATATGATCACTTTCAAATTTCAATTTGTTCCTAAATTTAAACAACTTTCTAATTCCCCCAAATTAACCCTAATAATACTTATCTATCATAAACAAACAATAGAGAGAGTGAGAATAAAGGTATATAGTTAGAGTATATTAATAATATAATGTGTTACTCCCTCCAAATATAATATAAGACCTAATTGACTTTTTTAAAAAATCCTAAAAAAAAGCAAAATAAGTTAATTATAAAATTGATTTACCTGATTTTTTCCCTTAAGCTAGTTTATTTTTTTTTATAAACTAATGAATAATCTAAAAATATATCAAATATCTCATGATTTAATAGACTATTTTGCAACCTTAACCTCTCCAAAAAACACCATCCAGGTCTTATATTTAGGACGGGAGTTAGTATTAACTAACTTGACTAGCATACTTAATCTAATCAAATTAGGGAAGTGATCTAATATTTAGGAACGGAGTGAGTGAGTATGATAATCTTTGGCACTTCTATGGAATATGATTTCCCTGCCACTTGCAATGATCATAACCAGTTATAGTACTTCTCTGTCCCTTAGCTACATTGTCACGTTTGTATTCATTTTTGCGTTCATTTTTTTTTTCAGGTGATGAAGGCTGCGATTTCGTCACTGTGGAGTATTGCGGTGATGATTTTCTAGCAGCTTTAGCCGATTCAATTCAAGATACCGAGGAATGGGATGATTTACAGGCAATAGAATCAGAAGCTTGTGGGACTCTGACTAATCTCCTTGATAAAAATAATGTTGTTGGCTGTAGGTATGAAGATAATGGCATTTCTGGAGGTTGCATTGATATTATCGAGGATTCTCCGGAACCTCGGAAGAATCAGAAAGTGGTGGAGGTGGTTTCAAGTGACGAGGATATGGACTTTAGTGTTTCAAGGGAAAAGTGGCAACAGTCTCCAATATCAGGGGTAAGAATTAATGGGATGGTGAAGTATTTGCTGTTATTTATGGCCTTAAATTCTCTGAATCATTTATGATTGCTAAATTGATCTTATCACATTGTGTATTCCATCAAGAGCCAGCTGTGACAGACAATGTTTATGTCAATCAGCGTTGTCCTGGCCTTGTTATATTCAAAACAAGAACTTTCCCTACTTTCACTGTGAGAACTGACATTAAGATAGTTTGGATTGGTGGTGAACAATTAGCCATGAAATCGTGAATATTGGCATATAATACAATAGGGAGACGGATAGAAAGCTTGTTGGGAAAATGTGCATGCTGCATGTAAGAGTTTAAAACTAGAAATAGGGTGAAGCACTCCAAAAAGTGAAGTGAATGGGAAAGCTCCATGTGTGAGGAAAGACTCAGTGGGATATGTGAAAGAAAAGGCATATAGTCGTTTTTCCTAAACCTGCAGCTGAATGTTAGATATGATTGATGTGTAATCTATTACTGAATGTTGGCAACAAAAAAAGTATATCTAATACTTGATGTATCACAATTTTCTGACGTTAATAACTGGAGTACTGTACACAAGCAAATGACACATATTCTAATACATAAATATTCGACTTCTATAAAACCATGCATGATGTTTGAAGAAAATTTAATGCTATAAAAATAAATTGGGCAGAAAATATAACTTGAAATTCTTCCGATGAATTGGAAGTCATGGATTGTTTTTGTAGTATCTGGATAGGGCTTTTACTTGCTCTTCATTGTAGGATCGCTACTGAATAACTTGTTATCATCTACTAATATGGTTATATCATGTTGAAGGATTGCAGGAGTAGCATCACCCATAGCTCAATTTCTTCAGGTGCCAGCAAAATAAGGTTGTTAGAACCTAATGATGAAAACCGTACTCTCACTTATGAAGAATTACAGGATCTAGATAACATTGAAATGGCCAATGTTGTTATATTTGGCAATAGGTCATTTCGACCATTGCAGCATCAAGCTTGCAAAGTAGCTTTGGCAAAGCAAGATTGTTTTATTCTTATGCCAACGGGGGGTGGTAAATCTCTTTGCTATCAGGTCCTTTCTTTCTCCTAGCCATTTGATACATCTTCATATTCGTTGCTCTAAGTATCTATCCCCATCAATTGTTGAGATCTTGTTTTAACCTGAATCAATTGTTAAGATCTAGCCATATCAATCAGATGTAATGTAGCTTCTTTTTCAAAAGGGTAAAAACAAAACTATTCCTTGATGTTTATGTGAGTTTTCAAGGACACATTCTTACAAGCTTTTCACTGCACCTGCCTGTGCCACAAATTAAAATCATTGATTTTGTCAATATTTCTATTTAATTCAGATGGAAAAAGCGTGTTTAAGAAAGAATGAAAGATTTTGTTTTTTCAGTTTATAAATTGTTCCCACCATTTCAAGTATTGTTTATTTTACTCCCACATCTGGAATAGATTCAAAAGTGGCCATTTCTGGATTCCTAACCAATTCGGTGGAGCTGATTTTTTTACCTTTACGGGCAACGTACAAGATACTTATATGTATTTATATCTTTGCACAGATAATATTCCTTTTTTATCTGCAGAAATATCTTGGTGAGATGAAACCTAGTCTATTATACTCAGAATTTGATGGTTTATTCTGGAGTTGCTCTATATACCCAGGCTTTGTTGGATGAAGGAATTTTACCTTCCATTTAACTTGGTTTATTTTTCACTTACAGCTTCCAGCTACTCTTCAATCAGGTGTTATGGTGGTTGTATCTCCCTTACTTTCACTCATTCAGGACCAGATAATCACGTTGAACCTCAAGTTTGGAATACCAGCTACATTTCTGAATTCGCAGCAAACCACTTCACAAGCTGCAGCTGTCCTACAAGAGCTAAGGCAAGATATGATTCCATGTTTATACTTACCATGATCTATTCTATAATTTACCCTCAGATCCCGAGAAGAAAAATCACCTCTCAGATTGCTGATTAATCATTCATTTAATTTATTCTCACATCAATTTTCTTGTATATAGAAAAGATAAACCTTCATGCAAGCTCTTGTATGTGACGCCTGAGAGAGTAGCAGGCAATCAATCATTTCTTGAAGTTCTAAAATGCATGCATAACAAGGTGAGCTTCTCTGAATTGTGAGTGATTATTAAGAAACATTTTTGTGGGAGCTTTGGAGTACATAATATTAATATATAAATGTGGTTGCTGCTCCCTCAGGGACAGTTAGCTGGATTCGTTGTTGATGAGGCGCACTGTGTTAGGTATATCCTGTGTTGTCTGGACAATAGCAACTTCTAAAATTCATTGATTCCTTCAAATATTTTGAACTTTTTTGGATAATTGACTTCAGTAGTAATATAGCTATACAGTTATTTTTGTGTTGTGTAAATACTTGTAC
Source organism: Mimosa pudica (assembly GCA_029929735.1). Lineage (NCBI taxonomy): Eukaryota > Viridiplantae > Streptophyta > Magnoliopsida > Fabales > Fabaceae > Mimosa > Mimosa pudica. The sequence continues at coordinate 17,746,018 of JAKELP010000013.1, read as the reverse complement.
GAAACATTCTATATTTATCACTTATGAATTCCTAATTATGCTTTTTAGCCAATGGGGACATGATTTTCGGCCTGATTATCGGGGACTGGGATGCCTTAAGGTGAACTTTCCAGATGTGCCTGTCATGGCATTGACTGCCACTGCAACCCACTCTGTCCGCGAGGTAATGGAATTTGATATGGCTAGGATGAACTTTTCCTTTTACTACTGAGTTATTTTATGTCTTCATGAATTAAATTTGCTTCAGGACATCTTAAGTGCTTTAAGAATCCCCCATGCAATTGTTCTCGAAAGAAGCTTTGATAGGCCAAACTTGAAGTATGAAGTCATTGTAAAGGAAAAGGATCCACTGATGCAGCTTGGGAAGCTAGTAATGGATCGCTTCAAGAATCAATGTGGAATTGTTTACTGCCTTTCAAAAAGTGAATGTGTTGAGGTCTCAGAATTTTTGAACCGCAAATGTAACCTTAAGACAGTGTATTACCATGCTGGATTGGCTGCCCACCAAAGGGTTGCTGTTCAAAAAAAATGGTACGACGGAGAGGTCCACATTGTTTGTGCAACTATTGCTTTTGGAATGGGGATAGACAAGCCTGATGTTGTAAGTCGAGTTAACTTAGTATTCAATTTCAATTTTATTTGAATTATTACTGTGATGCTGCTATCTTCTCAATTTGTGAAATTCTGTCTTCAAAAGAATTTTGATAGCTCAACATTTCAAATTATAAGATTACAGAAACTGAATGGTCTATATTTTTGCAGAACATTTTTCTCCAACTCTTTTTCTGCTGTAAGCGGAGCTCTTTACTTTTAAAGCTGAATATTGTATTCATGACAAAAAACCAAAATTTTGAGTGAAATTTCATGAAAGCCTGCATCATCATTTAAAACTCCTGATGGTCTTATCCATTCGGCTAAAGCACATTTTTAAATGCATCAGCCTTAAGTACAGAACGAAGAATTTTTGGCCTAATCTTCCTAAGAAACTAGTCGAACTGATTCTAAATGCAGGGGAAGTTAACCATTTTCGCAAGTAGGTCATAGTTTTGCAGGTCTCTCTCTCTCTCTCTGTCTCTCAGTTTGTATTTTGTCGAATCTTTCAGCGCTTCGTCATCCACAATACGTTGTCTAAATCAATTGAAAGCTATTATCAAGAATCAGGAAGGGCTGGAAGAGATAATCTACCTGCTGTTTGCATTGCTCTCTACCAGAAGAAGGATTTTAGTAGAGTCGTGTGCTTGATAAGGAATGGCCAAAATTATAAAATGGAAAGTCTTAAGGCGGCAATCGCTCAAGCCCAAAAGATGCAACGGTATTGTGAACTAAAGGTAAGCAAGCTCCTTTACCTTCTAGCATTTGATTTATTCTCGCAGTCACTTTAAATGCAAACAGTTTACTTGCGAGAGTCTATAAAGAAACTGATATACTATATAAATATACAGGATAAATGCCGGAGGCAAGCTTTACTAAAACACTTTGGAGAATCTTTTGTCAGAAAAACTTGCAAATATGGATCTAACCCCTGTGATAACTGCCTCAAGAGTGGTCCGTGAATTGTTATACTACTTTTGTTCCTAAATAAATAAAAGATTACTTTCACTAATTTGATTAGATTAAAGATGTTAGTTAAGTTAGTTGTTATCACATGATATTACCAATTTGCCCAAACTAGATACCTTTGTTCCACTCTCCTTCTCTTGTTTATTTATTGTTGATAAGTGTTATAAGTTTAGTTTGGGAAAAATTGGGAAAAATTAGAAAGTGATCTTATATTTAGAAACAAATTAAAATATGAAAGTGATGTTATATTTATGAACAGAGGGAGTATGATAGAAGCATGATCTTACAAACCATCTCTATGAGACAACGCCTTCTCTGTTATTTATTTTTCATTTCAGCTATGTTGTTCAACATTTTGAGGAGTTAAATTCTTCCACTATATTCTGTAAATTGTGAAAACACTTCAAGTAGCAGTTTAAAAGGGGAGAATATTTTTTTATTGGTTACACAATGTTTTGGCTTAAAAATGGAGGTTGATGAAGACAAATTTTTAGAGAAAGTAAGTATTGTGCATAATCCGTTCATTCTGCAGAATATGAAATGATAATGACAAAAAATGCTTGATCAACATTAGAATTATCCTCTAGGGCTCGTTCGTTTGTTGGAAAGTTTGGCAAAGAATTAGAAATGTAAAGTGCTTAGGCCCCATTCTATAAAAAGTTGTCTGATATGACACATTTTTTATAGAAGACAATTATACCACTAACCTTGTCTAAAATCGATTTTGCTGTCTCAAAATCGATTTTAAATTGAGTTTCAACTTAAAAATCGATTTTAGAAAAGGTAGTGGTATAATTGTCATTTGTCAAAAATGTGTCACATCAGACGACTTTTTACAGAATGGGACCCACTCACTTTCCATTTCTAATTTTTTGCCCAACTTTCCAACAACTAAATAGGCTCCTAGTATCTAGTCAGTTCAACTAGGCATAACGCAAGTTAATCTTGTAAGATCTACATATCAATAAATTAGTATAATGTGCTGTCTCAAATTATCTTTGTTAAAGGAATATCTCCACTCAAGGGGAAAATAAAGATTCTATCTTCATAGTATCATAGCTCGTTTGGATGTCATTCTCAAGAGGAAGTTCTGGGGGATTGAAGGCAAAACACTTCGGAATCTAGGATGCCTAAGACAGAATGTTATCCAAAGGAAGATGATGAATCGAGTTGGGAAAATGAATGTTACTACTATGTAAGAAATAACACAGAATGCGAGAAACAAAGTTGTGGCTCTAGGGTCCCTCCAGCTTCTCAGACTCTGAAGTCTTTCCCCCATGGTTGCCACCTCATTTGCCATTCTTTGTGCAGTCCCTCCAAGGGCTCTCATTCTATCATATCTCCTTCTGAGACGTTCTCCCCCAAATTGACTTGGAAACAAGTCAAATTCTTCTTCTAAATCATCAGCACTAATTATATCAAGACATGACAACTCTGCATCTATGTAAGGAGGATGCTTTAGCCTCTTGAAGAAATTTTTTACCCCAACAAAAACAAGGTAGAAAATCCCCAATGGCACTATTGGTTTTGGATAGAGAAGCACAAAAATGCATAGCAAGTAAAAAAGGGAGGTAGTAATAGGATTTTTCCAGTATCTAACGTCCTCTAACCAATTCCATAAGGAAACAAAGCCACCCGCAAAATACTTGATCCTCTTAAAATTAGCCATAGCTTTTCTCATGCTCCACGTGTCTGATCTCACGTCCAACATATTATAAACCACTTCTTTACGTAAAGGTGGTTCTGCGCCACTCAATCTCAGTGTCATAACACGAGTAGCTTGGTTCCTTAAAATATCAATTTGAGTCGCGGACAATGGGAGAATATAATGGAGTCTTGGAAACACAGGCAGTATGTAAAATTGAAGAACATTAAGAGAAGACCAAGAGAACCTAACGGCCAAATGGATTTCTCCCATCTTCTTCACTCCATGTGGTTGCAAACATATGAGAGGATAAGAGTGGGTGTATGTTTTGCTATTTTGAAGTGCAGACAGTCGAATGCGTATCTTACCCATTAAAGTATCAATTGCTCCTCTGGCTCTATTCTCTGCATCTAATTGATTATTGTTGAACACTCCAACAGTAATGACCGTGAATGGATCATAAACTTCCCACATAAATTGTTCATTCCACTTTGGAGAAACACTATCAGTCACTGTCCTTGTGCGAACCCACTTGGGACCATACTTAGCTACACAATATGCATGGGTTCGAACCCCCATATTCATTGGCTCTAACCCAGACGCCTTTAACACTCCCACCTCCAAAACCCCAATGGTTGGTCCCCAAAGTTTCTTTTCAGATGCTCTATAATCACTACAATACTCAGCAGGCTCGTCCATCACATGATATGCACCATCCAATGAGATCCTAGCGTTGAACTTGCTGGCAAACACAACCTCATGGGAAAGATCAATAATACTAGGCCCTGGTTTATCAAGGTTGTACCACCCACTTGCCACCCCTCCACCATCTGATCTCTTAGCCACATTTTTAAGAGGAATCACACACTTTCCCAAACTTACATGTTCAGCCAAAGTCCCTTGTTCTACACTAATCACCAATGACTCGTTGAAAGGCTCTTGTGCTACAAACATCAAGTCTTCATTCCATAATGGGTTCGGGCTCTTTTTCTTAGAGAAGCTTGTTCTTAAACATACACGACCCAAATCAACTCGGACAAATAAATCAGATTTCTCCGGATCAAACGCAAGGAGCAAATCCTGAGCTTGAATTACATTAACTCTAAGGTACCATAATGCAGGTAAAATATATACCTTAGAACGAGTTAGAGCAACGACATCTCCACTGATAGAAGTAGCATCAGAGAAATAAGCTTGAGGGTAATACTCATCTGCTTGACTTCCCATCCAAAATGCAAGCATGACACCACCTGTTAAAAGTAGTTTCGCATTCTGATCCTCTAGTGAATACCATTGTGGTGCCAATGGACTCTCTGGTGGGACCCGTTTTGGAGCATCAGATACATTAAACCGAACTCGACCCACAAATGCATGAGGCATGGTTGTTTTGTCTTTTACAACAACCTCAAAAATCAAGTCCTGAATTCTGTCTTTCTCAAAGGCAAAAATTTTGTTCCATTCAGGGAATGACGTGCTCTGAAAGAATTGTTCGGTGCTTCCTCTATAGTTTCCAAGTTTGATTTCGACGTATGGATTGCATGGAGGCAAATCTCTAGCCTTGACAAGTCGTACATATAAGAATTCCATTTGTTCCACGAGATCATATCTCCTTGTGAGTGTGTCTGTCTCAGTGGGTAGTCCTGCTTTGATGTTGGGAGCAATTTCCCTCGGACCAGAGTTTGCCATATTTTAATCTGCAAAACTGTCATGAGAAGTAGAATCTGTAAGCTAAAGCACGTGTTCCTTAAGTAGAATCTGTAAGCTAAAGCACGTGTTCCTTATATTCTTCACTAAACTATGTACAAATCACACAAGCATAAGTACAACTTTTTTTTTAAAAAAAAATATTCACATTCAATACATAATATAATAAGAAAAATAACTTTGTTACCTCAACTCTTTATCCTTGTAAACTTTGATCAACCAATGCACTCAAGCCGCGATCCGGCTAAAAATCAAGCTACACAATAATGTACACACAAATTAAACAAATGATTTAATTATATAAATTTAAAGTTTGGAACTGACTGCCTACAAGTTCTAACACCTCTATTAACCCAAATCTTTATTCTACCCTCGGTTTATAAAGTTCCTCTTCGCCTAAACAATCATTTGAATTTTAAATCACCCTCAATTACAGTTCATTGAATAAAAATTTTAACTTAAAGTCTATGTCACGATTGTAAAGATTGTAAAATCACAATTCTTCAGTTCATCGAACACTACAAAAAGACAAAAATTTTAGTGAAACTTTTCATATCTCAAACAAAATCTTCAATCTGAATTTCATAGGTTCAACACGCATATAGAGCATAAACATAAACAAAAGTTTGTCTCGATCAATATATAAAGGCACATAAAATCACTTTCATTAAAACAAAAGAAGTACTTTTAGAAGAAAAATAGCTCCTTGGCAAAAAAAAAAAAAAACAAGAAGAGATATAGCTCTTACAGAATTCTGGCAGTAACAACTAAGGAGAAGACACCGACTCTCATGAATCAATGAAAAGGGAAAATTACCTTCTTTTGTTTAATCCGTCTTTTTATCCTTTTATTTTTTCAGATTTTTTTTGCATGAAGACTGTTTTGTAAATTTTATTTACGTAAAATAGGGAAGCTCAGAAAATATACCCAATCCCCAAGATTCGGTATATTTATTTATGGTGTAAAAATTCCAGATTGCCAATATAGAATAGGAAACTTCTGATAAAAAATTATAGAATAGGAAACTTAATCAAACCGTAGCATCACAAGTTCCCTAAATATATAGTTTGAATTTCAAAATATTTCTGACTTCTCATTTTATAATGTGTAATTACAATGCACTTATCAGTAGTATAGAATAGCTTAAAAATTGTAACGAAAAATGCCTACAAACAACTTAAAATTGTAGTAATAAAAACGTGCGCGTCAACCATATACGTGAATAGCACTCAGATCGAATTATAAAATTAAAATCAAAACATGATGATAGTATATTCCAGTCTCTGAATTAATTTATACTAAAATGATTATGATTTAACAAAGGTTAAAATAATATACAAATAAATATAATCTAAATATATCAATATTATCACAATCTAATCTTGTCAACAATCATTCAGTCAAAAAAATCTTGTCCGCAATCACTCAGATCTAATTCATGATTTTGGAAATAATAAACTAGTGATTAGAAAATAAGAAAAAAACATGCCACGTTGAGTTGTGGACATAAATGAATACGCATCACGTGCAATACAACCATCCTACGTCTTAGTATGTTATGTACTTATGTTTATTCCTTCTTGTCTTAACTTTGAACAAAAACAAATATGTGATGATGACGTTTTAACCTTAACTCTTGTCCTTTCAATCTCCCTCTCAGATCAACAAAAGAGCAATAAGCCCACAAATTCATATGGAAGAACAAGACAACTTAGAAGGAATTCACCCCATCAGCATTTAAAAAGGAGCCAAACTTGCCTTGCCTATGATGACGTTTTAACCTTAACTCTTGTCCTTTCAATCTCCCTCTCAGATCAACAAAAGAGCAATAAGCCCACAAATTCATATGGAAGAACAAGACAACTTAGAAGGAATTCACTCCATCAGCATTTAAAAAGGAGCCAAACTTGCCTTGCCTATTACCTGTCACCTCTACTGTGAATTTTGACGTTTACAAGTCTAATTTTAAGCACTATTTGTTTTATTTTTCATCATTCAAGCATTTACACCAGGTGAATGGAAGTTCATCTGGTCTCAATTAAATCAACGCAATAAAAGAAAGGAGGGTGAACATATAAAAGAAAGGAGGGTGAACATAGAGATTGAGAGCATGCAACAAATTATGACCTACTTGGTTAGACGCTTACTACTTCAAGAACGAGCATATTGGAGATATAATGTACTCCCTCCGTTCCTAAATATAAGATCACTTTGACTAATTTGGAGAGATTAAGGAAGTCTTTCCAATGAATTAGGATTACATGATCTTCCCAAAATACTCCTCACTTATATTTAAAAGACAAATAGAGATTTGAGAGGGAAATGAGGGAGCTAAGAAGTATAGGGGTAATATGGACCAAAATTGAGAAAAAATAGAAAGTGATCTTATATTTAGGAACTTATTCACTTCCCCAAAGTGATCTTATATTTAGGAACGGAGGGAGTACTAACTTGAGAAATTTGAGTGAACTGAAGTAAAGATTGTTTCAATTGATGGGCGATGAGTATTTTATAAGTGCTCTTTGAGTTTGAAGGTCAGCCGTGATTGTGGAGAGTCTAGGGACTCAACTCACCTAAATTTTGCCCATAAAAAAATAAATTTTGAGTGTAGTAGTACTACCTCCGGTCTTAAATATAGGACCTAGATAACTTTTTTTTTGGAGAGATTAAGGTTGCAAAATAGTCTATTAAATGATGACATATTTGATATATTTTTAGATTATCTATTACTAGTTTATAAGTAAAATAAACTAGTTTAAGGGAAAAATAAGGTAAATCAATTTATAATTAACTTATTTTACTTTTTTTTAGGATTTTTAAAAAAAGTAGGTAGCGGAGTGAGTATAATAGAAAGAAATTAGAGTGTACGATAACTTTTGTAAGTTGGTGCTGGACAAGCAAGCAAGCGGCCGAGCGGGGCTTAAACAAAAGGCCGGGCTCACTTGGACCAGCCGACAATGAATGAATCAAATGCGAACTCAATGCTACCTAATTTATAAAATGTGACAATAAATAAAGTAAAAAATTTACTTCAAGTACTTGATCTCAATTACATCCATTACCCAATAAGAATTTGACACATGTCCAACTAACCTCATACATAACTAACACATGGAGGAGAGAGAAAAGGAGGAGAAAGTGGTGTGAGTTAGTTGGACATGTGTCAAATTTTTATTAGCTTACTGGATGTAATTGAGGTCAAGTACTTGAGGTAAGTTTTTTCCATAAATAAAACCTTAAACATACAGAAATATATTTCAATTTCAATTTTCAACCTAAGGCGCAGAAAGGGGCAGTGTCAAAGGCCTGGAAAAATTGTCGGACAAAGGCAAGATATGGACAAGTCACATGAAAGATGCATGCATGCTTTAGCCTTCAAAATCTCACCATAAGATTAACATGGGACTAGCCGACGCTCAGTCCTCTGATCAAAGCCAACTTTTGGTTCTGTTCTGTTCATCCGTCGTTAAATACCGTTTTATTAAAACTATTAACATTAAACATCCACGTGTCAGACAAGTGGTTGACGATGATATGTGAGCATTTCCTCGCTCACAGGAGATATATGTAGAGAGAGAGAGAGGACAGCTCACAGTTCTGTCTCTTCTTCTTTGTCTCACTATCACCTATCGGATTTATTTATTATTTATTATTTATTATTGCTGCCTCACTCTTGGCTTCTTGAGCCAAACCAAGCAAAAGTTCACATTATCTTTACTTCCTCTCACTCTGTGTTTTGTTACTCGCTTCATCTCTTTGACTTGTCCTTATAATTTTATTTTATTTTATTTTATTTTTGGTCCTATTTTTTCGCCCCCACATAACCTCGATCTCCTCATTCACTCTTCCAAACTTCTCCATTAATATTGCACACTATCTTTATTTTCCCTTCTTCTATTCCTCGTCCTTTTCTGGCCTTCCTCTCTGTTTCATAGATCTCTATAAAGGGTAGTTTCGTAAATAGTTGTGGTTGAGGTTGAGCCTGAGATCGATACATGAAGTGGCAGCATTTGATACTGAAAATGCTGCAACAAGTTTGAATCTTTATTTCATTCCAAGGGCGCTTATGTAGAAAAAAGCGGATTTTGGATAATGTACCGCTTTAGTGGTTTTTGGTTACACAATTTGGAAAAAAGCTTGCGTTTTCACTAGAAGGGGTTTTTCTGAATAAGGGATTTGTGGTAAGATTGGGTTTGAATTTTACTTATATTGTGTGTGTTAAAGTTAGATGCTTGTTTCTTTTTTATCCATTGTAGCATTTTGTGGCCTTACTGATGCTTGGCTTAAATGTTGGTTCTTTTTTTTTTCTTTAGTACTGGGAAATGCTTTCTGTACACGTGGATTTGGGTCATTGAGATAGCTTTAGGGATTTTACCGCGCCTTAGTTTAAATGGAGACAGATAAGAGACGTTCCAAGGGAGGCTTCCTCAGTTTGTTTGACTGGAATGGAAAATCTAGAAAGAAGTTATTTAGTGACTCTCCTAAAATATCTGGTAATTATCTTTAGTCTTTACCCCCTTTTGGTTCATCTTCTGCCTATTATGCTTGTTTGTGATTTACCTACTTTAGATGTGTTTGCTACATTAACTATAGAAGAATCTAAGCATGGAAAGGAAAATGTGGAGAGCACCGCAAAGTCACAGCTCAATTTAAGGGTTCGGACTTCCTCCTCCTTTGTTGTATCTTTCTTTTTTATGTATGAAATTAATTCTCATTGTTATCATTCCAACTATTTCAGATGCAAGTGGGTGGGGATGGGGATGCAGCAGGTCCAAGTTATACAACAAGTAGTGATTTTAGTGGTGCACTATCAATTCATAGTAATGAAGGATTTGGTGCTAAAGCACCTGGATTGGTGGCAAGACTGATGGGTCTGGATTCATTGCCTACGTCGGCGGTCCCTGAAGTTTCATCCGCTGCATTATATGGCCCTGACTCTCTTGGATCTTGTCATGAGGTTGTTCTTGGTTTTGTGAATGGTTATCAACATGCGGACTACATAAACATGTCGCGTAAGCCAGAGAAGTCTTCAAGGGATGCCACGGAATCTCGGTTACATAAAGTGGCAAATCAACCAATCAAGAGATTTCAAACTGAGGTATTGCCTCCAAAATCAGCTAAACCAATTCCTGTTACTCACAACAAGCTCTTGTCTCCAATCAAGAGTCCAGGATTGATGCCCCCAAAAAATGCTGCCCATATAATGGAAGCTGCTGCTAAGATAATTGAAGCAAGCCCTTGGCCATATGTGAAGAACAACTATACATCATCAGCTGGGCCTTCATCTCTTCCCTTGAGAATTCTGAGTTTGAAAGAGAAAATGGAGGCTGCTCAAAGTGCATCTATGCCTGAAAAGACTGTGGATTCAAGTACTGCTAATCCTGTTAAAGGTAAGCCTAGTCCTAGTGTCAGGAGCAATAATTCTTACAAGTATGCCCCAGCGTTCAAGGCTATGAAAGATTCTGAGAAAAATCTTTCTCGCCACTTGGGAAGTAAGGGAAAATCACCATCACCTGCCATTGGATCCAAGGTTAATGTTCAGAAAAGAGATTCATTGACTTCAAATGGCAATAGAGGATATGTGAAGCATAAAGAACAGAATGAGATGAAATCAAACCAATTCTCCCGGAGCCAAAATCCAAAAGTGCAGCAGTCCGTGCAGCTAAGAGGTGATACTAGCCGGAATAGAGCGGTTCTTGGGCCTAACAATCAAAAGCAGAATAGTGTGGCCAACAAAGGCGCATCATCTTCAAGAATTGATTCCAATAACAAGCTAGCTACACGAGTTCGGTCATCAGAATCTATCACTGGAGGAAGGAATAAAACTAATGAGAGTGCAGTAAATGCAAATAATGGGCCCAAAAGGTCAAGCAGAAGGGGAACTAGTACTCAGAAAGAGCTTTCGCAATCTAGAGCCAAGAGTGTAACCCAAAAGAAAAGATATATCAGCAGGGATGTTTCTGATGAGGCAAGAGATCCTAGTGAATCAGTAAATAACTTTGAGAGCAAGTCTATAAAATGCAATATTACAACTGATGGGAGTCCAAATCAAGATGCATTTAACATGAAAGAAGGCAACGATGTTATTTCATTTACATTTACATCTCCCTTGAGGAGAAACATGCCTCACTCTCAGTCCTCTATCTCACTGATAGGGACAAAAGACAATACTGATGTTACTTTGCTTTATCCTGAAAATTTTTCATCAGCTCTTTCTGGATTACATACAATAGATGGTGATGCTTTAAGTGTCCTGTTGGAGAAAAAGCTGCGAGAATTGACTTCTAGAATTAAATTACCTCAGCATGCCCAGGCTACAGAGGGGTCGTCTAGCTTACCAAATAGTTTGCAAGATAAAATGCCCAGTTTGATGAGTACCATATCAAGGGAACAATACGAAAGCTTTCACCCTGACCTGCTTGGTGATACAGTTATCAGCACACGTGACTTGGGTGTTTGTTCAAGTGATGATCTGGTAAATAACAAGAATCAGCAGATGCAGGTCTATTTCATTTCCTTTCTATTGTCAGTTTCATCTACTATCGCTTTTCTTTTACTTATCAATTACTAATATTGCATCCTTGGTAACTTTCTACCATCAATGATCTACAAATCAACGCCAAGAGAGTTGAGGTAAGGAAGAAGGAATGTGAGGTTAAGCCTTAATTCTTAGGTTTGCAGTGCGCCTTTCTGAATCTAAAATTATACCTCGCACCCTCCATTCGAATATATAGAGTTGTGATTTGCACAATGCAGAAGATGAATTTATTAGATATGCAGGGTCAAAACTCAAAACCTTGTGAATGTTGTGAGAATCCTCGTAGGTATTGTCTGAGGAAAATATTGTTCTTGAACATGCTTAAGGTCTCTTCGATCTGCATCTTCCTTGTAACAGAATATGATTGGTTAGAATATTTTGCAATAAATTTAGAAAAATAATAATTAACTTGATTCATTTCCCCAACACCTTTACCAAATGGGGACTAGGACTGGGTTGACCCTTTCTAGAATAATGTTAATACTAGATACGCCATGTACTTCATTAAACTATAATCTCCTGCTTATGACTCCAAGAATTTATCCCGTCAATCAGTGGTCGAGTATGGGCTCTTAATGGTGTTTCATGATTTATCTTTCTTGGTATGAGATCACTCTTCAGAAGACATGTTACTTAATACAGCTCATTAACCATTAAGTTTGTGTGCATGAAGTTATTAGTATTTAATTAAGTGAATTGCAACTGGAGGCATGCCTATTCTTTTAAACCAAACAGAGCTCATATATTCACCTCCATTCTGCAACTCTTCACTTGTGCAGACATCAGAAGCAACGAAAGTGCCCAGCTATAGCAGCAACTGGGACGCTCAAAATGAACCAGGCTGTCAGCACCCCAGACCCGTTGCAAGTTTTGAAACTCCTTGTGCCAGTGAAAGTTACTTGGATAGTGAAGCAAGTGCATATGGTGATGTTTTGATCTCTACTTTATACTGTTTAGGAGCATTCTTTTTCAATCTAAACATATAAAGAGAAAATCTTACAAATTGTGTAGCTAACTATACACATACACATTTATTTACATTAAATCTTTCCTATTTCAGGCAGCACAATATATTCATCCACACAAGACGAAGAAGTGTCTAATTTTTCTCCGATAAATGAATCTACACCTGTTGAAAATGAGGCAAATTCATATGAGCAAACATCATCCTTATCAGCTGAATGGGACAGGACTGGTAAACGATTAAGTAGTATGTCAGCTTTCTCAGATTATAAAACATCAGGGAACACAGAACTTGAATATGTGAAAGATATACTAAGCATTGCACAGTTGATGACAGAAGACTTTGTGCTGGGCCAAATCAATGTGGTCATAATGCCAAGTCTGTTTGATGTGTTGGAAAATCATATGGGTGCAGGTGCAGCCAATGACAATCAAGAAGAGGACTACAAGCTTGAGAGAAAGGTTTGGTTCGACTGTGTAAGTGAGTGCCTTGAATTGAGGTGTAGGCAAGCTTTTGCGGGGAGCTGCAAAGGATGGCCTAGATGGATGGAATTGAATCACAGGAAGGGTAGGTTGGCAGAAGAACTGTACAATGAAATTGTGGGTCATAAAAGCATGGAGGAGGAGATGATAGACGAGCTTGTTGACAAGGACATGAGCACTGGTTATGGTAAATGGCTTGATTTTGACATTGAGTCCTTTGAAAAGGTTTCAGAGATTGAGTGGGAAATATCAGATTGTTTGATTGAAGAAATAGTTTCTGACATGTTGCCTATTTAACACCTGGTGTGTTGTGGGGCTTCCTTTTTGTATGATCCATGTGGGCAAAAACATTCTCCCCAGTGGACTTTGTAATATCTGCTTATCCCTGTCTGGAGAAAAATATGGATGGAGTTACCAACCTCTACACGTCTTTTCATTGGATAGTAGGTATATTGTGGTTATATGTTAGAAGGTGTAGTTGTAAGAAACATTTTGTTGCTTCCAGTTGGAAGACTTAATATTGACAAGCTAACCATTTCTTTCCCCTTTAGATGGGAATCTAACGATTTCTTGTATGGGAAACTTTTTTTCTTGCCTAGAGGAAGCAAATATTGGCTTAAAACATCAGTGAATAGAATGTTGTCCAACAACAGAAGCAGGGTAATGTGAGCTACTAATTTAATCTGTGAAATAAATTGTTATTGTTTCAGGAGTCCATTTTTCAGAATTTGTTGTACACGATTAGACGTTTTTAGTATAAACTAAAGTCTTTAAGTAGTTTTATTTGCAACGCGTGAAATTAAGAAAATGTTAAGAATATTAGCGTTAATATAATTAGCAGAAAAAATTAAGAATATCTGCCAAAGCTAATTAGAGAATATCTACATAAATTAACTACTTTTTTTGTCAAAACAATACCGTGTAATTTTTTTAATAATAGAAGTACAGTTTATTTTTTTAGCCATGCAAAGTACAATGTATTTTAAAAACAATACCAATAGGTAGTTTGGTTGAGCTGGTAAGTGGTTAAACCAAGTAAGGATTCGAACGCGTGTTCGAATCTCGGAAAGCAAACATTGTCTATGTGGTTATCACTCTTTCCCCTCGAGCTCAAATTAGTTGGTTGCCAATCATAAGTTAATTTTGGTCAAAGTTGCCATAGTTATTACTCTACTATGTAAATATGTAAATACAGTAAACATTATTGAATATTGTTTATTAAAATTTGAAATTTTAAAAATAAATAAAATTTATTTAATTCAAGCCTTTGCAACATTTATGGGCTTTTAATAAATGAAAAATTCTATGCTAAAAGAAAAATGAAGAAAAAAAAAATTATCCATCAAATTGAAGCTGCAAATCCATAAAAAAAAAAGAAAAAATGAAAAATTCCGCTGGCTAATGCACATACATACATAAAAGGCCCTGAAACCCCATCATCCCAGCTTCGATTTCCCAGCGACATCGACCACCTCACCGTTCTTCTGCCACCGTAGCCTCCACCGTGGCGTCGCCGTCGGGAATTTCATTTCTTAAGAAATTGACAATCAGAGTGAGTGAGTGTCAAAATTTTGGAGTCCCGATGGGTGACAAGGTTGGCGGCGTGGACAACACGTTCAGAAGAAAATTCGATCGAGAAGAGTACTTGGAACGAGCTAGGGAGCGCGAGAGGCAGGTCAGTTATTCCAATCACTATCTTTTAGTTTCGATAAAAGTGGTTCATTTTTAATACTTTCGCTTAGTTAATCCTTTTTTTATTTGTCAACAGGAAGAGGAGGCTCGATCTAAACCTAAGTGTGAGGCCTTCAAGTTTCTGACTTTGCTTTGAGCATTTTGGTGTTTTTCTAATTGTTGTTGATTGAACTGAACTCTGTATGTTACTATTAAGTTGGAGCCATGCTTTATGATTATTGCATTATTTGACACAGTTGTTTTATGCAGCCAAAGGTCCATTAGTGCAGAGGAAACCCTTGAAACATAGGGATTATGAGGTGGACCTTGAATCTCGCTTGGGCAAGACTCAGGTAAGCAACTTTGGATAGGATTTCAGTTCTCTCTTTTTCCTTTATAAAGGATTCTAGTTCTGACTTCTCAATGTGTGTGCTTTTGTAAAGCTTGCATTTTCTTTGTAGCACTTAAGTCTAGCTTTAGAACTGCAACCAGATTTTTGTAGTTAGTTTCATTAAGGTGTGCTTTGCTTAAGTGGTTGCCTCTTGGCTGCATAGATTTGCAAAGAAAAGTGGTGGGAGCCTCGCATTTCTTCTCTTTGATCCTTAGATTTCGTTGGCTATCTTTCAAATTTATAGTCCATCCTTAGTTTAGATTTAGAATTATGTCTGAAATTCAATGTTGTTTGTTCGCTTTTTGACTTTGGCGGAACTTTTATGGTGGTCCATTTTTACTTACAATGTAAATATAAACCCTTTTGCAGGTTGTTACTCCAGTGGCACCCCTAAGTCAACAGGTACTTGCTTAAACACCCCCCCACCCCAAAAATTCAAAAATGACGTGCATCAAAATTTCTTGCCCATTTGGTTCATTTTGGTTGTTTGAGGTATCCCCTTTGTCGCAGGCTGGATACTACTGCTCAGTTTGTGAATGTGTGGTAAAGGATTCTGCAAACTACTTGGATCATATTAATGGAAAGAAACGTACGTGGTTCTCTTAACATGCATGCCTTGATTCAACATATTGGTGCTTCATTTAATTGTCTTCATCACCATGCTGATGATTATGATTTTTTTGTCCCTTAAGATCAAAGAGCTTTGGGAATGTCTATGCGAGTAGAACGTGCTTCTCTATCACAGGTATAGGTTAAGATTGATTTTAGATTAAAAGTTAAAACTTTGTGTTTTGAGCATACACTGCAGGTCACTTTTTGTTAATTGTATCTGTCCTTGTGTTGGATAACTAAGGTGAATTTTCTGATGAAATAGGTCCAGGAACGATTTGAAGTTCTTAAAAAACGGAAAGATGTTGGGAGTTTCACAGAGCAAGGTAACCCTTTGGAAAAGAGGGCTAATAATTTTGTTTTTATATTTATGAAAAAAAATCAGTTCCATCTAAGCAATTTGTGTTTCTACGTTGTGAACATTGCTTTTACTAAAATTTTGGCTGATGATTGCTGTACAGATCTGGATGCCCGGATCTTAAAACAGCAACAAGAAGAGGAGGAAAGAAAGAAACAGCGTCGAGAAAGGAAGAAAGAGAAGAAGGTCAGTGGTTTGGCGTTTCTTATTGATCTCTGCAGATGGGGTGGTTTGTATAAAACATCCCGCACTACCCCCACCTTAACTTTGAAGTGTTGATATCTTCTGCAGTCCCTAGAGGAGTTGCTATCATTTGTTATTTTAATCATAATTGCTGTTTTTCTTGTTCTCTTTTCTGTTTTTATAAAACAACATATTTATTTATGTTTTGTCTATGGGTTCAGAAAGAGAAGGAAGTTGAAGAAGCTCCTGAAATGGACCCTGATGTTGCAGCTATGATGGGGTTTGGCGGCTTTCGGTCATCCAAGAAATGATTCCATGCCATTTGGCATTTGCTTCAAGTGTCATGACGGAAATTTGACAATCTTTTTGTAATGTTTAGTTAGATTGCTCAGATTGCCCACCACGCATTTTGTGAAAGGATGACAAGGATGCATCTATCAGCCAAAGAGATTGTGTATCTTGGCTGTAGCTTGACGGATTCATATAAATCATGCAATTCGTCTGGGTCCTGTACATTTATTATTTTAGCTGGATTGATGAATGATATTTCAAATGATCCTGCAGCCTTTTCACTTGTTCTGTTTTTTCACGGACGTATGATGTGTCCCTCCAGGCTGCATCAACCTTCTTTCTTGGCCCGTTTGGGTAGTTAGAGTACTTCGGATGAGATAAAATAGGAGGAGAAAAATAGAGAATAGAAACATTGGAAAAAATAATTTACCCTCTCAGAAGGATTCCACAGCCATTTCTATCCTTTTTTCTCAGTTGCAAATTCAAAATATTATTAGTTCAGACTAGTTTGTTAATT
The DNA here is from genome assembly GCA_029929735.1 of Mimosa pudica. Classification (NCBI taxonomy): domain Eukaryota; kingdom Viridiplantae; phylum Streptophyta; class Magnoliopsida; order Fabales; family Fabaceae; genus Mimosa; species Mimosa pudica. The sequence goes on along the minus strand of JAKELP010000013.1, from coordinate 17,729,105 downwards.
CATATACCTAAAATATTTAAAATGAGTTTGTAAACTAACAATATTCGTAGTCCACTTGTTTAAATTGCGCAAGTGGATGCATGTTTATATGAACATAAACACGCATCTTAAGGTTAGAAGTTGTCGATGTAAAGGGAATGAGAAATGATACCATTCACTTATCCATGATATAAAAATCCATACATATTAATTCACGAAAACTAATCGAAGGCCTACTATTCACGCAGGATATCCTGGAAGTTGGAACATTCCAAATTACTCCCTCCCTTCCTAAGTATATTATCACTTTGATATCATGGAAGTTGAAAAATTAGAAATTACTCCCTCCCTTCCTAAATAATTCCTTTTAGATTTCAATTTGTTCATAAATATAAGCAACTTTCTAATTTTCTAACTTTTTTCAAAGTAAGTACTAATAATACTTATTTATAATAACTCATCGTCCGTGGGTTTAGTGGCGAAGGGATTGAACAATGAGCGTCAGGTTGACCACCACTTCGAGAGTTCGAGCCTGGGGAGTGACACTTTGTTGTGTCTCCATCGCGGCGCTTGAGGAGACATCTCCGTAGCTAAGTGAAGCTGGGAGTAACCTACCTGTGTGGACAGACAAAAAGGCTTGCTGGTCATGCTCCGAGTCCACAGGGACAGGCCTCAGTTGATCATGAGTTAGGTGTCCTGCCCTTGGATTGGGTTGAACCCAAACCCCTTGCTAAAATTTAATTATAAAAAAAATACTTATCTATAATAAACAAGTAAGAATAAGAGAGTGATGTTAAATGTATATAGTTAGAATAAATTGATAATATCATGTGTTAATAGCTATTTTAATCTAATGAAATTAGAAAAGTGATATTTGGCGCAATTGAGGTAGTATAATTTTGTCTCTTTACAATGTAGGCTCCTGCCAATACCTTTGTATTCCTATGTAGCAGCATCAGGTTCAGTTGTTAGGCCAGGGCTTTCTCCCGCCAATCCTGTGTCCTGCCGCCAAACAAGGAAAGCAGCTGCTCTGCAAGTAACACAGAATGAGCAGAAAGAGGAGAGAGATTGAGCGAAAAATCCTTGGTCTCCTTCACGGTCACAACACCCGAATCCACGTCACCCAAATCCACGCCCACTTCCTCCGCCACAACCTTCACCACTCCAATCAAATCCTCTCCCACTTCGTCTCCGTTTGCGCCTCTCTCCATCTCTTTCCCTACGCCTCTCGCATCTTCCACCACGCCAACAATCCCAACATCCTCCTCTTCAATTCCATCATCAAAGCCTTCTCTTTATGCCCCCCCTCCCACCCTTCCTTCCACTTCTTCTCCCTCATGAAGTCACGTGCCATTCTTCCCAATGAATACACTTTCGCCCCTCTCCTTAAGTCCTCTTCCAACATGTGTGATTATGATATTGGCCAGTGTGTTCATGCCCAGGTTATTAGAGCTGGATTTGAAGGATATGGTTCTGTTAGAATTGGGTTGGTGGAGTTGTATACAACTTGTGAGAGAATTTGGGACGCTCATAAGGTGTTTGATCCAGTGTTTGATAGAGATGTCATTGTTTGTAATCTCATGGTTCGTGGGTTTTGCAAGGCTGGATTTTGGGAAATGGGGTTTCAGCTTTTTAGACAGATGAAGGAACGTCGTGTTGTTTCTTGGAATATTGTGATCTCTTGCTTGGCACAGGATAAGAAGGACGTGGAGGCGCTTGGACTTTTTCATGAAATGTTGGAACTTGGCTTTGAACCGGATGACGCTACATTGGTCACGGTTCTGCCTGTTTGCGCTCGCTTAGGAGCGTTAGATGCTGGGAAATGGATCCATTCTTATGCATGTGATCGAGGGCTTCAGCGAGATGTTGTCGCCGTGGGGAATTCACTTGTGGATTTGTATTGCAAGTGTGGGAATCTTGAGGCTGCATTGGGTGTTTTTAATGAAATGCCAAACAAAAATGTTGTTTCTTGGAACGCAATGATATCGGGTTTGGCTTATAATGGGAAGGGTGAGCTGGGGGTAGACTTGTTTCAAGAGATGGTAGAGAAGGGATTTAGCCCTTCTGACTCCACTCTTACCAGTGTTTTATCTTGCTGTGCTCATGCAGGTCTAGCAGATAGAGGGCTTGAGCTCTTTGCTTTGGTGACTGATAAATTTCAAATGCAGCCAAATTTGGAGCATTATGGCTGCGTTGTAGATCTTCTTGGACGATGTGGACAGGTATGGGAAGCTCATGACCTGATCAGAAGCATGCCCATGAAGCCTACAGCTGCCTTGTGGGGTTCATTGCTTAGTGCATGCCGTACTTATGGTGAAAGGAAACTAGCTGAAATTGCAGTAAAAGAGCTTATTAATCTCGAACCATGGAATTCCGGGAATTATGTGTTGTTGTCAAATATTTATGCAGAAGAAGGAAAATGGGATGAAGTTGAAAAGGTTAGATTACTGATGCGACAAAACAGCATCAGAAAAACTCCAGGACAGAGTGCAACTGGTTAGTTTCAAGGTTTCACTTGGCTGAGAAATGGTTTTGTTTATTGGTCTTCACAACCTGCTAAATGAGTGATTGTTTTTCATGCACAAAGATTGTGCCAAAGAGATGGAATAGATTGCATGAGCACTGTCCCGTAGTCTTTACCTTCAGATCAATTTGCCACAAACGAAGAAAAGTGCATTCAACTTCACAAGTTCCCAAGGAAAAAGTTTAAGCCAAGTAGGGAGACTTGCTGTTTTAGTAGAGGCTGCATGAGCATTGTCCCCCTTTGCTTGCCAAGGAACTTTTAACATGTTGAAGAAACTGCCATGTTCGCATGGGACTAATCTTCTAAGATAAATCGGAAGGATGTGGGGCGGTTAAAAAGAAAAATGATGTAAAGATTGGATGTAATTACTGTGGTCAACGGGGATTCTATATATACGGGGTCTCTGGATGCTTAAAATTCTTATATGGTTATATATGATTATAGCCGTTAGTCTGCATCACTAATTCATTATCATTAAATCTTCCTGCCCAAAGATCTCCACTTGTAATTTCTTATGTGTATCGGAGTGATTATTTGTCATCAATATTACATCCTGGGGGTGTGCATAACACAATATGACAATTACTTCTCTGATTTTTTTTTTTTATGTTAATTGTTGGTTCATAACTCAGAATTTGTTGAGCAGACAAGAAATGTACTTGCACATATGATGTTTGTATAGAAGTTTTTCTTTTAGAGATTAGATTTTACTACATGAAGTCCATCAGTACAGAAGCAATGAAGATAAGGAAGCCGCGAAAAAGTCAAACGGTTATCTCTTTCTTAGTGCTAGTCATTGTGTCACATTAAATTAAATTAATTACTAATGCCACCAGGACAAAGAGATTGAATCTAATCCAAATTAGTAATTTGCAGGCAGTGCTTATTTCTCCACTAACGTAATCTCCCAAATTGAAGTTCACTGCACAAAGACATTATTCAAAGTTAAGGACACAAGGGAAAGCAAGCGGCAGCAGAAATTGTGGCGCAAACAGAATAGTATTTGGACCTCCTTCTTTGGCAAAGTTGCAACCGGCAACCAAAGCATATCTCAGTTGGTCCACACTGGCTTTATTGTAGAAAAGGAAACTGGATACCACGTCATTGATGCAATTAAGCAGAAGCTGTGTTTCTGTAAGGCATGGGCCACTGCAGAAAAAAGCAGTCTCCTCAGGCGGCACATTAATATTCCCAGATGGATTTAGTCTATACGGTTGGTCACATCCCACATAGATCTGCAAATCATATATCAAGGAAAAAGCATTCTTAAATGACAAAATAGAATGACCAAACAAGCCTTCAAGAGCAGAAGGTTAACATTATGTGTCCAGGGAAAGGAAGAGACTAGACACAGACTCACAAGGCTATTATCAAAGCAAGACAAGGCTTTTGCTAAGCTTTGCTCCTGAGGTTCATCCTGTGCAGCCCCTGTCCAGGTTTGACATTGAAGCACACAAATATAACTTAAAAACTTAGATAAAAGATGAAAAACATAAATAGAATATAATGGTATCCGTACCTGAGTAGCAGCATAAGATTATTACTATGAGCATTAAGGAAGCTATGAATAAGCTCTTGTTTGGTATGTATGAGTGTCCCATGACTGTGAGGGGTAGAAAGGAAGTTGCATGGGATGAACATGTAAGAATGCAACTTATATCAAGTGATGTGTTGCCAAAGTATTCGTCTTTTACAAGGTAGAGAGGCAAAATGGCAAAAGGTTACACAAGGTAGTTGAACTCACGAAGAAGAGAATGAGAGAGGAAAGAATATAAGAAAACAAGGTGGGACTTTGGTGAGTAGTGGACCAATGAAAGGAATGATGTTGAGCTAAGAGTGACTTAATGAGTTGGCCACCAACTCAGAGTTCCTATCGTGTTTAACCACGAAAGAAAGAAACTACGTCAGGCGTAAGCTAAAAATGGAAATAGGAAAAAAAAATGAAAAAGTGGAGATGCGGGGTATCGATCCCCGTACCTCTCGCATGCTAAGCGAGCGCTCTACCATCTGAGCTACATCCCCTTGTTGAAATTTATACGGTGCGTTTTGGTATAGTCATTTGCGATCGAATGGAATGTTGTATCCGTAGACGACATGTTTTCACTTTTCAGATTCTTCCCTCCATTTTAACTGTCGGCGTTCGTTTATGGTTTATTGATTGATTGACTTTTTAGAATTAGGATTAGGGTTGATTAGTAGAGACTAGAGACATGGATTTCCAGAAGAGGAGGGTTCATCTACTCCTCTTCGTCGCAGGCATCATTATTCTTAGTATCACAGGTAATTAATCCTCAATTCCTTTGCAATTATGTATCTATGTTTCAGATTTTCTAATTATTAATTAGGTGACATGAATTTTTTGTATATGTTATGATACAATGTTGAAGCTCCCTCTGTTCCTCATTTTATATAAGGCGTTTAATGACATATTATTGATTCCTTTTTCAATATTAAGGCGCGAAATTCTTGTGCCGTTGTGTCCATTTATTTTGTATAGCGTTCACAAATTTTCAAAATGGATCTGCTGATTGGTATACTTGATTTTCTGTTAATAGAAAAGCTGCCAATCTTTGAAGTGCTAGTTCTTGTCTATTGGTTGTCATAGTAAGTAGTGTACTATCATGCTTTATACTTAAATTGTTGTAATGGGCTTATTGCAATGGATGGGGCAGTGGCAGTCACTTCCAATCATTCTTTGTGTGCTCCTTCAGTTTTGCAAATTCCCCCCTGAATTCTGGTTCACTTTAAAATTTGGCACTCTAATTTGGAGATTTAAGTTAAATTCCCTCTGGGGTGTAGAATCGGGCTTACAGATGGCAGAGCAGCATTTCCTAGTTATGTGTATTCTAAACCATAATTGGACGGTTTGGACCAATGTATTTATTTTCTATCATGAGCTGTTAGAATGACTTCAAAGTCCTTTATTATTCATTGTTGAGCTATCGATTTTTAAAACAGCTCCTGGTTCTCCCCAACAAGTTTTTTTTTATCAGGACCAACAAGTTTCAATGTATCATTCTTTTCCCTTTTTGGGTATTTTTGCCTTGATTGCTACTGAAGCCTTCCATTTACACTTTCATGTAGGATCAGTATTTGTTATGCTTACAAGTTATTTGTTTTTTCAGCTGAAAAATGCAGGCTGATGGTTGGGGAGGAGGCCTCATCCCAAAGTGGAAAGTTTACTTTCTTAAATTGCTTTGATATGGGCTCAGGAACTCTAGCATGTGTTGTCAAGGAAGGAGTGAAGCTCTATTTTTACAACATTAGGGCTGCACATGTTGAAAGAGCAAGGAATCATGCAATTGAGTCCGCTCTTATTGATGCCACGTCACAAGGAATGTCAGCACAAGATTTAGCTAAACATGCTCAGAAAGAAGGCGCAAAGGCTGCAAAATTGGCAAAACGCCAAGCCAAGCGAATTATAGGTCCCATAATCTCTTCAGGGTGGGACTTTTTTGAAGCCATGTACTATGGTGGAACTATCACGGAGGGTTTTCTTAGGGGCACTGGTACTTTGTTTGGTGCTTACGCTGGAGGTTTTCTTGGAGAGGAGAGACTTGGAAGATTTGGTTATCTTGTGGGAAGTCACCTTGGCAGTTGGGTTGGAGGTAGGATAGGACTAATGGTATATGATGTGGTTAATGGAGTGCATTTCATGTTTAGTTTTGTTCAGACGGTTGGCAGTGAAGTTGAAGATAGTTTAGGTCATGAAAGTTCTGAAGCACCCAAGAGTTCATATTTTGATGAAACTCCTGTTTATGACAAGTCTGAAGGTTCTGATGGTAGTGTTTTTGAATCCGATACTGCTGAAGAAGCCAGTGCTTATGAGTCTCCTGCCTATGAGAGCTCGGAATCATATGAAAATTCCGAATTGTGATAAATTTTTGTAGCTGATGCGTTCGAGGCATCATCTGCTCAAACAATAATTGGATGTCTGATTAATGTGTATGTATGTATGTTCCTTCTGTGCATTTACCTCGACCATTTTGTAACTCGCAACGTTTTGTCACATATATACCCCTGTTTAAATTAGTAGAAAAGATTATGAGTTTTAGTAGTTTCCCGGTCTTTAAATACCGAGGATTCCTTACATTTCAACAGAGTTAACGAAATTTTGTTGTCTTTCATAACTCGTGCAGAAGAGTGACTTGTCACTTTGTAGAGTTTTTAGATAGAAATTTTATTTTGAAGTTCATGGTGCTCAGAGGCTGCATGCGTTTGACTGTTTGCGTATGAACAATAATAGAGAATAAATTCTTCTTCAATATTCTCAACGCCATTTCCAACAACATTCGACTTTTTGTTCCTGATCTTTCCATTTTTTAGCAGATAATCCCCAATTTAGACGTGTGTGGTCTTCTTGTGAGGTTGAGGTCTCTTTTCATAAAAAAACAGAGAAACAGAGGGTGGTAATTGATGATTTTGAATAAAATGCTTTTTATGGAAAATAATTTGTCGTTTCTCTTTTTGTTTCTAAATAGAAACTTTAAGGCCTGATGCAATATGTTCTGAAAAAAAAACTGTTTGACAATTTTAGTTTTTGCTTAACATTAAAAAGATTGAAAATGTTGTAGAAATTAGAAATGTCTTCTGGACATTTCAAGACTTCTATTCTTGAAGTAACAAGATTGAAGAGTTAGAAATCACGATCGATTTCTAATGGCATCGATCAGTACAATTTTGTCATGAACACTTGGGGTCTTCTTCCAGAAGTTTGATGTCGCAGTTTGTGTTTAATTTTCCGGGCAAAACTTTGAAGTGGCACTTCATGTTCATAAAATATTTGGCCAGATCCTGGTGTGAATGGAATCGAAATCTGTTTTGATGAGCAAAGTGGGTGACTTCATTGTTGCTGTTGGTTGAATTTGACTTGTAATTCATAGTATTATTGTATCCAAATCAAAATACTTTATTCATTAGACACAGTCTTGCGTGCTAAAATTCTGAATAAACTCCAATTGAATAAATTTTTTTAAAAGTATTTATGAAAGGGTCTTCCGAGTGATGAGTGATGATTTTCTCATCTTGATGAATTCCACGCTAACACATGAAGGTATGAATTATAATATTTTGCTGGCAAAAAAATAAAATAAAATTATGACATTTTGTCCTCGAATCATATTGAATAACTTGACACGTGTGTTAATAATTACAATTTTACATGGAAATATAAAAGTTAATGTGAGGTTGAAATTTCTCATAAATATAAAATTTTAATTCACTTTCTCCTCTGAATTTATTTTTTCTTAATCTATTTATATTGGTTGCACCATACCTAGAGAGTTTGCAAATAGGAATGATTTTAGTGTATGGGTGTTTAAAAAAAAAGCCAACATCTATGTTAAGTAAATAACTAATTTCGTTATATAGTTATTAATTTTTTTATTTAGCCAAACTAAGTACATACACCACGTTATATCTGAAGAAATAGTTAATACGTTAGTGTGATAAAATTAGGAAGTGCTACATTTATGACTGTCGCTTAACAAGCAACGATAATATATGATATGCACCAGCCATATGTTAGTTTAACAGTTGATGACTACTGAATTACATCTTCCATCCATCTAGCTAGCTTGAGCTTGCTAATATCTCTGTCCCAGTTCAGATATACTGTCCCTTTAGATTTCCTAAAGATGTAAAGGTGTGTTGGTGGTATTTGTTTTATTTTACTTATTTGTTTACACTTATAATTTTCGCTATATATCCACTATGGGTTTATAACAAATCCTTGAATTTGTATGTTTTTAGTGTGCTAAATTGAAGTTATTAACATTTGAAAGATGCAATATTGAATTAAAATGAATTGATTATAATTTAATTGAATTAAAAATGGTTTTGTGTGAAAAGGATTAAAAAAGGGCATAATCGTCACATTTAATTGTTTATATTAAGTGATTAATTTTTGGGATGAAATTTATTATATTGTTGTGAATTTTCCCCTGCAGAAAATGAAGAAAATGAGCTGAAATAACTATTCTGAGCATTTGGAGAAAATTACAGAAACGGCCCAGAATCCTGAAAACACTGCAGAACAGTCCTGGGAAAATTACAGAAGCTGACCCAAAACTTTCAGACATTGCAGAACAGTCCCTGCGCGAACTGCAGAATTTCAGACTCGTTTTTTGCTGATTTTTTTGACTATTTTGACACCAATTTGGACCCAAATTGAAGCCCAATCATTGACCCAACTTCCATTTGATATTAATTGAAGAATTAGGCTTAGAAAACTTAAGTTTTGGGGGTTGGGTGCTCCCCAAAACCCTAGTTACCTCCATTCCCTTCATCCTCTTCTCTTCACTTCTCATCCCATTTCTTCAATCTTCCACCTTCCTTCCTCCATCCATGCCTCAATAAAGTTCCTCCTTGCTCTTAGAGTTGATGGGAAGTGGCTTGAGCTATGGTTCTTCAAAGGGGAGTCCCAATTCCTTTTCTTTCTCTTTATATTTTTGATTGCCTAGGTTTAGGTTAGCATTTATGTTTTGAGATTGGACTGGACTTGGTTGTTATTATGGGTATTTGTGATTTTGACTTGTAATGAGGGATTTGGACTCAACAATATGTATGGTCATACATATGTTCTTTATAATTCATTAGATATTTCTATTTACTCATGGTATTGGTAGATAGTTTATTGAATTGAATTGTAATTGAACCATGCATTACAAATCACTAATCACACTCTAGGGTAATTAATAATGCCTAATTTAATGAGTCCATGAGATTAGGTGTTAGACTTGCCGGTTGGTGAGGTTTGGTATTTTAGGAAACCTAGAGAAACTCAAAGTGAACCTATTAATTGCTTGAGTAACATTGAACTTCAATCCTTAGATTTTATTTTATTATGTGGGGTTCCAATAGTGAATTAAAATCATAGGATCAATTAAGTGGCGATTCGGGGTTCCGGTCGTAGGATTAATAGTTCCTTGCAAGTAATAGGTCCACAAGCACTAAAGAGCTTAACAATGCCTAATTGGATGAGGTTTCAACAACTAGGTATTGGACTCATGGGTCCATGAGGTTTGGTAAATTAGGAAATTAGTGCATTTAACTCCCCAAAAATATTTAGAAAGCTATGATAGCCATTGAAAATCATTTCCAAGAGCACTTCACTTCCATTCCACCCTTTTATCCAAAAATACCAAAAATATTTATTTGTTTTGCATCCTTCATTCCCTCTTTAAAAAATCAACAAAAATATATTTTCTTTACCCAAATTCATCTTGAATTGCATCAAATTTATTAGGGTAGTTTCATTAAACAAGGCTCCCTTGAGAACGATACCGGGGGTAACTTCCGCTTACCTTGAGGTACTAAAATTTCTTGAAGGACTAGACCCAAGGCACACTACACCGACCGCAAAATCGGTGTCCTTCAGTTTATTTTATGCGCACACACATATATAAGCACATTTTTCCTTAAAGCATATATATTCACACACTTAATACATACATACATATATATGCGTTTGTGTAGTATTCAGTACACACACTCTTTATTAGATATCACGATCTAATCAATTTTACAAAGGCAATATGTAGGTCCTTTCATGAACCTTCAACAAAAAGTGCATTTAAAACTTAAAAATTATTATAAATCGCGATGCATGTTTAGAGAAAATTCATTTTCTTTGATATATAGCATACATGCCAAGAAGTTATTATTATATTTATTCGCGACAAAGTTTAAATATATTTGGCACATAGTTTCCTCCCTGTTATGTATAAAAAAAAGGAGCTCCCTTCTTGTTTATATATCATATAGTGGATGGCCTAATAGATTTATATTCCTTTTATCCTTATTATAAAATATATTTAGGGACTTGATCTTAATTGTAAATACATGATACATTTCTAACTTTTATAAATGTTTTCGTGAATGGCCTAATAGATACCTCAACAACAATAAAGTAAGATAAATAGAGGGAACTTAGGAAAATAGTTGGAGTATTTTGGGAAAAAACATGTTATATTAACTAACGTATTTATTATTTTAATCTAATAAAATTAGATAAATAGGACATATAATTAACGTTCCACCAAATATTATTTAGTTATTATATCATGGCAGGTGTTTTAATTGTCAAGGTAATGTTAAATACAGAGGGGATGCTGTTGGTTTTGGTAAGCGCAATTGAAACTTAACGTTTATGTATGGCATGTACATATATCAAATAGTAGTATTTCATCATTCTTTTTTAAATATAAAACTTATTTACTTAATATAATTAGATTTATGTAACAATGATATTAAAGTAATTTAAAATCACGTTAAATCAACAAAACATCATAAACACACTCCTTTATTCATATCTCGCATGCTTGTTTTCTATTGATGAATTTTAATAGGGATGATTTAAAGAATATATGAGAAAAAGATGAAGAATTTTTATATTCAATAATGAGCTCACATCTACGAATATTCGGAAATAAGAGTATTGTTTTTCTTGATTAATTAAATAATAACAATATATTGAGTTATATTTTCACGTAAGTGTAACAGAAATGCAATTAGATAAAAATCCTATCATCAATTTGTATGTGTGTGATTATTATAAATATGGATTTTGAAAAGAAGATATACGCGATTGCATAATGCATTGGCAAGATTGAATACCACACATGTCCATATCCAAAAATGTTAACTGAGTTTGATGCTGAGATCAGCAAGCGATGGATCACACATCGTCTCGTTCCGATCCTATTAAATTGTAATTGATCCATTCAAAAATGCTGTATACCGGACAGTGATGTCCTGCCGTTTTCAATCATCAATGGGTGTGAAACCAAAAACACTGGGAATCTACTCCGGTGTTTACTCCACCTGGGACCACCCTAGAGAGCCTAAATTACATTATCTCACACAGAAGATCAAAGTTACGTTATATTAGTATATTCAATACTCCTATCGTTTTAACCATTATGCGACATACAATTCTTTCATACCTAAGTCTATGTCACACACATATAGGGAGTGCATTAGAGTTTCATGCATCCACGCGGAACTGGTTTCCATAAGAGATCTAATTAAATTCTACGAAGCACGGCATGAATTCTGCAGCTACCTTAATAAATTAAACGTCATGCAACACGGGTTCCTCTTTCTTTTAAAAATCAGTCTCAAAATCTAAAACACAGAAAGAAGTTGCTTTATGATATTAAATTATGTTTGGAAGCCTTACTTGAACCAGAGTAACTCGCAAGGGATATCAAAACGTTCACGACGCCATGTGACAGAGAAATATAATAATGAGCCAAAAGATGATCAGGAACGATGTGGGGCCCTGGAAGGGTCCATAAATATTGACCCAAACGGTTGCAGGGTATGATAAAGTGGACATCCCAATATTCCTAATTCTCAGGATAACCTCATAGTGTCGACATGGTTCTCGCTCAAGACATGTTGGTTGAGAAAGTGTGCGAACTGTATAACGAAATTTCAAAGCTAGAAAGCCTGAAACCCAGCAAAAATGTCGACATGCTCTTTACTAAACTAGTCCTAACCTGCATGCCACCTATTCCCATCGACGTCACCAAGCTCACACCTCGTGTCCAACACATTCGATCCAAACTTATAAAAACTTGTGGAGAAGCCGAAGGCTTATTGGAGAGTCACTATTCCTCCATCCTAGCCTCCTACCATAACCCTCTTCAACATCTCCACATATTCCCTTACTATTCTAACTACCTCAAACTCAGCCTCCTTGAGTTCACTATCCTCACCCAACACTGCCCTCATGTGCCTTCCAAGATGGCCTTCGTGGGCTCAGGCCCACTTCCCCTCACTTCCATTGTGTTGGCCTCCAATCACCTTCCCACCACTGTTTTTCACAATTATGACATCGACCCTTTAGCCAATTCCAAGGCTGCTCGCTTGGTTTCTTCTCATCCTGACCTGTCCAAGCGCATGGTGTTTCACACAAGTGATATAATGAATGTCTCAGAGGAGTTGCATGAGCATGATGTTGTTTATTTAGCGGCTCTTGTGGGGATGGGGAAGGAGGAAAAGGCTAGAATTATTGACCATTTGGGTAAGTATATGGCACCTGATGCTCTTTTGTTGGTGAGGAGTGCACATGGGGCTAGGGCCTTTCTCTACCCTGTGGTTGACCCTTGTGACCTCCCTGGCTTTGAGGTTCTCTCTGTCTTTCATCCCACGGATGACGTCATCAATTCTGTACTTGTGGCTCGTAAGTGTGCCTTGCCATCACAAAACCTTGCCTCTATCATGTTTCTCAGCCATGAGGATATGATTAACGGTGGATTGTTGCATGCTCAAGTAGTGGAGGAGGACTGAAATAATGGAACCTACGTATGTGTGTGATGACTTATTACAGTTTCAGTCATGCCCTGACTTGTTTGTGAACCATCTAGCTAGTAACTGGTGTGCATGTTCTCGTGGTGTTGTCTATGATTTTTCAATAAATAAAGAGACTATTTATGTGTTTAGAGTTTAGACATTAGATTTTCTAGCTCCATATAGCTTAGCATTTTTTTCACGGTTTGTTTTGTATTATTTTTCCGAATTGGTTTTTTCTCTACAGATTATGGGCCTGATAGCTTCTCGCATTATTGGGTAAATATGGCTATATCTCAGGGCCTCTACATTTCCTGATTTCAGTACAAGGGCACATACGGCATGGAAAAAGTTATCAAAAGATGCGTCTTTTCGCATAAATCATCGCAAGGTCAATTATTTGAGTTGTAAGTACGTGAATGAAACCTTTTTTTCTTTGTTTTTTTTTATGGCATTAGAGTAACCCATGGCATCATCTTATCATCTTCGCCTCAAAAACCACAAACCACAATTTCTTTAACGGAAGCTCTACGTATTAATGAATATACGCTGCGCGAGTATTACTCAACTAAACGACGCCTGCCACCTATGAATAAGTCCGCATCCAATAATTTTAGCCTTCATCGATTCGAACATGCATGTCATTATAAAATATCAAGCTAGCTATTAATTACCTCCCACAGCTATCAATTATGCTCTCAGCTCCTATAACATCATCGGCCCCTCAATGATTGAGCCTTTTCCATTTTATTATATAAATATATAAACCGGCTTTTAGTTTGTCCAAAAGGCCGTTGAACATACAATTTATAACTTCAAATATACAAAAGACAGAGACAAAACAGGTCCCGTGTTTTATGCTGGTTCTAATGATTTGAGCCTTGGGTATATTATTTCACAATTTACGCATATGGAAAGCAAGCACCACTATTTTTACCTATCGATCGCCAATAATGAAGAACCCTGGATGAGGAGCAGACAGACATATATAGGGTCGTAACAAAGAACTATATATATGTATAACTATGTAAGCATTATCATCTACAGCTTCTAAAGCACTCGTACGTGTAAGGAAGAAAAAAAGGCAGCTTGGGAAACAAGTTGGAGAAAATAATGGTGTTGATGAGGTGCTCTCAATTTATATCCCCACCAGTCACACCTTCCATGAGAGAGACACGCATATCTTCGGACGGTTTCCAATGGCGTTTCCTCTGATTGATGAACCAATTATTGATCTGCTTTTGGTCAAGTCCAGTCACTTCTGATAGTTTCACTTTCTCCTCTTCCTGCCTCATTAATCACAAATCAGGTACCTTAATTAATTCTGTCGTAAATGGCATACCTCAACACACAAAAGTCACAAGCATATAAATATGTTACTGGTAAACCCTCAAACTTAAGTTTGAGCTTAAACTTAAATTTTGAAATAAAGTAATACAAACACTCACAACTTTTTTAGAATATATTTTTTTCTAACAAACACTAAGTTCTAATTAAATCAGACAAACACTCACAACTATTTCATAATAGTTTTTTTAAATGAAAATCTAGATTTGAGACAAAATCTAAATTTTGGCAGAAACTATTTTTTCAGCTTTTTCATAAGCTATTCTTCAGAAAAGTTTTTTCAACTTTTTTCCTAAAAACTATTTTCCAAAATTTATATTCAAACAAATGCTAATGGCTCATGTTAATTACCGTAGGATAAGGCCACCTGTAGTGGCTGTTCCACCATTGAAGGAGAGCCATCCTGGCTTCCTTTGGAAGCTTATTCTTTTTCTTTTTCTTCATCAACTCCTTCCTCAAACTGCTAAGGTAGCCACTGTACTTGCGAAGCAGCATCTCTCTTAGCTTTTGCTCACCACCTGCAAAACCCCACCCATCACATTCCCCATCACCATTCCCTTCACCGCCTGCTTCTGCGTCTCCACAAGTATTCATTCCCTTCTCTTTATTATTACTCCCACTTGCCTCATCTGAAACAGATTGGCTATACTATCAGAATCAGGCCTGTTAGACACAAGCTCTACCACATAAAGTATTAGAACTGAGAAGTTAAGAACGACTTGTGTTACAGAACAGCGACCACATATGCATGTGGAATTATTTCAACATTCTTTATTATTTGATAACTTCATTTCTTGCCTTACCCATTCCTATACATGCACATCCAAAATCAGATGAAACAATACTCATATAAACTATGCTAGGTCGGTAGGCGAGGAATCTGAATAATTAAGTAGCGGTCCAAGTTTTAAATCTTGCTCCCTTTCGTACAGGAAGGGAAAAGAGGTTGAAACTTCAAAGTTGAAGAACGTTAGTTGTTGTTTGTAAAGCCAAGCTTGAACACAAAGCAGAAGAGAAAATTCTGTCAAAAGTTTGTATATAATCAGTCAAGCAAAAATACGCGTAATACTAATGGTCTATTTTTAATGGTCCCCCCTCAGAACGCAGTGCATATTCCGCTTTGGTTCTTTCTTTTTATAGCAAAGATCTTACTTACCTCTTTCGGCTTCAACAGACAACTTCAGTTTCGAAAAACCAAGAAATGGATGGTCCCCCCCCCCCCAATTTCAGAATCATGCACATTTCACTTCCGCCATGCAAACTGTGGACAGCCAACGCTAAAAGTAAAATATTCAACACAATCAATGTCGTTTTGATGTTATATACTTCGCCCTCCTTATTATGCATTAAATACACACGCCAATGAATTTTTGCGGGCTGTTTGCCACTAAATGAGAATGAAAAGAGGCATAATATCATAAGAAAGATTTCCGCCGTATGGCTAAAGTCCACTTTTATCATATCTTTCCAATAATGGTGATTTATATCCTATTTTCATGAGCTAATCTCAGAGTTTGACATTAGGAACAGTTGATAGATGCCAACTAATATGTTACCGCGACTTAATAGCACCCGCAGCTCATTTTTATTACGTGGCAGAGACCAGATGTATAATCAATATATATCACTGAATATTGAATACATATGCAATGAAATGAGTTTGCACTCAAATGCATATGCATCGTTTTAAAGATAAAAAGGTTAAAACTACAGAGCATATATCACCAACAAATTCTAATAGTTCGGTCAAATCAGATTAAACACTTCATTTTGAAAGGAAAAAATAAAAACAAACTCAGAATGCGTGCAATGTAGCTCTTTCCAACGAGTTTAACTTCTTACTTCATATATATATATATATATATATATATATATATATATATATATATATATATATATGTTTCTTCTAAAAATGAATTTTCTAACTAATTTCCTGTTTATTCTTGCATAAAAATAAAATTATCGCTCTATATATATATATATATAATCGAAGATTCTACAATACATATAAAAGTTGGAAGATTTCTGAAAAAAAATTATGGGAAAAATAATTTTTCATGCGTATATACTTTAAATCAAATTTTATTTTGGTAGCTGTACGTTTTGTTTATTTTAATTACTTTTTAAACTTTGTTTTGCAAATCTGGTTACATGAGTTAGCAGAAAAAAAGAGAGAGAGAATTTCATAAAGAGAGAAAAAAAATATACATTTTTTAACGAATTAAATGTACTTGGAAAATAGTTTTTCCTAGTATAAGACAAGAGATACTAGAATGACACTGATAATTCGACGACAAGAAAGCTGATGATAGCTGTAGCATCGGTCACCCCATTTAAGGAAAAGAAGAATAAGTCTGGGCTACTGTGTTAATTAATCACTCATATATGCATTACTATTACCAAAAGTTGTCATCCAAATTTAAAAACGATGACGTTATACTAGGAAGGATGAACCGGAAACTGATGTAAACAAAATTTGAGAGATTAAATGGCTGTTAATAATGGATAAATTAAAGTAAGTGGGACTATAGCAAATACCAGCGTGATGGAAGTCCCGGAAGCATGTAACCTGTACATGTACTAAGAAATTGGGTCAACTATACACACTTAAGTGAGGTAGAGAAAGTATGTTAAATATGTATATGCATGTGATCTCATAGCTAGTGTAAGCAAACAATAAGTTCTAAAGCATAATCCGGATCTTTTTTAATAGTCACGATGAAATGGGCCACATTGTCATAAATGGTGGGATTAGGAACACATTATAGTCTGTATTCTGACGTACAGGAAGGGCCATTCATGTACCGCGCAAGCAACAGTAACCACAGGAAAAAGAGAGAGAAATGAAGGAAGAGAAATGAAATGAAAAGATTAGATTAATGCTCAATCTTGAAAAAAACAAAATGGTAGAGAGAGACGTGGTTACCTGGGAGGGGAGGGGAGGATGGAATAGAGAAAGTTGCGTTGCCACAAAGACTGGTGAGTTTAGATTGCATAGAGGAGAGAAAGAAGGAGGCTTCGAAGAAGGGTCTGGACAGCTCCTCCTTGTATCTATGTAGGACTCTACAGTAAGATTCCTTGCAGCACCAACAATATTTCGAAAAACTCACTCAGGAGAAGCAATATAACACGCAAACACACACACACACACACAAATTATAGTACATGATTATGCCGTAGGAGGAGGGCATATATCCAAAAACAAACGCCAAGAACATATAAATAGATAAGAAAATACCATGAAGTGGTCGAGTTGAGGGTCGTGGGGTGCGCGAGGAGGAGGATAAGTTTGGAGGAGGTGGGGGCGTTGGTGCCCTATTTCTTCAAGGAAAGAAATTCTATCAGGGTCAGCACCGACCTAGCTTGGAGTTAGCAAAAGAAACAATAGGCGTTCAACAAAGAAACATAGTAAGTAATTACGAGAGAATGATAAAGAAGGTAGGTGATCGAAGAGAAGGAAAGAGAGGGACCTTGTGGCAGTCTAAGAAGGCGGAGAGTAAGTGAGGATAGAGAGGGTGGTTGACGATCTGGCTCTTGATTAATAAGCGGTCAGATCCGGAACCATCCACGAGGGGCGCGTGATGATCCATATATGATTAGGCGATATGTGTGTGTGTGATGTGGGTGGAGCAAGAGAAATTAGGTGAAGGAGAAGGAATAAAGATAACGATGAGAATAAGTACTAGCTACTACCTAGGGTGGAGGAGTTATATATGATATATATGAGGGGGAGAGAGATGTGAGTATGATGAGTGTGATTGTGACGTTGATGAATGAATGAGAGAGTGTATGGTCACCACCATATGTATGCGTGTGGGTGGTTCGAGTTGAAGTGCCTCTGAACTGAACACTGAACACTGGAGAAAGAAACCGCAGCGCAGTGAGATTCTGCCTCCTCCTTTTCTTTTCTATCCACTTTTATCCTCCAGCCAACTCACCACTCCACTCCCCCTCCTTCCCTTTTCTTCACACTTAATTTCCTTCACCATTTTCTCCCTACTCTGAGTACACCTGTACCCTCCAATAACTTTTACTTCATTTTTCAATAATAACATTTATAATTTTTTATTGAAAAATTTGAGATATTGAATTCACCAAATATTACTCCCTCCTGTCCTTAATGTAAGAGCCCAAAATTTGAATGGTTTTGGTCCCTAATGTAAGAGCTCATTCAATATTCTTTCCTCATTTAATGCATTTTTTCCTATTTTACCCCTAACTCTCGTTCATATTTATTAATGCTTATGTATTTCTCTCTCTTAAAAGTACCATAATAAATATGGGCAATATTGGAAAAGTATTATTAACTCCAGACACCCAATTAACATTCACATGTTTTCTTAATAAGCGTTTTTTTTGGCGGCTAGCTCTTACATTAGGGACCGAAGGTAGTACTTTCTAAATATAAACTCTTTTTTTTAAAAAAAATGATGGATCTTCCAAAATTATTCTCTTCTAATAGAAATGTTTCAAGATGTTGGATACGTGTGTTTCGAGATGTTGGATGCATGTGATCTCACCCTTTTAAAATATAGCTCCCTCAATTTTGATGGAATATCTCTCAATTCGAATCTCTCTATTTCATCATCTCCATTTAGATCTAATTATATATATATTTATTATTATTCATTTTGATCTAACGGTGTTATGAAAGCTAAGATGTGTACTTAATATTTATCTTATCTTTTTGGAACGTTGTAATTATTAAATCAATTGATGGGTGAATAAGTAACTTTGGATCTAAATGGATGGGAAATGGAGAGAGATCCCTATCCCAATTTTAATCCTACTTTAGATGAGAGAAAAAATAAGAGGGAAATAGGGAGGAGAACATACTATGGACATCTTTCAAAATGTTTTTTTTTAAGTCAGTTTGGTCCCTAGGATTTACCGGAGTGGAGGACTTTAATCGGACAGTGTTTGATGAGATACTTAGTACTTGCATGTCATTACATATTAACATAGCCCTTACAGATTTGAAACCACAATTTATATTTATGGGTCAATTATGTTACCAATTGGATCCACATTTCTTGACAAATCATAAAATAACTAAAGATCGATGTCCCCCCTCTAGCATCCTTTTCTCCCTGTTTTTCTTCCAATTCAAATTAAGGTAAATATATATTTACATGAACTGTCTCGCATTTCTCATATTCTTGAACCAATTTCCTTTCTTAATCTTATCAAGGGGAGGTCCACAGACAATATATTATAGATAAAATGAAAACTACATAGTAATTATATTAAGTCCATTAGTAATAGATACTGTAATAGAAAGCATAAAAGATGGGCTCAATGGAATTAACCGAAAGATACATATATAAAAGAAACATAAAATAAAAGAGTCATGCCTTCGAATAAATCATATTCGTGAATAAAAGAAAAGTTCTACCATTTATAAATACTACATCCATCTAGTTAGAAAGTTGGTCGACTATTTTGTGGGATATTAAGGAAGTAAAGTAGATTTTAAATCTTAATATATGTGACATGTTGATGTTATTAAATTATATCATAGTTTATAAGTAAAACATCTCAATTTTGAGGAAAAATAAATAAAAATCATTTAAAGTAGTGTATTTTGCATTATAATTTTTTTAAAAAAAGTTAATTGGCTCCTATAATTAGAGCACGAGGGAGTATATACATAATCCACTAACTTAAATTCGTATTGTATTTGATCGACAGACCATGGTTAGGCTATTTTTATTATTAAACCGTTATAACTGTTATCTGAATTACTTTTTAAATTTTTAAAGAATAGCAATGTTCATATAGACAAATATAGTTTAACTGGGTGGGTCTGGCAAAAGAGAAAAAAACTGTGTAGGATCGGGGGGAGCTGCAAATTTGTCTTATTAGTATCGGTCTATGAGTGGGCTGAGTAAGTGTTACTGAGTTGACGTTCAAGTCAACGTAAATTTTATTCGGCGTTATTAGACTCACATGTGACGCTGGGCGGCTGGGCCAAGCATGTTTACAGTAAACTGCCTGTAAAATATGGTGGTGACGTTAACGCTTTTTGCCACTGAATGAACGCAAAGCTACATACAACAAGTCAGCAACAAGCCTAATAGCATTGGCCTATGGGTGTAGAATTTAGTGATCGTTGGGCTAATGAAAGCTTATTTAAATTATTTCTTAGTGTCTATTCAATTTTGATTTTGTTAACAATGTGTTTTTTATACTAATTAAATGTTTTAGTTTTATTTTGTTAGCACCATTAGTTCCTATATCATTGTATGACTCATAAGCACGTTATGGTTGTGAGGTTAAATCTCACTAATGTGAGGAACTTGTTGATGAACAATCTATAAATACATTTTTACTTTTGTAAGAGCTCTTTAATCGCGGAGGTATGTCTGACCCTAGTAAGCCTCCGATCACCTAAACCTTTTTTTTATAAAAATAAAAAAGGGACCCATCTTATCTAAGTGCGAGATTAGGTCCAAGTGCTTTCAGATTTTAGTTGGGAAGAAAGGGAGCATCCAGCGAGTGAAAGACCGTATTACATATCCATTCATCGCTTATTTATCAAAAGATAACAAAAGTTTAGTGGCAAAATGATCATATTTAACGATACTTTTGCACACAAGTAATTACTCTACTCAATCAAACATCTGGATTTTGGGGAAAAGAAAGCCATATCCTGAAAAGTAGCTGGAGCTCATCGATGCAAATGTTTTTAATGAAAACGATTGTGATAATTATCTTCTCAAATCCTAATAGAGGGTAAGGTGTCTTTGATTTTTTTGCCTTTATTATCAAGCTTTTTCGCACGTGATACTAATCTCCCTCAAGTCCAGCGTAAAATATTTGACAAATGGCTACCAGAGATTGTCGGTGCTCACAACTTTTCCCTATAAAAGGCAAAAACGCATCTTTCTAAATTGATTTACGTTCCAATTTAAACTAAACTTTACAGAGAAATAGATACTTGGGTCAGATAATCGCCCTTATTTATATATTCACTTGGTATGAGTTCAAACGACCATACCTAAAAATGGACTAAAAATTGTTCTATTTTCTAAAATATTTTTATCTATGTTCTGGATATTTCAGGAGAATTCAGGTAAAAAAAAAGATATTTCAGGAGAACACTAGCAATTATTTTTCCAAATACATAATTATTTTTACAAATTACAGAGTACAAGATAATTCCGATATTGAAAAAGTTGGCTGTAGTATTAATCAACTAAAAGAAAATTAAAGAAAGATATTTTAACTATACGTTGTAATTAACATGATTAAAAGCCTAAAAAAAGATAACAACTTCAAATGTGAATGAACCTTCATTAATGATCTACGATTTTGGGGTTTTTTTGGTCAAATATCTACTATTTTGGTTGAGATGGATAGGGTGGGGTCCAAAGAGGAGAAAGAGGAAGAAGAAGTGGCCTTGTAAAATAAAAAGAAAAAGAAAAGAGAAGACAGAGAGATGCCCACATTTTGAAATATGATTGGATCTAAATATGGCACTCTCACTCTTTCAATCAATCAACTCTTCATTGATACTTCTTCCCTTTTTCCACAAAACACCACTTTCTTTCCGTACTGCTTGGACCCTGTGTTTTGAGGCCAAGTGTAACTTGCAAGCAAACTTCAACTTCATTTCTTCTTGATCCTTGACACCAACTCACCCCATTTTAAAATAAATATCTCCTATTCATTGAATATTTGGTGAGCCGCATCTTTCTCAATTATGTAAAAGAATTTTCCATACCATGTTCTTACGAAGAAGCCTTTGAAAAGATATTCATCATCAAAAGTAGAGACTTGAGTCCAAGACAAAAATGGTATATAGTCACGCCTAGCCACCTTATGGGGCCACCCATCGAAACACACAAGACACATATACGAAAACTTGATTATTTAATCATCAAGTTGAGAGCCAGACAACAGCTCATCACAATACGGATACAATTCTTCAATGTAACTAACTACCTTATCAACAAATTCTACACCACTTTGCTTTGGTCCAATCTTATCATTAAAAGGCCAAAAAGAAAAGAGAGATCTCAGGTTCTATAGATCTAATGGGTTAGGCCCCCCTTCATGCATAAAATGCCCTCCTTCATATTCTCACACTCATTAACGTCACGTTCCTCGTTTAACCTTCGAATCTTCTTCGACGAGATGGCAAAACCTAGATATCTCTTTCTGTTGTCAAAAATGAAAATGATCATTTATTCTCCTATATTTTTTTTATCATAATTTATTCTCCTATATCACTATTTAAGAGTTCCATTAATACTTGGTCTTTTGTAACAAAACAAAAACCTATACCTGGTCTCTGTTTACCTAGGTTTAGAATAAATCGTTGAAATATAAGGGCCATCAGGCATAATATTCAACACCGACACTAAAATACTAATATAAACAACCGCATTAAAGCCCGCACGGGGATTATAGGCTACACATGTAGGTACCAAGTAAGGAATCTTGTTACAAAAGTCAGTAAACCATTTTACCCCACCTAAAATCCTTCTACAGCCCTCAAAATGGTAGTTCCTCTAATCTAGAAGTTAAAAGTACATAGTTAACTTAGTTTAAAACAAGTACATGTTATATAAAGCGGGGGCAGTTAGGAAAGGCTAGTTTAGTTCTTAGGAATAGTAGGCACACCTAAAGTGATATGCTTGTTCTCGCGATGGAAGTCATATTACTGATCCTAGAAACTACTGTTGGAAAGAAAGAATATCATATCATCTAACACCTAGCAGCTTTAAGGAAATTGTCGAACGGGCTTGCAGGAGGCAACTTTATGGCCAGCCATGGGTCCCTTGGAAATGCAGATACTTGGGCATGTCCACTATCATTTCTTACCTGCATGCAGTTGTTGAGATAAGTTAACACTACATCAAGTAAACAGTGAATAATATGAATCTAAAATTAAAAAATGAATAGAATTCCAAATGTGAATTTATTTAAATTAATATATTGAATATTCTCCATTTTTTTAATAGAAATTTTTCAAGAATACAAATAAAATAAATAAAGTTGGATGCAAATCTAAAAACCAAAACTATTGAATAAAAGTTTTTCGAGCAATTACTGGCCAGGAAAAGAATTGGAATCTTCTACTTATTAAAAAAACCAAGAATCAAAGTCTTTTATGGCAACCGTCAGAAATAATAAATCAAGAACTCCATATAAGGACTTGATTATATATGAAACATTAAAACCTCAGGCAAAGGATGAGACAGACCTTCTCAAGTGATGAAACATTTTCATTAAAAGACAGGAATGATTTATCATCTGTATGACTGTTAGAGTTCTCATAAGCGAGCCAGTTTGAGAGCCTTTTCCTAGCACATGTCCCAAGGGCTTCACACTGGTTAGCCATGGCCATGTATGGAAGAGGAGAAGTCGAGACAGATGTTCCTGCTACTTGACCCGCTACCTCTAGAGCCTAAAAAGCAAAACAATAGTACATGTAAAGAGCCTATAGAGGCAAAAATAAAGAGTGATATTAAACATGTTAGAGCCAGCCCATTCTGATCACTGGCTGCAGGAATTTTGAGGTCTTAGTGTATCTTAACACCAGAGTTCAGCTTCTCTGCTGCAAGGCAAAAGTGATTTGCAAAGAGAGTTATGCAGCCCAGCGGGTCTCACCTGATCCTTTGTACCCCCTCCGCCCACCCCACCAAATCCATATGGTAAAAACATATATTCAAATTACTACCTATTCACATCGAGGTAGATATAGTAACACTTGTGAAATACAGCATATTAGTCAACAAATTTACATAGGCATGAATTGAAAACTAATACCGATTCCATAAGCTGTCCAATGCTGATAAGATGAGGGGGCACAGCTGGGGATGCAGGAGTTTTGGGAACAAATCGAGACACATCGGAGACAGATGCTTCGCTGATTGCATCGTCTTCAACAGCTGAATTCGAGAGAAAGTCCTGCATAAAGAAGACACCAATAAAAGGATTTTTCTATTTACAACAACACCAACCCTTATTATTCCATTAGGTAAAGTCGGCTAAATGAATCACACAATGTCATTGTATAATATCAACAATAAACTCAGGCGATGGGGATCTGTGACAGCTCGTTAATCCTTCAACTGAAGGTCTAGGTCACAGATCCAATGAGAAAGAAATTAGTTTCAAATTGTCAAAGCAATTGGCCAAGAAAATATACCCCATCAAACGACAATGATTCCTTGGAATGTGTAATCTTGTGATTCTGATCAAGAATTGATTTAGGCCCAAACATAAATTCTTCATCAGGCCTGAACATTTCCTCCAATTGTGCAGCAAGGTTATCGGCATCCAACTTAACAAGATATAAAAGGAGAAAATTAGACAGTTCTGAGTGGCAAGTATAGCCCAAGATACCATATCTGAATGAAATGACTGCAGTACCTTAGTGATGCTTGCCAGATTTTGAACCAAAATATCCTTCATGATCTGCTTGTATTCACCTATTTTGTTCTGTAACTCAGAAATCGTTGAAATGGCCAGCTGATTATCAGCAGCAGTACCGTACTTACTTGCCTCCACATGGATCTTAGTATAAACTTGATAGTCATCACTAATGCCCAAGAATGGATCGATCTGTTTTTATGGAAAGCAATAAACTGTTAAGGAGGTATTTTTGTACATATGCCCAAAAAAATATTGGCTTTTATAATATAGAAACCAGTATGATCAACTAACATATATTAGATGCCACAAAAGTAGTAAAACAATCAGTCACTCACTTCAGATACCGGTAAAGACTTGAACAAGTCATTCAGTTCATGGATCTGATACAACTTGCTGGCAAACATCAACATGCTTGTAGACAGTACAAATACAGACCTCTGACACGCTGGGGGCAACATTCCTGCCAGAACATGAATAAATCAATTTCATATTTTCTTTAATGGAGTTTATAAACATTGGAAACAGAAAATTTTCTAGAGGCCACACCATCACTAGGTTCTAACAATACATTCCAGAGGGAAAGAGGAAGCTGGAAGAAGCGGACCACCAAATTATCTTTATCTTTCACGTTCTGCATCTTCAGAATTTGATAGATTCAGACAATCAAAAATATGAAAACACAACTAATTAATCAACAAGAACCATGAAAGATCTGATGACCAAATTATTAATGATAATGAGGCCATCAGATTTACATTGATTGATTCATGGCTCTTGACACAGTTGTAGACCAAGTAAAGCAAACGACCATTCATTCTATGGCAACCATGAAAAAATCGCATACAAGAATAAAAGCCAAAGTGAATTTATACAAGGAATAAGGCAACTAATATGACTCAATTAAGAAAATCTACCTTAGTGTGAAAAGCGGTTAGCGTTAACATGAACGAGTGAGCTATAGCTTGAATATTTGAAGGCAAACTATCAGGAAGATTGGCTTGAACCCAAAAGGAAGAAAGCAACTGGGCAATTTGATCTTCACTAAGCTTCAAGACATTTGGTTCCTGAGCCAATGTAATACCAAACCTTACATTTTGCCAATGATCCATATTGACTACAGTATGATGACAAATAACCGAACATATTCATGAAAAAAATTGCATATGCTTACCATCTCAGTCAAACTTGTTGATCCAGTAGTCTTATCAATGATGGAGCTCAATTTGTAAAAGTTAGGCGAATTCTTCAAACTACAACCCTGCTTCCAATCTTCCACAGTATCCCTCACTTTACAATCATCATGAACAGCTAGCCCATGATTTTCTGTCTTTGTTCCACTACTACCTCTGCGGAGCTTTTCAAGTAAAGCTATTACTGAAGCAGATGCAGAGGAAGTATGGGTATGCCATTTTTTATGCTGGTCTGAACATTCATGAGGATGATAGGAATTTGGAAAGAGAAGTATGGAAAATATTTGGTGCGCTCCATGACGTGCCTCAACATCTGGATGCAGCATCACTGTCAAGAGTTGCACAAGAAGGACCTCAGGGAATGCCTGCATGAAATCGCCATAACTGATCAATTGTGTATTCCACGAAAACATGAGCATAAATGAATAAAAACAACTATGGTTTGGTCTTATACTTCAGAGCAGAAACAATACACAAGAATTTTAACCCGGAGAACTCATGCTTCAAATTGTGCATTCGATATCATAACAGAGTGATTATGAGTAGTTCATTTTACCTGCTGTGCACGTGAACAGATTATAGCCAAAGCTGTCATTCGAGAGAGTATCATCAATGATTTAATGGATGCCCTGGCAACAATGGTGGGTGGCAAATTTTCCAGCGTTATCGCCATCAAATCAAAGAGTGGCCGGACATTAACAATCTAGTCATCCCAAGAAGAGAAAGTATTTTAGCAGCAGAAGCCATTGACCCTATATATCATAAGAAATGAATTTGTAAATAAAAGAAATCAGACAACAATTGCTCACTATAAACCCACCGATTTGGCAATTTCTAATAAACACTCTTCAATGGAATTCTGAAGCATGGTATTCAAATTCAGCTCTTGCTCCCCAACCAATTCACTGGAGGCTTGAAGGCTTTTCCTAAGATGCCGGCAAAGATCACCAACAAAACCAATCTCCACCAGCCCTTTACCTGAACTAATTTGCATAGCTAAACCGGTAGCAACTTGAATGACACTAGTTTTTAGTTGGGGATCATGCACAACATTTTTGTGATCCAAATGACGGATCACAGAAGCCAGAATAAACAGCTGATTCTCTATGAGATAGCAAGAAAAGGGGGGATATTAGAACATTACAACAAATTCCCAATAATTTATTTCCCCACCAGTATTTTTGGCAGATATGATTGAGCGACTAGTACCTGAGTTATCAGTGAAATAAGCCATGGTAGATAGAACCATCATAGCTAACCCATGCTGAGGAGCCCAATGATGTCCTGAGTCAAAGTAGACAAACATGGGATCGAGTACACGGCGCATGGTTGTGCATTCCTTTGCCAATTCAACCATTCTCTGAATGCATATTTGAGCCCAAATTTCTGGGTTCTCAATTTCTTCTCTACAGTTATAAAAGCAAAACGTCAAAGAAAACTAAGGAGTGATATCAAACTGACTAATAGACAACAATAAGTCTTATCGCATATTGTCGACTACATTATTATACATAACGGAAAGTTACAGAAGGAAGAGGTAAAATCAATCAAAACTAAAAATCTACAACAAATATTTCTTTTTTTAAAAAAAAAACTTATTTTGAGATCTTAAACAATCATTATCTACCTGTTCAAATGGGAAGGATCCTTTGTTTCTGGCCGGGGTTGGATAATCAAGCAACTAGAACGATTCTCGCTACTAATGACTGCACCACCCCGCCCTTCAACACGGACAACCTCATCCACCCAATTATGTTGAGGCTCTGCATCGATGTCAGTGCCTTCACTGTGTCTTGCTCTCCCATAATTACCTAAGATGGCACGGACAATCTGCATTTTAAACGAATCAGCATAACAAGGATATCACATTAGGGTACATGCAGCAGAAACAAGATAGGATCGTTATGCTTTCATTGGCTGCTTACCATATTTTCCATAAAGTACACATTTCCAACGTAATTATCTATTGTAGATGTTTGAAGACATAGAGGCAATAAACATACACGATATACTTCAAGCAATTTATGACCAGAAAGTGTATTCAACAGCTGTAATGGTTCCATGGTTGAGCAATGGAGTAACTAACCTCATCAAAGTCATAAAAAATATGCGAAAATTCAGCCATAAACCATATCTGCCAGAATGCAACACATTTATGAACTAAACTTTTGTACATCTGAAATGCAAAGGAAATCAAATAGAGCGTTGATTACCATAGCAGAGAGGCATTGCAGGCTTGCTGCCCTCAAACAGGACTTTGAATGAGATTCACCATGCTCCTGTGTTCGACTGCACACTTTCCTGACCAATTTCTCAATATTATGTGTATAAGTGGCATCTACCTGTAGAATCATCAAGTCAATATATAAACAGAATGCCAGTACATGACATAAATGGTACCAGCTACTATATTATAATATAATTATAAATATAGAATATAATATGCTAATAATTTTTCTAGATTACTCTGATACAAAAATGTCATTTTGCTTATCAATATCAATATTACAGATAAAACTCAGTAAAAAACTCATTTCAACAAAGTACAACCATGCACAAGATTGGTTCGCGAGCCAATAGACCAAAGGCCCAAATTTCTGATTGTGACACTTACCTGGTTATAGATAAATGTTGTCAAGATTTGGCATCCCCGGGTCTGAATTTCGTCATGCTTAGAAGATCCCAAGAGCTCAGAAGTCACATTAAGAACATTGACAGCAAAGTAAGCTCTGCAATGCACAAAAAGCATAAATGTAATGCAAGAACCTCGTAGAAAGTTACGAGTTACTATCATGATGGGGAAGTTCATGTTAACAAACAATATAGCACAATTTTTTATAGAAAAATGGCAATAACCCATCAGATCAGAATATGATAAATATTAGCTCACTAATCCTGAGAAACTTACATCTGCACCTTACACATGGAAAGCATCTTGTTGAACACTTCTGTTACAATATTTACAAGTGTGATGTGCCCAGATCGGAGCTCTTTGTAGCATCTTTCTTCGAGATACTTTGCAATCTAGCAGAATAGGGAGACATAACAAACCATGGCAATTGATTCAGCTCATTCAAGTATGTCTGTTTTGTTTTTCTTATCCCCTTGATTATCACATATACAAGATACAAAACTGAATTTACAGTAAAAAAAAGTACCTTAGGGATTCGAACCGGGTTTCTTGACGCATATTCACATAATTTGACAATCTTCCGATCACTTGGAGAACCCTCCTGAAAAGTATATAAGTCAGTCAATGATGCCCAGCGATTCTAGCTCGTACAAAGCAATGGGATTGAGCTGCAAAGAACATGCCTAATCCAAAAACTACATACAAGTAACAACTCTGTTATTTGCCAGGAAAGATGGCAAGACAAAATGCCCACCTTTGATTGCAAATGGAAGGTCCAAAACGCAGGGATAATGAACAAAGGCAAGGTTTTATTTTAGAGAAGCAGGCATGTATATTGCATTTAAATGTGTGTGTGTGTGAGTGAGTAAGAACCATAGAGCCATTAGCCAGCCAAAATCAGTTACAGAAGTGGGTTATCAAAATGGCAAGCCGAAGGAAACTAAGGATCAATTCTCAAGAAAGAGTAGTATTATACTTACAAGGGATTTTGGGAAAATGTCAGCCAATAATTTTCTGTAGCGCTTAACTGGTTGGCGTGATCTTGACCTCAAAGCAGGACAGCAAACACACATGTTTCCGCATGCTGGGAAGATCTTCTGGGAGATGAACCCCATTATTCCCTGCACATTTCCAAAACAAAATACAACAAAAATGGACAGTCAAAACCCAAAAAGGACAACCTTTACGATTCAGCAAAACAAGCAACAACACAAAAATCTCAAACAAGTGAGCCAAACACTTGAAAGGCACCCAAGACAACACTAAACCAAAAAAGCAAAGTTGCAAACCATCAAAAGCAAGCCACAACTAGAAAAGTAGTAAAGAAACATGTAGTAACAAACACTGTACCAGTACCACCAAGATAGTTCTAGATAGCAAAAATGCATGCTTATGGTCGATTCAACCACATTTCTAAGAACTGTAGAGAAGAAAAGGAAGGTGAAAATATACCTAGCACTAGGAAAGCAGATCTGGGAAGATAGAGCAATGGAGGTGAACTATATGTGAAGTGAGCCACGGGAAGACAAAGCTTAAAAGGCCAAAAAAACAAAGCTTGAAAGGGAAGGGGTTAAAAAAAGAGGCTTGTGGATTAAGGTGAGAAACAGTGAGGAAGATCACGTGATGGGTGTCAGTGTCTTTTATTTTCTATTGCTGTATTTGACTGAAAAAGTGGAGTAGAGGCCTTTTTCATTGGGGAAGAGGCGAAAGGAAAGGCTTTTTTTCAAATTTAAGAAAGCCTACGCATATTTGTAGGTTGTTTTCCTAGATTTGTGAGTTGTGAGTTGTGACCAGGAAGGGAAATTAGTAATTATTATGGGGTTATGAAATAGAGAGAGACAATGCATAAATAAACGGAGATAATGATGGGGTTATTTTCACGATGACTTGTGCACGCTTTTGGGGAACTGATGTTGAAATTTTGTCTTCTTCTGTCTTTCTTTTCCTACGGTGAACAGAAATAGGAGTACCAATGTACTCCTACTACCATTTATCTTTAACTTGAACCTCTGTTTTTTTGTTTTTTTTAAAAAAAAAGCAAAAAGTTTAAGATTTTCACTGTGTACCAAAAAAAGTTCCGAACTTTCAACCCTTCAAATAAACTATGGTAAAAAAAACCGCGAAATAAACAATGATAAAGGTCATTACTCATTACCTCCCAAGTCCAAAACCGTTTCAAGTAAACTGTAAATTGATGAACGTCTTTAATTGAAACGCAGTGCAGTTTTATAAGTCGACGACTGGAGCAAGTCATTATTACTTACTTGTACACATATTCTTTCGCGGTTTTTTTTAGTTGTTCGTCCCGCTTCGTTGACCGTTGTAGGTTAATTTGAATATCATGAGACTGAAACAAACCTTTCACACCTTTGACCATGTTCCACATTTTTTCCAAATTACTCCCTCCGATCCCTAATGTAAGAGCTAGCCGCCAAAAAAACGCTTCTTAAGAAAACATGTGAATGTTAGTTGGATGTCTTGAGTTAATGCTTCTTTTCCAAAATTGCTCATATTTATTATGGTACTTTTAAGAGAGAGAAATACATAAGCATTAATAAATATGAAAGAGAGTTAGGGGTAATGTAGGAAAAAATGCATTAAATGAGGAGAGAATGTGGGGTGAGCTCTTACATTAGGGATCAAAACCATTCAAATTTTGGGCTCTTACATTAGGGACCGGAGGGAGTAATAAATTAGTCAAGTATAGTTTTTTCAGTTCTTTAAAATCACCCGTACCCAACTGTGTATTATATATACAAACATGAAATTTAATAATAAAACACTCATACAAATTAACACACCAATGTTTTACGGGCTTTGGTGAAAGATTTTATACAGTATAAATGACACAGGAAATTATATTCACTCCATTTTTAATGGTAAAATGGCATTTATATTTAAAATAGTAAAAGAGGAGTAACAATTTTCTCAAATATAGTTATTTTATTTCAGATACTAGTTACATGTAGAACTAAATTCACCTTAAATATAAATAGTCCCACACATGGGCCAAAAAAAAAAATAGTCCCACACTCTATCTTTATTCAATAATCTGGTGTATATTGACAATCAATAAATCTAGACTCAAGGTATACGAATGATCTCTGCATAGGCAAGTGGTCTTACCTTTAACACTACATTCTGGGGATGATGCAACAACTCTTGCTTACTTGAGATTTGATGAATTTTTATATTGATTGTCAAGAGCCTAATTCAATCCTCATCTTTTACCCATGCTTGGTACTCACTATAGCGTAAAATAGACGTGAAATTCAGTATACAGGCAGAATTCCTTTAAATATAGATTTAACTATTTTAAGAAACCAGGGAGAAGCAATGGTATCTTTCATGTGGTGTCTTACTATTTTGTAAACATAGGATAAAGGCGATGCCCTGTGAGCTGTGCACATGGCAAATTCATTCCATAATGTCGTTTAATAAATTAATTTTACACCACATTCGTTCAGAAAGTCAATCATAGGCGCTCTTCAGTGGCATTCCCTAGAGATCAAAGACTTTCGAGTCACATGTTGCTTGTCCTTATGAGAACATCAATTAAATTCCTCTCGAGCATCTCTAACATCTTTTTGTCATTTAACGTCGATCAAATCAAGGAATTCACCACATTAGAATTCCTAGTTTCCTACTGCTGAAAAAACACAGAACGAATAATAAATTTTAATACTCCCAATCTCTTTCAATTGATGTACTCAAATAGTAGTCATGCCCCACCATTTTAGTTATTGGTGCTCTTCAAGGTGCGCAAAATGACACGCATCAAAGCACATAAATAGGACTTAGCAGTCCAGCAAGCTTTAGTGAGGATGCCCCACCTGATCATCAACCGTAGCAACCGCATTAATGCCATCCAGCAAGATGTGGTGATCTATCACCGATGGTCCACGGGAGCAGGTGGGTTATGGAATTAATAAAGTGATTCACTAAGTTGGGATAAATAACTTGTTTGATTGAGAATAGGCCAGCAAATCATTTCTTTCAGGCTTCTGTTTGAAAACTAGGTGCTTCCCAATAAAGGATGGGTGATATGGAAGACTCCCATAACACAAGGCATCCAAATCCTATAATTCAACTTTTATAGAAAAATTAACAAGAACAACAACCACATGGTGAGCAGTCCTTGCACTGAAAGTACTGAAACCAACCCCAAAAAGCGGACGCAACATACAGGAACTGCGCAAGGAATTTTTCCTACAGCTATTCGCTTAGTTGCAATTGTCAACTTCCGAGTCAATGATGCCCAAGCATTTAATATCACATTAATTTACGAGTTAAAATAGCAACCAAAAAAAATATACATCCTGCGATATAACCTGTCAATGTTCAATACAGTATTTGAATCGGAGGTTGTCAAGAATCTCTGCATATTCCATTGGAGTTGCCTCGCTGCAGAACACTTCATCCCAGATCTTGCACAGATCTGTAAATAAGATAGACACTCAATAAAATCATGTTTGCATTAGGAGTACAAAAGCTAAAGGAATTGTTATTGCTAGCAGAAAACGTTGAAAGTAATACTCATGCTCAAGGAAGGAACACTGTTACTAAATATAATACCTACTTGGGAACTTGAATTTAAATATAAGATCTCAATTTTCTCCAAATTATTCCTATTGATGTTCCTTAATGATGAACCCAGAAGAGGGGGTAGAAATAAAGGTAGATGATTAGGTTATTTCGGTAAAATAATGTGATTGTAACTAGCTTCGCTAATATTCTCGATCTACTCAAAATCGGTAAATACGCCTTATATATGGAAACAGAGGGGTAACATTCTAGTTCTCGCAACCCCCTGTCTCCCATCCTTATCTTTAATATATATTTTCCGTAACTTCTGTTTAAGTTTGATGTATTCCTAATTCATTTCGACAACTGATCAATAATCATACCTTGCTTATCTGTTGATATAAGACACATAATGAGCATGTCAAATCGTGCAACCTTACTCAGATGCTCTAAGTAACTGACAGCCAGAGCTGTGTCTTCACTGCCAAAGGCACATACACATTGTGTGTTAAGTAAAGCTCAAACACAGTTCAATATAATTGATACAAATTTTAAAAGATAATTGCTTACGTGAAAAAGGATGCCACACACTTAATGATGTCGATTAGCAGCGAAGAAGATAAGGCATTTTTAAATATCTTTGGCAAATCTTGAGGAGATATGGCCTAACATAACATAGGAAAACCAAATCGTTTATTGCAAAATGTAGGAGATATGGCCTAACATGTGAGGTGCTCCAGCTCAATTGAAAGACACTAAAGATTAAAGCAGCAATAAATGTATCACAGTAATAACCTTTAATAGACGAGTCTGCAGGGCAGGATCACCTGAAAACCCTTTCCACGAAGTCTCAAACTGATAAGCTGAATTTGGTGGTGCTATACTTTTTGCAGCTTCGGCCATGACTCGAGAAGCTACACGCGAAGCAAGATGTTGAACTGATGGCTTCATTTCTTGCTTCTTCATTCTGTTATAATGTATCTGTTTGAGAAGAAATGCGTGAAGTTAATAAAATAGATACCCATCAGTTGCATGCTTGTTTCCCGTATTCATACAACTTCCACTGTGGCAAAATGCAAGTAAGGAAATAGCGCTCTTCCGTGTGTTTTCAGCCATAAAAATAAAATTTCATTTTCCCATTTTTAACTAAGAGGAAAGACTTAAGATATTTGGAGTGTAAA
The DNA here is from genome assembly GCA_029929735.1 of Mimosa pudica. NCBI lineage: Eukaryota > Viridiplantae > Streptophyta > Magnoliopsida > Fabales > Fabaceae > Mimosa > Mimosa pudica. The sequence continues at coordinate 17,695,046 of JAKELP010000013.1, read as the reverse complement.
ATGAGCAACCCCAAGAACAGTTTCCTTTGACACTAAAGTACAGGAGAACCAGAACTAATGACACTAGAGTTTCATTAGTACCTTTGTGTGATATTGAACGTCAGCAGACCCTGCTTTTTCAGTACCGTTTGGAAGAGGATGGATGAGTCCCCTGTCACTATTTGTCTCTGACTTTCCCACTTTTTGAGTTCCTTGTAGAGAGCTACTGAGAACACCAGAAGCTTTCTGAATAATTTCCTGGACAATAGCCAAAAAGCTAAAAGAGTCATAAATCACTCCAATGGAGTCATAAAACAAGCATTGTCCCATATGTTTGGAACTAACTAGAACCTTTACCTAAGACAAATTAAGTCCTGCACTTCAATTCACTTAAGCAATAAAGTCTCATTATAAGGCTATACTCTCCACCAGTCTTTTGCAAATATATTCATCAAAAGTTAATATTAAGGCGTTCTTGGTCTCCTAATACTCCCCCCATTAACCAGTTTATTGCATTCTGTAAAACCTAAGCTTCCTTTCTTTGAGCATATATTCAATTTCAAGATTAGGTTAATATGAATATACATCGGCACAATACTTTTGCTGGCAGACATTTCACAAGAGGCAGCATTTTGCCAGCCCAGCCCACTTAAGTTTTATAAGGCACAACCACAGCATATAATCTGTGGTATCCAAAGCAATGGAGAATGTAATGTTAAGTGATTAAAATTTATGCTGCAATCATGTTACCAATCTATTGAGGTACTTACATTCTCATGCAAAAATTTGATTTCAGCATACTGTTTCTTGATTTCTTGATTTTCAGGTTCCAAGCGAAGAGCGAATTCAGCATCTGCAATTTGTGCAGTAATCAGAGTCAACAAACTTAAGTATAAATCAGACATGCCTCACTTTGCTAATGGAAAATATCAAGCTAAACTTTTGACATACCCTCCATTGCTTCTATAAGTTTCCCAAGTTCTTTTCTAGCTGTTGCTCGACGTGAGTATGCCTTTATGTAACGATCATCTAGATTTAAGGCCTCTGTACAATCATCCTCAGCCTGTTGAAATCTGCAAGCACATACAGAGGGGGAGAAAAGGAAAATATTACACATCATGTTGCAGTGACCGACATGATCATGAGTATGTTTTGCGATTAAAATCCTATTATTTACAAAATTAACCAGCTCAACAATGTTCTAAACTAAAGGAGACACATCTAAAAGGATCAATGCACATCCATTAAAACATGCCTTTTAAGTTTGATGAAAGCCATTGCTTTATTTGCATGTGCCACAGCTGTTGGTGAGAAGGCAATGCTTCTTGAATAGCAATCAATTGCTTCCTTAAACTTCTTCTGCTTGAAGTATTCATTACCCTGAAAATGAAAATTGGATTAAATGATCATCGGCATGGATGGTAACATCAGTAATAATAAGGAAGGAAACTATATACTGTCACTACCAGTTCTTTTTCCGAAGCAGCATTGGGAACATCTTCAGTGGTGAGACTACTATGGACATTATTAAAAGAATCTTTATTTCTAGGTAAATCATATTGTCCTGAAGTACTTTTTGCAAAACCATAGGATGAAGTTTCTCCTCTTGATGCTGTCTCCACACCCACCGCTGTAGCATTTTTGAGAAGATAAACTCTTCGTAAATTCCCATCAGAATATTATCGTTTACATGAAAGCATCCTTACAAAAACAAATTGAGGAGACTATGTTTTTGGTTTATCTTAGCATCTATGATTGGTCATAACATAAGAAGCATTGGTTGCTGATAAAAAACGCCTATATGCTAAGTGGACCATTCTCTGCCTCCTCCTCCGAAATAAACATTCTGTTATAAAAGCCTAAACTAATTATCAATCGTATTATGGTAAGTTCATTCATATGGCGTGTAAGTAAGTTCATTCATATATTAAACAATTTCTCCAAAGACTGAAAATTTAAAGCGGAGACTAAATAAATACAGCAAGTTCATTGAAGACATAACATCTGATTGCCTATTCAACTCTACTCGGGTCTCAACAGCAAAGGCATAACTTTGACGGCTGATTTTTGTTCACATAAAATTTTTTGAAACAACTTAATACACGTTCGTGAGATAAGAAAAAAATTACCAACTTTTTCCGTTTTGAAGTGCTTGTGAGTTGGTTTTTGGGGGTTTGTCCTTACGAGAAAGTTCCCAATCTTGCAAGTCGTTTAAGAAGGCCTGGAAATCCTGCAAAATAAGACGGAAATTACGGTGTAGACAGTTGAATGTTTGAATGAACAAGTAAAATAGAGTAAACGCCAGAGAGAGAGAGAGAGAGAATACCATGAGGAGACGAAGGCGCGAGCTGTGGAACTGGAAGCATATGGCGCCGAATTGGCGAATTCTAGAGTGAGCTTCTTTTATTGTCACTATTATTTTTAAACATGGAATTACAAGAAGTATTCGAACGAACCTTCGAGATGTTTTTGTATGGGCCACATCAGACCAGCTTTGCGAACTAAGCAGCCCGACTCATCAAGGCCCGTTTGGAAGCAGGAAACTAAGGCTCAGAATCTGAAAGTGAAAGTAATTCACATTCACACGCCGTTTGGAAGCCAGAAACCTTTGCTCTGAATTAGAAAGTTTCTATTTTCAGTTTCCCTCCAAAATTAAAAATAGAAATACAAATTTGGCTTCCCACCAAAATTGAGTATGGGCCCATGTCCTAAGTACCAAATTGCCCTTCAATTAAGCTCAAGGATTACATCAAAAACACAACTGGGAGCTTGGGATCATATACGGGCAAGCAAAAAACGAGTGAGAAGCTTTGGGTTGTCATTGGCGAAGGTGTGAGTGGGGTTGATGGCACATTTGTGAGCTGCACAGTGTACCGAGTAAGAAGACGAAAGTAAAAGTGGTCAACGTAGTTGCATATTGGTGGAGTCTTTTTTGTTTCTCTGGGTATTGATGGTGATGCTCAAACATGATTGCATTCCTCTCCTACATATGTGACCCTGTTTTTGTGTTCAATTTGAAGTGTTGAGTGTTTGTGATGTGTGAGTTTTGATTAAATGAATGAGTTTTCACTTTAAAAGTTGTTGGGTTAACAATAATTGTTTTCCAAACTATACATACATAGTTAAAATCTACATGGGTCTTGTGTGAAGTTCTTGCCCAGGTCCTTCTGTTTAACTGCAATAATTTTGGAAAAAGTTTGGGGATGACGTGAGTTGAAAAGGTTAAACATATGTACACTTTATTTGTAGCTGTCATTGTTGATGCTAAACTCGATTTTACAATGGCAAACTCGATTTTAAGATGGCAAAATCGATTTTAAGCTGACAAAATCGATTTTACCATGACTGTTATGGGAAAGATGGAGGTTGTTCCAGGTAAACTCCATTTGACATAAATTACATCCAACAACTCCATATCACCACTACTATCGCTAGATGTTGGAAAAATGTTGGAAAAGGTTTGGGGATGACGTGAGTTGAAAAGGTTAAACATAAGTACACTTTATTTGTAACTGTCATTGTTGATGCTAAACTCGATTTTACAATGGCAAACTCGATTTTAAGATGGCAAAATCGATTTTAAGCTGACAAAATCGATTTTACCATGACAGCTATGGGAAAAGATGGAGGTCGTTCCACGTAAACTCCATTTGACATAAATTACATCCAACAACTACATGTCACCACCGCCATTGCTAGAAAATTGTTTGGGCAAGAACAATCTGAGAAGATCTGAGAACACCCAATAAAAATTTCTCCTTTAGAGTTTCTAGAGTTTCAACCCAACACCCAAATCTCTTCCACAAATGAACCCCAAACCTGTAAATCTCCCCAACTTCGTCTTCCAGAATTTGGTCTTCAAGTTTCTTTCTTCCATTCTCCAGTTGGCCGCCTTGTTCCTCACTACGCCACCTCCTTTGCCGGAGACAACTTTCGTAGCAAAAGAGATGTGTTGCACTTGGGGTTTCTTTTTTCAATAAGGGGCTTTTTGGGAATGTTACAATAGGAAGAGGCATTACTGTCATTTATGTGCTTCACTTTCATATTCTTCCATTAGCCAACCAAACAGCCGCCCCTGAAATGCTTTCTTGGTAAACTGAAATCATTTCACTACTTTCAGATTCAGAGCAAAACTTTCCTGCTTCCAAACGGGCCCTAATTGTTTTGGGCCTCAAGACTTATATAAGAGTGACAATTTTTGGGCAACATGGCATCGTTCAAAGTAGTGAGCATGCGTTTATATGGACCATTTTATGTTATTTTATTTTCTTGGCTTAAACACCAAATTTCCTTAGATCAAACACACGTTGTTAAAACTCACTTATATGTTTAACTAACTACCTATTATTGATCATTTTTATTTTATTTTTGGTTAAAGTAGGAGTACTTCTAATCTTTTATCTTTGTGATGGGTCTTTTTTTCACTAACTTTGAAAAGTGTGTCTATTCCTTTTTTCCTAATACTATTAGTTTTATTTGAAGGAGAGTGCTATTTCAGCAAATTCAATCAATGATTTTTTAGTTATATACTTACAAAATATTTAAATTTTTAATTACCTAATATAATAATTCTTAGATATTGGAATATGGCCATTTTTTAAATTTTATTATGAAATTACTCTTTAGATTTACCTAGTCTATATTTTCCATTAAATAAACTTGATGGTGTCAACGAAAAAGGATTAAAAGTGTATTTATAAGAGTCATAGAGTCAAAAAAAAAAACTTGATGGTGTCAATATTAATGGATGGTAAGTCTAATTTAAGCCTTTATTTTCTTCTTTCTTTTATTTACCTTTACATCAATTTTAATATTCATTCACTCACTGTTTTAAAATGAAACTATTGACTAAAGGGAAACAAAACGTTCTCCCATGAAAAGTAGATCTCTGCAAAATAACACTCCCAAACTTCATAAATATAAGATTTATTTATTTAATTTGATTAGTTTAAATATATTAGTTTAATTGGTTAAAATTACATTATATTATTAGTATACCCTGACTATGTACATCAATCCCCACACTCTCTCATTTATTTGCTTGATGTTGAGGAGTATTAATGGGGATAATTTGAGAAAAAGTTATGAAGAAGAATGAATATTGTATTTTAGACTAAACACATCTCCTTAATAATAGAACTTTTTTTTTTAAAACCAAGGGAGTATCATCGAACCATTATTCGACAAAATATTAATAAAATCGGGGAAAAGTTTCCCGCGTGAACCATCTGAGCATCAAAATATGCTACAACTATAAAAGAAGCGAGACTATTAAAAGTCGCATGCAACCAATAAAAAAATTGGTGTGCATGGTTAATTGATACTTATATTAATATTCAATAGTAAGATTAATATTATTTATATTAATTTTTTTAACATTGTCTACGATACAGATTTGGGTTTAGGCAGAAAATTGAGTTCGTTCATCCGAAAAAAAAATAGAGAAATAAATAAATGAAAACAAGTGGTTGCATAATTCTTATTTCTCGCAAATTATTACACTCAATCTCAATGCTTCGTAATGATGAAGAAGCTTCAGGCCCAAACTCAATACAAATGCAAAATCAACTCTTAATATCTCTTCGACGACCGATTAATAAACTCTGGAAGATATGGTGAGTGAGGAGGAAAGCAACATAAACAATGGCAAGAACAAAAAAAAAACGAAATGCATACAGGCATATGAGTTATTTGGAAATGGTTGAAAATTGAGGGGTCAATTTTTAACTTAAAAGAATCAACACTTGGGAAGATCCGCAGGTGGAGGAGGCAACTTCTGGTTGGGTTGTTTACCATCCAACACAATCCAAGCCATCTTTAGTCCCCAGCTAAGATGCACTTCAAAATGGCAGTGCATAAACCACACTCCTATATTCATCCACATAAAAAAAAAACGTAACACCATAATTAATGAAAGAGTAGTCACAAAATAATTAGTGGAAATAATGAGTAGTGCAATTAGTAATTTGACTGACCTGGATTATCAGCGAAGAAACGGATAGCTACCCACCCACCAGATGGCACTGCCACAGTGTTCCTTTCAACTGGGTCCACTAGATTATACTTAGCAGGGTCTTTCTTGGGGTCGAAGTTACCAAAACCCTGCCCTACCACAAAGAAGTTAAATCCATGTAGATGAAGAGGGTGACTCTCTGCCCCTAGAATACTTGTGTCCTGCAATATCACTTCCACACTAGTGTTGAACGGAATCACAACCACTTTGGTACCATTTATAACCATTGTGTTGTTGGGAGGGGTGCCAGTGTAATTAAAAGGAATTAAAGGACGAAGTGGAAAATCAGTGGTGAAAATCCCATTTGATTTCCTTGAAAAATAAGACTGTAGGAGTGCAGTAGTTGGCATTGCAAAAGAGATGTTGTTCATAGAAGCAGCGAACTTTGTGCTATTAGTAGGACCTTGACATGTTTGGTTTTTAGGACAAGGGCTAGTTCCAAGGCCAACAGTGAAGAAAAAGTTTTTGTCTACTGTTTGAGGGACTTGAGGATTGTTTAAGCTGCGGAATTTGGAACTGAAATTGGCAACAAAAGACGTGTCGTTTATGGCAGGGAGGGATGGTCTAATAAGAGGAGAAGATTTTGAGGTGCCTTCATATTCAAGTAAGCCAGCAGTGGTGGTATTATCAAAAGTGCCAAGGCCTGTGTTATAAGGTCTGGCTTCCATAAGGAAACGACCATTTGGTGGGTTTGGTTTAGCTTTCAAGAGAACATTAGTGGTCTGTCCTGGTCCTATAAGAAGTATGTCTGAGTTGAAAGGTTTCACGTACAGTGCATCAGCTTCCACAGTTGTGAGGCTGTGATTTGCTATACTGAAAAATAGCTCATCGTTGAGTGCAGCGTTGATCAGTCGTAGGAGGTAAGTTTTCCCTGGCTTCACCTTCAGCTTGAAGGTCTCTGTAAAGCAAAAAAAAAAAAAAGACAGCACATGTGTATAAACTTTGTAGTTTTCAGCTGAAAATAGAACTTTGGTAGTGAGTAATATTATTACACACCTTTCTGAGAGCAATTGTACAATGGGCCTGGGAGTCCATTGAGGGTGTATGCATCAGATACATTAGGCCCACCACCACTTTGAAGAGCTTGGCTTATTACTGCTTCTGTATCTGCATTCCACCACTCACCTGACATAGAAAAAAGAAATCTGCTTTTGAGTACATTAGTATCTTTGATGGAGGAGTATTTATAGCATATGGTTTATTTTGTTTCGTACCAAACAGGATGGGAATTTCCTTGTAAGGCTTGGCAAAAGGGTAAGAAACTCCTGGCTTGGGAAGGATGATCATGGGTCCATAAAGGGTAGCTCTGAGCCATGAGATGTGAGCGTGCCAGAACAAAGTACCCCTTTGCCCAATTATTGTGAAGTTGTACACATAGCTCTGACCCGTTTGGATTGGGCACTGAGTTATGTATGCTGGTCCATCTGCCCATTGGCTTTGAAGTTGTCGAATCCCATGCCTGTCACCAACATAGAATTAAAGCATCCATATATGTGTTTATCACAATCATCTCAAGTTGGAGCTACAATCAACTATGTTATTATATTTGTGTGCTCACCAGTGGATGCTAACGTTGTATTGAACATGGTTAACAACTTTAACTATTACTCGGTCTCCCTCTCTAGCAACAATAGGAGGCCCAGGGAACTTCCCATTCACTGTTACCATGCTCTTCGTGTGGCACAAGCGTGTCACATTTTGCATCCTCACCTGTTAGATTCAAACACCATAAGATGTCAAAATATTTTTCATTGTGCGGAAATAGCTATGCTAAATAATCATTATACGTACTAATGATGACTATTGGAAATTAAGTAAAAGAAGCATACATCAAATTTATAATGTCTTGTAATTGGTCCATGCTTTGCAGTCACAATAGTAGGGAAGAGGCTAAGGGAGCTGATAGCTAGGAGAAAAGCCGCTAAATATGCAGCTGGTGGACAAAATAAAGCACCCATGTCCTTGACTCGCATGTATAGTATTTTGAGCACTAGATATGGAAAATAAACTATGAGTAGGATGACTTCAAGGTAATTAATTTCTCAAATTGGAGTGTCTCACTCGTCAGAGCCGAACAATTTGCTTCTTATACTGAATCAAAAGGTAGTGTTCAGTAGATTAGGTAACTGTATGTCTCAAAAAAAGTATATGGGGACCCAGTTAACCCCAATTGGAGTGGTGTAAAAGTCAATTTTAATTGAGCCTTGATCACCTCTCTGATTTAGACAATTATTTTCCTCATCCAATCAAATCATATCTCTTGTTGATTTCTATAAATTAGCTCTAGATTAATCTTGGTAAAATTGAATAAAATGTATGTACCTACAGCTAACCGATTTGTGTACACCACCTACCAAATACGAATAAGTTTTTTTAGGTATGAAGATACGGAAAATGTCTTATCTGAGTCTTGTTCATGACAGTCCACGCGTGGGCACACACATTTACACACATACATTTGAGATATTTAGATGTAAAGTGACTTGAATAGCAAGTGAATGTCAGATTAATTTGATTGCATGAGAACTTTTAGGGGTGCTTATGTCAAAGGTTATATTAAGTATGAGCTATATGTTAATTAACATTGTGTGTAGATATCATATGTTAGTAGTTGGCAGTGGCGTCTCTTTTAGCCAGACAGTTTCAACTGTCAAACCAAAGGAAAAAAGAAGAGGACGTTTGACCCACCTTTCTTTCAAGCAATAAAAAGAATGACAGCGATAACGTTAGTTTGGCATGATCTGTTATTACCAATAAAACTACATGGAGAAGAAGTTACCAATGAAGTCGAGATAACTCAACATGTTGTCTAGCTAGCCGTTCGTGATTTTCATAGAATGTATTTCTCCTGTCCTTTAATTACCTCACATTTTAAAAGAGAGAGGGTCCCGGAATAGTTCATAATGAAAGTGTCAGATTATTTGGAGATTATAATGATGAAGAATTCAGTTTAGCTATTCTTTGATAACGAGTGCCCCGAGGATATGATGATTAAGCGTGTGTTTCTCTTGTAGCTTTCAGCTAATTAATGACTTAATTAGTTAATGTTTCCGTATTTCACACATAATTAACCATGTTTGGTACGCTATCTGGCTGCAGTTGATGAGTTAATCTCATTTGAGGTATTGATCAAAAGGTTTCATGATGGGGTTGATTTATTTGAACGTAAAGGAGGCACTTCTTATCTATTCCCTTACTCTGATCACAATAAGCAAACTTAGTTAGATCCGAATTGAAGTATATATACTTACATCAGTATTTGGAACTGAATGTCGTCATATATGGCAACATATTATGAAGGAAAGAAATTTGTCAAGAGAAACGTAGTTCAATCTCTACAAAGTGCACCGTTGCATGAATTTCAATCTCTTTTCTTTTCATATTTGCAAGATCCGTAATAAACTTATTATAGCCTCGGAATAATGTTTAGGAAGTAGGACATGGTTCATGGTAAAAGGAAGAAGAGTAACGAAGATTTTTTTTTTTTTATTCAAAGGGGCAAACACTAAAGGCTTGAGGTTACAAGCGGGATCGATCCCGCAACCTCCCACCTAAAGGGAAGATATCATACCACTGGGCTATAAGGCCCTTGGTGTAACGAAGATTCCACCCTATGAGTTAGATTAGAGTGTACGGAAAATAGAAGCTGCAAGAAGGGGTCTACCATGTTAGCATCAGGCTCCTTTCTCCTTAACTCTGGGCCAACGTTGCTTTAATAATACTGCCCGCCATTTTTGGCAAACTCCCACGTCCGCATACGCCCTCTCAGCTGCTAAAAATGTTTGTGTTTTTTGCCTAGTCATGTGCATCTTTCACGTTAGCATGTGTATACAGTTGTATTATTCAAGGTTATACAGTTTTAGGGGATAATATTTGAGCTGACATGACTCAAAATGAAAAAAATGAATATACGTGATTATTTTAAAAGACCTTACATTATCATTATTTCAATGGATTCATTCAAAGGACATCATTTGTTTCAATGGCTTGTCAAAATTCTTAAAGCCAGTCATGTCATATAAGTACATAAACTCGTTACTTGTTAGTAACCGAATTCCTTCTTAGTTAGGAGGGGTATGATAATATTTTGCTCTCACCAATTTCTTTCAGAGTTATTGAAAATGTAGATATTATTCAGGTAGGGGGGGGGGGGGGGGGGTATGAAATAACAAACGGTGGTGGATGCGTCCAAGTCCTACTAAGAAGAAGGCCATGGAGATTAAGACAGTTCTTTCCCTCCCCATCTATGGCCATTACTATTCTGGATGCGTCCAAGTCCCATAGGGCTTGTTTGGTTCAATGAAAGTAAAGAAAGTGGGGTGTAAAATAATTGAAAAATTAAGGGGTAATATGGTCATTTACATATATTCTGGAGCCCACAAGTTTTCTCTCTCCATCACACACTTATCGTGGGGCCCACAAACTTTACTCTCTCATCATTACCTCTACTTTCCACCTCTTACTCTTTCCATTTCTAATTCTTTACTTTCTTTCACACAACCAAACACACTCTATATTTTATTTCATCTAATGTCATGTCTTTCTTCAATAGCTTCACCAGCTCTTTCGTATTGTTAGTGGACATTCTAACTTCTACATCGCTTCTTTACTTCTTTTAGAGGGATATGTTTTTTCAAACTACTTAAATCTCCATATAAAAGCCATATTTACCCGTATTAAGCAATGAAACGAAAATTATTGAATAAACAAATGCTTTACAAAATGTTTGTTACATTTCTAGACCTACAAAGATATCATGTCCAATCTGATTTTGTACGGGGCAGTTTACAAATTTACAATCAAAGCCGTGTGTCTTTCTATACCTAGATGGAAAAGAAAAAAAAAAGGCCTCGGCCGTCTTTCACCCGATGAATGTACTCTTTTAATCTTTAAGATACATATGCTTTGCTTTGCCCATGTCAGCAGACCTTTGCATCAATCGCGGGCAGCTAGCGCAACAAAGTGATGGACAAACTACTGCAAAAATAGAAGCGTAAACAAGGACACAGCACAAGAGATAGGAAGTATGGTAGAAAATTGGTCAAATAAATTAAATGGATACTTACAAATATGTCAAAATTGAGGATCGTAAGGAAAAAGGTGTTTCTGTTCATCTGTTGGATTAAACAACCATCTGCAAAACATCCATGCTGCACCAACCACAGATAGAAGAGACAACATTGCCAAAAACCCAAAATGAGAAGGGTCATTTGCAATTATGGCAACTCCTAGCATCATAGACTCTGCCAAACTAGCAACAGCAACCTCTGTTGTTCCTATGAGATTTGCTTTGGAAGATGGGATACCCGTCTGAATAATCTGAGCAGCAAGAACATCATATGACATGTGCCCTAACCGTGACAGTATCTGCATGCAGAGGCACATAAAAACCACTTGGTGAACAAAATGTTGCAGTTTAATTTAGCATGAAGGGATAGTGGCGTAGTAAAATTTCTAAATGACTTACAATAAGAGACAAGAAGAGAAGAAGTGGACTTTGATGGGAAATCAATCCACTCCAATATACAGCTACAGCCATGCTAAGAAGTAAAGCTTGAAACACCAACCCAACTGCCCCAGCCTGGATTAGAGAGAGCCCTCTTTTCAATGTTTATTTTTTTTACAAACACGGTCATGTATATGAAGTTTTCACACTCAATTGTAAAGCAAAAAGAAGGAGAAAGAACCTTTAAAATGCCAAATTGTTTGACCAGAGTTGAAGACACAAATGTTGCAGCAACGCCCATAAAAGCACACAATCCGCTGAATCCTCCAATGATAGAGGGATGTAATCCTGTTGAACAATCCAAATAATCCTTTAGAGTTAGCATTTTTATCAACAGTAGCCACAACAACCTTCTTTTGGGTTTAATTATAAAATGCTTTGAGAACGGATTTTCTTAAAAAGCTTGACTTTTAATGTTTTGCTCTTTTTCTTTCTATAATACAACATTTGGTCCATCAGAACTCAAATGAAAAGGTCTTCTCCAAGAAAAGAAAGAGTTTGAAGAAGGTAATCTGACATACCACGTTGTGTTAAAAATGCTGTCATCAAACTTCCTGGTCCAAGTACAGCATTGAAGTATAGGAGCACCCACGCAAGACTTGCTGGAAGCACTGGCTGGCCCAGGTATTCCTTCCAGCCAAGCTTTATGGCTTCTACACCATTAACCACTGGTTTCCCAAGAGGTAATTAAAAAATTAAAAAATCGGATTAAACCAGACGATGAGATGATTTGGCAAAGAAACTATTCTTTCTTTCTTTTATAATAGAACAAAAAATATGACAATAAATTATACCTATATTGTTAGCATGTGGCCCAGTATCCTCACTGAATACTTTACAACAAGTTTGTGAAGACTTAGGTCGGTCAAGAACACCAGTGGAGAGCTTGTTGGCCAACCATGTGAGTGCAATCTGTAAAGCAGAATGGATGGTGACAACAAATCCATCTTCCAAATAACAGATGTAGTAATAGAAGCAACGAGGCAAAAAAATACCATAACAGGAAGCAGTCCCATCATTAAGCCAGCAGCAAATTTCAAGCAGGTTACTGGATGATATTTAGAAAGGAGAGCTCCAAAAAGTGATGCCCCAACTATCTGTAAACCCACATTTCATTAGTTTCATGGTCAAAGCCCCTAAAAGTAATGTGAAGCAGCAGCTGCACGTTTCTCTCCACAGGAAGACTGATTCTATATTATGAGAGATGTTCAACTTAGAATGAACATAGATAGCTATCCAATACCTCACACATGAGATCAATACGATTTAGCACTGCATTAGCCTGTGCAAGTGCAATTGGCCTATTCACTCCTGCCAGCTGTCAAAAGAAACCATGACAAAAATTAGAGCAATATTTTTCAACAGAATGTTTAGTCAGAAAAAAGGGAATAAGGGGGAAACTCTTGAGAAAAATACCAATACGACCCAGTCACGTTCATTTGCAACCCCTACTGCCACACCACATAGCCTTTCAATAGCCCCAGCTGAAACTAATACAACAAACCATGGACATAGAAGCATGGAAGTCACAGAGGTAGGACGAACAGAATGGGCATGAATGATCACTGTTGCAGACAGCACCTGTGCAACCGCCTGAAAACAGAAAAAATGACAAAATTGATTGCGTTTTTTTTTTGGTGGGTGGTGGGGATTGTAATGTCCTGCTCGACTTTGTATTACTTATAAAGACTCACCTGAATGATATTCAAGCAATTATATGCAGATACTCTAGGACAATAGTCCATGAATTTCCCAACCAGGGGGCCTCCAACAATTATAGCAACTTTGGAGAAGAAACCCATTACCGCAACAGGCAAAAGGCTTGGGTGAATCAAGGCAATTGCAGAAGGCCAAGCAAAATTCCAAAGCTGTTCGACTAAATTTCCAGCTATGCAGTTAGCATAGAAAGCTGAAAAATATATACCCTTCAAGTTAACAGCTGCTTGAGATAAAACAAGCATTCAACTTCAAAAACATTTCAGCTGCCTAGCACAGACAGTGCATAATAAGATTCTCAAACAAAATTCAAATGGCCACCAGCTATCTCCAAGACAAATAGGCATATTATAAAATCACAATCAAAGTTCAGCTTGACCGGTAGAAATTAGTGGCTAAACAGTGATGTTAGGGATGATATCAATAGCTTTCCTCTAGGACAACAGAAATAAGTTCCGTGTCTTCAAGATTGTTGACATATTGAATGCATTTCAAGTATATCAATAGCTACTGAATTCAAAACAATAATACTAGTTTTGTTCAATTTGCAGTGTCTAAAGTCATCACGTTTTAGTTTACCAAAAAGAAACTTCAGTTTAAGTCTATGAGAAGTATCACAACATACACAAGCATGAAAATGACTTGATTGGGATTTATAAACTTGGGAGGTGTCTCACCATATAATGCAGCTGGGTGAGCTGGCGTAGCTGCAAGGACATGTTGCTCTTCTTCCGACAAAACCTGTAGAGAAGACCAGATTAAGATGACAAACAGTAAGGCAAGACTCAAGAATACTATAATTGGAGAAAATAGCATACAGGCAATGCTGTCAAGAGACTATCTACATATGCGCCTTGGCTCAACAGATTCGGGGACTCAGACTCAAGAATATCAGAGTTGAGTTTAACTATTGGCACCAAACAATTATGTTCAACAGTTGATAACTCCCCTTGAACCTCATCCGTTGTGACATGATCCAATTGTATATCAGCATTCGTGATTGAACATCTTGATCTCAAACAGTCAAACCTGTAACCAAAATGTGTAATGGGAAAGGTTCTAATAATGTCTGGTTCTTAAACAGTTGTTTCATTGTCCTACATGACCTAGTTGACTTTTTTAGACAATCCCAAGAAAGCTAAATAAGTTACTCATAAAATTGATGTACCGCAATTTTTTCTTAAAGCCAGTTTATTTGACTAAAACATAATTTGATGATACACAAAATATACTACAATTAAGTAGCTCATTTAGCTTCTTTAAAAGGTCATCTTCCAAGTCACATGACCAAAATCCAAGTTCTATTGAATTAAAGTACACCCTTAGAAGACACATGGACACAAAGAATCAAGTAATGTGTCATCATTCGTAATGTCCAAGTTATCCTCACTCAGCTCAGCACTATCCATAGATAACAAAAATTCAATTAAGCTATCCATAGCTTACTATACAGAGCAACTAAAGTCCATAATGCTGTTGTGAAAATACTCCAAAGAAAATAAAGCATGTACAGCTAAAAGATATGGAATGAACCTTTGAGAGGGAAAAGGAGGATTAGAAATGAAGCATCGGCGAGAAGAGGAGCGAGGGCGAATTGGAGAGGAAGACGGCGACGATAGAGAAGGTTGACGAAGCGAGAGACTGAGAGAATAGGGAGAGAGGGAGGGCGTAACAAGAACCATGGAAGCTGAAGCTGGTGGTTGAGGAAGTAAAGCTTCAAGCTTCTAAACTTGAAGGAGCCTACGGGATTTGACCCACTCATGCAGTTTCCACCAAATTTTTTCACTCCTCAACAAAAACCAACCATATATGGCGCCAAAATGGACAGTATAATATAATGTAGAGCTGCCTCTACTCTGCGTTTGGATTTTGAAGGCAAAATCTTATCCTGGCGACGATATAGTGTTGCGCAAAGAACTTGGTGGCCTCTTGCCTGCCACTGTTACTTTATTACGAGTGCTGAGGCGGAAACTTCAATTGGGATTCTATTCTATGTGTGGCCATTGCTTTCGTGGATCAACCATCCATCGCCCTTCATCTTCTCTCACTCATCCACGTCACACTCTTGTCCTATCCTCACACTACCCACTTGTTCTAATTATACTCCCTCCGGTCCTAAATATAAGACCTAGATAACTTTTTTTGGGAGATTAAGGAAGACTTAATTTTAAATGTCTTTCCAATAATACCCCTTTTTAATTAGTTTAGTTACTTAGTAGTCATTTCTCCCCTACCAAAGGAGTTGTTAAGAAGAAGAAGGGTAATTTAGGAAAAAGGTGACCAAAAGTGTATCTAGGTCTTATATTTAGGACAAAAATGAAGTCTCTATCTAGGTCCTATATTTAGGACCGGAGGGAGTATTATTCTATTGAGTTGGGAATTTCTCTTCTTTTGCCATAAATATTCTATAACTCATCACATATTTTTTAAAGGGAAGTAAAATAAGTTATTTTTTATAATAAATAAAATAAGTTATTTAATTATGACATATTTGATGTTAATTTATAGGTAAAATAAACTTGTTTAAAATGGAAAAGTTGATAAATCAATTTATAAGTAACTTATTTTACTTTCTTAGAATTCTCATAAAAAAGTCAATTATATTTGGGAAAATTAACTTGTAGTCCCTCACAAGAGACTTAATACTAGAAAAGTCTCATAAACTCCACATATTAAAGTAGGGTCCCTAGAGATCTTAATTTAATATACTTCAAATACAAAAGGATCAGATTGCCCTTCTTTGTGAGTCTGTGATAAGGTCACGGACTGAGAATGACAAGGTCATGCGCCCGTGTAACAAGATCATGAGCAACTCTAACAAGGTCATAGACTACCTGTGACAAGTTAATGGACAAACATTGACGAGGTCTTATGGGTAGGAATAACATGGTTATGCGCATGTATAACAAGTTCATGGGTAGGGAAGAAGAGACAATTTAGTCTTTTTGTATTTGAATTATAGTACTCCCTCCGGTCCCTAATGTAAGAGCCCAAAATTTGAATGGTTCTGGTCCCTAATGTAAGAGCTCACCCCATATTTTCTCCTCATTTAATGCATTTTTTCCTACTTTACCCCTAACTCTCTTTCATATTTATTAATGCTTATGTATTTCTCTCTTTAAAAGTACCATAATAAATATGGGCAATTTTGGAAAAGAAGCATTAACTCCAGACACCCAACTAACATTCACATGTTTTCTTAAGAAGCGTTTTTTTGACGGCTAGCTCTTACATTAGGGACCGGAGGGAGTATTAAAGTAAGGTCTCTATCGACCCTGTTTAAATATGTAAAGTTTATGGGACTTTTCTATTATTAAGTGTCTTAATGCATTACTAATTAATTTTCCGTTTTGATTATAGCGCTACAATATTTTGCCAACTTTGATAACTGAAAATAATTATTATGTGGTTTATTAAGAAAGAAAACGAGGTGGCGGCGTGGCGTTTTTGTGGCATGGAGCATCGTTACGTAGCGAGATTCAACAAGAAGGAATGGATATGGGAGATTTTTACCAAGAGTTCTCTGGAAGATTGACTTATCCCAATCTGAGAGGATCAACTTATCCCAATCTTCGAGGAGACCACTGAAATCGGCGATCCAGATTCGTGTCTTTTGGGCTTTATCTTCTTCGGCCTAATATCTATAAGCATTATATGCTCTTATCTGCTCAATTGGTGACCCAAAAAGGTTTCTATGTTGGCCTTTTTCTATTATATTGGGCTATTTATTATTCATTGAAAACAAGTACTGTCCGTTTGTTGGGGAAAAGAATTAGACAATTAGTGTTCACTTAACCGATAATACACACTTAGAATAAGATGGGTTTAACCAGTAAGCATTTTGTTGAGCTAGTATGTGGACTACAGCTCATGTAAGGATGAGAACGCATGTTCGAATCCCGAGAAACACTTCCATTGGAGAAGGGACAACTCTGCCTATGTGAGAAACACTCATACTCTTCGAGTTTGTCAGTAATTGCCCAATTACCGAGCGGTGTTTAACCAAAAAAAAATAAGATTGGTTTATACTATGTTTATCCTTTCAATTTATTCTCATTTTGATTTCAATCTCTCAAATTTTACATAATAGGCTTTACTTCATTTGGTTTATGCTATGTTTATCCTTTCAATTTATTCTCATTTTGATTTCGATCTCTCAAATTTTACATGATAGGCTTTACTTCATTATGCTTCATCTTTATAATTTTATAAAATCTAAGACCATTTTACCCTTAAAGAAAAAGAGTGTGATTTTTTATTACTTCCTTTATACTTTTCTTGGGCCAAATATGAGGTAGTTAATTACATGTAGGCCATAAAAAATCATCAAATTATGTTGAAGTTCTGAGTGACTTGGGTGATATTAGTCTCTTATATGACATGTCATTTGGTCAATACCAACCCTTGAGTCTCCAGTGTAACTATTGAAAAATTTGAATATCATTTACAACTCAATGACATATTGATAATTTAATGATAAACCATTTAATATAACTTAAGCCTCTTGAGAATTCAATGTGATTTAATGATTATTTAGGATCTGGATGTAATTTTTTTTATTCAAAGCAAAATGATATTAGTTAATTGTTATTTAGGATCTGAATGTAATTAATTGTTGTAGATTGTGATGATAGCTTGTTTTTATTCTCAACTTCATACTCGATGCAATATTATTTTTAATTCTAAACAAACAAACAAACAAAATGAGGAAAAACAAATCTGGACCGTCCATTGAGGCAGCTACGTGGAGGCAGAGGAAGTGCCTGAGTCTGAAGTATCACAATTTTCCATGCAAAAGGGACACAAACATCAATCTCCAAGTGGACGCTTGTTTTGTTGTGAAGCAGTGATCATGCTGAAGTAGGCCAAGAGGAGATCAGACTTCTCATCAGTCTAAGCGATCAGATATTTCTGGCAACATGCGAATGTACACAAGGAGGATCATCAAGGCTAAGCTCGCTGCCCCTCAAATCGAGCCCACTCATGCTCCAAAACAGAACCCTTCTGCTGAATCCGACTCCTTTTACTACAAACTCAACCAATTGTGGGACTCCTTCGGACTCGGTCTTATGTGAGTGTTCAGCTCTCAAAAAGATAACTTTGATCTTTTGTAAGAAATTAAGCATGCACATTTTAAATTCTTTATATTTTTTTCTTCGTTGTTAGATTATTCTAATGGTAAAGTAACATATAATATCACGTGACATGTGTTATAATACAGCAATCTAATTTACTTTTTTAACTTGAAAATATTCAAAGAAAAAAGTCAAAGAATCTAAGCGGAATGTACTTTTACATGTTGCTTGCTTGCTTCCCAGTTCCACGTTCTGTGATCTGATTGTGGAATTTCAACGTAACGGGAATTTATCTTTGGGTTCATGATATTTGGTTCCTCCTAATCAAACGCAGTGCCTCTTCTTCTGGGTGTTATTTCTGGAAATGCTTTTAAAAATCCTTCCTTTATTGTACTTTCCGACATAACCCGTGTAGTTGACCACTTTCTAGTTTTCATATGGCAGTATAAATGCTCGAAATACTTCGCTTGACTTGTTCCTCTTTTACTCGGAGGTGACCAGAAGAGGAGGATATCATCAGGTATATATTGCCTAAATAAACTCACAGGGCTCTCTGATTAAGTAATATGGAATGTGCGTGACCTTTTTCAAGGGATCTTTTAATGTGGTATTTGCATGAGTATGGTATTATTGTATGCGTTATGTCGAGTGAAATTGTTTTCAGGTCAGTAGAGATAGGAAGTGGGATGAACTTGTTTCTGCCTTGAAGTTGGAAGGCAATAGCCCAAAGTTATCTGTTCAACTTGAAAAATGTTACGGTCTACTTCTTTACCAGTATGAGCTACTCTACTACTATAGGGATCCAGCAGTTAAGGCTTCAGCTAACTCCAACTCCTTAGGTTGATACTTTATCCAACATACAAATTTCTGTATATTTTAATGACATTATATACATGTTTGATATATAGGAACGCTCTTGGAATATTCATGCTATGTTGTGATTTCCGTTCACTACTAGCACAAAAATACATCAAATGTTCATGTTGCTGCTTTCTTCTTTACTTTAGTCGTGTCTCTAATCTTTAGCCTCAAGAGTTCTTTTTGCCTTCACCATAGGTCTGCTCACAAATTGCATAAGCCCAGAAAGGAAGCGTAAGTATGAGGTTTGTTTGTTTGAACTAACGGGCAGCGAAGATAATGAGGAGGAGGATGAGGAGGAGGCAGAGATGTGCACGGAAATGTCAGGTTTGGTTTTGTGATCCATATGCAAATACGCAGTAAGCTTATACGTATCATTATTAGTCATTGAATATAATAGTGACTTTCGGTGTTTAATGTAATATTTGGGATTGAATTGCAACTTAAAGCAGGTAGCGTTGTTGTGGAACCGAAAATGGTTGTGCAGGCATCCCCGGATGACAAGAAAGTGAAGAAACGAGGAGGTAAGTCACCGAGACCGAGAACAGCATATCAGATATTCATCAAGGAGGAATGTGCTCGATTGAGAAGTTGTAATTTAGCATCTCCTCGCACTAATATTCTGTACATGGCTATTGATGCTTGGAGGAGTATGACTGAGGTTGAGAAACAGGTATATTGAGGCTCAAAATTGATACTGATATCCATCAAAATTTGTCTTCATGTGAGAGAGAAAAGAGAGGTGACCAAGAAATGACTAAAAAGGGAATTAAATTGTCATTAATTAACCTGAAACTGTCGCTGTTAATTTTATCGCAGCCGTATGTGGACGAAAGCATGAAGGAAAAGGGAAGGCTGATGGAGGCAGGAAAAAGTCTACAGCTTGATGTTGAGAGCGGTAGTGATGGCTTAGAGCTTGTAATGAGCAAAGAGAAACCACGCGGGATACATACCAAGTGGTGATGGGTCAGAGTAATTGATATGGGTTCATTGGATGTGTTATAGGGTGCCTTTTTTGTTATAGGTTGTGGTAATATATCAAGTGAAGTTGTATGCTGATAGTGATATTTTTTGGGCTTTTTGTGGGTTTTTATTCGGTATTCATCACCCATGTCATTGTCTCATCATTGATCATTACCTTCTCATCATCATATATACGTACAAATACATAAACACATGGTGGGTCCCAATTGGAGAGAGGTTTTGGGGTATGCATTTGTGGTTATGAGAATGTGATGCACAATATGGATGATGAGTACTAAATTAGAACCTCATCTTTCTGGGTTCTGTTCATGTTTTTTTTTAAAGAAAAAACTTTTTCTGTACATACATGTGATGCTCAAACTGGCTGCTAGCCCAACATCTTTGTTTATTCTTATTACTTTTATTATTTTGAAGCAGCCTGTGGATGGAAGAGGTGTAGAACATCCGTCCATCTTTGTTAGACCATGACATCATGATGCATGCAAGAAGATCTGTGAATTGAGCTTGGGTGGAACTGGACTTTAGCTATTGGAATTTGGGCCTACTTTCCAAACTTGTTTTTTAATTGAAAAATGAACATGATTTAAATAATCAACCCCGCCATTGAGTAGTTCATCATAAGATAAAGTATATCAACATTCGGTTTCCTAAAACTAAAATGCGTGCATGTTTAGTTAGTTAGTGGTCCATTTGTGTTGTGAGAGAGAAGTTGATCAGGTGGTAAGAGAACAACTTAAAAAAAGTGGTGCGATAATGCTGACTTGCTTTATTGACTTGGATTAAGGACATGGTGAGGACGTACATAGATATTCATAAACTTATCATTTACCATCATCCAGATGCTGGAAGATATATTCACTATGAATGATGATATGTGTTGAGTAAAAAGGTGAGCTATGATGGAAGTACTACACGCATGGTGCTTTATAAAACTAATTTCTAGCCATGCTTCCATCACATTAAAGGGTTCAAGAAGCCAGTGGTACTTCTACCACACAGTTCAACTGCTATGAACTGTACGGTAAGCGAAACTAATGCACTCAAATTGCAATAGGATCATTACCATGTATACAATTCTTCCCAGGCTGGCATATTGTGTGCAAATAAATGTCTGTTTGGAGGGTCCCAGGATTGCCAGATGTAGTTTCTGTAATTTTGATTATATCTTCATTCACACTACTCGTGGAACTGTCTACAGTGGTTGCAGCAGCAACATGATTTCCCCCTTTGATCATGCGCCTGCCTCTTATGTGATGAACTTTTGGTATCATCAACTGTGGCTAAGTGACTGAACTGAGCAGGGAGTGAACAGAACTACATGATAGCTCTCTCTTCATGATTATAATTGAAGTACCTTACAGCAGAAATCCCCACAGTCCATTACTCTCAATTTAACCATAATTCACAGAGATTAAGAAAATGATACACATACTAGTTTCCCCTTATTGTGTGACAAGCTAGTCAGGATTATTACAGTGCGAGTTATTTGGTATTTTGACATCCATTATGCTTCTATCTCTGGGTCCAAACTTTTTCTCATGAAGTTTATTAGTCTCGCCATCATACTGAAATATTTTGTTCCATCCCTTAATTTCTATTTTCATTCATTGCACCTGTAATATTCAAATGATGAGTGTTGAGACTTGTGATCAAGAGTTTTTGTCATACCTGCAGCTGCTGGACAATAAACGGCATGAATTAAATCATATTAAATAATGTCAAGTTTTTAATCATAATTTATATGCAAGCAAGCTTAGAGTGGTTGTTTCGTGGATAAGCATGGAGTGGATTGGTTGCCAAGGAAGACACTCGTGCGCGGTTTTTTAATTCAATAAAGCAAAAGATGGCAGATCAGGCTCATAATTAATTAAACAGACAGACGTACATTTTTATATATATCTGAAGGGTTTTAATAATGGTTAGTACATACAGGAACAGTATTTTGATAAGCTGTCTTGTGTAGTTAATCATGTGAGGTCCCGGGAGATTCCAAGTTCAAATTGAAAACTGGGTTGAATGATGAAATAAGACAAGATTAAAACGCGTTAGTTATACCAAATCCCACGTTAATATAACTTCTGGTTAGCTTTTTATTTTTGTCTATTAATTTGGTGCAAACCACGACATGTATACGTGTTGGTGCCTTTATTCTTAGACATCATCTTCATTCATTTTGACCAATCACATACATTTCTTCTTATGAGGAGAGGAATGACAAATAGTATCATTTGTGACGAACGCATCGCTGATTGTTAGCCGAAGAAAGAAAGCCGGGCTAGTTCATGAATTTGTCATGTATAGTACACGTCCTAACATTCTTTAATCATGATTTATTTGACTCAATTTTTAACGGTGATCTTTGAACCACCATTTCAGCACGTAGGTTCAATAACTATATAGTTTAGCACCTTGATCCAAGCATATTATAGCTACATTAAGCTCATTTCATGATCTAAACATACACTCTACTAATAAAATCGATAATCTTTCGAGATAAGACCAGTAGCATCATTTTAAATCTGTCTCCATCTAAAATTTTATTTCAAAACAACATTTTTTTTTTGATAAAATCAGTGGGATACTGAAATAGGAGTACATTCTAGCTAACAGCATGAACTCTCAGCCAGATGGATTTTCAAAAAAAGAGAGAAGAAAAACGTTAGAACTAGTTGAAACGTGATTAACAAATAAAATAATAGGTTATTACGTGGGTATTGTACAGATAGGAGCATGATCATGTGATGAGTTGTGGAATCCAACAGGGTGTTTGAGGTATAAATGGTGCAACGACATAGGCGTGCGTATATAAATAAGGGGCAGCCTTGTAGGGGAGGGAGGTAACATGAGGACAGTGGAGTGAAGAATGTTGTTTGTCGTATGCGGTCACTTGGATTAACGATCCTAATTAATTTCAAATCTACCACAATTTATATAATGCAAGAGGAGAGCAAATTGGGTGCTCCAAGGAGAATGAGAAAATGTGGAAGGAAGTGTCTGTGTGAAGGAGGCAACACAGAGTGGCATGTACATGGGATGCGATGCTAATATGATCTTTTCCAGATTCCCTCTCTGTTCTCCCATGCCACATGCCTCCCCTACCCCACTTTCTTCATTTCACAATAAAATGTCGTATATTACTGCATAGGTGGTGACCATGATTTAAGGCTAATGCCTAGTTAATATGCAAATGGGAAGAGATTAATTGAATGATAGTGTGAGAGAGAATAACAGGAAATGGGAGATTAGGCAATGACTAATGAGGATGAAACCTGACCACATGGCAATGGCATGTGAGAGATACAGAGATTGCGCAGAAACAGACAAAATTAAAAAAGTGGGGAAGATGATAGGAAGTGGCATCAAAACAACCACATGCCTTCCATTTGGCTGCATTATATTCTTATCCAATCCAATCACCTTTTCCCATCCCACCCCCCAACTTTTATTTTCACAACTTTCTCATAAATTCATCAATTACTTCATATCCGATACTTGATCGTTCAACGCCAATGAAAAAGAAAAGCTAACCAAAACAGCTCAATTTCATCATTCTCAACGTTTCCACCACATCCTTACATTAGTTCTATATATAGGTTGCCACATGTTTGAGATGTATTTTAACAGTTTTGATTAGTACATGAATGCGCGGATTGGATTTGGGTGAGGCTGCGTAAGGATATAGACACTATATAAAAAAGGCCAAAAGGGGAATGACAAGTTTCACCCGCAAGTGACGTACATGTGAAAATACCATAATCTTTGAAACCCCGCTTTGGCTAACCAAACACATTAAAAACAAATCAATATACTCATATTATATTACGTTGCACCAAATGAAAGTCAGACACCTCGCTCACTTTCTCTCCACCTCATCTTTCTTTGGCTTTCTACCTTTGCAAGCAAGTTAAGATGATTGAGCGAGCGAGGGATCTAAATCTAATCTTATCCAAAAGCACCACACAATACAAGTATTCTTCTTGATTAATTATACTCGCTAACTCCCCATGTGTTTGAATGATTAGTGGATATTGAATTCTAATGTTGGCTCAACCGAAAATTTGGAATATAAAGATAGGGTGAGGGGTCGTATTTGCAGAAAAAAGAAGGCAAATTAGTTAGGAATGCATATGAATAATATGACAATTTATTTAAGACGGCAAGTGGTCCACTAGGCAGCCACATTGTCCAATCCAAAAATATCAAACAAATGAACCTTAACTTTTTCTCCCATGTGATGTCTCCCTCCTCTTCCCTCCCTTTATTATTTCTTTAATCCCCCTTTCTTCTATTCTAATCCTCCCTTATTGATTAGTCAAACCCTCTCGTTTTTTCAACTGTTTGGTCTTAATCCTCTTCAACGAAACTTCCCACCCTTAATAGTACTATTAATATTAATCCTAAACCACACATGTAAAATTTCAGCTTGGTGTCTGTGAAATTTTTTTTATCATTATTGTTGTAAAAGTCAAACCGGAAGGTGAGCCAGATATGACTTTGGTTAATGCTTCAACACATTCAGATTACTCAGACTGATGATTGAACCAACAGTCAAGCTGATAAACGTTGAGCCAAAATATGAAGTTCTTGACATTTTAACCAATCTAACCTTTTGGTCCGGTCCGTTTTTTACATTGATTTTTCCTTCCTCCCCTCTTTCCCCTCCCTTCTTACAAATACTAATTTAAAACCAGATAAGCCATAACACAACATTTTGTTGCTTTTGCTTCCCCTTCTCTCTCTATATATCTCCTTCCTTCTTTTATTTCCTTAAATTCTCCATTCAAAGGTGCCATTATATTGTTCCTCAAAACTCTGCCATTTCTCTCTGGATTTTTATTCTGCATACTAGTATTACTCTCTGCAGAAAATCTTGATCAAGAAGCACTAGTCTGTTTTTCTACATATGGCATCGATGGAATCAACTGTAAATCCTATAAGTTCAGAGACATACGAAGAAGGCAATCAAAGAAAGCGAAGGAAAATAAGCCACAACGACGAAAGCAACGATCAGAATTCAGTCTCTGAGATTCCATGGAAATCCGAAACAGAGCAACAGATCTATTCCTCGAAACTCGTGGAAGCTCTCCGCCGCGTTCTCCGCCAGGATTCTCCATCTCCGGCGAGGCCTCGCGTCGGACGAGACGTCCGTGAGATCGCCGACAGAGTTCTCGCGGCGAGAGCGAAAGGCAGGAGCCGATGGAGCCGTGCGATATTGGCGTCTCCGTTGAGTCGGAGAAAATTTCAGAGGCAACATAAGAAGGCGAAGAAAGCGGCGGCGAGTGGAGTGAAGAAGAAATCGGAGGTTAGGAGAGAGAGAATGAGGCTTCCGGCGGTGCAGAGGAAGGCGAGAGTTCTCGGAAGGTTAGTTCCTGGATGTAGGAAGGCGTCGTTCACGAATCTTCTAGAAGAAACTAGCGATTACATTTCGGCTTTGCAAATGCAAGTGCGAGCTATGACGGCTCTCACTCAGCTTCTCGCCGGTGGTTCGCCGTCGCCGGCCGATCGGTCTTCACTTTGAAGACGCCGTCGCCGGCGAGGACTTTGATGACTGCGCTGTTAAGAGGAGCTTAGGTGTTTTTAATTTCTTCTTCTGTTTTTTTTTTTGTTTAATTATATTGAGGATTTTTAATTTTTAATTTAATTCATGCATTTTAATGTGTATATGTTTTTTGTTTTTCTGATTTAGATGAGTTCTACTCTACCAACGCTGTTTTATTTTCAAAATTTTCATTTCTTTGTTAGAATCCTTTTTTTTCCCTAATAAAAGAAAACTTGGTAGGTTTTTTAAAAAACCACTCATAATTCTGAAGACTCTTAAGTATTTCTTCAGCGGGAACTGCAAATCAATCTTCCCGCCGCCAAGGTTGGCGGGTTAAAGTGTAGCAAAAGGAATGTGTAAAAAAAATAATTTGGAATTGTTAATGAAAATCTGTTACATTTCCGGTACTTTTAACGAAACTTGCTCAGCCTTCTGCCTTTAGCATGCGATATGAAATCTTTAAGAAGTAAGTTTAGTTTATCGTATAAATTTAAATGTTGAAGTTTCATTATAGTAGTAACTTGCCATGAATTGTATTCGATACGGGCATCGGTGTTGATGTGTGTAATTGAATCGCTCTGGAAGTCATCCATTGAGACGGAGGGGGTAAAATGTGTGTTTTGGTGGTTTTGTGATTTGGTCACCTCACTTGTTGAAACAAGAAGCAACAGTGCAATGCAACACCCTTGTTTGAATGCTTAATCTATGTGCTAGGTATGCATACATGTGACAAGATGTGGTTGTGAATAGAAATAAGTGGTGAGCCATTAGGACTCAATTCACACAACTTTTTGAAATAAAAAAAATTCTAATGACCCAGATTGAAGAGTTTACTATTGTATAGAGTATTATGTATCCCTTGTGGATGTCCAGGCCACCCAAAAATAAAGAGGAAGAGTTTTGACGCTAGTGATGAAACAAAAGAGAAAGTAAGGTGAATTGTTTGAAAGCTGAGGAAAAAGATTGAGGGTGGAACAATTTGGGATATTTGTGGGGTTTGCAAATAAGGGGGAAAAGAGGGAAGTCCAAAGTGCCTCAAATGCATCCAACCCTTGAAGGACCCCACCCCATCAGTTCCCACATTGGCCTGCATGTGGCAGCAATGCGAGCTTCACAAAAAGTTAATGCGCACACACCATTTCCAGATCCGTCGACCTCATCCACACATAAATCCTGCATACAGTGTTCCTACAACACGCAAATGAGGCATGCATTTTAGAGTTATGCTCTTAGTTTTGAATATTGGTGAGGGCTTTTTTAGTGATAGAGTAATTTTTGAAATGAAATAGGAACAAGGGAGGACAGTTTTGTGATGAATATGGGGAATCAAAGATATGAATGTCACAATTAATGAGGGACACGTGGGGGGAGGATGAGATTACAACTGTCAAGATTCAGATGGCGACATACATATGACAAGGTGGCGATCCCATCACTAGGGACCGCCTTCGTTATGTTTGGAGAGATCACATTATTTGTGCTCTTCCTATTAACTTTTGTCCAGTCATGCCATTTCACATGCATCCATGTGCCTCCTTTTAAAAGTCTCCCCCCACCTCTCCCTCTCTCTCTAAATTTGTTTCTTCCTCCCTCTTCTCGTAATAATAATCTCCTAATATTATAGTAGTAATTATTACAGACACCAAACAACTTCGTTAACATTGAAGCACCCTCAATATAATAGAGGCTCTTCATAACATGTGTCCTCATTCTCCTTAAAAAGGCAAAACATGTCCTCGCACTCCCAATTAAAGCCTATCATAAATAATTTGATCCCGTGGGACAGCATGTTTGATTCTCCATCGTTTTTTAGATGGAAACGCTTTTAAAAAAAATTACTATTAGTATTCACAGCTCATGAACAATACTCATTCACATAAATAGTTGTCTTTTTAAGAGTAATTATTTATGAACTTGATTGTCAAGTTCTTGAAACCAATTATAGAATTGAAAGACTTGGTAGTTCCTATTTATATTTGTAAATCCCTGACTAGCCTGCACATATAAAAGCTAAGGGAGGAAATGATATTAATGAGAACTAACCTATACTATGGTCCTCCTGGGATTAGTGGCCAATAGCTATTTTTTTAAGGAATCAGCAGAGTTACCTTTTTCTTTTTGAATTATGGAGTCTACGGACATGCCTTCGAAGATTGGGTAGAAAATCATTGGAGAGGAGAAGTTTGGGTGAGGAAGCTATGTTTCGGTGGAAAAAGAAAAGGAGCTTACGTGAGTGCCATCATTGGTGTGATTGTTCCCAAAACTTTGAGTTGAGTTTAGTTGCATTCACTTTTGACGCACATGACGCCCACCTCCAACTCTTTATGCACAGCTAAAGCTTAGCAGTTAAGAAGCCTATAGCCTCATCATTTTTTGTCATTGCCGTTAATCCGCGGAAATCTCTCATTCCCTCTCTACACACCCCACAATTATTAATCGCTTGTGTAGGGTGCTCTAGGCATCGCAACGCATTAGGAAAACATGTTAGATTGTTTTATTTATTAATTATTAATTACTACTTCTAAATATTTCAATTATTAAACCTTATTTTCTTTTATGTAGGCCGGCCAATGAGGTGTGGAGTAGCGTTTTTTAAAGAAAAAGACACCAAGCGTAATATGGTTATTTCACCAATAAAATTTAATTTCCCTACACTCATTTTTTTTGGTCGAGAATTTCCCTATACTCTTGAGTGTAGTTATTAAACTTCAGCAAGTTTTATGACTAATTTGACATTAATTCGCTTGGGATGGGGTTTGATGAATTTTTCCGTCATTGTATTCGGATGACTCGATTCTCTCTTTGTTCACTCCTCTCTCTTGAGAGAAGTAGTACACAAGACCCAAAAATTGAAGAGACCAAACAGACAACGATATTCCTGTCCATCCAACATGTCACAATTGAGGATGGAAGTATCATAAGCAATGGCCCAAATAACAAAAATCTCTCCACATATCTTAATGAAGTCGGGTAAGTATAAGATGTGATAGACTAGTTCTTCCCATGTATATAATACAGCACTCACATATTGGAGGGCATCTAAAACTTCAGGAGTGACAAAGAGAAGTTGTTAAGGAACCCATCATGATTTGATCTGATCAGCTCGTGGCCTCCATAATCCCAGCCTGTACTTGTGTGCATATGTCAATATTAACTTCCTCTGCAAAGCAGAAACTACAGGTTACAAAGAATTTGCATGTAGCCAACAGACATTTCAATGTCTCATGGTCCAAAAAGAATATCAATTGATAGGTGTCTTAAAACAAGATAGTGAAAAGCATCATAAAACCTATATTCCAACCATAGATAAAGTGGTCATACATCCCTGCAGCCTTTTAACAAGCTAGAGCTATCGCTCCTCGGATAGGTCTGAATAATCCAACAGAAAAAAGCCATAACGAGAATAAAATCTCTCATAGGACTAAATAATACTGCTCTAGTCCTTAATATGATATCCACAAAAACTTATTGAGGTAGATTCAGGGAATTAGTTAAATTAGTTGTTTGTAAAACATACCCTCTTCAAACAATTTGCATTAAAACTGTTCATTGATGCAAATCTCTTAAATGTATGTGCAATCAATATAGATGGTTCAGAAGAAAAATATAAATATAAGGGAGAGAGTGGATTGAGTTTTTACAATTAGGACCAAATCCAACCGCCAACTCTTACATCAAGGATTGCATGTAAGTACTTCACATTTTTTTAATAATCAGTTTAATACATATATTATATGAGGAAATAACCGACATAAAAATTAATGATCATACTAGCTCAAAGGAAATTGAGAGCAGACCCTCACGAGAAATTGACAGCAACAAGAATCAAGTTCATTGTCAACACATCAGACAACATATGACAACACGCAAAGGAAGTTACTCTTCATAACAGAACCATCCCTAACCCTCTTATTTTCCACTTGCTCGTACTGTATAATAATTAATGGTATTTTATCACTGACAGGGTCAATCTAGAGGTAGAATGCTATATAACAGGAAGAACCTTTTACTTGTATAACACAAAGAGCTGCTGCTACTAAAGCTAGGCATAGACAATTGCATGAAAACTCAAGTCAGTTCAACTTACGTAAATGACGTGCAACAGTAGAATGCAGTACAAATTATGCACCAGTGAGAGTTACAAGTTAGACCTATCTTTTAGCAATGGAACAAAATAGGACAGTTGACATTTGTCATTGACTTCAGTAAAGGTTAATCCAGATTCGAGTTCTTATTAGTCTAAAATCCAATACAGAGCAGAAAAGGAAAAGAAAAACACATGAAGCATAGCTCCATAGCATTATGGTACTGTCAAATGGCACCAACACTATGCAGGGGAAATAATTTTGCAGCACTAGAATTTACATCAAGGGAGATAAGAAGGTGATAGGCATAATTTCTTGGAAAGATTGGGTAAAAAATAAAAATTCATTCTATCCACAAAAAATTAAGTCAAAACGTGAAGCATACAGATTCTAAGACAAGTTTCAACTCAAAAGAAGCTAAGCAAGACAGCTCAAGTTCATATGAAGCTAAACTGCCCAGCATAAGTGTCATTTGGTGGGAAAACAAATATTAAAAATTTATCCTAAAGGCACAATCAGTGATTGACGTGAGATTTATGCATGATAGACCTTTGGAAAATGATAGAACTTTCTTTGTATGTAGTTGAACTTACATGTTTGCAAGGAACACCCAGCTTCTTGAGCTTGAGGGTGCGACAGACAAGAAGCTTGTGGAAATCACCAATTTCTGTTTCAAGCTTAGCAACGTGGGATTCAACTCCCTTCCCTATTCCATTTAGAAACTCAGGGATTCCAACCTTCACTGCACCAACAAGCATTAAAAAACAAAACTTTTATCCACCCATTAGTCTACCAATACCTAAAAGAACAAAACTAGCACACATGCGAGGACACTCAATACCGTAGTACTAACTAATCATGATGGAAATGAAATGGAGGCATTAGTTACCGATGTAAGGAGTAGTAGATTTGGAGAAGAATCTAGAGGAATGAGGTGAAGGAGGGGCTAATGTTGAAGGCAAATTGGTCCTAATGATTCGCTGAATCCATGCCATATTGCCTTCTACTTCTAAACCCTTCAAAAGCTTTTCATCAACCAATTGATAAAAAAACAGCTACTACTTCACAGTCCAAGCAAGCGCCCATCTCCGTCCGAATGCAAAACAAGATGCTTGTGGTCATTTTGGGCTGCACATGGGCCGGGCTAACGTGTGAAGCCCAAAAACAAATCACTCGTTAGCTCTTAACTTTCTGTGAGTATTTGTTTTTTGGGATTGGCAAGTTTTCTGTTTTTCTGGTGCCTGTGAAATTATAGGCCCACATTGTTTTTTCTGTCGATGGTGTTTGTGATTATTGCCCTCAGGGTCAGGGGGGAGCAAATCATAACTGAAACAAAATAACTAAACCAATTCAAGCTCTATTCGATTAATTTATATTTTAAGTATTTTGGTTTTCAGTTTTGATTAGATTAATCAATAATGATCCAGTTAAAACAGAAAAATATATTTTTAATTCTTATATAAAATATTGCCTCTTATATGATGATTATGTGGTATTGTAATATATATTACAATGCTTTATAATTTTATGATTAATATATACTATAATATGTTTTATAAATAATATGGAACTCAATACATTTATTTATTTTATATATAGTCAAATATAATATTTGATAAAAAATATTAAAATTAAAATTCAATTAACCAAGACAAAATATTTTGATTAATACAGTGTCAATTATTAGTTAAATTGGTTTTAATTTTGTTTAAAATTGTTACTATTCCATTTTTTGATTTTCTTGGATTTGTACCATAACCCGAACTTAAAAATCTAATAACCCCAATCCAACAAAGCATCATTATATGTAAAACAACGAGAACACCATTTTTGAATAAGAACATGATCTAGGTATTTTATTGTTGTAAGATAGTTAACCGAAAATTTGTAATCCGACTTGATCAAAAAAAAAGAAAATTTGTAATCCGAACTTACAAAGGAAAGTCAGCACCGTCATTTGGTTGAGCGACATTTTGTGATGACTTACGACAAACGTTGGGCCTAGATGCAATACTTTACTGAGATTAGAAAGCTGCCTCTAGTGAAATTTTTTGTTTAACATGTTTCTATCTTTTAACTCGATCATATGTTATTGTTAGACCACTACAGGAGAATTGAAGTTTCAAAAACACAAAAAATGTTTGCAAATGTGTAAATATGTGTTCAAGAAAAAG
Organism: Mimosa pudica; assembly: GCA_029929735.1. Lineage (NCBI taxonomy): Eukaryota > Viridiplantae > Streptophyta > Magnoliopsida > Fabales > Fabaceae > Mimosa > Mimosa pudica. The sequence goes on along the minus strand of JAKELP010000013.1, from coordinate 17,663,117 downwards.
TGAAGTTAATTCTATTGATGAGTTGACAGTTGTTGGATCACTAAATGTTTACACAGATCTTGAGGTTGTTCACTCACACGGAGGAGCACTGAAATTTGCCACTATTTAACTAAAATATTTAGAGGATTGGTTTGACTCAACGATAAACCTGTTTGTCTAGAGATCTAAAGTTATGGGTTCGAATCAGCCACTTTACAAATAGTATAAATAGGTTACCTAATATATTTTTTCGCCAACACCCTCACCAGTCACTAGGGGTGGGAATGGTCCAGGCCTGGCCTGGCCTGGTCACAAAATGGTCTGGCCTGTGGTATAATTGATCGGTGTAACATCCTAAAAAATTTAATTCAGGATTAGAGAGTGTTTTGGGAAATTTTTGGAATTTTTATGAATTTTTGGTGATTTTTAGGACATTTGGAAAATTTTGAGCAGTAAATGTGCATATAATTAATTAAGAAATTGAGGAGTTTGAAATGTGAGGGAATGGAAATACCCAAAATATTTTGAAAGTTAAGAAGATTGGAGGCTGGTTTAAGTGGTTTTAAATTATAAGAGTACACTATGGCAAGTTTGGGCTGCAAATTATCAATAACCCACCCTATAAACACTAAACCAAACAAAGCCCTATCCCCCTTATGACACCAAAAACACGGCCTCCATCCTCCCTCACTCTCAAACCATTCGTCCTCCTCCTCCCTCCCACTCTCAAACTCGATTTTCTCCCTGCCCTCCTCAGTGTCCAGCGGCTCGGACGGCAGTGACGGCGGAGAAGTTGTAACCGGCGCGGCCCCTCCTCCCATTTCCCTAGTGTCTTCATCTTTCTGATGTTCAGTAGTACCCTTCACGTCATCCTTGTTTCCTCTTCCTCTCCTCCGCCTTGCGATTTCCGGCGGTCAAAGACGCGGCGGCGCCGACGACCCCCCTCACAAATTCATCGTCCTTTTCTTCTTCCCTTCATCATTCTCACCGACACCATCTCCTGTCTCACTCCCTCGCGTCTTCCCTCCTCCTTGCTTCTTCGTTTCCGGCGAGCCTTTGACAGTCCGGCGGTGCACAAAGGTGAAAACTTCGTGGGTAAGCTTTTCCTTTTCTTTCTTTCAGCCTCTTAGTTTCTTTTTGAGATTCTTCAATGTTTTGACTCTTCTTCACTTCTCTCTTTGTTCCCCTTCGATTCTGGCATTTCCGGCGACGGCGAGCACAGGCCAGACCGGTGGGAATGTACAATGAATTTGGGTGAGAACCTCCTACCTATTCTTACTCCTTTTACCTCATTTTTGGGCGAGATTGAGAAGGGGCAAATTTTAGGGTTTCAATGGCCAACGAGTTTTGAAGAAATTAAGGTTCAAAATTTGTAATTAGTCGTTGTAGAAGCTTGTTTAAGTTGTGATATGCCTCATGTGTGGTTTTTCTGTTTTGATGGAATGTTTCTTAAGCCTCTTCTTTGTTATGGCCGAAAATACTCTAAGAAAAGAGATGTTCTTGCAATTCCTTAAGCTGTTGATTGATAGCAATCTGTTGAATATATGTGTATTGTTATTTATAAGATATATGCATGTTGGAGTGTTTGATTTTGCAAGTTTAATGGAGGATAAATTGTGTTTGGTTCTATGCTTTCTTTGGGTGTTTAGAGATTCAAATTGAAATAGGTAAATCATGGCTGAGATAATGAAAATGAATGATTAGAGCTGAGGATAATATTTGTTCTTGCATATTGAGCATAAATTTTAGCTATAGGTGATGATTATCCATAAACATAATTTTGAATGAAAGATTAATGAGGCATATAAGTAGGATTTCACATTAATTTCCTGGAAATTTGGAATATAAAATAATGTCTGAACTTTCTTACCTTGGTAGGTTTAAGTCACTTGTTGTTACACTTTCTATTTTGGGGTTCCAAAACTTTATTGAAGTTGCAGGATGTTAATAGGTAAAAGATGAAACTTTAACTTTTACTCTTGTGTTTTGAATGCGGGATTGAACTTTGATTTGAGTCTGTAGCATTTAATGAAAGCCCAAATTTTGGGCAGCTTGTGGTTCTCTGTTTAGTTATTGGTTAGGCTGACTGATATTTCACCACTGTTTTGGTGTTTGTTTAGATTTGTTTAAAGAGCATACGTAATTGATTTCATGTTCAGTTGGTCATGAGTACAGTGGAGCAAATTTATGTGTTACACGAGTGATTAAATTGTGTATTTGATGAGATGTGATGTGTCCAAAGTTCTCTACTTCTTATAGGTTAATGGCTGAACTTGTTCTTTCTAGATTTTCCATTTCTTTTGTGAGGAAATTGTTGTTGTTGTATATAGAGAAATGAAGGAAATTAAGCATGAGTAAAATGATGACAGTGTTAGAAATATAAATGTAAATTTAAGCATTCTATTACAATGGCTGCTAGTATTAGAATGAAAATGGTAGGCTTTATTTGTAAGTATTGCTATGATTCTATTTTGTGTGGTAAGTGAGAACCAAAATGAATCTTCAGTGCTTGGGAATATAATATGTAATATGGGGAAAAAGGGTGATACTATCTTTTTGGATTAATAAACTATCACACATATTGAGTTTTTAGGTGATTTGAAGTGGTTGAATTTCATTTGGGTTATCTTTCGATTATCCTTAATGTTGATGTGTGTGGTGAGACTTATTTTGTGAGTTAAGCTCATCAATTGAAAATGTATAAATGATTTTTGTTGATGGATGTTCTTTTTCGTAAGGATTGTTGTTTTACTAATGTGTAAATCTGAACTTCCCTTTTTCTTCATTGTATGATTTGGTTCGTGGTTAAGCCATTGAAATGACAATATAAAATGTGGCTAGCAAGTATACGATGTTAAAGTTATGCTTGTTGACTTATTTAAAATGATTCTTGTTTGTATAATTGGAGGGTTAGTTGAGTTGTAGGGTTGATTCTTTGAAAATGTGTGTGTGTTGTGTTTTATATTTAATGATTAATTGGGAAGATGAGAATGATGAGAGCTATTATTGATGTTCTTTCCCTTTATGGTTCTTGCTTTAGTTAACATGTTATTGATTGGAAGTCATTTGAAGAATTGTTAGTAGGCTATATGTTTACTTGGATTTATCATTCATAGTTATTTAATAATGGTTATTGTGGATGAATGATTATGCTTGATGTGAACTATGTTGGTGTTAAATATTGAGAACCAAAAGAAACAAGTGAAAATGAATGATTTTAATAGTCAAGGAAGAATTAGCTTAAATGAAAGTGGTTGGGTAGTAAAGGGAATACAAGAGAGACGTTAAACATTGTGAAGTATAAATGATACTAATTTATTATTCTACACTACATCATTATAGGATTGATTGTGATTTGGTTGTTTGGCATCAAGAAAGAAAGGATGAGAAATTGCGTAAAATTGCTGGGCGGCAGGTAATCACACTTAACCTTGCTATAACATTGAGGGTGACGTTAGTTGGGATTTTTAAAATCCTTTCTCACCCTCTTTATATATATAAAGTCTTTGAAATGTTATTTTTATACAAAATAGGCTATAGGGTGCCTTTCCAATGTGATTATTTTCATATAAAAGACTTTGACACATTATATATGTACTATTCTGCTTGGTGGTTGTTATTGAGCTGGAATGATGTGGAAGATATATATAGGTATAATGTTTAGATAGTGGTTTGAGAGGTTATGAAGATAGAAAAGAAAGTTGGAAGTTGAGTTTGAGATTATGGAGAGTTAGGTTGTGGAAACCATGCTATGTTGACATTGTGGTATTTAAGGGAATTTTGATATTGAAGGGAATTGTGATTGGAATGTGGAGATTGTGATGAGATATTGACAGGATATGGTGAGCATTGCATGACACTGGTTTATATATGTACTATCGCGCGATGATAACTGTCGATTGGCCAATCGACAGTTATTTGTACTGAGGATCCTTTTCAGATTGATTGGATCGGGGATCATAGGTCGACTTATTGAGAGAAGTGACCTACGGTTGTTTTGGCATTGAAGAGCCCAACCGCCCCTACGGTTGTTTGGCATTGAAGAGTCCAACTGTTCCCGTTCTGCAATGGAAACAGAACTGGGGTTCCCCCTCTGGAGATTGCCAGAGAGGGAAATTGTCCCCTCATTATGGAGAGGGACAACAGTGTCAAATCATATAGTGAAGAATAAATGCTTGAAATGCACCGTGGTGGCACAATGCATCTTTAGGCAAGTGTGAGGGTTGTTATGGTAGTAATAGTTGATTGGAGTATGGAGATAATGAATTGATTTGGTTTGGATATTATTGTTGGACTTGAGTGATGAATGGAAGAAGCCTTGGCATGTATGTATATATATTACTGAATTTAAAATGTGGTACCCTTTAGACGCCCTCGCTACCGCACATCTCATTGTTATAGTGAGTTAAGCGGTGATTACTGGGACAAATTGTCTCATCCCACGATTACTGACATTTTTACAGGTATTCATGCGCAGACGCAGACAACAGGAAAGGGAATTAGGTATTAGAAGCTATATAGACTATTTTGAATTGTATATTGCCAATTTGTATAGGTCTGCATTCGTTTCCGCATGTATATATCTATTTATTGTCTAATATCAACTAGTTTTGTTTATTAACCATGTTAGACAAATCCTTTCTAACATGGTTAGCAATAAATTATCCATGATAGCAGCTGTGTTGTATTAGTTTATTCTTTTCTATCATGGATAATATTTTAATCATTAGGATATTCTTTTTCTAACTATGATAGAGATATTGATATTATGGAAATTCCTTTTTCTATCATAGTTAGTAAAGATATTATGGAACTAAAAGAGATGTCACAGGTTAATTAGAGAATTAGTAACAGTATGTTACAATCGGCCTGAGTCTGGCCTGTGGCCTATTACAGACAATTTTTTTTAGCCTGAGCCTGGCCTGTGGCCTGGATTGGCCTGGCTATTAGCCTGTTAGGAGGCCTGATTAATTAAACATACTCAATAAGAGGTTTAGAAATATGAATGATGGGTAACATCATTTGAATAAATGTTTAGAGAATGTGCGACGATAAACACACTAGAATATAATATGATATAATTGTAATTTTATATTAAGAATCAATAAAAATAACATCAATTAATATAGTAACATAATTTTTTATTTAAATAAATATTATTTAACTTCTTAATAGGCCAGCCTGATAGGCTAATAAGTTTTTTTCCCAAGCCTGAGACTGGCCTGTTAAGCAAAACAGTTCAAAAGAAAAAGTCTGGGCCTAGGCCTGGCCTGGATATAAGGAGGTCGGTCCAAGGCCTTAACGGTCCAAGTCATAGGCCCCTGATAGTCGGCCTGGGCTATTCCCACCCCTACCAGTCACCAAGTAGAGATTAGAGTTGATGAGTTGACGCTTTAAGTAAAATATTTAGGGAAGGAAGCTAACAATGAGCTACACTCACTATACTCTCAGGCTGTGCCAACTTTTTATTCGGCTCTAGATGACTAGATGTCCACTCTCTAGCTTCTCTTTGATTAGTTGCTGCCGTGATGTGATGTGTTTTGTAAACTCCTGTAAGAGTAACTCTTTTTTTTTGATACAGACCTGTAAGAGTAACTCTTGTCCTTGTCATCTTTAATAAAAAAACCCAATATGGTAACCATAATAATAATAAATATATTTCCAGACGAGTCGGACGTGGAAAGGGTTGAGAATTGGTGCATCCTGCGGACAGAATACACTGAAAAATATAGGGAAGTTTAACTGATTAAGAAAGGAAACTGTTTGAAATTGATGGCCAGTCATGGTTGGTTCATTTGAAGGCGCTTAGGATACGGATTCGGTTATGATTAGACCCCAATTACTTGAAAATCTTAATCCCCGATCCCCATGCTATGACAAATAATGTAGGTAGGATTATGTAGGCAACTAAAAGCAAGAGCCTTAAGAACATAACACTAAATTTTTAGGGACAATTATATATAGATCCCAAATAATAGACTTAATTTCAAAGAAGTCTTATGGAGTTGTTAATAACTACCATTAACAATAACAAGTGTAATCTTGCCTTCATTAATAAGTGGTAACAACTCATTGAGACCTCTTTGTAATTAAGTCTTTTATTTGGGACATAGATGCAATTGTCCCAAAATTTTAACCCATGGCATGTGGGTTTAGTGGCGAAATGATAGAACAATGAGCGTCGGGTTGTTCATCTAGTCGCGAGTTTGATTCCCAGGGAGTGATACTTAATTGTATCTCCATCACGAAGCTTTAGGAGACATCTTCAAAGCTAAGACACTTAACATAATTCTCAGTCCTACAGGATCGTGGGTAGGGACAAGCGTCAAGAATTAATTGTCTTGCTCTTGAACAGGGTTGAGCCCAAACCCTTTCCTAAAATTTATTCACCTAAAAAACACTAGAATTTTAAAGAAAACTGAAAACATTAAACGGAGACGGTAGTTAGATAAATAGATGATAGCATTATAGGATTAGGTCTCGGGTAGTAGATGGGGGATGGGTTCATGCCAATAAATAGGTCACCTTCCCAACTACATAGCGCATGATCCACTTCCTCCTTTAATGTGCCTTCAATATGTGAGCCCAACCTTGAGCGTTGAAATTAGACACCACGTTAAGTTTCCCTTTCTCGTTTTCCCACTTTGCCCCTCTTTATTGCCCCTGCCCCCACGTATTCTCTTGTAGTTTATGACATCTTGAAGGGCAATTCCAGTGTCCCCCAACTATTTATAACCCCATCTCTCTCCCCAGCTTCCCTCATCAACCAAACACTATTTCATTCACTGACTCAACTACAGAGATCAGCAAAAATGGCTCAGATCACAGAGGAAATCAGGTCAAAGGCAGAGATGTACTATGGGGATGAAATGTGCCAGGAGAAGTCAAAGCAACTGCTGAGGGAAATAAATCTGCCCAATGGACTCTTGCCTTTGAAAGACATGGAAGAGTGTGGAATTGTGAGGGAGACAGGGTTCGTGTGGCTGAAGCAAAAGCAGGCCATGACCCACAAGTTTGAGAAGATAGGGAAGCCTGTCTCTTACGAGCCTTTGGTCACGGCTGTTGTTGAGCCTGGTAAGATTAAGAAGCTCACTGGCGTTAAGACCAAGGAGCTTTTGATTTGGGTGACCCTCAGTGACATTTATTTGGATGACCCTCCTACCGGTAAGATCACCTTCAAGACACCTGCAGGGTTATTTAGGTCTTTTCCTGTTTCCGCTTTCGAAATTGAGGAGAACGCAACTGGTGCTAACAATGATGTGGCTGAGCCTGAGGCTGCCACGAAAGAGGACAAGCCCATCCCTGAAGTTGAAGTTAAAGAGGTCTGAAAATCTGTGTTTTTATTAATATATCCGAAAGTTGTCTCTTCATGTTTATTTTACTTAAGTCATATTTGTCCTATCATCAAGCTAGCTAGCTTTTACTGTCCCTGAGAATAATGATCCTTCTAGCTATACAAGGAGTTAATTATTCTTTCTTTCTTTTTTTGTTTTTGCCCGATCACATCGTGGAGTTATAAGCATTGAATTCCAGTATTTCTTCTGAAAGTTCAAGTTATATATATATACACACTCTACCAAGTATTTGGCTTTGCTGATTGCTATAAATTTATACGAGTTGGCCGTTTTAGCAGCGATCTAAAATAGTTATGGCAGGACCACTTCATGTATTTGTTTACCTAAAAAACGGGTTCAATTGGCTATATATTGCATCCGTTTGACTATTTGAGTGCCATTACGATGTCTCTAATTGCTCGATTAATGAAACGCGAAGAGCGTACCATAATAACCAAAAAAAAAAGAAGAAAAAATGTCCATGCTCGATAAATCTTAAAACATCATCGGATCGGAGGATCCAAAATGAAAGTAGAAAGATGCCCCCCGCTCCCGCCATTTTTGTGCTGATGAAACTTGCGAGATCTACGATTAATTTATTTTAAGTTAATTATTTAGTTTTTCAGTGTTTGTTTATTATAGTAGAAGTTAAGTTTTATTTTAATTAATTTTAAAAATATTCTCATCAACATTATTTAATTCAAATAATATTACTCAACACATGAAATGTGAAAAGGGTAAGTTATGGCAAAAAATAATATAAGAGTCCCATAAGCCGTCCATCCTTTTCTCTCCTCAATCACACTAAACGCATGAGGGGAAATCGAAGGCTATAGTGGTATCACTTGTTAAATTTAGTGTGTTCATATGACCAGTCTTTAATTTCACTATTATTCAAAGAAATCAGATGGAATAACCATCAAAAGGCTTTAGCATTTCAATTATTTTGCACACATGTTGACGTGAAATATAAAAGATTAAGATGAAATCCCTTTATCTTTTCCCCTTCGGTTTTAGTGCCTATCCCATAGATAGGTAAAGTGGTATTCTTCTACTCTGCATCATTCAAATAAAACTTTGCAATTACAACTATTAAATTAAAACTATATTTGTGGACAAAATAAATGATAGTTAAGAGATTAACTTTATTTTTGATTATATACCAATTAAAATTAGTTTCACGTAAAAATCATATACTTTAAATATTAGTTTTGGACCATCCAAATTAAATTTGTACAGAGAAAGGAAGAGCACCACCCTATTCATTGAAATAGATGCTGAAACCAAATTCCCACGGTCACACTTGATGCATGGGTGGAAATCTTAGTCTACACTCGAGAGGGCTTGTTTGGTAGTGAGAAAGGAGAGAAAGTGACATGTAAATAATTGAACAGTTAAGGGGTAATATGGTCATTTACATATATCTTGGGCCCACAAGTTTTCTCTCTCTATCTCACACTTTTTCTGGGGCCCACAAACTTTACTTTCTAATCATTACCTCTACTTTCCATCTCTTACCCTTTCCAATTCTAATTCTTTACTTTCTTTCTTTCTACCAAACAGTAACACACCCTAAGAAATACGGAGTACTACGTTAATACAAGTTGTGCCTAACATGATGATTGGACAGGCGCAAAACAAAAAACGGAGGCTTGCCTTTACTCTGTTTGTTTATCCAAGCATCATCAGCTTAAATTTTGAATGGTGCAAATTTAATAGTTATTTACATTATTGATTTTAAAATTTAAAATAATTTTGTGAGATTCGGCGATTTTCATTCATTCATCTACAATTTATATTTTTCTTTTTTTTTATCAAAAATAATTTATACTTTGTTAAAAGATTTTTAAAAGAGTAGTATTTTGTCAGATTGAATTTTGAATTGTACAGATAAAGTAATCATAATTTACATACTCCAACATATATTACATTTTTCACCATATAACTATAAATTATTTAGATCCAGTTTTGACAGTTTTAGAATTATTCATCTAATATTTTATGGTTTAAGAATACAATTTAAAATACTACTTTAAATTACAACCTAATAAAAATTGAATTCTCCATCTCCTTACTATCCGATCGATAACCTAATAATACAATCAAACAGTTCAATATAATTACTTTTTTTTTTGGTCGGACAGTTCAATATAATTACAATCTCCCCATTTTATAAAGGAGCAAGCATGCATGCAATCTTTACCGTGAAAGATTTCCATTATATAACAACGTAAGGCCATTAGCAAATCACGTTCCTTCAAATGTTAAATACAAACAAATACTGCTGAGAATTGTCTAGGCGAATTATACGCAAGTGATTACATGCATTTAAGAAGGGTTTTAGAGAAGACAACAAATAGCTCCCCAAGAATTAAGAGAAAGAAAACAGAGAATGCAAGAACAGGGCAGATATTGAAGTAGTCAACATGCATGACGCAGAATATGGAGTCGTAAGAGTTTAGCACCATGAATATGGAGTTTTCCTCGGATTCTAGTGACGGACTTAACAATAGGCTCTCGCTCTGCCATTGCCATATTCCACACTGCTATTTGGATTAGATATATATGGTCTCTCATATCTTTTCGGTATAATATTCTCCTTCTCCTTACTCCAACTTTAATTTCTTTGTATCACCTTCCACACCAATCTTTATGGTTCTTTCTTTTTCATAGTTAAAATAGTGACTACATTCTCACTCTTCCACGGACCAGTTTACATTCAAGACATCTACATAATGTTCAAGAAAAAGGCAGACTTGGAAAACATGCTGTTGGAGGCAGCTGGAAGGACCAGTAATTCTGTCAAAAAACGAAAGACTCTTCGAAAATCAAGTTCTAAAGACGAGGGCTCATATTCTGATGGTGGAAATGAATCCAAAGATGAAGACTCCAATGATAAAGCTGATGATTCAGCCAAGAAGCCATCCATATCTCAGACCCTTGTCCCCATAAAGAAGAGGTTAGACCCCACAAAAATACTTCCCCAACAAAATGATAATGACAATGATGAAGGAGAAGCTTCTGATCATGATGGTGGAGAATCCAGCAATGAATCTGACGTTGGCAGTGATCTTTACAAGGATGAAGATGACAAAGAAAGGCTGGCCAAAATGACAGAACTTGAAAGAGAGATGATCTTGTCTGATCGTGCGGCCAAGAAAGGTGATAAAGAATTTAAGGAACAGTTGAGATTGAAGAAGAAGGACAATTCAAAGAGTGCCAAATCATCAAGATCGGAAACTACTCCATCTTCTGTCAAGGTACGTTCTTCGACTAGATATGCTGAGAGGTCAGCATCCAAACTTGATGCTTTGATTGAATTGAGAGCCAAACGTATGAAGCATCAAAACATCAACGCTCATGACGAAACCACCAAATCAAAAGGCTTGAGAACAAGATCACAGGGCAAGAGAAAACTTGCAGCTCAAGCAAGCTCAAGTGGCTCCAGTCAGAGTGAGAACATGAGTGACAGAGAATTGTCAGACCCCTATGATGCGGCATACAGTGATGAGGATGAAAAAAGCATGGTAGAATCAGAGGCTCCAACATTTGAGGACATTCTTGAGATTACATTAAGGAGGTCAAAACTAGCCAAGTGGTTGAACGAGCCGTTCTTTGATGAGTTAGTTGTGGGTTGTTTTGTGAGGATTGGGATTGGAAAATCGAACTACGGACCTGTGTATAGGCTCTGTATGATCCAGAGTATTGATGATAGTTTACCTGATGAGAGACAGTACAAGGTAGAAAATAGAGTAACTCACAAGCGTTTGGTTTGTGTGTGGGGAAGTGATAAATCGGCAGCTAAATTTGAGATGTCAGCAGTATCAGATTCAGCGCCATTAGAGAAAGAATATAATCAGTTGATGAGAGAAATAGAGAGGACTAGCAGCCAAATGGCAAGCAAGGAGGATGTAGAGGAAAAGAGGGAGGCTATAAGAAAAACTAACTCATACATATATTCAGCAGCCACTGTGAAGCAAATGTTAGAGGAGAGAAAGGGTAAGCCTTTGAACATTGCAGTGGAGAAGGACCGTTTGAAGAATCAGTTAGAGATAGCAAAAAGTGAACATAATGAGGAAGAGGCTGGTAGGATCCTCACAAGGCTGCATGAACTAGAATCAACTCGGCAGGCTCGAGCAAATGATGTGAAGGCCAGAAGGCTGGATGAGATGAACAAGAAGAATAAAATGGAGAATTTCAAAAATTTGTCTCAGCTTAAACAAGCAAGAGAGAGTTTAAAAACAAGAGATGGGTATGATCCCTTTTCTAGAAGATGGGCAAGGTATAAAAATTACTTCTCCGGGGAGAATGAGGAGAGTACTGGAGCTAGAGAAGGTAAAGAACAAAGAGATATGATAGAGGCATGTGAGACTCCAAGGAAGGTTGGTGTTAATGCCACAGAAGCAGCATTGCGAGCAGCTGCTGAAGCTGGGAGGCTAATAGATACGGTTGCACCAGTGGATCATACAACAGAAGTAAACATGTTGCATGATTTTGAGCTACCAATTTCATTGGCTGAACTTCATAAATGTGGTGGACCACAGGGATTCAAGGATGTATTCATGGAAAGGAAACAAAAAGTGGAAGCTATTGTTGGGTGCAAAGTCCCTGAGAACGATGGGCGTAAACATGTTTCAACACTATCCATCAGTGACTACAAGAGAAGAAGAGGGCTCTTGTGAAAGTGTTAAAATTTAAAATAAATTGATGTAAGATTGGCGAAAATATCATCTATCATCGCATTCATACAAGTGTATTCATTTGAGGCTGGTGCCCACCGTTGCCATAAAATCCATACCATCAAAAATTTAGTTTAGACCGTCTAAATATAATGTTATTTTTGAATTATAAATTTATTTCTTTAGAGGTGTTTTTTTTGCCAAAAGAGGTCACTTTTATTAGTCACCTAAACAAACCAAAACAAATTACACACTTGAAGATGGAGTTGAAACTATCGAGGTAAGGTAACCAATGAGAATCACTTATAAGGACATGAGTTACATATAGACGAGAAACAACCCCTGGCCTCATCAGTGAAAAGAAGACCTTCAACACAATAAAAGCAATGTACAAAACGTTGCTTGTTGCAAAATTCAATTTACATCGTGTCCTATGGAACTCTAGATATACACTAACCTATGTCTGTATGCGCGAGGTATTCTGCCTATACAATTCATAAAATGCAAAAAATATAAAATAAAATAATGGTCACATCAGAAATTGAAACCAGACAGCACTACGGGAGCATATTTTCTTGCCTCTCTTGCTAAGTGAACAAGATCACATTTTCGCTAGCCGTTAATCTTCCTCAATGAGTAAACAGTGTGCCATTGTTGGATTCTTTAAAAGCATTTTGGATGCAAGGAACCCAGCTACTGTCCATGTTTGATAAAGCCGTGATTGTTTTCCAATGAATTTTCCAGAGGGGGAGTCATAATATTCAGGCCAACAATCTGTTGGCAGTCGTTTTTCGGCCAAATCAACAGCTTTCTGAGCTAGACTAATTCTCCCCATCTTGATGCATGCCAGCGTGAACTGAACTTACAGGGACATTAATTAGAAAAAAGTATACAATACAGTATTTCACAACGAACTATAAAAATGCAAATATATTCTCCCTCACAATCAACAACCCATAAGAGTACTCTCCTTTTTCCCACCTATGTCTGATTGGTACGTCTGGTTTTATAGTGTCCTCTTTTTTCACATGCAGCCTATATCCTATGGTCAGTGTCATGGTAATAAGTGGCTCACTAGTCCAGGCCACCAAGACACAATAACACACCACAACATGAACCTACCAGCACACTATAAAATCAAAATAAGGTTACCTGCCAGAGGAGTGTTGGCCAAGATCCACCATTGTGATATGACCAAGGCCTGCACAATTTCAGCAAGGAGTTTCAATCAAGACTCATAGCATAGAAGCAATTCTGACTATAAGGAGATACATACATTAAATAGAGAAAACGATAGAAGAGAAAGTAACAGAATGAACTTACGTATTTTTTGGGTCACTACCAGTTATTATGTGATATTCTTCTTTTTCCAACGCAGGATAGCATATCTTCATAGGCATATGCCCCACAAGGTCTTCCCATTTAATTTCTATGAGATTTAAAATAGCCTCATTCTGTTGTTGGGTTCCCAAAGATGAGACAACAGACCAAATATTGCCTAGCATGAAAAACCTGAAATCCATTTGAGATGGCTGAAGGCTGCCAATGAAATACCCGCCTCCCTCTGGAATCCAATTCGTTAGCCATGAAGGGATTTGATCTGGGTATATGTTGAACCTGTTAACGGCACCAAAGGAGTATTCTTCTGTATTATACCTGTACATCTCGTTTAACTTTTTTATATCCACCCAATAGTAGTCTCTAATGTGGCATGTCAGGGCAGTTATTCTCTGGTAAATGGTATCTACAAAATTCTGATCATTTTTGTTAAGTATCTCACAGGAGCATCGGAGTGCTGAGAACAATAGTGCCTAAAGGGAAAACCATATAACAAATTTTAAAATTTTTCATCTTACAATTGGAAAAGATAAATTTTTTTTCCACTAAATATTCTATAGGCATCAATGAACATCCCTAGAGGCTAGGGCAAGAACGACAAATCGACATAAAATCTCATCAACACCCCATCATTAGTAAAAGAAAAAATAATAAAGGAACAGTAGATTCTAAAATTCATAATGCAGCTGATGCATGATCTAGAAGAACCAAAAAATATCTTTACAAAAAAAACCCAGCAATGGAACCAAAACATAGCAAAGAGACACTCACTTGAATCTCAAGAGGGTGGCCATAAATGCCCATTCTCCTGTCTATCATGCAAGAACCATCTGTGACTAACGGAGAAGGAATCACACCAAAACCATGAGTCAAAAACATCTTAAGGACCATTTTCAAGCCATTTTGAACTTTCTCCCTATTTTGCAAACTAAAGTCACCACTGATCCTCCCATAAACCCGCAACAAGAATATCCACCACAGACCTGTCACTATATGACTGTCAAATAATATTCTTGAGAATGAACATTCTTTACATGCACTAGCTAGCAACCTTTGCAAAAAGTTCTTCTCCACTATACTCATTATATATTCAGAAACCCACAAAATACTGACCTGAGTCTACAGGAACAACACGACCTATTGCTGATTCACCGAAATCAGGATGTGAAAATTCTGTAAACGTCCCATCCTTACGAAACCAGCGGTTAACTTTGAAACTTGCTGGCATCAAACCCGGCTCAGGACTATAGGAATTCACGGTTTTCGTCCAACGCTGATAAAATTAATAAATGGGTGAAAACCCGTCAGCCTTGAAATCTTAAACAACATGATACAACTACAAACATTTGAGTGCTACTGCCAAATCATACAAACACTGATGAATTGGATAGCCATATGAAATATGATGTAATACTATCAAATAGAACTTCTTCCAGAAACTTGCTTCATATGTCCCAGCTAATAGTTACCACGCACGGATAATGATATAGAGAATAAGAATCACATAACGCCAACAACTATACTACTACGTACCTCCTCCAGTCCTAAATATAGGACCTAATTGACTTTTTTGGGAGAGGTTAAGGTTGCGAAATAGGCTATTAAATCATAACGTATTTGATATATTTTTAGATTATACATTAGTTTATAAGTAAAATAAATTAATCCAAGGGAAAAAAATTAGGTAAATCAATTTATAATTAACTTATTTTGCT
Organism: Mimosa pudica; assembly: GCA_029929735.1. NCBI lineage: Eukaryota > Viridiplantae > Streptophyta > Magnoliopsida > Fabales > Fabaceae > Mimosa > Mimosa pudica. Next base: position 17,648,072 of record JAKELP010000013.1, on the reverse strand, counting down.
TTTTTTATAGGATTTTCTAAAAAAGTCAATTAGGTCTTATATTTAAGAGCGGAGGGAGTATAATGACCAGGAAACACAACTAATAATACACTATGTGCAATCATGAGGTGAGATTAGTGATTAGATTAATTACCAGGAATTCCAATATTTCGAGGAGAAAGTTCCTGACAATCTTATGTTCTCCTGCGAGCATAAAAGCAAGCGCAGAAGGAACGAAGTCGCGAACAAAGACTTGATCATAGTTCAACGGTCGCTTAGTATGATTAGGATCTTTGGCTGCCACCGTCCCCACAGGACGGTTACAACATGTCACAACTGCATTCTTCAATATTCGCCACGCCTCTTTTTCCACATCTGTTGAGAAACCGCGAACCCCACATGAAGAAACTCTAGCAATGACAGAAAGGTCCATTTTTTCTGTTGAACTTAAACTGAAGAAGAATCTTGGAATAGCTTTCTTGGAAGAAACAGTGAAGCGACCAACGTTGAAAGGAAGAAGCTTTGAGGAATGCTTGACCACATGTAATAAGCGGAAAGAAGATGAAGTCCAGTAATGAAGAAGGAGAATCTTGCGGGAGGATTTCATGGTAAGATAGCTCATTGAAGCCGAATGAATGTGTTGAAACTTGAAATGCAGTCAAGAAAGTAAGAGAAGTAAGTGGAGTGTACGTGCATGTATCAAGAATTGAAGGAGCGTTGAAAAGGGTCCAACCAAAAAGGAAAGACGTTAGTTAGTTAGTTAGTTAGTTAGTTATTGAAGATATGGGAAAAGAGAAAAGTTAACGTGGAAGAAAAGTGACACTGGAATAAGCCAATAAGGCGGGAAAAAAAAAACGGTCCGAGAAAGCTAGGCGCCAGCCGTCACGAACCTGGTCACCTCACCAATTCAAAAAAACTAATCATATTTTGTATACCTGGGACAAAATTACAGTTAAATTGCCTGGTGAGATGTGTTTTTCTATTTTACATGAGAAGATTGTTACTTTTTTAGAATATATATACCGAGTTATTTATTTAGGCCTAGTTAACATTTTTTTAGAAATTAAGCCAGCTAAATGAGACACTTAATTATTATTGATATGTATGTTTTGAATATATCTTAGTTTAAGCCAAATAATTTATTTTATAGAAAATATTCAGGTAATTTATAAGTAATTTTTTCAACTTTCTTATGTTTTTCTAAAAACATTAACAATGTCTTATATTTAGGATTCGTGTCCTATAATTAAAATTGATTAGTATTTTTCTAAATGGGCTTCAAGTTCTAATATGTGATAGACATTATATGTCTTTCTACTCATGAATATGTATTGCCTTTTTCTATAAAAAAACAGTATACCATTGTTATTTAATTCTCATATACTCTGGTAAAAAAATCTCATATATCAAAAATTAAGAAGTTCTTTTACAATTTTACCTAAATGTGAGTCTCAAAGATGTTTACTATATACTGTGTTACACCTCTCTATTCTCTCTTAATTTTGTAATTAGGACCAAATGTTCTTTATACTTGTTTTTTTGTGACAAAATGTTCTTTAAACTTGCAGAAAAAGGGCAGAATTATAATTTATTAACTTCTTATCAAGTTTGGGAAATGTTATAATTTAAATTTGAGATGTATTTCTTTTATACTCAGTTAACATAAATTTGAGATAATATTGATTACCTTGTTGGACCCCATAACAAATTTGAGAATTGACTTGTATTTTCATGGTTTACCCATTCCTTTTCTATGGCTAGAGGATGATTTACTTATTCACTTGACACTTGCACATTTCTTATATTGTTTAAAAATTTATATTTGCTTCTTACGTCACTTCAATAAAATTTGCATGCGGCAAGGGAAAATTTATTTGGCAAAAAAAAAATAAACGAGATGTATAAATACTTCAACTCATGTTCGAAAGACAAAAGTGAAACATAATGGTAATTAACCTTAAAAAATAAAACAAGATGTACACTCATATCAGAATAAACCTATTTCACAATGAAAGTAAAACCAACCAAATTGCATTGTGGTTCTCGTTACACGTAACGAAATGCTGTTACATATATTATCACTTGTCATATGACCAAAAGCAAATGCAACATTATGACCTGACTTCAAATTCACCAGCTCGCGTTAGAGCTCGGAAGCCTTTATAGAAACGGTATGGTACGGTCTTCAAATCCAGTTTATCTATTTGTAAACCAGAGAGGGCAACACCCATAATCCTAAAACCCACACGAAATGTTGGAAAAACATGAAGCCGCTCCAATCCATTCTCAAGCACAAGTGTTCCAGACATTGAAGGGGCTTTATCTTTTGGCATCCGCCCAATGGACCACGTGCATGTCTGAGAAAACAAGACAGAGTATGAATGTACACTGAAATGATAGAGCTCTCAAGTTCACAGATTATATGTGATTCGTCTGAGTGTCCATATAAGACAGACTGTGCAGAAATACTGCTACTGCATAGAAATATAATAATCATGCCTAGTAGATACCTTGTCAGAAAGGATGTTCACTGTCCCGTGATTTGAAGTGAGATCAGCTGATAAAATGCAAGGAGGAAGATTGAACTGAACAGAAACTGAATCAATAGTCTTTCCAGGATCATTTCGTATTCCAACCATTACATTAACACGACAAGTTCCCCCATCTGATGTTAACTGTGGCTTCACATATATGGGGGTGCTCTTCAATTTTCTGACCCTGAAAACGTTAAAAATATAATTTGAGAGTGCAAGCCACTTTAAATACAAAGGAGCATCTACAAAGAATTAACAATGATAAACAAACAAAGATAAGCTATTATCACGGTGGTGCCATATCCTGATTTAGAAATTGACATCAAGCTGAGTAATTTACCTGTAGCTCATCAGCTTAAACTGCCCATCAGGAGGTACAAATGAGAGAACTTGATGAGATTCCCAAGGCCGAAATCGAACACAGCGATGGAACCTCACATCATCTAGAATAGAAGGATTTGCAAATGAAAGAGTCATATCAGGAATACCAGTGATATGGGAATTTACTTGAACTTCACCATTTATCTCACATTTCACCAGAACACCATCCCTGAAAGAACAGAACTTTGTAACAAACAAAACATGCGGCAAAAAGACATGAAGCACTAGGCAAGTATTCCTTGAATCAAATAAATCAAACAGTCGCCCCTTAGATGTCTACATAAAATCCAACCAGTCAAAGTTCCATATGTTCAAACCAAAAACATGCTATTCTCTGATATTCTAAGTAAAGATCATCCTATGTGTCCGATATCAAGAAATTTATTTAAGATACACCTTGATGAACTATCAAACACAGTGCAAATATTAACAGAGTGCATAAAACTTTTACATTTTACAGCTTACAGAGGCACATCTTCGCAATGTTTTTAAGGATTATTGGCAAACTAATCAATTGCTTTGTCACAGTCATATTTCAGGTTTTCCAGCTACTCTAAGGAATATCAACATTATGATATTTTTCTTATTTTTACACAAAATAACTCTAAATATTAGGAACTGAAAAAGAGTGCATGAAAATTTGAGCAGAGACCTGCTTATTATGGCATCCATTTCCTCAACAAGATCAACATACACTTCATTATTTGCATACTTCGGGTCAGCTGTTCTCCAAGGGACACAAGATGAAGTAGCACCTGGAAGGGTGTCACTCACATTTGAACTGCTGCCAGTCACAACGCTCAACATTTTACTAACAATATTTGGGGGAGCAATCATTTCTTGAAGGACATTAGGTTCAGTAGTTAGTGGGAAGCCATTGTCAATCATTTCATCTAGCAGCTGCCAGAATAAAACATAGTGACAGTTTGCATCAATGCAACACAGAGAAATGGACAAACAAAACAATAAGTCTACAACAATTGGAAAAAATGTTCAAATGAAAATACAATAGAAGGAGAACAGAAGGTATTACTATTTTTTGGGGAAAGTAAATCTAACTATATTTCTTCCTGGTACAGTTATTTAACTTCTCAACTCATATCCATGAGTAAGAATAAAAAATTTGGATACTGGAGTGTTGCCAACTATAAAATTGGCATATTAAATTCACACATCTATGCGTAAATAATACGGATAAAACCTATGATTCAAGGTTATCTATTTCCAACATCATAATATCACGAAAGTACCTCATATACAATAACGAAATTGTCTTTTATCAAGTCTTCATTCAACCCTCCAAGGTAGTCATTGAGGACATCAGCTACTCTACAAAGGAACTAAAAATCAGACAGTTAAAAACAAAATTACACCAATCCACACAGCACCACATTATAATTTGCAGAACACAGTTACCTCAATTGCCATCAATGGAGGCATCTCAACTTGGGTGCACGCCAAAAAAGTGATTCCCTCCCGAAAAACTTGAAAAAGATAATGTGTGGGGGATGCAATCACTGGTAGTTGCTAAATACAAACACGGTTATTAATAAATAAAACTCGAATGAAATAAAAAAAAATAAATTTCTGAAGAGAATGTGTAAATAATGTTCAGTGAGCTCCATATAAGTGATAAACAAACAAATACTACTTAAGTTTGTGATTATGAAAAATATACCTTGAAGGAATCACCTTGAGAAATGAGGTGGTCCCAGAACCAGGCACATATGGATCGATCTACGCGGTGGCCAGTGAGTTGTTTCTCTAGCATCACCTCTCTGAGAATGTCAGAGCAATTAAACATAGGAAAATACAAAGGAATTGGTTGAATTTACATCGTTCATTCAATCACCGATTTGTGCGTAAAAATTAAAAGTATTTGATTGGTATTAACGAAGAGAATGAAATGCAGTAACAGAAATAATTGACCCGGAATCGGAGAGAAGAAATATGCACTGAAGCATGTTTGATAAGGCGCTCTTGTGTGTGATCGATCCAAATCCAACTGCGAATTGAAGAAGTGAACGAATCTGCCAATCTGGTGCCAAAACCAGGCCAAAAACGAAAAAGAGGAACGCAACTCTTGTGAATTTCCATTTTTTTTCTCTTGGAAAATATATTTGACTCAATTTTTATTATTTAATACTACGATCATTGATGGTATTTCAATAAAAATCAACATTTTGTTATGAGATTGATATGTAAGTAATTTTTGTCTTAAAAGAATGTATATGTATATTTTTAAAATACGTGGAGAGTTGCGAAAGGGAGATCGAAGTATTTTATCTATATTATTTAATGGAGAGCTCTACAAGTTACTTGATTTTTTTTGGCTAAATTTGATTGCATTCAAAAATAAGTTTTGATCTTATAGCTAAATTTTGGGCTAAAATTTAAAATAGTGCACTTTTACCCCCTTTGTTGATAAAATATTAATGTTCATCGTTACATTTATACATTAATAACCTTTAAATTTGTAATTTTGGGTCTTTTGTACATTGAAATTTGTTGCTAATTTTTAGGAATAGTTAAATGAAAGTAACATACATTAATGAATGTTCAAGGATTATGTTCAAGTAAACTAAAAAGATAGAAAAAAGTTATTAAAAAATTTAATCATTTTCCTTTTTTGTGAACATTTCATCATTTTACTATTTATAAAAGTAATGAATGCATTCATAGACCACCTATTTTCTTAAGTTCGGACTTCGGACACACATGTTTATTATTTATAAAAGTTGCCATAATTGAAAGAATTTATTTCAAACCGAAAGTTAACCAACAAATATATAAACAATGTTTCAATTGAATGTGCGAATAAAAAAAGTTTCAATTAAATGTAAAATTCTTGTTGCAAGCTGTAGAACTGTAGTCACTAGTGAGAAAGCTGCATGTAATCGTCTGTTTCTAGTTGTACAATCTCAAGTGTAAAATTTAGTTTTGGCTCTGGCACAGACGCAAAAAATATAAATGACGAATATGATTTACATCTGAAATGAAGAAATTTCATATTGTGTCTGCTGTGTAATTTCATCAGTCTCACCCAATCCATTACATATGATCAAGTACAAAATTTCAGAATATCCCGTCTCGTACCTCTGATAGTTCCATTCAGACTCAACCCAATCCAATGCAGGCAGAAATAGCTGTTTTTTTACAAACCACCAAAGCGTATCCTACAACGCAAGTTCGGCTTACCATTACCATCATTGGTGACGGATAACTCAGACAACAGTGAATGCGGACTGTATGGAAGAGGTGAACCGAGAGGCAATTGTCTGAGTGGCAAATTGCTGAAACTGCTTCTTGGCGTCTGAGAACAAGATGAGCATACATAGTCAGAACTCAGAAGGATGTAGAACACTACCGCATGAAAAAATGACACGTGACGCAAAATTCATGCAGAGGATTTCTTAACATGCAGAAAAGAGGGAGGAGCAGTAACCATTTATGTTAAGAAACCACCACCTCTTTTGGTGTATTCTAGAAAGAGATGGGTTAAGAAAGATTCACTTAATTATCGTCATCTATGTTAGGAATGTGTAATTGTTTACTGCCATACTTAGTAGGGTTTAGGGAAGTTATGTTCAGTAACGAAGTTAGTCTACAAGTCCTTGTTACATTTCATATCAGGCATGAATGCAGTCTATCGAAGATGTCTCTATAGAGCTTACTACCTTCTCTATTTCTAGTTGTACAAGATTCTACTTTCTAGATCATCTCCTCTACTTATCCTTATCTACCTTCTCTATTCTCTCAATCTCTCAACTCCTATCCCTATACTACCAAAGATCTCACACTTTAACCAGGACCACTGCCATAACTTCTGGTATATTAAGTTTTTATGAGAAAGAAGAAAACTTACATTATACCCCTCTAACCCCGAAAAAAATTACAATTTCGGCTATCATAATCCCGACAATAAAAATATAACAAATCCATGATTAAATAAGTCATGTCAAGTACTAACTGAGGCTTGCTAGGCTGCACCACCAAGGAGCTAGCAAGAAATATCGCACTTCAAAATGAGAAAGGGGTGCTATATCTTACGGGTGGCCTTATACACAGGATGGCACAATTATGTATCCTCTAATGGCATGATGAGAGGTAATGTTCGTAGAAGGGCATTAAACTGATATCAATGACAGCTGCTGAACTACCATGCAGAAGGGAAATAAAGTACACATACCATTTATGGGTGAAAAAAATGGACTATAAACAAATCAATATAGAAAAAATAGTGAGTTAATGAACTGCTTGCTTGCTCACCTTTTCGGCATTTGGTAAAGCCCACAATATTTGCAACGCTTAGGGTCAAACAAACTCCTATGACTAGGAGATAATCAGCTTGAAGCCTTATGAGTGAGAATACTGCAAACACAACCCATGCAACTGCCTACAAAACACAAATGCCACTTTTTAAGTAGATTCACTTAAGGACTTTCATATGCTTAAACTACAAGTAAAAATGATATACATTAAGATGACGCGGTTCAGAATTCAGACAGAGGCAACATATCTAATTTTACCATCAAACCAAATCAACACCTATGCAATACATGAACCCCCCCCCCCCCCCCCAACCCCACCCCCCATTTAAGCCAGATCAAAACAGGATTATCCAACATCTGATACCTAACAGTCTCACAAGACACTGCATTCCTATGGAAAGAATATAAGAATATAAAATTTATGTCATCAAATACTATACTTACCGCAAGGTAAAGGGTCCACCAGAAAAGCCACGAATCCTTCTTATTCATCCGGGCCAGTGACTGAAACAGGGGAAAACATGATTAAGATGTGTGTATTATGCAGTATTAGGAATACACTCTATACCAATTGCACAGTTACAATAGATGATGATGAGTTAGTAAGGAAAATTTCGAAGAAGATGACACTGCATATAAAAACATACAAAACACCAACCTCTTGGTCAAGAGATTCAAATCTCCAGACACTTTCACCCAGATCATTTATCTCATTCCACCACCTCAAACCTACTAAAATACGCCCACTGACATTCTTGACAACCCAAAAATCAAGAGCAGCAAGAAGGACAGTCACCACAAATATGATGACAAAGTTATCGATGAAAAGCGCAGAGAGAATGTAAAATGCCAAGGCTGCAGCCTGCCAAATACGAAAATAGTTACTTCTATGAAGTCAACATGGTTGATTTATAAAATCATACAACAAACACACTTAGTTAAACCTTGAATATAACGTGAAAGAAGCAGGTCTTTGGATTGGCGTAGTTTTCACCTACAGGCTGCACATAGAAGAAAAATTAATCAATCGTCTATATAAAATACAACAGTATAAAACTTCTAAGCAGGCAAAAAGCTTCAGAAGGAGCTTCAATTTGAGCAAAGAAGCCTAAATATACAACAAAAACTAAACCAAGGTATGAGTTCCTCATCCGTTAATCCAGTCATTGCTCAGTTATGGACACACAAACATGCATTGCAATTTCCATAAACATGGAAGAAAAATTTGTCTATGTTTTCGTACATAAGAGAAAATACTAATTACAGATATATCATCAAAAGTTCAATTAAGCAACACCAAGCTAACATTAAGGAACCAGATCTAATCATAGGGAAAAGCTTATAGTGAAAACAAGGAAGCGCACAAATCAAGAAAGGAAAATGAAGGAATATAGAGTACTCTATAAACCTATTCAAGAACAAGCAAAAAAAAAAAGAAATGGAAGAAATTAAATTAAATTAAACCTCGAAATCGAAGAGTAAGATGGAACAAGTATGGTCACCTGGTTGAGATCCATGATGTAGAAGAAGGAATAAAGCTTCTAGAGAGTTTTGAGGGTAAAGCTTAGCATAACAGATCTTGCGAATTCTACCTTTGTCTGCTCGCCGATTTTCGTCTCGAACTACAATTCTCGTCTCGGCTATTTGTTCTCAATAAACAAAATAAGGCTTGTTTTGCAAGAATGCCCTCGGTATTTCATAAAATTGCAAACTCACCCATCTAGCTCTAGCCTCCCGCGCCCAACTTTTGGGCGCGCTTTATGTACCCGCCCCAACGTCTTTTTGTGATTTTTATCATCTACCCTCGTTTTTTGAAGCAAATTATGCAAATTTCCACTCTAACACTTCTTTTTTAGGCTAAAGTATGTTTTTAGTCCCTTAGGTTTGCACAAAGTCATGTTTTGCTCCCTTAACTTTGAAAAGTGTGTTTCTGGTCCCTTAATTTTGGAGAAAGTGTGTTTTTGGTCCCTTAGCTTTGAAAAGTGTGTTTTTTATCCTTTAACTTTGGATAAAGTAATGTTTTTAGTCCTTTGAAAAAGGATAAAAGTGTTGTTAGTCCCTTCCTTTTCAAAATTAAGGGAATAAAACATGACTTTTTGCAAACTTAAGGGACCAAAAACATACTTAAACCGAGTTTAAAAGGACTAAAAACACACTTTTCAAAGTTAAAGGACTAAAAAATGACTTTGTCCAAAATTAAGGGACCAAAAACACACTTTTCAAAGTTAGGCTAAAGTATGTTTTTGGTCCCTTAACTTTGAAGAAAATCATCTTTTGGTCCCTTAACTTTGAAAAGTGTGTTTTTGGTCCCTAAATTTTAGATAAAGTCATTTTTTAGTCCTTTAACTTTGAAAAGTGTGTTTTTAGTCCTTTTAAATTCAGTTTAAGTATGTTTTTGGTCCCTTAAATTTGCACAAAGTCATATTTTAGTCCTTAAATTTGAAAATGAAGGGATTGAAAACATACTTTATTCTTTTTTAAAGGACGAAAAACATTATTTTGTCTAAAGTTAAGTGACAAAAAACACACTGTTCAAAGTTAAAGGACCAAAAACACACTTTCTCCAAGATCAAGGGACCAAAAACACACTTTTCAAAGTTAAGGGACCAAAACATGATTTTTTCTAAAGTTAAGGGACCAAAAGCATATTTTAGCCTAACTTTATTTACTTGTTTCATTTCTTGGCAAGAAAATTCTACATAAAAATATTTTCTTAAAAATATGAATTATTATAATTTTTAAATTTAATTACCAATTTATTAATTATCCTTTTATTTTTATGCTGGTTATTAATTAACTTAATTTATTTTTTGTACTGATTATATTTTTAAAGGGAGTATGATATTATTTTAAATTTAATATTTATATTAACGGTCCTAACAAACGATTCAACTGATCTAACAGTTTAAACCATAATCCGCTAAGTTTTCCAACCCATCTCTACTCCGACTTTCAAAACCTTGGACATGAGATTTTACATTAGTTACACACACATTCTTTTATCAGTCAGCACTCAGGATATCAAATTTTATATCATTTATAAATTTACATTCATAAATTGATATACTTTAAAAAAATATAATTAAATGCTTTTTGTTAACCCATTCACCCACTCATATTCATTTCATAAATGATTTCTGCCAAATAAGTTTTTAGATTTAAACCCATGAACATATATACCACGCACATACAAGCAACAACTTGATGAAAACTGATTGTTTGTGGTAGTGGGCTTTTGGGTATGCAGTAAGAGAGGAGTTCAGTTTAGTTTACTAGAGGCAAATGATGTGATAACGAACGTTGGAACAGAAATGGAATGAGAGGTTGTGGATACGTTGTTGCCTTGATGCCTTATCCCAAGTGCTCAAAAAGAGGTCACCAACTGTCACCAGGAAACACACTTTGGAAAAAACATGGCCAGACTTGTGTCCCTCCAACAAAATCACTTACTTTCCCCTCCACTGGCCTCCTCTCTTTCTGACTTCAATGGAGTCAGACTTCACTCTCAAATTCAGGTTCTTAACCTTACCTTTCAGTCATAATTCCCCTGTTATAACTCACACTATATAGCATGTTTATTTTCTCATGACAGTTGAAAAGGAAAGTAGTATGGCAGCCAAAAGGTGGTTTTCATGTCTCGGCCTCAAGCAACAAGAAAATCCTCATCATGGGAGGCACTCGATTTATTGGTGTGTTTTTGTCCAGGCTTCTTGTCAAAGAAGGTCACCAGGTATGTATATCTATCACTTATTATCCATTACATTTCAACACATTCTGTAGCTTCCTAAAGATGACAATCTATGAGTCAAACTTTATATATTTGGCAGGTGACTTTGTTTACCAGAGGAAAGGCACCCATTGCCCAACAACTGCCTGGTGAATCAGACAGTGATTTTGCTGATTTTTCTTCTAAGGTATGCACATTTTGAGCTTGGTTCATCTCATAATTCAGATCATTTATTGTTTGTTATGGCCTGTTTTTTCTAGATCCTGCACTTGAAAGGAGACAGACAGGACTTTGATTTTGTGAAGTCAAGTCTCTCAGCAGAAGGCTTCGATGTTGTTTATGACATAAATGGTGCGTATTGTCAGTCTTACTTCCTTTCATCTTCTGCGTCTCACGCTCTGGCTTTGAATATTAATTTATTCATATATATTTCAGGACGAGAGGCAAATGAAGTGGAGCCCATAATCGATGCTTTGCCAAAATTGGAGCAGTAATATAATCACTACTAGTCTTATTACTTGTCTTTTCATTACTTCATTAGTCAGTTCATCATGACAACAAACCCAATCATACCGTGAAAAATTGTGACTTTTCAAAAACTCGTCCTCTTATCAAAAGCTCAAAACTGTCATCCACAAGTTCAAATACTAGCTGTTTAGAAAATACTCCATTATCAAGCAATCATTACTTATGGTGGAGATTGTGTGCAAGTTTATCCAACTATCATCTAATAAAGAGGAAAGCTTCAAGTCCTAAGCTGAAAGCTAGTCATGATATGTTTGTTATCTTCTATCCTCCATTTGTCCACATATGTGCATGTTGATGCTATTGAGACTAAAACTGTGATCTAAATTGTAGGTACATATACTGCTCTTCTGCTGGTGTCTATCTCAAATCCGACTTATTACCTCACTGTGAGGTAAGAATCTTTTTGGATGATCGTTCTTCCAGTGTTTTTAGATAATTCTTGTGAGAACTAATCCATTGAATGAAACAATCAAATGAAACTGTTGTGATGCTATAAGACAATATAATAACTAAGGATAATCTCGTGATTATATGGCATGACATGATGATACTAATTACTTTAGAGTAAGGCACAATGTGAGAAGTCATATTAATGATATGTAAACATGGTTGGTGGTGTGGTAGACTGATGCGGTAGATCCAAAGAGCAGACACAAGGGGAAGCTAGAGACTGAGAGCATGCTGGAATCCAAGGGCGTGAATTGGACATCAATAAGGCCAGTATATATCTATGGACCCTTGAACTACAACCCTGTTGAGGAGTGGTTCTTCCACCGTTTAAAAGCCGGCCGCCCTATTCCCATTCCCGGCTCCGGCATCCAGATTACTCAGCTTGGACATGTCAAGGTATTCATTCAAATTTAATCTTTGCAGGACACATCAGCATCTGAACATTGTTATGTCTCACATAACCTCTACTTACACACACTCATCACTACTGAGAATAGGAATTAAGTTGGCATGATATTTTTGTTATTGGTTTGGTTCAATTATGCAGGATTTGGCTGTAGCCTTTGTTAAGGTTCTTGCCAATGATAAGGCCAGCAGGCAGGTATTCAACATCTCAGGTGACAAGTATGTCACATTCGATGGATTAGCAAAAGCATGTGCCAAGGTAAACAGTTTATATCAGTAAAATAATGCACATTTTTAATCATGCCATTTTTTAACTACCATGATGGTTTTTTCCTCTTTCTTTTCCTCTCTTGGCATTGTGCAGGCTGGTGGATTCCCAGAGCCAGAGCTCATTCACTACAATCCCAAAGACTACGATTTTGGAAAAAAGAAGGCATTTCCCTTTCGTGACCAGGTGAGAAGGGCAGTCACATAATAGTACTATAATAGACTTTGAATTAGGATATATTGTGTGGACTGATTGATGACAAGTTGTAAATTATGTATGTGCAGCATTTCTTTGCATCCGTAGAGAAGGCAAAAAGCGTGCTGGGTATTGTGCCAGAATTTGGGCTGGTAGAAGGTCTTACAGACTCTTACAATCTGGACTTTGGTAGAGGAACTTACCGTAAAGAGGCTGATTTCTCAACTGATGATATTATTCTGGGCAAGTCTCTTGTTACTGCTTGATCTATTGTTTTTAGTCCCAGCCCAAATAGGTCCTCTTTGATTGTGGTTTGCTTCATTCTTGAAATCTAAGAGACACTGATTGGGCCCTCATAAAAATGTAACAGAGCCTGATGATTAGGTACAACACCATGTAAGAAAGGCCCGCTATTTCAGAGTCCTCGAATGTCCTTTTCCAAATCCAGCGATCTTGTATACTAGTTTGGTTAAGTTTTATCAGAAATGTTAAGTTTCTTCTAAAGAAGTGGTAATATATTAATATGGACATATGGTTGGACGGATTCCCCCGTTCAAAGGCAATGACCATTCCTGATCTTTATTTTAATTAATTAATTATCCATAATGAGACTATTTCCAGTTAAATACAAATTGATGGAGATTCTAGAAATTGAGTAATTGACAGATATACCCTTTTATCCGGGGAGAAAACTGACGCAAGAGAAAAGATTACCAACATTGATGAGAACGATTTTCATGATGGCTCATTACATCTTTATTTTGTATATAAAAACAATTTTTATACTTTGATCGTATTTTTGTCCTTGCAGAATTTTTTCTTGTGTTTTTTATTTGCAAAAATAATAGTCCCTTTATTTATAAAAATTCTTTGCTATGTGTTATGACATATATACCATAACTATCTTGGCTATTTATAAAAATTCTAACATGTTTGCTCCTAATTACTAATTTATTGTCTACTCCCCTCGTTCCTAAATATAAGATCACTTTGGGGAAGTGGATAAGTTCCTAAATATAAGATCACTTTCTATTTTGTCTCAATTTTGGTCCAAATTACCCCTATAGTTCTTAGTTCCCCCACTTCTCTCTCAAATCCCTATTTGTCTTTTAAATTTAAGTGAGGAGTATTTTGGGAAGATGATGTAATCCTAATTCATGGGAAAGTCTTCCTTAATCTCTCCAAATTAGCCAAAGTGATCTTATATTTAGGAACGGAGGGAGTATTACAAAATATTATTGAAATCATGGGACTTATACCCACCAATGACGGAATGATAAAATCATTATTTAATAAGTGTACATGTTTTTCTTCGTTAATCACCGCCCGGTTTAATCCGGACTTGAGGGGTAGGAGTATTGCCCTCATAGACAAGGTTGTCTCCTCTCCCAATAAGAGCACTTCACGGGAATCGAACACGCATTCTCATCCTTACGTGGGTTGTAGTCCACTTACCAGCTCAACCAACTACCTATTGGTTTGATAAAAAAAAAAAACTACCTATTGGTTAAGTGTACATGTTAAAGACATCAAAATATGGGTACTTCAGCATTTTACGTTAAAAAACTAACATTTTTCATCCTTGCTGTTAATTTGTTTGTGTCATCCTAGTTCTTTTTGGATAAAAAAATTGCCAATCAAAGAGAGCCACTAAACATCTGTATCAGTATTTGGATTTAGAAAAGAAAAAAGGTACAGCATAATTTTAAATTATTATGTAATCAAAAGTAAACCACAGAAAAATGAAAGTTTAAATTAACTTATGGGAATCATAGACATTAGACAGGAAGAATAAAGAAATTGTCGTTTGGCCCTTTCTTGTTCAGTGCTTATAGTATCAGAGAGAGATTTCATTTAGAAAAAACAGAAATATTTTATTTAATCAGCAGTGATCAGCAAGGAATTCCCTGTACTTTTTTTTTTTTTTTGACCATGCAAGGAATTCCCTGTACATAGACTGAATTTCAGGACATTAACACAGTTCATTCATCTTTTTTTGGAAGCGTTCCGCTAGCTCAACATAGACTACTTGACTCCTTTAACGTGTTCATTAAGGTATCTAGGAATCAGGAATCGGTAAAGAATATCCTCTCAGCTTATTTTACAGTCTTACCCCCATTCTACATAGAATTTCAGCAACTAAACTGTCACATCATTATCCATTTACCATTCCTGAGTAATATGGTCGGCGCATTCATAAAATTCAACTTCGTTATCCTGCAACATTCAAGAAATGTAGTTATATATTCCCTTTCATTATCCTAAATTCTAACTACTGTTTACTAACTAACTCAACGGGGCAAAGGGCTTACCTTACCAGCTTACCTAGCTGCTTTATTCAAAGTGAGAAATGAGGCGAGCGTTATTCACGCGGTCCAACAAACAAACACGTATCGCCACGTGGTGCTTCCTCGCCCTCTAGTGAAGGACCAGATGCTGACACTTGTCCCTCACAAGCACGCAACGGATTGCGTGGACCCCACCTCCCCCTTTAATTTGATTTTAAAAAAAAAACTTACGTGATTTGGTGGCCCCGCCTTTAGGTGGGAAAATCACGAATTAGCGTTATTGATCGTCCCCTGAGACATTGATCTTGAAATAACGGCCATTTGAGTATGCCACGTGCCTGGTCTTGGTGTCGTGGCCATTCTCCAGTGACTTTGTAGTATTGGAATTTTATTTTTTAGTAGATACTATGGATAGATGTGTTCTTTGTTAATTATGTATTAAATATGTAGGACCAGTCGGTTATGTTTGGGCGGTGGAAGTTAACCAGCCCCCAATAGTTTACTCCTTACCATTTCCTTTTCTCTTTTCGGATAAATAAATCTAATTTCAAATGAACACATGATTTTGTCCAGGTTTTTTTTTTGGCTTAGCTTGAATGAAATTCAAGACCCATGTTCTTGTTTGCGTGATTTTGTTGTCGTTGACCCTACAGTGTAAAGACTGGCACATACAAGAGGTAGTGTGTTGGTCTCTTGTTTGGAGACAAGAGGCCTGCATGCTCTTAAACCTCCATTCTTCAATCAAAACTCTAACGAATGAATTGATCCAACGTACCCACTTCCATGCTTATCTACATAAACACGTCAATAATCCCCAAGCAGAAGAAATAGGAATGCCAACAACACACATGCGAAGCGATAAAGATTTTGCTGGATTTTCATATTTGAACCATAAGGGAACTCTCTCCATATGCGCGCGCTCGCTTGGGTTGACAACTGTTTCTGATTCATTTCATGATTCCTTTTCTTCTTTTTTTTTGGTAGAAAGTCACAAAAGATGGCAAGAATTTCATCGAAGGTGGGAGATGAAAGTATAAGATATTCCAAAATAAATGAGTATGAAATGATATCCGTATCAACTCCATTAATTCTAAGATTAAAGCGGGGTCGCACGCTTAAAAAGTGGACTAAAATAAACGACAATGTCGTGTGAGTAATAAAATTGATAAATGAAGGATAGCTGGCACCGTCAGATTCTAACACATATGATGCCCTCACCATTGGATCAAGTTGCCGACACACACGCGTAATGAAATATGTCGCTCATGTTGAGGCTGAAATGGCGATACTACCTTCGGGAAATACTACGTAGGCCCTAATTGGCTAATAACGACCGAAAAGTCTAGCTTACAATGGATTATTTAACTCTCCAGATCTTGTTAGAACAAAAAATTAAATTAAAGTTCCAATCACAGATTCAAATCAAAATTTTCTTAAACTCCTAAAAGTTCAAAATATAATATAATGTAATAATATCTTGTCATATCAATCTCCATTTAATTTAATTTCTTTTCTTTTTTTTTTTTTTTGGCCATGTTAATTTCTTTTCTTTTCCTTATTCAAACAGTGAATTCAATACCGTCCTAAACTCTATATAAACAACTCCTCCCCTCACCCCCTGAACCTTACCTCACAAGTCACAACCAAATCAATCCTTACCTTTCTTACACGCTAATAACTAGCTAGCTCTCTTCTCCTACACATCTCATATAGAAAGAAAATCTAGAGAAATTGAATAGGCCAAGACAACAATCTAGGGCCCTGCTATGCTATTATTATATAGACTGAGTATACAACAATAAGGGAATCAAATCCTAACAAACTGTACTATACAAAATAATGACCCTACACGTGTCCTTTACACAGCTGTACAATCTAAGACTGATTTCTATTTATTAGCTACACTAATTATCTTAATTCTCTAACTTCCCCCCTCAAACGAGAGGGTGTAGGAAACAACCCGAGTTTGCGACGAAGCAGAGAGAAATGAGCATATGACAATGCTTTGGTAAGACAGTCAGCCACTTGAGATGATGAAGGAATATATCGAACATCAAGAAACCCTGAAAGTACCATATCCCGAACAAAATGGATATCAATCTCAATGTGTTTGCTTCGAGCATGTAAAACTGGGTTTGCAGCCAAAGCACCTGCACTAATGTTATCACACCAAAGTATAGCTGGTTCCCGAATCATTAAGCCAATTTCAAAAAGTAAAGAAGATAACCATTTGATCTCAGCTGCTCCATCTGCTAAGGATCTATATTCAGACTCGGTGCTGGACCGGGAAACAACCTTTTGTTTTCTAGAGGACCAAGAAACAAGTGTATCGCCTAAAAATATACAATTGCCACCCGTTGATCTTCTATCATCCAAGTCAGTGGCCCAATCAGCATCGGTAAAGCCAGAAATTCTCAAATCAGATACTGGTTTGATATGAAGACTGAAGCTATAGGTGCCCTTAAGATAACGAAAAATTCGTTTGACACCTTGATAGTGAGTTTCAGTAGGTTTGGACAAAAACTGACTTAACTTATTAACCGAATATGCAATATCAGGCCTAGTAGAAATAAGATACTGAAGAGAACCAATGGCTCTTCGAAAAAGAGACGGATCTTTCATCAATGGACCATCATTACACTACAAAAAAAAACGGCGCTTTCCGGCGTATACCTTCCGGCGTTTTCATCAAAAACGCCGGAAATGGCATACCTTCCGGCGTTTTCTAAAAAACGCCTAAAAGAAACGCCGCAAAATTTGGCGCGCGCTTCCCGCCTTCTTTCCCGCGCACACATACCGGCGTTTGTGGACACAAAAACGCCGGTATGTATATTTTAATCAAAAAATTTGTTATTTGCTTTTCTTTTTCTTTTTTTTTGGAAAAAAATAACACATATCGGCGTTTTTCATTCTTAAAAACGCCGGTAAGTATTAAATAATATTTTTTTGAAAAAACCATGCATACCGGCGTTTTCTGGAAATGCCGATAAGCGTAATCAAAACGCCGGTAAGTATTAAATAATATTTTTTGAAAAAACCATGCATACCGGCGTTTCCTGGAAATGCCGATAAGCGAACGAAAAACGCCGGTACGTATTAAATAATATTTTTTTAAAAAAAACATGCATACCGGCGTTTCCTGGAAATGCCGATAAGCGAACGAAAAACGCCGGTAAGTATTAAATAATATTTTTTTAAAAAAAACATGCATACCGGCGTTTCCTGGAAATGCCGATAAGCGAACGAAAAACGCCGGTAAGTATTAAATATTATTTTTTTAAAAAACATGCATACCGGCGTTTCCTGAAAACGCCGCTAAGCGTATCAAAAACGCCGGTAAGTAGTAGATATTATTTTTAAAAAAAAAACATGCATATCGGCGTTTGCGAAATCGCCGATAAAAAAATAATACAATATCACTTTCCGGCGTTCCCATCATAAACGCCGGTATGCTCCACCTTCCCTATAAATAGCGATGCTCCCCTCTCATTTTCCCTTGCTCATTCGTTTCTTACTCCTTCCTACTTCTTTCTATTTGTTTCTCAGCGATCATTATAAATAGTGGTGCTCCCCCCTCATTGCACATTTGGTGGTTGCTTATTTTCATATCTCTTTTTATTTATGTTTGCTTCATTTTTGTTTATTTTTATGTAATTGTTAATTTTTATATTTGATATACTTTAGTTGCTCTTATAGGTATTATTTTCTTTTAATATGTGTAATATGATTTTTCTATCATTATTATTTATTAATATTTTTTATTTATATCTATAATACTAAATTTTCGTCCCAATTTAATGTTAAATTGGGACGAAAATTATTTTTTTTAATAATTTTTAAACACTTTTCGGCGTTTCTGCAAACGCCGAAAAAGTTTATATTAAATAATAGCATACCGGCGTTTCATCAAAACGCCGGTATGTCAATTATTAAAATAATGGACATACCGGCGTTTCGGGAAACGCCGGTATGTCTGAATATTATATTATTTTCTGCATCCCGCGTTTCGGCGTTTGTGGGTATCCTACGGCGTTTGTAAAAACGCCGATGTGCTAACTTTTCCACGTTTTTTTTTCGGCGATTTGCAAAAACGCCGTAGAGTTGTTTCGCCGGAAAAAACGCCGGAAAGAGGCAAAAATAAACGCCGGTAAGCGGCAAGTGTTTTGTAGTTGCAGATAATTGACGACCTGTGACCATAGGAGTGGAAACAGGAGCACATGCTAACATATTGAATTTTTTCAACAAATCCATAATGTACTTGCCTTGATTTAAATAAAAACCAGAAGCATCTCGATAAATTTCAAGCCCCAGAAAATAATACAGAGGACCAAGATCTTTTAGAGAAAAAATCATATTCAGTTTATGAATAAATCTGTGAACATAAGAAGAATTATTGCCAGTCACAAGAATGTCATCAACATAAACAAGGATGAAAATTGTAATTTTGTGACTTCGAAGCTGAAACAGAGAAGTGTCACTACGAATATTCTGAAAACCCCATTGAATTAAGGTCCATCTTAAACGATCAAACCAAGCTCGAGGAGCTTGTTTCAACCCATATATTGCCTTGATCAAATGACAAACATGAGTAGGACAGCGATGATCAACAAATCCTTCAGGCTGTCGCATAAAAACAGCTTCTTGAAGAAAACCATTTAAAAAAGCATTATTAACATCAAGTTGTCTAACCTCCCAATGAAAAGTGGCAGCTAAGGCAAGAATAATTCGAACAGTAGTAGGCTTAATCACAGGACTAAAGGTCTCACCATAATCCACACCTGGCAATTGTTGAAAGCCCTTCGCAACCAATCTGGCTTTGTGTTTAAGAATTGAACCATCAGCCTTGAACTTTGTTTTAAATACCCATCGGCAATCAACTAGCTTCTGGCTACCATCATACGGGACAAGAACCCAGGTTTTATTTTGACATAATGCTTTGAATTCATCCTCCATCGCACGCTTCCAATGTGGAATGGAAAGGGCAATACGAGCTGTTGGAGGTTCAGCTGCTTTATCAAGCATATCAGAGTTCTCAATTGACAATAAACCAATAAATGGATGTTTAGGTTTAGAGATACCAGCCTTGGCTCTGGTTATCATAGGATGAACATTAGCACCAGATTGTTGGACTGTATCATGCTGTTGGGCCTCTGTAGATGCTAGAACTGGACAAGAGGAATCAGCAACTTGGACCTCTGTAGTTGGGCTTGAACGAGAATTAGATGTAGCTTGTGGACTGGAATCTGCAACTGAATTTGAGAAGCTTGAATGATGTGACCCTAATACATGAGGACGTTGCTTTGCCACTGTCATTGGATGTGTGATAATAAAAGGAATATCAGATTCAACTTCCTTAGCAGCATGAATAATCCGACGGTTCAAGAAGCCAGAGATGAAAGGAAAAACATTATCATCAAAAACAACATGTCTTGATACATAAATTTTCCCGGTTGGACTAAGACACTTGTACCCTTTTTGTTGAGAAGCAGGACCTAAATAAACACACTTTTGACTGTGAAATTGGAATTTATGTGCATTATAAGGTTTAAGGCAAGGATAACACGCACAGCCAAAAATATGAAGAGTCTTGTAATCAAACACCTTGTGAAAAAGACATGAAAAGGGAGATGAATCTTGTAGGACTGGTGTGGGCAGTCTATTTATTAAAAATACAGCAACTTGAAAAGCATGTACCCAGTAAGTAAGAGGCATTTTAGCTTGTGCTAATAATGTAAGGCCCATTTCAACAATGTGCCTATGCTTTCTCTCAGCCCTACCATTTTGCGAAGAAGTATAGGGACATGTATAGCGAACTTGAATGCCCGATTTTGTCCAAAAAGGAATGAGAGGTTTATATTCAGTTCCATTATCACATTGAATAGCTTTAATCCTGACATTAAACTGATTCTCAACCTGTTTTTGAAAAACAAGAAAAGCAGCAGCAACATCATTTTTGTTCTTAAGTGGATAAAACCACGTGTATCGACTATAATCATCAATAAAGTGCACATAGTAACGATGTCCTTCAGAAGATTGGATAGGTGAAGGACCCCATAAATCAGTATGAATAAGCTCAAGTGGGGCTGATGCACGAGAAGTTGAAAGGGAATAGGGAAGAAACTTAGATTTGCCCATTTGACAAGCTTCACAAATAAAATTTTCATTGATACTAAAGGTTCCAGTACAGCCAAGCATAGCTTTCTTTAAAATTCTACAACTAGGATGTCCTAATTTATAATGCCATTGAAGAAAAGACTTCTTATGATCATCATCAACAGTTGAAGATGCCAAACAAGATTGTGCCGAATATTCACCATCAACGACCGGGTACAGTCCTTCCCTTGCCTTCCCGTGCATCAGTGTTAGTCCTGTCCTCTTGTCCTTCACAGTACAGCCCAAGTCAGTAAACAACACAATAACATCATTATCTTCAACAAGCCTGTTTACACTTAGAAGATTTTTGGTAGCTTGTGGTACTACTAAAACATCATTCAATTGAATTTGAGAGCTAGGAGAACGAAAAGATCCAATACCAGCTATTTGAGAGCGCTCACCAGTACAAGTAAATAAATGAGACTTACCAGATGAAGCTACTGTATCAAGACAATCAGAATTGTTTGTAACATGATAGTTTGAGCCTGAATCCATATACCAAGCTGGATCATTAACTGTGAATGGATTAGCATAATAAGCTTGAGGAGAGAAACGATGAAAATCACCACCAGTAGCATTTGGAGAGAAGCGATCAGGTCTGGACCAACAATATTCATATGTGTGTCCAGGCCTTTCACAGAAGGAGCAATAGGGACGATTACCACTGCCACGTCGTCCTCTAGCTCCACCACGAGCTCCACCACGAAAACCACCTCGAGATCCACCACGAGTTCCTCTCCAAGATCCACGTTCTTGATTAGAAGAACGATTAGAGTTTCGCTGATCAGAGGATGAGCCTCTGAAAGCAAGATTAGCCGAGGGTTCAATTGAAAGGTCAGAAAAGTGCTTCAAACTCTCAGTTCGTTTTTCAGCACGTGTCTCCAAGCGGCTTTCATATGCCAACAGGGAAGACTGAGCTTCAATCCATGAGATATCCTCATCATACAGCTTACAAACAATGGAATCATATTTCTCATTCAACCCAGACAGAGTATGTTGAATGAGATCTCCATCAGAAATAGGAACACCTGCAAGTGCTAACTGATCTGCAACTCTCTTCATCTTGGACAGGTATTCCTCCATCTTCATGTTTTCTTTGGGAACACTGAGTTGAGATTTGAAATACATAATGCGAGCCTTAGAAGAGGCACAAGTCAGATTACGAGCACCATTCCATAATTCCAAGGCAGATTGACAGTGTAGAAGTTGAGCACCAACATCTTGGGTCATGGTGTTTCGAATCCAGCCAACTAAAAGACAGTCAACAGAATACCACTCTTCATACTCAGGGTTTGGAACAAGTGTACCAGTTTCAACATCAGAAAGATACTTTGGAGGAGTCTGAATAAGACCATTGATATGTGATTCAAGACGATTACCTCGAATTAGAGGTAAAACCACCGATTCCCAGACAAGATAATTCTCTCGATCCAGCTTGATCGAGGAAGTATGGCTCGAAGACTGAAACAGGGCATAAGTACGAGCACCGATCATACTTTGGTTAGACTGAATAACAGTATCTTCTGAGCCTGAGAATTGACCAGAAGATGACCTAGACATGATGATGATGATAAAGGAATGACAGACAAAAAATGCTCTGATACCAAGAAAGAAAATCTAGAGAAATTGAATAGGCCAAGACAACAATCTAGGGCCCTGCTATGCTATTATTATATAGACTGAGTATACAACAATAAGGGAATCAAATCCTAACAAACTGTACTATACAAAATAATGACCCTACACGTGTCCTTTACACAGCTGTACAATCTAAGACTGATTTCTATTTATTAGCTACACTAATTATCTTAATTCTCTAACTCATATCAATAACCATACTTGAACCCTTTCTTCCGATCCTCATCACTCACTCACTCTTTCAATTAACTCTCACAAACACACATACACACACTCTACAAACATATCAATGGCTCCAGATATCACCACCGCAGTGGCAAACGCCACCGCCACCCAGGCAAAAGTCACCGGAATAGACCGTGCCTTCGTGACGTTCCTCGCCGGAAATGGAGACTATGTGAAGGGAGTGGTAGGACTGGCCAAAGGTCTCAGAAAGGCCAAGAGCAAATACCCTCTTGTGGTTGCTATTCTGCCAGATGTCCCCCTTGAACACCGTCAGATCTTAATCTCCCAAGGCTGTATCGTCCGTGAGATCGAGCCCGTTCACCCTCCCGAAAATCAAACCCAGTTCGCCATGGCCTACTACGTCATCAATTACTCCAAGCTTCGTATCTGGGAGGTCTGTTTCTATATATGTTTTTCTCTTTCTCTTTTTACATTATTATTGCATGTCATCATTATATGTATATTATTGTGGAGTTACGTTTTTCTCATTTTGGATTGGAAAAAATATGTGTGCAGTTCGTGGAGTATAGCAAGATGATATATTTGGACGGAGACATCCAAGTGTTTGACAACATAGACCATCTTTTTGATCTGCCAAACGGGTATTTCTATGCCGTAATGGACTGTTTCTGTGAGAAAACATGGAATCATACCCCACAGTACAAGATTGGTTATTGCCAGCAGTGTCCTGATAAGGTTAAGTGGCCTGCTGAGCTTGGACCAAAGCCTCCTCTCTATTTCAACGCTGGCATGTTTGTTTATGAGCCCAATCTTTCCACTTACCGTGACCTCCTCAACACCCTCCAAGTCACCCAACCTACTTCCTTCGCTGAGCAGGTATAAAACTTTTTGCTGTAGATCTATCCACTTTCAGTTCTTACTTTTCTTATATTGTTAGGTTGTGTTTTGCTTGGATTTAATATAACATTATTTTGTTTGGTTGCATCAGGACTTCCTGAATATGTACTTCAAGGACAAGTATAAGCCCATTCCTAACGTGTACAACCTTGTGCTGGCCATGCTCTGGCGTCACCCTGAGAACGTTGAGCTCCACAAAGTGAAAGTGGTTCACTACTGTGCAGCTGTGAGTATATATGATTTTATGGTCAATTTTAGTTGTTGTGGATCATGATTATATATGATGATGAGTTGAATATGTTGTACTGATGAGTATGTGTTCATAAATATGATTGTGGGTGGCAGGGATCAAAGCCATGGAGATACACTGGGAAAGAGGAAAACATGGATAGGGAAGATATTAAGATGCTGGTGAAGAAGTGGTGGGACATATACGAGGATGAGACTTTGGATTATGTGAACCCTACAGTGAACGTGGGCCGAATTCAGAAGGCACTGTCAGAGGCTGGTCGGGTTGCATTCATTCCTGCCCCATCTGCCGCTTAATTTTTACTCAGTCAGTAAAGAAGTACAGAGTCGTCCTATTGTATGCTTGTTTGGTTTGGATGATCTTCCTATATACAGCGGAAGCTAATTAAGTCATACAATTTTTTAAAGGTTTTAAATTCTTAGGACTGATCGAGGGGATTGTATAGAGTATGATTTCTTTTATTTTTCTGTTTTATGTAACGATGAATATGCAGCCACAGTAGTGCAGTACTGTTGAGCTGTTGTGTATCCGTCTTTTGATCAAAATGAATATTTATATTTACTATCGTATTTGTGATTGTGATTCTCTACCTTTCTGTTTTCATTTTCCCCGCCGCATTTTAAGCGTCTACCACCGATGTTTTTTTATGCAGAGGCATCATTCAATATATAGCCCTGTATATATATGATTTCTGTGAATTATAAGGGTTTTGATAAAAAAAAATGGTATGGTTTTTCATGAGACGTATCGAATCAATTTTTTCGGTTATTTATATTATACAGAATACTAATACTTATATTAATGGCACTATATAGTGACGAACATCTAGGCCCCCGTGTGTGTGTAGTACTTTTTAATATATAAGTTGGGTTAACGTGTTTCCATTTTTTCAAAGAAAAGTCATTTCTCCGAAATTATTCTCAAAATCCAGTTTCACGAAATGCATTCTAAAAATTTGAGAAAAAAAATGCATTCTAAAAAGGCTATTTCAAACAGGTTCCTAATTATTTCCTAATTATTTTAAGGCAACGTATGTATCTTATCTAGCTCTTGCACGATTGTTCATATCTTTCTACTTGAGGCTGTTTCTGAGTGTAGAGACATTTCCGGGGGGTGGCAGACTACTTATGATAATCTTCACTCTTCTCGATATACTATACCGAATTCATCTATTGTATACAGATAATTTGATATGAATTATGTTGGCAAAAAAAAAAAAATTTGATATGAATTATGAGTAAAAGACTATAAACACGTGGTAAGGTCAGCTGCACTTGAAGTTTTATGTTGCAGGTTGCTTGACATGTCAACTTTATTTATTATGCCAAATCACAACAAGGCCTATTAGCTCAGTTGGTTAGAGCGTCGTGCTAATAACGCGAAGGTCGCAGGTTCGAAACCTGCATGGGCCAATGTTTTGATTTTTTTTCCACCTTATGCTCAGTTCTGTATATCGACACATTTAATTTTGTCTTTGGAGCCCCAGTTTTTTTCCACCTTACAAAAAATTAAAAAAATTGTTTTGACCATCTCCACACGATAAATTAAACATTATTAATGCTATTACACATGTTATTCAATCCAAGTGACACTTTGATCTGGCGGACTTTCCATGAGGTGTAGATTTATTCACATGACAGTGTTTAATTGATCATCATTCTATCGGAGACAAGAATGATTGGTGGAAAGGAGGTTGAATACAAGACGCTTAATTACCCCGTCGAGGAACATAATAGTAATAACTGGAATGCAATAGCTGGCATTGTTAACTCTTGCAAACTGTTTTCCTGCATTATTATTATTAGAAGTACAAATAATTACGAGTGAACATGTGGAATATATATTGCATGTATATGTATGGATGATTGCACAGAAAAATTACCTTTCGTAGCAAAAGGCAAAAGGAGCAACAAAAACAGTGGCAAAGAGCTGGCGATATATAGCTGGGCCACGAGAATAAGAAGATCATGACAGATTGTAACGAAAGCTTTGAAATAATAGTCATGACTGCATAACCCAGCTGCATTATTGGAATCACGTCAGCACTCCTCCCCATATTGCTTGGACGATGCTGAGCAGTTGAAGTTTCGGTTTTAGAAGTGTTGAAGCAGTTGCAACTTTTGATGAGTTTTGAAGTAATCAATCAGTTTGAGGCTTTGAGCCATGCTCTATTGTCAGCATAAAAAACTAACGCTCTCTGACGACGCTTCTCCACACAAGCCAACACTTGTCCCTATAGTTCATAATAATCAGGACCATTTATTCATCCAAATTCTCTTCTCCACATCGATTTTTTTTTTGGATAAATAATGCTCTCCTCTCCACATCGATTTTTTTTTTTGGATAAATAATGCTCTCTTCTCCACGTCAAAATGTAATGTATGAGGTAGTGCTTGATTCATTACAAAAGTATAATTTTACAGATATCCTCGTAATGGATGCAGCTATATTTAAGACACTATTAGACACTAAATTTAGGCACCTCTCTTCAAATGAGGAATTGAGTATTAGTCCGCCACCTTATAAGCCCATAGACCAATCCCTCGTAATTTGTATATGGATAGGTGTTATAATTGGGCCGCCAATCCTATATATAGATAGAACGTAATTGCCTACCTCATATTCCAAGTATAAATGGACAGCAAGCGTCTTACAATATATGGATACATACATTGTTAAAGAGACAAGCCTGGGATTTGGGTTTATATGAGTTCATTTGGGCTGTGCTGGCCACTGAGACGGAAGGAGCCCATATATACTTTAGGAATGAAGGGGGTCACTTATTCTCCCCAGGAACACATAATTAAAGGCAATGATTGATCACACGCGTCCATTGAAATCACCTGTATGTAAAAGCAAAACACGCAAGATCAATCAATAATCAAGGTGATGGTATGGTATACCTGCAAAATCAATAATAATAATATACAGAATTCTCAATTTGTTTATCATGTGATGCCCAACTAACTTGTCCCTAACTCCTTATCTTGCTTTCCCAGCTACCCATAATGCTATTGCTGCTTCTTGACATGTACATTGTCTGCCTCTTCATATCTTATTAGTTTTTTAACTTCTCTATATTTGGCGCTTTATTATCCACTTTTCTCTATTTCCCACCATTCCCTTTTAAAGAACAAGTGACGTGTTTTTCCTTAAAAAAGGCAAACCATTATTCTCGATCTTTTATTTTTTTTTAATTTGTAAATCTTATCAGTAGACCTTATCAAATATCAACATTAATGTGAGGATTATATATGTATCACACACGCACATTAAGAAATTGAGGGGCGTAAAACTGAATTAGGAGAGAAATTCCCTTGAAGAAGCTGCTGAGCCAAGGAACAAGGAAAACACAAAGGCACATGCATGTAACCACAATACCTTCAAATATACAAAAGAAGAGTGGTTGCAACCAAAAGGGGACGTCATTTTCTCTTTAAAAATAACAAAAACTTGAAGTAAGTCAGTCTCAAATAACATTTTTAAACGAGAGTTCTTTATTCTTTTCTTTAGCAGGCAAATTTCAAATCATGTTTGAATTTTTCTATATATATAGCGAGTTTTCAAATCATTCTAGAATTAAAAATTAAAACGGTAACTGTAATCCACCTTCCATCCCATTTTTTTATTGCCTTGGATCTGCTTCTGGATTGACCTTAATGACTTCACAGTTTACAGCAGTGAGAAGCTAAGTGCAAGCTCAGAGAATTACAAATGAATAAATTAAGAAATGAAAAGAGGGGTGCAAATTAAACTCTTGAGATTCAAAGAAAGAGATAATACTGCAGAAGACATTCTGTCTGACATTGATAGCACATGCAAATGAAAGCGAGGGTGCTCTATTCATTTCAGAAAACCCATACTAGTGGTCCCTAACGACTCACGTTTCCATTTATATCAGATACAAAAAGAGACCTTCCCTCCATCTATCTTCATTTGCCAAAACCAGTCAATAACAGCAGCGTCATCATTCGGTTCAAGTACATATTTATTCCATATTACATTATATATATATATATATATATATATATATATATATATATATATATATATATATATATATATATACGCTCCGTAAAAACAAACAAAAGCAGGGCAGTGAAAGCTGAAGCGCAGGCCACTTGGATTTTCACTGCTCCATATATAAAAGGACCGGCTTGATTAAAAACTTACTATTGAAACTTATATATCCACACAATTTACTGAAACTTGCGTATATAGATATTACTGCTATAGCTGACTGGTTTTGGACAACGACTGAGTCAACTATATAATTTGCTGCATCAATTCGGTCCAAGCACATACATAAAGTAACTCGAGGATGCCAAAAATATGAAGCTGAATAATGGTCCTTGCACACTGTACTAAATTAATTCACAAATAATAATACGCTGAGATTAAGCAAATTAACCTTGTCAATGAATGAATCACATTAATTGTAGGAAAGACTACAAGGAAAGGTTTAGGTCTAAAGGGTCATTTGCTTTCTCATCAACATCATCTTCAGTTTGTGGCGGCGGTGGCGGTTGTTCATCTGCCACTGGCACAATAACATTATCTTGCTTTGCAGAAGTAGAAGGAGAAGGAAGAAGAGATGGCTTTGAAGAAGAAGGATGATGATGATGATGATGATGTGTGCTTGGGAAGTTAAGGTGGTAGTCATCAATGAAATCCTCTGGTTGAAACGTAGGCTTCCAAATTCTTTTTTCCTTCTCTACTGTAATATCATCTTTCTCTTTTGCAGTGTTAGCTAGCCGATCACGTACATCCTTCGTGCTTCTTATCAACGCGTAAAACTTCTCCAGCTTTTCCTCTTCACTTTCTTCTTCTTCATTTTTCTCCAGCTTCCTTTTCCTCCTCTCTCCTTCCATCACCATATGTCAGATATTCCTGCACTCCAATTTTGTAAGAAACTAATCAATATAATAGACAGATATATAGAAGGAGATAGAGGAAGGATAGAATTTGATGATGGAAACTGAAGAACAGAAAATGATTTAATATCAAAAGAGTAAGAAGAGTAGTGAGTGGGGATACGATGCTTGCTTGTGTTATTTGGTGAGTGCAATGAACCAAAAAACAGTGTTAATTGACTCCCCAGACGGGTCAATAGCCTTTGGTTTTATTTGCAAAAGTTAGATATTGGATTGACTATAATGCCCATCGCTTACACCAAAATGGACCGTTCATGGTTGGGGTAACGTTGTCATTAAGCTTAGTGCCCACCACATGATGATGACGTGAATTGTAAAACCATGATATTTTATTTGTGTTAGTATTTGGCGAAAACTTGAAAGCATCATATTTGCGTCAGCTCATGGCGTCATGTCTCCACTCGCTTAATGATGTGTCCTGCCTCCAATGATGAGAGTCATAGATAAATACAAATATAAGAACGAGATATCATTATCTGGTACATTTCATTTGCTATTAAATTGTAATACTTGGTGAGCCATATTGTCATCATGAATTATTCTGTCCAAAAAAGCTTTTCATGAATTAGTAATACTATACTCGGAGAACCTTTTACTTTCTTGATAAAATCGTCATATAGCACTTCATTTGAAGACTCACCTACTAATCCAAACTTTATTATTTGTCTCTAACTTAGCAGATAGTAGTTGGGAATCTCATTGTCTCACTGAGCATTTTCTTTGAAAGTCAGTGCCACATTTCACGTGTATATATGAGTTTATGAAAACTTTAAATTCTAATTGCCGCTTGTAATAAAACGATAAATTTCGGGGCTCTCATTGTTGTGAATCTGGAGAATCTTTTTGTTTGCGTATGGGCCATCTTATGGCTAAGTGCTACCGAACCAAGTCAATATACAATTATTTCTTAAAATCGATTAACATAAAATACTTTTAAAACATGCATTGGACGACTTGACTCAAACAAGTGACCATCAATTAAGTTAACGAATTATTGTGGCAGGGAAGTGGAAAGTATATTAAGCAGCAAATGAGGGGGATAATGCATCTATCCTTTGGTGGTGCGATGTTTTTTTTAAACTATTACAGCCACATATTTATGTCGGGTAAAAAAAAAGACCAGCCAAGTAGAAGCTTCTCAAGAATTATACTTCTCTTTTAAAATTTTCCTCTATCTATGCGTGATTAAGATATCGAAGATTAAGACTTTTAAGTTTTAAGCATCAAGGCAAATAACTCATCATCGCAAATATAAACCATCACCAATCTTAACTCCGAAGTCACAGTTTCATAGCCTCGTCAGTACATTAAAGAAGCTAACTCCTTATTTGGCCTAGTTTTAGTTATACAACTTGTGAGAGAAAATGACTAGCAAGAATAAGTAAAGAAGATGGGACATTTTTTCATAGAAAAGACATAAAATGTGCTATTCCTCAGGCCACGGCACACGGTGGTTAGCCCAAAGATAGTATGCTCCAACTGGACCACGACCGTCCACCTCATACAGTTCCACAGATATATTTTCTTTGTCTATCTCATTCAGAATATCACTTAGAATGTTCCACGCTGCTTCCACCTCATCACTTCTCATAAACACGTGGTTATCCCCATCAATTACATCCAGCAGAAGATGTTCATATCTGTCAGGTAGATCCATTGACTTATACCTGTCACAACATTCACCTATGCTTTAGTTAACAAGCAAGCTTAGGGGGGTGCAACAATCACTGCAACGTTTTACAGATTCTTACTTATCCTTGTAAAGTAAATTCAACTCGGAAGAGTCCAGTTTCAATCCCAATCCAGGAATCTTGTTGTTTACTCTAATCAGGATTGCTTCATCTGGCACATCACGAAGAATTAATTCATTTGTGTTACGCTCCATGTTATGCCCGATGCACTCATGGTAAATATTTCCTGGAACATGACGAAACTGGATCCTTATCTCCATTCTGCATTGTAATTTTGAGCAGATAAACAAAAATAACTAATATTACTACTCGGTATATACAATGTTCAACGTAAGAAGCATATATAATGATATTTACTGGTGTTTGGTGAGTCCCAAGCCTGTCTTAACCAAAAATGGCACACCATCCCATCGTGCATTGTCAATGTAAAATGCAGCTGCGAAATATGTAGGTGTCAGACGGTTTAAGGATACATTGACCTGGTTTTCACTGCTAGCCTTGTATTGACCAAGGATGACATCTTTGGGTTCTAGTTTGCGTATAGATTTCAAAACCTTGACCTGCAAAGTACACCTAGTTAGAACACCATTAAAATGCTTCAGGGTTTTAAGAGTCAAAGTAATGTGCATACCTTTTCATTTCGAATATCTTCTCCGTCAAGACTTACAGGTGGTTCCATGGCAAGCAATGCTATTGTTTGGAGAACATGGCTGTGGATAATGTCACGAATAATCCCATATTTTCCATAGTACCTGCATGGGGGATTTAAGTCGGAGTTCATCATTTACAAACTTTGTTTTTTTTGAGTGAAGTTCATTATGCATATTGACTTATTGATAACCCACAACAGCTACTTAAATTCACACAAACTTTACCTTCCGGGCTGTGTGGTCAAATCCTCTGATAAAATTACCTGCAATATATTTTATCGCTGCAATTTAACATTACTAGCAGAGCAATGCACAAAGAACTGGTCAGATTAAACATAAAAGTGTTACCTGCACATTATGTATATGCGCACGGCTCCACAATGGCTCAAAGACTAGATTTGAAAACCTTAGAACTGTGAGGTTTTCTATAAGATTCCTCCCTAAAAGGTGATCAATCCTACCAACAGAATGATCTCACTCATAAATTATTTATCAATAATTCTGCGTGTGCATGAGCTGATGTGTTTATAAAGAGAGGGAGAAGGACGAGTGCCTGATATAAAAACCTGTATAATTGGTTTTCCTGAAACTTGGAAAGAAGAGATTGTGTAAGCCTATGAGAAGAGAGTGCATCAAATCCAAATGGCTTTTCAATTATAACACGGTTCCAGCCCTTCTGGGTCTGAGCACAGCTAGCAACACATGATGCAACATCCAGAAGTGCTTCTTGTGGCACAGAAAGGTAAAAGATCCTGTTTGCCTTGTTCCCCCCCTGTGGTACACAATAAATGCAGCTACAGAACCACTTGCCAGAATGCATAGATTTTACAAGGCATCAAGTAGCCAAGACAAGCATGCATTTGAGAATCAATTCACTTTTTCAGCATGCATACTTGCCCACTCAAACACTAGTGATATTCATTCCAAATTACCTCAATCTGGGTCATACGAGCATTCAACTCGGACATCCCATGCCTATTGTCATGGCCCCCAAAGATGTAGTATGTTCTACTAAGGAAAGCATCCATTCGGTCCCCACAATTCTCTCTGACAATTTATTTGTATTTAAATCTTCAGAAAGATCATATAACATTATTGGGCTCATAATATAGAAATTCACATGAGTGGAAATAGACATCATTCTTTTATGATTGCAAATGAGGAAATGGTTAATCATACGCACAAAATTTCACAAGAAATGTCAAAGTTTCAAGACATTTTGAGCTCTAAATTTGGAGTGGATAACCACAAATCATGAGGAAGCAGTTAGTTTTTCAAGCTCATTGATTAAGATGGAATGTAAATGATTTCTTCCTGTAATTGGAAACACAGCACAGAAGGCAATAATTTGGGCAAGTGAGAAGAGTAACATACTGATGATCAACCCGACATGTTAGTGTTGAAGCTATAATGGATTGTAGGTCTTTGTCAGTCATACTCTTCCTTGAGTATCCAAAAACAGCAACATTCTGCAGATGTAGGAATGCAAATTCAACAAAATACTTGACAATTGTATAATAGGTGAAGATGTAAGTATGCATAACCCAGGAACTAGTCTTCATCAAAATTCCTAACCAACTTATCATTCAATATAGGGGAAATGTTAATTTTTGAGATTACAAGATACCAGAAGGTCATGAATCCCATAACATGACAAATCCACACTCAATGTGAAGCATTAGTATTTATCATGTATGAATGCATAGAGTGAGATTGTAAAAAGCACGTACAAGATGTAAGAACTGTAAAGCTAACAATAAAGGAAAGCTGGTGTACCTCAGGAAGGAAGCCACTACAGTACAGAGCAAATAATGCAGGAAAAATTTTACCCCTTGCTAATTCACCAGTAGCTCCTACAACAGCAATACAAAGTGAGGGTGCTCTACTAACATCAGTGGGAGTACTGAGAGAACTTGTATGCAGCAAAGGTGGAAATTCAATGGGCATAGCCTTACCTGTAGAAACATTATGCTGAGTGTTGATTCAAAAACTTCAATGTGCATGGATACTGTAAAAGTAATTATAGAAATCACAATCATTTCCCCCTATTTTATTAATTTCTTCCTCTTAGTCCAAAAGTAAAAGCTAACCATCAGATACATCAAGTTTTGAGGAGGAAGCTGGAGTTGGTCTTTTTTCATTTGAAAAACCTGTTTCCAGGTTATTGGTCAGCTGACTTCTATTTAGACTCATTGATCTCTTAGACTCCTTAGGTGGTACACATTTTTCACCATACAGGTGAAAATTAAACCTTTCAAGAATCCATGATTTGAAACCACAAAAGCTTCTACAGATGTTGGTGGCGCCACCATTTATTCTCACACGACCACGAAGATAGCTTGCTTCAGCCTGCAACTAACAATGATGAACAGTAAAATACACGGGTAGCACCAATATTTGACAAACCATCATTAGGAAAAAATTTATTCTATCTCTTGAATCACTACAACTACATAGAGCTTCAGATTGGCATGTGCAGCAAAATCAAGATGTAGGCAGTGAATGGACTCACCGGAGAGCTACCAAGTGTGAGACGTTTGTGTATTGAGATTGGAGAATGTGGGGGAGTAGGCAAGGTAGAAGAAAAGGACGGGGCCCACATATTTGGAGTTGGGAGGTCAGTTGTAAGAGCTGAACAGCGTTGACCATTGATGGAAGGGTAGTGAAGTGAAGTTTAGGGGGGATTTTGAAGCATGATTATGATTATTGTGTAGGAAACAAAGTAGCAAACATCGTACCCCTGTGGCTGTCACTTTGTTGCAGAAACAACCGTCATCAGTGTAGCCGCACGCTTGCACTGTTTCTCTTTGCTAACTCACTTTCTAATCTCAACCACGTGGCTCAAGTAAAAAACTTACCTCAAGTACTTCACCTCAATTACATCAGTAAGTCAATAGGAATTTGACACATGTCCAACTAACCCACATCACTTTCTCCTTCTTTTCTCTCTTCTCCATGTGTTAGTTTTATATGGGTTTAGTTGGACATGTGTCAAATTCTTATTGGGTAATGGATGTAATTGAGGTCAAGTACTTTAGGTAAGTTTTTTCCGTCGTTAAATTTGCGGGAATTAAAACATAGGAGTATAATAAGCCCTTGCGTTCTTTGCAACGTTTGGTACGCGGATAAGAATTTTTATTATGCATTTTATTTAGGAAAGTTTTTATAGTTCATCAATAATAGTAATACTGTCTCCGGGTTTTATTCTTTAAGTAGTCAAAAAGAGAAAACTTATTTTTTTAAATTGTTAATGTGATTTTTTAGTGGAATATAACAATATTATTTCGTTTTTGAAATATAAAAGACAATTATGAATAAAAATTACAGTTACACGGGTGTATAATACAAGGGTATTAATGCTAAGGCCATGGTGATGTTCTTCATCATCATCATCATCATCAACATAAACCTTATCCCAATTAGATTGGGGTCGGCTACATGGTAATTGTGCTCTATCAATAGTCATGCTTGGAGGTAAACATTTCATCAAAAGATCTCTTTGGTCTTCCTCTCCTTATTGTGCAGTGATTCCATACCTTTTCTTCAATTATTCTTACTGCTCATCCACTTCTCTTCTTTGAACCTTTTGTTTCTTTATATGCCTCTTCCCATGATAGTATGATAGCCTTTATGAAGAACCAAGCAATGACATATTGATAGAAACAATGCGTGTGTTCATGCTCAATAGATTCGACATATTTTTACGTTGGCTGCCGAAGCCTAACACAACCCTACTCCTTTATCCGGACTAGGGACCGTCTATAAATATAGGCGGAATATTCCGTGGACACACAGTCACACGGGGGTAAATAACCAAGCGTGACACGAAGTCACAAAAAACAAACGTTATATAATAATGATCCAAAACAATAAAATAGATCCAAATACTAATAATAATGAAGTTGGCACAAATAATAACAATAAAATAAAACGATAAAACAATAAAACAATGATCACAATACGATAAAATAATAAAACAATACAATAAAACCATAAAACAAAACAACAACAATGCTCAACAATTAAATAAATAAAATAAATAAATAACAAATGAATAAATAAATAAATAAATAAATAATAATATACAATAAAACAAAACAACAACAATGCTCAACAATAAAATAAATAAATAAATAAATAAATGAATGAATGAATAAATAACAATATACAATAAAACAAAACAACAACAATGCTCAACAATAAAATAAATAAATAAATAACAAATAAATAAATGAATAAATAAATAACAATATACAATAAAACAAAACAACAAAAATGCTCACAATATTATTAATACTTAATAAATCAACACCTATAAATATAATATATATATAATATGTGTGTATAAAAGAAAGGAAGCAATAATTAAAAACTAATCTAATATATCGTGTACATTTTTTTTTTGATCAAAAATATATCGTGTACATGAAAACGTGGAAAACTGTTAAGCAGATAAATATATATATATATATATATATATATATATATATATATATATATATATATATATATATATATATATATATATAGAACAAGTCATAAACCAATTCCTAAATAAGTACAAAGGAAATTTAAGTAATAACCACCAAACGGATTATATCCTAAATAATTAAATAAATAATTAATCAAACTACTTATAAAAGTTGATATTTTCAAAACCACATGTAATTAATAATGCATACATTATAGAGGATGCTGTGGCTAATCCTCAATATTGTACGCTAATCACAAATATCAACTAGTGCACTAAAATTCCATATATGCACATACTTTAATGAGAATTTAATAGCTTGGTCTAATTAATGAAAAGATACTATGTAAGCATATACCAAATTCTTCCACTATTTATTGCATCTAAAATTGTTTAAATAATTAATGTTCATAATATTTCACACTAACTAAATATTTCTAAATGTGAAAACACAAACATATTAATTTTCCTTATTTTAATGCCGGGAGGGAATTGTGCGACGATTATATAAAAATTAGGAAGTTCAGTTAAAAAAAAAAGATTAAATAATAATAATAATAAAATAATAAGTAAAATTAAATGAAAAAAAAATTTGTTAGCACATAAAAAGGGAATTGTTATAACAAACTTTGACCGGTTATATATTTAAGAAAATTAAAATAATAGAATATATAATAATAATAATAATAATAATAATAATAAATAATAAACAATGGTTAAAATAAATAATAAATAAATAACTAAAAAAAAAAGTATATAAATATTGGGGGTAGGGAGCATGAACGGTTATAGTCAAATTAGGGAGCAACAATTATATGTGTATTCAATTAAAAAAAAAAAATCTTTGAAGCTATATTTTCTATCCTCATCAAAATGGACCTAAATTTCCTCCCACTTATCATAACTGAATCATCCACTAACTCCTCCACTAACTCCTCCTTTGACTTATTCTCCCAAATCCAAAATTAACTCACTAAATCGTGACTTGTTCTCAGCCTTATTCAAGCCAATTTGGTAAGGAACATTTCCAGAAAACTGATTACAATATATATATTCCATGAAAAAGACGAGCAACACAGATTACGTATACATGTGACACGTGTGTGTACGATGAGATGTAAACGGTTGAAGAAGAAGATGAATAGGTTAGTTTTCTATCTTTAGGTTGGGGTATATTCTTCGATCTTCTTTTCAAGAAATGACATCATCACCGTTTCTAGATTAATCTTTTAACCACTTAAGTCTATCTACACCATACATACATATCCATCATTCTTAATAATCAATCAATTAATAATTAATATTTATAATCAATCAATATCAATGCTTATACACGAAAAACCAGCCTCCATATTCTCCATCATCATCATCATCAACACATCATAATCTTCAACATTATCATCATAAACAATCTGATAATCGTCTAACATCTTCAATCCCATCACATGATAGATAAAAGTCTCATCATAAAATTTATCACCATCACGTATCAATTATATTTAGATCTAGAGTAACATAATATAATAAAACTTGAGAATATAATCATCATCATGCTTCATAAAGCATGCACATGTATTAAACCTATAACCTAATCCTAAAATACTCTGCTATATAAACAACTATTAAACACAACACAACAACAACAACAACAATAATAATAATGTATCAATTAGAATTAGAGAGAAAGGTAATCATGCATTATAATACTTTGATCAGAAACCTAATCCTAAAATGCTCTCTTAAACATAGTGTAAAACATATGTAATTAAAGAGAATTAAAGAGTGAGATTACGTAGGTACGTACCTGGTCAGAATCACTGTTTTTCTTTGATTTAGAGATGAAAAGATACTAAATCATGTTCTTAACATTAATTACCGGAATTCATCATCAAGAACATTTCTAAAAACCTTCATTGCGTTACTACCTCTGTAAAGCTTCCATTTGAACAGGTATAGCAGCTATCAATGGGCCATCTACCTTTTTAATTTTCTTTAATGTATGGTCATGTTTTTCCTCTTTTTAATTTTCTTTAGGGTTAAAGATCAAGATCATATATCTCCCCATAAAGTATTTTTTGCCTAAATTTGCTCCGAAATTGTGCATCAAAGATTATATTTACTATTGAAGTATTATGAAGGGTCATGTATATCCATAAGTATGCATGGAGGTTCATAAGTATGCAAGAAAATAATGATCCTTCATGTATACTTTATACTTTAAGGACATATATGGCCCTTAACCATTTTCTTTACTATTTTTTCACCTTTATTTTTCTTCAAGGTTAAAGAAAAGGGGTTAACAAGGCTAGACTGTGTAGATGAAAAGCCCATGAAAGCGGGCTCATAGTGGCCCATTTCGCCCGCTCTTGAAAAATGGTGTTTTTGGAGGTTGGATCTCCTTGCTTGCAATGGCCGATGTGGAGGCAGATGGGGAAGAACACCCCTCTCCGTTGCTAGTGCATGATTTTTTGTCTTGTTCAAACGCCTGTGCAGGTTTCAACTTGGTCAGAAAACGCTATTTATCTTATTCTTAATTTAGAACAATATTCCCTCTTTGAAAATAAAGCTACCTAACATCACCAAAAACCACATCATAATAAACCATGCTCCGTTTTCACTGTGACGAAACTTCATATAGAGTCAGAAAGGCCGGCCCGTTTTCATGCAAACCCGAAGAGGGTCGGGCCTGCTGTTTTGGTAGAAAAAGAGGGGAGCGGGCCTGTTAGGGCCTGAGCGGGCCGGCCCGTATTTTAGGCCCGTTTCCAAGCTTAATTTAAAAAAAAAATATGATGGTGTGTTTCTGAAATTAATTTATGATTCTTTGTTTCTTTTTCTATACATGCTTGAAGGACAATTAATTCTGTTTTTTTTTTCTCTTTTCTTAGATGATGGAGGAGATAGTGAGATAGTGCATATGATGGTAAAAAAGAATTGCAAAAACTTGATATTTTTGTTAGTGGAGAGAAGTCAATTCATAGCGAAACACAATCGAATGTCGTTGATTACAGTGATGATGAAAGTGATGATGATGTGAACTCTTAGATGACTCGTTGAAAGTTATTATTTAATATTTATTTAGATTTATATTTGAAGACTTTGTTGTTTATTTTGACTGTCAGATTATGCGTATCACTATCAGTGTTACAGTGTATGTTGTAATGTTATCGCTTTCAGACTATGTTATGACTTATGACTATGTTCATTGTGGATTTGTGATGTTTTTAGATGTTTTTGTTTTACTAAAACCGTAAAATTTACAGGGCGAACAATGTAGAAGAGGAAAAATGGGTTTAGTAAAATGATTTTTTTAAAAAAAAATTAATAAAGTGGGCCAGGCCCTACTGGCCAGGCCCGGCCCGATGGCATGAGGGCCGGGCTTTGCAAATAGGGGAGTAAAAGGGGACCGGGCCTAAGTGGGCCTGGCCCGTTTAGGCCCGGTCCGAATTCCCAACTCTAACTTCATACATAAGTACTACGTACTATGTAGTATGTACTATGATGAACCAAGCACCCTCTTATTTTTCGGATCGAATAACATGCAACCTCTCTCACACTTCAAAACTTATTCAACCACTCTACTAAAAAACTGTAAAATTGAAAAAAGAAATTACAAATTCTTGTGGCTCTGGTTTCTTACAGGTGGAAGGCTACCCTTCGCGCTCAATTTGAAAAGGTACACTCTCCTGCAAATGGAAAACACAATCAATTATGCCAGGAGGTAAAGTCAACACATTTTTAGTATATTCTAATGCTTAATTATTGTTCATCGTTTTTGTTTTTTCTCATTATCACATGAAGAGGGCCCCCTCAAGCCATAAAACTATAAAAGAGATAAGAATTGGATCAATAAGCGTAAACAACACGCTAATTCCCCATCGTTTACAATAATTAGGTCACACCCACTATTAAATTAAATGTCCCACATTAAAAAAACACAAAACAAGAAACAGGAAAAATTAATTAATAATTAGGGGTATCATGAAACAAACATAATTAAGATGAGCCCCGCACACACAATTGTAAATAATAACTTATTTAAAATAAATTGTCTAATAATTACAGCTCATTGAACTTTGTTTAATTTAGTTTATTCTATGGCATCTTTGATTAATTCTCCTTAAGAAAATATTGCTAATTCTTTATTCGAAAAGGCAAGAAAATGCGATAATTAAAATAGTCCCTCATGAGGTCATGCCGACGTACTTCCTTGTCTGAAAGTGACCTGCATTCTTATTTTTAATTCCTTGTCTGATCGGAACCTTCACCAGTTAATCAGCTTCAAGTAGATAAGACAGGGGGCTCTGTCATTTCTCTTGTTGAACATTACTGGTAAGCAAAAATACTCTCAACTTATAATTTTTTTCCTCGTATTCTCGTAACACATGCTTACTTATAATTTAAGGCTTTCTTTTTGTTCCATCTTATTTTTCTGGAATGGTCTGTTTGGCTTAAGGTTGATATCTTTTCTTTTTATCTCAACTTTAGTTTAATCGTATGTTTCGTTTCGTATCTCTCTCTCTCTGCCCAAAAAATTCTTAGAATCCTTCCAAACGTGTGAGTATGAATATGTATATGTTTTTTGAAATACGATCGTTCACTTTATATAGTTATTGAAATGAAGCTCTCGAGTTATTCAATATGTGACAGTTTGTGCTCTCGAACTGACAGTTTGTTTATCTGCTTCAATTTATGATGGATTAAATCCATCCTTTGGATTTAATAAATGTTTTATTAGATAACGTTATAATTTGATGAAGCCACACAACTTGAAACTGAATTTTGAATTATTAATACAAACTCACCAATCTCTTTTGTGATTTAAGAGTATGATGTGATTTCTAGGCACCTGATCGACGATAAAGAGTTCAATTATGTGCCTTACTAACTGAAAGTTACTCATCATTTGGTGCAGATAATAGCTCTTCTGTACTTGGCGCTATAAAAATTCGATCTTTACTGAAGTTATCAAATGGGGTCCGAATGTCCACTAGCACCAGTAACAGTTCATATAACAGGTTTTAAAAAATTCCATGGAGTTTCAGAGAATCCAACAGAGACCATTGTCAATAATTTGACAGAATATATGAATAAGAAGGGTTTGCCCAAAGGTTTGGAGATCGGGAGCTGCAGCATTCTTGAAACTGCTGGTCAAGGAGCACTTGGTACCTTGTACAAAATATTGCAATCTTCCATTACTGCCAAGAACCCTGAATCTTCAAATTCCAAAAGAGTTATTTGGGTGAGTTTGCCATCTATATTTGCAAATTAAAATAACAGTTATGTTGATTAATTCACTCTTCTTACGTAGCATTTGTGTGATGCACTGAGAATTGATTTATGTTTTGTACAAACCATTTTTAGAAAAAAAATCATCAGCTGATGACCTTACTTTGATTATTCAGCTGCATTTAGGGGTAAACAGTGGTGCAACAAAGTTTGCTGTGGAGCACCAAGCTGTCAATGAGGCTACTTTCCGCTGCCCTGATGAGATGGGATGGAAGCCCCAGGTTAGTTTGAAACATTTGGGGAGACGCTTTATCTGTTGCAGAAAGCCTTTCAAACTAATAGTGTTTGATTGTGTTTTCATTCACTCAATTTTCTACATTTAATCTGGTGCAGAGACTACCAATTGTTCCATCAGATGGCGGAATTGCACTAACACGCCAGGTAAACTGGACAATATGATTTTCCCTATGCTGCTTTGTGTTAAAGATTTCATGTTGTTTCATCATTGTCATGGCTATACATATGATTTTGCTTACATGGAAAACTGAAATATGATTTTGGGATAAACATTATGCAGACCTGCCTTCCTGTAGAGGACATCACCAAGGAATTGGCAAAGAAAGGTTATGATGTTATGACATCTGATGATGCAGGCAGATTTGTGTGCAATTATGTTTACTACCAATCCTTGCACTTTGCTGAACAGAACGGTATCAAGTCCCTCTTTGTGCATGTCCCTCTCTTCTTGGCAATAGATGAAGACACTCAAATGAAATTCATTTCTTCCTTGTTAGAGGCACTTGTTTCTGTATGTTAGCAACATTCTTAAAGTGGGATGAATCATGAATGTACCTCAACGGAAGATATTATTATGTATTTAAATTTGAACAGTTTAAGGAAAGTGCCAGATGTAGCAGAGGCATTAGCTATCTACTTTCATGGCTACTGCTTCTCAAGGTTTGAAGAATTTGTGATTATTAACAATAAAAAATTTTATGTCTATCTAGGAACAACCACCACCACCGCCTCATACATGGAGGACCCTGTTCCTCTTGAACCAAACCACCACCAACTTTGAAAACTCTTCCACCTACTTAGACTACCACCACCATTGCAGTGTCCATTTACTCATGATAGTTTCACCTAGTTTGGAGAGCTTGTCTCTCTCTCCCTCATAAATCACCACCACCTCCGACCACCGCCGTCGCTGACCACCGTTTTTTCGCGTCAAACTTTTCAACCGCCGTCGCCGATCTTTCAACCTCCTCCGCTGCCGATCTCCTTAGATCCGTCACCGCCAAAGGCATTTCTCTACGCCGCCGGTCTTCCCCACCTCCTCCACCGCCGTTCTCTTCAGGCCGCCGCCAACGGTCTCTTCAGACCACCTCCGCGAGAGCTAGTCTCTCCGCCGCCGACCTCTTCAACCTCCATCGCCGACGCTGGTAGCTTGTCTCCACCTCCACCATTCTCTTCCACCACCGCCGATCTTTGAACCGCGCCGCCGACAGCTTATATCCGCTGCCGCCTTTCTCTTCCTCCGCTGCCGATATCTCAACCATGCAAGCATGTCGGCCGTTCTCTCCATCCGCTGCGAATAGCTTCTCTCTACCACCGTCGTTCTCCTCCACCACCACCACCACCACCTTCGATCTCTAAGACGCCGCCGACCCAACCGCTGCCGCTAAAATCTTGTCCTTGTTGCCGCTGATTTCTTTATTTTCTTCACCACCAGAAGTTAGTCTCTGCCTTTCTTGTCCTGATTTGGGTCCCCTTTGGTCTTGCATGTAAGATATCTGTTAAGATCTGAGCATTTTCCTCCTAGAGGTCATATATCTAGCAAACAAGGGGTACAAAGGGGACTTGGATCGGAGTGAGCGAGCTTTAATTTTCATGAATCTCTGAACTGGACAGAGTAGCTTCATTTAAAATGGATCATTATGCTCTTGCTAAGATTGTAGATAGTCGGAAAATTCATGCTTCAAAACTACAATCTTTGATTAATATTCATTGGAAGCTTCAGGGATGGATTTCTGTAGTCAAGTATATCGATAATTCCTTCTTAATTCAGTTTGAGTTTAAGGAGGATTTATTGTATATGTGCTGTCATGGTTCTTGGGTTTTAAAAGGCTACTTTATTTATCTGATCCCATGGAATTTTAACGTCCCTATGAGTATTGGCTTTGCTCATACTTATTCAATTTGGATTCAGATTCATGGCTTACCTCTAGATAACCTTAATGAGAAGGCAGCAAAGTTCTTTGGTGATAGTCTAGGGAAGTTCATATGCTATGATGATAACAGTCTTTGCAAGGGAAAAGGTCTACGTGTTCGCATTCAACTTTCTGATAAGAAGCCTTCTTTCAATTTGGGAAGCCTGAATCTTTTTCATGATCATATCAGAGGAGTTCACATTGTTTTGGAACAGGTTGGAAGAATATGTCCTCGTTGTCTATGCATTGGTCATGTGGATAGGTACTGTAAAGCTTCTACTGCATTCCAAGCTAAAGGGATGATTTCAGCTGTTGGCAACAAATCTGTCAGTGT
This sequence comes from Mimosa pudica, assembly GCA_029929735.1. Lineage (NCBI taxonomy): Eukaryota > Viridiplantae > Streptophyta > Magnoliopsida > Fabales > Fabaceae > Mimosa > Mimosa pudica. The sequence continues at coordinate 17,604,406 of JAKELP010000013.1, read as the reverse complement.
TGAATATGATAGATTCTCTGGGTGCTATTGGTCCAACTTCAAAGAGACAGGGATTAAACTTATTCCTATCATGCTGGATAGAACTCCTTGTAAAAGGAAATGGGAAAATTTGGAGAAGGAGAATTGTGTCAACAAACGTCCTTGCCTTAATAGTTATCAAGGGTCTGATCAACATCTAAGTTCTTCTGCATCCGTTCTCATAAGTCCAGAGTCTTCTTTCAACATCACTATTGCTTGTGAACTTTCAGTTGCTGGTGAACCTTTATCAAGCAAGGCGGACAACCCCAAGCAATTTCAAAATGTGAGGAGGAAACGAAAGAGATTTTGGGGAGAAATAGTTGCTTTTCCTCCTCCTTTTAAGAAGAGGCATGAGATTCAAGAGATAAATTTTCCTTCTAAGAAACAAGACTGCACTAACCTAAAAGAAAAGGGAGTTGACCTTTATTTCCACCTTCTTTCAAAGAAGCGAGCACCGGCAGATGATGATTCTCATGTTCAGCTCCACAATCTATACCACTGCTCTTCAAGAAAACGACCATGGAATGACATCCCTCATGTTCAAAGTCTGGGTTTTAGCGGAGTTTGTGCCAAAAAGCTCCGCGTGAGTGGATGATCACGATGAGGACCTCTAAGTTCATCAGTAGCCACTTAGAGGTGCATCATGCAGTGCTGTTCCCGGGTTCTTGGTGTTACTTTCGTACTTGTTTCTTTGTCTGGTTATTTGATCGAGTAAACAGTGTTTCCTTAAGGCGTAAATGGATTGGTTGCCAAATTTTCATATGTGAGACAACTATGATGACCATACTTCATTGGGTTCCTTTGCATCTTTTGGCTGAAATGGTTGTGAGTGTCACCAAAGACTCTTGCGGAGATTGTCTCTCCGTCTCCTTCTATCACCCTCTTGTGGGTGACAACGTCGTGAAGTATAGATTTATACTTCGTAGTGGCGTAACTTTTATGGAGCTTCTTGCAGATCATGGGTCTGCTTTAACTCTCTCCTTTGGTTGCCACCTCTTCAATCGATTCTACCATCCAATGCAGATTGCTCTACCTCAAATGGAGTTGGTTAGCGTCAGTTGTTTCTGGTTCCAATTTTTATTATGCCTATTTTCTAACTTTCTTTCTTTTTGTGTTTCAGCATGTACTTTTATAAGTGACTCTCTTATATAGATATATAAGTGAGTCTTAGTTTGTAATCATTTTACTTTTAATGAAATTGACTTTTAATCAAAAAAAAAAGGTTTGAAGAATTTGTCTTGACAAACCCCCGTCTTTTTTACAATGTGAATAAGTGTTCATTTTCCTCCAAGTTCTGTTTACGTATTGCTCTTGTAGCATTTGTTTATGTATGAATCGTATCCTCCTGTCCAATGGTTTAGTAAATCCAGAAGCCAATTTGGGTTGGCGTGCCATAAAAGTGGCATGATGAGTCAGTCAATACACACAGGCTCAGTAGAATGGGAGTGAAGTTATAAGCAACCGGGTTCATTCATTAGTTTAGTAAAGATGAGACTATGAGACCATTTGAACTCAAACAAGCAGTCAGATGTGGAACAAAAATAATTTCAATCAGAAGGGGAAAATAGTGAAATAATGAATTGAACGAATAGATACAGAGATGAATGAATAAAAAAGGTGAGAGGAAAACAAACGCACGCAGACACTAACCACCTTACATATTACACATCATTACTACTAAATTAGCCACGCATCTAATCATCTATCATTGTAGCCAGTAATACACATATCCCATATAGCCTGTAGACAATTGTTTCTGTTGCTGATAAAGGAAACGGGGCATTTGGAGTACCCATCTAGTGATGAGTAACATTACCACATATATATAGCTAACTTTTACAGGGCAAGGTTATACAAGAAGTACACACGTGGAACAAAAATCATCAGTAAAGGAAACATATAGATTTCATAAGTAAATATCTTTCAAGTTTGTTACATTTCACAAACCAAGAAACGAGCATTGCTTCCTCGCATGCTCTGGAATTAACCTCACAAGTATTTCTGCTGGAACTTCCTTCAATTCTGATAAAAAGGAACAAGGACATCCCAGAAGGTCAGTTATAATAATTTTTTTTTGAACTGAAAGTTATAGTAATTGATTGCAATGAGAATTGCATAAATACAATTGCATAATTGCAGTATCATACCATGAGATTTGAAATTGAATAGTGGTGGAAGGAAACGTCCATTTGGCAACCGAGTATTTGGATCACGAAGTTCATCAAAGAAAGGATGGGTCAAGGCATCCAACTGTATCAAAGAAAAACACATAAATCGCATATACAGAGCCTTCTAGGCTAAACAAAACAAACAGAAATAAAAGAAAATCAACAAAAGAGCCGCCCTTATATCTTAGCAGAAAAGCTGCATAACACAGGACAAACATGGAAAAAACTATGTCAACCAAAAAGCCATGTACTCACAGCAGTGCACCGTAGATTAGGGGAATATTGCAGTAGTCTAGAAACCAAATCAACAGCTTCAGGAGGCATACGCTTATGGAATATCTGGAAAGAGCAGATTAATAATTAATAAATTAATAAATATTTTAGCAGGGAGTTCAATAATAGTACTCCTCTGGTCCTAATATAAAATTGCACCACATACTGTTTCTTACAGTTAGGACCAAAGGTAGTCATCACCAAATGAAATCGTGTTTAAAAATTACCAAGAAATGCCTTCAGATAACCTATCATAACACAAACCTTGTGCCACGGATGAGCTTTTATCTGAGGGAATTTGAATTCTGTATAGTTAGGATTCATGCACTTAATCTCCTCCCTTGTTGGAGTGCCCAAAACCTATCCACACAATGACAGGAAAGAAAAATGTCAAAAGAAAAGATCCTGCCACGTCAAGAAGCAAGGACTAATTAGTAATCAAGCAAAGCCTTGTGCGTGAGAGTGTGTGTGTGTGTGTGTGAAAATATCCCTGGCCTTCGACCAAAAGAACTGTTGAAAAACATCTATTCATCTTAATCTTCTAAAACTTGAGGGGAGAAATTCTTGTGTGAACCCATTTTCAGTGATAGAATTACCTTAATGATCTCAACAAGCTGATCAACTCCGCTTTCACCAGGAAATAAAGGCTGAAACAAAATATAAAACGGTGCATTCCTGTTATATATAGGTACTCGTATATATATGTAACAAATTACTAGAGCTCACAGCAGCAGATACCAACATGTCCAAGAAGCAACTCAGCCAAAACGCAACCAGCAGACCAGATATCAATGGCTGAAGAGTACTCGGTTGCTCCAAATATAAGCTCAGGAGCTCTGTAATATCTGGAACATATGTATGAAATATTTGGTTCCCCTTTTACCTGTCAAATGTCAATCCAAATAATGTAAAGCATTGAGGTCAACAACCATCCATGAAATAAAACTGAGAGCCCAAGAATAAGGAAAGAAACAACACAAATACACAAGTGTATACAGAACATACCAACACTTTGGCACTCCCAAAGTCACATAATTTAACCTGGTGGGTGTGAGGATTGACCTACACAGTAAAGAAAGCCTTAATAATTTCAACCAACAACTGAAAATCCTTAGGCCTCTTGAACCATATATGTAATGTGAAATTTTTATACAGAATCTAAGCAGTATAAATCAATGAACATACCAACAAATTTTGGGGTTTGATATCCCGATGACAGACTCCAATACATCGGTGAATATAAGATAATGCCCTAAAGATCTGCAATACATCAAGAAATTTATTTACAATTTCAGAAAAATGAAATATAATCATAAATAGGACAAACCCTGATATTCTTACATATGACAAAGCTAAAACATTTTTTTATAATATACCTGGTATGTGTACAATTTGACGTATATCAACGGCATCCTCTGATTCAACTTGTTGTAATGTTTGATCACACGATGAACAGTTTCAGGAACATACTCAAGGACCAAATTAAGGTATAATTCATCCTTTTCAGTCGTAGAAAAGAAACAATGTTTCAAAGAGACAACATTCGGGTGGTCAAGGAGACGCATCGTTTGCAGCTCCCTGTTCTTGTACCTTTTGTCTTGAAGAACCTTTTTGATAGCAACAGTTTGACCAGTTTCCAAGCACTTTGCCTGAAGTTATCCCCCCAAAAAAAAGCACACAAAAAAATGAACTTTGAAAAAGACCAAATCAACACAAGGACATAAAAATACGCAGTCGTTTGACATGAAGCCTTACCTGAAAGACAACTCCAAACGATCCCTGCCCCACAACACGCTCTGCCATATAGCTTATTGTCTAAAACATACAGATGTAAAATTAGTGAAAAGAATGAGGATAAAAAATTAGTGAAAAGAAAAATAAAACGTCAACTGTTAATTAATCAAATGATTCATTCACCCTCATAAGACACAGACAAGTTGAATACTGCAAATAGTTATGCTACGATATTCATTACATAAAGTTACAAGGCAAGTGTAGAGCAGGCACAATATCTTGCTAATCTCTTAGAAAGTGACTTCAGGCATTTATAGTAATTATCATATAAAAATTCACAAAATCAATGATCAATGCAGCTACAGGAGTAAGAAGCCATATATGTCCCCATTGAACACATCAAACTGGAGCATCAATAGTTCATCAAGGTCTACCAACAGCATGTATCAAAGCATGTATCTTCAAATAATACACACCTGTTTTGGCTGACCATTTCTACCCCCAATGGTTGTAACAATAATGTGACCAGCCTCCGTTCCATTACCATCAACAACCGCAGCATCCATTTCCTAAGGTAAAAGCAAGCCTTAAGAACCAAAACATGATCCAAACAAAAAATTAACAGCAACATGTTTTCTAAAAAAATGGAAAAACAAGGCCTCTAGCTGACATACTTTATCATCCCTAATTCTCATATCATTCATCTCCTCAGGAAGTGTATCAACACCTGTTGCTGTATGACCAGTGGGGGCCACACTAACAGAAGCCATGACCCAATATATTTAATATTTCAAACTCACTTAGTATTTATTTTTAACTACTCATTTACCTGCAAAATCACAGTTCAAATGGGATCAGATCAGCGGGAAGCCCTTGAACGAAAAGTAAGTCCAATATATTCAGCAAAAATAAAAATGCATTTTTTTTTACTGTGAAACATGAAAGATCCTTTTGATCAAAAAAAAAAAACATGAAAGATCCATTTTTTATCTAAATTAATTCATCGGAAAATCGCCACCGCAATCAGTAGTCCCAGAGGATTGAAAAAAACTCATAACTGACACGAAACATAAGGTCAAACGCAAAAAAAAAAAAAAAAAAAAAAAAAAAAACTGATGCAAGTGTGTGAAATAAGAAAAACAGGGGGAAACTGAAAAGTGTACCGTTGAAGTTGGAAGAAAGGATGTGAAGGGGAAGATGTTCGAGAAGATGAGATCTGTGGCTTGTGATTGTGGATTGGAGGGAGGGAGAAACAATTTTCTTATTTTCTACTTTGGTGTGCTTGCTGCTATAATGAGCTGCTGACAGTCAAGGACTGTTTTTTATTTTATGGAATTTTAAAATATTGTGTTGGGTATTGCATTTACAGCTGATAAACGTAAACAAAAAAATATCACTGTGCTGTGATGTCTGCCTTTTTGACCATTCAAACTAGTATTTAAATATTTTATTTTATTTCCTGCTATTTTAAAAATAAAAAAGGTTGGGAAAAAGTGCTTTTGGCGCCTTCCTCTTCCTCTACGCGCGCATTCTTGCCCATTCCTTTCCAGCCACTCCTAACCTAATATGTTAAGGAGAATTACAACTTTTGCTAACCTCGCTATTGTGGTAAGTGGTAAATCCTTTATTTCGTTCTTTAAGTAAGAAGTTGGGGGTCTGATCTCTATCTCTTACGAATGGAGCAAATTTACAAGTCATAGTTGTCTACCCCTATATGAGACTTCAGAACAGCGGGTAATTAGTCTCACTTGACACGCAGGTGGGATACGCTTAGGTAAAAAAACAGAATTACAGCTATTGCTACACTCCGAGTATGTTAAAGAGAATTACAATCTGGCGATAGGTAAACCAGCTCCTATTATTTAGGAGAATTAAAATATTTGGTCCAAAAAAGAGTATTGAAAATATATGTCTCTCATATTTTTTTTAAATATAGCAGGTAATCCGGTGCCGGTTGACAACAAACTAATTTGTACTTGAGGAATAGAAGAGTTGCTCACATAGGTAAGATTATCCCTCTCTCACTTCCTTCTAAGATTCGAACGCACATTCTCATCCTTATGAGATTTTAGTTTACTTAACCAACTACTCATTTGTTCATATTTTTATTATTCAACGATGAAAAAATTGCAAAACTATTATAAGTGAGTTTTAGTGAGACTTGTTTCTACAGAAGAAAAGATTTGGCCTGTGATAAGATGTTAGCGTGGCAGACAAATACTAACTTGCTAGCCAAACCCAGCATCGTGGCATGTGGACAGATAGAATTTGAAGCATACACGCATGATCTATCTGCTCTGCTTTCTTGCAGGAACTCTCAAATTGATTCATTCAAATTAATGAGTGATGATTAATTCATAAAAGCTGTCTTGATAGATGTTGTTTTAACTTCACTCGTTTTTAAGAGTCAAAAAACACGAATACAAACATTAAACTAATGTTGATAATAGGAATAAATTTAGTAAACTAATGATTTTCCAAGTCACTCGTATAATATAATAAACCAAATGAATCATTGTATAATGCACCCTGTATTAAGGACAACACTCCGGGTGTGTACAACAAAGTGACAAACAAGCATCACCAAATTAATTTATCCTCATATTAGACGCGTGATTTGTAACTGCTACGAAATGTGTTCCACTTGTCACACAGATGCGATACTGTCGAGGAGACTTTCAATCAGCTTGAATGGGTATTATGTGAATATTCCTGGAATTATGGTTTTGGTGGAGTATGATTGTAGTATTTAAATGCAAATAATATATAAAAACTAGAAGGATTGATAAAGAGGGCTATTCTGTTAATTAGGTAGGATGAAGGGATTGGACCAGTGATGAGGGAATTATAATAGTGTAAGGGCGGTGCACCAACTCTGTATGGACTTTGGGTCATGATGATCTCTTATGTTTATGGAATGTTATATCACGTATTTTAAAAATAATAATTATTCATGTAATGTTGTGGCTGGTAGCAAAATTTATACGCGTCAGCAATCCAACCCAAGCATCCTAGTGGTGTCGTAATTTTGTGGACCCTTATACAGACTCACCATCCACAAGCTCTTAACTGTATAATTCCCACCTCGCCATGGAATCCAACCACTCGTCATAACTTAGCTGTTCAAAACCTCACTCCAACCAAACACAATTAAAACAGCCCAAATGAAAATATAAAGCCTAGTTAATAAGTTCATAGTCCTTTTGAAGGCTGGTTCAGGAGCAAACTAAATTAAAAAGAAAGCTGGAATTCATTACTCTGGCGCACCACATTTAGACTATTACGCTGAAATAAAAATTATGAGTTGCCGGTCCTCATGGGATGATACTTTTGTTTTTTTTTCCTTTAATCTTGCAAGCGGTGGCCTTGAATGCTGATTCAAATATTTTGTATTGCTTGAGATATGTATGATTAATTTGTGATTATATGCTGATAAAATATGTTTGAATTTAAATTCTTTAATATGATTTTTCTTCTATAATTAAAAGTACTCATTTGTTAACCATTAAATTATAAAACCACCTTTTCGATTTGAGAGTCATCATTTCCATTAAAAGAAAATAATGGTGTTAATACAAAAAACTAAAACCACACTTTTTAAATATAAAATTTGATGTCTGATTCAAAAGACTAAAAATGTATTTTAACCTCTTATTAGAGTGAATCAGATGGGTTCACTTTGTGGGAAGCTTAGTGATAACTTGTGTTTGGTAATATACAATAAATCTATGTTTTTAAGTTCATAAAAATAAATAAATCTCTTTTTTCGAAAATATTATAATTTATTACAAATGAACAAAATACCCCAGATATTTTTTAAAACTTTATTTTTGTTAAGGACATTTTTGTCAGATAAGTCCATGGCACCAATGCTGCATCCAACAATTTTTTTAATCTTTTTAAGGCCATTTTCTCAACTTATGTTTTGAGATTTGTCTAGTTGGTGGGAGGGGAGCCTCGTGGCATTAGATAAGCAATTTCGGAATATCTCTTTATTTAATTATTTTCACACGTCCAGTCAACATGGGTGGCCACCTAAGCTTATTTAGTCCGCACAAATTTAACATAAGGGACTTAACTGAACACCAAGTAAACTCCAAGAATTAAAAACAACACTTAGAAATTCAAGGGACTAAAATGCAAATAAAAACGGCGTTAAGTGTTAAGTGTTTGTCAAAGCTATACTATTGAAAATGAGTTACAAAGGATACGTCATACGTGTGAAACTGTGAATAAAGTTGATAGGAATGTATGGAAAGTGGGGCAGTGTCAGTAATGACGCATGGATGAATGTATATTTGTCGGACACACAAGAGACGGCCAACGACAACGTTTTCTTTCTATCATCGTCATCGTGAGCTTATAGAACAATAAAGAAAGGCCTTTTCTCCTATTGCTCACACCCACTAACACTTACTGTACTATTATCATGGCCAGGAAGAAGATCAGAGAGTATGACTCCAAGAGACTTCTCAAAGACCACCTTAAAAGACTCGCTTCCATTGACCTTCCTATACGCTCCGCCCAGGTCTCCATAATTCTCACTTTTCCTTTCTTTTTAACATACGCTATGTGCATGTAAAACAAAACTGTAAAGTGTTGACCTTTGATTGGTTTGACCAACTTCTCTGTTTTCTCTGTTTTCTGCTATGCGCTTAAACTCCTTGTGATCCAGGTGACGCAATCTACAGACTTTGCTGACCTAATCAATCAACAGCCATGGCTTTCATCATCCAAGTTGGTTGTGAAGCCCGATATGTTGTTTGGCAAGAGGGGCAAGAGTGGCTTAGTGGCTCTCAATCTAGATGTTGCTCAAGTGGCTGAATTTGTCATGGCCCGCCTTGGTGCACAGGTTATTGATCAATGATCATAATAATTTCGTGGGTAGGCTTTTGTTTTGGTTCTTTTGTTTCCTATGCCTGAATTTTGAGTTGGATGATGATCCTTACTTAGGTTGAAATGGGTGGCTGCAAGGCACCTATTACTACATTCATTGTGGAACCATTTGTTCCTCACGACCAAGAGTATTACTTGTCAATTGTCTCTGATAGGCTGGGCTGTACCATCAGCTTCTCTGAATGTGGTGGCATAGAGATTGAAGATAATTGGGATAAGGTATATTTCCTCGTGAAGTTGTTTTGTTTTTGGCGCCATTATATTCACTCATGTTTGTGTTACGGTCTACATGTGCAACCTCACTAGGATGACATATATATATGACTGCTATCCCATGCAGGTCAAGAATATATTCCTTCCAACAGATAAGCCTTTGACACTGCAGGCATGTGCTCCTATGATTGCCACACTTCCTCTGGAGGTGAGCATTGATGTATTTTTCTTATTTTTCAGAAATTTTAGATGGTACACTTATAATCTAAGGCTTGCTTGTGTCATCATTTGTTATTTGGCATTGTTCGACTTGCTTTCTAGAAATTTGCTTATTCTTCCTGTGATTTCCCAGGTCCGGGGCAAAATCGGTGATTTCATAATGGGTACATTTTCTGTCTTTCAAGGTATGAATTTAACTGAGATCATTGTGTTCTGTCATTAACATAACATAGCCCCTGGGATAAGATATAAGAGCATGTTTTGAGTTCTGTTTGTATTTAACATTTGATCAGTTATCATGACCAATCATGCCGGGCGAGTTAAGAAACTTATGAACACTACTCCCTTTACACTCATAATCTGTATAAATAAATATGCTTTTTTTTTTATTTTCTTGAAAGACATGGTTCATTTACATGTTTTACTCGCTAATAAATGTTTCTATAATGGAAGTTTGTATGCGTACAATCTTCAGGCCTAATCTTTTTCCCATTTCCATTGTAGATCTGGATTTTACTTTCCTAGAGATGAATCCCTTTACACTGGTGAATGAGAAGCCATATCCATTGGATATGAGAGGAGAATTGGATGATACCGCAGCATTCAAGAATTTCAATAAGTATAGTTTTCTTACATACATGTTAAGACTATTCGTTGTGAACAGATTGAGCTGTAAATGCCCATAGTTGACGGTTATCCTGTTACTATATTGTCATGCATTCAGGTGGGGTAATATAGAGTTTCCATTACCTTTTGGAAGAGTTTTGAACCCTTCAGAAAGTTTCATTCATTCCCTTGATGAAAAGGTTGCGTTCATTTTTACCCACTTAGTCAACTTTATACCAGAAGATGTTATCTATCTCTTGTAGAATATGACAATGCAACTATGCCCTTTCTTATTACAAGATTTAATCTGCGTTCAATACTGGTATAAAATATTTTTGTTTCCATACTGCAGACAAGTGCGTCCTTGAAATTTACTGTACTGAATCCAAAAGGGCGTATTTGGACAATGGTAGCTGGAGGAGGTGCAAGTGTTATTTATGCCGATACCGTAAGTTACCAATTTTATGGACTCATTGTAATATATGCTAAAGCTGAGGCACTAGATAGTGTTTATTAGAAGACTTTTGTTTCTTAATTTACCTTCATTTGCTAGGTTGGAGATTTAGGTTATTCATCAGAGCTTGGAAACTATGCTGAGTACAGTGGAGCTCCAAATGAGGAGGAGGTGCTGCAGTATGCAAGAGTCTTAATAGATGTAAAGCAATTTGATTCTTTTCCTCATAACTTCAGTTTCAGTATTTTGTCTTATTTATTGACTTCATCAAGTTGTATTATATGTGAATGATGTGCTTCTTGTTGCAGTGTGCTACTGCAGATCCTGATGGTCGTAAGAGAGCCCTTCTTATTGGAGGTGGCATTGCAAACTTCACAGATGTTGCTGCCACATTCAGTGGGATCATTAGAGCCCTGAAAGAGAAGGCATGTTTTAATTAAATGTAACCTCATCTCACTTCACGTGGTTAGGTTGTTGTTTGCCATTAATTGATTTCACCATCCACCTTCAGGAGTCAAAGCTTAAAGCAGCAAGAATGCACATTTATGTTAGAAGAGGCGGTCCAAACTATCAGATTGGTTTGGCAAAGATGCGAGCCCTGGGTGATGAACTGGGAGTGCCAATTCAGGTAACGCCCTTTATTGGTGAAATTTGGGCTTAAGTGTGCTGTCTTATGCGCATCTGCTTATTATTCATGGGAGGTGTTTGCTGACAAGTATCTTCTACTTGTGTCTAAATCCAACTTCAAAAAGGGCTCATGAATGTTATGTTGGAACCTTGAAAAATATGCTGATACAAGCATTCATATTTATCACTAAAGTTGTCTATATTTCTCTTCCTAGTGATATCTTCAATATAGTTTTTTATAGAGGATTGAAAACCACTCATTATTCATGACCTTAGTGAGATTGTGGTAATCTTGTGGTTTCAGGTTTACGGGCCAGAGGCCACGATGACAATCATATGCAGACAGGCTATTGATTGCATCATGTCTGAAGCATAAAGCTGCAATCATTTGTCTACCTAACTTGGGGGTAGTTTTCATAAACTCGGTGAAGCCAAAATTGGGTGGATGTTCAATTTGTTGTTCCTTATTATCACCCCCTCTATTTTGATTTCTTTTTATGTGCCTTCATGGTCATAGGAACATGTATTGTCGCCACATCGTTTCCGAGACTGTGTAAATTGTAATTCTTGTTGGTGACATTTGTCTTGTGTGTCAATATTCATGTGCTTTTCTATCAAGGACCGGCGGCAATAATAAGTTCTGAATAAAAAAATAAAGTCGATCCTATTTCCTATATCGCAAATTTTGCTGTGTCTTGTTTACCAATGGGGCAAGAAAATTAATCCATGATTAACGATCGAGCTTGTTGAGTATTGCTCAACATTCAACATTATCAAACAAAAAAGTCAACATACAAAAACCTATTGATAACATATTTATTCTAAAAAGGGTTGAGTTCATAATTATGAAACCTTGTATGATGAGTTTGCCCTGAAATTCAATTTGAATAGTTCACCAATATCACTATTAACATGCATTTGACTGCCATTATACATGTAAGGATGAATTTCTTCCGAACCGCTGTGTAAACTTGCTTATTCCATTTTTCTGGTAAAAATAAAATTTTGCTTATTCTCTTTTTGTTAACACAAAGTTAAGTTGCTTATTTTAAGAGAAATTCTGAATATCAATCTGTGAGTACTCATGTAATTGGAAACGAAAGGAAAAAAAACAGAAAACTATACTATACAGCTCCAACCATGCAAATTATACCTTGGGGACTGGCCAACTAGGCTACTAGGGACATGTTTTAAGTCTTAACATCGATAGACAGGTTGGAGCTGTGCTACGGCCTATGGGTTTAAAAAATGGTCCCGGCGGGGCTCGAACCCGCGACCTTCGGCTCATAAGACCAACGCTCTAACCAACTGAGCTACGGGACCTTATTTGTTAGTTCATTTCCATAATATTTTTCTTACCAGCGTAAGACAATGTCTTCTCAGACATAAATATTCCCAACAAGCATTCATACTGACCCTAATAATGATTTTGAAGACGGTAGAGGCCTTCGCTGGCCACCTACCAACATGCATGAAATGAAACTACATTTTTTGCCTACTTTCAGACTTCTCACACACACACTGACACACATATATATATATAAAGGGTCAAATTAGTTTTAGTCTCTACTTCTTCGTGGGATGTTGGGGAAAGGAATATACTACCTACGTTCCTAAATATAAGATCACTTTGGCTAATTTGGAAAGATTTAGGGATTTGAGAGAGAAGTGAGGGAGCTAAGAAGTATAGGGGTAATTTGGACCAAAATTGAGACAAAATAGAAAGTGATCTTATATTTAGGAACTTATCCACAATTCCCCAAAGTGATCTTATATTTAGGAACGGAGGGAGTATTAAATAGTCTTATCGTATTTTATGCATAGAGATTGATTCGAACTCACGACCGCAGATTCATGGCAGGTGAACTTACCATTAAGGCAACCTGATACATATTATATTAAGGGAAAATAAGAAGTTGATGGGACGAAGTTAAAAAAACAATTGCGTTCACAAGTACTATTAGGACACAAATATTTTAATGGACCTGATATAAATATTTATGAGCTTTAGTTCCATAGGAAATCAAAACCATATGACTGTGACAAGGCAGCTAGGCTGAACAGCGGAGCAGCTGCTAGCTTTCCCAAACATTGTTAGAAAGATAGATAGCTCAGTGTGGTAGATGAAGAAGTTAGTAACAATCTTAACCAATACTTGGAAACGTAATTTAATGGGTGTGTCAGCGTCATCCGAAGGTTTTAAGGGTCCCATCATTGTTGCTCCTGGGTAGTTGGGGCTGCCTTAAAGTCCCTACCAATATCACTAAATCCTTTTAACTCATGCCTAAAATTTGGTTCCTATAAATTGGGATGGAGGGAGTGGAATGACATTTCAAAAACAGAGAAAAGAAACAGAGAAACAAGTTGAAAAATATGGAGAGAGTGAGCAGGCTTAAGTTGTCAATTTTGTTAGCCATGATGATAGTGCTTGTGTTTGTTTATGAGGTTGAAGGAGGACGGAAGCTGAAGGTTGAACAACCACAGAACTTCTTAGGAGGAGGCACTGGCACGGGCACTGGCACTGGCACCGGAGGAACGTTTCCAGGCTCGGGTGGTGGTTTCGCCGGAATCTTCTGCACTTTTCCGGGAAGCTGTACTCCAATACTGCCTACTAATCCAGGCGTGGGAGTGGGAGTGGGGGTGGGAACGCCGCCTCATGCATAACCAAGCCACATGAAACTAGTTATTAGTGCTATTTACTTATTATATTATGTTCAGTGTTGTTATTTTGTGTGTGAGTGAGTGTATGAGTTATTAGTTTGGCAATGTCTTGGTATGTTCATTGTGTTTGTTCGTTTTCCTATGTGTCCAAGGCATCTATCTAGCAAGCTTTATTTTTCGTTTGAGTAACGTCATCTGACTTGAGTGTTTCTTATGATGTAGCTAGCATGTTGAAAATTATTATATGTTGAAGGGGTTCTAAAAATGTTACATGATTCTATACATGTTTGATATTTATTGCATTGCTTTTTCTTTGGGGGACTGAATTAATGATGCAGAAATGCTTGTTCGTGATCTTGCTCCTTTATTTGGTCCAAGCAGAAGCGCATGCGTACGTGCCATAGTCCATAGATGGTCATTTATTTCATGAATTGAAGATGTGGGCATGTGGGGAGGACCGTATCTGTGCCGTAGTATCTGTCATAAATGAAGACAGATCATTACTTGGTGTATTCTTGGTCAAGAAAGATGCAACCAATGCCACCGTATATTAAACTGTTAATTAATGTAGCTTCAATGAAAAAGTTGAACTCTAAACTGTACCTTATTTTGACAACAAAATAAAAAACATAAACCGGACCATATATAAAGATTTTTTTTTTTGCTCAAGACCATATATTAAGAATGGCAGTGTAATTTAGTCTAAAAAAAAGGAATGAGAGCGTAGTATAACTGTATAATTGAATGAGAGTGTAGTATAACTGTATAATTGAATGAGAGTGATGTATAACTAACATTTTGTTGCTAGACATGATCACATATCATCATAATTAAAATTTTGGATTGTGTGGACACAAACTCATTGATATGTTGAAAAATGAAAGCCCAATGTAAGTAGGATAGTATGTTAGTCGGGGCACTTAGGTAGTGGCATGACTCTTTTACACGTTGCCTTATAACCAAGGCTTTCAAACTCGTGAGTTCAAACAAACTCGTAACAGGGATGTAAACTCGGATCGTAAACTCGTATCGTAAAATCGTAAGAGTTTACCTCCATAAAAAATAGCTATTAAAATCTATGAATAAATAACTAAATGTAAAAAAGATAACAATTAAGTTTAAATATGTTTTAAAATAAAAATATTAAAAATAAATCATCCAATCATAATACTAGTTTTTATTAAAAAAACATACTAGATGGGATCAAAATAACTAAATAGTTTCTTTGTTGAATAATCTGCAATGTGGTTTGAGTGTAATACTAGTTGCATCTACAATAAAATATGGCAGTACTTTTTAATAAAAAAAAATCATGCTGGATAATATCCTAAGTCATATTAGAGTCATTTAGTCTCACGCAATCACAATACTTTTCTCCTTTTCTTAATTCTTAATTACTTATACATAGATTAGGATAGCTAAGTCTATCCTATAGCATAGGTCTGTATTCGCAGACCTCTCTTGTCCTCTCTTGTCATCAATCAGTTTTGTGAGTATTAAACTATTAATATACTAGTACTATCTTTCACTTGAAAAAACAAACCATGCTTTGCTTTTTGCTTCTTTGATGCGGTCAGTCTTGACAATTAAAAAAAAAACAAATCAATACCCACAAGTTATTACCCAATATTCACATAGTCACACGCCTTTTTCTTTTTCAAATTGCTTTTTAACTTCTTCTTTGCTCGTTCATATCAGCTTCTATCATCTTCTTCTTTCCTCTCTTCTCTCTGTTTTTTGGTCGTGCTTTTCCTCTCTTCCCTCAAATCTCAGATTCTCACGCTCTCCCATCTCTAAATGGCGGACTTTGCAAGAACAAGGGCAGATCTAGAGTTTAAGCAACGGTGGGCGAATAAAGAACGTGAAGGTCGGCCTAAGCTTTCCAATTTTTCTGGATTTCTTTTAAGATTGACTTCTTCTCAAATCTTCAACTCGGTAAAAACGGTATAAAAACGCCGAGTTTAACGATTTTAGCCGAGTCAAAAACGATTGTAACCGATTTCATACTCTGAACTTTTTTGAGCGAGTTAACTCGTTTTTGATAGGTGATAACGCGAATTCGTTAAACTCGTCGAGTTGACTCGCGAGTTTAACAACAGTGCTTATAACTAATAAATGGTCTCTTTAATTTTCTGACTTTGCAGTCTTAGCTTTTGTGGCGGGCCCTCTGGCCAAAATTTTGGTCCATAAAATTATGCCAGTAAAATTGCAATACCTTCACATGGGCTGTCTTTTCCCTACCCTAATCGTACATGACATTTTTTGGGGCCTAAAACATTATAGTATTACGTTGGATACTCTGATACCCCCTCATATTTTGTTGAAGTGTGTGTGAATCTGCAGTATAGCCGTTAGGGCCTTGGTCGTTTTTCTTCCACTTATGATTAGAAAAGCTCACCAAAAAAAAAAAAAAAGCTCACAAATTTTCTCCCTAGACCAGAACCTTCACGACTTCACGACGAGGCAGTACTAGACTAGCAGGTGTGGCTAGGTGCCTTGGTCTAATTTGATAACAGCATAATAGTAGTAATATTTTCCTTTAAAAAAGGGTATTCGTCCAAACAAAATGCATGGTAAAAAAGCCTAGCCGACAAGATAGCACACTAATATATCCTTTTTCCTTTATTTTTGTTAGAAAACATTGGTAGGAGTGAGTGAGTACTCCTATTGAACCAAAGCATTTTTCAACCAGATGAGAAAGAAAATGGGTGGCACATGCAATGCAAAGAATAGCCAACATAGTGTAGGAAAAAGAGCAAATGAAAATAAAGCAGGAGATTAAAAGAAAAGGGGGAGGAATACAGGGAATTACCGTTCCACGAGAAGACAATAATTCCAAAGGCATGCATGATCCTTAATAACAAAGTAACATGCTTTCCTTTATCCTCACAAATCCAAATCCCCATCCTCCATCATCCTCCATCAAAGCTTTATATACATAACAAAACCCTCTCTTTCTTTATTTGCCAAATCCCAATCTAAAACTAAAGCCCCTTCCATCTCTACCCTTCTCCACACTCACACTAGTCAATAGTCATCACCATGGCCAAATCTCCTGCTTCTTTCTTCCTCCTCCTCCTCTGCTGTTCCGGTGAGTCCTTTACTCTTCTCTCTGCTTCATCACTTCATTCATATTCACTCTTCTTTTATAATCTCACCATTATTGTGATGCTCTTTTTCAGGACTAATGCTGCTCATCTTCTCCGATCTCCACTCTCACATTCCGGTGATCGGAAAAATCCTCCCCAGAAGAACTCTCACCGGCACCACCGTCATCACCGTCCCTTCCAGCACCCCCGCCACCGTCTACCCCACCAACCCCTCCGCCGTCCCCATCACCGTCCCTTCCTCCAACCCCCCCACCCCCGTCGCCGCCTACCCTCCGCCCTCCACCGGACTCCCAACCCCCAACTCCCAACCACCGCCGTCGCCGCCGGCGTCCACCGGAGTTCCGGCCACCAACTTTCAACCACCGCCGGCTCCATCGACTTCCACCGGAGTTCCGGCGACCAATTTCCAACCACCGGCGGCGCCGAATGTTGGGCCGTCGGTGTCCGGGCAGAAGTGGTGTGTGGCTAAATCTGGAGCGTCACAATCTGCTCTTCAATCGGCGCTTGATTACGCGTGTGGAATGGGTGGGGCCGATTGCTCTCAGATTCAGCAGGGAGGAAGTTGTTATAACCCTGATACTCTTCAAAATCACGCCTCCTATGCCTTCAATTCTTATTACCAGAAAAATCCTGCTCCAACTAGCTGTGATTTCGGCGGCGCCGCCACCTTAGTTACCTCTAACCCTAGTATGCTCACTATTCCTTCTTCTCTTTCTTTCTCTATCAATTGTTTCATTTAGCCACCTGAGCTTTTTTTTTGTTTGCTCAAATAGGTACCGGTTCTTGTGTTTACGCTTCTTCTTCTACTTCGTCATCGCCGCCGACAACTGTTACACCTTCCACTCCAACAACTCCGTCGTCTTCGCTTTCGCCGCCGACATCTTCTTCGTCATCGCCGACGAAATCTCCGGTTCCGACGACACCGCCGTCATCGACAGGAGGAGGTACTTTCGGGTGAGTACATTTACACGGTTTCGTTAATTCTTCAATGTTGAACGCTAAGCATTGAACATGGTGGTAATTTGTTATTATTATGTTTGTTTGCAGCTTTGGCAGCCCATCGTCGTCGTCGTCTTCATCATCTAGCAATAATCCAACGTCAGGTGTTATGCCACTTGTGGGATCGCAAAGTCCACCTTCCACATCATGGTCACATTCAACTTCTCTCAAACCCTTTCTTGCCTACACCATGCTGCTCATTTCGCTCCTCACCGCACAACTCAACTTGCTCTCTTAGAACATTATTTAATTAGGAGGTTTCAGTAGCTCTATCTTATTGTTAATGTATTACCATTACTATTACTACGGCTAAGTTACTTAGGTGAGTGTATTAGTGCGTGGTGGAATTTTTAAGTATCTGCGGGCTCTTTCTTGTGCTGCTGCACTCATTGTGGTAATGTACATAGTTTGTGAGAGCTTTTACTATATTAGTCATTCAGTGTGAGACTGAGGCCTCCTATCATGGTCACAGTCATGGTCACGGACTTTCTTCAAATTCCATTATATTCCCTCCGTAGTTTTTAAATATGAGATCACTTTGTGGAAGTGGATAAGTTCCTAAATATAAGATCACTTCCTATTTTATCTCAAGTTTTACCCAAGCTACATTTATACTCTCTCTTTTCATTGAAAACGGAAAACTCCTCCTCCTTTTAAAGTTCATTAATTGAAAGGATTTTGGGAAGATCATGTAATTTTATTGTCTTCCTTAATCTCCCCAAATTAACCAAAGTGATCTTATATTTAGGAACAGAGGGAGTAATAGACAGCGCGAATGTGCATTGATTACTTATACAATGGGGCGCGAAAAAGAGTAGGTCAAATTTTGCCCATGTTATGTTATGTTATGATTACAGAAATAGATGATACTCCCTCCGGTCCTAAATATAAGACCTAATTGACTTTTTCTAGAAAATCCTTAAAAAAGCAAAATAAGTTAATTATAAATTGATTTATCTAATTTTTTCCCTTAAACTAGTTTATTTTATCTATAAATTAATGGATAATCAAAAATATATCAAATATGTCATCATTTAATAACCTATTTCGCAACTTTAATCTCTCCAGAAAAAAAGTCAATTAGGTCCTATATTTAGGACCAGAGATAGTATGTCGGAGATAAAAGCATATGCCCTGCTTATCACACGTAATTCTATTTTAACTTTAGATAACAAAATGACATCCGAGCTGCGTAAGCTGATGCTCATCACCTAAACTATTGTGTGTTTCTAAGCTGTGTTTCCACTAGCAAAATGATTTCTTCGACTGCACTGTCTCACTGAAGGGCCTCGGCATTGAGGACCCAATCATCTCTTTGAGAATATCACTAATATCAACATGGACATAGAGGCCACGATTTTGAATCCAGAGCATTCCCAGAAAGGTTGCTTTTGCATCTCTCCAACCACTTCACTCCGTTTCTTTGCAGCCAACTGGTCTCTCAGATCTTCTATCGCTTTGTCCCGTTTCTCTCCTATCTGTGTCCACAAAACCATACAAGCACACAGGTCATTTGGTTGGAGTGTGCATTCATTTCTTATTAGCCCACCCATTGTGAATGAAACCAACTCTTTCCTCATTCAATATTAAAAGGTAATCCCAAACATTGTAATAGTAGCACCATGAAGTACAAATCATGTCAAACAAAAATGTGACTGCAGTTTTGAGAGCAAAAATCTTACCTTGTGAAGTTTTCGTGTCTGAGAACGGGCTTCTTGCAGACAAAATTCCAATTTTAGCATCCTCTTCTTCAGCTCCTGATCAACATACCGTTGTTTCTCTAACTGCATGTTGAAACAAATGGATATTCATAAATGCGTGAGTCGTGATGCTAGAAGAAAAATATAAACAAGAAGCTGGATTTACCTGAGATTCTAATTCCTCAATCTTGAGCTTCGAACAAGAAGACGTAATCGTAATTTCATCCTTAAGTTTTTCTATCTCTTCATCCTTAACGACTAGAAGCTCATGTATCTTCTCGAAGTTCCTAGGAGAAACTCCATCTAATAGTTTCCTCAATTCACAGTTCTCGTTTGCGCCATCTTTTGCAAAGGCTTCCATGATTTCGTGTTCAATACGCAGAACTTCATCTTTCAGTTGCTTCTGTGAAGATTCCCTTGCCTGAAGATCCTTTCGAAGATCATCTAGTTGCTGTTCCATCCCAATGACACGAACCTCATGCTCTCTCAGTGAACAATTTTTCTCATCTAATTCTTTTGCAAGTTCTGTTTGGTGAAGATTCGCTATTTGAGCTGATGCAACACTAGCCTCTGCAGCTGCTCTAGTTGCTGCGATCTGTGTTCTTAGATCATTTAGCTCATTTAAATACTGCATCAAAATTACACGATAAGTTAATGAATGAATGACAATTGATAAGAACATTACTAATGGAGCTGCAGCCTATAATCCACACTGGAATTTTCAATTCTGTCTTATTACATTGACACGTGTGTATCATTGGTAGGGATGGAAATAGGCTAGGTAGGCTTAGTTAAAATAGGCCTGAGCCTGTTTAAAAATCTAGACTGTAAGCCTGAGCCTGAGCCTATTTGTAATTTTAATTTTAGGCCTGAGCCTAGGCCTAACAAGGCCTGAAAGCCTATTTAAAAGCCTACTTAAAATGTTGACTCTTAAATAGGCTTGAAATTTCATACTTCTAATTTTATATATAAGTCTTTACACCTATTAAAACTTGTATACAAATTATGAGATGTGAAGTTTAGATGCACAAATAAGTTGATACTATTATAATTAATTTATATATTTTATTTATTTTACACAATATTATAATAGAAATCACAAAATAATTAAATAGGCCCGGCCTGTAGGCTTGTAGGCTAGGCCTTGTGAAAAAAAGTCTGGCCTATTTAGTTAAATAGGCCAAATGATAGGCCTGTATATGAGTCTGACCTATTTACTAAATAGGCTAGGCTAGGCTTTTTGAAGGCTAGGCCGTAGACCCGTGTTTAAAACCTAGCCTATTTCCACCCCTAATCATTGATGTGATTAAGGACGGTCAATATACTAAGAATGTGCCAGGAAATACTGATTCGGGCCAGATCTAGTACATGTAGGCGTAGCCATGTGCACCTAACAAATTACTGAACCTAAGCGCACAAAAAGACAAACAAATAATGTCTACGGCAGTGAAAACATTTAACAATTTTGACTCTGGCCACACTGCTCAGAAAAATGCTGTCCAGCTATAATCATCGAAAACTCCACAGATTTTGAAATCTTAACATCTTGCCTTTAGTTTAGTCGGTGTTAAAAGTCAAAAGTACAATGATAAAGACATATACTTAGCTCCCATGATATTGGCAAAAAGTAAATGGACCTTGTAATCACCCGTGATGTAAATAAATCTAGTTTAGGATGATAAAGAAAAACAAAACTGTATACATCTAACAAGCAATTATAGAATGTTGCTTAATTTGTTTATCCTCCTACTATTGATGATTGCACTGTTCATAATGATTACATCCGGGCACAAATATCATAGACAACAAAATCAGTCAGGCTAAAAGGTAAAAACATAATAATACCATATCAAAGCATTCAGTCACCCTTTCTTCCCATGGGCTCCACCATATAAACGAGATAGAAATGTCAAAAAATGTTTGCTTAAATGGTATGGAAAATGTAGCACTCCCTCTTATTCTTTTTTTTTTTTATAACAAGCACTCCCTTTTATTCTAATTATAAGATTAAGTTGCCTTTTTAGGAGAAATTAAAGACACAAAGTAAATTACTTTAACGTGTTTATATAACTTTTTCTTCAAAATTAATTTATTTTACTTATAACTAAACTATCATCTAATTACGTGTGGATTGGTCCAAAAAAAATCTAATTACGTGTATCATATGTTACAATTTAGTAGTTTAATTTGTTTTCTTGACCTCTAAAGTAAAAAAATCAACTTAATCTTATAACAATTATGATTACAATCAGAGTTTTATAAAAAAAAAAGAAAGAGATGAAAAAAACGTTAACCTTTTCAACAGTGGAGGCTGAAGCCATAAGTTGCTCATTTCGCCCCTCCAATCTCTCCCGTAGCCTGCCAATTTCCTCTTCCATGTTTTCGGCCCTAACCTCTGCTTCCTACAATAAAGTATTCATAAAAAAATAGGTGGATTAAAGTTGGCAAACACTCAGCCACAAAGTAGAAATTTATTATTTTCAAACTTTCAAGATCATCATTATTCTAATCCTATAGGGAGAAGGTAGAGTATGTTTTACTAATTGTCTTATAAAAAAAATCTAAGATGATAATAATTGTAAGGCATAGGGAATTAGCGATGACAAAGTGAGTGAAGTACCTGTCTTGTTAAGGTTTCTTGGGCAAATGATTGCTCTTGTGATAGAAGGCGGGTCCGAGCCTCCTTCAACTCAACAGCCAAAGACACAACGTTGCGCCTAAAACTCTGCTTCCTTTCATGTAAATCCTTTAACAGTGGATCAATATCTCGAACCTCTCTTGACGAAGATGACTTCTCCAACATTGACATGCTCAATAATATTGAAATCTTGAATTTCTCTGAATCAACTGCTATGTATACGTGATAATCAACAGCTTTCGGTCATTTATATAAATTTGATCACCGCCGTTCCCGCCTGCGCGTGTCCAAGACAAAATAAATAAAAAGCTCAACGGGAAAATAATCAGGATAATGCTTCTTGCAATGAAAGGTTTTAAATATGAACACGCACAAACGCAGTCTTTCAATGCTAGATAGTAGCTACTAGATACAGTATAGTCTTTGAAAAAAGAACGAATAAAGTTCAATAAAAATTAAATTGGCTAATATATATTCAACGGCAGACATGACGCCAGATATCCACCTCAAGGGCCAGAAAAATTAAAATGTCATAAAAATAAATGCTTTGTTGTCCCACCGGGGTCTAGTGTCAACGTCGAACAATAAATAATGGATAACACGGGAAGGCA
The DNA here is from genome assembly GCA_029929735.1 of Mimosa pudica. Taxonomy (NCBI): domain Eukaryota; kingdom Viridiplantae; phylum Streptophyta; class Magnoliopsida; order Fabales; family Fabaceae; genus Mimosa; species Mimosa pudica. The sequence goes on along the minus strand of JAKELP010000013.1, from coordinate 17,581,479 downwards.
GGTGAAAGACAATTTGAAAATTAATCAAAAAGAGAAAGATTTGAACCCGTAAGTGCAAAAACTCTGCACAAGAAGAAGTCCAAGAAAGCATGAAGCTTGTATGGTTCGAAAAGAATTTGCATCCACGGGAGGAAAAGCTCGTTTAAAAAAAAAAGGATTAGGAAATGAAGGTTTGAAAAGAGAAATAATACCATATTCAGTGAAAACGCCGAGATGAAGGCCAGTCTTGGTCGTCAACGTTGGGTATTCTTTTCAGCTGTGAATCTGTTATACAGACAACGCGGACGTCAGGGCATAAGTGAAGTGTGCTTGGGATTTAATGATAGTAGCATTTTATTTATTTTAGATCCTTGTGTTATGAAGGTGGGTAGAAGAGACATGGCATGCTCATGAGAGGCGTGAGAAGGCAGGGGTTAGGTTCGGATTGGAAGCTACTTGGGACAACTGAGGTTCGGAGTTTTTGAACCTCGGCTTCGTCGACGTGACAAATTCCGAAGCTCCCGTACGGTACTCAGCGCGCCAAATCCAACCTTTTTTGGAACACGCGCGCGTGGTAACAAGGAATCTCTCTCTGCAGTTGTCAAGTGAAGTGATGAAATTCAAAACTAAGAAGAACTGGGCTTTTACCAATAAATGGATGAGGCTTCGATTCTCCAACTGAAAGCCCAATTATAATAATATCCAAATCGTTCGTTGTTTCTTGCCAATTGCCATTCAGGCTCTCCTCCAAATGCATCCTTCAATGTGTATTTTCTGTTTTCATTTCAAAAGTATGTTTCTAGGTAAGCACAATCCTGATTATAGATGGGTTAGTCGAATGTGAGACTACGTTTTGAACCTACTTTGACTCCACCGTTGATTGAAAAATTTTACAAGTGAACGCAAACATGCACAATGACCAGATTTGACATCAAAATTAACCGTAGTTCTGCAAAGCCAATGAATGGTATAATAAAGCCCCACGCGCTGTTATTAAAGGGCTGACGGAATTAAGAAGGCATATTTATGGATTTTCCAAAATTTAAAGTGACTACTAATCAAATTGAAAATGAGATTAAGGTGAATGTTAGAACTTAGAATGAACTGATGATACAGTGGATGTTACAAGCTTGAGACAACCTCAAATTCATTATTATAAATTTACAAGGACAGCCCCTCCATGACATCGACATTCACCTAAACTTCCAATGCAATTCAGCCCCCCAGTACTTGCGCTTCAAAACTCTCTGCGACTTAAAAACTCCATGGTACCAAAACCATCATAACTGGCTGAACATTTGCAAGCTCCCGAAATTATTGCCGTTATTCATCTGAAACATTCCCAGAACCTTTCCCTGCCCTGCATATCAAGAAATTTTCATTCTTCACTGTGTCCATAAATCATATTTTATAATAAGAATACAATGACAAGAAAAGAGGTGACTGAGACAAAGACAAAATGGTGTTTCCAGGTCAGAGATAAACAAAGGAATAACAAACAAGGTTAAAACGACATGCTGATACCAGTTACCAGGAAAAACAAACACGGATCTGAATTTCACAAAGCATACAACATCGGCCTTGTTACAGTTAAATCTCACCCGTTGACTGCGTAAAAGACATGCAACTTATATTGCAAAGGGAATACATACACCAAAGTAAAATGACATCTAGCCTGGTTTTTAACCACTTCTACAGTTCAATGGAACTAACTCTCCATGCTTGAATCTAACAAACAAGTAATCAAAGCAAACATGCCAAGCGGTAAGTATGTCACTAGGGCGCAGTCTGGCGAACCTCCGAGCTCCATCATGACTCTTAAGGTAGTACCAATGCCAGGATCAAATGAAAAAATAAAAAGGAAATTCAAACCTCAAAGTTTGACTCTGTAATTTCTCAAGCGTTCATGGAAAATGCTAGGATGTGAGTTGATTATTTCAAATCAAGCAGTGGACTTTTTTCTAAATGGAAGAAATGCCCAAATAGATGCTAACTTTTCCCTGGGAAGGACATAAATAAGTCAAACCACGTAAGACCCAGTGGATTTCAGCATCTGCTGAAAATCAAATACTTGCATTCAGAAAAGGAGTTCCTCAATAGACTTGACAGTTCAATTTCAGAGCTGACTTGTATTACAGAGTCATAAGTATTAAGTCTATAACTGTGAGCAATAATCAAATATGCCCTCATTTCCTAATTATAATATCACTTTTTTTCAGAAATAAAAAATACAAAATTAATCACTTCAAAATTTAATATTACCCTTTTTACTCAAAACCAATTTACTTTACTTATAAACTTTTGTATTGTATAATATAATAACAAGTGAGGTACACTATATTACGTGGTCTATGTGACTTCTTTAATCTCTAAAAAGTCAAAGTGATCTTATATAGTTAGGACCGGAGGAAGTATGAAATAAATCAACAAGAAACTACCTCATACAAAGTGGATGGATTATTCAGGTGAGTTGAAAGAATACTGCTTCAATTAGAAAGGAGGGCACAAGTGAACTTATTGCTCCTGAGTTCAAGAATTGCATCCCTGAACTTGTAATAATCTTCAGCTGTGTTGTAAACTTGATGAGAAATCCGGGCATATCCAGTATATAATCCACTGTCCCCATCTCTTGGTGGCCGATAATATATAGGCACTTCAACGCCAAAATGATCCCTCAAATGTGATCTCAACTTCAAAGCATCAGAATCACTTGATATACCCAAGCTAGCAGGCAGCGCAACCATAATCATGCTGGCACACATTTCCGGAGGAGTACCAATACGGGTTTCCCACGCCATGGCCAACATACGTCCCATCTCCACCACAGTCTCATGATTTCTCTTCTTGATACCATCAATACCACCTTCAAATCTACTCACAAACTCTAAAACATCAGGAACCACCATCTGTGCACTATAATCCCTAGTACCAATCCAAGAGCTTTCAACAGCCAACCCATTCCCATACTCATAAGTCACCACAGGATGATGCAACTCAGCGCATACAGGCGACTTCCGACAATACAAAACCGCGATCGAAGGCGGGCAAAAGAACCACTTATGCAAATTACTAGTATAAAAGTCAGCCCCAATGTCCTTCACATCAACATCAATACACCCAATACCATGAGCCCCATCCACAAAAACCTGGTCAACGCCTTCCTCCCTACAAATCTTGACCAAATCCTTCACAGGAATCACCACACTAGGCATGGAAGTAACATGATCAATCACAGCCAACCTAACCCTACTACCATCAGCAACACCTCTCTCTAAAGCTCTCCTAAAAGCACTAACAATCTCCTCATTAGAATTAACAGGAAAAGGCAATTGAACCTCAACAACTTTACCTCCAGCACGCGTAACATAAGCCTCCATAGACTTCTTAATACTCCCATAAGCACAATGAAGCATAACAATAACATCCCCCTTTTGAAATATCCCTTCTTGGAATGCCCAAGCTGTTTGCTGAAGAACAATGGCAGCAGCAGTGGTGGCGTTATCAACAATGGAAATCTCATCAACATGGTCGGCATTCACAAGGCCTTTGATTAAAGTCCTGGAGTGAAGAATACAGTTTTGAAGTTCATTGAAGTAAAAATGGTCAGGCTGACGGAGATTCTTAAGCTGAAGCTTATGCTGGGCGGAGATTACAGAGGCGGGGACACAGCCAAAGCTGCCGTTGTTGATTCTAGCGACGGAAGCGTCGTGGTGAGAAAATTCGGAGCGAATTTCAGAGTCGGTGATGAAGGGAATGGTCTTGAGCTTTTTGGGGATGTGAGAGATGGAATTGTCGCCGTTGAGGTGATTGTCGTTGTTTTTGTGATTGTGAGAGGCCATTGGGAGGTGGAGATGGAGAATTGAATTGAATTGAGAAGGAAAGGGGCTAGCTAAGCTAGGGTTTTTTTATGAGTGGATGGGTCCGAGGTACAGAAGAAGAGTGTTACAACACACTTACAGGGCCACACTGTGGACTAGTGACTACCGAGTCATGCACGAGTCACGGTCAGGCAATGGGTTGGGGAAGCGGACAAGTGGCGCCTCAAAGCCTATCATTATCAGACATCAACATAATTCAGAATACATCATCCTCGGCTTATTTATTTATTTAGACGCTATTATTTCAATTAATTAATGGGAAAATCTCATATAAATCTCTTCCAATACTCAAAAAGACAAGTGAGGAAACTAAATTTCCAAAAAGACTATTGCAAGAAGAGGGTGGGTGTTAGAGTGGATAGTAATTTGTGTTTTAGGATGAAGACAATTTTGTCTTTTCATAAAATTTTAAAATGACAGATAATTACTGGTTCCTTCATAAACCTTTTGGAACTTTGCGTTCCTCACTTATCCTTTTGGGTATTGGGAGAGATTTTTTGGGATTTTCCCTCAATGAATTGCTCACTAAATTTATACTCGCTCCGTTTCTAAATATAAGATCACTTTTGAAATTCAATTTGTTCCTAATTATAAGATCATTTTCTAACTTTTTTTCATGACTTTTTTCCTAATTAACCCTGATAATGTTTATCTATACTAACAAGCAAGAAAGGGAGAATGAGGATAAATGTATATAATTAGATTAAATTGGTAATATCATGTGTAAATAACTAACTTAACTAACTTTCTTAATCTACTCAAATTAGGGAAAGTGGTCTTATATATAGGAACGGAGGGAGTATTTCTAAACATACGAGCAAATTTCTAATTTTTCGTAAATAAACTCTAATGATGTTTATATATAGTATTAAACAAGTAAGAGAGAGGGAGAGAGAATAAATATATATGTTTAGGGTATCTTAGTAATATCATCATGTGCTAGTAATTAACTTAACAAATATGCTTAATCTAATCAAATTAGAAAAATGATCATATAGGGTTAGGGTTAGTATTACTATTTGTTTTGTGAAATACTATTATGACCATGGCATCATTTGGATGGTCCTGCACACATGATGAGTGGGACGGAAAAAGAGACAACAATGGATTATTTATTTTTGTTTCTCTGCCGATCCCCAGGATGAGTTCTAAGCATTGGTTGGGGGTGGGGGTGGCGTTAGCCAGGCATATGAGTTGCAACAGCAAGGAATAGAATGATGGTATTCAAATTCACAAGACAGTGTGTAGTGTGTAGAAAGTACAATAGACAAGTTTCACAAGTGAAGAAACAAACACACTGTAATTAAGCTGGTCCACAATCATCTTTCACTTTAGAGAATCAATTTTACCAACCAACAATAAACAGTCTCAATCTTTCTAATGAAACAAAGCATCACATTCGCTAATGAGACGTAAAAGCAATATAATTCAATTATAAAAAATCTCTCCTACCTCTCATTAAACCAAACAAAAAGATGTTTACGAGTCTCCCATGTTAATCAAAAAATGTCTTCATCTTCTTCACCAATACGTCCACAACAAAACCTTCAAAATCCAAACCCCAAGGACCATAATTAGTAAAAACAACAGAATAGTAACTAACACCAACAACTCCAAAGACCACAAGAATCATAATAAAACCAAGGCCTCTCTAAGCAATACAATATAGTTCTTATGGTCCTTGGAGTTGTTGGTGTTAGTTACTATGTCGTTCCTTGGGTTTGAATTTTCAAGGTTTTGACGGGGGAGAAGAGGTGAGGAAGAGAGGGACATTTTTTATAAACATGTAGGATCCACAGATTTCTTTTTGTTTGGTTTAATGAGCGATATTAGAGACTTTTCACCATTGAATTCTTTTGTTTCTACTTCTTTTTTTTATCCATGATTAAGGTATCCCCTCACTCGACAAGTGAGAGATTAATCCCCCGCTGATTTGTTCCTACTTCTCACTGGTCATTGTGATATTTTTTCTTATCCATTAGTCAAATTAAAACCCTTTATTATTCGTTTGCAAAAAATTAATGCTGATTTAATTGTTTGTTTTTTTTTTGTCAGAATAAATATTGACCCAACAATTTATTCATTTTCAATTATGTGTGAGAAAAATACAGCAAACACAATCAGATGTTCAGTGGGGCATACCTTGGACGCACTGCCTTTAAATGCAAACACAAACGTCAAAGTCTTGCACTGGTCCTGATCAGCAAGTGTAGTATTGGTTGTAGAATCGGAGGAAGTCGCAGCATGGCCATGGCCAAATCCTTCCTGTTGCTATTGAATATGTTATTGCATCTTGGCATCAGCACTGATTGACACTAAAGAATAAAAAACATAACATTAAGTCCTTCACCGATTACACATCTACAACCCCAAAATTAGGGTGAAAATGAAGATAATATAAGAGCTAATCTTAGTTTAGTGAGGTGTGGCAAATGGCTAAAGGTTTGTGTGGTGTGGCAGCTAAGATACAACTTTACAAGAGCTAATCTCAGTTTAGTTAATTAATCTAACTAGTCGGTGAGAAAGTCTTCATATATACGTGTAAAGGCAATTCAGCTCAGCTCAGTATTTGGCTATTTGCAATACATGCCAATTGACATGGTATGGCAAAATAAAATTCCAGTATAGCAACACGGTTTTTCACATCTAGAGAAGACCAAAACCATAAAGCAGCTCATTTTATTTAAATATTAATTTATTACCTGTTCATTTGAAAATTGCATGCTATCATGTTGGCCAAAAAAACAATTGCACCCTACCACAAAAAGATTTTTTTTTTTAAAAAAATGCATCCTACCACAGACACCAGTTTTCTGCCTACCCTTGTTGTATCAAACAGACCATACATGAGCGACGGACCTGGCCGTAGTTGGATCAGAGCGAACGCATTTTGTCTTTGGGTTCACGCATTATGTCATGAAGTCCACCTATGAAATAGTACTCTATATATTCTAGGACCCGAGATTTCGGCCCCTATCAGCCCAAATATTGTAAATACGGACTGTCTTAAAAATGTACCCATTTTGGCAGTGTCAATAATCAATATAGTGATTGAGAGTTTATATTTTATTTTATTTTTGCCAAATATTTTTTTTAATTAACAACAAATTTTTAAAGTAAGGATAATTCGTCTAAAAATTGAACCACGGTAATGTTTATATTTCAGATAGAGGTTCTGAGTATAAGTACCGACCAATATGTAAGCAAATATTGAATCAGAATGTATCTTGTTTAAAATTAAGTAAGCATAAACAAACATTTGTTTTCACATGAGTCCAAAAATAAGACTCACCATCAAGTAAACAAGGATCACTTCAAATGTATAATAGTTCATCTAATAGTAACTGAAATATAAAGTAAGTTCCAAAATACATAAAATCCCCAAGGGGACCAATGAGAATGAGGTTTAACATCCAACCGCACAAAAATAGACAAGATCACGCCAAACCATATATTCCCAGCTAATAACAAACTTTGGAAAGAAGGCTACTCCTCGTCACCTACTATTATTCTCTCCTACCATTTGTTTTGTGTGTTTTTTTAATTTTCTCCATAAAAGAAAAATTCTATTAAAAAATGGGGAAACGCAGTTATTTGGAAAAAGCTGGAACTTCAAGCTCACGACTAAAAAACAACGAAAAGATATCACCCTTTTAACTCATAATATGGCTTTATTTTCATTGGTGATCATTATTATTGGGGGAAAGATCCATGCAAATCTATAATATTGGATATGCGCTAATGCTAAAAAGTAAAAAAAGGCGAGGAGGAATAAATTGTAGCTTCCAAAAGCAACTTAGACGGGTTAGATCCCGAATTATCTGCCTTCAGCTTCATTTCTCAGTGTTATCTATTTTCCTTCTATAAAATTAGCACCAGTTTCTTGTCAAAAAAAAAACTTCCTTAATTAATCTCTAACAGAAAATCCTTTGAATTATTTTTCTAAATTCACATACGAAATACTCCTTTAACTATAATAACAACTGCATAGATTTTTATTATATTTTTATTTTATGGGCTTTTCATTTGTTTAATTTTAAGCCCGATTTTCTGATTGGCTGAAGGTTCCCGGACAGAACAAAAAGATTGTTTAAAGTTAGGGGGAATTAACGATCATCTACAAAACATCAGTGTTTTACAATCAAGCATCATGATTTCCAGCGGAAAATGATATAAATCACTTTCACCTCCCTTTTATTTTCTATATCTGGTGAGGCGTAGATATTTTGTTAAACAGAAGGCAGATACAGGACTAATTCTTTACTCTTTTTGTTGATGGCGGAAAGCTAAAGATTAGAGAAGTACGAGTTGTAAATATCATATTACAAAAGGAGTCCAAGTTAGAAGATATATTGTGTTCACAGAATCACGCTTTCGTTGCACATTGGTTGCTTTACGTACCCATATAAACTAATACTTAACGCTAACAACTTTCTTGATCCGGTGTTTTGCAGATTCCACCAAACCATCCAAACCACAATCAACAAGTTTGCCAATGGATTAGTGCTTTTTGTGCCAATTTACAGAAACTAAATTTCTACTTTATAAAGTTCTAGAATTATGCAAAGCGAGAGAACTTAAAATATACCACTAAACTAAACTAAATTCACATACTTACAGCAAGGGAACATGACCACAATGACTTAAAAATATTAGTGCTTTGAAAAGAGGAGGAATATTGCAAGTTGGGTATGCCAAACTATTCTAAAAGGCTGGACAGCCTGTAACTAATTAATGATACATACAAGAAAAGGCAAAGAACAAAGCTTATTTAATTTCAGTGATATTTCCACAACACACTTTTTTACTTGCTAATTTCATATATTATGGCTTAATACGGTACACCATATTCCAAAAACTTGCGATGTTAATACAGCTAAAATTTAATAATTTCTGAAGCAGCTGGCTTCCACTATGACTTGGCCACTTAGTAGTAGTACTTTCTACTCTACGTTCAAAAGAGTAGGTTATAAGCAACAAGAGAATCGTCCCTTTTTGCCATAAAAAACTCCCAAAACGCTACTGTCCTTGGATGTGCACGAACCAAATCAATAAAGCCAGTTTTTCATGTTTCACATGATCTATAATCCATTCTTCTCTTGAATATTTAATGTGCTCCACTACTGTTGCATTAATTTACAACGGTGCATACTATATTTTGTCACATAATCACATCATATATATATGCTATGATGATATCCGTGAGATGCATAGAATATATGTTTGCCTGAAGACCACAACGAAGCGTCAATCAAAATTACCAATCACATTCGTTATATATTAATCTAAAAAATAAAGGACCATACAAAGAATAAGTAGGTTTGGTATTAGCACAAAGAGCTAGTTAAATAATTAGGTAAATCTAGCTCGTGAGAGTAGAATTATATTAATGAACTCGGTAAAGTAAAAGCAAGACTAGTACTACAAAGCGATGAATATCAGAGGCATAGTAAGAAAGGGGCATTATTAAGCAACAAGGAAGGATGGTGAAGCAAGAAAGTGGAGATGAATGAACAAGGCAAGGAAGAAAACCAGCGGAGGAGAGTAAAAGTGCGTTTTTGTGAGGAAAGGAGAGTTCAAATAATTAAGAGAAATCCATGTCAGCTTATGAGGACCATGAACAATGGTCTTTCCGTGCTCCTATGAATCAGATTCTCTTATTCCCCTACCTCTCTTTCACATGAGGAAGGCCCTATCCATCTACTTCTATAAATTGAAATGCCCTATCCCTCTCTTTTACAACACAAGCCACACAGTTCCTTCAAGCTGTCCTATTCCATTTATTTGGCTAGCTACTATAGTCACTATTATTAATCAAGCTTACCTCACTCATATATTACTAGTTGATAGAAGCAATAATCATGGCAGGAAATAGGCAGAGGAAGTCATCATTTATGTCAGTTTTCAACATGTTTAAATCAAACAGGCACAGAGGAGGGCATAATCATAATCAGCATTACGATGCTTATGAAGAAGTAACCAGAGCTCGCAAAGTGTGGCCTAGTGATGAGGACAGAGGAAGATGGGGTGTGGCTGAGCCTAACATTGATATGAGAGCTGCTGCTTTTATTGCCCAGTACAAGAAGAGGGTTTCTGAGTCTGAAATTCACTGTGCTCAACCCCAGTGAATTACTGGGATTTTTATCATGTCTTTGTGCGCCTTGTAATTATTTGATTTATCGTTTGTTAAATGTTGCTATAATAATGGATGTTTATATGGATGACTTTGTTTGTTCACATGGATATCAGATTTTGTACTACCACTTGTCTAGCTTGTGTTTGAGAGTTAGTACGTGTACAACATAGGCAACCTATATTGTATTATGAGAGTTGCTCAATTGTAATGTTTGTCAATCATGATAATATAGAACATCAACGTGAATAATTTCGTCTGTTACCATTCGACTCCTTTTCCTTATATCATTCCAAGTAAACTAGTTTCCCTATAAATTATAACACTTTCATCCTCTTCAAATGTCAGAATAACTATATTAAGATAATATTTCATATTTCAACAAAAATTAAAACATCTCAATGCATTGTACGAGCTAGGTCACTTATTGTTATTTATTTATTTAACCATAACCACCTCTGAGACCTGAGAGAATTTGGGGAGAGTAACCCTCCCCTTCATTTCTTCATTTTCTGTTCTATTCCCCTTTATATATAACCATTACAAGAAAAATTAAATGATCAAGATTTTTTGGTCGAGTAAATGATCAAGATTTAGCTCTATATTAAATACTTAATGTATGTTCTTTTTGTACAATATTACTTTATTCATATTAAAATCAATCAACTTGCATATAATTGATTAATATTGTTTTTTCTTTTTATAATTTGGCATTTCGATAACAAATTAATAAATGTTAAATTGCGACCGTTTAATTTGATTGTTGCTGTTTAATTTTAATGGCCTCACTTATGGGGAGAGCCGGAGTAGGAACCCCACTCTTATTCATTTCCCCCGTCTACTTTAATATTTCTTTTTATAGCCATTAGATAAAAAATTGATGCTTCAAATTAAGCTCTATGTTAAATTATTGATTATATGTCTTTTATTGTTGTAATAAGTTTTTAATATCAAAATTCATAAAGGCAAAAAAAAATATATCAAAATTCGTGAAAATGTTTATAATTAAAAAATTTTATTTTCATATATAATTTAGTATTTTGATCACAAATTAATAAAATGTGAAATTTGGATATTTAATTGTTGATTTAAATAGGTTGAAAGAGAAATATGGGGACAGGGGGGAAATTATTAGGAGGGTACCTACCCTGGGACTATGTCCATTTGCTGGCGAACGTTACAATGCAATAATCTATCTCCAAACACAGAACCCGGAACTGGCAAAGCTATTGTAATTAATCACAAAAATTACTTCTTATATGCTACTCAATAACTTTGATTGATCATGAGCATCTCAGAGCTAGAGAGTGAAAGGTGAGGCGTCTGAAAAGAAAAGATAGCTTTTACGTACGTCCGTATAGGTTCTCTTATTTCTAGACTTTCCCGAGAAGGTAATGGAAGACTTCTCATGCACGCTATGCATGCATGGCTTCTTTCTTCATACTCACCTAGCAACCATCTATTGATCACATGAACGAATGACACATGCATGCATTACTCCGATACGTGTACATGTGTATCAATCTCCAGCACTTAAGCCGACCTGAAATGATCTTTATTTAATGAATTGTTCAGGAGATGAGTGAATGACAGCTCTTGGAATCTCACATAAACAATACCGTACATTTTTCATGTTTTCTTGTCCAGTTCTCATCCTCTCTTCTTTCCTTTAGCCCCTTCTATATGTTTATATACATACATATTCCTTTCTTAATCACTACTCACTATCAACCTTTTCGCCTTTTTTAGCCAAACAAACACGCGACACTTGTAAAAGCCACATGTGACTGGTGCACATGCACTCCAGGACTTCCCACTTTAATTAGCAGAATTCTCCAGAAGAGATAGTGAATGGAAAAAACCTCTAATTTTACTAGAAACTTCCGTACCCGTATAGACTTTGGTGCGGTTGTAATGTTTATGCCTTTCTCAAGGTAAAAGTTTGTGTGCTGTAGCAAAATACGTTAGCCATTATTTTCTTTTGGCAGGCTTGCCAGCTGCCACGTATAAATAAATACTCCCTCCGGTCCCTAATGTAAGAGCCCAAAATTTGAATGGTTTTGGTCCCTAATGTAAGAGCTCACCCCATATTCTCTCCTCATTTAATGCATCTTTTCCTACTTTACCCCTAACTCTCTTTCATATTTATTAATGCTTATGTATTTCTCTCTCTTAAAAGTACCATAATAAATATGGGCAATTTTAGAAAAGAAACATTAACTCCAGACATCCAACTAACATTCACATGTTTTCTTAAGAAGCGTTTTTCTTACGGCTAGCTCTTACATTAGGACCGGACCGGAGGGAGTATATACGTGAAATTTATACAAATAATCTCACATAATTGAGAAACAAAGCGTAGAGATAAATTATATATAATGCTGATTTTGAACCTAGTTAAAGTTCAAATGTAATGTAAGCACTTAATAAGTTGGTGAAAAAACTAAAAGTGAGTCGAAATAGTTGGTAATGATTGTACCGATCGAGCGATGCAGATTCAGAAACGAAGGGCTTCGAAGTGAAAAGAACAAAAGGTGTAAATAATAAAGTGAATCTTCAGGGGGGTAGGAGAAGAAAGTACAAAGAATTGAAGGAGAGCCAACAAGAGTGCATTATTGGAAGAACCCTGCAACAAGCTTGTCTTGGTCTAAGTACCAACCAGCGGAGCACAACAAATGTGCTCTTCTCTTACTCTCCCTTTATTAGATTCTTCACTTTTCTCACAGTTTCATAGCCCAAGCCCCTTCCTACTATAAATTCACCAACCCACACCCACACTTCAATTCAAAAACCAAGACACAAGTTCTCATTTCACACATATCTCATCTTTCTATCTCTCATACAAAGACAGCCAAAAACATAACAACAATGGCAGGGCATAGGAAGTCATCTTCAGGGTTCATGTCAATGTTCAACATGTTTAAATCGAAGAAGAACAGAGGAGGGTACCATGATTCGTACGATGATGGAATGTGGGCTCGAAGTAAAGTGTGGCCAAGTGATGAGGATAAGGGTCGTTGGGGGGTGGCTGAACCTGGTATTGACATTAAGGCTGAAGCTTTCATTGCTCGCTACAAAAGACGTGTTTCTGAGTCTGAACGCTTTGAAATTGATCCTGCTGCAACTGATGCTCAATAATTTATATGAATATATTTCTATGTGTTTACCTTATTTAATTGTATCCATATTCCTTCAAGTTTGTATTTACAGTGATAATTGTTGGTAGTTGTGAGTGAACATATGTGTTAAATAAATTCAAAGATTTATTCACTCCCTATGCTTTAGAATATGAAGAATATAACAGACTATGTATATATATGGCCAAATTGGCCCATGATGACACGGCAGGCAATTTCTGTTATTTTGAGTCCCCACCATCTTCCTTATATGCATATATAGGGGACTGCTACTGATGTTAAACAAGATGATTCTCAAAATGACTAATGTGATCACATGAACATCGATGTACTAATTTCAAAATAATAATAAAGAAAACCCACCTTCAGACCCTACGGAAAATAAATTAATATATGTGCGTGCATATATTAATTTTTTTTTTACCTTCAAAGCTTACATCCAACTCCTTGCAAATTAGAAAATACTCGAGAATCGTCATATTACAGCGATTAATATTCACATGCTCACCCTCATCTTACCCGATGCTCAATTATATTTACAGGGTTTTCAACCCATAACCTGAAACTTTCAACGGGCTCTCCATATCTCAATTTGATTGTTTTACGGGCCAAACTTTCATGACCATGTTGCAGCAAAAAAAATGTCTTATCTTTTTTAAGTGGGGTTGGCTACCTATGGATAACCAAATCATTGGATATATATTATTCAATAAAAGATCACACATGTTCTACAACTTCACTAGGTGTTTATTCCGGTTTTACTCTCCCTATTTTATTTGAACTCTAGATAGTTTCATATATCATCTTCACTGGTGAATCTAATAGACTTCTTCAGTTCTCTGTACATGTCTATATGTCTATATTGCATCATTCTTCAAAAATAATTCCCCTGGAAAATTGCAAATTCACGCTTAAATATAATTAATTCCATAGTCTTATTGCTGACAAACCTAGAATCATGATCTAACCATATCACAGTAAGGTTTGATTGAAACAAGTGTATGTTAAAACTAGGGCGTTAAAAAATTGGGTAGGACCGCCACATGCATGATGTAAGTCTTGTCCTAAAAATTTCTCAGATAATTTTTGGCTTGATATCAACCCCGGTCCTATGTCGCCGGTGATTGAAAACAAGTAGGCTATATCATCTTGATCTTAGAAACTTCAAAATTTAAGAAAAATAATTTAAAAAATAATGAAATAAAATAGAAAATAAAAAATTGGTAAAATTATTAGTTTTTTACATGCGGTATTAAATAATAATTATTGTATGATGAAATTTTAAATTGAGAAAAAATTATAAAAGATAATAGTATTTTCACGGTGTGCTAGGCCATTAGTTTTGGAGCCTATGTTCTTGTTCTAACCTGTCGGGTTTGGTCATATCCTGATTGTTATGACTCCAGATTAATTTGTAATTAGTTTTAGGCCGAGCGGGCCCTAATTAAAACAGCAAGTTTGGGGTTGCAGCTAACAATTGTATTAATTAATTCACGTAAATGTATAGATATAATCGCTGCACTAGACATGACTAAAAGAGAGGGAAAGTATCCGGAGAATGATAATACAGTGAAGTGGACAAGGAGGGATCAAGTAGGCAGCACATGGGAACCATCCAATTCTGAAGGTATCTCAGGAGAATAAGTAGAACCTTTAGTTTACTAATATAGCATGAAACTGTAGACAATCACCAAGTAGCATCCAAATTTACAACCCCTTTAGTGCAAAAATCTATGCATAACTCAAGTGTATACCCAACTTTTAAAGTGGCATCCTCTTGATAATAATATATGGAGGGAGGAAATTGTGTCTGGGGAAGGGATAAAAAAGAAGAGACAATATATAATGGGAAGATCGAATCTCAACAAACAGGGGACTGGATTGGGTGGATTTGAGCTCTCAGTTTTTGTGATAGAAATGGAAGAAATGACAATTCTATTGGTTTGGGAAGCAACATGGAAGGTTGGCGTTGAGAGTGCTTCAACACCTCGCACGCAGAGGTGGTTCAATGGCTCAACGCAGAACTTAGAAAACTATTCCTTCTATTGCTTGACATATTTATATTGTTACTTTTTTTTTGTAAACTACTGTTATTGATTTTCTCTCAACAATAATCAGTCAAATTATAAGAAAATTAAAGTAAATGAATAGTGTAATTTAAAGAAAAAATCCCATATTAACTGAGGTTCTTAATCTAATCATGCTAAAGAAAACGAATATAGGGAATTACATTTTGTCATTTTCCTGTGGGAAGATATTATTGGAATAAAGAATGTTATTATCGATATATTTCAAATGTATACATGTTGAATATAGGATGAATGAGGAGTAAGAACATATTTTTTTAAAGGAAGTTGACATGGCTGAGTAATAGTGAAAAAAGGATGGTTCTGATTAATTAGTTGCAGCAACTCGTTTTTTTTAAATGGTTAGAACAAGCATAATGGTGCATGCAGTATTTGGTTGTTACAATAATCCAATCATGCTGCTTCTCCTTCACAATAATATGCACCTCTCTTGTAATTCCACTTTCTCCTCCTTCCAACTTTCACATGTTGTGTGGAAGGAGAAGCTTGCCCAACAAGTAATTCATACTCCTTTCTTCTTTTCACTTTCTGAATGCATCTACTACCCTCTGTACATTTACTAGTACTACTACCGATAATGTCCTCCTTCAACAACAAATGCTACATGGACACCAAATCAAGTTACCACAAATGGCCACCAAACACAGGAATCCAATTCCGCCTAGTAGCTAGAAAGTCATTGATTTGATGCATTATACATTTGCCTTTATCATGAGTTGTTGGCCTATTTGACCCTTAAAAGTTAAGAGGTTGGTAATAACCAGTGGTGATTAAGCTAGGAATAAAGGAAAGGAAAGGGAGACAAGGAAACATGTACGACGAACGATTTAGCTCCCAATGAAACCACCACCTCACTTCCTTAGTAGTTTCTGGATTCCCAGAGCCGGCATTCATTTAATTCTTCAACAATAGCACTCTTGTCATGCAAGTAATCTCAACCTTTTTTTTTCAAATCACTAAATTCTTGTCAATTCATCACTAATCATGTCATAGGTTATAGTTACAACTAGACACTGCCAACGTGCAACTGTCCATATTTTAAAAATTCCATGCATCAAATCCGTAACTAAGAACCACTGCTTTTATTGATGTGAATTTTCACACTGAAGTTCACCGTCAATATCAACCCCCAGCAATCATTAGAACATCTTTTGTGGTTAATTGTCAGGATTGAGACCATTTTAACATTTTTGTTTTTGCCTCTGCTGTAATTAAGTGCAGTTTACCAGTAAATAATTGTATATCCGCTATGACAACATTTCTATGAATGTATTGGCGAGTTCACAAAGGTTTAACCTTTTTAACAGCTAGTTCACACATTTGCTAACACTTAAAAGTCTGGTATTATGAGAACCCAAACTGTTTCAATATTGATGTTCACCCTATGTTGACATTGGATACTGTCTACTGCTCGGTGACTCGCAATTACTACCAATATTGTTGTAAATCAACTTGTTTGTTGGAAGTTTTCAAGTTGATTCTTGCGCACAAAGAAATAATTTAGTCACACAAACCAAGTTCTGGACTCCAACCGTTTTACAATGGATTTCGATAAATTCATAATGACAAATTTATATACATCTACTTAACATAAAGGACAAGCTATATGACACTATAATCTTGTTAATTTTGTACTTGTTGTTCTTACTTTTAATCTTGTTTATTTGTATACAACTAAACTAACAGTTCCTGCAGTAAATATAAACTAGAAATGATAAGAAACTAAAAGTGGCAATCTATTTAGAAATAAACAAATTTACATGGGAGTTTCTTATTGGTCGCCTGCGGCTAAAGCAGGAGGATCAAGTTGTAAGTACAATTACAAGGTAGAAGAAATATGGATGTAAGAATGGGAAGGCCTAAAAGAAACAAACAACTATACACATGAAGTTATGATATTAGGCTTCAGTGGCAGCAGGATCAATTTCAAAGCGTTCAGACTCAGAAACACGTCTCTTGTAGCGAGCAATGAAGGCTTCAGCTTTAATGTCAATATTAGGCTCAGCCACTCCCCAGCGACCCATGTCTTCATCACTATGCCACACTTTACGTGCCCTCATTGCATCATCGTATGAATCATAGTACCCTCCTCTGTTCTTCTTCGATTTGAACATGTTGAACATTGACATGAACCCTGAAGATGACTTCCTCTGCCCTGCCATGTTTGTTATGTTTTTGGCTATTGAAAGATGAGATATATGTGAGATGAGAGGTTTTGTCTTGGTTTTTAATTGAAGTGTGGGAGTATGGTAGTGAATTTATAGGGAGGCTTGAACACTGTGAAGAATCTGACGTGGCAAGTTAATAAACGATGGCTCTAGTTTGGTGCCCTGTGAAAGTGATACTTTCTACTTTGACGGAATAAAGACTCTCATTTTGCACCTAATTAAACAAGTTCTCTATGATAAAAAAGGCTTGATCTGTTTCACTTTTTAGCTAATATCTGTTACTGAGTTTAGAAAATTAAGTGCTGGAGAGGGACGAATATGTTCTATTTTCCCCCTTTCACATTATATTTTGTTAGGTTTTTTATGTTTATTAGTTTTTCTGGCAATTTCGTAACTCATT
Organism: Mimosa pudica; assembly: GCA_029929735.1. Lineage (NCBI taxonomy): Eukaryota > Viridiplantae > Streptophyta > Magnoliopsida > Fabales > Fabaceae > Mimosa > Mimosa pudica. The sequence goes on along the minus strand of JAKELP010000013.1, from coordinate 17,563,697 downwards.
TATATTAGATACACCCAGAAAGTCATTTTCTATTGCCTCTTTTGCATGGGAGCCGCCTTTATGAATATTTTTCCCTCTCTTTATTCCTTCCTTAATCAAGAGTTACCACCTACCACCTATTCTTCACTTTTTGGGTCAAAGAAACTTAAGAAATCTTGTTAATTAATATACAATGAAACTATAGCCTATGAGCCTAGGCTTGATGCCAGTGCACCGTTCCACTAGACAGAATTTTCAAAGCCCTGTTCGGGTCTGAGTACCAACCAACGGACCAAAATAAATAATCACTTCACTGTTAATTACTTGCCCAACAAGGAAGAACGAGCTATAGAACCAACCTATTAAGTGACCATTGAATTTATTTTGGACTGTAAATCATATATTGCTTCACAATATGTGTGTGTAAAGAAAAAGTAATGATACTATATATTGAGCGAGGGAAATAATAGGAAGCTGTGTTTTTTACAGTGACCAGATGTAATGCGGATCATTCATTTTTGATTCAGAAGAAACAAAAGCGAGACAAGATGGCAGCGCAAAAGCTATTATGATTCATTGAGTTTTGCAGAGCTTTTTTATTACAGGAATGCGGGGCGATTCCTGACCATCCATAGTTGTGGGCTATATAAGCATAGGTTCCACTTTTTCTCTATAAGATACTTCAGGTGTTTTCCTATGGATGGTTTATATGGCTTCCTTTCTTCATCATACCTGATTGATGTAGACCCTCGAATAAAATTTTGCCTTTTTCGTTTCTGTCTTCTCTTCCACGGCCACTTCATTCTATATGTAACATGCATGCAAGAAAAATCTGTAATATTCCACGGTCAAACTCTCTTCCTTTCCAATCTACCTTCTGTATAAAAAAATCTTTATAACATGAGATTGTGATAATCGAAGGCAATCAGTGAAGTGTTTTAGTAATATCGTGTGATTTAAACTAACTTAATTAATTAATATCCCTAATCTCATCAAATTAAGTAGATATTTCTCATATTTAGAAGGGGCCAATAAACATAAGTACGTAGAGGCCCAAGGGGAGAATGAATAAATCAAGAATATGAGTGTTTGGTTGGGCTTATTTTTCAAAATAAGCTGCTTATTTTGAATAAGCCAACTTATTTTGGGTGTGTGGTTTTTGTTATGTTTGGTTCGGCTTATTTTTCACTCAGTTTATTTGAAATAAGCCACACAAGGTAGCTTATTTTCTACATGACTTAAAAATAAGCTAGCTTAAAAATAAGCCTCTTTTAAACAAAAAGTCATTCAAACATGTTTATAAGTCAAATGGGAAAATAAGCCACTTTTTTCAAAGTTCATCCAAACATAAAAATAAGCCAATCTAGAGCTTATTTTCCAACTGACTTAAAAATAAGTCATCTTAAAAATAAAACACATTTCCACAAGTTGAACCAAACACACCCTATATACAAATAATTAATAAATGCAATGAAGGTTGTTAAACTACATCTCAACGCTACATCACATACCGTCTTGCAAAAGTCAATATAGATCTATACTCGAGGGTCTAAATTATTTGGTTAACTTATATTTGTTTTGTAGGAATAAGGATATAAAATAAATCACTTGAATTGTTTCATGTTTAGAGTTATATTCTTTTCCTCAAAATTTATTTATTTTAAAATACAATTTAATTATGTGCAATATAATTTATAATTTAAATGATTTACCTTATTTCATTAACTCACACAAAAAATTCAACTTAATTTTATAATTAGGGTGCATCTAACAATTATTTTCGGTTCGTTTAACTCCTAAATTCTATTTTGTTGGAAAAGCACGCCCTTTTATGGGGTCATTAAATATTCTGGAATTAAATATATAATTTTATTTAATAAATCAATTAAATGATTTGATTGAATAAAATTCTATTTATTAAATAAAACAAAAAGGGTTTTATTTTTTTTTTAACGAAAAAAAGGTTTTATTAATTCCATTATAAATAGGTTTAAATGTATCCTTAACATTAACATGGTGATGATGAGAGACTCTCATGTGTGGAGAAGCTGTCTTTGAGAGAACAAGTTCTCTCTCTCCAAAGTTCCTCTCTCATAGTTTTTCTTGAGAGGGTGGTCCGCTGTGCGAATTTGATTCAGGTTCTTGTAACCCGATTCTGCGTGAGTTGAATCCTTTAAGATTCTTGGCTCTATGTTTCTACAGGAATTCTAGAGATCGTGTTCAAGTTCAAAGCTCCGGGATCTGGTAACACTCATAAGCCGGGTAACAAAATTCCTTCATATTTCATGGAGAGAACTCTAGAGAGTTAAAAGTCATTTTCAGACTGCCATGTGGGCCTATAATAATCACTTTTTTTGGGTAAGAAATGGGAGCAGGCATACGGACGGCCAGTAAGGGACAGGCTTAATGGCCCAAACCAAAATTAGGCCCTCAGGGTGATGTTGGTCAGTGCCCAGGGTACAATTCCTCCACATTAGTAGCATTCAATGATAAATATGGGCCGAAGTATAGATAAATCTGTGGCCCAATCTATGGGCCCAGTTTCCATTCTTCACTTGCGAACATGGGAATAAGGAAATATTGAAAAAACAAAAAGGAGTTAAATTCAAATTGGATAGTCATATCACGATGGTGGAATATAACTCAGATCAGATGAATGATGTTGTCGGAATGAGGCGGTGAGATAGTGCTGAGTGATTGGATCAAAATTGCGTGTTGAATTAAGGCCGAGGCAGTTTGAGGACAAGCAGTTAAAAGAAATTGGATATGCCAGATATGGCCTAACACTACAAAACCATGTTTTTTCGTAATTAGGACCTACTGAGCTAGCCACTTGATTTGCTTCACCCTTGTCCTTGGCCCCTAGTTCTACTATTATCTTCCATCAAATAAGGCCATATCTCTTGCTTCCAAAATTCTTGTGCAATAAGCCTAATTAGAACTGTTCTCGTGTCAAACAATCCCATTACTCAACAACAATAATTCTGTATAAATAGTAGGGACACCTGTAGAGGGAAAAATGAGTATAAATTTTGAATAGTAGGGATAATTGATACATATATTTAAGCTTGAAAAACAGCAATTTACAAGGCAACTCTTTAGTTACATTTTTGTTACAACATAATAACCTTTGCATTAACTCTTTAGTGAATACGTAGGGGAAGGTTGGCGCGAAAACGAAAGATAGTGACACAGTGTAAAAGGCTTGTAGAGGCATGTTGAGGACAGGACACAAGCATTACGGACTGTGTAAAAGGCTTGTAGAGGCATGTTGAGGAGGAGACAACTTGTTATATTAAAGTAACAACCAAACATAGGTGCATGGATGACGGATAGGATATAGGGCTGTCTCGTGTTTGGCACTATTTGTCCTCAGAGCTCCGTTTTCTCCTTCTTAGACAAATTTGATGAGACATTTGATATGATGAAGATGTGTTTAAGTTCTCCATAGCGGGATAGACAAATGGTACGTGGAAAATGAAGCTAGGCACTCGAGCAAGTGCCCAAAGAGAATCCCATACAGTTGATTCAGAATCACAAGGCTCTCACCCCCAAAATTTTAACTAATGATGCAGATGGGGTGAAAAAAATTACCATCATTTCCCACTGGCTAGCTTCACAAAGAAAGCAAAAGCAATTGAAAGGTAATTATTCTAACTAAGGGGTACAAAGGGTCACGTTTCAACAGGAGGCAGAACCTTTGATAATTGTTTAAGGCTTTTTTTTGCGACGTGTTTATATGTCACAAAGCAAGATGAGAGGAAAAAGCAATAGTACTATATTTAAATAAACTGATGGAGGCAAACAAGTTGAGAACATAATAAAATAAGTAAAGGGCAGATAATGAAGGAGAGTGGGGGGAGATTCAGATTAGGGAAACTATAATCAAGTGTTAGATGTTAATCTTCCAGAAAAGGAAAGCATAGACGTCATGACAGAGACGTGAGTGTGTAGATGAAAAATAAAAAATGCATGTGCCGGTGTTTCCATCCTGTTAGGCCTTGATGGCCCAATTAAGAACCACCTATCTCCCCCATTAACTAATTATTTTATGTCTTCTCAGAATCTAACCCTTCACCTTACAACTCCTTTCTCTTTATCAACCTGCTTTCTTATTAATTTTTTTTATTACCCTTCCCTACTTTTCATCATTTCATAATACTGTTTCATTTTCTTATTATATGTTTGCACCAAAGAAAGAAGAGCATATCATCAAACAATTTAGAAAAGATAAGTAAGTAGTCTGTAATTAATTTCCATGTCCCAGTGCCAATATATCCATTAAGCTTTCTGTGTGTGAGGAGAGTTTAAGCTAACGAAATTGGTGTCAACTCAAAAAAAAAAGAAGAATAAATTGAAAGGATGTGTCATCTGTTCAAATGACTCTGTAATTGATGCATATGTGGGATAATCATTAGTGTGGGATTTTTTCAAGGGCTAAATTCACTGCATTAGCTTAATTAATTAATAGATTAGGGTTGGAAGGTTTGAGAGAGAGAGAGGGAGAGGTTATCAGTGTTTGAAAATAAATAAATAAATAAATAAAAAGTTAACATAGTGTCAGTGGTTACAATTGTTGCTACGTTTCCAAGCAGCTTATTTTATTAATATATGTAAAATATTTGGGAGTTGACAGCTATTAATTTCCACTGCACTAAGCAAAACTGGGTCATGAATGGAAATCAAAATATATGCCTAATATATATGCCTTTTTCTTGTCAATATGTTGTCTGTTACATTTATAATTAGTTGCTGATAAGATGTTTTTAAGGATAATGCAGAGGCATCTATCACCAATTTGTTTCAAGGGCAAGAGGATTGTGTCTCCCTCATTTTTCAAACGCCTTTTCTTCATCATCACGATCGATCTTCCCTATCTTTCACTTTATATATTCACCATCACCATTATATTTCTTCCTTTCACTTCAACACTTTTCAAATCATACCCTTCACTTTACGTTGAAATTTTTCTTTCTATTCCATCAACTTGCCAGATGTTCTGTTCTACCAATTCATGTTTCAGCTTTATGTGTAATACATGGTCTTATTTGAAAACTGTCACTAAATTCTCTGTATCGCTTGTGTTCTTCTGGTTTTAAATGGATAATGATTTGAGCTAAGCAAGGACAAAATTCTAGCTGTATTTCAACTATAGTAATCAATGGTTTTTCCGAAGACTTTAAATCACAACTGAGTACAAACAAACAGACAGACACACACGCACAAGGAGAATGGTTTGTTTAATCTGCTTGTGTAGCAGCATGCATTGGACTTGGACTTAAACAAATAATAAGCTTGAATTAGAGGTATACGATGGTCCTACCAAGATTGTTATCACATATTCTAACACATAATAATGTCACACACAAATCAAAATCCTTTATTATTAAGTTTTGCCTTGCTGTGGGGCCAACCCCGCCAAAATTACATATTTATCCTTCAAAAGGAATCACCGCTAACTTCCCAACTTGGGAGACAAATACACAGCAAAATGAACAGGTGATTTTGGATGAGATTTGCCCCAACTCTTGTCTCCCTTTGTTTTATCATTACCCTTCACAATTACTGTGGCTATAAACTATTACTGTGTGTTGCCTTTAGCCTGGGTTACTAATTATTACCCTTATGTACATTTTAGTCTATTTAAATGCTTTTTTATTATATTTATTTGACTATAGCTTTCATGCATGCATTTTTTCTCCAATAAACCAATACAATATTCCCTTGGAACTCCCCCAGATTACTCTACCTGGCAGCGAATATTTGCCGCTTCATTAATTGAAAATGAGTTGCCAAGTTTGATTTTTTTCCTCCTTTAAAAAGAGGTTAAAATATTTCAAGTTGATATCTTCCAATCATTAGTGATCAGAGATTGATTCCCTAGACACGGACATCAATGATTCATTTCCCCGGAGAGAGGAAAAAAAATAAAAGGGATTAAAGAAAAACAGAAGATCAATAATATAGCTGACCAACTTCATTTTAATGACATGATTAAAGAACCAAAGCTGATTATTAGCAGTGAAACTCCAAATGACAACGAAGCTAGCCAACATATATTATTAACGTAGAGAGGCAGAGACAATTTACAAAAGGTTCCACCACTTTGACTTCACTTAACAGCTCATATGGGAATGAATTGGAATAATAAGATAAGCTTTTAAACGCATGATGAGGTATGGAGTATGGACATTACAAAGCATCTTCCCATGGAGTTTCTTTTTACAATGAAGTCATTGTTTACGCCACGGAAACTTTCAGAATGTCTGGACCAAGAGACAGGCTATTGATATTAATGTATTGATATATGATATATATTATTATATTAAGGAGAAGATATATACTTCTCTCAAATTATGAATGTGTTCATGTTTAAGTTAAGCGCTTAAAGGACAAGTGATCAGTTTGGATGTTTGTGTGCCATGAATTATGTCAATTTAGAGAATATTGTACAATTTGGGCCATAAGACACAGACATAGACAAATGAAGTGATTAGTTTAATGTGCCGGCAACTGTTCTTTGATTACTTCTATTGCAAGATATGTAATTATTGTTTAGAAAAAGAATCAGCAAATAAGTTCACACCAATTGAACTCATTTTTTCAATTTACAGTTGCTCACACTCATGTTGTTAGACCTTTTTGTCTTGGGAGTTATCCTGTTTTGAAATTATTATTCATTCGGGTCTTTAATTATGAAAACTCATAACTTGTCCTTCTTTAAAGGACGCATAGTAACAAGTTATTGATAGAATTTGCTGTTCAAACATGCTCCAATTCAATCTCTCATCATTACAAGCTAGGGAATCTTCCGTTTCTGATCTCGTAGCATAGTTCAGAGCCATTCCAAGCATTTAAAATTTGACCTTTTCCACTGAAAGTCAACAAGAGTTAACCAAAATAGTCCTGGTTATTTTTCAGTTACTGTACACCATGCATACCATACATACACATATGCAAACTGCAATAAAAGTTTTGATAACTTAAGAGTAGCTGCAGATGGTAATAATTGATGATCCAAATTTGTCTGCTTTCATATATTTCAAGAATCGCAGGCCTCAATAAACAAAGGACAATTGCATTATTGTGATTGTCGTATTTATACACACAAGTACATTTGTTATTTTCCATTATTAACGATTATTGAAGTACCCGGCCCTTCTTTGAAAAAAAAAATTAATGAAAAGGCCCTGACTTTATTATTTTTCCACACAGCCATAGAATTTGGATAGCCGCAGAGTATTGAAATTTAAGAAAGCCAATTGAATGCCAAAGTAACGTAATTTTCAAATTGCAAAAAACACAATCATTTAGAGGAGTTGGTTGAATTTTCCAGTATTTTCTAAGGTAAGAAAGGATGAGCCTCCTAAAGATTTGAAAAAGTTAGTCTGTATTTGTACCCAAATGATGAAACTTTTCCAAAGGATCAAGAATTCTGAGAAGCTCAGCTTTCTACTAAAGAGTACGGGGCACAAAGACCTATTCCAGGAAAAAGAAAGAAACATATAGCATTTCCTGAATTTCAAAGCATCGTCACCAAAGGGAACTAAAGAACGTATAAATCATGGATTTAATGCACCCCTCCTTTCTTTGTTCACTTTACTATTCTAAGCCCTTTACTTGCTCATCACAAACTTACCCATTTGTCTCACGCTTGGCCTATCTTCTTCCGCCTTCAGATTCCTCAGAATTTATTACTCTTTTACTATATGCATCACAATATGACGTTTTTGTCATTCTAGATAACGACTTTGAAGACTAAGTAGAATGCATCATATAGCTACCTAAATTAGCTACAAAGCACCGTGAAAATCTTCCTAGACCTCTAATGATAAAATGGAGTTAAAATATATTCTTTCACTGTCTCCTGAGGTTAATTAATTAGGCTAAGCACTTTTTATTTTTACTGTCACTCAGAACATGAGAACTCTTGAGAAAATAGCCTTCCTGGTGGGCCCCACATGATTATGTCATGATTGAATTCACTCTATATATCGTCACATAATTTTGTATTGGTATTTTGAAACAAAAATAAATAAGAAAAGAAAAGCACCTTCAACTTTGTGGAAAAGGCTCCTCCTTCTATTTATTTGATTCCCTATCAAGCTGCCATTTTATTTTGGAAACATGCTTGTCAAACCCCTCCCAAGCCTCCCTTTCTTTGTCTTTCTTGTTTCCTAGAATTCACATAAAAATTCCTTCCTTCCTGCTGCAGCATCCACGTAGGTATAATAACATAGAAGTAGAAGTGTAGAACTGAACTCTCAAAAAGCACTGAAAAAGTCACTGCACATGGGAAGGCATTCTTGCTGTTACAAGCAAAAGCTGAGGAAAGGCCTCTGGTCACCAGAGGAAGATGAGAAGCTTCTCAATTATATCACCAAGCATGGCCATGGATGTTGGAGTTCTGTCCCCAAACTAGCTGGTACTTTCTGTCTCACTCATCATATTGCACTTGATCCTGTGCTTTGTACAACACTTCTCTAAGTTCCAATCTTTTTTTATGAATATGGCAGGCTTGCAGAGATGTGGCAAGAGCTGCAGATTGAGGTGGATAAATTATCTAAGGCCTGATTTGAAGAGAGGAGCATTCTCTCAACAAGAAGAAAATTTGATCATTGAGCTCCATGCAGCACTAGGAAACAGGTATGTACTTTGATGTAGTACTGTACGTACTCTCAACATAATTCAGCCTTCTTTTTTGTCATTCATGCTTTTCTCTTGTGTTTAATGTTTTGTTGCTGAATCCACCAGGTGGTCTCAAATTGCAGCTCAGTTACCTGGAAGAACCGACAATGAGATAAAGAACCTATGGAATTCCTGCCTGAAAAAGAAGCTCAGGCAAAGGGGCATTGACCCAAACACTCACAAACCTCTCTGTGAGGTTGAGAACCACAAGGACAAGCCCTCCTCCGTAGACAGAACCAATAATCAGAAAACCTCAGTATTGTTTAATGAACACAGTTTGTCTCATGACTGCACAAAACCAAAACCTGCTTTACTATACCCTCCTCTTCAAGTTTCATCCTCCTCCAACTTCAACAATAGCAACAACAATAGCTGCCATGATTTATTTCTGGATAGGCCTTCTTCTGACGTTGCTGGTTATTTCTCTTTCCAAACATTCAACAACTATGCAACAAATCAAGACAACAGTACTTCTCTTTGCTTCATTCCTAGCTCTACCACTTCCTCTCATGTTATGTCAGAACTTAATTCTGCTGTAACTCCCACTATGCTCCAATCAATTTTGCCTGCAAATGCAAATCCCTCACTTAGCCTCCAATCTGATATTCATGGTGTTCAGGCATGGGACACCACTGCCATAAATAACAATGGAGGCAAAAACAGTGGGGGCAATAGTGATATACTATTACAAAAGTACAGCAATAACTTCATGGAGAACAACACTTCAACGTGGGAAAAGGATTCACATGTTAACGTGGTACCCTTACAAGCAGAACAAGATGACATAAAATGGTCTGAGTATCTTAGTACCCCATTTTTTCTGGGTAATCAAATCTCTCAATCTATCTACAGTGAGGTTAAACCAGAAATGGGGTTCATAACAGATGAGGCTACTACTAGTTGGCACCATAATTTTAGTAGCCAGCAGCACCAGCAAGTTTTCCAAGGTTCAGATATATATAACAAGGATATGCAGAGATTTTCAGTGGCTTTTGGCCAAACGCTTTAGCTTCAGTTCAATGAAACAGAAAGGTGCCGACATTTTTATCATATGCTGGGGTCAGAATATGCCTTGTGTGTTCTGACCACAGGTGTGTGTGTTATAAAATTAAGTTTTTTTTTCATGCTTCTTTTTATTTTCTTGAAATTTGTAAATGTGTTTGATAGCAAAAGTTAAAGCAAGCTTCCAGCATAATTATGTCACAGTATAATAATTGGGATTGATTGACGGCTTCTTTTCACCATTATAAAGAGAAAAACCACTGCAGAATAAGGCTTGTTCAAGGTCGTTCTTTCACAAATATATTCTTGAATTAAACCATGGATCTGTAGAGTGGAACATTTTCTTTAATCTGTATAAAAGTAACATTATTCTTTGCATTCGTTTAATTCCAAGCCTTAACTTTATCATGTGACATGAAGTTCATGGAGCAATATCAGTGGGAGTGAGTGAATAGTTTCAAATCCAAATAACTTTTAAAATGTCCGGGATTTGTTCTCTCTTTATCAAGTATAGAACACGGTCCATTCCATCTTATTTCTAAGTTGAGAATCCTGCAAAATTGCATCTTGTTTTCACCATTAAGTTTGAAATGGGTGTCCATCATTGTCTCCTAAAGAAGGAGATAACTTTCACTTTTTTTTGCACCAAAGTGAGAATACATGATCAAATATACTCTGTCTTCCGTTGGTACATTTACAGGAAATGACTTTCGACTCAATTAGAACCTTATAAAAGAAAAAAACAATAAACAAGAAGATATTTTAGAGGAGGAGTGGATTGGGAGGTGACACCATTATTTGTACCGTTTATTTAGATGATAGAATTTTGTGGGAAAACATGTATGCTTGAATGTGTCATAGTGTGGGGCCTAATTCCTCCGCCTAGTTCTTCATAGATGGGCCCCACAATGACCGTGGACATCCACAAACAAAAGTTCATAATGCCACCAGAGTTACACCACATATAAGTTCATAATTGAAATGGCTACAAACAAGCCGTCCTTCTTCAAGTTTAGCCTCTTGTGTACAACCACTTTCTCACTCAATAGGACAAGTTTTTGCCTTTTTCTTTTTCAGTTCCCTTTTCTGTGGTCACATAGTGGTAAAAAACTAAGAATGAACAGTTTTGGTTATATAGTCAAGAGTTAAAATCTGCTTGAAAAACCCAGCAAAAGCAAAAAGTTTGTGTCAGTTAGATTTAGATATTTCACGTGATGAGGGCCAGGCAAGAGAAGGTGAAAAAGTAACGTGGGGTCAAAGTTAAAAAAAAAATGGTGGTATTTGACTATTTGTCAATATTCATTCCTTCTATCTTATGTTTGCATAATCAGACATCAGTGAAACTGAAGTCAAACAGTTCTAAAAAGCAGTTTCCGTGACAGTGATGCCTTTTCGCTTTCAAGCTTCAACTTTCAATCCCACCCATTTCCATGCAGAGCTGAAAAAATTGGACACACAAAAACCGTGTAAAAACAAACACGTTATCTTCCTAGTAAAAGGAAATTAAAGCTGGATGATAGGTGTTAATCGGGAGATTACGGAGAGAGCTGAACAATTCTGATATTAGTATTGCTAATTTAGAAATTAAGGACAATAATCTGGAGTCATGCGTACAAAATGGACTCATACCATTGTTTAAAAGTCCCCGCGCCCATTTAAATAAACTCTATCTCATTATACATTATTTAATGCTCACAAGATAGCTGTATTAAAACCATCCTGCATGTGCCGCAAATTATTGGGGGCCCACAATCATCAGCGTACAGAAACACAAGAAGAAATAAGGCGGTGGCTATTGGATACAAGTTTGATTCCCCAATAAATAGGAATTTGGCGGTAGACATTGAACTTGTTTTATAAAACATCTATCTATTTTATTTTATATGTCAATTTGATATACAGGCAGGTACTTGTAACAAAAACAAATGGTTGATCGCGATAAATAAATATAGTGATGGGGACAACGATTGAAGTGGTGATGATGATGGGCGGTATATATTTTAAATGTTTCCCCGGAGATTAATTTATCAGGTGAGAGATAATCTATGAATAATTTAATATCATGAAGTGGGAGGCCACTGAAAACAAGTCACAAGTTGAATGTCTCGTACGATTGATTCACGGTGTGCATGAAAAGGAACAGATGATTAGAAGTTGAGTCAATTTGAGGTGAAAATGACTGTCCAATACCCCGTTCTTGGTGAATTCAAGATCATTTTAACGGATATTTTAAAAAACAATCAGATCCTATATTTAAAAAACAGAGTGAGTATCACATTAAATTTTAAATTAATTTCCATGTTACATGCAAACTTTTCTCATTGTCTTAACAAATCAAAATGTATCTCATGGAATTCTGTCCAAAAGAAAAAAATAATGCATCTCATGAAATTGATGGAGAAAATTATGTGCGTGATAAACTTTGTGTACAACACATTTAGAAGCCACTATATGTGTTGTTGATTCATTGAGAGAGATTCCATTGAATCAGAGCTAGTAATGACCGTACACCCCTTCTTTTTGGGGGTGGGGGGAGGGATAAATATATGAGAGCAATATGCTCCACATTCACAGCGGGTGTGAACTTTCAAAAAATGGATTTACTTCACCAGTGGGTTACTGGTAATTCCTGGAAGAGGATTTGACCTAGCCTTGGACCTTGACTGTAATTCTGTTATTGGAAGGTGAGTGAGATAGAGAAGAAGGATGAAATTCTGAACTTCTGGTCAACTGAAAACCAGATGGTGGCAAGTGACATCGCATGGAAATGGACAGTCTATGTTCTTCACACGTGCTCTGTTAAAATACCAATCTCCAACAGCCATAGCAATTTCCTGCACATTCTCATACCATAAACATCATGCAAAAGCTCATTATGCAGAATAAGAATATGAAGATGTTAAAATTAAAGACTAATATCAAAAGGATAAACATAATGTAAGAGCCCATCTCCTCGCATGGAAATGTCAAGGCATGATATATCTTGTTCAATGACCACATATAATATCTTCTTCAAAGTAGAATAAGTCGTATCAGGAACAGCAAGAACTCACCATTGAATGACAAAAAGAGTGTATCTCCATAAACAAACCTAGATATTTTTCTAGATTTTTCCTCAAAATGGATATTTATTGTGAATATTGTTAACATAATCATCTGAAATTCAGCCTCTTTTTTAACCAGTGCAGTAACTAGAATATTATGTGTATGTCAGCAACTGATTCAGGATCATATACATTGTTAGACAAGGCATACGTCATACCTTGTTTTTAACGGTAGGGGAATGGTCAGCAAACCATGTATCCGGCCTCTCACTTTGGCAGTGCGAAAAACATGAATTTATATACAGACCATTCTGATTCGATCTAGAAAATCCTTTAACAGCATTTAGCATTTGATACCTGAATCCTGTTTAAAAGAACCAATGATTGCCTTAATTTCCTGAGACATATCTACAATTGAGATCCGAATTCACCATATATCCAATTACCTTGCAGAAAATGCAGTTGTGATTCAGTACATTTAGCATAGTTTAGTTTACAATCATCCCAATGGCCATGAGGATCTGCTGATTTAGGAGCCAAGCTGGATTGAATCTGATGACAAGCGGGGAATGATATATATTTAGATTAGTCTTTTTGATTCATTTGATACATTGTCACTTATGCCAGATACTATGACAGTTTGCTTTAATTTACCTGCCATGAATCATAGGCTGTATTGAGAATGAAAAGGGGGGTTCTAACACTGGCAATCAAGTTCTGAGGGAAAAAGCACTGGAAGGGAACCAGAAAACAACATTAACAAGAGTTCAACAAAGATCAGGAAGAAATAAAGTAAAATTATAACTTAAGTGTATATCTGTTCAAATTCAAATGAAAGTTGTATATCTTAATTGTCAACAGCAGATAACAGAAGCAATGGCGAATAATTACCCAAACAGGATCAATATGGTTGTTAGTACAAGTTTGAGGCAGATTCTTCTCCACCCCCTGCAATGTTAGTATAACGAATATCAAGTCAAATCATCAGTTGATACAAGATATGTAGCATGTGGACATCCTGCTTCTCATTTTAAACCCAAATCCAATTATGTCAGAGTTTCAGGTCACATTCAGTATCTGTGATCTAAAGAGGAATTAATTAGAAGTAAAATTGATATTGTATTCGCTTATTAGCTTAGCTGTTGGTTCCAAAGTAGCTGAACCACATACTATTAGAATTGTGTTTGAGATGACCTTGAAAGAATACCTCTATCAATTTACGATACACTGTAAACATTATATTTTGCAGCCAAACCACAAAACTATGGCCTGAAACCAAAGTGTTACCTGCAACTCTACAACTCGTCTGAAAATTTTCCTGAGAGTACGATTACCAGATACATCAACCCTACAATTCCAGAGCAGTTCACAGTTACTTCAACCATTAATGAACAAAATCATATTGCACTGTGGAAATTCATTGAGAATTAAGAGTATGAAATGCTATAATAGCTACTTACGCATCAAGAAATAGCCCAGCATCACTAAGACACTTAACTTTGGTCGTCATTGGAAATAGACTCCGAAACTCATCACAGTGAATAATAGTGGCCAAACCACCAGCAGAGCATCCAGTAAGAAAAGCCTGATGCATATTATATATTATGATAAGAACAATCATTAAGTAGTATATTGTGATTGGGTGTGCATGCGTGTGTATACAACCTGGTTGGCATGTCTCATTCCCTTCAACATCAATTCTTCCATTGCAGCAAACCAAATGCGTTGTCCTCTGAATTTCAGTTGCGCATTCTATCTCAAAAGACAACCGATTGCATTAGTGTAGAGCCCAGTTATAAATATCACCATCACTATGGACTAAATGGGAAAGACAAGGACAAAATTCAGTCATTCTCTAGTCTCTACATAAGGCTCTTCTCATAAGTTTTTGATTAAAAATAAAAATATATAAACAACCCACAGCAAACACTGACAGAGGATTATGTTGAGATCGGAATTGATAGGTTAGTGAAAACACTAGCAACCAAATTCACAAGAAACACGTAAAACACAAAGTTTCAGATGTATGAGTGGAGGGAGAAAAAAATAACTTAAAAAATTAGTCAACAGAAATAAATATCTAACATTATCTTCACCATCACCAGCGAAAGAGGCACCATCACAATAACGAATCTTCACTCTGTTCCAGTTGTAAAAATCTGCAATCACAGGGGACTATAACATCACTGAAAGAAGCAAGTGTGATTGGAAATAATGTAGTAGAAAAGTGCACAGGAGACAAGAAAAATATGCCAAACAGAGTGTAAAATTCGATATGTTCACTTAAATCCTTTAACAAAGGACAGAAGACATGCAAAGGAGGAAGAGCTATCATGATAAATACCAGGTTGTTCTAGAATAATTATAATGAACAAAGTAATAATCAAGGGGATTCGGCCAACACTTGCAATAGGAAAACTGCCCCAAATAATACAAATCATATCAATCCAGAATTATAATTAGCAATGACTGAGACTGCTAAAGCCTATGAAGATGTTAGTCCAGGCAGTTAGATCAAAAAAGAAAAACAAAAACCTGGATTTTGAGCAGCATTACTGCTTAGTATTCCTGTGAAAGGAATCTCCTTTTCCATGAAGAGTGACGATCCTTTGGATGATGTCTTTCGGAAAACACATGATTTAACACCATGACACCAGCCACCTCCCTGCCACATGGTTTCCTTCAAGTATCAGATAAGTTTTTCACATAATATTTGATGTAGCTTGATCAAGGAATGATGATTTTAAATGGATTTTATGATGATTTTAAAAGTAGAATGGAACCTCTAAATTAACAAGCCATCTGTTTGCTCCTGATCCATATCCTCTATCCAAATGATAACCAGGCAATGACCCATCCAAGCAGACTGCCAGAACAGAAGAAACACCGAACAATCATTCACAATATACTACCTCGGGTCCTAAATATAAGACCTAATTGACTTTTTTTTTGGATAGGTTAAGGTTGCGAAATAGACTATTAAATCATGACATATTTGATATATTTTTAGATTATAGATTAGTTTATAGGTAAAATAAACTAATCTAAAGGAAAAAATTAGGTAAATCAATTTATAATTAGCTTATTTTGCTTTTTTATAGGATTTTCTAAACAAGTCAATTAGGTCTTATATTTAGGAGCGGAGGGACTATAATGAAAGCAACAAAACTAAATAATTATAAACCAAAACGTTAAAAGAACGACACCGATAGTTACATGTGATCCCAATATATAAAGCAAATATAGAAGCGGACGTATGTACCTGCTCCTTTAGAAGGGGCCCTATGAAGAAGAGTAAGTGGTACGAACATAGATTTATTGTGAACGGGGGATAATTCATGATCCAAAAAAGACAACCCTGTTTCATTGAAGTGATAATCTAGAGAGGCATCGACCCACTGGCCGAAAGCCAATAATAATATTACAATGCAAACCCACGAAAGCTTTGTCATTAGCTCGGTCTCCTTCAATCTGGGACGCCCAGAAAACACAAACTTTGAATTTATAGGAAGCTAGTGCATGCACGACCTAATGGTTAATCTGTTTTTTGTGTTTTTTTTTTTTTTTTGAGATTAGTGGGTTACCTTGCCGTTTCGAAATTTTTGGAGGGAATTGGTGATGAGAAATGAATTTGAGAGTGATGGAAAATAATAACTGTGAATTCATAACGTTTATTCCTACTTTGCTGCGAGCAGGTTTTTCAATCCCATTAATTAATTCAGATACATTTTCTATTTTGGCTATTTTCAAATCACATTCCTCAGCTCGGTTTGATAAATAATAAAAATAAAATATGTATTGCAAAAACACCATAAAGACTTATCAATGCAGGAGTATCATCATAATAAAACAATAAATTGAATGTACACATTATTTCGTGTGTACTATTAATTAATAAGTAAGATATTTTTTATACATAAATTTTAGGAAAGAAGTTTGACTTACTCACGATTCAAAGAGTAGGACCCCTAATTCATAATCTACTAGAACTAGGTTTCGTTTATCTTCATTTAGTTGTAGAGATGTAGGGTGTGTGTTGGGAAAAGTGGTGGAGAAATGTTTATTTTTCAATATGATTTTTTAAAAGTTGGTTTGGGTAAAAGTTGGTTTGCCAGAAATGATTTATGTTTGGATCCGTAGTTGCAGAAGTGTTTTTTTTAAACTACTTTTACAAACATGTTTGGATGGTGATTTTGAGAAACCAGTTTAGATGGGAACATGATATTTATTGAATACTCCCTACGGTCCCTAATGTAAGAGCTAACCGTCAAAAAAACGCTTCTTAAGAAAACATGTAAATGTTAGTTGGATGTCTGGAGTTAATGCTTCTTTTCCAAAATTGCCCATATTTATTATGGTACTTTTAAGAGAGAGAAATACATAAGCATTAATAAATATGAAAGAGAATTAGGGGTAAAGTAGGAAAAAATGCATTAAATGAGGAGAGAATGTGGGGTGAGCTCTTACATTAGGGACCAAAACCATTCAAATTTTGGGCTCTTACATTAGGGACCGGAGGGAGTAATACACAATTAAAATATTCATATATTTTCAATAATTTAAAATTAAAAAATTTAATAGATTGAATTGCATATGGTTTCCAATAATTGCAAATAAGAAAAATTTAATACATTAAAATGCATATAAATTAGAGGTCATGTCTATCACATTACATTTGGATGATTCAATTCCATAATTAGTTTTATCAAAGATGTTCTACAATTCGATCTCGAATCCTGTCACGTATATGATTCATGCGAGCAGATGATGTAGAAAAATTTGATGATGAAACCTCTTGGTTTTGATGACAATTATCTTCATCTATCAAACTTTCATCTTCATCAGCTTCTTTAAAACGAGTGTCAGAAGGAATTCTCCTTCTGATGAAGTTATATATAGTCATTGTTGCACAAACCAATCGAACTTGTGCTGAAAACTCATATTTACGCATTTTCTGTAAGATTTCAAATCTGTTTTTCCACACTCCAAAAGTCCTCTCTAAAGTGCACCTCAAACTTGAATGGTAAAAGTCAAACTTGTGCTTTGTGTGTTTTAATGTTCAACGGTCTGAAATTAAATAAGCTGGTTGGAGAAGCTCCAAATTGGAGTTTCTCAAAAACTAGTATCTTAAACCAGTTTATCCAAATAAGCTGGTCAGAAATAAACAGGACCCAAACATGACCAAAAACCCAAAAACTGTTTATGTAGCTCCAACCAGCTTATTGGGGTCCATAAACGGTTTCCAAACACACACGTAGTCTCCCGAAAAGCCGCTTCTAAAACCACGACAAAGTGGTGCTCCCACAAATCGAATAAATAAAATATTTTTTTGATAGAATTAAAAAGTGAAATATCAACAAACATGCAAGACATTTTTAAAAAAATTATACTCATAATTTAATGTACGATTGGTTTAACTACTTGGGATAATGACAAAAAAATTAGTAACTTTCAAATTTCAGAATCTTAAATTGGTTATTTTGATTAGTTAATCTTATTAATTCATATACTGAATTTGTTAATATCTATACGAAATAGCTATTAGGATTTTGAAATTGAAATATTTTTTTGTGGTTTTTCCTAATTATTTTGTAAGTTCTTCAATAAAAAAGAGTTTCAGCCATTTGACACTTCACTTTAATTTTGAGCGCAAAAAATTGCGGAGGGTAGAGATTTATATAGGTTTATATATCACGGTTAAATGGTTAATTATATTTGCATTAATTAGAATAAGAATATTATTATTTGCAAAAGAATAAGAAAATAAATTAGATATATAGGAGTATCAGTGTACTCTGAATTGATTTAGGAATCGCCAAGAGGGCAGACAATAATTTAAGAGAAGTTCTTTTATGAACCCAGTGCAACACATCATTTGTGATTTGACTAATTACAAGTAGACATATATAGTAAGACGTGTAATTTTTAATTTAACCAGCAATCTAAAAAAGCTCAACAAACTTTAAAAAAACATTTTCATTTACTCTATAAAATAAAAAGATATTGAAAAGATGAAATTTAAATTTTTTTTATCGAGGTAATCCCTATTTTAGGTGTCATATCAAATTAAAAGTCTCATATTAAACTATAAATGACCACAATTTAATTTAAATTCCCGCGCTGCAAACGAACGGGGTGGAGCGTGTAGAAGACCAGGAGTCTCACTCAACTCAAGTGGGCGCCGGCGGGAAGATAACGAATGGGAATTAGGGTTTTCAATCTTTTGTTATCGCCTCTTCTATCTACTATATGCTTATTCCTGTCTCTTCAATTACTTCTCATGCACTTTGTTTCCTCATGCCTTTCTTTCTAGGGTTTAACAAAGCTTTTAAAGGATAATGCTCCCAAAGCTGTCACCGAACGGAGCTTCCAAAGCTATTGTGGCCGCAAGATTGCCATTGACGCTACTTTAACCATTTACCAGTTCCTTGTCCGTACTCTCCTCCCTCCCCTCTTTTCACAAAACAAAATGAGTTAATTATAAATTGGTTTATCTAATTTTTCCCCTTGAACTGGTTTATTTTACCTATAAACTAATTTGATAACCTATTTCGCAACCTTAATGTCTTTAAAAAAAGTCAACCAGTTCTTATTTTACTATTGAAGGGAGTATAACATATCTTTGACTTTTTTGGAAGCTAAGGAAGCAAGACATACCTCTAAATTTATATGACACATGTAATTAAATTATAAGTAGAATAGATTACTTTACTGTGGAAAAGATAATTATAGGCATTTTATAGAGGTTAATTTTGCAGTCTTGATTTCTGGTTATGATTAGGACTGGAGGGAGTATATACAGTTAACGAAGGCTTTGTTTATCAACGGCTCTTTGTTTGTTTGTTTTTTTTTTTTTTGATGCAGGCGGTCGTAGGAAGAAGTGGCACTGAGATGCTCACCAATGAGGCTGGTGAAGTGACTAGGTCAGCTCTTGAAACTTCCACTTCTAAATGGAATGGATTGGTTTCTGATTATATATTCTCTTAACTAATCTTTCCGTGGAATCTCAGTCTTCTTGATTTTGTGGCGGTTGTTTTGTTTTTGTGTAGTCATCTGCTTGGCATGTTTAACCGGACAGTGAGACTTCTAGAAGCTGGAATGGAGCCAGTGTATATAGTTCTTTACCTTTTTTTCCCCTTTAACCCTCAAGTGTTGAATGTTCTTCTTCATGTTCTGTTGATCAATGCTTCTCAGATATGTTTTTGATGGGAAGCCGCCTGATTTGAAGCAGCAAGAGCTGGCTAAACGGTAATGAGGTCTATACTTTGTATATCTAGAAAGTTACTTTTCCTGTGGACCTATTGTTGAATCGGAAATTTGGGATTTAGCAATTCATAAACATTGTTGCCTGGTAGCGTGCTCATATGCTGTTTTTTTTATAGTTACTCAAAGAGGGCTGAAGCTTATGAGGATTTGTCGGAGGCTATTGAGGTTTGAGCATAACTAGTTACTGACTTTCCTCTGTTCTTTTCCATGTTAATATTGTTAGAGTAATTAACATTTTATATCGATGAATATTGAGACTTGGGTAAATTATATGCTGTACTTTTCATCATTGTAAAATATTTTATTGGCTCATAAAGCTTTTTTATCTACTTTCTGTTTTAAAAAAATCTCTATTACATGAGATTGAAATCTCTTCCAATATATTTTTTCGTCAAAGTAGAAAATATGAGGTCGTGTTTCTGTTTTAAATGTGTAAGTAATGGAAGTTTATGTACTGTTAAACTTCAATGTGAGACAAGGAATTTATTACTTACATTCCAGTATAGATAATTAAGTTACTTTTGTTTGGGAAGAAATGCAAATAGAAGGAAATTACGTAGTTGAGTGTACATTTTTAAATGAGCTATCAAATGGTAATCAACCGGATTAAGGAAGGTTATTTGTCTTATTAAAAATTTGTGTGTATTACATATGAATGCTTCTTGTCATTTCAGTCTGGCAATAAGGAAGACATTGAAAAATTCAGTAAACGGACAGTTAAGGTGGGCCACTGTTATTGCATTTTTCTCTTTGTTGAAGCTTATCAATTCCACATTATTTGTTGCTGTATACTTTATCATGTTTTAATTATCATTTTCTGTGGGAGGCTTCACTAACTGTAAGCACCAAGCAGAAATGCTGAAGAACGCTACCTGCTTTTTTTTTTATTAATTCTTGCAGCTGACAAAGCAGCATATTGAAGGTTGTAAAAAACTTTTATCACTTATGGGAGTGCCTGTTATCGAGGTGACATCACTTTACCCCCTATATAGTTGCAACGTGTACCACTGTCAATTATTTTAGCATATTAACAAGCATTTGCTTCACACAGGCGCCATCTGAAGCTGAAGAACAGTGTGCTGCACTCTGCAAATCTGGAAAGGCACGTCTAACTGTATATTTGTGAGCAATCTTAATTAAATCCTTAAGGACATTATTATGTTACTTTTCTGAAATCTGTTTTGAACTTCATATATTCTAGGTTTATGCAGTGGCTTCTGAAGACATGGATTTATTAACATTTGGAGCTCCAAGGTTTCTACGCCATCTAATGGTTCCTGGCTCAAAGAAAGTTCCAGTTATGGAATTTGAAGTTGCTAAGGTCATTATGGCTTTCTCTTTTCGGCCCGAAAGGTCATTGTTCTGTGGCTTCTAAAATAGGTGATTTTCACTGTTTTATCTGTTCATTCTGAGACTTTTTTTCCCAGATATTGGAAGAGCTAAATCTGACTATGGATCAGTTCATTGACTTATGTATTCTTTCCGGGTGTGATTATTGTGGAAGCATTCAAGGTGCCCCAAATTATCCATTTGTGTTGAGGGGTAGAGGTTGAATCCAGATTTTTCTTAATTTCCATCTTAGCTAACTGACGTCCTTGGCAGGTATTGGTGGTAAGACTGCTTTGAAGCTCATTCACCAGCATAGCTGTATAGAGAACATATTGAAGAACATAAACAAAGAAAGGTTTTTGTTTTCCATTAAAATGTAGTTGCCGTCATATTGTGTTCCTGTCTTGAGCAGTGTTTGACTATGTGAAGCTTTTCTGCTATCCCTTCTGATTAATGTAGGATCAGTGTTGGTTTTTGTGCCAGTAAAGCTTAGTGTAGCTTTCAAATACTTGTATGCTATCTGGGTGCTTCTTACTTAAAAATGCATTAATATTGTTTATATTGACACCTACTTACGTTGTTGATAATTATCATTTGTATTTAATGCATACGGTGTATTCTATCAGGTACCAGATACCAGATGATTGGCCATATCAGGAGGTCAGGCAGCTTTTTAGGGAACCAACAGTCTTAGCTGAAGATAAGCAACTAGATTTTAAGTGGACTGGTCCCAATGAAGAAGTACTGACCTCCCTTGTTGAAAACTTGAGAAACTAACTATACTTTTATGCAATCATCTATGCACACTTTGGTTCTACTATGCATGTATAGGCAGTTGTTATAAGTGCTTATGACTTTTTGTTGAGTAGTTTGTTCGGATAAGTAATTTCCCTTGCATTGCCTTCAATACAGGGTTTAACGACATTTCTGGTTAATGAGAATGGATTCAACAGAGATAGGGTGACAAGGGTATGCAGCTTTAGATGTTATCATTACTAGGAGTTGTTATTGCTTCTCTTGGATACATCTTTATTTTTATCTCCAATTTGGTATATATGTTAGGCGATAGAGACAATTAAAGCTGCAAAGAACAAGTCGTCACAAGGCCAGTAAGTAAATTTTTATCTTAGTTTAAATTCCAAATTAATTCATTAAATTTGTATTTGAATAGTTTTCGATTGCATATATAATATTATAATAAATTAGGAATATTTAATATAAGAACATTGATTTGTAAACAATGTTTTCAATCTTTATTCTCTAATATTTTTTGGGGGGCAAAGCTTCATTTCCGATACTCAACTATTGTCATAGGAACAACTCTAATAGTTGAGTATCGGAAATGAACCTTTGCCCTTTTTTGGGCAATGTCTCTTATATCGGGTAATTGACAACTAATCCCTTTTTCTGTTTACAGAACAGAATCTGTTTTTAAGCCAATGGCTAGCTACTCTACACCCATTAGACGGAAGGTATATTTGCTCTCTAAGTTCATTATTGTATGAACATGTAGACTTTCATTTGTGGATATTTGTCCCTGAAAGAAAAAAAATAGAGAGGCATTGTTTGCCACAGAGGGCTCTGGGCTTAAAATTGTTATTTTGTTTTGGGTGAAGGCCCAAAAATGATACATAATTATTGGCCAAGGAACAAAAATAGTACATAACTATTTCAAGGTCCAAAAATGATACCCAACTTTTACCATGTAATCAAAAATGATATTTTCACTAATATGACAATAATATTAGACATGAAAAGTCCAAAATGCCCTTATAAATTAATCGCTGCCCGGTAAAAGTTTATTTAATTATAATGGCATTTTGGACATTTCATGTCTAATATTATTGTCATATTAGTGAAATTATCATTTTTGATCACATGGTAAAAGTCGGGTATCATTTTTGTACCTTGGAATAGTTATGTATTATTTTTGTTTCTTGACCAATAGTTATATATCATTTTTGGGTCTTCGCCCTTTTGTTTTCTGTGCCTGTTAATCTATCTGAAATCGAGCATACTCTATTGGCTGTGGTTTAATATTATCACTCTTGTAAAAGGTGCATGATGAGAGCTCTTTTAGGGTAAGAATCACTCACGTAAAAATGGGTGATTATCACATTAAATTATGAAAAATGTTATTTTTTATCTGCCTCACCCAACCTGTTATAATTGGATGTCTTCCTTTCCACACAAGAAAGAAAGCAGTAATCTAGAAAACAAAAAAACTTCCCTATAGAATTGAAACCGCAATAGCCAATTTGCTGCCTAATGTCTGTTTACTCTGAATGGCAGGGGAGCAAATGCATGATTGGATCCTTTAAACAAGCAGCTAACCTTCACATGTCCCCACAACTTCATAACTGGCCAAGGCCCATGGTTATTGGTAACCCGAGCATTGCCTGTGCACAGGTTTCAAGCTACCTGCCATGATGTAAAGGCGTCTCCTTTGGTGCCTGGAACTGAATCCAGGTGGCCCTCAAAGCCTACCGTGCTTTTACCAATTTTGTTTTTAGTAATAAACAGATAAGTATAAATTATATTAGGATAAGATGACCTTTAGGAATGGTAAATATTAGACGATGCACAATTTGTGTAGGCATCACAGTAATATTGAACTATCAACTAATTAACCAATTTTGAATTGGGATTCTAATGGCTACTTCAAGGCTTATTACGATCTGGCTTGACTGGTTAGTTTTTTTTTTTTTGTTTGACATAGATGCTTGTGTATTAATCTCTACCGTTATAAAGGCGAATAGAAGTAGTGGACCGGAAATAATAAGCAATATTCTTTCTTAACTCCCAAGCTCTCTGTATTTGGGGATTGGGGATCCATCTATTGACAAGAGCTTTATATCCTTTGACAGTCAACATTAGCGGGTGCTTCTTAACAAACTGCCAAAAAGATAAGACTGGTGATAGCAAGCAAGAGCTAGCTTCGTGTTGTAAATAAATCTGATTGGCTTATTCGCATGTTAATCGTGTTAAATTCTGTCATTCAGTCATGATGATTTGTTCTTATCTCACCTCCAGAAGGTTGACTTTTTCTGTCATCGGCGTTCTAGTTAGTAGAGTTGATTTTTTTCTTGTTCTGAGGACCCGTGGTTGTGGATTTTAGTTGGTGTCTTTCTCAACTGATCTAATGCCGGCCCCCAGCAGTAATTTGAAATGCGTTTCTTAGGATGGACAAAGGTATGGCAACTAGGACCATAATGGAATTTTGTGCCAAGATGTCTGAATCAAGTTATTTAAAGACGTTAAGGCTAATATAGCATTCACAGGACTTTTAGGGTCATCAAAGACTAATGCAGCATACTCGCTGAGGTGAAAATGAAATATACCAACACCATGTGTTCATCCAATCCACAGGGTTGTACCGTAGAAGACACGAGCTAAAAGAAAGATAAGGAATCCTTTCAAGTTACACGTTTCATCAAATGGAACATCAAGGGATCAACGGGTTGGAGGGACGTGGATAGACGCTCAAGCGACGTAATACTCAGTCAAAGTTAATAGAAGGCCCACAATTGAGAAGGCTTAAGAGTGTGGGCCTCCTGAGTTCGATAGCTTTTCTTTCGGTTCAAGAACTTAGCTTTCGTGTTTTAATGCAGAGCATTCATTTCTAACTTACAAGTATCTGTCTTCTCCTCCTTTAAGCGTTGGTTATATTATTGTGAAACTCACGAGTTGACATTTTAATTTTACCGTTTTTACGATACTATCTAACTAAAATATGTCATGAGTTACTTAAATTTTCAATCTTTGAAAATTTGGTGGAAATTCCCGTTTTTACATTGTGAATTCACCGTTTTTACATTTCTACCTTATAGAAAACTGTGTTAACTTATTACCAAATTCATTTTATATTTTTAATTGACCAAATTTAATGAATTTATTTATGAATCTCCGTAGAAATTTCTCTATCAAGGTTGATATAGCATAAATATTGATATATTTAAATCTACTATCTATATTTGAAATATATTCAAATCAAATTATTATTATTTTGTAATTTTTTATTTAATTATATAAAAGAAACACATATTTATTAATAAATTGAGTGTATTTTAAACTTACACCTATTGAGAGTTGTCAGGTTGGTTATATAAATACTACCCGCACCAGTTCTTCCCAACTCATAAATGCACATTTCCCCATTCTTGTTCTCAACTCAGTTCTCCTCTTGTCACTGAACCTGCAGAGAATTGAAAAGTCTGTCTGGTTCTTTTTTAGTCTCTTTGTGACTTTGTCCATTTTTCTTATAAAGTTGGCTAAAATATGAAACTCACATTCTCCAGTCAGCTCCTCGTGACTCTCTCTATGGTGTTAGCCACTGCCATTGCAGCAGATCCCGACCTTCTTCAGGATCTCTGTGTTGCCGATCTTAGCTCCGGTATTACTTCTATTGCACTCCAACCCCCTTCTAGTTTAAGCATTCGTCGGAGTAATATAGTTTTCCAAGTTTCTTAGTCTCTCTGCAGTTAGGAAGATGGTAGTGTTTTTAAAATCCCATAACTTTCATTTTGGACTGATAAGTCCCATAACTGAAGTCTATCCTTTTTCAATATTTTCCTTTCAAGCACGACTCTCAAGTCTTTGACACATGCATATCATATATTTCTTTCTCTTGAACAACACTTTTGCAAACTTAAGGGATTATTTTAGTATTTTTATGCCATGATTTGTGTAGAGACATCTGGAACATTTACCATTCAGCAAATGGTGGCAGCTTAAAATGGAATTTTAACTGCTAAACGTGAAAACAGGGGTGAAAGTAAACGGGTTCACATGCAAGGATTCTTCTAAAGTAGATGCGTTGGACTTCTTCTCCGACATTGCAGCCACACCAAAAGCCACAAACAACACGTTCGGCGCAGTGGTGACTGGAGTCAACGTTCAAATAATCCCAGGACTCAACACTCTTGGTGTGTCCATGTCTCGCATAGACTATGCCCCTGGTGGCATCAACCCTCCCCACTCGCACCCACGTGCCACCGAGATAGTGTTTGTGCTTGAGGGTGAACTAGACGTGGGCTTCATAACCACAGCCAATAAGCTCATATCAAAGAGCATTAAGAAAGGTGACATATTTGTGTTCCCAAAAGGCTTAGTTCACTTCCAAAAAAATAATGCCAAGGTTTCTGCTTCTGTCATTGCTGCCTTCAACAGCCAATTGCCTGGTACACAGTCTATCGCCACCGCCTTGTTCGCCGCCTCACCGCCGGTTCCAGATCATGTTTTGACACAGACATTTCAGGTTGGTACCAAGATGGTCGACAAAATCAAGTCTAGACTTGCACCCAAGAAGTAGAAGTGGAAGCTGACTTGGATGGTTGGTGATATGTCTTTCTAATCTTTGTCGCTTTGTAATTTTTTTTTTTATAGTTTGGATTCACAGGTTTGTGGAATTCACAGTGCTTCTGTTGATTTGTTATGTATGCGCCATTATTGTTCTATGCAAAATGAATAATGCATTTTAAAAGTCCCATCCCCACTTTATACTTTTTTCCCAAGCTACATTACAAAAAGAGATAAAAGGACATTAAAACTTTGGAATTGGTATATCATGGTGGGTAAGGGTTAAGCTTTTTTCATGGGAATATATAATGATACCTCCTTTCTGCTGGTAGATGGATCCCACCACGACTAGCTAGTTGTCCCAAAAGTAAATTCATTTTATTTACGTTTAACAACTATTTTATTCTTGTGAAGTAACGGTAGTAATATATTCCCTCTCTGATAGGTTCACTTATGGGTCACATATTATTTTAAAGATTATATTCTTTAAAAAATAACAAGAGAAGCCATCTAAGTATGGGCCTATCTTGCTTCCATGCATTAATTAATCCATTTTGACAGCCTTTTCCATGGTCCCTTAAATTAAAAAACAAACTAATGCAAGATTGTTGAATCAAAATAAACATGTATTTTAATGCATCCAGCATGGGCAAATATATAAGATTTTTTAAAATAATTTATATCACTTTTTAAGAAAAAGACTATACTATACCCATGTCACACATAGGAAGAGACTTTGTAGTCATACCATTCCCTCGAAGGGTTATATAGATAGGATTTCATTTGGGGCCAGAATTCAGTTTTATCCTGGAACAAATGATCTATCCTTCGTACATAGCCGTAAGAAAAAATAATGATAGGTCAGGAGAATGCAACGATGATTATTTCTGATCTACATCGTCCATTACTTAGAAAGAAATTATACAGTGGAAAGGAATGCATTTCATGCACCCATTCACTTGT
Organism: Mimosa pudica; assembly: GCA_029929735.1. Taxonomy (NCBI): domain Eukaryota; kingdom Viridiplantae; phylum Streptophyta; class Magnoliopsida; order Fabales; family Fabaceae; genus Mimosa; species Mimosa pudica. The sequence continues at coordinate 17,536,128 of JAKELP010000013.1, read as the reverse complement.
GGGATACGGCAAGTTCAACAGTTAAGATGAAAGAAGACCTGCCTTCTTCCCTAAGATAACGCACATCTCCATTCATGAGCTTCAGCAACTTTCTGCTGATGAGGAGGCTAACACCCTCCTCTGATTCATGTCCATCATTCCCAAACATTTGATTCAACAATGCTTCTGTCACCCCACTGCCAGCATGTGTTATGCTGTTTTACATTAAAAAAAGTCATCAAATTCAGAATATATGTCAATGTGAAGTGATGATTGCTTTTCAATAATATTTAGAATATGAAGTACTTGTCTGAGTCTAGAAAAGGTGGTTACCTGAGCTCCAAATTGGCGAGCTGGACAGATTTTCCTAGGTGGTCTTTGGTTAGGGAGGCGGCCACTACAACCTGTCCCCCAGAGGGTGTAAAAGTGATGCAAATGGATAAAAAATCAGCAACAATCTGCTGAAGTCTAAGACTATCACCATAGAAGACTTCTGTCCTGATGTGATCTTCAACATTATTCACTATTACAGTACCCTTTAAGTCGCTCTTTGTCATTACTTGACTAAACGAGGCAACCAATACATCCTGCAGAGTGAATTCTACCATTTCCAGATCCAAACATCTGCTCAACATACAGTGAGAAATTAAAGAGCGTGTTATTGTTACAGAGGATACTGACAAACATCTGGATAAAAGAAAAGTTGGCAACGAGATTATAATAATCATTTGAAGTGTACTGATTGTCAGACATACTTTATTAGTCTATCCTATCAAAGAAACATACAGAAACTATATAGTAAATCTGTGAAGTGATTATGATAATTTTGGCAAAGTACATGGCCTTGAACAAAATCCAGATTTTGATTGCTAAGACACTTCAAATTAAGAATTCATAGAAAGATCACTAGCTAAAACTATTTACTGAAACTTCTACTGAACCCCAAATAGGAAGTTTTTTTCCCGAACAAGCATCATGCAGGGAACTTTAATGTCTTGGTAGGAAATCAATCAGAAAATGGCTTAACACCAAACAAAAGCAATAACAAAAAAGGCCCCTCTCCCTCAACAAAGACATAAAAAACACAATATTTACATAAATCATACCCATCAACGATGCTGTCAAGATCCGAGTCTTCAAGGATATTTTTTAGCTGGCGCTGACACTGACCACTAATGCGCAGAAGATGTTTTTGATCAGCTGCTAATTCAGTATCGTCCAACATTTTACGGGAGAACATGATCCCACATAATGGATTCCATATCTGCCTTCTCATATAAGTTAAAGCTTTTAGTCTCTTTGTGGCAGTTTTTTCAGAAAGGCGCTGGATATGCAATGCTTGTTGCAGCTCTGGGCTTGCTAGTTGCAAGAAGCAGAAGACCCCAGTTATTGCTCCCTCTGAATCCAATTTCATACTCACAGAAAGCAGGCATTCCACATGCTTGCCATTCCGAACAAAGAAACCAAAAGCAATCTTCTCTGTTTCCAAACCAGTCATGGCTTTGTTGAGCACAATACCAAGATTAACAAAAGCTTCCTGATTCCTGAGGCGACAACAAGCCATCTGAGTACCAAACACTTCTCCTAAAAGCATCTTATTCATTACATCCTCTCTCTTCCATCCAGTTAGCTTTGTCATGGCCAAATTCCATTCACTACACCAGCCAAATTCATCTGTGCCAAATATTGGGGGAATCAATGGATTTGGGTTCTGCACAATTGCCTTGTAATCACCCTCAACTCGAGTAAATTTGTCCATAACTGTCTTCTGAGCAGTAATGTCTTGAGCCACAAAACAAACGCCAACAACATTATCTTGAAGATCCCTACTTACGCAAGCATTTACTACTAAGCTGATGGGACTAGTGTCAGACTCAGGCCCATGTGTCTTGATCTCAAACTGCACATTCTGCTCTTCTTCACCTAATTGCATCATAACAAAACAAAGTAAAAAAAGTGTTTTCTTCTTAACGGCAAGACATCAATAAAAAAAGGAAGAATGATTATAAACCTTTTTTTTTGGGGGGGGGGGGGGTTGGGCACGTACCTTGCAGTGCCATGGCAAGCATATTCTGGACTCTATCAACTGAAGAATCTTCAACAAGTGTGAGCAAATGCTTTCCAATAGCTTCATCGACTGGAAGACACGTCAGCTCAGCAATTTTTGAATTCCACCCATTGACCAGCCCGTCAACATCAACTGCCAAAATTGGTACAGTTGCTGTTTCAATTAACCGAACCAACTCGCTTGTCACTACTTCCAGTTCTTGCATTCCTTTAATTTTCAAAACACTCAGCCTTGTATTAATAGCATTTGTGCTCGGATCCATTATTGCTGTCTCTTTGAATGTATTTCTCAGTATGAGCTGCAAGGAGTGGATAGCATCCATTTCATAGTCTTTCCATGGAATACTTCTTGATTTCACCACTTCAAGAAACGCCTTAAATGATGATCTTGGATGCATCCTTCTTCCATCATCCTTTTCACCAGGCTTATGCTTAGCACCACCCCATCGGATTTCCGCAGCAGCATGTGACCTAAACCAGAAGACCATGTCTTTGGAGGTTATTCTCACGGCTGCCACTCCACATACCATATCACCAAGAGCAGCAGCCCCAGGGAACCCTGCATCAGACAAGCTGTCTGTATTAAAACCAGTGGAATCCTTATGACACTCTGACAGCCATGAAGCTATATCTCTTATCTGTGTTTCACTTGGTGTCACTCCTAATGTCCATACCTTGTCACTATATAAGAGGCAAGCTCCATCACATTTAACGAGATCCATTATATTTGGGCTCTGTGATATAATCCCTAGGGGTTCATCACGCATAAGCATATCACACAGGAGACTCTGGGTTCGCAGGATGTTCTTCTCAATAATCTGATGTTCCAACTCTATTTCTTTGTTAACATGGATAGCAAATACTTGAGCCAAGAACTCACAAGCATATCTAAGAGGAAAAGGAATAAACCGAGGGGTATAGTTATGGCAAACAACTAAGCCCCAGAGTGTGCTTCTCTTCTGTGGCTGTACAGAATCAGCGCTGTCTCCATCTTCATCTCTGTCATTGACCACAACTGCCATAGCCAAGGAGGCAACCAGATCCATGTTCTGCATATATTGCACATGGCAACTGTGAGGAGCCCTCAAGGTTGAACCGCAGAAGGTTAAATCATATGGGAGGTTTTGATCTTGAAGCACCTTCACATGTTTTACCCGACAATCAACTATCATGCGAACCTTGTTCTTCATGAACAAAAATCTCGTAGCCTGTGGAACATCAGTGGCTGGATAATGCAAGCCCATATACGACTCTAAGCCTGGCTTTTTAACCTCTGACACCACTTCTCCATGAGCATCCTCATGAAATTTATACACCATCACCCTGTCATAACCTGTGAGCTCAAAAACCTCTTGAGCCATTACACCACAGAGCCTTTCCATGCTCCCACTAGGCAGTGATTGTAATCGAGCAATTGCTTTGGAAGCAAGCTTGTATGATTGGAGTGCACCAGCCGCAGTCATGGGAACTTCAAAAGGCTTGACAGGCTCAAAGTCAACGATTAAACTACCAGTTACACGATGAACAATCGCATAAAAAGGCTTCCCAGAATTCTTGCAATGGACAAGGATGGGGTTAAGAAGTGAAACCTCCCCAAATCCTATTGCCTTTTGCAATGCAGAAGCACTTTGGGCAGTGAAAATGCTTCTAATGTCAGTCCCCATTGCAAGAGCAGGATGGTCACCAACATTTGGCACAGCCTGACTAACCGTGGTAAGCATTTCAGGAGCATTCTCACTGTAGGCAATGACCTTGCATGTTTTTTCATCTAAGGCTAGCAAGCAGCCAAAAGGCTGGATCAATAGGCCTTTCTGCACGTCATGGAGGTAAGCTGTGGTTACTCTGTCAGAACATGTCTGATGCTCTCCTGCACTAAGGTTACTTGAGGCACGCACTGAACTGGAATAGTCAAAGGAGCTGCCAGACTCAAAATCTGCATGAAGTTTTGCATCCACAGTGGTCTGAGCAATAATCCTAGCACTGTGCCTTGATCTTCCCGAGTTGCTGGACGATTGGCTACGCCTTGATGAAGACATTTTCTACTGAACTGCGTCCAGAAAGTTTGATCAATTTAAAAGAAGTGTATATCAACTTGGATAGTAGCAAGCAAGAAACTTTTAACAAGAAGGGAATCTTTTCTGGCATAAAACAATTATTGATTCATCAAGATACCTAACTTTGTTGTTCTGGTCGGTGCAGCAGTTTTAATGAGAAGAACAATATTTCGAAGCATAGAAGAATTTGAGTCATCAGTTGGTATAGATGATCCAAAACCAAGCCTAGTCATTAAAAAAAACGTTTTTTTTTTTCTTTTTTTAAACTGATAGAACATGCCTAGTTCTGCAACCGGCAGATAATAAAATATTCTCGATAGGCCTTCCCACATGTTAGAAACGAGCTTATAAAAAAATACTTTTGTTTTAAAAAAGAGAAAATCCTAGCAGAGGAGTTTACTCAGTTATCAAGAACAGTCAAGGATATTCATTTGAGTACTTTAACAACATTAAATAATAAAGAGACATAACAAGACAGAAAGAACTATAGTGGTACGGTAAAGGACACAGATGAATCAAACAAAGCGTGAACTACATGTAGCATGCCACAGAAATCATAAAATATATAACATGGCAACCAAAAAAATAGAGAATAACTAACCTGAAAGAACTTGAAGGAGCAACACCTGATAGCAAAATCTTTCCTTTTTCTCTCTCTGTTTGCTCTAAAACCTGATTATTAATTCTCTCACACTTGCCTAACCAGTGACAACCACAGCTCAATTATAATATTCGGATTAAAACTCCCACTTTTCTCGGTGCCCATCAAGCTCAATCTTCATCACCCTGCTCCAAATTCAGCAATCACGATTTATAAATCAGAATTCAAAAGCATGAATAATGAATAATAATAATAATAATAACAATAATCTAGAGCCATACCGTCGAATGAAGCTGGCAATAAGAAGGAACACTTGATACACTCACATTCCCATATATAATACATACTACCAGAATAAAGGAAGCCTTCCCACTTTAGTGGCTTTTGCTTCTCCATTTCCTAGGTAGGATTCGATTGATGACGTGTCGCCTCGTGATTGGGCACAAATGTCTGCCAGTTTACTAAAGTTAGAAAGGCGAAAAAAGCAGGATTCCGGATATGGCATAGTGTTGGATTAATGTGAAGGTAAAAAAAAATAAGAGAGAAAAAGAATCTGACTTTGGGTGTGGTCTATGAATATGAATCTGATATGGATAAGCATAAGCATAAGCCCCCAATGACAAGCTGGTGAATGTGATGGCTGTCACTTGTTACTATATTTATGTTATGGACAAGTTTTAATTTAATATGATTGCTTAACTGTACATTTAGTCCTTTACATTTCCAAAAGTTTTTTCCCTTAAATTTAAAAATGTGCAGGTATGTGTAGTTATTTAGTTTTGGTATGGCCTGTTTTATTTAAATTTATTGAGTTATATTTTACTTTAAATAAAACTAAAGAAGAATATGGTTGAAAGTGTAGTTCTCAAATATAAGGGAATGAGAGATTTGATGGAAACATAAATAACCAAATATTTACTTGGGACTTATGTGAATTTATAGTTATATCAATATTAATATTTTAAGAATAAGATAGATGTATGTCCACATTTAATAAGAAAATTTAACATATGTATTTTCCTTATTTTAGTTATTTAGGATAAGATGCGAAATTCTACCTAACTTTTACCATAATTAAATCAAATGTTTGACAAAGTCTTGTCCGATCTTTTTTTTTTTTGCCAAAAAACTCTTGTCCAATTGAAGGCACATTATTACTGCATTAGTATTTTTTGTCTGAAATTATTACTACATTATAGTAATACTTATACTTCGAGTATTTTTTTATTTCCCTTGAATGTTGTACATAATTATTTAATGATGGAGCTCAAGTGAATCGCTATAGGGTGAACTATTTGGGCGATCACTTAGATATTTTTCGGCATTTGAGCGGGAAATTCGGCAAAATTAATTCATGGGGACACTGTTTCATTGATTGATTGACTGGCCACTTGTCAATTTAGTGGCTTTCCATGATATTTTAAGAGATTGAATAATGTTTAGAACTTACAAGTTGATGATGTATAAAAAAAACAGAAATTACAAGTTGATACTTCTGAGAAGTATATACTAATAAACGCGTGAATTAGAAAAGATAAAGCATAGAACTGGTTTTGCTTTTTTGATTGTGGGGACTGGATTATCTAGTGGAATGAAAAAGCTTTAGGGATTCCTCTGTGGCTACCCAAATATAAAAAGCGTTTGAGACGAAGAACTGGAAAGCAGTGTGGAGTATAAATTCTATTTGGATGGGATAGGGTATATATAACTTTCTTTTCTTTTCATCAAGATCCGCTATTGTTAGCTTTATCCCAGAATGAAAGTTAAATGCACTAGCTACTTTTCATCGCTCAGGAGAAGATATTTATGAATTATGAATTTCAAGTATGAGCTTTTATATGTTAGATAGTTCTCATTCTTTGACCGATATACGAATTCTGCCAAATTCAACAAATCAATACCTGCCTCATGAAATTAGTAATAATAAAGCACAGGAAAAACCCACGTCATTCTCAAGAGGAGGAAAAATCTATCTGTTTTATGCAAATCTCCATGAAATCAACTACTAGTGTTTTGTTGAGAATGACATATTTGTGGGAGAGATCTAGCCTTCTAAAGGTGAGGTATTTAAGTTATTTGATTATGATAATACCAAAGTATCAATATCATACCTTATCCTCAACCAAAAAAAGTCAAAGTGACCATAATTTAAGACCGAGAAGAATATAAAACATAATATGTACTCTCTAGGTTGACTATACGAAGTTAACCATCAGAATTCAGAAAATACACCAAAATATAAATTCCCTTTGAATCCAGCCATAACTAGTTTGCTTTGGTATTTGACCATACATCTTTTACAATGAAGGTCAGGTATAGGAATGAAAAACATGTTATTAAGTGTGTGTGTGTGTCATAAAATATCACACAAAGTGATTGCAGAAATAATCACAACTATATGAGTGAGTGGTTGAGTCCGTCCATCCAAAATGACTTGATCTATTCATATGATTTATCATTTATACGTGAAATTGTCTAAAGCTAAATACAATAGTGTTGTTACAAAAGCATTTCACAAGCGGTTGATATTTGTAGTCACTTTAGAAGAAAACAAAGTTAGAAAGGACCTGTCCAGTTGAAGGCTCGAAGAAAACTTGGAAGACTCTTGTTTTCATCAACCTCTTGCCCTCTGCATTCTAGGCAAGCCATATTGTGTGCTCTTAATAACATTATCATGAGTAAGCTTCAATTATCACCTCAAACAAGCACTATAATGAACACTATTTTAAGCAAATAAACTCACAGTATATCTCTTTCTCTTAATATACAAAAACTAAGACCATGTCTTGTTGATTGAACAGTTACACAACTAATAAGCATGGGGATTTGATTGTTTGGAATAGAAATCATTGTTCTGAATAAAATTTCTGAAATTGGAATCATTGGGGTGGAGGCATGTGGGAGAACCATTGAAGGATTCCAAGACACGAGGGCGGGCAAAACAAAAGTGACTTCCTGTACCACAACAACCACGAATGTTTTTACCTGAAGTTGTGGCAGTTTTTGTGTGATTGTGGTGTTTAATGTTGGATTTTGTGAAATGACGCATCACCAGCTGCTTTGCCTTCTCCATATCCCTTCCAATAATCCAACAACATGAATGCTGCTTCTTTCCATTATATGCATTGCTCACATTTGAGACGACCTTGTTTTCAGAAATAGACATTCAAGAAGAACCACGAAAGAGTCTTGCATATATGGGATACGGGATTTCAAGTTGGATTATTTTGGCGAAGTAGGCACAAAAATTAGAGAGAAGCAGAGTGAAGACTACAAAATCAATCAGTGTTTAGAGATGGTCCGATGGAATGGAATCATCAATCATGTTCTTTGTCCCACGATAGAAGTCGGCATGTACTCTTATTAAATTAACAGTCAATGACGCGTGTAAGATTCTGAGGAGCCCACAGGGCAGTCCACCATTTCCTTTTCTTTTTTAAAAAAAACAATTTTTACTGTGGTTTGGGCTTTGGACCTTGGGCAATGATTTGCCTTTTTGTATTTTCCCGCGTTTTTGGTAGGTGGGGTGGGCCGACAAAACCTCAATCTCCATGTCGAATTGTCGATGATATATTGGTTCTCCGTATTACAAACTACATGAGTACAAGGTAGTAGTTCCCCTCTCCTTATAATGATAACTGCATTGCACTAGTTACCTCAATTTTTTTGGTAGGTACAGACTATCCTCCAATCAAAGGTAACACGGTAACGAGCACACAAGTCTTTAGGAGAATAATACCCCAAAATCTAGCTATTGAAGTTGGGGAGTCAAGGACTTATAAGGTCTTCGAGGAAACATCTTCAATGTGGGACTTGTAACAGACACTTTCTCTAATTAGAAAATATTTTACACCAATAAATTATGTGATTATGTTAAACCATCATGCAAAGCCAAGCCTTGGCTGTGCTCAACTGCTCATATGATTTCATTTCACAATATCATATTGTACAAGATTAGAAGCCACCGTTGGTTTCTTCCATTAAAGCTTTGTTTAGAGGGAGGAAATAGTGACAAAGATATAAGGAAAAGAAAATATTCGCTGGGAAAAGTAAAAAAAAATAGAATTCTCACTCTGAAGGTTTGGTAATCTCAAAACAATGGAAAATATAATTGGTGTTATATATTCGGAAAATGTCATTTAAATCCCTCCGAATTACAAAAGGACAATTCAGGAACTCAAACTTCCAAAAGGACCATGAAGGAACTAGGACCTAGTTGACATTTTAAAATTGTGTGAAAAGACAAATTGTCCTAATCATAAAACAGAAATTACTAACCACCCTCAATTTTAAAATGTCAACTAGGTCCTAGTTCCTTCATGGTCCTTTTGGAAGTTTGAGTTTCTGAATTGTCCTTTTGTATATTAGGAGGGATTTAAATGGCATTTTACCTTATATATTTTTGAACTCATTGCCTAAATTCCCATCCTCCCTATTCCGTGGTTTCTATGATCTGGTTCAATAAGTCAAATGACTAGAGTCTAGCTAGCCATGTAAAAAAAAAAAAGAGTCTAGCTATCCAATTAAAAAATGTATCCAATTAAAAAATGAGCTCTTCTCTGTTTGTCCATAATAATAATAATAATAATAATAATAATAATAATAATAATAATAATAATAATAATAATAATGAGCTCTTTTTACTAGCCCAAAAAATCAAGTTTGACCTGGCTGTCAGGATCATCAATCTCCAATCATTTAGATGTGATAAAAATCATTAATGCGACGACAATGCTTTCACATCCATGAATTAGGCTGAATTAATTAACTCGATTCAGATTTCATCTACAGTCCATTTTTTTTGAACACATCTACAGTCCATTGAAAGCAGAGTAATTGATCAAGTACTAGATTATATATTTAAACTTCCTTTTTTTGACATTGCAGAAAAAAAAAAGGATTAAGAACAACAAAGCATAGATTATAAGTTTTTTTTTTTTAACTGAAGTTATAGATTAGAATATGGCACTCGTATTCAACGAACAAGAGAAGGATGAGAAATAACAGGGATACCCCAATAAGAGTGTAGACTAATGGCGGGACTCACACTTTCTAGGTCCATTAGCTTGACAACTTCATTGTAGACTCTCACTATTCTGGTTAGTGTCAGAGCATAAGAAGACATCTTCACAGAAATCTTTCTTGATCGCCATATTCTAAGTCCTCTCAATCTTCCATATTTGACCCATCCTCCTCCTGCCTTCCCGCGCTTTTGATCTTCATTTGCTAGCTTTTCATACTTGAATTTCGCGCGTCTTTTCCCAAAGTAATGTAAACCCACATGCATCTTTGAGGGCTAAGCTACAGAGAAGAAGGGAAAGCTTGGATCATGCAAAGCAGGCTACAGAAAACTAAATGAGTATGATGAGATGGACTAGATTCATTTATATTTATACAACAAATGTCTAACCATCATTTATGAACCCAATCATCAAGTTTTGCGCTTATAAGAGACAATAATATTATAACCTTATTTTCCAACTTGTAACACATGGCTACCAATCAATCTGGTTAGATATGTGAATCCAAATTAGTTGGTGAAGTAAGGAATGATGGGGGATACATGTGCAATGATTGACCAACATGTTAAAGATGCAAGTAATAAACCAATCATCTGCTTCAACGTAGAATGTATGTGGTTGTGACTTGTGATCTTCAACTGCCTGGGGATATGTTCTCATGTTCTTCACTTGCTCGTCCAAATAAACTTTTTGTTTTGCCAAACTTGCCCAAATAAATTAGATGACATAAAATCAAGCCCATCAGCCGCTGCTTGTCTAATTTGTCCTTATGTAGCGCAAACAAGATTCTACCTACTACTTGCTCCATGCCTCCATCATTGGGTTCATGCATTGTATCTCCTCTGGTTCGGACTAGAGAGGTACACATTATTTAATTACTTTACCCACCGTCTCGTACTCAATGCTCATGGCCCTGAGGTAGGCACTCCTTCCGGTCCTGTATCCTTTGACTTTTTCTGTAGAAATTAAGGAAGTAAATTGAATACCTAAATTATAATATTAACCAAGAGTAATTAGACTACATGTTAATTATAAGTGGGATAAATAATTTTTCAGAAAAAAATACTTATAGACATTTTAATGATTAATTTTTCATACTTAAATTTTCTAAAAAAATGAAAATGGTTTTATAACTAGAATAGGGTAGTAATATTGTAATAGTCTCTTGACCAACATATAAACAGTAATTGTCTGATCTATTGAAGCAGTTGTTCCCGTGGGGAGATAAAAAGTAACGACCTTTTTCTTCTTCTTGCCTTTTCTTTTCTTTGTTTCAAGATTAGTCATGTCTTTTTTTTATAACAGATTAGTGATGTCTTTTTGCTTAAACAAAAAAAGATTAGTCATGTTCTTTTTTAGTTCTTATCTTATCCACGAGTGACAAACAAGTTGGGTCCACTTTTATATTTTCAGCCCAAAACAAGTTTCTTCTATTTTTTGCCAACATTTTGTATATCTGTACGAAAGTACTGAAACATGCGCTGAAAGTTGACTTTGACAAAAATGGGTTAATCCATTATAATGTGGCAAATTAAAATTCAAATATTCATTATAGGAGCTTCATATTTAGTGCCTTAAAACTCTTTAAATATGCTGATAAAAAAAACTCTTTAAATATGATTGCTTCTCAACAAAGAGTAAATGTGCATGTAAAAAGTACGTCCAAATTAAAAAAAGGGCATATTATTCATAAAGGAAAATTTCACATGCCGTCCATGAAGGTCTGCTTAAATTTTGATGCAGTGTCAAAATTCATTTTCTTATTTAGCAGTCTCTAGAACAACTTTTCTCGATTTCTCTGACCTTGTATATTACCAATGTGTCTGCGTATGTTCTATACACAATGTAAAGAGCTGATCGAATAAGCTAAGCTAACTTCTGCTAAAGAAAACTAAGCTAACATGGTGAATGAAGCTTGAACACGTCGCCAATTGATTTCTGTTTCAATGCTAAAAAATTTATTCGCATTTTTTTACTGACTGCACAAAATTTGAGTCATGATCGAGGATTAAATTAAATAATGTAATAATTAAATCCCTGGGCGTTACTTACGGTTCAAGCGGTTTGTATGGGGATTAGCAACTATTTATTGCATGGCATGTTCCATTGACATAGTATGATGAGCATTACCGTTGGCAATTTTTTTTTCTTTGACAGATATTATTACCGTTGCCAATTAATAGAGCGAATGGCTGCCAATTAAAAAATTCCTATAGCATAAGGGATTGCATTGGATATTTGAATGGAAATATGCAGAGACTTACTCCATTTCTTTCTCTCTCTCACTCTTTTTTTTTAAAAAAAAAAAGTACTAACAATTTACAGTGATTTAATTTGGACTAAACTTTGACCGATTAAAATAATTCGGACTAAACCATTTTTCAAACATTGTCTCTTGTTATCTTTGTTTTTAATGAAGTTATCACATTTTCCTGGAAAAAAATACTGTCTTAATTTTGTGGCATTTTAACATTGCGTGCTGTATTAGAATCTTATCTGACGCCACTAATTTCATGGACCATAAAAATAATTTATGAAGAAGAAGATGGTGGGTGAAAAAACTGAAAATGATGATTAATATATATAAGCTGGCAGTGTACCTTTTGTTGCAGCTGGAGTGGACCATGAAGTTGAATAATGGAGCTCTTTTCACTGTTATGATATCAATATTTTCCGTATCCATAGATAAAAATTAATTGCGGCAAACTAACAGCAACAACCTTCAACACAAAGTTGCTCGTGAATTATAAAGTTCATTCAATATTACACGGGGGAACAAGTATCCAATGGTTCTCAGTTTCCAGCTTACTTCCCGCTGGAACTTGCCTAAAAAGCACTGTTTCTTTTTCCTTTTTTTGTGTGAATAAAGCATTGTTAATCAATTACAATATTGTTCACAAAGCAATAGTAGCTTTTGAATGAAAAGTAACAAATGAAAAAGAAAGATTCGAGATCCATATTCAAAGGCACAAAGAAAAAGTAAGACACGAGCGTGGTCCTTTTAACCATATTCAAAGGCAAATGCAAGTTATCTCACAGGCCGATCATAGAAAAATTATGGCTTTCCTTTTCAAACCTTGACAATCCATCCATTTCACTCACTATTTCCCAGAGAGCATCTTATTATTTTTTCACTTAATTAAAGCTCAGCAGTTATACCAAAACATTATGCATGTTTGTTTCTCCAAAATTTATTAGTGATCACTATTATTAGTAAATCACTATTATGACGGGAAGTAAGTAAAAAAGTTCCTCTGCTTTTTGAACCATTGTTTGAGCTTCCCAGAAACTCATTCATATATATAAACACAAGGCCATTCATGAAAAGAACAAACAGAAGCTCTAGCCTCCTCATGTCTTAAATTGAATAAAATTCTGGTAATCCAAGAAGAACAAAGAAGACAGGAACTAGCTAATGATATAAAATGACATACAGAAGGAAAAGTAACAAAGAGTAATAATCTAGAAGAAGCAGGGGTCAGTTCTGCGATATGAATAATAGGCATTATTATTGAAGAGGGACCTTCTGCGACGATAGTAGAAGGCACATTTGAACCTGGAAAACACCATCTTCCTGCTGAGACCAAGAGCAGACCGAAGCCTAAGGCACACAGCCTTCTTGGCACGTGCGAGAGAGCCTTTGATTCTCTCAGAAAGGCTCTTCTTTCTACAGAACTGATAGCTTCGCAGGAAAAGCTGCCTCTTCTCTATCATGGAATAATAATTCTGATCATAGTAGCCCAAGGAGTCGCTCCTCAAAATGGGGTTCACCTTGGTCGTCACTTCACTCTCACCACACTTCATCATGGTGGATAATGTTGTGAGATGTAGAGCTTGCCTGTGGAGGAAACTAGTTGCTTGGGTCCCTCCTAAAGTGAGAGAGAAAAGGCAAAACTCAAAAGTACTCTCAATGAGACATCCGGACAATAGTTTAAATACGTACTACATATGGTTGACAGAAGGATGGAGAAGATGGGCTCTAACGTAATTATACATTCATCTGTCATTTTTTATTATTTATTACATAGTACTCTTTTTTATTTAAGTCAATCCTATCATATTCGTATCATGATATGATCATCATAGTAATTAATTTGCATTTATTAGGATTTTTTAAAAATTTTCTTTCTGTTACGTGTAGTCGTGTACCCACACTTCATGCCAAAAACTATACTTAAATGCTGAATAAATTAGAAGGAAACTGGTTCAATGCTAAAAAAGTTATGTGGATAAGAAAAGTTAAACATAACTATATATGTGTGTTTTTTAACTCTCATCGCTTGCTAAACTCGATCCCTCTCTTTTTGGCGCATAGTGATAGATACCGTATAGGTCTCAAAATTAATTCCAGCTCTTACTTTTGGTTTTATTATCAGTGCATAACAGGGTGCTCATAATTGAGACTAGATTCATCACACGAAATTGCATCAGAAAATGTTGGTCATGAAGCCGTCATTGGGAGTCAATGAAAGGTATCATGCTAAGCGTCCGCTCAACTGTTGCTAAATGAAGCAAGATTGTAATTAAAAGGAGAAGTCATGAGAAAGGAAAGAGAGTTGTGATTTGTGGTGTTGAGGTTGCATGCATCTTATTTTTTGCTTGCACTGAGGTACCCAATTGGTGCGCCGCCACAGAAGCTAAACGCAACGTGGTTTCTTTTCTGGCCAATCAATTCACGCCCGCTCTCTTGTCCGTTTTTAGCCGCTTTTACAATTTTTTCACGACCACTTTAACGCGTGCACACTCGGATAAAAGTCTAAGACCCCTCAGAGTTTAGATGGACCGTCACGTGGTGAAGAGAGAAAAAGATGGACCCTCACATGCCTTTTGTGTCCCCTTTATTCCATTTTTACTTTTCCAATCAACTTACTGCATGTCACTTAATGCATGTGTGGATGACTTTCCAAAACATAGGTTTTAGAAATAAAAAATAGGTTGGGAAGAAAATTAGTCAAACACTAAAATGAATGGGAAATAGCTTTTCCAAACTAAACATAAGTTTTGGCCTCCAAAACTAGGTTTTGGTAAAGCTAAAATTATTAAGATAAGGTACCATAAGTTGTTATTGTAAGAACTAGAAGTTGTAATTTACAATTCATGGGACCTCTAATTATTACAACCAAAAATTATAGCATTCAAATTACTAATTGACTGAATGAACTTTCGATTAAAATTTCATTCAACAAGCTACTTCCATGTATTCAAGCGATCATTCTCAATCATGCAAATGAGTTAATAGAATAACGAGATACAACAATGTTGGGTTTTTCTCCCTTCATTCTTTCAAAGCATAAACGATATCAAGCAAATTATGAATGCAATATGAACGAGGAATGCAGAGGAGTCGTGTAAATGGTGGCAATGGCAACCCAGTAAGGAATAAGTGTATTGAATGTGCAAAGAATCTATCAATCAATATATTGATGCTGATTATCACTACACGCTCGGCATATGCAATGTTTAAATAATGACACTAAGTTTTCTATCTACAACATGCACACAAAATGCACTCACTGGAGACAAGTACAATCTGAGTTGAGGACCATTTTGCCATTTTTGGGAAGGCTTGTGGGCTACGATGTTACATCTGACATAGTTGACGCAGGGATCACTCGTTCTTAACAAGAACATGCAAATAACAGATAGCTTTAAGTATTCCAGCGCAAACAAAATGTTCAATCCCCACCCGGGGCAAATTCTTCTGCTTCCAGCCACGACATATCTTAAGGGCCTATCAAAATCACCTACTACTATCTTTATCAGCTGCAGGTACTTTTTCGGGGTAGCTAGATGGATCCAGCTCAACAAAGGTCATATCATATGACACAGGCACAGGCTCTGAATTTGATATATCCACGAGCAAGGACGATACTGTTGCAGCAGAATGAGGGGCATCAGACTCAGAGCTTGAGCTAGTGGTGCTAGGGCTAAATGGAGAAACACTAGCAAGTTGTATGTCATCTAACTTATTTCCAAACAAATGCTTGTTTTTCCTAACATTATCCATCTCTGGGCCCGTTGGAACAAAAGTCCGTGACCGATACTTCCTTGATCCTTCTTCGCTGTCACTACTGTTATTGTAGAGAACATATTCATGATATGTTGGTGCAAACTGCCACAAGTGTTACTAGAATCAGCATAATTTCCCATCAAGAGTTATAAAGAGAGATTTGCAGCTTAGTGGTGGCTATACCAGGCAATGACCCTGGTGCATAGCCAGCCCAGTGATACCACGGTTACAAACCATAAACAAGATACAAAAAGCGTACAACTCACCTGGTGGACTGTGTCATGGTAGAAATCATTCAACTTTAAGGCATGCCCCAGGCTAGCTGTGAAACCACGGTTTACACCTATGTTAGCACCAGCATACTCTTTGTATGGAAACGCATAGAAATGACCCACAGCAGCAACAAGCATCTCAACACAAATTATAAAATTTTGAAGTAAAGCAGCTTCTTCTGCATCTTCAATGACTCTGAGCTTTGCAGCAAGGAAAACCAAAACACCCTAAAACAAGAACAACACAATCGCCAACGTTCAAGCCAATTCAGTAAATAGAAAAAATAGACACCAAGCAGCATTGATAAATCTCAACTAGGCAGCAATGAAAAACTAAAACACCCAAAAATATAATGTGGACAAGTACATATCACCCTGGTGCAAACCTAGTGAATAAGTATTTGAGAATGAGCACCAATCCACATCCAATTGAATGGTTCAAACAGAGAAGTAACACACATCAATTCTGGGCAACATTGGAAACAAACATGATGCAGTGAAAGGTAAACTATCTAGAACATTGGCCTAGCCTCTTACTAAAATTAGAAATATAATTGACCTGTAAGAAACAACCAGAAAATATCACAATTCTAAAATCTAAGTGTATGACAGACATGCATGACTAGAAAAACTTTCACAAGAAAACATACATTATACAACACCTATGCTCCATCAATTCTAACAATTAAAAACAAGAAAGTGGCTATTCTTGAAGTAACAATTATTGAAACCTAGAATATAGCAGCAAATATGTCAATTTCTTCCTTTTTTTTCATTTCATTTTTTTTTTGGAAAGGGGGTATTTGTTCAGCAAATCTCACTCGATACAAATTAATAGTTGCAATCTCATAATCAACTAAGTCATCATTCTTCGGAAGGGTTATTTTACTTACCTGCCAATAAGTCAGGAATACAACAGATTTTATAATGATGAACTTCGGGACTGGATTGAATGGCTGAAGAAGATCCTTGCATGCAAAATAAAACAATGCAAGAGCATATAGGGCCATTGTGTATGAGATTGTATATATGATTGTGAGATACAAGTATGATTGCATTGGACTGAAATTTCCGTCTTTATATTTTCCCTTTGCATAAAGCACAAGTGTTACAACAACTAAAATGGGCTTCAAGATCACAAACTGCAGGCAACCTTGCTTGCATCTCCGAATAAAACGCCTGCAATAAAGTTCAAAAAAAGAGATTTCAAGAACTACATATAACAATCACGCCACCAAGATATTAGTCAGTCACAAATCCCGTGCTTCTAAGGATTATCCACATCCACATTTGCTCAAACTCTATGATAAAATTTTATCTTACACAACTCATACATTACACTACAGGTTGAACCAATGACAATTATCAATATTTTTTCTATTGAAAGATCAATACTATTGAAACTCAAAATCAGTCATTACAAAAGGTGCAACTATTAACAAGAAAGAAATATTATCCATTTATCCACATCCAGAAATCTCCACAAAAAGTTGAATGGAGCAGTTGAGGAAAAAGAGCACATATATTTCAATCATGACATATTTGAATCCAATTTCAAAGACATGCATCATGTTTAAAGAATCTCACCCATCCAACGGAATAGGTGGAAAGCAGCAGGTCATCAGACACCATGAAGGCTTCAGACTCCGGCCATTCAAACTTACAACCACTGCTCCAGGACCACCAACCCATGCCAGACACAGTGAAAAGAAATTATAAATGACCCAAGCTTCATACCTGAAACAGTAGTAAATACAGATTACTCAATAAGCTGGTTCACACTTAATACTTGGATTTCCCGACAATCAATTCCCTGAACAAAAGGCATGAGAGGGAAAAATATATAGCTCATAGAATGATTTAAGACTAAAGTCCACGCTTGTGACTGTATACACAAGCACTGCTGCAGCAACAGTGCTCAGTGCTCATTACTGACACCATTCTCACAAACACAATCGACGAACAATTCTTTTTCTGAACAACACACTGTTTAGCCGTACCAGCTTACCAAAAGAACAATAGAGAATGCCATGCTATAATGCTCCATAGAAATTCAGCATAGTTAAACCCAAACTAGCCTACAAATCATACATTATCAATGATATTTGGCTCTGTGAAGCCGCCAGGGTAGGACAACAAGTTAGCAACTTCCATTATCCATACAATTTAGGCAGCACTAAGCTACCACATGCAATAAGTTAATTTCCAAACAAGAATACAGGCATGAATAAGAAAATCATATAACAAGATATTCAGACACAATGTGAGAAAGATAGCAGCAAGCAAAACAAGTACATAAAATCAAATGAACTTACACTTCCCGAATGGAATTGAAATAGATTGAACTCTCAGGTAGAACGAGAGACAAGAAAGACATCAACGCATAGACCTGTGAAACAAAATAAAACTTCCACAAATTAAAAAAATTGAATGCACAGAAACTCTAATTCCCTTCTCGTGCAATACATATTATGAGTTATAAATACTGATCATGCCAAAGATCAAAATGAGAGAAGAGAATACTCACGGGGACCATGAAGACGATACGAACAATGAATCGTTGATAAGTAGGCTCAGTGTAATTCAAGAGGTGCCTGTAAATATGGAGAGAAGCAAGAAAAATAGCTCCACAGGTGCACAAGAAAGCGACGATGTTGAAGTAAATTGGAATAAGTTGCCCCATTCTGGGCAAACTATTCCACCAAACCCTTCCTCAGAATACAATTAACGGAATGATGAACGGTAATTGCTTGCTGATGATGTCTTTGATGCCCTCGCAATTCGCAGGCAGGAGAAAGGAAAGTACACACCTCAGCGAAATTGCGAACCCTAGCCGGAGAGGCGACGTGTGATTAATTAAGCGAAATTGAGGGATGGAGGAAGAGAAAAGGGAACAAATCTGGGGCGGATCTGTAAATATTAGAAAATATTATTGACACTCCAGGAGGGATGCACCACTGTCACCAATAATGGATCAACAGCTGGAAAATAAATTGGATTCATGGCAAAATAAGAATGAATATTTTTAGTTTACGGATATTTAGAGAGGCTTCATGATCAAGTATCAACCATGAAATTTGCATTGAAAGATCAATTTAAATAAAAGTCAGAAAACGCTTGCGTAAAAAGAATGAGGACGCGTTAGACTTGTTTAATTCAAGGTTTTAAAACCCGAGCCGGACGTCGAGCCGGAAAACTGAGCGGGTCATGGTTGAAACGGTTGAAACGGTTGGACCGTTCGGTCGAACCGGTGACGTAATAATTTAATGAAAATTAAATATATAAATATTGTTAATACTTAATAACTTAATATAATTAGAATGAAGATATTTTTTTAATCAAGTTCATTTTTTTTCTGTTGATATATTTTTTTCTGCAGTTGTCAATTTCTGGCCGGGTCAAAAGCGGGTCAACTCGGGTCAACCCCGGGTCAACCCCGGGTCAACAGCGGTCGACCCGGGTCAACCCCGGGTCAACCCGGGCTGTACAGTAAACCGGCCCAATCGAGGTGATTGGGCCGTTTTAGCCACCGGCCGACGGTCCGACCGGTCGGACCGTCCGGCTCGGTCCGGCTTTAAAACCCTTGGTTTAATTTGTCCGTTGCTCTTCTATTTCATTTTTGGTACCTTGATTAGAGAAAGGGAAGAGGGAAAACAAATTTATTTTTTTTTGGTCTGAAAAAACAAATTTATTGATACATATGTTTTTTTGGGAAAAACTTACATCAATTTACTTTCTCCAGGTTCTCAAGTTCTTTTAATATAGGAGTGACACGTGTCCTTTTATAACAAATTGGTTGTTATAAAAGTACACGTGTCACTCCTATATTAAAAGAACTTGAGAACCTGGAGAAAGTAACTTGACCTAAGTAATGTCCATGTTTTTTATTTGATTTTAATTTTAGTCTCTGTTTGTATTTTTAGCCTAATTAAAAGTTTTAATTTTTAATAGTTTGTAAACACTATCAACTTAAAGGTTAGCCAAACTGCTAATACAATAAAGGAAAAATTAATTATAGATCCCGTAAGGGATTTAATATTAGAAAAGTCTCTGTAACTAGAAGTGTTTATATTAATAATTGAGCAAAATTAAGATACGTGTCAACATCCAAATTTACATATGTTAATAGAATACAATTTTTTTGCTTTTTTTTTTGTTCAAATATTGTTTTGCTGAATACCAAAGAGGGAAAAGATTTTTGATCAAAAACAAAAGAGAAAAAACATGGTACTAATTGTCCTTTACCAACAAGAGGGCTTTCAAGTTGACAACTGGACTTCCAATATTTTTTGGCGGGGCAAAATTAAGCTTCCTTAGCGCCAAAACACCATCCAAGGTTGGCGCGGTGATATTTTTGTTGATCGCGCGCAACCTGAGAGTTAAAGCCTACAGTCAGATTTTGCTCACCAGATCCACATGACCACATCCCATCCCGGGCTTTCAAGTTAAACCAACAAACAGGGCTTTCAAGTTGACAACTAGACTTCCAATATCTTTTCGCGGGCAAAATTAAGCTCCCATAGAGGCAACACACCAGCCAACGTTGGCGCGGTGATATAACACCTACGGGTGTGCTTGGATGAGAGGAAAATGAGAGAGGAAAGAAAGTGGGAGGAAAGAAAACAGGGAGGAAGGAAAAATGAGAAGAAAATGTAATCCCCTATGTTGCTTGGATGGAGGAGGGAAAACACAGAGGAAAGAAAACGGGTACATGTCAAAATGACAAAAATACCCCTATTATAAACACTTTTGTAAAAAAAACATATAAGTCAACAAATGAAACATTTCTTGAAATTAAAATAAATAAAGGGAATAAATATAATAAATTATTAGTCAACATAAATATAATTTATTGTGCTTCATAATTGAAAATTTTAATATAAAATTTTCAAACCACAAGTCATTATTTATGATTTTTTTCTTCTATTTTGCATAATGTATTTTAAAAAGGAGTAAACTATGAACTAACACAATGGAGAGTTTATTATGAAAAATACATCAAGACATTATATTATTCTATTCATCTCTTACTATGTATTTACGTGAACATTATTCATGAACAAAAAATATAGTGAATAATTATAAACAGTAGTAGGCTCTATTAGTGCATACATGCATGGGTAAAAAACTAAAAATGAAGTGGAAATAAAAGGTACAATATTACGTATAGTGAAACAGGACAGGCGCTCAGTTCAAAAAAAAAAAAAAAGCAGGACAGGCGCAGTGATGCATATATTAGAAGAGGGAGTATAGAAGAAAGGGGGAGGCGTAGCGCATGAATTCAGCGCAAGGGCAAGGAGTGGGAAAAATAAGTTTGTCCCTAAATCCCCCCATTTTGGGAGGAAAAGTTGAGGGGAAAATGGGGCATGAGACCCACACTATTTTCTTTCCCCATTTTCTTTCCTCCCCCATTTTCTCTCCTACCAAGCAGGGGAAAATGTTTTCCCTTGCCCCCTTTTCCCTCCCCATTTTCCTTCCTCTCCCATTTTCCTCCCAAACAAGCAGGCCCTACAACTTGAGTGAGTGTCAAGAGTTAAAAGACAACATATTTTGCTCACAAGATTCACATCTGTTGACAAATCGGTAGGGAAAGAGAACAAGATGAAGAATTAAACAAATCTTTATATTGATAGATGATGAAGAAGAATACAAAAACAACAACAATATTCTAATCCACTTGGACTAGATCAAAACATCCCTCATAGAGGTGATGACCACTCCTTATTGAGGAAACAAATTTACAAAACAAATCCCTAACACTAGGGGTAATGAGGAGAGAGACCAAGTTAACTCTCCTTCTTACTCTCATAAATCTCACACACTAAAAGTTTAGGTTAGGACCTTTTATATAGGCAATAGGGCCACTAACCACTTACAAGATACAACTCATTTAATATGATCCTAATATTTCTAACAACATCCCACCCCGAGTTCATGGTAGTAAATTCACTAAATTAAATTGTTGATTCATGCACGAGTCAACACCCTTATCTTTTTCTGACAAAAAAAGACACCCATATCTTGATATGTTATTTTTTTGACATATTTTGTACAAGTTAATGAGTTATAGCCTACTGGGCTCTTACCTCTTTCGCTTACTGGACATAAAAACAGAAGGAGGTGGAGGTTTGGGCCTGGAGTGCCCATGTTCTTAATGGGCCAAGACCCAAAAAAGTAACCCGACCCGATTCAAAAATCTGAATAAATATCCATCCTTAGCAGAGAAGGAGGTGGAGGTGTAAAAGGCCATACATTCTTGCATTCTCGTGGCCTTATCCTCTCCTCTACACTCAACACTCCATTCTCTATTTCTCTCCTCTCCTATTGTCCTCTCAATTGGACCGTCTACTTAGGAGTTAGGAGACCATGTCTTCCGTAATAGGCGTTTCTTCCATTTACCACACTCCTTCTCTGGACCTTCTTAAACGAGCTTCTTCACCAACTTCCACTACCACTTCACTTTCCTTCCTTTTTTCCGACCACAAGTCTCACTTTAACAGCCTCCTCAGAGCTCACCTCACTAATAAATACAGACCTGCCTTTGTTCCTTCCTCCATTGCCACTCCCAATTCCTCTGTTCTCAGTGAAGAGGCCTTCAAGGGTTTAGGCCGCGACTTCTCCGACCCAGACTCCTTGGATGACGTCATTGACGACGGTGTTTTTTCGTTTGACTCTCAAACTGAGCCTTCTTCAGCTCTTGAAAATAGCGAGGATGAGCTGGACGTTTCCAAGCTTGGCTTGCCTCACCGCCTTGTTGAATCACTTCGCCAACGTGGAATTTCTCATCTTTTCCCCATTCAGGTATTACTTTTCACTTCCCTACTTATAATACTCTATCGTTTCAGTTTTTTTTTTTTTTTTTTGAAAAAAAATTATCTTTAGGTAAGTCACCCACACATTTTCACATTTTTAAGTTCTAGTGTAGGTGTAGTACTTGGCAAAATATGTTAATTATAAATTGATTTACCCAATTTTTTCTCTTAAAATAGTTTATTTGGCTTATAAACTATGGATAATAAAAAAATATATCAAATATGTCATAATTTAATAAACTAGTCTACTTGGTCAAAAAAAGTCAACTAGGGGTAGTAGTAGTATATATATATGTTGAAGCCCCCATTTTGGTACTAGCTTACTGCGTTCATTTTAAGATGTTCATTACATCTATGGACTATGGTAGTTTCTGGTAAATTTTGTAGTACAGAAGCGTGTCCTTCCACCTTATGATGAGCTCCACTACTATAAGTTTATGAATGAATTAGAATTATTCCATTTTAAGTGAATTTGTAACAAGGAATGTGTGATTTTGTGATCAGAGAGCTGTTTTAGTGCCGGCCCTCCAAGGTAGAGATCTTATTGCGCGAGCCAAGACTGGGACTGGAAAGACATTGGCTTTTGGGATTCCAATTATCAAAGGGCTCACTGATGAGGAGCAAAGAACCTCCCAGAGGTACTCATTGTTATCATTAATGTATTTATAATGCCTATAATTTCAGACAGACTCAATTCAGTCATATTATACAATGTCTGGTTTCTTGCAGGCGGGGTCGTCTCCCCAGAGTACTGGTTCTTGCACCTACCAGGGAGTTGGCAAAGCAAGTGGATAAGGAGATAAAAGAATCTGCACCCTATTTGAGCACAGTTTGTGTTTACGGGGGCGTTTCTTATGTTACCCAACAGAATGCACTTTCTCGTGGTGTTGATGTTGTGGTTGGAACGCCTGGTAGAATAATTGACCTGATAAATGGGAACAGTCTCAAATTGAATGAAGTGAAGTATCTGGTCCTTGATGAGGCTGATCAGATGCTTGCTGTTGGGTTTGAGGAGGATGTAGAAGTAATTTTGGAGAAACTGCCATCTGAACGACAGAGCATGCTTTTTTCTGCAACCATGCCTGGCTGGGTGAAGAAACTTGCCAGAAAATATTTGGACGATCCATTGACAATTGATTTGGTAAAGTATTTTTATTTTTGCTATTTTTATTTTTGCTTCCATTTCAAATGCACTTGTAAGATAGTGTTGCAACTTTTTTATCCTATTTTGCTTCAGTTTCAAAATATGTCCATGTCTCACAGTAATCCCGAGTCCTGACCCTATGCGGTCTAAGGCAAATATTGCATTTTTTTTTTATACAAAATATTGCATTTTTATATCTGAGTATTTTGGAATGGAAGTCATATCAAGATTCTGATGCTCCTTATCTGAAAAGGAGAATAATAACCGTGACACTATTTTTTTCTCAACAGGTTGGGGAAGAAGAGGAAAAACTTGCGGAAGGGATTAAACTTTTTGCAATATCAGCCACCTCCACTTCTAAGCGGACAATGCTCTCTGATCTCATAACTGTAAGATTGCAATTTACTGTTTCCTTTTTCTTGTTTGAATATATGATGCTCATCCTTGATTTACTTACCCTGATGAATGTTTATGTCAAGTAATGTTGAATGCTACTAACTCACAATCGTTTAAATTTGTTAATTCCAAAGTCTCTTGAAATGAGAATGGGTATGGGTTTCAAATTTGAACAGTAATGTTTTAGGAGATGGCTGAATAGTGAAAATTACCTGCTCATTTGGGAGATTCCATTTTATGGTGTATAATCATGTATGCTGAGAAAGCTTTGGATTACTATCCTCATCCTGATATATGCTTAATGAAACTATTTTTCTAATCTGACATTTTTCCTTGTGTGTGATTAATGTACGGATATTTAACATTTCATTTTTTTTTCTGTGTTTTAAACGCTGTCTCCAAAGTTGAACACCTTAATAGACTAACTAGATTAATTATTTTCTATTTAAACTAAAATGCTAATATTCGTTATATTGTTATTTTATCATATCAATTAGGTTTATGCAAAGGGTGGAAAGACTATTGTTTTTACCCAGACGAAAAGAGATGCTGATGAAGTATCATTGGCACTAACAAATAGCATACCTTCTGAGGCACTGCATGGGGATATATCTCAACATCAGAGAGAGAGAACACTGAATGGTTTTCGGCAAGGGAAATTCACGGTTCTTGTTGCTACTGATGTAGCAGCACGTGGACTTGATATTCCTAATGTTGATTTGGTAAGTTCAACAGGATGCTCTGTGGTTCATGTCTTGAACATTCAACTCCAATCTTGGTTCTGCATGATGTCTATTCTAAAGTCCACGAACTTTTCATGATTTAGATTTTGTGCCATATTAGTCTGACCTCTGAGGCCATCAACCAAACAACTGTAGTCTGTCTATTCAGTTGTATTTTTTTGGTATATAGTGTGTTCTAGTCTGTTCCTGGCTTATCTATGTTCTACTATTGATGGGATTTTATCTACATCTGACCTTTATATTATACCATTACAAACACACACACACACACCTATATATTCAAATCATATTTGTAATTTCATTCTGATTATTTTATTTGATTCTAGAATTAGCATTTTGTATTTGACAATGTTTTCTTGTATGAACCTCTTAAGTTAATCCGAAAAATATGTTCTGTTCTCTCTGACTGGTGTTAATTTGCTTCTAATCAGTTAAGTTTTAGATATATGTTTAAATTTGAATTAGTAGGCCCAAATATTTTCCTTTGGTATGTGCTAAGCTGTTGTGGCCTTTTTCTTCAGATTATTCACTATGAACTTCCCAATGACCCTGAGACATTTGTACATCGCTCTGGCCGTACTGGTCGTGCTGGAAAGCAAGGTACTGCCATTTTGATGTACACTAGCAGCCAGAGGAGAACAGTTAGATCTCTTGAGCGCGATGTAGGCTGTAAATTTGAATTTATTACTCCCCCAGCTATAGATGATGTTTTGGGATCATCAGCTGACCAAGTGGTTGCCACACTCAATAGAGTTCATCCTGAATCCATTGAGTTTTTCACTCCAACTGCACAAAAATTGATTGAGGAACAAGGAACAAGTGCCCTTGCAGCTGCACTAGCACAACTAAGTGGATTCGCAAAACCTCCCTCGTCTCGGTCTCTTATCAACCATGAGCAGGTAATTTAAAAATTTGTGTTTTTTCATGGCTTTATTTTTGCTGGTGTCCATGTCAATAATAATTATTAAAATGCATCTGACTTTTATCTGGATGCAAGTGCTTTGGTTTAAGGCTGTAAAAGTCCAATTTGGCATGCTAAATTCTCAGTTCACCTTTCATATATTTGCAGATTAACTGTTTAGCTTATTAAAACTATCATTGGTATTGTAGGGATGGGTTACATTACAACTGACTCGAGATCAAGGAGATTCTAGAAGGTTTATGTCTGCAAGATCAGTCACTGGGTTTCTGTCCGATGTTTATTCTCCAGCTGCTGATGAAGTTGGAAAAATACATATAATTGCAGATGAAATGGTTTGTATCTGCACTTTTTTTTGGTGTTGATGATCTTTGTAACTTGTTTCTAAATATTTAAGTTTACTCAAACTGCTCAACCTGTTTAATGTTTGGACTATCAGGTTCAAGGGGCTGTTTTCGATCTTCCAGAGGAGATTGCGAGAGAGTTACTGAACAAGGAAATACCACCTGGCAACACTATTTCTAAGATCACTAAGGTAAATTCCCCATCACCTTCACCAAGTGGGGACTAGAACTGGGTTGACCTTTTTTATATAAACCTTCACTGATTTGTCCTTTGGTTTACCCTCTCACAAAACACAGTATCACTAACCCCCCCCCCCCAACCAAAATAAATAAATAAATAAATAAATATTTTGGTATCAGCGCATTGCCTTACTGAATAATGCATTACTTTGTGCTGGCAGTTGCCTCCTTTGCAAGATGATGGGCCTCCAAGTGATTTCTATGGGAAGTTCTCCGACAGAGATCGCAGGGGTTCCAGGGGGAGAGGTGGTTTTAAAACCTCAAGGGGCCGTGATTTTGATGATGATTTTGGAGATTCATTTGGAAGAGGAGGAGATTCATTTGGAAGAGGAGGTCGAAGTTTTAGAAGTAGCAATAGCTGGTCTTCAAAGGGAAGAACCAGTGGAGGCTTTGATGAATTTGGTGATTCAAATAGGAGAGGGGGTCGAAGTAATAGAACTGGCAATAGCTGGTCTCAAAGAGCAAGAAGCAACAACGATGCTGACGATTGGCTAATTGGAGGTAGAAGATCAAGCAGATCTTCATCATCAGACAGGTATGACTTCTGACATGTTAGTCTATTCCATTTGAAGGCATGTTTTATTTTGTATCTTTCATGGACGGCACTCCCCTCTGCCCGATAAATGTTTTATCATCAAATGATACAAGCAAAACGTGTCTGGACATTGTGTGTGATAAATTTGGGGCTGGGTTTTAGGAATTATGGTTGAGAAGAGGGATTGCATGCTTTTTCCTTTGCTTAGAATTTTGTTTTCTCCTAATAATTTCTTCTTGCACTAGTTATGGGAACCCCTGGAGACCTATATTTGGCTAACATGTTATTGATTGCATTGCAGAAGCTTTGGAGGGGCTTGTTTTAACTGTGGGCAATCCGGACATCGTGCATCTGATTGTCCCAACAAATTCTAAAACACATAGATTCACTATCTATAGGTCACCATGTTTATCAGACTTGAGCTTCTGCGGCTGGCGGCAACCAAATGGGTTCAGAAAATCAAAAGGTGCCTCGTTGAAAGGAGTGCAGAATTAACGTTGATTTGCCGTCATTGGCACTATACGGGTCTCCATTTTTGGCCTAGGGAGTTCGTTCCCTCTCACGCGGGATGTAAAAGTTATTTGTACTGTTTTGTGATATTTAGCTACAGAAATTAAATACGATCATGTGCTTCCTCCCCGATTAATGTGTTACTAATATGTGTAAACTATTTATTTAATCTCTGTAATCTAGAAAACGATGGCTTTAAATGAATAGATTAGTTGCATGGTTCGTATAATTGAGTGTCAACTTTCCATAAGAAGACGTGGCAGTAGTTTAGAACATCAACCAAGCAGCCAAGTTGGTCGAAATTTCTCTCATTTACATACTCTACGACCTGGAATAAGGTGAATGAAAGTAATTTAAACAACATTTCCAACTGAAAATCAACAAAACCATGCGTACAAAGTACAAACCAAGCAGATAACAAAATTCTCAAACTTCTCATCTCATCCCATGTATCACTTTTCCATCGTAACCTAGTTACCTACCAAAAAGTATACTCAAAACGGTTCTAAAAATGGGACCCCTTTTGCTACTAAGAACTTCCCTCACAGCCTTCTCATCAGCTACAAATCCCTTCCTCTTCATTTGCTCCAAAAACTCAGTAGCCTCTTCCACTTTGTCATCCCTAGCCAAAGCCTCAAACACAGGCGTGTAAGTCAAAGCATTGGGCTTCATACCCTTATCCATCATCTCCAACACATACTTCTTGGCATCTCCCAAAAACTTAGAATCAGAAGCAAGTCCCTTTATAAGAACAGCATATGTATAAGCATTAGGAGACACCCCAGAAGCCAACATGCGCATATAAACCTTAAGTGCTTCCTTGGACTGACCAGCATTAGCATAGGCCTCAATAACAGCCGTGTGGGCCACCACATCAGGCATATGACCTTTATCCTTAATCTCACCGAACAGCTCCAAAGCCTCATGTGTGAGACCATCTTTGGACAATGCATCGAACATCTTAACGGCGTGATTTAACATTCCGTCGCCACTTCTCATGCCGTGAAATATCTCTTGCAAGTCTTTTGGATCGTTGGGCTCTCCAATGGCTGGCTTCTTATTAAAGGGGTCATAAGGTGGTGGCAGCTTTTTGTTAAAGTTCGTTTCTTTGTGGGCATTCTTAGAGTTTTCTTCGTTTTCATCGTCAGAAGAATCGGAATCGGAAAGAGAGAAGTTGAGCTTGGTGTCGAGCTTCTTGATGGTGGGATTTGGTTCAGAGGTAGAAAAGAATCTAGCAATGAAGTTGGTGATTTTGAGAGAGTGATGTGCAGAGGAAAGCAGAGGAGATGAAGAAAGTGTGGGTGAGGAAGAGGAGGTGAAGGGAATGTTATTGGGGAAGATTAGAGCAGGGCATAGGGATATAGTGGAGACTGTCACTCTCTTTCTGAAAGCCATTCGTGTGTAATGTTCTCACTGGGGCTGCTCACTAGTCACTTGCTTAAGTTTCTGTCGGCTCCCATGAATTTTTCCATTTATAAATTCTAGTGCGTCTTGAAGATTCCTACAAGGACCGCGGTATTAATTTTCTTGCGCCATAAATATGCCCGTTTGGAGGGAGGAAATGGAGGGAAAGAAATGGATATGAAAGGATTTTTGTTAATTTATATGTATTTTTCAGCCCACAAACTTTCTTTTTTCTTTTTGGTTACCCAAGGGTATCCCCACCCGCGTGTCAAGTGAGACTAATCTCTCGCTGTTCTGAAGTCCCATATAGGGGGTAGACAGCTGGCCTGTGAGTTTGCTCCATTCGCAAGAGCTTTCTTTTTTCTTTTTATACAAAGGAAAGGATTCCACAAGCTTTCTCTCTATCTTACATTTTTTTTTGTCTCACAAACATTATTTTCATCATTTCCTATGATTTTTATTTTTACCCTTTCACTTCCATTTTCCACTTTCATTTCTTACAACCAAAGTGTCTTGGTCTATTCGAAAGATACATTAAAAGACTTCATAATTCAGACGTTATTTCACTGCAAAAGTTGTAAAATACTTAGTGGAACTAACTTAACAGTTCTCAAAGCAGGGGTTCAAAAGATGTAAACAACCTCAATTTTATACTTGGATTTTTCTTATAAATCAACTTATAGTCCAATTAGACAAAGTATGTGTTATAATTTCGTTATCTAATCTGTTTCCATAGAATGTATCAAAAAGTCAACATAATTTTATAATTATGACACTTTATTGCTTATTTAATTGCTTCATTTAATATATTTGAAGTTCTATCCTAATAAAGCTTAAATATATAAAATAATTTGATGATTCATCAAAGCTCTAAATTGTTTTTTAAGCTTAACTAATCTCTTTTTTTCGTATAATGTAAACTAATACTCAAGTTCACCTTCTGATTTTCCCTCATGTATCAAATAATTAATTCTCCATTCAATCATAAATATCAGATCATTTTGACCTTATTTTTGGAAATTAATAAAGTAAATTAAACCACTAAATTATAGCATATAACACCTAAATTACATTATAAATTGGTTTGTAAATAGAATAAAATTTTGAGTATAAACACTTTAAAATGATTAATTTTATGTTGTCAATTTCTCTATAGTGGTCAAACCGGTCTTGTAATTGTGTTGGTAAAAAAACTGATCTTATAATGGGGGGAAGTAACTAAGACCACACTTTGGTAGATTTTGAGTTTGGAATCAGATTGGGCCCTTCGCGCCAGGAGAATTGCATTTTTGTCTTCATATCCGTTAATTACCACGTTTTTCCCATATTACATTTCCCTGGGCTGTTTGTCCAGAATTTGCCCCTATGTTGTGAGCCTAAACATATAATTATGAAACCTTAAACTTAAAGCCACCCAGTGTGATCATTTGTTGGAACTTGGAACCATGAGCTCATTAGCAACAGCTTTAAAATTTGCCTCCTCTCCTGAAGAAGCACTAAATTTATACACTCGACTGCACCGTTATGGGCTTCACCTTGATGGCTTCTGCATTGCCTTCACCTTAAAACTTTGTTCTCCTCTCCAAGACGCCCCCACCACTCGCCACCTTCATACCCACATACTCAAGCTTGGCCTTACCTCTCATGTCTACGTGGCAACATCTCTTCTCAACGCCTACATCTCCTTTTCCTTCCCTGATGCCTGCCAACTGTTCGACAAAATGCCCCACAGAAACATAGTATCATGGAATACCATGATCACGGGATATTCCAGATTTGGTGATATCCCAAAAGCAAGGTCAGTTTTTGACCAAATGCCCCACAGAGATGTGGCTTCCTGGTCTGCCATGATTGATGCTTATAAGAAACATGGGCATTATCAACAAGGTTTATCACTATTTCGACGTATGGTGGCAGATGGGAGAGTTAAACCTGATGCAATCACTACTACTTCAGTTTTATCATTATGTGCCCACGCAGGCTCTCTTGGATCATTAGCTGGGAAATCTCTTCATGGTTTTATAGTGAAGAATGAATGGGACTTGGACGCGGAATTGGGCACAGTTTTAGTTCACGTGTATGCTAAATGTGGGGTTTTGAAACTTGCTTCCCAAGTTTTTGAGCTGATGCAAGAGAGGAATGTCATATCTTGGACTTCACTGATATGTGGTTTTGCTCAACATGGGTACAGTGAAGAAGCGTTGGACATATTTGAGAAGATGCAGCTGGTGGGGATTAAACCCAATGAACTGACTTTCACAGGTGTGCTCAGTGCTTGTGTTCATGCTGGTTTGGTAACCAAGGGACAGGAGTATTTCAAGATGATTGAAAGGTATGGGCTAGAGCCAAGGATCCAACATTATGGGTGCATTGTTGATCTGCTTGGGAAAGCAGGGAAGCTAGAGGAAGCTTATGAGGTGATCAAAACAATGAAGATTAAACCAAATGTTGTTGTGTGGGGGTCTTTCTTGTCTGCTTGCAAGGACCACGGGCAATTTGAGATGGCAGAGAGAGTATTTGGGGAAGTTTTGAAGATGATAAAGCCAGAAAAGGATGGAGGGATGTATACACTCATATCTGATTTGTATGTTTTGGGGCAGAAGTGGGAAAGGGCTGAGAGGTTGAGGAAATTGATGATTGATGCCAATGTGAGAAAGGCCAGGGGCTCCAGTTTTGTCAGAACTTGGCTTTAGTAGGCCTTCTATTTGCTCTCCCCCATGACCTTTTTTTAAAGAAATTAACCGAACTAAACACGAGACTTAACCTAACTATCTTCTGTATTAATTTTCTGGTTTTTTGTTATAAGATAACTTTGATCTTACTGGAGAAATTGAAGATCAAAAGTTAATTACTTTAAAATGTTTATAATTATATTTTCTTTATTAAAACTTATTTATTTTACTTTTAAAGTAATAAATTACACGTGACATATGACATAGTTACTAGTCTTATTTGATATTTTAACTTCCACAACAAAGGAAAAGAAGTCAATATTTCATCCATTTCTAAATATCAAAATACTTTCCAAACTTTTCCCAAATAAAACCTAATAATGCTTATATATAATAAACAAGTAAGAGAGGGAGAATTGAGATAAATGTATTTAATTAGAGTAGATTAATATTATCACATATTACTCCCTTAGTTCCTAAATATAAGATCACTTTACCAAATTTGGAGAGATTAAGGAAGACATTCCAATGAATTAGGATTACATGAAATTTCTAAAATACCCCTCACCTAAGTTTTAAAAACTTCAAAGTTCAAACCACTATTTTTTGGGTGAATGGAGTATAAGGGTAATTTGGGGGAAAATTGAGTCAAATTAGAAAGTGATCTTATATTTAGGCACAATCTCTCCTCCCTAAAGTGATCTTATATTTAGGAACAGAGGGAGTAATAACTAACTTAACTAATACTATCATTAATCTTATCAAATTAAATTAAGGAAAAGGGAGCATGAGAGTGTATGTTATTTTATAAGTAAAATTGATCAACTTAGAAAAATACGTAGTACTCCCTCCGTTCCTAAATATAAGACCTAGAAAACTTTTTTTTGGAAAGATTAAGGTTGCGAAATAGGTTATTAAATGATGACATATTTGATATCTTTTTAGATTATCCATTAGCTTATAGGTAAAATAAACTAGTTTAAGAGAAAAAATTAGGTAAATCAATTTATAATTAACTTATTTTTTGCTTTTTTTAGGATTTTTCAAAAAGTCATCTAGGTCCTATATTTAGGAACGGAGGGAGTAACATGTTTCTAAAGAATTGTATGAAACCTAAATAAGTTGGTTATAATAAATTGGTTTTCTTAAATATTTAATTTAATTTATAAATTACTCAAAGGACTTTATTTATATAAAGGACTTTATAATATATAATGAGGGAGTAATATATAATGAAAATATATAAAGGACTTTATAATTATAATTAAGTGGCGCTCTTCTCATTTGGGGAAAGTAGTAAATCCTGTTATTTTAATTTTTTGATTGATCATTCTTCTTCTAAGTTCTACCCACTGTCTGTCTGTCACTCATTTTGGATTTCAATTTTCCTTTTCGCCAGGTAACCCTCCCTCTCTCGCGCGCGCTCTCTCTCTATGCTTATGTTAAGATCTGCGCGCCAATCTTTTTGTTTTGTTTTTAATTCCCGCTTTGGTGTGTTTTATGAATAGTTGACTGGTCAAACATGGCTGAAGTGAGCTTGGGCATCCTTATTGATATTGTTGACGAGGAATGGATGAGAGATACGCTTCCTGATGATGGTATGTATCTTCCTATGTTTACACAAAACCAACATTGTATCCCTTTTAGTTACTTGTCAGCTTCATGTCTTTCGCTTTAACCTATTTTTTTTTTTACAGATCTTCCACTACCTCAAACTTTGATAGTTCGAACAGACGATACTGAGGAATCAAGTAATGTTTTCCTAAATCCTAACTAATTTGTATAGTAGTTTATAGTTTATTTATGGATAAATCACTTTTCAACTCCATCAAAAATGTACAAGCTTCCTCAATTCCTCGCATTGTTACATAATTTCTTGTTTGTTAGACTATGAAACTTTTGACACGACATAAGATGAGAAAAAGGAAAGGATAAAGAGAAAGAATGCAATTGTCTCTTGCTTAAATGTTCAGATTGTGAAATATATATTTGGACATTTATGTGTATGATAATGACTGAGATTATAAAAAATTTTGCACCGGTTTATTGGAGAGTCGTGTCTGATTTTCTTCTTGACTTTAACATCTACACAATGCTTTTTCTTTTTATCAGATCAGGAGACTCAACAAGTTAATGCGGATGGTTGGCATGATCTTGCCATCGGCCAAGACTAGAAACTTTGCTTGTTATTGAGTGTCATACTTCATAGTAAGCAGATGACGTGTTTGGTGTCTTTTGTCATATAATCTATTCTGTACTTCTATCAAGTCTAATGTTGAATTTCTAGTTTTATTTTTGCCGTCTACATTTTGTGATTAGAGAAGGAATGTTAATGATACATCAACTTAATTAGTAAGCTTCCTGGGCTATCTCATCTATTTTATATGATCTAAAGTACATATATCGCGGCCTTCCACTCATAACATTTATTTCAATACAATCTGTTTTAAAGATGAAAAGTGGCTTACTTATTAGTCGTGAAGCCTAACAAGAGATGGTTTTTTGAAATATAAATTCACAGGCTATTTATTTTTGGTGCTGCATGATTCGATGTCAGATTAAGGCTCTCAAATCCCAGTTGCAGCAAACATGCTGCCTCCATAAATCTGAGTCCTTAACATTAGGGTGAAACAAAGCTTCTTGGGAGGGGTTTATATATCTAAAAGCTTGTCACAAGCTACGGTACTAGATTGACTTCAATGGAAATGCTTTATATACAGTAAAAAAATAACTTGGATCACAATCATCTCCAGTGTGCAAAAAGCACAGTAAAAATACTCATTATGTGAAGAAGTCTCTCGTTGCTGCTACAGTTGGTGGTATTGTAGTTGGGATGCTGCCCTCCTTAGAATCTGCTACCTATAAAAGGACATCTGGTGGAACTGATTTGCTAGTTGATCCTGCTTGAAGACCTTGAACAGTTTTCCCTCTTCCAATTGGAATTATATCACTTGCAGATGCTACTCTGGTCATTGAAGGTGCCATTGTGGTTGTCGTCTGATTCAAAGTATTCATTGGTTCTGTTGTAGTTGCAGGTGTTTGTGTAGAGTCAGACTGCTTCAAAGGTTTTAGCGGCTCTGTTTCAGTAACAGACTCTCTTATGATTGTGCGGAGTGGTGGTGTTGATTTTGAATGCTTCAAATCTTTTTCTGGTTCTATCGTGGATGTAGGAAATGTTGGTGTTGATTTAGATCTCTTTAGAGCATTCACTGGTTCTATCGTGGTTGCAGGAAGTGTTGTTGAGGATACTGTTTGCTTCAAAACATTCATGGGCGCTGTTGTAGCAGTAGCAGTAGGTGCCTCCAGGGCCAGTGGCTTGTCTGGCGGCTGTAGTGAGTTTTGTGCAGTAAGCGATGGTTTTTTCTGGGTGGGGAAAGTAGCAGAGAGAGAACTTATCCCTGGTGGTAAAATTTCAATTGGTTGCTGTTTTCCTGCTTCTGCCAACGTAGTAAGCTTAGGTTCTTCAAGAGAGGCTAGAAATGCAGCTGTAGCATCTGTTTTGTGTGATTTTATAGGCTCAACATCTCTCTGTAGCATTTGGTTCCAAGCTTGAACCGTGCTCATCATAGTTCGACGTCCATGTGCCTGGTAATATTTTCAAGGTTATTTTATACGCACTAAAAATGTGGGATCAACTAGTTGCACAAAACGATTCTTACATGAGCATGAAGCACAGCCTCCCCCAACATCCCGGTCTCCTGCCATGCTTTCTCCATTAGACCGTTGTCACCCAAAAGAGCAGCAGCAAATGCTGCTTCCCGCCCCAAGCCAAGCGTGATTAAATTATTCACCAGACCCTGAAATGCAGAATAATTTTTCATCTGAGAGAGAAAAACATATTGGAGAGTAGCTTTGGTTAAATGAGTTGCAAGGGCCAACTTATTCTAGTTTATCCATATCTATGAACACAAGGAAAGTAAGGTTGACAGGCATCAAACAGGAAAGGTAACAAGTTTATTTGAAAAGTCAGATTAAGAGTGCCTACATTCAGCTGTGTCAATTGACCATGATTTGCAAGCCGTAACGATAATCCTCTCAATTCATGACGATTTAGAGCACCTTTCACTGAACCAGCAATGGCCAACCTCTTGAGAGCCTCACGAGCTATTTCAATCTGTGCAGTAGCGTCTGCGGCATCAATGAGATCCATAAACTCCTTTGCGAATTTAACTGTACCCTGCATAGCTTCAACAATATCTTCTTTTTTATCATTCAAATTAAGAATGTCACTCAAACCAAGCCCAGGATTTTCATGTCCTAAGTTCCTACTGTTGCTCATGACAAGCAGACATTGAAGAGCTCTCTTTAAATCATTGCTTTTCATTGCTAGATCAAACTCCAACCTGCACAACATTAAACGACGATACGTTTAACCTTATATTTACATAGGTTGTGTGGATAATAATGTTGATTCCACCCAAAGTCAAGGTAACGTTGTTTATTGATATATGACCCTTTGCAATTGAGGCTGTTGGTAAAGCCTGGTCCAAAATAATGAAGTCATGCAACCAATCATGCAATTGGCTATAAGCACAAGGCATACCTCTTGGATATTCCAGGCAGATGAAGAGCCTCGGCAGCATAGCCCATTCCCAGCATAAATTGTGCCAGATCATCGTGGTGTTCTCTACCAAGCCTGGTTGCCCTGATGAAAAGTTAACTCATAATGTTAGATATACAAATGCATTGCTGACTCTGTAAGGGTTAAAGAGGAGAAAAGCAAAGAGATACCATTTGACTGCACTAACAGCATCACCATAGGCAGCAAGACATCTACACCGAATACCAGGATGACTAAGTGATAAAGCATGAGCACACATGTACCTGCCAAATTCAGCAATCATCAGTAAAGCTGTTTAAAATGGCTCTAACATGAACCAAGGACTTCAAATTTCACCTCCATCAGTAAGCAAGAAATGAGGACTATGTTTATTAATCCAAGTAAAAAAGGTAGCCAGTGCCAGCACAGAATCAAAACATATATTTACTCATCCTTTTTTCAAATTACACGGGATTTGTGCATAAATCCCATGTAATGATGTTGCATAGAGTTTTTTTTTTTGCTAGATGCATAGTTACTACAACCAACTGCAACAGAAGAAACATTCGAGCACCAAACACAGTAAAAGTACATATACGGATAAGATAACCAAGATAAGTGCATACAGAAATGTGTTTACGGGTGGAGAAGAAATATTACACTAGCAGATAATTATATACTCCCTCCGGTCCTAAATATAGGACCTAGATAACTTTTTTTTGGAGAGGTTAAGGTCGCAAAATAGTCTATTAAATCATGATATATTTAATATATTTTTAGATTATCCATTAGTTTATAAGTAAAATAAACTAGTTTAAGGGAAAAAATCAGGTAAATCAATTTATAATTAACTTATTTTGCTCTTTTTTAGGATTTTTCAAAAAAGTCAATTAGGTCTTATATTTAGGACCGGAGGGAGTATTAATCTATTTGATGAAAAGTTCTCTTTCCACTCTATATAAATAAGACCAAAGAATTATATTATATGTTAATTTATAAATAAGGTAAATTAGTTTTCAGAAAAAAGTATAAATATAAATATTTTGAATTGGTTCATTTTACTTCCTCAATGCTCAATCTTACTTAAAAAGGGTTAACTTGATTTTTATTTTTATATTTATTATATTTTTATGAGACATAGCTGCATGGCTGCATGTTTACAAAACGGAACGGAAAAGAAGTTGAAAATAGCAGGTGCTATGCTACTACTACGGTTACCGGTCAATTAGCCAAAGCATTCCGTCTCTGACGCCAACAACAACCAGGGGACCCACTGGCCGCTTCTGCTCCGTAGGGAAACGAGTAACTGCAACAGACACTCCTCCACCACCAACAGCTATCTCGCCAGTCTTCCTTTCTTCAGTTTTTGTCGCCCAATAATAATCATTTCCTTCCAGCAGCTTAGATTGTTTTGGCAACATCAAGAATGGTGGCACTGAAGGAGCCTGCTGAAACGAAGCCAATCGCACCACCTGGACAAATCATTTCTTTAAGTGCAACGTAATTTCTTTCATACCATACCATGAGGGTTGGGGAGTAAAATAAATGTAGCAGGAACGAACATGGGATTAAAAGGAGAATAGCTTTTTCACCTGTAGCATTGGTGACCTCAATGACATTTTTTCTTGTGTAGTTGCTTGGTGATGACCACCGACAGTAATTAAGGCTAATTCTCCATGCTCAGCGACTGCTCTGGCTTGTGCCTCTCTTATCTTTTGCTCTTCTTTCATCTTCATAATTTCTATGTCGCTTTGTACTACCCCAGCATCCACAAACACAACTCTGAGCACGAAATAAGTAATGGTGTAAGAAATCATTAAAAAATTCCACTTTGGCTCATCAGTCTGATAATTAAGTGAGGTGGTTATATTATGCACAATAGTTTATCTTTTCACAGAAACATCATACTCCCTCCCTAATATAGTATAAGCTTCTACTAACTTTAGAAAGAACCGCTTAAATATGTTAAAAGCAATAATTACACTAGGAAGTTAATATATTTTTCAACTTTGCCCTTATTATTAAAAATGAAAAGTAGAGACAATAAAAATGAAAGAGTACAACACTGATACTAGGAAATTAAGATCAATAAAAAAATCAAACAAGTACTAGGAAGTACAACACTGATACAAATTAATCATAAATTATAGACAAAGGGCATGGCCTACTCTATAGTAGTTGGTGTGGCCACAAATAATTGCCTCCGGTGCCAAACAGCACTGGTAGCGTGTGGAATTGCAACATCTCCAAGATATCTGAATTGAGGGCGCAAACATGAAATGACTATGTATTGATGGTATGCAAAGGCGCACAACTCCACAGTTTGGTCCCATGCAGTCCATTCTGGCTGAGGAAGTAAGCCTCCAACAGGTTGAAAAGTCTCCCAGCTGAAAAAGAAACAGAACTAATGGTAACGTTGATTCAACAGAATTAATGGCTGAAAAGTCTCCCAGTTTAGTAACGTTTGCTTTAAAAGGACCAAAGGGGAGCTAGCTGAGAAGTTAGAAAAACTAATTAAGCAGCTGAAGCTCATTTTATACTCAAAATCTCATCCATCAAACTGAATTAGTCTATGGCTAAAAAAAAACTGGATTAGTCTGTATGAAATTTGAGGAAGCAATTGTAAGCATGCTAATTAAGAACAATAAGTTTCACCTGTACAGCTGAAAGTTTTGATTTGCAGTCCCAGAAAAAGATCTACGTGAAGAAAATCTTTCATCAGAACTAGCAAAAGAAGAACCACCGATGCCCCCATAACCTGAATAAGGCATTCTCCTGGATGTTTGATAAGTAATACCAAGAAGTGCCCCTCCATGCAAGCCAATGACCTATAACAGATACATGAGAGAAAATTCTCCTAAATTAAGTGAGTACTTAGGTAAGAACAACATATGTAGTCGTCTTCATGCACTATGTTATAGAAATCATCCAACTTTACGAGTTTTATATATTTTTTTTATTATGTGTAACAAAAGCTACAGAATGTTGAAGGTTCTTACTGGTTCACTGCGTGCACCCACAGACCTCATTAAGATATTTGAGGTTCCATCATCTAACAAGATACGAACTTGAACAGAACCCGAAGCAGAAGCAGCTGCTGCTGCTGCAGCTTGTGCTGCAGCAGCAGCTTCCTTTGCTTTTTTGGATGAACCACCCTTGGGAATTACGGGAATTCTAGGAGGTAGTGAAGATTCCAATATAGCAAATCTATCACGACATGTATCCCAAGCAACAATCCTTGCACTGCCGGAATCAACAATAGACCAGTCACCAACCTTATAGATAGAGAAGTAAGGCAAGTCAGGCCAAGTGATTGCAAGATACCTGCAATTAAATTTAACATGACTTGTAAGGTATTTTTTTGTATATTCACGACCATTGCAAAAAATTTTGGTCTGGAATAGAAGTAAATATAAGTGAAGTATTAAACAAGCAGTGAACAATATATTGTATGCCAATAAAAATGATAAAAAAAATTCTTACATTATTGATCCTGTGACTAGTGTATATGAAGATGGAAAGTTAGATCTTTATGCCTTATTTTCAGAGTAAAAATTAAGAGAGTGTAATTCATTTTGACTAAGAAAGCAATTTTTTTCAGGGAGGAAGGAAGGAAATAATATTAAGGGAGCTGCAAAAATAGTGGAGACTTACTTTCCTGAACTACTCACTGAAAGAACTGAATATGAATCATGTGGAACAGGTGTACTAATGTGCTTCCTTTCTTGCTTTATAAGCAAAGGTTCACAAAATTCTCTCTTAGATCCCCCTTCTTCTGATAAAGAGCTACTATTTCCAATAGATGGATTTTCCGACTTTCTTAACTGAAAATTTAATAGTTTTAGTTCCCTTCCAACGACATATACAGCAGAATTCTCTCTGCTATCTGTTGGTATTGGTAGGGGAACAACCGAGGGAAGAGATCTAGCTTCGAACTCACAGACAATAACACCAATATTGGTTCCCGTAACAACAAGATGCGTCTGCAAAGTATGTGCAACCATACAATACACCTGCAACACAAATCTGTCGCAAGATTAGGAACAATTGCATATTTGCATGTTTAAATTAAGTACTAAAACAAATGAGTCATGATTGGTATAACTAGTTGCGTTTAGTACACCTAATTATGTTCAAACTGCCATGATTTTAGCCGTATAATTCAGTGTAATATTTTGCAGGATAGTGATGTCATATGCCGCATGCCATACATAGCAAAATTTTAGCACTTTCCATCTTTAGAAACTTTCCTCTAGATCTCTACTTAGAAATCTAGAGGATGAATTTGTGTTCCTCCTTGTCCAATATAAAAGCTGTTGACTGACTTAAATCACTCAATATTAATATGCCGCCTCATCTTGTCACAATTATTAAAATCATCCAAAAGAAGGTAGAACTTCTGTATTAAATTCATATTTCCTCTTGGTTGAACAGTCAGCAGAAGTTATAAAAGCAAAGAAAGAACCAACAAACCAAAACCAAGCCTAAGAAAGGTGATGCAGCAGTCACGAACCCTCAATTTCTTATGAGGAGCAAGAGCTTGAGGAGGAATAACCGTTGTTAGTTCACACAATGGCCTTGTGACAGCAGAATAAGCAG
Source organism: Mimosa pudica (assembly GCA_029929735.1). Classification (NCBI taxonomy): domain Eukaryota; kingdom Viridiplantae; phylum Streptophyta; class Magnoliopsida; order Fabales; family Fabaceae; genus Mimosa; species Mimosa pudica. The sequence goes on along the minus strand of JAKELP010000013.1, from coordinate 17,495,266 downwards.
AATGTTCAATGGCCCTAATAATGGTTCAAAATATAAAACAGTACGATCAATATGTCAGAGGAGTAATTAGCTGTAACAAAAGTCCGATCTAGTTTGTGACGGATGAGATATTTCACAATCACATAATGATAACAAACTTAACTCAGCTAATGAAAAGGCCATCTACACATACCATATGTGTGAATCTTTGGCACAAACTAGAATATCAAGGTTTGGAGCTCGAGGATGGCACCAAGATGCCACGCTGTGGCAAGCCAACTTTGATATTGGTTTTATACGTCGTAACTCCTGAGAATGAAAAGGAAGGAGAAATAGTCATGCTACCGATAATATTTGTACTAATATTATGCGAGTCTTTCTAGTCACCAAGGACACTTGGGACGAATTAAATATTTCATGAAGAATTGGCAATATTGTTGCACCTTAAAGGAGACTGTATCCCATATAGTCAATGCCTTATCTGCACCAATTGCAATTAGATGAGGAGCACCTCCACTCACCCTGGAAAGCTCAACTGACAGAACCCCGCCATCATGTGCCTATATAAACCAAAAAGCAAGGCAAGCATTTCAGAAAAGAATAAAGCAGTTGAACATTAAAAAAAAAGCTTGAAACGATTTTTGTCTTTCCGATTTCATAAAATCATTATGTAAGATATCACCAGTATTGAGCACAAACAATTTATGAACTTAAAAACCAGAAATGCTTTTAAATAAAAGATTGGAGTATAGGAAGAAGAAAAGGACAATACTTTTAAACAAAACTTGGCGACAAGTTCCCGTGAATCTTGTCCTTGATCAGCACTCCATATAATGAGCAATCCGTCACTGGCACCCGAAACCAGAAAAGCCTTGAAGTCAAGCAGAACCCGTACAAGTTAATTATTAAAATACATAGAAATGAGAAGGCATGCAAAGACTGAGCAAAAAAATTCAACAATAAATTGCCAGTACAAACTTCAGTTGAAATAGTACAAGTTCCTCAGAGGGGTCTAAAATTTACCTCACCAGAAGCACTAACAAAGCTCATTAAGCAAGAGATTGATCCTTTATGACCTCCACTGTACCTCCTTACCATCTGCAAAGATCAAAAGGATCATATTAGATTCTAACCTTGTGTAATCAGAAGAATTTAAACTACTCACCTTCCATGTCAGCATTGAGAGTACTCGGATGGTGCCATCAGACGCACCAAAAGCAACAAGAGGGCCATCACTAACAGAAGATCTATGAAGGAACTCCATGCTGTAACAGTATGATAAAGAAAGATATAAATTTCAGAGTGCATGCGCGTAAAATGAAATAATATCATGATCGGATGAGTTATTAATAATCAATGCATGATATATATATGACTAGAATAAAACGAGCTATTTACCATAAAAGGGACCTATTATCAAGCTCTTGCTTTGGCACATCACGGCTACGCATTGTCACTAAGTCCAAAAATATAGCTTTGTTCGAGCAACATATGACTACAAAATGCCTCCCTTTAGTTGATGGGGCATAAGAACTAAATGCTGATGTGGGATTTTCAACTGCTGCTTCAGCCTCTGCAGCAGCAGAGTGATAATTCCATAGCTTCCAGAATTGCACATCATCGTCAAAAAAACCAACCTGCTTAACACTTTTGAAAAACAAAATTGCGCCACAATAAACAGATGTACCAAAAACCAGAGAAAAAAACATGAGAAAAGCAATGCATTGATATTTTTACCTCCCTCCACGTATGGCTTCTGTGTGTTTCACCTTGCGATCTATTCAAACAGACATATGAATACGGACTTCAGTCACTAAAGCGGTAAAGAAATTAAAAGCTGGTTATATCAATATTATGTGAAACTATTTATACTAACTACAGTCCTTAATAAACGTTATAACCAAGTAAAGCCAAAAAAAAAAACAGAATCAAAGATTATATATTTACGTACAAAATTACATATATACATAATATGTGAAACTATTCATGATTACCATATTAATTATGTAATTATGCTTGTTTAATATATTTACCTTAACTCATATATATACGGACTTCAGTCACTAAAGCGGTAAAAAAGTAAAAGCTGGTGATCATCAATAATATATATGTGAAACAAGTCATACTACTGTCCTTAATAAAAGTTATAACCAAGTAAAGCAAATAAAAAAAAGAACAGAATCACAGATTATTTACGTACAAAGAGCCTGCAAATAATAATTATGTAATTATGCGTGTTTAATATAATGAGTTTAGGTAATTATTACCTGTTTCTCCCTCAGCTAGCTTCTCCAATTTGGCGCCAACCAAACGACGCTCGTCTACACCACCGGCTTTGAGTTCATATATCACCTGAACGAAATTTCAATTTCAAAAGGAAAATAATTAATACGTGAAAATAAGACATGCAACGTACAAAACGTAACGTGACACGATTAAAAATAAGAAACACAATAATGAAGGAATGCAATAGTATTAATTAGTTTGATACATATATACCTGGCGATGTTCCCAATTCCATACACACACTCGATCTGAAGAATCGGCAGTGACCATCCATGGATACGTTGGATGTAATTGAATCTTAACGATCTTATCGTTGCTATGTCGAAATGCTTTCAACCGTAACATCTTTTTTCTTTTTATTTTCTGATTTCTCAGCTGAACCAAGCTAAAACGATTGCTACGAAAATGAGCTCTGAAAGTTGTTAAGATCGCATTGGAGAATTCAGATTTTTCACGTAGATTTGAGAAATGTTAAGCTATATATATAAATTAAACGACCTACAATATAATAATAAGGACGTGAATTTGTGCAATCCACGAGCGGAGTGAACGAATTTTGTACCATGCAGAGTCTGCTTAAATTGTTGTGGTGCGAGTATTAATAGTTCGTGTTAATATTTCAGCAATTCGCACTAGCTAGTTTTTAATTAATATTTTCCCCTACAAACGTACCCAGGTGTTCAATAACTGTGAAGCCCAAAGAGCGCGATTCGCTTTTCAAGGGGGGAATGAGGGTTGTGCCCAGATGAGAATCCAATGCGAGCTAAAGAATGTGAAGGTGATCGAATGAATCCAAAATTAATTAATGTGTCAAAAAAAGACCCTACCATTCATGCATGTATGTCATGCCTCAAAACCGTGGCATTTCATGCAGATAGATATGTCCAAAACGTTGCATGGTTGACGATAATAAAATGCTATGCTACAAAATTATCTATCAGTATTTATAAATTATATAATTATATAATACATCGCCTTCTTGAATATAATTAGGGACCGGTGGTAAAAAAATATGGTACAAAGTTCAAGACACATCAATAGAAAGTTCAGAAGTTAAAATTAAAGTATTAATTAAAACCATCAAATTTAAAGTTTAGAAACTAAAATAAAAAAAATTGAATGAAAACTTAAGAAACAAATGTGGACTATTAACCTTTTTTTTTTATGTAACCATGCAGTCACTCCACGATGGACCAACCATTTTCACTCTGCGATGGACCATAAAGCTTTTACCAATACTTCCAGAGGATTATTGAGCTATTTACCCCACATATAGTTGGCCCCAAAAGATTTTACTTCATGTTTGCTGCTTGAGGTAATTTTTTTTTTAAATAACTGCATCTGTTAACAATACTTGATTACAGTCATCCTCATTTTAATTTTGGTCTAGACATATCCAAACTATAAGTTTGTATTCTTAAAAGATAAAGGACAGAATTATCCATTTTCTAGTGTGTAAAACAAATGAAAGATCAAAATATACATAAGGTTTTATTACCAAAAAAAAGTATACACAAGGTTTGAACCAAGATTAAAATAAAGACGAATTACAGGAATAAGATATTACACATATATGATATGCCCAGCTTAAGATAACAAAAAGACAAAAGAGTTTGGCACAACGTTATGGATAAAATAAAAAAATATTATACACCAAATTATCAACTCAGCCTAAGGGACCCACACAAAATTAAAAAGTTTGCCATGACGTGACGCAATCACACTCCACTTGAATTAAATTTTATTGATTTATTGATCAATAAGCAACCACTTATTATCGAATATATATCTACTCATCTAGGCTCTCAGTCGTGTTTGTAATCGGACATCGTCTTGCTTCTTGTATTGGCGGTGAAATGGCTTCAACACTATTCCCTCTGTTCGCGCTCTTTTCACTCTTCTCTCTCTCTTATCCCACGGTATTTTTTCATTATTATTATATTTGTCCCCGTTTCTGATTTCGACGACGATATCATTACTTGCTATTTTTATTTAATTTCCATGGATTTTATTTTAATTTAGATTCTCTAAGTCTAGTCCGGGAAAAATGGATTTTCTTAGTCATGCCACAATCTTAGCTTATGAGTAACTAAAAGGCTGTTCTTCTATGAATTACTATAAAACGTTGATATGTTTGATTGTGATCATTTTGGAAGACATAGTTAAGCCTCCCTCCCTAGGATGTATATTACTACCTCTTTACAAGATCACTTTCTCTAATTTGATTAGTTTAAGGATGCTAGTTAAGTTAGTTATTATTGTATGATATTATCAGTTTGCTCATATAACTTTATCTTCACTCTCCATCTATTGTTTGTTTATGGGTAAAAGATCAAATCTAGCACTAAACTATTGTCAAAAGTACACCCCACATAAAAGTGAATCCCGTAGCTCAAATATAGCACTGATCAAGTACAAATTGGGTCAGATGTAGCAAAACCGTCAATTTTAACGGGTTTGACCGTTAAGTTTGACCTGAGTATGCCACGACACCTGTCACGTCACCTGCCACATCACTCAGTTATGCCACGTCACCTGCCACATCATCACATTGAACGTTTTTTCATATACGTGGCAGGTGATGTGGCATAACTGGGTGATGTGGCAGGTGACATGACCTAACTTGGGCGACGTGACAGGTGACGTGGCATACTCGGGTCAAACTTAATGGTCAAACCCGTCAAAATTGATGATTTTGCTACATCTGACCCAATTTGTACTTGATCAGTGTTATATTTGAGCTACGAGATTCACTCTTATGTGGGGTGTACTTTTGGCAATAGTTTAGTGCTAGATTTGACCCTTTACCCTTTGTTTATTATTGAGAAGTATTATGAGGTTAATTTGGGAAAGGTTGGAATAAATGAGAAGTGATCTTATATTTAGGAACAAATTGAAATGTAAAAGTGGTCTTATATTTAGGAATGGAGGGAGTATTTGGGAAATCAGATTATGAACTAAATAGATGTTGTGATGTTAACAGATTATTGAGGCTGAAGCAGAAAAAATTTCTAGTCTCAAGCTCAATTCTCATATTCTTCAGGTATTTTCCATTCCATCTAGTGAATCTCCTATTTTGCTTAATCCCTGAGATTAACTGTTCCTAACTAGCCAAGAGTACCAATCATAAAAATTTCTTACTCAGCCAGGTTTCTGATAGGGGACTGGTGATAATATTTGATAGATTATTGCCTTTTGTTTTCAAGGTTGACCATTTTGTCTTTGGTTCAAGTGATGTGTTAATCTTTTGACTTTGTCATGTAGGAATCGATTACGAAGCAGATTAATGAAAATCCTAAGGCAGGATGGGAGGCTGCCATGAATGCTCGTTTCTCCAATTATACCGTTAGCATTTGCTTGCCCTAACCTGTTTTAATTTCTATTCACTGTTAAATGTTCCTTTTGCATGTGCATATTTGATTTTGCAATATGCTTCAAGTTTCTGAGATCTTGTCTTCATTTTCATAGGTTGGACAATTTAAGCAGCTTCTTGGAGTCAAACCGACACCTAAAAGTGATCTGAGTAGTACTCCTGTTGTAGCCCATTCTAAATCATTAAAATTGCCAAAGGATTTTGATGCAAGAACAGCTTGGTCACAGTGTAGCACTATTGGAAGAATTCTAGGTTGTCTACTTTATCCTTCTGCTTGATTTTGTTTTTTTCTTAGATAACTGATTAATCTAGACAAAGTGCTCACTCATCTCTTTCCTCAATGAATGCACGGCATGGTGAATCTTTTCTTGATTAAAGACCAGGTAAATTTGTTCATTTTTACAGCATTAACTCTTTATAAATTGAAGTTTTCAAGAATTCTTAGCAGGCCTATTTGCTGATTGTTCAGGGTCACTGTGGTTCCTGTTGGGCATTCGGTGCTGTTGAATCATTGTCAGATCGTTTTTGCATTCATTTTGGCATGGTACTTGACATTTGTTGTATGTTATGTTGGTTACTGTGTGTTGAATGTTTATCTTCTCAAATTTGTAGTCTATTTTCCTCTCCAGATTTTATAGTCTATGTGTCTTGATTGCAGAACATATCTCTCTCGGTTAATGACCTTCTTGCATGCTGTGGATTTTTGTGTGGTTCGGGCTGTAATGGTGGGTATCCTATCTTTGCATGGCGATACTTAGTCCATCATGGTGTTGTTACAGAAGAGGTAATACTTAAGAGTTTCCAATTCACCCTCATTACTTCCTCCTTGTAAAATTTCATATAAAGTGGTTCAAATGAAAATTTAAGAGGCCTCCATTGGATCTTGCCTTTATTTCGTGTGAAAATTTTATTGGAAAATTTTCTGTTTAATCTAGGCCACGTGCCTCATATTCTTGCCTTTGCACTCTCTAATTGCATAAAATTTTTTAAATGTTTAGTGTGATCCATACTTCGATGATATTGGTTGTTCTCATCCTGGTTGTGAGCCTGGATATCCTACTCCCAAGTGTGTTAGGAAGTGTGTGGATGGGAACCAATTTTGGAGAAAGTCAAAGCATTATAGTGCCAGTGCATACAGGGTTCATTCAGATCCCCATGATATCATGGCAGAAGTTTATAAGAATGGGCCGGTTGAGGTTGCATTCACTGTTTATGAGGTAAACAACATTTAAGAATATTTTCAGAGTTGAATTGCTGCCACTTCAATGGAATAATTTAAAAAAATCACTTCCTGCCTATTTTTTGCATACATAAAACCACTTGGCAATGGGTTTTTACCTTTGTATTTGTCTTTATATTGTTTATCATTTTATTTACAAATTCTCAATTCATGCAAGATGTTTGTTGCAAGATTCTGAAATTAGTGCTTTCAAAGTTTTTGATATATAATCTACATTAACATTTAGCTCTAAGTAAAGCTTACGTTATAAGAAAGGATTGTGATCTGCTTTAGGCTGTTCTTAATGACTCAAAGCACTATGCAAACTTCAACTTCAGGGCATTAAACAGATAGATTGTGTTTTAATTTTCTCTCGTGGTTGGAGTAGGGCCAATCAAATCTGTTAACATTGTGATAATCATCACTCATTTTACCTTTTACAGGATATTGCTCACTACAAATCAGGAGTTTACAAACACATCACTGGCGAAGCACTAGGAGGTCATGCTGTAAAGCTGATTGGATGGGGAACTACTGATGATGGAGAGGACTATTGGGTACGCTAATACATTCCTGATAGACCCTTGTATTTTTTGAAGCCCTGTGTATCAACAGAATTCCACGATTGTTAATTTTGTTTTTGTTTTCATCATTTCAGCTCATGGCAAATCAGTGGAATAGAAGTTGGGGAGATGTATGCTTCTTTGATCTTATTTTTTCTGTGAATTGAACTAGCCGTGCCTATATGCATGCCTTTCTTAATCATTAATTTTAACCCAATTGCAGGATGGTTACTTCAAGATAAGAAGAGGGACAAATGAGTGCGGTATTGAGAAAGATGTTGTTGCTGGTTTACCTTCCACGAAAAATCTTGTCAGAGAGGTTACTGACGGTGATGATGTTTCGATTTCAATGTAAATATGTAAGCCAGCTGGATTCTGCACGTGTATCAAACACCCTGCTCTGGATGTTGTGCTATTATTTTAAGAACGTGAACAAAATGAAACAAAATATAAGTTATGATCATGAAAGGCTGTTGCATTTTATGTGGGGGATAGATGGTCGTGGGCTCGTGGCTGATATTAGCCCGCAGTCACAATTACTAAGAATTAACAAAATGCAGTAGTGGAAAAGAAGTGATTCTGGCAGATCATCAAATGGATGGTGTTGATGCACAATATAGGGGAACTATGGAATATGAATGAATAATCGAAACTCTTTATTAATAATATGATTGAATACAATAGACGGGGTCACCGGCAACGGTGGTTACAAACTTGGGCGTAAATGCCTTGATCGCAAAGATTAAACTCAGAGTACAATGATAATCAGAGAGAAGGATACAGAGAAAGAGATAGAGAGAATGATTGCAGTGAATTGCTTCTGTATTCTGAATGAATTCGTGGCCTTATTATAGTTGAAGCTTCGTCTTGGTGGTTGCGAAATTATAGGCGGCCGTTATGGGTAAAAGACGTTGCACGTGCTCCGAAAAAGGTGGGCGACCAAGTCAATCCACTTTACTGCCGTTGGTGACATTGTCTGCGACACCTATAGGGCGACACCTATAGGGCGTCTATCCTTTATTGTTGTCGGCTTCGACGCCTTATGAGCGTCTATGTCTTTATTGGTCCTTTGCTGTCGTTGGTGATGTTGTCCTCAACGCCTTTGGGGCGTCGATCTTGTTTTTGGGCCTCCGATAAGGCCCAGGCCCATTAAGGTATAACGGTGTATAACATTAGTCCCCCACTTCTCAATGCTGATGTCATCAAGTATTGGGAAGTAGCGGTTATCCCACGTCCAACGGCTTAGATCTTCGCTTATAATTTCCCTCTTAAACCAACGACCTGGATGGTTTTACTAAAGTAACACCGTAACTTAACGACGTCGAACGGTTTGCATATACCCCATTTCGACTGTTCATTTTCCTATTTCACTTCGCAGACGTTCTTCTTCTCCATTCCTACAACTCTTCGAAAAATCAAAACTTTGTTCATTTGCTTTCATCAACGCGTCATCCTACTTTCTGCGAAGGTATCTTCTTACAAAAATCTTATCTTTTTACTATTATCATGAGTAAATTCGTAGTTATGTCATCGCCGTCTGATTCTGAAAAAACTGCCTCTAATCAAGTTTATATTTCTGAACATTCCCATTCTAGTGCCTCTTCGACTTCTAGGAACTTAGATAATGTAATAGATTTAGAAACAGAAATTTCTGATAGCAATCGCTTAGATATCATTCCTTTTGTAGATCCCTCCAAAGGGAAAAAACCATTACGTAGTAGAAAATCTGCTTCATCTGGTAAATATTTAAAGATTTATGATAGTCGCTATCAAGAATGGGTTGATGCTGGTCCATCGCCCTCGACTAGTTCTGGGAGGAAATCTAACCCCCAAATCAAAAATGCCCCGTATGCTTGTAAAACTGGGGGCTTACCGACGTCTAGGGCCAACATCCTTAATGACGTCAAAGAAACTCATCTTAGGGTCTTAGAAATTTCAAAGATGCCATCACTCTACTATTTTGACCCTATAGTGCCCTTTAGGTTGCCTGAAGTCGGGGAAGCTCTTGATTCATGGTCTAGCGACACCATTTCTTTAAGTTTTGAAAGTTTCCGCTATGTCAATCCCTTTCCTCTTCCAAACATAGCTTTAGATCTTTGTGTTTTTTATGAAATCTCTCCCTCTCAACTTTCTCCTCATGCCTGGCGTCTCATCGCTATGGCTGAGTTAATGTATCATGAAATAGGAGTCGACTTAGATATGTTTGATCTATTCGGCTCCTATAAACTTCAAGAAATTAGGACTGGCGTCTACTCTTTTATTCAAGCCAAGGAAGGGTTACCAACTTGGACGTTTGGGTCATTACCCAATGATGTCAATGGGATGCACATTTTGTTATGGTGCCCTTTCAGTCCGTCGCCCAAGAGGACTATGTATCTCCAATGTGGCGTCGCTTAAGTAAGTCGTCGTCTCAACAATATTTTTCTCACTGTATTTGTTATCTGATTTATAATATCTTAATTATTTTGCAGGTGCGTACGAGTTGAGGATCTCTCCGCGCTGCAATAGCGACACCAAAAAGAAAATCAAGCAAATCCTCCAAATTCCAGCAGACCAGCGGCATTTCAAAGCCATGATGGAAAGTAAGTCTCCTGACGCCTATACTCTATTTGCTTAATTCAAGTGTTTTCACCTTATTCATCTTACTCTTTCTTTTTTCTATTAATCAGGAAAAAAGATGATCCCCAAGGCTTCTGAGCAAAAGATAAATAAAGAAGCTCTCCTTAGAGCCAGGGCTCAGCGGCTGGAGAAGCTTAAGGCCAAGAGGGGGGAGTATGACGCTGAAGCCAGAAAGGAAGGACATGACCCTCATGGCGTTCCCCCCCCAAATCCTGAATCCGTTACAGCTCCCTCTCCTCCACCAAAGAATAAGAAGCCTGTTTCTCCTGCGAACAAGGAAGTCGTCGCTCTGGGAAAGAGGCCTGCAGAGGTGTCTGCCAAAGAGCCTGTCGCCAAGAAATCTAGGGCTTCTAGGTCCTCAAAATCTGCCAAGGTGAAGGGCGACAAAGAAGACTCTGGCGAAGTCACTTTATCTTTTCCTCCCAACTCATCTGTCAGAAATAAGGAAGGGTGGGACGACGTCTACTCTGAGTTAAGTAAATTAGAATTCGAGTATGACAAGGCCGCCCTAGAATCTCTTGGGAGGAAAGAGGCTTTCAGAAGGGCTGTTCGTGCCCAAATGAAGGTATCATCATTTAAGTCTATTAAGTCTATTCTGTCTTCTTAACACTAGACATCTCTAATTATTACCATCACTTATATTCTCAGTCCCTACAAGTCCTTCTCCATCATGCTGAGGAGAATGAAGATGATAAGGCGACGCTCGTCGCCCAGAGGGACGCTGCCATGGCCGACAAAGAAAAGATTCTGGCTGACTTGAAGTCCGCCCTCCAATTTAAAAAACAAGCTAATGAAGACAGAAGGAGGGCGGAGGAGTTGATGAAGCAGTCTGACAAAAAGCAAGAGGAGCTAAAGGCTTTCATTAAGAAGTTGAAAGCCGATCATCATACTGACGTCGAAAAATTGAAGGAGTACGTCAATGAGTCTCGTGCTGAGTCGTCTGCCAAAGATGAAGAGATCAAGACTCTCCAGTCGGCCAGGGATAAATGGGAAGCTGCCTATCGCCAGCAAGAACAAGATATGAAGCAAATGGCTGAGAATTATGAGACTCATATCTTGGAAGTCGATGCCCGCGCTCGGATGGAACTCATGAAGGAATACAAGAGTGGCTGGCATGTAAACTGGAAGCCCGACGATGTCATCGACGACTATTACGATCTCTTTCCTGAAGATGAAACTGACTCCAATCCATCCCAGGAAGACAATCTAACAATCAATGAGATGAGGGCTCAGGGCGCCAACCAAGGCGAGGGTAATCAAGACGGCGGCAACCCATCTAGCAAAGAGCATGGTGGCGGAGACGGCAATCAAACCAGCCAGGAGCTTGGCGGCGGCAATCAAACCAGCCAGGAGCAAGGCGGCGGCAACGCCTAAAAATGTCTTTATTTCTAGAAACTTTCTTTATTTTCATTGTATACAACTAGTATTGTTCACTTAACAGAATGCTAATCTTGTCTCCTATCTTCATATTCAATATTTTTTGCATCACTTCATTTATTTTCTCCGTTAAACACCCACACTTCCAACGGGTGCGGGTAACAACCTACCAAGATAAAAAGAATCCATCCATTAATAAAGGAATCTCTTAAATTATATTTATCAAATATCGATTCACAACATGGTCACTCATACCTTAATCAAACGTTGGCGACCCTGCCAAGGAATTATCAAACATTAATTTAACGTCGACTGTCAATTGTTCGAATAAAAATCACTCAAAATAATTCAGGTAATATATACCTTTTCCAAATCGACTTCTTATCAGCCTCCCAGGGCGTAACGTCGTCATGCCATCACGGCGTCGTCTTATCATCAAATTATTTTGGTGTCAATTCATCACATTATCTGGGAAATGTCATCTCACAACAAAACATCTCAAGAAATAGGGTTAAGTTGCATCAGATTATCGCGACCACAGCTAAACGTATCATCAGACACTAGGTCTTCTAGCTGGGCTCGTCGCCTTTAGGCGTTTCTCATCATTTGCATTCTTTCTTGAATAATCGTGTCAGTATCATTGTTATTTAAATCGAATAATCAAATAACTTAGAAATAATATCTCTTGAGATGGATGGCGTTCCAACTCCTTTGAATGTCTTTACCATGGACGTCAATCAACTTGTAAGCACCAGGGCCAGTAATTTCGACTACCTTATAAGGGCCTTCATATGAAGCGTTTAACTTTCCATTTTTATGCTCAGGTGTATTAGGAAAAATTTTTCGAAGGACCCAATCTCCTACTTGGAAATGGCGCTCCTTAACACCTTTGTTCCAAAATTTTGTCGCCCTTTGTTGATAAGCGGCAATTCTAATAAGAGCTTGTTCCCTACGTTCATCTAGCAAGTCTAAATTTTGGGCTAAATGTTCATTGTTAGATTCTTCTCTAGTCCATTGTCTCCTTAATGATGGAATTCCTACCTCTACTGGTATCATAGCTTCAGATCCATAAACTAGAGAGAAAGGCGTTTCACCTGTCGACGTCCTAGACGTCGTTCGGTACGCCCATAAGACGGCGGGCAACTCTTCTGCCCACCTTCCTTTAGCTTTATCTAATCTTTTTTTCAAAGACGTCACTATGGTTTTGTTACTAGCTTCTGCCTGCCCGTTTGATTGTGGATTTCTAGGAGTGGAAAACTTAAGTTTAATATGCCACTTATCACAAAATTTTCTAAATTTTCTTCCTATAAATTGAGATCCGTTATCACATACAATTTCCTGGGGCAGACCAAATCTACATACTATATTCTTCCAAACAAAATCAATTACCTGGGGTTCTTGTACCTGGCTCAGGGCGACGGCTTCTACCCATTTGGTGAAGTAATCTGTGGCGACCAACAAGAAGACTAGTCGTCCAGGTGCTGGTGTGAATTTGCCTATAATATCCATTCCCCATTTAAGGAAAGGCCACGAAGGCACTATTACATGCAGCTGTTCAGGGGGTTGTCTTGCCACGGTGCAAAATTTTTGGCAACGTTCACATTTAGTCACCATACTTACTGCATCTTTTTGCAAAGTCGGCCAGAAATAACCTGCTCTGGTTACCTTCCTTATCAATGATCGACTCCCACTATGGTCTCCACACTCACCTTCATGAATTTCTCTTAATACATAGTTTGCCTCGGATGGAGAGACACATTTCAGCAAAGGTCCGCCAGTGAAAGTACGTCTATAAAGATCATCGCCTATGGTAGTAAATCTGGCAGCTCTAACAACTATTCGTCGCGCTTCATTCTTATCTGAAGGTAATTTACCCTGCAACAGATATGCAAGCAAAGGGGATCGCCAGTCCCATGTCAAACTGTTATTCAATACAACTCGGTTATTTACTTCGATCGCCGGTGTTTTCAGGTAGAACAATGGGATTTGTTTTGTCCCCGTAACTTCTATGGAGGATCCAATGTTGGCAAGGGCGTCGGCCTTCCGGTTGTCTTCCCTACCTATTTGGGTGATTTTCATAGCGTCAAATCGTGCGGTCAAATCAGACACTACATCCAGATATTTCTTCATCCTTTGGTCTTTTGCCTGATAAGAACCATTGATTTGTTTCGAAACTAACTGCGAATCACTTTTTACTTCTAGAACTTTTGCGCCCAACTCTGATGCTAACTTAAGTCCAGCTATAAGAGCTTCGTATTCAGCTTCATTATTCGTCGCCTTGAAGCCACACCTTATCGCCTGGACAATTTGTTCACCATCGGGGGTTTCAAGTGCGATACCAAGTCCACTTCCTTTTACATTGGAAGATCCATCTACATGGAGAGTCCAGGGCGACAAGTTCACCTGTTTCTTAACAGAAAAAGATTCATTATTAGCTGTTACCTGGAGGTTGGGGCTAAATTCTGCTAAAAAGTCGGCTAGGATTTGTGATTTGATAGCTGTTCTTGGGACATAAGAAATATCAAATTCACTCAGCTCAATTGCCCATTTCACCAATCTTCCAGACAAGTCAGGCTTGTGGAGGACGTTTCGCAAAGGGTAGGTCGTGACTACCACAATTGGGTGGCACTGAAAATACGGCCTCAACTTCTTGGAAGACGCTACTAGAGCCAAAGCAAGTTTTTCCATCATTGAATATCGCGTCTCCGTATCTAGCAAAGCTCTGCTAACATAATATACTGGGCTCTGTCGCCTATCTTCTTCCCTAACAAGCACTGAACTCACAGCATTAGAGGCAACAGACAAGTATAAATATAAGGTTTCACCTGGACTTGGCTTAGAAAGCAAAGGGGGGCTCGTGAGATACTCTTTCAAATCTTGAAGCGCCTTTTCAGCGGCGTCATTCCATACAAACTCCTTATTCTTCTTCAATATATCAAAGAATGGTTGGCATTTTTCAGAGGACTTAGATATAAATCTGGTCAGAGCAGCTATCTTGCCCGTCAAGCGCTGGACGTCCTTCACACACCTGGGCGACGGGATGTCCAACACAGCTTTGATTTGTGATGGGTTCGCTTCGATTCCTCTCTTGGACACCAAGTACCCTAAAAACTTGCCAGACTGAACCCCGAAAGTGCATTTTTCGGGATTGAGTTTCATGTTATACTTTCTCAAAAGATCAAACGTCTGCTGCAAATGGTCAATATGATCTTCCGCTTTCAAGGACTTGACTAACATGTCGTCTATGTAAACTTCCATCGTCTTCCCAAGCTGGGCGGCAAACATGCGATTGACTAATCATTGGTATGTGGCACCAGCGTTTTTCAACCCAAAAGGCATTACCTTGTAACAATAAGTTCCACGGTCTGTGATAAACGACGTCTTCTCCTGGTCGTTTGGATGCATCAGTATCTGTGGAAAAGAACTTAACAATTCATGGCCTGACGTTGCGTCTACTAGGCTGTCGATGTGTGGCAGTGGAAAAGAATCTTTCGGACAAGCTTTGTTCAAATCGGTGAAATCAATGCACACTCGGTGTTTACCATTTTTCTTTGGGACGACCACAACATTAGCAAGCCAATCTGGATACTTTACCTCTCTAATACACCCAATTTTCAATAATTTCTGAACCTCCTCATTAACAATTCTATTCCGCTCTGGTGCAAATTTCCGTCGTTTCTGTCTGACCGGCTTAAATGTAGGGTCGACGTTCAATTGGTGTTCAATGACGTCCGGGCTTATACCTGTCATATCATCATAGGACCAAGCAAAACAATCTAAGTTATTAGTTAGAAAAGAAATTAGTTCCTTTTTTACCTCAGGAACTAGGTCCATTCCTATGGACAAAAACTTTTCAGGGTTTTCAGGATCTAAAATTATTTTTTCTAAGTTATCGTCTTCCTCCTTTGTCGCCCTGTCCATAGGAATGAACGCCTGTAGTTGCTATGCTGATGGAGGAGATTGTTCCAAGCCTTTCAATGCTGCTTGGTAACATTCTCTTGCCATCCTCTGGTCGCCTTTGATCTCTTTCACACCCCAAGGTGTAGAGAACTTAATTGATTGGTGTAACGTCGAGGGGACCGCCTTCATCTGGTGAATCCAGGGACGTCCTAACAAAGCATTGTAAGTGGACGGGCAGTCCATTACCTGAAACTTGACTAAAGCATTAATTCCAGCAGCAAAAGTCATCAGAGATATTTCTCCAATCGTCCTGTCTGGCGTTCCATTTCCAAATACCAAGACGGTTGGAGCCTTAATTATTTGGGATTCTAATTGTAATTCTTTGACAGTTTGCAAGTAAATAATATTAACGGAACTACCTGCATCTACTAATATTCTTTTGGTCAAACAATTAGCTATTAGTAAAGATATTACCAGGGCGTCGTCGTGCATCTGGACGCTCTGAATATCGGCGTCATTGAAGGTTATTGGACCTTCAACCACCTGATCATTACTCACATTACCATTAACCCATTCCAATTCTTTTGGCAAAGACCTCGCATGTCGCTTTGCAGCAGAGTAAGACATCCCACTTATTGCCGACCCCCCGATGATTGTGTTAATCGTTCTGATTGCCTGCGGGGGTTGAGCTGGGGCGTTCTGCCTCTGATCTCTACCTGCATTGTTAGTAGTATTGTTCTTAAGAAGATGTTGTAAGTTACCGTGTTTAAGTTGGAAGGCTACTTCTTTTCTGAACCTCCAACAATCCTCTGTTCGATGGCCGACGTCTTTGTGGTAGTCACAGTATTTTGTGGTGTCTCTCTCATTGATAGGCGTCGTCATAGGTTTAGGCCATTTCACCCTATCCATCTTTTCAAGTGCACTTACCATTTCGGCTGGTCCGATGGACATGTTGAACTCTTCATATCTAGGAGGGGGTGGATCCCTCTTCTGTTTGTCGCCCTGTTCATTATTGTTAGTATAAGGGTGAAAACGAAAATTTCTACCTCGTTGCCGTTTAGAACGGCGGTCTGTGGATCCCAAGTTATTTTGTTGTTGATTAGCTGGCTTATCCGCGTTTGTGGCAATCATTGAATTAGCGGGGAGACTGGTTGTCGCCAGTCCTTGATTCATTTTAAGGGCATGATTTCTACTGGCGTCGTCCTCTTGAAGATTAATATGGGACCACACGTATGATTGGACTTCTGGCCAAGTCGTCACCCGTTTCAAAATCAGTTCTTGATAGAGGCCGCAAGTGGGCGGCAATGCTCTCTTAAATGCCTGCACAGCGATGTTAGGATCACAATTTGGGATACTTACCATCTCTGCCGTAAACCTTTTCAGAAGATCTCTGTATGACTCGTCCGGCCTCATGACAATTCGATATAAGTCGTCTGACGTCTTAACCATGACTCTGCTGCTTGCAAATTGTTCAACAAAAATGTCAGTTAAATGACTAAATGAAGTTATTTTACCTTGAGGGAGATTGGTCCACCACATCAGGGCAGGGCCTATCAGACTTATACCGAATCCACGACACATAGCTGCATGTCGTTTGTCGGCTGGGAGGACTGCTGCTAGCATAATCTGCCTGTATTGAGCCAAGTGTTGGTCTGGATCCGACTTGCCGTCATACTTTGGCATAGTAGGAAAAGCAAATCTTTCAGGTAAATCAGCAAATGCGATGTCGTCTATGAAGGGTGATTCTGAATAACTCCCTAGACGGGCTGCATCAAGTGGCTTTTGAACACCTGGAATCGAGTACATCTTTTTCTTTATCTCAGCGACCTCCTTCTCCATTCGAAGGGCAAAAGAGAGAATTTCATCTTCCCTCTTTTGTCCTCCTTGTGGATGATTGTGAGGGATCCTTGCCTGTGACTTCTGAGCGGACTGCTCTCCTTGTTCTCGACTATCATAAGACTGTGAATCATCATATCCCTCTTCGTCGTCTCGACCTGTTTCATCATTAGGAATATCATTATTGTCAGTATTCTTACCTTTATTACCTTTATCACCGTTCGGGTTGCGCTCGTGATCATTTGGGTTTGGCACTTGGCGAATCTCCCTTTCGGGTCCACTCTGCCTTCTTTTGTTCTTCTTGGACTCTAAGTCCGCCAGGTGCAATTTTAATTCATTGTTTTCTTCCTCCAAACGTTTCATCCTCTCAGATTGAATTCCTGCGGATTGTTCAAGACGCTTCATTTGTTCAGACTGAGAGGTCAAGGCTTCTAA
This sequence comes from Mimosa pudica, assembly GCA_029929735.1. NCBI lineage: Eukaryota > Viridiplantae > Streptophyta > Magnoliopsida > Fabales > Fabaceae > Mimosa > Mimosa pudica. The sequence continues at coordinate 17,477,679 of JAKELP010000013.1, read as the reverse complement.
GACCTTTTGGAGGTCAGTAGAAGAGCTAGTTGGCTTAGGAACAGTCTTTGATTGCTGTTCCATCATAAAGTTTTATTCGCTCACTCAGAGAACGTGAAGCTTTTAGAAATAATGTTGCCGGAGTCCCCACGGTCGGCGCCAAAAATGTTGATGCACAATATAGGGGAACTATGGAATATGAATGAATAATCGAAACTCTTTATTAATAATATGATTAAATACAATAGACGGGGTCACCGGCAACGGTGGTTACAAACTTGGGCGTAAATGCCTTGATCGCAAAGATTAAACTCAGAGTACAATGATAATCAGAGAGAAGGATACAGAGAAAGAGATAGAGAGGATGATTGCAGTGAATTGCTTCTGTATTCTGAATGAATTCGTGGCCTTATTATAGTTGAAGCTTCGTCTTGGTGGTTGCGAAATTATAGGCGGCCGTTATGGGTAAAAGACGTTGCACGTGCTCCGAAAAAGGTGGGCGACTAAGTCAATCCACTTTACTGCCGTTGGTGACATTGTCTGCGACACCTATAGGGCGACACCTATAGGGCGTCTATCCTTTATTGTTGTCGGCTTCGACGCCTTATGAGCGTCTATGTCTTTATTGGTCCTTTGCTGTCGTTGGTGATGTTGTCCTCAACGCCTTTGGGGCGTCGATCTTGTTATTGGGCCTCCGATAAGGCCCAGGCCCATTAAGGTATAACGGTGTATAACAGATGGTTTGATGTATTGTAATAGTGGAAAATTCTTGGAGCTGGTACGGAAACTCCCAACAATTGTTTTTGCAAAATCTTTTCATATGTCTATTTCCTATGGCATTAAATTTAGTGGAGCTGTGGAGGTAATAAGCCAATAGGACGTCCTTTTTTCTTTTGGAACCTCGTCCATGTGAACTTACATGGAAAAGAATATCTTCATCTTATAGATTGAGGATGATATGGTGCGAGAGATTCGGTTGATAGAAGGTAGCTTTATATGTAAGAAATGCTATGAAATTTAGGTCCGTCCTCGTGGGCATTCCATGTTAAATAGGGTAAATATGAAAAGAACATTTTAGGCCGCGGGAATCAGGATAATACTAATGAAACAGCCTTAATTGGAGTATCATATGAAAATTATTTTCGCTGGAGTCCAAATGATTCTTGATACGCGATCTGATTGATGATGGTGATTTCAATTTTCAAATTAAAACGTGATAGTAATTGTGATTAAAAAAAAAGAAGAATCCTATGAAGATTGAGGTGGCAGCCCTCTGGGTCTACACTCTACAAGAAGAAACGTCAACCATTAGCTTCCAAATCTTCAACGAACCTTTTCTCCTTTCTGTAAGCATTACAAGTCCCCGCCAATCTGGGGAATAATCCTGGTTAAAATAAGAAAGCGTGTGAGCCTCGCAAGCATTCTAGTATACAACAAGCATTTAGAACAGCTTCCATGGTTTTATATTCTCGGAGAATTATGTTTCTTGCTGTGAAAGGAAGATTCTATATTTGCCGCGTATTTGAGCCTACGCATCTGTAAAAACACACGATTGTCGCGCAGTGACATGATGCATTGTGGATGTGGGTTAATAAGTTTCTTTTTTCGTTTTAATAAAATGCAACGTTGAAAGCAAATGGCATATGGTTCGGTCAGAGAAAAAATGACACATACGGCTCCATCAATTAAAGGCATTGATGCTTGATGGTGATTGACGATAACAGAACTCTCAACGTTTTAAAATTTAAAAATTGAAAGGTGTTGTTGCAATGAAAAAGTAATCTTAAGAAATCATATTGTAAAATACTCCCTCCGTTTTCTGATATAAAAAAATACTCTCTCCGTCTCTAGTTATAAAACCATTTTTACTTTTTTTTGGAAAAAGATTTGAAGAGGATATAAAAGTAATTGTTTTAAATTGTTTATAGTAACACTAATTTTACTTATAAACTAAATTATCCCCTAACAAAGTGTGGAGTATTATAATACACTACTACTCATCCTCCAGAAACAATTGCTATTATTGAGCATTGGGGCAAAATTATGACATGTGAAGTGAAGGCATTTAATAGGTGGGCCCTATAAAATAAAATAATCAAAGCATGAGCCCGCGTCCCGGCGCGAGTCCCATCGACCCAAATTTGTCGGATGCATTTTTCACATTGCATATTCCTATTTGCCTCTTGTTTTTTTATACACAGTACTGTACTATTTTTAAGTCAAACTTTATCTACCCATAGATTTCACCAATAAATGCAGGTGTGAATCTGATGAAGGTAGTTCACTTCAGGTAGCATTATTTTAATGCACCCTATAAAAAAAAACAGTTAGTGACTTGTGAGTTGCGAATCTCACATCACAGGCGAAGCCACCTTGAAGAAAAACTATTCGCTGAGTACGCGGTTTAACACTAAAAGTTTAATAAAAGACAAACCAGTGTACGCTAGTACAAAGTGTAAACTGTAAAGTAGTATAATAGTAGTACTAAAAAATAACATCGTCAAGCATAATGCCAACAGATTAATAAAATACTGTACTAAAGTATAAAGCGAATAAAGATTCGCATTTTATCACTCATTACACACATTTCACGTTGTACTGTCAGGACTCGGGAATGAGGATTTAAACCATCCAAAAAAAAGTATAAAGAGGAAGACTCCTTACTTTGTCAAGAAAACATCACTTATTATATTACAAGTCATTTTAGTCCATTTCTCAGATTTGGTTTAATTTATAGGTAAAGAGTGTGGAGTGAAAAATGTCGTTAGCGAAGGAGCTAGATCAGGTGATGAAATGGAGAGGAGGGTCAGTGCTTGGGAAGAAGACCATTTTGAAGAGTGACCATTTTCCTGGTTGCCAAAACAAGCGCTTGTCTCCTCAGATCGATGGTGCTCCAAATTATCGTCACGTATTTTATTTTTCTCTCCTTCCTTTTTTCTCTGCTCACTGCATGTCTTCTCGCTTGCCTTAATTGGACTAACTTGTTCACTTAAGTTTGACTCTATCAAGAATTTATTGCGTCTTCAATTATATTTTATTGCTTTACTTGGAAACTCAAGCCTTGTGTGTGTGTGTGTGTGTTTTTTTTTTTTTTTTGGTCCTCGCTGCGTGAGTCGTTTGTGACTTTATTAGGAACGGTGTTTCAACTTATGTTAACGGCATTTCAGAATAAGGGAAAACTGGTCTTCAATTTGTAATTTTTATGTGTGGCGGAATCTGTTTATTACTGCGTCCGGTCCTAAATATAAAACCTAGTTGACTTTTTTTTGAAGAGGTTAAGCTTGCGAAATATGTTATTAAATTATGACAAATTTGATATATTTTTAGATTATCCATTAGTTTATAGGTAAAATAAACTAGTTGCAAAACTAGGTAAATCAATTTATAATTAACTTATTATCTTGTTTTGTTAAGTTGGTAAGTTGGGTTTGCATTTCTTAACTTGTTGACGTTTTTTTTTCTTTTTGATGACTATTAATGCCAGGCTGACTCGTTGCATGTTCATGGTGTTGCAATCCCAACAATTGAAGGTATACAAAATGTTCTCAAGCATATTGATGTACAAAATGGAGGGAGGAGAGCACAAGTTCTTTGGTTTAACCTTCGTGAGGAACCGGTATGTCTGCTTGCTGGTGAATTTGACCACTTAATTTGCTTGTTTAGTCTAACATAAGCGTACTTGTGCTCTTATGGTAGTTGATTTTTGGTCGGATAATTAAGTAAACGTTATTAATTGTAGTGTATTTCCCCCTTTGAATCTGAGTTTTCTTTTCCAATGAAGGAAGCTAGTAGAAACTTTCTGCGTCATTTCCATGGCATTGTTTATTGTTTTATAGCTTTAAGTGTATTTGTGTACAAAATAGACTTTCTATTTGATTAAACTAGCAGTTTTTGCTTGATCTTTTCTCCAAAGAATACTCTTAGCTTCTTTTCTAAAATATCGCTACTTTCTCCTTTGGTTATCAGGTTGTGTACATTAATGGACGCCCCTTTGTTCTACGTGATGTGGAGAGACCATTCACCAACCTTGAGTACACGGTGTGTTGTTTTGAAAGTTTTAACGCTTTAACTTTGTATGTTTGTTTTGCTTAATGGTCCATGGTTATGTGGAATGTCAAAATTTTATGCCGGTTATCTTCCTAGTGTAATTTTTCACCGCTGGGGATGATCTTGTTGGGGTTGTATTCAGTTCATTAAATGTGCTCCTGTAATGGCTATGCTTTTAACTTTTGGCATTTTATACTGAATTAGGGTATTGATAGGGAAAGGGCTGAGCAAATGGAAGATCGTTTGAAAGATGACATCCTGTTGGAAGCTGCAAGGTATGTGGTTTTCCTGTCTTTCACATGCAATTCATCTTTATTGTTAGCAAATCCTCCATGCTTGATACCCAAACTTATCTGCACCTTGACATGCTAGATATGGAGATAAGATCCTTGTGACCGATGAACTGCCAGATGGTCATATGGTAGACCAGTGGGAACCACTGTCATCTAATTCTGTGAAGACACCGCTTGAGGTATTGTTGGAATTTGTTTATTATAGGTGCTTGAGGCTACTCTGTCAGTTTGTCTCAATGGATTTTCAAAGTCTTTTCTTTGCTGTAGGTGTATAAGGATTTGCAAATGGAAGGATACCTAGTCGATTATGAACGTGTTCCTATAACAGATGAAAAAGCACCAGAAGAGATTGATTTTGATGCTTTGGTGAGTTTTCATGCAGGAATTCTTTGTTTGAGTGAAAACCCAAGTTGTCTATGAGACAAATGACAATTATGACTTGCTATTCTTTCACTGTAATCTATTTTTTTTTTAACTGAATTCACTGTAATCTATTTTGCTCTGTCATATATTAGCATAATTAATTGGATATATTTTTTAAGTACAATCCTAGGGTTGAGTGTTGTATCTTTGTTGCTTACTCAGAGAGCTGCTGATAAACAGTTCTGGGAAGATGTTTGAGTCAAAGGAAAGAAAACGAAAATTTTGGAACAGTTGAAAATTCCCCTTGTTTGGATGAACAGAAATGTAAACTGTAAAGTCCGTAAAATATGAATCAAGTTTTAAAACTATTCCCATTTTTTCTCTTCAGCTTAAATTTTTAATAAAATTTACTCTGGACTTTCCTCTCTTGTTCACATTCCCTTCATCCAAATGTAGCATGGATTCTTGTGATCTTATTTCTGGTACAATAAGAATCCACACAGAAATCTAATTCTCATTTTCTCTAAACTGGCACTTTCATATGTCTTAGCTACTCTATATTGTTTTTCAGGTTCACAAAATTTCTCAGGCTGATGTAAATACAGAGATAATATTTAATTGTCAAATGGGTCGAGGACGAACTACGACTGGAATGGTCATTGCAACTCTTATTTACCTTAACCGAATCGGAGATTCTGGTACTCCTCACTATAATCACTTCAATTTCTTTGACTTTATTGCTTTTTTTGTAATTTTTTATACTTCGTCTAAGAACTGTCAATACTAGAAAGTGAATTCTTTCATATTTCACCCTGGTCTTGACTTTTTTCTGTTCAAAGAAAAAAGGAGGCTATTAGTTTATTCATAAAAAAAGCGATACTTTTCTTTGGTATGGATTTATGGAAAGTAAATTGAACATATGCTCAACAAGATAAACTTTCAATTATTAGAGATTTAGCTCAACAACAGGTTGTGCTGGTTTAAAAGTCATGCTGTTGACAAAATGTTTAACATCGTAGGTCTTCCTCGAAGCAATTCAATTGGCAGAGTTTTTTCATGTACCACTGATGTTGCTGACCTTATGCCCAACTCAGAGGATGCAATTCGCAAGGGAGAATATGCAGTTATTAGAAGCTTGTGTAGGGTGTTAGAGGTATTAGTTTCAACTTTATTACTTGTGAAAGACTCTGCATTCATATGTTTCCTAATGATTTACATGCTTCCAGGGTGGTGTTGAGGGGAAAAGACAAGTAGACAAAGTTATTGACAAGTGTGCTTCGATGCAGGTATCTATATCCTATGACTCTAAATACTGTATTTCTTAGAAATATTTTTTTTTTTGGTTTTTCTTTGTACTGTGTTATTTTATAAGTGTATTTCCATATGTCTTGAGGGTTGGGCTTTATTTATTCCCTTCGTTCTTTGTTCTTTTTTGGGCTTGAAATCCATGTTTTGATTGTATTTCAGAACTTGCGTGAAGCAATTGCTACCTATCGCAATAACATTCTGCGACAGCCAGATGAAAAGAAGAGGGAAGCCTCACTCTCTTTTTTTGTGGAGTACTTGGAGAGATACTACTTCCTAATATGTTTTGCTGTATATATTCATTCAGAAAGGTCTGCAGTGCGTTCTAGTTCTTCTGGTCACAGCAGCTTTGCTGACTGGATGAAAGCTAGGCCAGAACTATACAGTATTATTCGCAGGTAAAACTATTAAAATTTGTGAAGTCTTTTGTTTGTTGCCTGTTATGATTTTCCCTTCATTAAATCTTGGTCCCTAACCTACTGAGCACGGGTATAGCTTGCATTGACAAGTTGCAATCCAGTACTGCAACTGAGCTGGCTGCTATCTTCAGGCGGAACCCTATCCTCAGGCAGGGGAGTTCTACCTAAAATGCTGGGGTCCAATCTCCTAACTGCCCCATGCACCTTAGTTCAGGAGTTGAATGGTTCATTGGTGTTGTTGTTTCTGATTCATAAGTGATCTTTCATGAAGTTCTTTATAGTCTTGCTCTTTATGTGATACCATGGTTCCCATATTGCCATTACCTTCTTGTAATGAAGTGAACATTGGACTGGTGACACAGTTTTTATCTTGCTTTTGGCATAACAGGTTGCTCAGGAGAGATCCAATGGGCGCACTTGGATATTCCAGTTTGAAGCCATCTCTAAAGAAGATGACTGAATCCACCGATGGCCGTCCTTCTGATATTGGTCTGGTAGCTGCCTTAAGAACTGGTGAGGTTCTTGGTAGTCAAACTGTTCTAAAAAGTGATCACTGTCCTGGTTGTCACAACCCAAGTCTACCTGAGAGAGTGGAGGGAGCACCTAATTTCAGGGAAGTTCCAGGACTTCCAGTTTATGGAGTGGCAAATCCTACTATTGATGGCATTCGATCTGTCATTCATAGGACTGGCAGCTCTAAAGGTGGACGGCCAGTACTTTGGCATAATATGAGGGAAGAACCTGTTATTTACATTAATGGGAAACCATTTGTTCTCCGTGAGATTGAGAGACCATATAAAAATATGCTTGAGTACACGGTAATTTTCTTAATGTTTTTTAAATAAAGTTGTCTTAAGGGGATTAGTTCTACTGCAAATTTGACTTATTGTGGAAATATTGATTTTTCTGCATTCATCTGCTTTGCCAACTTCTGACAGTAGATATTTTTTAAAATTTTTAATATCTTTATTTCTTGTTATGTCAGTAGGAAAGTATGTATCTGTTATATTCTCCTACTCGACTGATAATATTTGTGGTCTTTTGGGGAAATAGCATTCTCTTAATGACTTTTGCGAGCTAACATCTTAGGGCATACAAATCCTTGTCTGGAATGCCAGACATGGAGATTGCAAATTTATGAAATGTTATTTTTTGTTCTTACATGTGACAGTGACTGGTCATTATAATGTCTTCTCTAGTAGTTCTTTACTTTATGGGATAATATCATGTAAGGTCATAGAATACATCATATATGGCTTAGAAGTGTTTTCCCTTTCCCTTGAAACCTGAAGATGGCAATTAGAGTTTCAAGGTTTAGTATCAGTTGTAAGAATTGGTGTATTGGCTTATCAGGTCAAACTGTATTAGGTCAGTCCACATAGGCATGAGCCAAGCCTTCAAAATATTTTTATAAAATATCTGCAAAATCATGGGTGTAATGTTTTCATTATGTTGAACTTAAGATGCTTTTTGAGTTTCATGACAAGGGATGCAAATTTTATCACCAATCTCAGTGATTTGAACATTTTTTTTAAAACTTTCAGGGAATTGGTCGCGAGCGAGTTGAGAAAATGGAAGCGCGGCTAAAAGAAGACATTATAAGGGAAGCAAATAAATATGGAAGTGCCATACTGGTCATTCACGAAACGGATGAAGGGGAGATATTTGATGCTTGGGAACATGTCACCCCTGATGCAATTCAAACACCACTTGAAGTTTTTAAAAGCCTGGAGGCTGATGGATTTCCCATTAAGTATGCCCGTGTGCCCATTACTGATGGGAAAGCTCCTAAAAGTTCTGACTTAGATTCAATGGCTGCTAATATAGCTTCTGCTCCAAAGGATACTGCCTTTGTTTTCAATTGTCAGGTAACCTTTTAATCCTTTATCCCATATGCTGTACCCTTTTTGTTCACTTTGGTATTAGTAATTTTTTAATCCTCTTTTTCATTTTTTATATTTTGCTTCTAATTTCCAATTAAACTCAGATGGGTAGGGGCAGAACAACCACTGGTACTGTTATAGCATGTTTGGTAAAACTTCGAATTGATCGTGGGAGGCCCATTAAAATCCTGGGTGATGTGATGCATGAAGTGGACGGTGATGCCTCAAGTGGAGATGAAAGAGGAGGTAATGGTACTGTGTCACCCTCTAATACGTTGCAAGTAACAACAGAGGATAAACAAAATCATGTTTTTGGCATAAATGACATACTTTTGTTATGGAAGATAACAGCATTATTTGATAACGGGGTGGAATGCCGGGAGGCTTTAGATGCTGTTATTGATAGATGTTCTGCACTTCAAAACATACGCCAAGCTGTTCTACAATATGGAAAAGTTTTTAATCAACAACATGTTGAGCCTAGAGTGAGGAGAGTGGCTTTAAATCGTGGTGCTGAGTATTTGGAACGATATTTCCGTCTGATTGCTTTTGCCGCATATCTTGGAAGTGAAGCATTTGACGGATTTTGTGGACAAGGAGACTTAAAGATTACGTTTAAGAATTGGTTGCGTCAGCGGCCAGAGGTGCAGGCTATGAAATGGAGCATTAGATTGAGACCAGGGCGATTTTTCAGCGTCCCTGTAAATCTTTTCTACCTTTTTAGTTATTGTTTTTCTTCCTCCAAAAAAAATGGGGAACATACTTAAAGTAGGACTGCTCAATTTGAATTGCAGGAGGGATTAGGGGCACCTGAAAATTCTCAGCATGGAGATATGGTGATGGAGGAAGTTGTCAAGGCTCGAAATGGTTCGGTACTGGGGAAAGGCTCCATACTGAAAATGTATTTCTTTCCTGGTCAGAGAACTTCCAGCCACGTGCAAATACATGGGGCACCTCATGTCTATGAGGTATGCCAAACAATTCATTTTACCATAAATATGTCAATTTGATTGTGTAAGTTCTTATGTTTCTTTTTGCAGCAAGCGAATTGGAATTTCACATTACTATTGCATGATATATATTCTTCCTCAGGTTAATGAATACCCCGTGTATAGCATGGCAACTCCAACAATCTCTGGTGCCAAGGATATACTGACACGTTTAGGAGCTAAGTGTAAAGCAGGCAACTCAGTTGCTAGGAAAGTGATATTGACTGATCTGAGAGAGGAAGCAGTTGTTTACATTAATGGTACCCCTTTTGTCTTAAGGGAGTTAAATAAACCCGTTGATACACTCAAGCATGTGGGCATCACTGGTCCTGTGGTGTGTCTTCTTCAACAGTAATGTCTCTTTGATCACATAACAATATCCTTTGTGGTACACAACTCACGGTGACTGCAATGCAGGTGGAACAATTGGAGGCACGATTAAAAGAAGATATACTTGATGAGGTTAGACAGTTTGGTGGACGAATACTACTTCATCGTGAAGAATATGACCCTTCAACAAATCAGTCTGATGTTGTTGGATACTGGGAGAACATTTTGGCAGATGATGTGAAGACACCCGCAGAAGTTTATTCAGCTCTGAAAGATGAGGGATATGATATTGTCTATAGGAGGATACCACTAACAAGAGAGAGAGATGCTTTGGCCTCTGATGTTGATGCAATCCAGTATTGTGAGGACGGGTGAGTGTCTTGGCAGTATATCATCCTGTGTCTCTTGGAATTAATCAGCATTTTTAAGACAAGTAGCTTGCAGATGCTAAAATTTATTTACCTAGGAGCATGAAGGAGTGAACTAACATATAATTGGTATTTGTTTTGCGGCTTCTGTGTTCCTCAAAACGTAATAAGTGGTCCCTTCTAAATTATGGTATCCTATTATAAACAGCAACACATGCATATCCTATCTAACGAGTTGAGGCCTGTTCAAGCATTTGTAGTACCTGATGCTATATGCTATTTTAAAGCACGTACTCTATAGAAAATATTTTTTGTATGTGCCCTACCAATAATTATTGCTAACTTTTGTTGAGTGGAAATGCTACCAGTTCTGCAGGAACTTACCTTTTTATATCACACACTGGTTTTGGTGGAGTCGCATATGCAATGGCCATTATGTGTATTAAAATTGGTTCGGAGGCAAACTTTTCATCCAAAATCTTGCAACCATTGATCCGGCTGGCCATATCCCCAGTGGACGAAGAGAATATGACCCCTCGAGCTTCGAACGAAGAAGCACTCAGGATGGGTGACTACAGGGACATATTAAACCTTACAAGAGCCCTTATACATGGTCCTCAAAGCAAAGCAGACGTTGACATTGTTATTGAAAGGTGATTAACTTAGGCTTGTGTTTTGAACTTTACTATATGCTATGAACTTTGTTATTGAAAATGTATGTGACAACATAGCTTCAATGTTTATTTAAGCCTGGATTTGTTTCTTCTGTTCAATAGATGTGCAGGTGCAGGGCACCTACGAGATGATATTCTTTATTACAGTAAAAAATTTGAGGAGTTTGCTGATGCTGATGATGAGGAACGTGCATATCTTATGGGCATGGGTATCAAGGCTTTAAGGTAAAATTTTGGCTACCCTTTTTCTTGTAGCGTTTTGGCTTAGATATCAAATATTTTTACTAAAATCCACTCCTTGTGAATGCTAGAAGCAACTGTTCTAGCAAGTGTAGGTGTAGCCCATGTGTTTTGTTGTGTCATTACTTATATTTTTCCTCTCATTTTGCAGGCGCTACTTTTTTCTCATTACATTTAGATCTTATCTGCACTGCACCTCTCCTGACAAAATGGAGTTTGCCACGTGGATGAACGCGAGACCTGAGCTTGGTCATCTATGTAACAATCTCAGAATTGATAAATAATGTTGCTCTCCTCATAAATACAGTAAATTGATGTACAGTTGACTTTTGCTGCTATCATTCTTACCCTGGATACATAAGGATGGTGAGGAGAATACAACAGTCTGCGAGAACATGCTTCGAGGCTTGAATCAGTAATTCGTGATGTGATTTTTACTCTCCGCTTGAGTGTTGGTTAAAGTGGTGGTGGATGGAGTTGGAAATTAGTGTTGTTTGTAGTATCTGGGACTATGTAATATATAATTCATTTGTTATACATAGTGTAAACTTATTTATAGGATTTGTGCCTAGGATCTCAGTGTAAGTTATTAGTATTAAAATTATGAATTGGTGAAATTTCCCGAAGGCAATACAAGGTTGCCTTATAAACGATTCAATTCTAAAGATTGTGAGCATGAATCCTTTTTCTATTGTAGATTTCCGTAATATGAACAATAAAGGAGACATAGTTTGATGGCGATGGATTTAAGGAGAAAATAGTGTAGTAAATCACTTTATTATAACTTCATCTTTGGTAACATAATCAGTTTCCTTATTGTGCTGTCAAGTCCCTCGTTACATGGGCATGAGCTGCAGTATCGTATGGTTGATTATTTTGAAGGAGAAAGAATTGTGTGTTAGGAAAGATAGGACATTTTGGAGATTGTTGCTCAATGACGCTGATGGTTGAATGGCTATCCTCAAAGCTAACTTCATAGCCATCTCTGAAGCCATCCATTACTTGGGCCATATTAAATTAATCATTAGTAGATTTCTGTGGCTTAACTTCGTTAGCAAATCTATCTGGTAGGAAAGAAGCATACCACAATATTAAATTAAGGTTAGGATTAATTATTTCTGGGCTTACATGTATTGTGTGTGTTCTAACGTGTTCACAACAACAAACTCCTTGGGGCCCATACTACATTATTGAGAGAGCTTTTAAGCTTGGCACTATTGCTAGTCCACGGCCATTCCATTCTTAGGCCTGTTTTCTATGCCCACTTCCCTAGGCCCGTGTCCTAGGTTATTTGAGGGTTGCCACTCCCTCCCACTCTGATTCCTGTGTTTTGAGGCTACAAGATAAAGTTTTGTCAAAATTTTTAACCTTCCCCACAAAAAGGATAAGAACTCAGTCTGCTGAATTAATGTGTATGGGAGTTTATTTAATATGATTGGTACTTAAAAAGGGAACTCCTCAATGACAATTGAAGCATTGACCAATCAGTTCTTTCGTTTGCAAATTATTGTCCTTTATAGATTAATTGGAACGAGTAATGTCTCACCATGGCGGTTAAAGAAAGGTGAACTCAAATACTCCCTTGCTTTACATGAGCAAAAAAATTTGAACCATATTGGCCCTTATAGAGTTTCACTTATTCAATAAAAAAATTCATGTCAACTACTATCATTATTACATTATATTTCTCTCTCTTATATACTCTCATAAAATAAAGGTAAATTTATGGAAAACACTTATTTTGGACATTTGTCTCTACTCCAATTACTTAATACATGTAAACCTGGTGTTCTTATGGGAACCAATTTGTCTAAAATGATTAGGGGCAGCTAGCTGTATCGTCAAATCTAATTTAAACAATTTAACATTTGATTTAGATTAGGTTTATTGAAAATTATAAATATTTCATTGGATTGACTTGGAAAAAATTGTGTCATTTTTATATAAAAAAACAATGTCATCTCCAAATATTGAACGCTTACAATTATTTGAGTAGTGACTAGTGATCATCGTCGTCGCATGTATATTCCCGCGACAACGGAATGTCCCGCGACAGTGGATATTCCCGCCACAATGTCTCCTTAACAAATAGGGGCACAAAAAGACAAAGTAAGAGGATACAAAACATGATTAAAACGCCAAAACAACGTTCTCCCGAACATCACAAGCTAAGCTCTACTAAGGCTTAGGATTCTTGATTTGCCCAACCTCTTCAACACTGATCTGGAAAGTCTCAGCGAGCACTTCATCAGGCACACTTGGTGTGGCACTGAACAAAGCAGGCTCTATAAACAAAGCCCCAGGATTTTGACTATTAAATGCCACAACATGAGAAGCAGGCGTCTTACCAACATTCTTAAGATAGTGAATTGAACCCTTTGGGAACACAAAAAGATCACCCTTTTTAAGTAACTTAGTGAAATGCTTGTTGGAAGTGATAATAAAACCAGCTTGTAATTCTCCCTCCAATATAAACACAGCCTCAGTGGCACGTGGATGGATGTGAGGTGCCGTGAAGCCTCCTATTCTATAGTCTGCCCTTGCCAAAGATAGTCCTAAAGTGTTCAGCCCTGCGAGTTGATCCACCGTTGCAAGTTTCACGGCGGCTCCTGCCGTGTTGGTGTCAAGTATCACCGACGGTGTTGCCAACCCACTGAAGTAGAAATCGTCCGCTGTCACATTTGCCTCGTTTTTGCACGCGTACCCGTTCACCTTCACACCTGTTTCCACGGTTCATATTATGATAAACATATATATAGTGGCGATATGTGTGTATCAAACTATCTTCAACTATTTCGATAGCAAGGTAAACTAACACATACTCCCTGTGTTCCTAAATCTAAATATTACCTCTCATCCTAAATATAGGACCTAATTGACTTTTTTTTGGAGAGAATAAGGTTGCGAAATAACTATTAAATGATGACATATTTGATATATTTTTAGATTATCTATCAGTTTATAATTAAAATAAACAGTTTAAGGGAAAAAATTAGGTAAATCAATTTATAATTAACTTATTTTGCTTTTTAAGGACTTTTCAGAAAAAAATCAATTAGGTCTTATATTTAGGACTGGAGGGAGTATAAAATTTGGTTTGATTTTTTCTTGAAGAAACTAAAAAATTTAAATAAAATACTTAAAAATATAGTTTTTCCTAAATTTTATAAAATTAGTTTATTTAACTTAAGAGCTAACATATGATTTAATAATATAAAAAAAAATGTTATGATTAAGTGGTTCATTTCACTTTCTTATGATTTTTATAAAGTTTTCTTATATCCTCCATAAAAGTCAATTAGTTCTTATATTTAGGATCGGTAAAGTATATTTATATACAATTAATTTACATTTTATCAAAATACTTACTCCCTCCCCTCTTTAATTTAACTACCCTTATTGAACTAAAATGTAAGTTATTATAGATCAATTATCTTCCCATATTCCCTCCACATCTCTTAATTAATTATTGTTGGATATGTACTAGAGAGATAATCTGAAAAAAAAAATTAATAAAAATTCTAATTAAATCTTATATTTAGAATCAATAATAGTTTTTTTATTATGAAAAAAAGTTTAATGCGAGTTGGGTATTGAGGAGTATAAGAGTTGGACACGTCTCCGTGCTCTAAGAGAGGTACTTACAAATCCTCATCCAACAAATTTCTTACATTACTTGCATTCAAATTCATGATCATAATTATGAGCCAAAAACGTTTAACATGTTTAACATATGGACCAACCTTTTGTTGGTCACCAAATAGAGATTCTATATTTTGGAGCGAGCATATTGCTTTCTTGCTCTAGTTGTTGACTAGGTAGCATGAGAAAACAGAGACATGTTTGTGGGATTGGGAATATAGTGTAGTTACCTGAAGAGGGAAGAGCGACACATAAGTCCTGAAGGAAGTCGGGATCAGAAGCGAGACATAAGAAGATGGCGTTACTGAAGAAGAGGAGCAAAATTCCATAAGTAGTTGTTGTTGGAGACATGTTTTGCAGTGTTTTGGTTGTATCTAAGCGATGACAAAAACAGAGTAAGGAGTGTCCCTTAAATATAAAACAACAATGCGTCGTTTTTAGACGGAGTGGTATATTATTACTGTGAGGAGAGTGATAGTGAGTGTGATTGATGCTATATTGAACCCTAAAGAGTCCTTACTTAAACTTAAATTCAAAGGAATTTTCCCTATACACTTACCACTATAATTGCATACAGGAAAACGAACTCAATACACGTATCAGTTTACTCTGTTCAAGGAAAAAAATATGGTGGCCATTCCACTTTAAAGTTATATATCTTTCGGTCTCTAAATAGTTAGAAGACCAGAAAATTATTTTCTTGATATGCACCATGCACGAGTATTGTACTACAGTGATTATTACAAAAGTCTAGGTAGGGACAATACAACAACTGAATTGGTACAACCTGCTGCGCATTAAAACACATTGTTGAAGAATAACGAAATCGGTGTCTAGGATATCCCCACACATGGCATAAATTATGAAGTGTTTTTTTTTTTTGTCAAAAGTATGAAGTGTTTGATTGAGCAGGGTGCAATGGTCTTTACCTTTTTTTTCCTTTTTTTTTTTACCTGAGTTACCTTTTCCGTTTCATATATTGCAACGTACAAGGCATAAAACTAATTGGCACAGTGAGGTTGCTCTTCCTGCAGATCAGAGGAGGGTTGGTGGAAGAAAGGAACTTGCCGCCAGCAGTATAGAAATCAGTGGCTTACGTAATTGACTTGTGAAAAATAAAATTAATTAATGCTGCAGGATCAAATATCACATAAGAATAAATAATTATATTTATTGATTGTACCCTACACTCTCCCGTTGTGATTAATATAGAGAGATTAGATCACACTTAATCAGTTCTATCAATCTCACGTGGAGTCGGCAGCTGATTAATAGGAATAATGTTTGCGTCTGCGAGGAAGGATTGGAGCTGGTCCCATGAGACGCGACGTTTCCTACAACCACTTTGAGATTATTTTATGTCTCTCTTTTTTTGGGTGAGCAATTTCTTTTTCACGTTTTAGGTGAAGGCTTACTATTTTGTGTCTGAAACAAAGGATCAAATTTAAGCCGAAAGGAGAAAAAAGCATGCAGAGGCATAATACAGAGAGCTGAGTCCAGTACAAGCTAAGCTCATCACACTGATTCTGGTGTGGTTAAAAAGATTGTGTCGTCGCTCATGACGACTTTTTATGAATATCATGAGTTAACAAATTAAGCTAATCAAAGATTAGAAAGGTATTGTGATCGGAGAAAAATTAATAAAGTTTGCAGTGGATCTATCAGGACTGAGGACAAAATGAGAGTGGATCGCGAAACTATCATGTGGTAGCCTGAGAAATTATTGCGGGCTTCCGGATTCATGTCCTGTATTCTTTTTTTTATTAAAATATTTTAGGATGGGGTTTGAGCTCAACCCAATTCAAGGGTAGGGCACCTGACTCATGATCCACTAGAGTCTGTCCCTGTGGGCTCTGGAGCATGACCAACAAGCCTTTTATGTCTGTTCACACAGGTAGGTTACTCTCAGCTTCACTTAGCTACGGAGATGTCTCCCCAAGCGCCACGATGGAGACACAACAAAGTGTCACTCCCCAGGATTGAACTCGCGATGTGGTGGTCAACCCGACGCTCATTGTTCAATCTCTTCGCCACTAAACTCACAGACGATAGGTTCATGTCATGCATTCAATCCGAAGCCTCTTAAATAACTAAAACATCTAGATTACCCGTTATGTGCGTTATTTTGGCCTACGCCTCAGCATTTGATAGGATTGACAAGGCTTTTTTTTTATCAGCAAGATTGACAAGGCTTATAACAACCTATTATTAAGTGTAGTTATATTAACAGTTTATATTTGAAATTCTTTAGATTACCCTTTTTTAACTAAAAGGGTAAGTATTAATGACTCAAAGTTACAAGTGGGATTGAACCTGAAACTCCTACATAATGTGAAAATGTCATAGTACTCGGACTACAAGGCCTTTAGTTATTACCCTGTAAACATATCTAAAAAGCTTTTCTATATTTTAGATAGTATCTATGCCATAAAACTATATGGTTTTCTCTTTTATTTTGGAAATGGTGATAAATATTTTTTTTATACAAATTAAGATACACTTCTAAAATAAACCTGCAGGTTGTAAAATTTATTATATTTTAGAAAATGTTACATATTAGAAAAGAGTAACTGACGTAGCATGAATGAATCTTTTTTTTCTTTGAGTAAGACCTAGCAACGTATCTTAATTAAATGAACTGAAGAAATTAAAAAGAGGTGAACGACCACTAATTAATGAAAGAGTTGAGTTTTGTGAATGAAGAATGACACGTGAAGATTAGAGCTAAAGTTCGACAATGTTACAAATTATTTGTAATTAACTTATTTATATTATATAGAATAGTATGACATGAAATAAAACCAGATATGCCACATCTAGAAGGCTAATCATTAAACAAAAATGTTGGGTCTATTTTGGTAGCCCAAATGTGAGTTTGAAATATTTATTAAGTATTCTGATAAAAAAAAAAGAAATATTTATTAAGTAGAATATGGAAGGCTTCATATTGGAAAGGGCATAGGCCCTTTATATGGGCTTGTGCCATATCCATCCATCTATTGGGCATATGAAATAGACCTATGTAATAATAATATATTCCCATATTCCCTCCCGTGCTAAATATAGCTAAATATATTGTTTAACATTATTCTGAGAGTTAAGAAAGTAAATTAGACCACTAAAATATTTTTTTATAACAACTAGACCACTAAATTATAATACATATTGTGTAATTATATTATATATTAATTTTCAGGTAAATTAAATTAGTTTGAGGAAAAACATAATTATAAACTTTTTAAAATTATGAATTGTGTTCCCTTAAAATTAAAGTAATCTTATAATTAATATGAATATGAGATGAAGTAGTTTGATATTGATTTTAATTAATGGGATTTGCATTTATTGACCAGTAAACATAATTGATGTTATACTTATTATTGTAACAATGAAAAGTGAAAACATAAATTTTTTTTAAAAAAATTACTCCCTCTAATTCTCAATAAAAAAAGTGATTTATTTTCAAAAATTTCATATTATTTCCTTAAAAATTGATCCATCTAGACTTTTCTCCAAATTACTACTAACTTCGGTCCTAAATATAAGACCTAGTTGACATTTTTGTAAAGATTAAGATTGGGAAATAGGTTATTAAATTATGACATACTTGATATATTTTTAGATTATCCATTAATTTATAGGTCAAATAAATTAGTCTAATAAGGGAAAAAATTAGGGAAATCAATTTATAATCAACTTATTTTGCTTTTTTAAGGTTTTCCAAAAAAAGTCAACTAGGCCTTAGGACTAGAGGGAGTATTATTTTTGCTTAAGATCCCAAACTAATTTATTTCAGTTTAAAAAACCAATTCATTTGAAGTATAAACCATTACTAATCTAATGGAGTAATAGTATAATGTAGTTAATTTAGGTCTTTGTATCAAAGAATATTGGAAGGAAGAGCAATTACATTCGATGTCCTATTTTACTTGCAGGAATTTTTTATTTTCAAAAAAAAAAAAGAGCGAATGGGTCGCGTAATTTCGCGGGGAACAATCCATCTTACCTCCCGCCGCCATTACATTCTCATCTGGTCTTCCCATGAGTCCGGTCCATAAAAAAGACTCTCAACGACGAGTTCCCCCCACGAGTTTCATGGCAGCCAAGACGGCCACGTATATAAGTATAACATATGTCTCATCATGCCTCCTTTTTTATTTTTAACTGGGTCTGATCATGGCTTCAAGCCTTCAACCTCCAAATTTACCTGCCAATAACTTACAACAATCAAGCATTACATTTATGTTGCGGACATAGATGATTCCGCCCCTAACGCAAAATTCACCTTTTCAAATTAGGACCTCCCCACACAAACACTGAATATTACAAATTACAATAAAATGCCTCCGTGGAAGGAGGTGGGGAGGGTGTTGGACGGACTCTCCTTGATCGCCAAGGAAATCATTAAACGCTCTCCACCTCTGCAATCAGCAATAACCGGAGATTTCGAAACCCTAGCTAAGAAAGCTCTTGTTTCGGCCACCGACCTTTCCGGCCTCACCAGAGGAAACCCTCGCCAAATTTCAAACCCTACCATTTCCAATCCCAAACTCCCCAATGATTCTGTTGTTTATTTCACAGAGCCTCCTGTTTCTGAGGCATCCTCCACAAACATTGATAATGCCGTAGGCGTAGATAAAGATAAGGTTGTATTGAAGACTTCTATTGAAGCGTCTGATGCTGAAGTTTGTTCTACGTCTAAAGTTATTGAGGAGGGTGGACATTGTTCGGTGGGGAACGAAAATGAGGTACGGAGCTTGGAAGAGAAGGCCAATGCTGATGAAGGAGGGAAAGGAGAGGTGGAAATTGCGCCGCCTTTGAAAAGGCGGATGCCGAGGGAGAGGAAAGTTCCTTCAACTTCATTCTCCAGGGCGCTTGGGTTAGTTTTTCATGTTTCCAATGAAAATTTTTTACCTGTTACAGAAGTTGCAAGTCAAGTGCATCTCTTGATATTGATTGTTTGAATAATAGGATTAGTAAGTGTTAAGTAGTAGTGAAATGGATCAAATTTGAAATAAGCCAATTTAGACACTGACACAGCTGTATTTTTCTAAATGTATGTACATTCTCTATAGACTACTACATTGAGTTATGAAGAATGTTTGGTTCCCCTATCAACATAGTTAGTATCTCATTTGACTTGTTTCAGAGACACTAAATCACTCACTAGCTACCTTCTAGCACACGGGTTATTGAATGATATTCCTCTCCAAATTGTTCTAGTTAATTTTTGCTTGGTAATACATGGCTTTTAGTAAGAATTTATGATGCAAGCAATGGTTATGCAAAATTTTGTTATCGCCTGCCTCAAAAATAAAGCTTTACTGTAGGTTTGCTGGACTTGGAGCTGGTCTTGCATGGGGAACACTTCAGGAATCTGCCAAGAGGCTCGTTTATGGCAGACCTAGTTCACAGGACAATCAGTCTGTATTGTCCCCCTTTTTGTCTGAAAAGAATGCTGAGAGATTAGCTCTGTCATTGTGCAGAATGCGTGGAGCAGCACTTAAAATTGGGCAGATGTTGAGCATACAGGACGAATCTCTTGTTCCTGCCCCGGTACTCTGATCTTTCTTATATGCAAGTGACAGTGATAGTTGGTAGTTTAATTAATGCATACTTGCACCTTCAAATTTATTGATTGTTTGAGGCATATCAATGTTGATGTTTAGGGTATATTGTAATTGTATAATTACTTCATATTTGTTAGGCTTTATGTGACCTAAGTAGTAAAGTCTCAATCTTTTTGTGTAGATCCTGACTGCATTAGAGATTGTACGTCAAGGTGCAGATGTTATGCCAAAGAGCCAGCTTAATCAAGTTTTAAATGCTGAGTTAGGTCCTGACTGGACATCAAAATTGACGAGTTTTGATTATGAACCAATGGCTGCTGCAAGTATTGGCCAGGTGTGCAAGTTTGTGTATCATCATTAGCGCACCTTTCTATCCAGCTTTCCAGTATAAATATATAACTTCTGATCTTTTCATAAATATGAATCACCATACAAATTTGAGATTGGCGCGGACTCTCATGACTTATATTTAGTCATCACATTGCATATTTTTAATTCTTAACTATTGTGAATTCTCTATGCATTTTTTCCTCAATTGAATATGCAATGTTTAATATCATTCAAATTCGCAGTGTCTTTTTAAACATTAATTTAATGCACTAGAGAATGATTATCTTATTTGTAATTACTGTAACTGATCACTTGCTGATAAACTATAGAGTTTTGAACTCAAGCCCCTACTTTCCACTCACCATGTCTCTGTAAAGGTTTACTGAGGTTCCATTTGGCTCAATTTAATGCCATTTGAATCTGTAACTCAAAAAACACGAGTCTTTCTTCTACGAATTCGGCGATTGGCTGTAGTTAATTTATATGAATCAAATCAGCTGTCTGACAACTTCATCTTTTGACTTTTCTGCTTACTATGGTCTAACGCAATTCTTAATTTAAATTTAGGTGCATCGTGCTGTCACAAAGGATGGCATGCATGTCGCAATGAAAATTCAGTACCCTGGTGTTGCAGATAGCATCGAGAGTGACATTGATAATGTGAAACTTCTTTTAGATTATACAAATCTAATTCCTGAAGGACTTTATCTTGAAAGAGCTATGAAGGTGCATATTTATTGTTGGTATTCCATTGTATATGATGTGTGAGCTTTGTTTATAATTCAAGCCCCCCATCACTGTTTGAAATCTGAGTCTATTATCCTCCTTTTGCTGAGTATCTACGATGGATGTTGATTTTCAGTCTTTTTATATATATACACGCATATCTTACATGCAAACTTTTCCATTCCATTTTGCAAATGTATTTGTCGAAAGCTGCATGCTTATGGCATTCTTGAATATCTGTTAGGTGGCTAAAGAAGAATTGTCTCGTGAATGTGATTATGAATTGGAGGCAGCAAATCAGAAGAGATTCCGAGATATGCTTCAGGGCAGAGAAGGATTTTATGTTCCGTTAGTCGTAGATGATATTTCAAGGAAAAGAGTGTTAACTACAGAACTTGTTTCTGGTAATTACTAGATCTCATTGATTCTTGAGTCTAATGTGTATATATGTTACTCCCTCCGTTCGTAAATATAACATCACTCTCTAAATTTAATTAGATTAAGAATGTTAGCTAAGTCAGTTATTAACACTCGATATTACCAATTTAACCTAATCATAAGCCATTATCCCCACTATCCCTCTCTTGCTTGTTATTGTAGATAAACATTATGTTATGTCATTAATATTTAGAATAAAATAGTTAATTTAGTTGATTGATTTGGTCAATTATTAATTAATTGATTGAGTCAATTAATTAGATTGATTGGGTAATTAGGGTTTGGGATTATTATTATTATGTTTTGCTAATTTAATTATTATTGCTAGTATATGTTGGGCTTAGGGTTTAGTGAGGCCCAATTCTAATTAGGTCAAGATTATATAACTAGGGTTTATTGTAAGAGTCTTGTCTAGTCATGTCTTTGAATTATGAATTGAGTTTGTGTTTGACGGCCGAAGGCCGGTGTCTCTCTCTTTGTCTCTTATGGCCGACGGCCTCTTCTCTCTTTGACCCCTCTGTTCTCTATTTCTTGTCTTCAACCCTCTAAAATCATTCTTCATTAATGTTCTTGCTTAATCTTTATTAGCAAATAGCAATTTCTGTAACACATTATTGGGGTTAATTTGGGTAAAACTTGGGAAAAATTAGAAAGTAATCTTATAATTCAGGAACAAGTTGAAATGTGAAAGTGATCTTATATTTAGGAACGGAAGGAGTATATGCTACTGAATCAGATAAGAAAACCTGCTTACTTCTTGCTGTTTCAATCATTGATGAGAATTTTATTCTTTGACAAGTGCTTTTTTAGATTACATTATAGTGAATCTGATTTTATTTTAACTGCATCTTTTCTTACTAATTAGTATTAGAGTAAAAATGAATTTTATTTAACGTGGCATGCTGTCATTTTCTATCTCTCTTTCGATGATATGGTTTAATAAGTGCAAATGATGTTTTTATTCATCCCAAACCCATGTTTGACTTGACCAAGTGATAAATATTTTGCTCCCATAATAATTCAGCTTTATCTCTGCGTATTTACTGAAGATATTTGATGTTTAAGGATTCATGCTTTTAGCTTGCCTTTGAACTATAGTTGAATTTCCATTCTTACAGGTATTACCATTGACAAAGTGGCTTCACTAGATCAGGAAACTCGTAATTATATTGGGAAGAAGATGTTGGAACTAACTTTGTTGGAGCTATTTGTTTTTCGGTTTATGCAGGTATGTTTTCCCCTGCTTTCTCATATTAGCATATACGTAGGCCATGGTTTACTGTTATGCACTGCCCTGTAATATCAATCACTGGAGCTCGTAGTTATGGGCATAGAAGATCTGACATTTATGTGCTGTTATAAGTTTCTAGTGTTTCTTGATCCGTTGCATGAAGCAACGTCATTTTATTAAACTTGTATTATTATTTACAGCGGAAATTTCCTTTTGTCAGTTTCCTTTAACTGGCAGAACTTGATGGTTTTTTACTCTTTTCTGATGCAGACTGATCCTAATTGGGGCAATTTCTTGTATGATGAAACCACTAAGTCAATCAATCTCATTGATTTTGGAGCATCACGGGATTACCCAAAAAGATTTGTTGATGATTATTTAAGAATGGTAATTTTCTGATATCCACGCTTAATGCACTTGTGATGTTTGATTTATCATCTATTCATTTATGGACGACCAAACTCAGGTTTGGGTCTATTTTTTTATGATGCTGAAATCTGGAAAATGAAATTTGTCTGTGCTTGACTGCTTGCAAATTGCAATTTGATTAGGTTCTAGCATGTTCAAATCGTGATAGTGATGGAGTCATCGAGATGTCCAAGAGACTTGGTTTCATCACTGGAAAGGAATCACAGGTGTTGTTAGATGCCCACGTTCAAGCTGGATTTGTGGTTGGAACGCCATTTGCAGAACTTGGAGGGCACGACTTCCGTGCAAAGAACATCACTCACAGCCTTTCTCACCTAGGTGGAACAATGCTGAAGCACAGGCAGACTCCACCTCCTGATGAAGCTTATAGTCTGCACAGAAAGCTTTCGGGTGCGTTTTTAGCTTGCATTAAGATTGGAGCTGTTGTCCCTTGTCGGGAACTATTGCTAGAAGTATACAAAAACCATCAGTTTGGTGAGGAAGGCAGCGAAATATCTTCAAGCGTGTCATTCTCTTCATAGGCATTATTTGTTGTGATTGGAAATATTTTTGGGATGTTAATATGCATCCAGCCTCCTTTCACGGATGTTATTAGATTATTTTTTGGGGTCCCCGCCCCTCAAAAACAAAATATCCCACTTTGGGCTCGGCCAATGCTAGAGTTTTCCCAGGTGGATTTACGTGTGATTACAATAAAATATCCGTTTTATTGATTTTCAAAGGATTCAGCTAATACGTTGTTGATGATGTTAATCCCCTAACAACGAAGCTTTCCTTTTCTTAACTGGCAACTACAGAAACAAACTTGCAATGGTGACATCAGATAAAACGGATTTGCATGCGTTACATGGCATTGCCCGACATAACAGTGTAACACAGCGCTGACGTATTCAGAAGATTGGTGGGGTAGGTTTGCTATGTAGTTGGTGATGACCACTAATTGATTTGTTTGTGTAGCCATGATGAACAATCAAGTTCCATTTCGGCGGTTCCTTTTAGTTGTAAGTGGTCCTTGATATCCCAGTGAGAATATCATCATATAAACATTGTGCTTAAGCAGGTACAATGAGCTCTTGCTCTTGTTTTCATGCCAAAAAAATAAAAAATCAATCACAGTTGCAGGCTGATTTGTTTTTTTTTTTTCCCTTCGGAAATCAGGCATCCAGTACTGATTCGATCCACTTGGGGGAAATTATTTTATATTTTCCGTATCTAACTCTAACGCAGTGTGTTTAGGAGAAGTGCGAAATGATTTTTTTTTTTCAATATGATTTTTTAGAAGTTGGTTTGGGTAAAAGTTGATTTGCGAGAAATGATTTATGTTTGGATCCGTAGTTGCAGAAGTGTTTTTTTTCAAACTACTTTTACAAACATGTTTGGATGGTGATTTTGAGAAACCAGTTTAGATGGGAACATGATATTTATTGAATAATACACAATTAAAATATTCATATATTTTCAATAATTTAAAATTACAAAATTTAATAGATTAAATTGCATAAGGTTTCCAATAATTGAAAATAAGAAAAATTTTATACATTAAAATGCATATAAATTAGAGGTCATGTCTATCACATTACATTTAGATGATTCAATTCCATAATTAATTGTATCAAAGATCTTCTACAATCGATCTCGAATCCTGTCACGGATACAATTCATGCGAGCAGAAGATGATGAAAAAATTTTTGATGATGAAGCCTCTTGATTTTGATGACAATTATCTTCATTTATCAAACTTTCATCTCCATCAGCTTCTTTAAAACGAGTGTTAGACTGAGAATTCCTTCTGATGAAGTTATGTATAGTCATTGTTGCACAAACCAATCGAACTTGTGTTGAAAACTCATATTTACGCATTTTCTGTAAGATTTCGAATCTGTTTCCACACTCCAAAAGTCCTCTCTATAGTGCATCTCAAACTTGAATGATAATCAGTTCAAAAAAAAACTTGAATGATAAAAGTTAAATGTTTCATTGTCATTCTCAAAGGCAGACTGACGTCTGAATTTTGGAAGGTGATAGCGCTCACGTATATATGGACCAAGATATCCTATAGGAGTTGGATACTCGGCATCAACCAAATAATACTTCCATAATAAATTGTGAAATGATAAATTCCATGAAATTAATGCAAATGTAAAAGAAAGACATAATCATTGAATTGAAATTGATAAAAAAATTGTCTTCACGTGGATGGGGAAAATTCATGGTTTATCCAAATAAACTGGTTGGTGAAACTCCAAATTGGAGTTTCTCAAAAACCAGTTTCTCAAACTAGTTTATCTAAATAAGCTGGTCAGAAATAAGCTGGTCAGAAATAAACAGGACTCAAACATGATCAAAAACCCAAAAACTATTTATGTAGCCCACATTCTATAGAGTCAAAAGTTGGTTTGGGTCCTGATGAAAATCGAGGTGGCAGAAAATTGGTTGAACGAGAGTGTTATGTATTGGGCACATAAGAAAAAGAATTTAGTCCTCGTTTCTTTCATCAATTTTTTAGATAGTCCTTGAAATTTTAAAATTTTGCGTCACTAACTTTATTCAAGTCCAAGATGTTGATATGTACGCAAAAACAAGAGGACGGCGAGAAGGGTAGCTTTCTGGGCCTAATATGAAGAATGGAGGGGGGGCAAGATGGGGTCGAATTGGGGATTTATTTTTTTTTTTAACCATAGAAATGGGGGATTGGTGTTTAAGGAGATGTAATTCCCAACACTCACGCGGCAGCGGCTAGCCCGCACCATAAGGTCTTTGTTGGATGAAGTTATTTTTTGAGGGAGAAAAACAAAATGAAGAACCTCTATCAACAAAATTGGGTTCTTCAACGGCCGAATGTTACATAAAATTGTACTATGATCAATGTTTTAAAATGAATTAAACTTTATGACAAATTAGTTCATTGAATTTGATGGATCAATACAGTCGAAAATAGAACAAAGAGGACTATCCCTCAATGATTATTTTTTGATTTGATTATTCAAAATCACGAATTTAAATAAATCTGTGAGAAAAATGTAAAATCGGATCATAAACTCGAATTGTATATTCGTAAGAATTTACCTTTATAAATAAACACATGTTTAAAGTAAGAATAATGTGACTTGAATATATTTTAAATATAAATAGTTGATATTAACTAAATCTTCATATTTTATCAACCTCATGATTTTTTTTAGGAAATCTATATATAAATTCATTGAATATGGTTTTTTTACAGACATTAAATATGGTTAAACAAAAAGAATCAAAACGAGTTTCAGAGTAAGTTAACACATTTTTTCATAAGTAGAAAACAAAAAATAGATAAATTTAACATGTAAACTCGTTAGCTTTAATTGAGTTTAGGGATAATAAATAGATAGATATGTAAACTCGATAAAATCATTAATTAAATTTGAAATAATAATAGCTAGGATTTACTATCACCATTTATGGGGAGTGCTTTGCGTTACTCCAATGAAACAACGAAATCACTGTGGCTCTACAAGAAACACCAATCACTGATGGCTATGCCAACAGCTGTTCGCACTTCGCACCACGAGATGAGAGAAAGCTACCTTGCCACTTGCACCCCGCTCTTCAATTTACCTAACAATTTTATCGTCTTTTTAAATATACCACGTATTGTCTCTTTTTCATTGAAACTTACTTTCTCAGTCCAAACAAAAACGTGCAAGTATTTACTTATTTTCCCTGGCCATAGAAAAGGAGGGAACGTATTTTATTATTCTCTGAATAGACACATAAAATTATCCTTCCATTGTCAAATTTATTATTTTCTGTAAGCACATGAAAGCGACATGACTTTGTCCCTTTATGACCTTGTTGGGCTAAGTGTCGCGCCGGTTGGTAACATGCATACTTAATCAGTCTAAACGGTGAACTGTTCTCGCTTAAAGCCAAAACCTTCGACACTGATTATCTTTATTATTTGAAAGATAATCACGGCACCATAACACACTATACTTTAAGCTCTGAGCTCCTAAATCGAGATCGAGAGCAAAATAGAGTGAGATAGAGATGGAAATGAAAGTGATTTTGGTGGCCATTGCCTTTGCTTGCTGCATTTCCTGTGTTTTCTCAAGTGGATCTGAGAATGAGACGCATTCTGCGTTTTCTTACTTAGAGAATGATGTGGTCGCTGCAAAAGCTTCTTCTGCTCCTCAACCTCTCGTGATTCCTCTCACTCTCATTCAAGGAGCTGCTTCTAAAGGAGCTGGTAAAAAAGATCTATTTGCTTTATTTTCTTTTTTTTTTTTTGGTCATTTCTATTTCTGCTCGTTACTACTTTTTCTGATCTCTCTCTTTTGAAAGAAGTAAATTCGTGTAATTATTTAAATATTTGATTATTGCCTTTGACCGTAAGATTTGCCCGCCTTTTATGCTCTCTTTAATTTAATTTTTTAGTAGTGGATTAGCTGGTTGAGAACTTTAGACATTAATTGTCCGTTAATTATTATTTTGCTTTCGTAGTTTTCACGTGAAACACTTCTTTTTTTAAAGTATGTGGTTCCTTGTAACTGGAGGAATGAACTTTTGTAAAGAGACAGAAAATAAAACAATATGATTAAGTAAACTTCACTCTCTTTTTGTCTCACAATCGATTTTTGTTTGTTTATTGAACTTTAACTGATTCTTGAGTCCTGACAGTACGTGCTTAACATAATGAGGGGCCACCTTTTTTTTAGATTATCATAGCGTGTTTTATACTGCTGTTTAGTTGCTCAATCCTTGCTTAATTACATTTGTTAAAATAATCTTAACAAGGCCTGCTTTAGGGTGGAGAGTGACCTCTTAATTTAGTGGGTTTCAGATATGATAACTAAAGTTTGTGCTGTTGTCTATTTTGCCAGTCTGTTTGGATGGAACACTGCCTGGTTATCACTTGCATCGTGGATTTGGATCTGGAGCTAATAGTTGGCTCATTCAACTGGAGGTATGTGAAAAAGATTTCAAGTAGTAATCACCATGTTTTTCAAATTCAATATCCAACTTTTTAATTTTTAAGGCTTATATTTTAATATGCTTTACGGTATTATGGCCCTCTAGTGGGCTATATTGAAAATTTGGGTCTAGAGCTGACTGTTTGTCATGCTATGCTATACGTGAGTAGTTGAGAAGCTGACTGACTTAGCTGTGCTTTGCTGCAGGGTGGAGGATGGTGTAATACCATTAGGAATTGTGTTTTTAGGAAAACCACCCGTCGTGGTTCCTCAAATCACATGGAAAAGGAAATACCATTCACAGGAATTTTGAGCAACAAAGCTGAAGAGAACCCTGGTTTGTTCCCTTCACCATATTATAATGCATATCTTAATTACATTTTGTGTTGAATTTACAGTCTTGGAGATTGCTATGCATAAGCATGTATGTTTGGTATTGTCATTTTTTAATTTTTTTTTTTTTTTTTGCATATTGTGCACAGATTTTTTCAACTGGAACAGAGTCAAAGTACGGTACTGTGATGGAGCATCATTCAGTGGGGATAGTGAGGACAAGGTTAGTGGAGCACCCCTTTCCTTTTTTTTCATAGTTTAAATCTAGCTGTGTTAACTGCCGAGCACAGTGCCAGAAAAAACGCTTGTTTGTTGCTGATGCATTCAGTAAGCTGGGAATTTAGTAGATCAAATCTGCATTTGGTTGTGTAATAGCCACATGCATCTCTTGCAATTGACTTTTACAGTACAGCCGTTCAATGTTATTATTACAGAAAATGTTATTTAGTTCTATGTTGCATTATTGAATTAATAGAAGATTTTGGTTCTCCTTCCAGAGTGCACAACTTCAATTCAGAGGACAAAAAATATGGCTGGCTGCAATGGAGGAGTTAAAGGCCAAGGGAATGAAGAATGCTAAACAGGTTTGGCATTTATCTCAGTATGGTGATTTAGTCATTATATTTATGGATGGTGATTCAGTATTCTATATCAGGCCCTTCTCTCTGGATGCTCTGCGGGTGGCCTGGCATCCATTATACATTGTGATGAATTCCGGAGCATGTTTCCTAGATCTACCAAAGTAAAATGTTTGAGTGATGCGGGGCTTTTTCTTGATGCGTAAGATAATTTTTGCTTGGTGTGTTACCTAGTGTGTGCCTTTCTTATGTTAGATTTCACTGATGATATATTGAATAATGTAGAATTGATGTATCTGGCGGGCGCACACTGAGGAATATGTTTGGAGGTGTTGTTAAATTACAGGTAGTTTTCATTTGGTAAATTGATTTCAAACGAATTTGATATCTCTAGAATATGTGTTATACTAAGCTTGAATTTGAAAGCATTAGCTTCAACCTTGTCAACAAACGCTTTCATTAGTGGCTTCACTTAGATAAGAAAAGGAAAAGTATGAAAATGTCATTTCATATGTTTCTGAATGTAGGAAGTACAAAAGAATTTGCCAGCAAGTTGTCTCAACAAACTGGATCCAACTTCGGTAATTCTCTTATTTCGGATGAGTCACCATTCAGTACATGATATTATATAGACATGCACAATTTTAACAGATGGGCTTTTTTCAGTGCTTCTTTCCTCAGAATCTGATCAACCATATTACGACCCCTTTATTTATACTCAATGCAGCCTATGACGCATGGCAGGTAAATTCAATTAATATACTCTTTCTCTATTGTTCTGCAGGAACCACTTCTCTCTACTCATTTCATGCTCATTTTTCCTCCCTTTTTCTTATCTGTGCAAGAAAAATTATAATTTTACATTACCTAGTTTCCTATGACGTCAAATTAAATGTCTAGTAGTAGTTAATACTTCAAAGTTCCATTTGTCCGTGCTTTGCCATCTTATCTTTTACCTAAAATTTATGTGGCTGACCAAGTTACTGACCAGGGAGAACAAAGTTCATGATTATTTGTGGACTGCTTTACAGCTTCTATTTTGGTTGTAGGAACCTGACTACTACTACATATTTATGACTTAGACTAAATCACTTGTGATTAATTTTTATCAGCTTCAAGCCAGTTTAGCACCGCCTTCAGCTGACCCCCATGGCTCTTGGAATAACTGCAAATCAAACCACGCAAATTGTGATTCATCTCAGATTCAGTTCCTCCAAGGTGTCTTTAATTTCTATAGTATGAATTACGTGCTGTGATTGATTCATATATTTAATCTGTCCGATTTTCTCCTAATGTTTAATTTTTTGGTTAATCAGACTTCAGAAATCAAATGCTTAAGGCTTTGAATGGTGTCTCTTTGACATCTCAAAGTGGATTATACATAAATTCTTGTTTTGCCCATTGCCAATCTGAGAGACAGGATACTTGGTTTGCTGATGACTCTCCCTTAATCAAGAACAAGGTATGCCCGAGGCTGATTTCGTGCTCTTACAACTGTGATATTGCATTATAATTTTATTAGTAAAATTGTAAGGCGAAGTATCATATTAGAACTATGTAGTCTCATTAGGTCTTAAATCAATTTGTCTTTTTTGTTAGGGTAACCAAAATTATTTAAAAGATTGACAAAGAATACAATCTTCATAGCACCATTTCTTCAAATTTTAGCATTTATCCTGGCCTGGGATTTTAGATTACCTACAGTTTTAGTGAACATTTGTCATGCATCACGCTGTGAGTCTTCAAGTATGCAAGATATTGTTGTTTTCTTCTAAGAGCCCAAACCACAGTTTCATACGTATCAAATAGTGCCTTGATTTGACTGTGGACGCAAGTTTGCTGACTCCAAAACTTCAGCTCAGGTGGCCCCATATGTACTTTTATTTAAGAAAATGATTTTGTATATATTTTGCTATGCAGCCAATTGCAATAGCTGTTGGAGACTGGTATTTTGATCGGCAAGCCGTCAAAGCTATTGACTGTGCATACCCCTGTGACAAAACCTGCCATAACCTGGTTTTCAAGTGAGTGAGATCTTGCTGCCTCCTCATATCGTAACCTCATATATATTGATATCACTCTTGTGATCGCCATTTGGGTGTTGTAATACTCATTAATTATCATGGAAAGACCATTCTTTGTTGAATTATTTAAATAATTGATTTTATCATTATTTTCACTGATAAGTCTTGCCTGAGATTTATTGGTGAACTTCATTTGTCTACTACTTTTTGCCCCACAAAAAGTTTAATTTGAAGATACTACATATTCCCCGTGCCAATTTTTAGAAAAGGCGATTGGCATTTTTATGTGAACCCCACCTTTTTGTTTAGACGAAGGTTGAAATTCAAGTGACAGTATAGAAACTGACGTGGAATAACCTCAGTCTTCCCATGCTATGACTTGAAACCAAAAAATAAAAGCAACAGTCTATCTTGTCCAACTTCCCTGCGAGACTGAAATTTAAAATCCTCCGTTGCAGTGTGGATGTATCTACCCCAGCAGGCTCACAGTCAACAAGGTTGATCCTTTCCCCTTAGTGAATAATGTATTCTCTCCAATTCATTTGAAACTGTAATGAATCATCCATCTTTATCCCTTGCAGTGATGGCATATTTTCCTCAGTAGATCCCCAGTCCTCGAGGTTTTACTTAATCCCATTCCTATTACCTTGTTTCAAAACCCTGTGGGATTTTACTAAAACTCTCGTTCTTCCTCCTTTACAGTGACGATACAACGTATGCTATGGTCTTCTCCTGCTCTCCGAGGTTGACCTTGAACCCTCTATTTATGCTACTTGCCTATTCCTTGTCGACTTCTTGCTCCTTTTGCAAAATGTAGACCCTCTTTTTCTCCTTGCTCTATCCATTCTAGCTGTTCCCCCAACATAATATCAAACATGCTGAAAATGTCTTATGCTTCTTGTCCTAGGTCCATTTTAGCTAAGCCAAATTGTAAATGAGAGGATTCATTGCATAATCAGCAATGATTTATTAACTTTGTAGTTTGTTGGACTTGAAAAAACAAGGAGGCTGTTAGTGTATTGAGTAAGGAAAAAGTATTTAAAATCTTTGTGGATGGTGACTTTTAACTGGAGAGTTACGCGTGACAAGATATTCATGAGTATTGAAATTCACTATATTGAACTTCCAGAAAGTCAGTCCTCTGATGCGCGGAAAAGCTTGAGCAGAAATTAAGACATTGACTTTAACGGTAACCTAAAGAGGCGATTAAAACATGCATAAAATGAAGTAGGTAAGTAATGTGAAATGGGCGTTGGCAAGTCTGTACTGTGAAGGATATATTAGTGATTTAGTGTTTTTTTTCAACCGACAGCTAAGCTCGTAGACTAAAATGTGGCTAGATCCATCGTAAAGAATTTATATGAAGATTTTTTTGTTAACATCAAAATCAATGAAATGCCCATCAAATGAATAAACTAGGCCCAATCTGCTTCTCACCTCCATACATTTGTCTGGTTCCCATGCCCTCTTATTGACCAGCATTTAAGCTTAAGCTTCAAGAGAGGGTCGGGTCATTGGTCATTCTAGTGATCCTGATTTTCCAAAGCTTCCTTTCCTAATTGACATTTGCATGACGAAGAGGAGCATCTAAGCATATTCCAGCTTTCACTTGTGCACTCGTCAGTTTCAAATTTTAACATGTGATCGACGTACCACGCTAAATTAGACATTTGGTCCGCTGGTCCTCCCAGAGGAAAGTTCTATGTCACAAATAAATTCATGAAAGCACCACACCAACCGACTGTTTTTGGGGTTAATGCCCTATTGATAATATCTTTGCTAATATATTCAATGCATCATGGTTTATTCCCTTTTTCTATTAAGCATATTATTTGTACATCACACGATATTTGAAAAAATTCACACAATTCGCTATCCACATCTTTATAAATTTTCTTTTACAATAGCATGATAATATTCATAGTTTGGTATGGAAATGCTCTGTAATCATATCGTTTTGGCCATCTAGTTTTAGATTCTCACTCAAATAAACTTCCAAAGTTTCGCAAGCTTGACATTCATGTATTGATGTTTAGAGGACCAATTGCTGGAATTATATAAAAAATGTACTTCCTCATTCGTGGGAAATCAACATTAAAGCAGAGCATAAGAAAACTTCACAGAAAACACCCCTAAAAATGATTGAAATGCAGCATCTTTACCATGAAAAAGAAGATACTAATATGGCTATGTTGAAGAAATATGTGAAGTTTACAATTTACACAAGCGGCAGAGACTAAAGTGAGATTGCCTCTTTGATAAACACATAACTCTCGTATTTGCTCTAACAAAAACATATATAATTGTTGCACACACAGTTCCCATCAGGAAGTGAACTTCTCCCTACTCTCCCTCCAGGGGAAAATGAATATCTCACACGAAATGAAGTAAATGAAAATTCGAAATTCAGATTCAGTGATATCTGAAATCAGCAGCTTAAAACACCCCAGATGTTCCAAACTTGTCACACTGCTTCCATTGGTCTTCACTCTGCTCTCTCCTCTACCAGAATAATGGTCCTATTTTCAACCATTATCTCTATATACACAGTGACAACATGTGGAGATGTACAGAGGAAAAGTGACAAGCACTCAAAAACCCAACGCTCCAACAGGGACAAGTTAACCAAAAAAAATCTTACTAATACAAGATAAAAACCAGCATAATCATCACGGACGGTGACACAAGAAAAGCTCATATACATGAATCTGGATGGCATTCAAAAAACCAGCAGTCAAAATATGTATTTGGATGTAGATGCCACAGCCACCGCCTGTGCCCACACTTTAAGCCGAGCCTTCACATCTCGCGGGTCATCACCTAAATTTTGAGAAACAAATCATTAAGACAAAAAAATCAACACTAACTAAAATCATTCCCCTTAAGAACACAAATAATAATCTAATTCACCAAAAAGTACTCATGGAATTAAATGATCATACCAGGAGTGGAGATGCGCCAATTGGCTATGGGAGAGTTGCTACCACTACTAGTAGTGTACATGTCAAGTGTGGAATTAGACATAGAAAGATGAGAAGGAATCTCTAACATCCTCTCATGTTCCAACTCAAACCCCAAATCTCTGCAAGCTTTAATTTCCTCCAAGTCCATACATAGTGACCTTCTCCCACCTTTAGGCCTAGTTATCACTTTCACCCCATCACTCTCTCCATGACTAAATTGCTCACCTCTCTCCATCAACATCCACATATTCATATTCATATTCATATTCATATTCCTTCTCCTACTCCTATTCCTACTCTTCATCCTCTTCTTCTTCTTTTGTGCCTCATTCTCACTTGCATACTCCTTCGCCGCCACGTGGCTTTTCTCCACCGCGCCGGTCGCCGGCAAAGAGTAACAGCCGTTAGATTCGTTGTCAGAGTCAGATAATTCACCGTCGGCATCTTCACCGTCGCCGCCTTCGAAGCTTTCTATGGACAAACGAGACACGTGCATGGCCATGTCATTATTAACATCACCGACATCATCGTTGTCTTCGAAGCCGCACGTGGTGCTGCTTGCACAAACGGAAAGGCGTGACATGTTATGTGGATGTGGATGACGATAGAGGTCGTACCCATCTTCTATATCGTAATCGAAATCTTCGTCTTGTATGGATGAATGGATGGTTGTGGTGTCATCAGAAGCCATAGATCACTTTTGTTAGATTAAACAAACAAAATATTTTTAAGGTTTCTGCTTTGGAGGAAGCTGAGAGAAGTTGAGTGAGTGTGTGTGAGCAGAAAACAGGGAAGGTAATTGTGAATCATACGTTTCTCAGTTCATATGATATATATAAGTAATAGCAGAAGCAGGCACAGATCTTATCAACTACCATATTTATTTCCAAACTTTGTATGCTCCTCTTCCTCTCCCGTTATTTTTTTTAAATTTTTTTTGACGGTTTTATTTTCCGTATTGGAATAGATTGTGCCATTGTTTTGTCGCTTATGAGGGATGGTATGGTAATAAAATATGGTGGCATTCAGCAGCAGATTGTTTACTTAACGAGGTGAATGGATAGGACAAGGATGAAAGTGACAAGCGAAGCATTGTGTTGCATAGAATATGAAAAAGTGATTTATTTTTCAATTTGATTTAAGTCACGTTGAAAATGAGTTAAATTATATAATAAGATTTATATTTAAATTAACTGTGAAAAAGTAACTTATAAATAACTTATTTTTATAAGTTAAATTTTGTATGTTTAAATTAGTTGTAATTAGATGTGTAAAATAAGTTAAAATGTGTGAGATTCATATTATAAACTACTTATAAGCTGAAAATAACTAATTTTTTCTACTTATGAAATAAATTACTTATTTTAAATAAGTTAAAAGTAAAAATTAAGTTCAGCCAAACATCTTAAAAAGACAATCAGTTTTTAAAATAAACTACTTAGAAAGTAGGGTAATAAGATAAGAAGCTTAGCGTGTGAAAGATAAAGATCAGCTCATCTAATTGGATTTCAAGTGTGTGAATTATGAATGAAGCGCTGATTTGACGCGGAGATTAGGGACGAAACTAACAATTAATTAATGTTGATAAGCTAGGATTAATTAAAATTAATGCTTAAGAGAAGAGAGAGGACACGTAGCAACCTAATAGCCCTGGCAATAGATGAGATTAAAGGCAGTAAGGATAGTGACAAGTGAGTTGGGCTCCAATCATCCAGCCAGCACAAAAACAAAAAAGACGCTCATTTTTCGAGGATTTGTACCCTTTCATTGCCATTGGCTCGATCGATGTTCTGCGGGCAAAACCTTTCCCTACTTCCACGTGCCACCCTGGTGATGTAATTACGCCATCTTCTCCAAACCCTGTCTTATTTTTAATACTATTCTATTATTTATTATTTTTAATTTCCACTCCTATCCATTTATAAAAGACTAAAGTTGTATTTTTTTTATCCAAAATATAAGAGCTCATCTAACATTATCTTCTCATTTAATAAGTTTTTTCTTACCTTGTCATTAACTCTCTTTTATATTTATTAATATTTATGTATTTCTGTATTTTAAAAGTGTCATAATAAATGGAAGCAATATTGGAGAAAACATATTAACTACAAATATTCAACTAACTTTCACATGTTTTCTTAACAAAACGTGTTTTAACGATTGGTTTCTTATATTGTGGACTGGTAAGTTAATTTATCTATTGAAGGTCATTTTAATTTGTATTTACAACTTAGTTTTCTATTATGAGGAAAACCTTGCTGTGGGGTTTCTTTTCAAAGATAAACCGTCATTTGGATTGAAACGAAATTAAGATGAGAGAGTCGATAGGAATAGGGATATAGTGAACGTGGAGATAGACTTGTGGTGAGTTTGATTGCTAAGCAACATAAAAACACGTGGCTTTTGAGGGATGCGAGCAACGCATTATATTGAACACATTATTGAATAAACTAGCAGTGTGACCCGCGCGTTGCGGGGAGCATTATTTTCATTATCTTGAAAAGTATTAAAGCTTATAATAATCTCTTATAACCAATTGAAGCATTTTGCATAAACGTACACTGGAAATAAAATAGTTATTCATGAACAGAGTGTTAATGGAAAATCATAATGTTAGGTTATATTAGATGACTAATAATAGTAGAAGAAGTGATAAACAAATAATTTAACACTCTGTTAAACCCGCGCGTTGCACGGGAGCATTATTTTCATCAACAGTAGAGCATATAACAATTTCCTATAACTGTTGAACATTATATATGTGGAGATTCACAATGGAAATAAAATAGCAATGACAACTTAAAGGGTTTTTTTTATAGAAAAACATAATGATAATAAGTATTTTTAGGCTTAAAAATGATAGGTTTAACAGA
The DNA here is from genome assembly GCA_029929735.1 of Mimosa pudica. NCBI lineage: Eukaryota > Viridiplantae > Streptophyta > Magnoliopsida > Fabales > Fabaceae > Mimosa > Mimosa pudica. The sequence continues at coordinate 17,440,703 of JAKELP010000013.1, read as the reverse complement.
TGAATAATGACGAAGACGACTAAAAGAGTTCCTCTCGCTTCGCGTGGTTAAGAGAAGCAAATGAAACACACATTATCAAATATAGAGTTATTACTAAAATAAAGCTAGATGGAATTTTTATGCGTTTTTTTTAAAAAAAATATAAGATACATGAAAGCATAAAAAGTGAGAAAGATTAGTGTAGTAAGGTATATTTGATTCAAGCATATTGTTCCCCGCGCTGCGCGCGGTTAAAATAAATATATGAAGGGTACATTCATTAATTAATATAGAGTGTAAATTAAACTAAAATACGAATAAATTATATTAAGGGCAAAAAAAAGGTTATAACCAACGAATTGTATTTGAGCATAACATTGCATTGAAAACTACCAAAGAGCATGGTAAAATACAGAGAAATGACAACAAAATGACATCATATTCATGCAAGATAATCCTTCGGCTGGTCTGTTCCCGTAGTTCTCTCACTCTCCTGATCTCTTCCTCCTCTAACCTCTCTTTCTTTTGGTAGGCATTTTAAATACCTACCAAAATCTGCAACCTACGGCATAAGCTATCTTGAAAATCTCAAATTCTGCAATGCCTTACACAAAGATCTCATCATAGAAATTTAAGAGAAGTAGAAGAAATTCACAATCATCACACTGACAAGTGTAAAATGAACTAATGATATATGATAGTTTCAACTCAAAAGTTAAAACTATGTGGTCAATCATAGTTGTGTCTTCAAGGGAAAAAGAATTCCAAGAAACTCAGTCCACAATTTTGAATAAATCTATCGTTACATACCTTCTTTGTCATCGTGGCAGAAAACAGAAATGTTCTTCTCTCTTTAGGGATATTTAAGAGAATCTCATTAAGAGATTCCTCAAAATCCTGATTCAACAACCTATCAGCCTCATCTAGGACCTGTTTAAAATGCAGAAAATTAAACATTTCAAAATAAATAATACAGAATTCAAAATATCTGGTAAACAACAGCATATATGGGAGGTCTATGTAATTTTGACAAAGGGCAAAGGTGCACCCAGTAGCATGGTAAATTCAAAATGGTGCATCTAGTAGCATACTAAATTTGAGGGTGCAAATTTAGCAGTTATAACATGAAATGGGGCAAATTTAGCAGTTATAACATAAAATGGGGCAAATTTAGCATCCCGTTAAAAATGACAAACCACTGTTACTGAGAGGTGGGTTCAATAAGTTTTTAATTGACATGACATACAGGTGGCATGACAATGTGACAATAGTTTGCATTTTGAATAAAAAGAAAAATGGAAATTTGAAGAACGCTTAAATTTGAAGACACTTGCATATGAACTTTGCAGAACTAGCAGTAACATAAAGAAACACAGCATAAAGAACTAGCAGCAGCAGCATCAGAAAAGCTCGAAAAATGAAAATTGGTGGTGATAATTAATGAAGATGCACCTCTCAGTAACACTGGTTTGTCATTTATAACGGAATGTTAAATTTGCCCCATTTTATGTTATAACTGCTAAATTTGCTCCATTTTATCTTATAACTGTTAAATTTGCACCCTCAAATTTAGTATGCTACTAGATGCACCATTTTGAATTTAACATGCTACTGGGTGCACATTTGCCCTTTTGACAAAATGGGGGGAAGGTCATTGTTTATGACTCAAATATTAATAAACATTAGCTAAAATGAGAAAACTTAAGTCCATTCACCAAAATCAATTATCTACATCGCAACAAAAATCTGGTAGAACTATATCTGGTTCAAAGAAATAATGCATAGTAAAAACAGAAAAATTGCTCTATTAGGGTGTTCCAAGTATGTATCCCACTCTTCACTCAATCTATAAGCCTAAAAGAATCTCCAACCAAAAGACACTGTCAAATATTCTGTATAGCCAATGATTCATTCCCAGGGCCAATGGCCTACAAAACCAACTACAATGAGAAGGAATGAAAATTTCAGTGCCCGCATCTCACTTTCATCCATTTCCACTTAGGCATCAAACTAAACAGCACAATCACTCCTACCTTCCCCCACTGCCCATTCTATTGGCACAATTCCACACCTACCAACTTTAGAGTTCAGTTTCCTTTTAACAGCAGACATATGAGCAAATAGAGAAAGTGAAAATAATCTAAATCAGAACATGGCAAGAGATGGGCAAAAAAATACTTACGCCATATAACATGTATCCGCCCCCAACATTGGCAGCAGAAAAAATAGTTGCATGAGCACTAGATACAGAATCCTTCCCCAGAGGGGGCAGAGAATCTTTTTGATCACCATCCAGCTGAAACAAACGTAATTTACTAAAATCCTCATGAGCATAATGAAGTATGTCCTAGAAGCTGCAAATCATATATGTAGGTAAATGAAAAACACTCTCCCAAGCATTTTATCAAATACTTGGTAGGCAGTAGCACATAAAGATATAAGCAAAGGGAAGATACAAGCATTTTATCAAACACTTGGTAGGCATTTTATCAAACACTCTCACAAGCATTTCAACTAATCAAGGTAGATCCACAAGCACTATAAAGTTGTAATCCAAGTGTGAAACCAACAAATGCTTCCCTCACGTTACTCGTTCAAACAAAAAAGGTAGAAACAGAGAAGATGAAACAAAATCACAAAGAACTAAGTACAGAAATTTTTGCCAGTCATTGCTTTTCTTGTACAAAATCACAGAAATGATACAATCAAAGAACTAAGTACAAAATCACAAAACTAAGCATTTGATGTATCGAACACTCTCACCTCCTTATAAATGATACGATCATCAGCCATTGCTTTGTATGAAGATGAGAGGAAGTACTACACGACCAACCAAATGGAACTGCCTTGCAATGAACAACTTCTGCATCAAATAGGGAGGCTTAAATAGACCAGGCTTTGCACTTTTCTTGCTTCCTCATGACAGCGACGTGGCCAACCAAACTAAGATTATACAAAGATATGGTAAAACTTCAACCAACCATCTGACATAATTGATATATAATATAATATTAATAATAATATTTAATCTGATATATTAAAAAAATATCTTCTTCAAATCTATGTAGTACAAAAAAAATCGTTTTCTGCTTCATTGAATTCAACTTGTATCACTTTCTTCTCTTATGGGAACGGCTCCAATCAAATTAACATCTACATCTACTCTTCACTTAAATCATAGGTAACAAAGCTCTACCACCATAGTTGAGCCAGCTCTAACAAAATAGAATGGTTGAATAGACAAAATCACCAACTTAACTTGCAATCTTCTGGAATAAAGGACACTGACAGCGACAACACAAACCTACCATGATATTATCAATCTTTGACCTATAGCTAATTAGACCAGAAAAATAATAAAAGAAGGAAAAACTACAAATCTAACAACAACACAACATACTCATCCGAAACTAATGTCTAGATAACATAGCTATAGGAGCTAAATAACAGTGAAAGAAGAATTGGGAAGGAACTTGAGACACCAGATTTATATGATATAAGATAATGAATGGAGTTGCCTTGGGCTTTGGGATGTGAAACTATGTGGCGCGTGGGTTATGAACCCTACACAGTGGCCCCTCCTCATCCCACCTTCCTCATCCCACCTTCTGCCCAGCTCCTTCACATTTCACATCTCATTTTTTTTTAAACCTGGAATTCATTTCATACCAAACCAGAGCAGTACAAAAAGTTGACCTTCTCCTTGGTCAGATCAACAACTACTACACCATGTATGTTAGATGGAGATAAATTTAAGGGAAAATTAATTTGAGGTCCCTCACAAGGGACTTAATAATAGAAAAGTCCCAAAAGTTGAAAATATTAGGTTTTGCTTGGATGAGAGGAAAATGGGAGAGGAAGGAAAATGGGGAGGGAAAAGGGGGCAAGGGAGAACATTTCCCCCTGCTTGTTAGGAGAGAAAATGGGAGAGGAAAGAAAATGGGGAAGGAAAATAGTGTGGGTCCCATGCCCCATTTTCCCCCCAACTTTTCCTCCCAAAATGGGGGATTTTGGGACAAATTTATTTTTCCACTCTCTACCCTTCATCTTCTCTTTTCACAACACGCTAGGCTCCATTCCCTCTTCATCAGGTATCTTCCTGCTCCCATTTTCACATCTTCCTGCTCCACTCATGTCTTCATCACGCGCAGCGCAGATGATTATTGTATTCTTTGGCTCATACGTGAAGGATCTTCAAGATAACAAACGTTCGTAGAAAGATGTGAGAGGAGCTAGAAGGCTGAAAGTTTCGATTTTTATGTGCCACCTGAATCGATCAGAAGAAAACTATAGCCTTTGTCTTCTAATTTATTTTACCAAAATGTAGCCATTATGGCATATATAAAAATCAACCAAACATTTTAACTAGCAAAAACTGAACCAAGTTTGAAGAAAATCAATCACCGCCTTTTTTCTTTGTCTTCATAATCAAATTATATTTGAATTGAATAATAAATTATTATATTTATTCCCTTAATTTAATTTAATTTCAAGAGATGTTTCACTTGTTGCCTTATTAGAAAAATAATTTTTTTGTTAAAATATATAGATTTCTTACAAAAGTGTTTACAATTAGGGTATTTTAGTCATTGTGATATAGACCTTGGGTGAAGGGGTGGGTGGGGTGTATTTTTTTATTAAGGCTAGGGGTAAAACTGTCTTTTCACTTTTCAAATATATTAAAGTGAGGTCCCTTGGGACCCTACATTAATATTTTCAACTTTTGGGACTTTTCTAGTATTAAGTCCCTTGTGGGGGACCTCAAATTAATTTTCCCTTAAATATTTTAATTTAAATTGTTTCATGATACACAAATGCTAAGAAAGAACTACATTACTCCGGTAACCTTTCGTCCAGCACAGACTTAAGCCATTTATAATGGCCAACAAATTATTCAGCGATGACTTGCGCGCGGCACTTCAATCTTTCTACTGCAGGCCATTCCGATCCCTATTTTAAATTATTAGTGTTTTATTTGGATTATAGTAATTGAGATTAGCTTTTATTCTAATTGTTTTTTCATTCAAGACAACAACGTAAAAATATAAATGCGACTTGTATTAGATATATTTTAATTTAATGAAAAAAAGTCGGTTTGCAAAAAAAAAATTTAAATAGTAAAATCTGTCGAAGTCAAAATCTATAACTAATTATTTGTGTTGCTTTCTACCCAACTTAGTTGAAATTAGAAATAAGAAATGAATTTGGATGCCTGAATATTGTTGAGCCATCTTTTAATTAAATAAGAATATATCTAGTCTTCTCATGAGTGGTGTGGCAAGCTAAACCTGTGGCCGATAAATAATATAAAGGGAGAATTTCAAATAAGGACCAAAATAGAGAATTAATTTCATTGAAGGACCAAAACTTTCTGAAATTTCTCTGCAGGACTTTGGTCCTTAAATGAAATAAACTTATTGTTGGAAAAGACTGAAAAGTCCTTGGTTAATCAGCACTCTCCTTTGTCCTCCCTCACTAGAAGTTTGAAGCCGACGACGATCTCCCTCATCCTCAACGCAGTGAAATTTGGCCTCATCCTTTGACAGAAATTCCATTTGAGCTCGAAATCAAAGGTCTGGATTTCCTAGTCTCGTCAATGTGTCTCTATTGTTGAAATCTGGTTTGGTTAGTCTTGAATCAATTAGATTTGTCCATTCTTTCTACCTTAACAGCCGGATGGTTTAGAGAGTTGATGTTCATTTTTCCTCTGTTTTTTGAGCGTTATTATGTGTTGTATAGCATTTCTGAAATTCTAATTTTTGAAGGACCCTGAAGAGTATGTGTTATTGAGAATCATCATATTGTTTGAATGCTTGTATGTTAAATTACAAAAATCTTTCACCTTGTGCTAGCCGAACGGAATTGAAGGAAGAAGAAGTTATAAGTCTAATTTGGGAATTTAAAATTCTGTTTCTGTTTTGGGGAAAAATATTTCTCCTTCTTGCCTTGCTCAACGAAGAACTAGAGAATAATAACGAAGAGGAATTAGAATTTTGGTTTGCATTAAAAAATTGTTATATGTAGCTGAAGTTTTGAAGATTTTAATTGTTCTCTATTTTTTAAAGCCAAATGAAATACACAAAGGAAAACATTGCTCAAATTGTTATTGGTTTCTTCCTGTTGACATGCTAATAATAGAAGTAACAAATTACTTTTGAGGAATGAAGAATGGGGGGTGCATTTGAAAACTAAGTTGGAATTTGGTTTGTTGTCCCTCTTTATCACAGTTGATAAGTATTACTATTGTTTTGTTAGGTTCTTTTGAATGACCTTGGGTTTGCAAAATGGTTAATATATATAATAGTATAAATATAAAATGGTATATTGAAAAACAATGTGCTTATTTGTTTTGAGCTAATTCCTTCTTTTATATGTGTTCCAAATACTTGATTATAAAAGCGCAAAGAACCAAACTGAGAAAAACTGGAACTTAGGTTTTGCAATGCATTGTAATGGTTTGAACTGAAAAAGTTCCAATTGATTGAATATTGATGATTGTAAATTCCTGTATTTTGATGAATTGATTGGAGTCCCTTGTTGTGTCTTTAGTTTTATAGTTTTATTACTTATTTTGAAGAGTATGGTTTGAGATGTATGTATTGATCTCTTTGTATTTATAAGCTTGAGACTAAGTCATTACCTTCTGCTCATTGGTTTTTGTTATGTTATGGACTGAAGTGAACAATTTCTCACATTATTGGAAGCCCATTGGTGGTTGAGCTTTTGGCAATTGGAGAAATCCGAAAAGTTATCAAATGTATATGTGTAGACGATTTTTTTGTACAAGTTGCAGCCTTGGATTGTGTTCGAGAACTTGATTATGTTGGGAGTGAAGAAGTAATTGAAGAGTTGCTTAAAGAAGACCTGATTAAAAAGCTCATATGGACTTGCAGAGAATGAATTGGCATGATGATGAGAAGGAGAAAGGGATACGTGTAGGGACTGAATCAGAATCCATAGTTTCAATTTGCAATGGTTAAAGAAGTTTATATCTTTGGTTATGTACATTGTGTCATTTTTTTAATAAATGTTAAATGTGTTCATGATGATTATTATTTTCAATTTGAAGTGTTTTGATTGTTACCATCAAGTGATGTAACTTTTGAAAACAAGTGTTATAATTATTACGAATAAGGGGTATATTTGAACAAGTAAATATGGTTGATATGATGGACAAACATGCATAAGATTCTCAACAACTGAAAGGGTCACTTGAACAGGAAAGCCCCTGTTCGAACAAGTAAAATGATTTTTAGAATAAGCAAGCATTTAGTGTCATATATATTGTGGCATCAGATCTTGAACAAGTGAAAATGCATTTTGAACAAGGAAAGCTCCCGTTTGAACAAGTAAAATGGTCATTTGAACAAGCAAACATTTACTGCTATATATATTAATTTATTGCTATATATATTATTGAATTAGACCTTGATCAAGTGAAAGGACATTCTGAACAAGGGAAGCTATCGTTTAAACAAGTAAAATGACTTTTGAACAAGCAAGCATTTACTGTCATATATATTGTTGTATCAAACCTCGAACAAGTGAATGGCATTTTGAACAAGGTATTTAAATCACACAGTGACGTCCGCAAAAAAAATTCCCTCTAGGGGCTGATATTAACATAACAATCACAGTCTACACATAAGTTTTATGGACTCATTTCAACAACTATGCACCCAAGACAAATACATTAAGTACATTTTGACTAAATCTTTCTACCACCCTTCAATTCTCCCAACTCTTGTAATATTGCTTCCTTAGCTCTGTTCTTCTCATGGTTCACAAGCCACCACGCAAGATCTTGCCTCATCTCCATCATTTTTTGCACCACCACAAGAGGTCACACATGGTCAGGTAAAGCGCCCTGTAAAATATTGTGGCAAAGAATAAGAATTGAGAGGAAAAGTGAATAAGAAAAGGAAATTGGAATGAGTTCAATAATTCATTCATAAGCCACAAGAGGTTACAACAGATTTATATAGACTCCACCTTCTCCCACTAAGTATAGACATCCTTGACCATGACAATAACTGAGGCTTGACAATAGTTGAAAATTTGAAATAAATAACAAAATTAAATCTAAATAATGAAACTAAGACCTATGCAACATGAACAATTGAAATATTTAATGTGGAACAAATAAACTAAGCCTTGATGACCTAACAATCTAGCAACAAGTGGCCCTTACCAACTTGAAAGATAAAAACACAAGTCCAAAAATATACAACACTAATTGTTTTGTGGTACATAGACACGATCCACAAGCAAAAAAAACATATAAAGAAAACTAAATTTGATAGATATGGTAGAAAGTTTTTGAATAACCTCTTACACAACAAACGAGAGCAGTTTCAATTGATTAATGATATAGGATGAAAATTCCCCCACATGAATGACTAAATCTACAAAAAGCTTCCAATCACGTTCGCAATATGACTTGAACAAAATACACAAGGCACCACCTACATACACTACTACTGCTACTAAAAACACTCTAAACAGATTTGCTAATCATTTGAGGATAGGATTAACACTCTCCGCTTCCCTAGGTGACAAAACTGATTCCAAAATTCTTCACCCCTCACTCTATGAAACAAGTGCATATTTCAAGAGCCAAAACTTAGAAGGATAAAATACCAAAAAAGAAAATATCTCACACATCAAAATTCATGGAGTGGATCCTACAGGCCAGAAAACAATGGATTGCATCCAAAACATTTGTCCCGCTGACCATCCCCTCTAGTAAATGCAAATTAAATTGACCGACCTAAAAAGTCTAAAATGCCATATTTAACTTGACCAACCTAAAATTTCTGAAATTCACGTGATCTTTTCATTCATATCAGATTCTGTATTTTAAAAGTTTTAAATCTTTTTGGTTAACATGGGTTAAAGCATTGATGAGATTAAAATTAAAATAGGAATAAAACATACGTATTCAATGACATAAAAGACACTCAAAAATGCATAATCGAAGTGAATATAATTCATAAATGTAAACAAGAGTTGAACATTAGTGGAGAAAATGGGAACTGAAGCAAAAAAAAACCTGAAAGCAAGAAATGGGAAACACCTAACCTGACGCAGCGGAGGAGAAAGAGAATACCTTATAGAGGCAACGCACGTCCGAGAAAACGCACACGAAACGTCAACGATGGAGGAATGCGGTGTAATATCTTGCTGATTTTGAGTTCGTCTGAGGGAGGGGACTGAGATGTCGCAGATACGGGAGAGAGGTATGAAAATTGGGGGGGGGGGAAAAAAATATTATCTCAACACACATAAGGATAATTTGGTCTTTAGCCTTCCTGAATTAATTTCAATTTCCCCCCTAATTCCTAAACTGATGTTTCAGATTTGTTTGGTCCTGCTTTTTAATTAATTGTCATTTTTGGTCCTTCACTGAAATTCTCCCTAATATAAAAGCGTTGATTGGTTGCAAATCCAAACTTAACGCACGTTCCGTCCTTCGATTGGTCGGTTTATTAGTTTAATATGAATGGAGGCATGAGTCGGACTTGATATCTCCACTTCATTTCCAGCCATCCTCAATAATCTACTCTCGCATTTCCAGCCAAACTATTTTTTTAAAAAAAAAAATCGCACAAACATTCTTTCTTCCTTACATATCCAGCATTATTGTTTATACCCGCATCTACTCCATGATAAATACTCGTATGACGATAACAGAATGTATTGCACTAAATGTTTATTACATTTTTATATACAAAAAATGTTTATTACTTAGCAAAACGCGGGGTTAATATTTTGCGCAAACTACAATTTTTGTTCTCAAATCGTGTTTTATTTTTCTTTTAATAAGTGATGTTAATCAGTCATCACCCTCGGCTCCATGAAAGTTACATCTACGACACGCAGCTGATCTCAGTAAGATAAGTTTTAATCATGTAAATATTAAATTAGCCCGAGTTGATATAGATTTCTATTCATTGACCAGAGGATATATATATATATATATATATATATATATATATATATATATATATATATATATATATATATATATATATATATATATATATATATATATATATATATATATATATATATATATATCAATTCGCACCCACCATTGAGAGATCGAGTTGTAAGGTTTTCTGTTTTCAACTATCGTCAAAGTGCATACAAAAACATTTTAGGACGGTGATGGAAATGCAAGCCATTAGAATCGTCAGCTTCAAACCCTCTTGTTAAGATTTGTACGTCATCCCATCCCAATAAATATAATAAGAATCGTCGGTAGGATCCACGGGGATGGTGGCATTGATATGCGTCCTCGTGTCCACGTTTTCGGGAGGAAATATTAAATCGCCCCGACATAATCTTTTTTAATAAGATGATTAGTTACATTTTGACCATTAAAAATTCCAACCAGATTCTCCTTATGGTTTGTGAATTGTGAAGCACTAAAAAAACATTTGAAAAACGGCTATATTTTTTATTTTAATAGACTAGCATTTTTCTGTTTCATCGTCTGGATTTTTTTTATAGGCATACGTGTCAAACTATTTTTTGGTCAAATACGTGTCAAACAAATGAAAAGTGGGAAAATATTGTAAAGGAACTTTCGGGTGCTAATCTATTAAAGTCGCTTGCAGCATGGGGATAATTAGTACTAACAATCAAGTATAATCAAGGAACTTGACCCATCTTTCAGTCGCCCGGCCCAAAACTTCAATATCAGGCCCAAATTAAAGGTAACGTGGGACGTAGGACTTGGAATAAGTACTCTACAGTGAGTTAATGACCCAATAAGCATGCAGTGCGTTATGCTAACGCACGCATATTGCTTAACGCTGTAATCATTAATTCATTATCATGTTCGTCATAACTAAGATTTCAGCTGTATCGTTGAATCAATCAACTTGACAAGTTAATTAGCTTTTCCATTTTTCTTATCTTACCAAAAAAACAACTGATTCTGGATCAAACGAATACATTTATGTTTGATCAGCTAGTCGACAGCTTGTGTGGCACTGAATTTGCTGACCACTGTGCACTATAAATACAAACTTACATCAAATTTTCGTCTCCAATCTCCATTCCATTTCACAACCATTAGACTTAGAAGTGAGTGACAGCTTCACACGCACATGCATGTTTGCAAACTTTAAAATGCTAAAAACAAAAGGGTTTGTGAACTGGCAACGTGTATAAGGAAGATTGTGGTGCCAGATTCCACCACGCGTGTGGCTTGGATGCGTCAGTGATAAAGCAGAAGCTAATGATATGATTAAGACGTAATTTATGGACTTATTTGTTTGTTATTGGAAAGCGTCGGATAGGATAATGGTGAAGAAGGAGCTAAAGTACATGACATTGAAGCGTACAATTGGCCCTTATTAGCTCCCCAGTCCTTGTCTCTCTGTACGGAATACGAACAGTAAGCCAGTGAGTACTAACCAACTCGCGCTTCTCATTCTTCATCGTCAATGGCTTCACACACACACACTTATTAAGACTTTGTTTTTCAAGTGATCCAAATGAGCTGGCACATATTGAGGATTATCCCCCACCAACTAATAATTATACTCCTATTTAAGCCTGGCTATGCACCGCAACATTAAAGCATTAATCAGTTTATAACTTGATATGGGAAATACTCATATACGGCTTTCTTGCTACATAAAGATTCTATTTAAATTTTAAAAAGTTATTTTTTAAGAAAAAAATACTCCCTCCGGTCCTATTTATAAGTCACTAACCGCCTAAATTGTACATACCAAGGAATGGAGGTTAATGGAAGTTGCATTATTAAATTGATCTTATTTTTTTTGTCTTTTCCATTTTTGCCCCTTCCACCTTTACACTATGGCCCACTACCTTTTCTCTCTCTTCATTAATCCTCTATCTATAAAAGTGTCTTTTTCATCTTCTTTCTTTTCTCACCTTCCAATGTTCATTTTCCAATGTAAGGGTATATTAGGAAAATTTTAATAAATGAGTTAGTTAGTAGTAGTTGGTGACTTATACTTCCTCCGGTCCCTAATGTAAGAGCCCAAAATTTGAATGGTTTTGGTCCCTAATGTAAGAGCTCACCCCATATTCTCTCTTCATTTAATGTATTTTTTCTTACTTTACCTCTAACTCTCTTTCATATTTATTAATGCTTATGTATTTCTCTCTCTTAAAAGTACCATAATAAATATGGGCAATTTTGGAAAATAAGCATTAACTCCAGACACCCAACTAACATTCACATGTTTTCTTAAGAAACGTTTTTTTGACGGCTAGCTCTTACATTAGGGACCGGAGGGAGTATTAAGGACCAAAATTTAGAGGAGGTTGGCGACTTATAAATAGGAGCGGAGGGAGTATGATTCATTTCTAATTTTTGTTTATTTTCTTAAACTGGCATTGTTATTCATCACCAGACATTAATTAATGACTAAATAATAAAAATGGGATATGAAGTTATGAAACATCTTTAATATAATTAAACTACAATTAAGTAGGAATTATATTTATGAAACTGGTTTTCAACTTATAAAAAAATATTAGTAAGAATTATCAGCTATGGCCCATGACTATTTCATCAGTGTAGATTTGATTTTACTAAAATCAATATAAAGTCTATAATCAAATAAAAAAAATTCAAATGAGATTCAGATAGTCTAAACTCATCTAATTCTCAAACTTATAATTTAGAGAAAGCATTTCTTATGTTTATTATTCACGAGTATGTTAACCGTGTGCGGGCACTGAGTCGGTGACTTCTGTCTTTTTCTCGGTGAGTATTGAATGAAAATTGCGTCAATCAGAAATATTTGCAGTTTTTGGAAGGCTGCGAACACCGACTCCTTCATTGGACACGTAAATTTAAATTGTCATGGATGTGAAAGTGAATAAACTATTTGACTGTTGACATAATGACGGACAACCCGTTATAATCATAATCATAATTAGAAAAAGTGCTGGTCTCATGGCTTTCAAGTAAGTAGCTAGCGAGCGTCTGAAAGGTAGAGGTGGGAATAAGAAAGAAGGCATCGTGTAATATAGATTCGGATAACATTGTGGCTTTGCATTAAAGGTATATAGTACTACTTCCGGTACTAAATATAATATCTAATTGACTATTTTTTTTTGAGAGGTTAAGGTTGCGAAATAGGCTATTAAATCATAACATATTTGATTTATTTTTATACCATTCATTAGTTTATAGGTAAAATAAACTAGTCTAAGGGAAAAAAATTAGGTAAATCAATTTATAATTAACTTATTTTGCTTTTTTATAGGATTTTCTAAAAAAGTCAATTAGGTCTTATATTTAGGACCGAAGGGAGTATTATATATAATATTTTGTTTAATGGAAAAAACGAACACGAATGAAAATACACAAATGCAACATTGTAATATAATGCAATTGCAAACAGAGCAGAGGATTGTATGTTTCTACAAATGTACCCACACATGGGAATATTAAAAAAAAAATTAAGACAAATGATTCAAATCGAGGGTGAAAGAAATATGTATGTACAATACCAAAATCTGTTGCACACACCTGTACTAGCATTAAAAATCACAAGTGTCTCTATATATGTCCAAACGCAGCCGTGATCTTCTGGATGTCATTGGAAAACATATTACAAGTCTGTGACTGTGTTCTTCTTGCTGCTTGTCACGGGGCAACATGACCCCTAATTAAATGATCAGAAACAACATTTGTCACGGGTAGCATTAAGATTGGGTTATGAACGTAATCACTCCACTTGACTTCCTCTGTCTGGTTTTGCACCACTTGAATTTGGGTCTCTTTTGCAGAATCTGTCAATCCCCAGAAATGAGGTTGTGATGCATTCTCAGTGTAAGTGGCTAGAGAAATATCATCGCAGGGTACACCAAGATATGGAGCATGTGGAGGTGCCAGAACACTAGACATGATGGAATTGGAAGAAAATTCAGAGTTCATATTGAATATTGGTCTTCCTGTCTGGGTGAACCATTGGGAGGAGTTTGAATTAGAAGAGAAGATATCACCAGTGGATGCATAATTCATCTGAAGTGGGGAATTCCCCATTATTCCTGAAGTTGTATAGCTTGTTGTGAACCCATCAGGGAGCAATTCTTTGTTTGTACAATTGATTGGTAAATTGGTGTTACTTGTGCCATTGTTGTACTTGAAATTACTGGAACAACCTTCCATATTGGGTGTGTATGGTTTTGAGGTATCTGAAGTGGGGCTTTCTAATTTGAGGAGCTTCAATTCATTGTGTTCTTTGTTTTTGTCATCTCCATTTTGAACCTCAGAGAGTGGCTTATGGGTAACAGGATCGATTCCTTTCTGCCTCAATTTCTTCTTTAAGCAGGAATTCCACAGATTCTTTATTTCATTGTCAGTTCTTCCAGGCAATTGCGCCGCAATTTGAGACCACCTGGCAATTCAGAATTAAAAAACAAAAGGCTTAATCAAATCCATTTCATGGTAATATAATGACTAAAAAGAGATATCTATCTCAAGATGTACCTATTTCCCAATACAGCGTGAAGCTCAATAATAAGGCTCTCTTCTTCCTGTGAGAATGTTCCTCTCTTCAAATCAGGCCTCAGGTAATTGATCCACCTCAGCCGACAGCTCTTACCACACCTCTGAAGGCCTAACAATACACACTTGATGACTCAGAATAAATGAACAAAGTATTTACATCAATTATAACACTTCAAATGGAATTATAATTATAATAATAATAATATATATACCGGCTTGCTTAGGAACTGAGCTCCAACAACCATGGCCATATTTGGTAATATGTCTAAGAAGTTTTTCATCCTCGTCAGGGGACCATAGACCCTTCCGAAGCTTCTGCTTATAGCAGCAGGAGTGTCTTCCCATTTTTAGTTAGGAAAGATGGGAGGGATAGAATTATAGAAGTCAGCAGAGGAGGTAGGAGAAGAGAATGAATGAGAGAGATGGGTGATGATTTGAGTGAATATGAAGTCTAGAAAATGAAGTGGCTGCTCGGCAACAGGGGATTCAACTCTGCTAGGCGCTCATGTGAAGCTAAGTCATAGTCACTGACTAAACACTGTACATACGTCTTTTCGAGCGTGTGAGGACTGATAGATATATCTTGCAGAAATGGTCGGTCATTTCTTTACCAGAGTCCCATGATATTGTTAATATTCTTGTTAAAGATATTGTTAATATTCTTGTTAAACCATATAATCTGTAGAGATATCAAACCCATGCTTGTAGTGTAATTCAAGGCTTCAAGTTTGATGCTTGGAACAAAACAAGATTTTAAAGAGTAGGAGAAAATTAAAAAAAAGTTTGTAATTTTTATTAAAGTATGAGTGTTTTTGTACTCGATGAAATTTGAGAAGTATTCTTGCATAATGGGTATACGTTTATGGTTATTTTCACGCATATGGCCATTAGATAAGATTTGATTAGATTGAATAACCCAGTAAAATAGTCATATTAGAGCAATTAAAAGAGACTAGCGGCCAGTTAAAACTTGTGTCTCTAACAAAATAAATGAAGGACCTTTTTAACTACCTAGCTGGGCCTAGTGTAGGAAAGCTTGTGTCTCACAAAAATGAATTGATGAAATGAGAGAGATTCTTTAATTCTTTACTCCTTGAACTTTACGTGCAATTCATCCATGTCATTATTTCTTTGAAAAGTTTCATCATCACGTGGAAAAAACCGTGTTTTTATGTTCCTCCAGGAAAAAAAAAATTCAATGGATGATCATTTCCCTTTTGAATGTCGCCTGGAGCTGCCAATCAGCTCTTCCTTATCAGATTCTCCATTCTCAATCATGGATTTCTCTCTATTTAATTACCCTCCGCATCCATTCATCCAGATAATTACCACAATTGAGGAGAGGAGAGAATGGTAAATGACTTCTCTCCTTATTTGCTTTTCTTATTTGATTTGAAAAATTAGAGGGAAAGAAGTAGAAAAAACTAGGGCTGCACAAATTACGGACATGACCAGACCACCTATATGCCCTGGTCATGTCCTAAATAATTGTCGGGCCAACACCCGGTCATGTCCTGTTTGGTTCGACACCAAGATCGGGCCGGACATGACCGCAGGGCCACATGACGGACCATGATGGTCATGCTAAGCATAAAATGAGAGAAATTCAACCCCAATTTTAGAAAGAACAAAGGAAAAATTTGATCATCATTCATCAATAACAATTAAGAAGCATCAATGCAATGATAAATATAATGAGTCACATATAGCTACTACAAAAAAGAGTTAGTGATCACCTCGAATATAGCTCTCGACCAAAAAAAAAATTCACTTTGAATATAGCACCAGCTACTCTAAATTGAAAATTAAAGAGATAGTTGAGTGACTTTTAAATTAAGATGGTTAACTGAAGATTAATAAAATGCAAATACAATTGTTAACATAACCTGATAACTTACACTAGAGATATTAATAAACATTAACCATATAGAAAGCTATTATAATAGAAACAAGTACGAAAAAAACATTTAATAGAAAAATTAATAAAACATTTTTTGATAAAAAATATTAATAAAAAATAAAAAAATTAAAAATATTAATAAATAATCGGGTCGGGCCCCCCGATTGGTCATGGAGCATATGCCCTGGTCCTGTCCTACCCGATGGTCGGGTCAGTCATGTCCTAATAGGGTTGCTTCCGGGCCACATCGTGACGGACCATTGAGGGTTTTGGAGAATGGAGAGACGTTGAAAATTGATACTAATTTATCCCAAAAATACCCCTCATTATATAAGTAAAATTAACATATGTAGCGTCATTTTTTTTAACACATTTTCGGACCAAACACTACAGCAAAACCAACTAACGCGGTTGGCAAGCTGAAGTGCGAATGTCCTACTTATATACTCACACACACACATTCATGGTCGATGTGGGACTAAGAGATCCCACAGGGACCCCCAGTACGGCGCAAGCGCCACCCACACCAACATACGCAAGGCGCATGCCATTTTTTTTAACACATTTTCGGACCAAAGACAACAGCAAAATCAGATATGTAGCATGATTTAACATAGCATCATTGTAAAGAGTATTTGTTTTCTTTATTTCCATCATTTAACATTTTTTCTTTATTACTCACTTGAGCTTTATATTTTTCTCCCCCCTGTCTCTCGCATTTAACATAGCATCATTGTAAAGGAGTATTTTTCATTTAAAAAACTTGTGTATTTTGCCAAAAAATTAAAGAGAAATGGAAAAAGGAGAAGAGACGGTCCTATATGGCCTAGAAGAGAAATTTTCATCTGTCCTTGAAGACTTGTTCGTTAAGACAGATATTATATTGAATCCACATGCAATAGCATCACAGATAATCTTACAGTTGCACCTACCCACATAACTTCAAGTCGAAATTTGACAATGAAATATGACATTGCTGTAGACATTTTATAATATGCACGTGTTTTGTTTTAATATTTATATTGGTATTAAAAATTTCAAATAGATTCATATATATTTTACTGTCACACTCGATTTATTATCAGCTCGAACACACACAGATGTTTTGTTATTCAATATTGATATATGTGTTTTCTACGTTTGATCAATTCTTTAAAAAAAAAGTGGTAGTCTCTCCATTCTTAAATATAAGATTTATTTAACTTTTTTTAAAAAAATAAATTTTAAAAAGATAAATACTCCCTCCGGTCCTAAATATAAGACCTAATTGACTTTTCTGGAAAATCCTTAAAAAAACAAAATAAGTTAATTATAAATTGATTTACCTAATTTTTTCCCTTAAACTAATTTATTTTACCTATAAACTAATGTATAATCTAAAAATCTATATCAAATATGTCATCATTTAATAACCTATTTCGCAACTTTAATCTCTCCAAAAAAAGTCAATTAGGTCCTATATTTAGGACCGGAGGTAGTAATTAATTATAAATTGATTTACCTAATTTTTTTAATAAATTAATTATCTGACTTATAAGCCAACTAACTTATAGCATGGTAATGTGTTAAATATATTATGATTATTGAGCGGACTATTTAACTTTATTTCTCTCTCTAAAAATTGCCTCATACATCTTATATTAAAGAATGAAAGAAGTATATAGTAGTATTTATATCTCGTTACTCTCTATAATGTTTGTTTTCGCACTAGCCGTTCACACGTGTCTTTCAAAACATAATAATAATAATATAAGAATAAAACAATGCATATGATCATCATCTCAGTTCAAAAAAATTGATCATCGTCCCGTGGACGATTTACATACATGAGACCCCTTCGGCACAAGCTTCTATATATTCATATCATCATCACAAATTTGTACAATATTGTAATACACACGCAAATAAAATATAAATTGGGAGAACAATATGGGTCATTTAATTTCTCAATGGTATATGTGTAAAAAAAATCAAGATTAAGAATTTTCTTTGCAGAGCACAAATATCTGCGCGCATGTTAGTTCACATGACTAAATTTATTGTTGTTACTACAAATTTATATTATACTCACTAACTTAGCTTTCACTTGAGTGAGTTTGTATATATACTATTTAACCCATGTAAAAAATTTATCTACAGAGAGGTGCTGATTATATCAAAAGATTTTGCTAAGAATCATTTATTCTGAAAAAAGTCATGTATAGAAAAAAAAATTAGCACTGCACAGGTCTTTAATTTCACATGAAAATACATTTGTGCACTCTTACAATGAATTAAAACCATGTCCCCATGATGATGTTACGACTTTCATAATCAAGTGGATCATATATATCAATATGTGTTTGTATAATAGGCGGTGGGACGTCTATTTCGCAAGCAGGAACCCAATCATGATGGGTGCTTGACTTATTAACAAAAATAATACGTGGCATTTGACATTTGTAGGGATATTAATGATTGAGCAATTATATGTAAATCAATGGAGCAGTGTGAAATCCTCAATAATCAAAGAGAAAACGAAAATTTTAAACGATAGACACACACTTATAAACTTACCATATGCTTGCACATGAGTTGTCTCCTGCGGTCAACCCTGGACGTCCACAATGCCACGCGAGTATAACCGTTGCCATATATTTATAGCAATTGACACTAATAATATGTATGGATTTTTCGTCTTTCCAATTTGATTTTCTGTAAGGTAGATGGGGTTTATCCACGGATTGCGTGGAAATAAAGTGGAAACTAAACGAGATTAAATTAAAGGCTATAATTAGCTAGAAAAAAGGAGAAATAACGAATATATAGACAAAATTAAGGGCCCGAGAGGCCCCCACAAGTGAAGATAAGGACAGGTCCTACCCTAGCAATAAGACTTGAATAAAATGAGGTGTAGATGGGACGTATAAGGATGTGGCAGCTCAACATTATACAAATAATGTCCACTACTTTTACCTTATTAGATAATTAAATCTCATCACACGAGCGTCTTCTCTCTTATACATGATGGGGCTGTAGCTACATGTCAGTTTCAAATTATTACAGGTATGTTCCAGAGCTCAATATGTCCTCTGGGGCGAGAGTCCTACACGGGCTGTATATATATAGCAACCAGACGAATGGCACTAGAAGCTTTTTAATTTCTAGATCGAGTAACTCACGATGTGATATTGTTTTTCACTTACCCACTTGATATATAACGCCAATGCAAATTATCAGCAACTATAAAGCAAATTATTTAGGTTGGCCATTATATATAATATGGGGTCCCAAAACGAGTCATATACAGTTTTTATGACAGGTGAATATATAGAGAACAATACTTAGTGGCCTGAGCCCCATATGACCCCATTCTTTTCTCACCAGATCAAATCCAGCAGCAGTTCATCAACATATATATTAAATGCCAAAATGTGAGCCAACTAACTACCCTCTCGAAAAACCAAAAAAAAAATAAAACAAACAAGAAGAAGAAGAGCTCGCCACGGTCCTCATGCAGATCGATCGATGCGGGCATTACTGTAGAATTCAAAATAATTCATCATGTTTAAGTAAAGCTGATGGTAAATTCAATAGTAAATATGAGATCGAAGAAATAATTACTTTGGGCGTTTTTTGTGGCCTGTGCCCTACTCAATCATGCATGGTGAAAAGATCCAGGTAAACTGGGAAGTTAGGATTGATTAATGTATACTCAGTACAGCAAAAAAGAGCATGCATCTGATGAAAACCGTAGAATTATTGCCATTGGAGAAGTGAGGCGGATCATGAAGATGTAGATTAACTATATCTGCAGGACCCAGTGCCTTTGCCATCAAATTGAAGCATGGCCACAGAAACCTCTGATTAATGAGACCCTACCTGGTCCATTGGTTCATCAGGGCTATATATATGGAACCGTACAAGTAAGTTCCATTATATATCATTCTCATTATTGATACGTAGTGTCCAGCCCTTCTGCCTCTCTGTCCCTGCATTATTTCCCCTTTTTCTTTCCTTTGGGTAAGGATCATCGCTGTTTGTTGAATTTCGATAAAGGTATACATATATTGGGTCTTATTATGCCACTACAAAAGTTTAAGGTTAAGTCAATGTAATAAAACTTAACCAGAATTATATACCTTAGTCCACTAAACTTTGAGTTTTTCCAATATTCACCCTACCTTTTTTTTAATTCTTCTTTTTTCCCCTTTTCGCATGGGTTGTCTGTTTGGGCTTACATTAGTCTTAAGTCTGTCTAACTTGCCCTTCACTTTGAGTGATATAGTGTTGAATTTTTTATCAATGACACAAAAGTTTAAATCAATATGGCTGGACACAACCCACATTATATACTCTTAATTCACCTCGAATAGCTTCCATATGTGGGACTTTGATTCCTCAACATCTTTTTATGAGGATCTCTCGGGCCTACTTGGGATTAGAGTCCCTCGTGCTAACCTGCTTTATGACCTTAATTGAGCACGATCTCATAACAAGGTTCGTACCTTATCAAAGAGTCCCTCCTGCTTTCCCTGCCTTTCACAACGAATACGAAATGTACAAGAACGACTCATTATTTTACTTGGTGGGCTGTTTAATTTTTTTAACAAATAATATACTAGTTATTTCGCTAATTAATTAATCATGTCTTGTTGTGACGCATGTGAATATAATCGAGGAACATGGCGCACCTAGTACGTAAACATAATTGCTCCTTTGTCTTTAACTCAATATCCCTTTTCCAGAAGGATGACAACTAGCTGACAAGAAACACCAACCATCACTTGGGGAAATTAATTAGTGGGTGGCGACTGTGATACGCGACAAAAACAAAGTAGATATACGATGGAGTTGGAACCAAAGAAAACGGCCTTCTATTTTCCTCTCTCTCAAGCTATTATGATTTGTATATTGTCATCAGGATAAGGCTTCATTTTTGTGTCTTTGAAGCTTTGGGGGGAAAAAAGAGAGAAAATTGTGACATAATTAATAATTGTATTGTACTAGTCATTAATTGTGAGGGAGTTATTTTCTTATTAGATGCTATTGCTTTATTGGACATCTTACATCGGCCCAGGCTGCTGGATATTGAAAATTGAATCGTGGATGTTGAAGTCCAATAGATCAACATCATCAGAGTCACACACTAGCTAGCTATTATGGGAGGCACTCCACGTTCGTCCCCGTCAAATCATCCACACTACTCCAAACCCAACTTTTAGCACTACCACATGCTCATGTCACTGTAGTGACATTTATCATCGCTAGCTATTGTAACTCATAATTGGAAATTAATCTATTTAACATAAGAAAGAGCTCCTTCCCGCCAATTCACCCAAGACGTACTCTCTCTCACATACGCATCGGCTCAGTCAGAAAAATGTCGGCTTTACACTCATTTTACTGTTCACAGAGCCATATAACTTAAAACTGAGCCCCTCAATGAAATCAATTTGGAGGGAATTCCAAATTTCAATTTTCAAACCAAATATAGGGGGTTGAAAATTCAAATTTACAGCCCTTCAATATATAATGACTCTTATAAAGACTTGGCCAAAAAAAAATTGACTCTTATAAAGACGGAGTGCCTTTTGTGATCCCCCACACCAACACCAAAATCAACCCATACACTTCTCCAACGAAAACATTCTCTCCGACATGGAGGATCTTAGGGTTGAGTCTGTGGAAGAGAGCAAAACAGAGTCATCCTTGCTAGGTACATCTTCCAAGTACTATTCTTTTGTTTTCAGTCTCCCCCAACCTTCACAATATTAACCCATATACCTCTGTTTCTTGCTTCACAATGTGATCTTCTGTGCTTTGTTAAGCAATATGACCCTACAAAAAATACCAGATCCATTCAAAAGAATGAATGAGAAGAGGCAGAGGAGGAGACAACAAAGAAATGAAGCCAAGTAAAATCCACTATTTACCTTTATTTTTCAATCAAATAGAACTTTTTCTAGTTTGTACTCTCCCCTTCTTTGAGTTCCTGTCCCTCCATCTTCGTTTGTGACATCTTCTTCTCTTGCCAGCTTTCCAGACGTCAGGCAGGCTTCATCTTATAAGAAATGAGAGAAGGACTCAAGCACCCCCGTTCATGGAGGAAGAAGTGGTACAGAAGTGGAACAAAGAGAGAAGAAAAGAATTTCAGCAATGAATCATCTCTTAATGAAAGAAGAAAAAACAAACAGTAAGCATAGTGATGAAGAGATTACACCTGCTGAAACGTGTTGATTGGAAAAGTTAATCAATTTTCTCTTTCTTTAAAAAAGTTTTCCTTTATTGCTCCACCTTCTCCTACACTGTCTTAAAATTGTTTTATCTTTTTATGTATATGTTGGCACCATTATAGCCACACACGTTTAACAAGGCGCAGTAGATATTTTCCACCACATGATCATAGCTTCACAACCACATAATGTAAAGTTCATGTAAAAAATACAATGTAAACATAATACCACATTTGTGTGCATTTTTTCATTAAATATGCTTTTATTTTTAATTTTTATAGCTGGTCTTTGATAGTAATGAGTACTATTTTTTTACTTTGCATTTAATGGTCATAGGGACAAAGTTGCGTGGGATAGATGTAAAAAAGAGGAATGGAAGACATGTGACAGAGAGTAAGAAAAGAGAGTGTCAGAGGTTCACATGGGAGAGAGACGAGAGCTGTTTGACATAATTTGATTTGGGAGAGAGAAAAGGAAAATGCAAAATATAGAAATAAAGGGGGGAGAGTGTGGGACAGAATTGGTGTGAAGCAAAATAAATGCGAGAATTAGAGTATATTTTTTTTAATAAATACTCCCTCCGTTCCTAAATATAAGATCACTTTGGGGAAGTGGATAAGTTCCTAAATATAAGATCACTTCCTATTTTATCTCAAGTTTTGCCCAAACTACCCTTATATTCCCTCTTTTCATTGAAAACCCCTCCTCCTTTTAAAGTTAAGTAATTGAGGGGATTTTGGGAAGATCATGTAATTTTATTGTCTTCCTTAATCTCCCCAAATTAACCAAAGTGATCTTATATTTAGGAAGAGAGGGAGTAGATGCTTGGTGAAAATAATTGACTTGATATGAAAGTCATTTTTAATGGGATGCCTCAATTAAAGGTTTAATGACTTGATCATATTTATGATCAATCCCATTAATCATTTTGTAACATTATCAGCACACACAGACACAATTTGATGGTATCTTCCCTTTCGTCATTGCGATTACTGCACTTCAATTTCAGATAATCATTCAAATATCATTTCTCATATATTACAAACTTTGATCTTGGTAAAAAAACAAATTTTTGATGAACACAGGTGACAAACGTGCATCAGTAGAGCTTTTGGGTTAATTGAAAAAGCCATTTCTATTATGACTTAAGATGGAGATGCTAAGGGAAAAACAAAAATGAAAATGCAGTTTCACTTATACTATCTGCCATGAATGGTCTATGTCACACACACACACAAAGAAACATAACAGAAAGTGGGAATATGAGATCACTAAACATCTGGAATCTAACATGAATCATTTCACAAAGCAATTTTTAGTAACCAAGGCGTGAATTTCTCTTATTTTCCCTTCCTAAATTAGAAAAAAATGCAAGTTTTAGTAATCAAGGCGTAAATCATTTCAAAATGAGGCTCAAATTGAGCAAAGCAAGAAACTTTCACAGTCTTTACTCCTTAAAACATTAGAAGCCCACACACAGCTTTGAGATTACACAAGTAGAAGAGTAAAAATAATTTGAATGAGGCTCAAACTTAATAAAGCAACAAACTTTGACATTTTTTACCCTTAAAAATATAAAAAGGTGGAAGCTTTGAGATTACTTTGCACTGAAAGTTAATGGGTAAGAGCAAGACTCTCAGGGAGAGTAGAGAGAGTAGAGGCAAAAGGGGTGGAGAGAAAGAGAATGACAATGCATTGCAAATAGACAGATTTTGAACTACACTTAATGAAAGATCTAGCTTTGATTTCATTAATTAAAAACACCCAAAAATAAAAAGTCCGACATACCATTCTTATCAAAACAACACTAATCAAAAGAATGAAGGGTAGAAATGAAGAGAGGAGGCTCACCGAAGGTCAAATATAGGCTTGCATGTGAGGTCGGAGTCCAGGTTCGCCGGAAATCGCCTACATCACCGAAGGAGTTCGCTCGCAGAGAGGAAGAGAGAAATTGAAGAAAAAATGGCGTGTGGGATGTGAAAGCCAGAAATGAAATGATGGGGAAGAAGAAGAAAAGCATTTGAGAAGAAGTTATGGGAATTTATATTTCAGCCTCCCACAAGTTTTCATTTTTTACTTTAGTCCCCAATGTTAAAATTTCAGTTTAGTCCTTAAATATTCCTACAATTTAATACCCATCTTAAACCTATAATTTTCTTTAATCTTAAATCTGTTAATAAAATTGAATAAATTATTACTCAAAAATATCAATGATTAATTATAAACTAACAGTAATTTCTAATATCTATGTTCTTATGTTATTTTATCAAGTATTTAGCATCTTATATTATTTTATCAAGTATTTCACATTTCCCCTTTTTATTGTTAACCTCTCTAAGTTAATATTGATTTCTTCTATTCTAATATATATGTTCTTATAAAACACAAAAATAAGAGTTGTTTCTTCACATAGGGCAGACATTGGTTTTACTATTCATTTTAGGATAAGATGTGTTTAGAAATATTCAATTTCACTTTTCATCACAACTTATGGCAAATGACGCTTTAATAATGTAAAATAAAAAGTTCTCAATTAATTTTTTTCCTTCTTAAGTTAAGCTTAGATACTAATTTTTTTGGTTAATGATGATGCTTAAAAAAACAACCGCGCGGAGCGCGGGAAACCCAAAATCTATTGTATTATTATGATTTCAGTTTACTACACCAGTTTCGATATTAGGAAGTTATGTCGTTATTATTTGTGTACACCGAAAGTGGTTTCATTCAATAAACTTAACATTCACCCTCTTATAATTACCTCCACAATATATTTTTAAGTCATATACTTCCACATTAACAGTAATATTTTCATGATAAACAATCCGTGCGATGCACGGGAAAAAAAGCTAGTTAAGAGAAGCAACAATTGACTGAATTCGTCGCTTTCATTGAATCTCGAACTCCCACTTCACTAATGACTCGTTCCACACGTCATAGATTAACACCTTACTACTCAAAATAAGTTGTTATGTAAATTCCATAAATTGTTTCGGATATCTTCCCGTGTATCACGTGATCGATGAGCTGAGGGAGCCATATGACAGATTATATGGTCTTTTTATTCCTGTTTTGCTAGTTTTTTCCTGACACATAAAAAAAATAAAGTGGGCGAATAACTAAAGAAATTGTAGGAAAAATATTTTAAAAGAAGGACGTTAAAAACTATATTTATCCATAGCTACCATTCTTATATTCCTTCCATCATATATCTAACAGTTAAGATGAAAGAAAACATGAAAGGATAGGAGAGGGTCAAGAGTGAAATTTGTATTTCATAATTCATGTTTTAAACTTGGTCCTTCCAAATAAATATTAGTTTTTAAGGTCATTCTTATTAGACATTTTTTTTCCTAACAGGTCCTCTAAAGTAATTCTCCCAAAAAAATATGACGGATAATATAAGAATGGAATTAGGTTTAAAATTATACTCTAAATTTGATCATCCATGAATAATGCAAAAAGATTGCGAACAGAAATTCAGACTGACGACCCTGAAGTATAGAATTGGACAAACAAAATGATACGAATTGCATGCTGGCCTCCTAGCTACAATTCGTATCATTTGAACCTGAAATTCAAATTAATAAATTTTACATGGTGTCCTCTTTATAATTTTCACATGAAGAAAATAGGCAGTTGAGAGTAGACTCAACGTCAAAGTGATCACATCAATATCATGAGAAGGAAGATAAGCCCATACAAGGCCTCATTAGTTGCCAAATATTTGAATTGATATGAATTGAAACGATTGGATAAAAAGGATGCGAGACATGATTCAATGATTAACAAAGACGCAACGGAAATAGTTGGGAATTAAAATTAGAGGGCAAGCGCAGAGAGGGACGAAAGGGATTGACAGAGACGACGAGGTTAAGTACTAGCGCGAGTGGGCATAATAAATTAACTTAAACTTGAAGAAAGAGAAGGCTCCAAGAAAAAATGGAGTATCAATCAAATGAAGTCTCCAAGAAAATATCTTAAAAAACCTATGATCATTTTGTCCTCTCCATAAATATGGGGTTAATTATGTCAATATCTACTTCGTTTTATGCGGACTTCCAAATCAATTAATCTATCCTTCAAGTTGTCATTGTAAGGTTTAAGGAGTTGGTTTCCGATCCCCCTAAATGTTTAGTATTTATTTTTATTTTTATCAATCTTTTCTAAAACCACTTATATAGATATTGGTTCCGCCCACATAATCGTGTAAAATAGTGGAGACTATTGTAGAAAATAATTATGGTGTTTTAGGAAAATCATTATGCACCACCAAATACTTTAATTAAATCAAATTAAGCAAATAATTTCTTTTAAATTAAAATGAATTGGGAAAATTATTTCATGTTACCAAATTACGTCTTGAAGTTTTTTAAATTACATTAAATGAATTGTCAATAATTTAGTTCTATAAGTTATTATTATAGACAACTCTTTAAAATTTTAGTTGTCATTGACAATTTAAGGAGCTGCATTGTCAATAACAAGCTATTTAATATTATCTAAATACTTTGGAACTTAATGTAATATAATTACTTTTTAGATTTGATTTTAATTAACTATTTCCTTATTTGTAATCTAATTGTAATTTTTACCATAAAAATCAATTGAAAAGGCTTGTAAGCTCAAAAAAACATTCATTTTCGTAGTAGTTATTACATATTGTCTATAAAAAGTTTCTATATATATGCACAGAATTTGAACTCGCAATGTAATAGATTAGTTATAAGTCAATCTCCTTGCTAAATATGTCAGTTTTTTTCACAATAAGTCTTATATTGTAGTCCAAGGACATGTTATTTCTGTTGAATTCATCTACAACTGCATCATATTACTAGAACATGAATAATTCAACTTGCGAGAATTGTACTATACCTTAACTTTATCTCCAATTAATTATCATTCTTATATACTCCGAATAAAATTGGAGACTACATAGCTTGAAACACACACGTTATTAGACAGCATGAGAGTATTTTTTCTTGTAGATCACCAAAATCTATATGGGGAAAACTATAGCTAAGTCTCTAATAAAACAGATTATTATGTAAAGCCCCTTAAAATCTCAAAATTACTATTAAGTTCTTAGGGCTGTACAAAATACAATATATTTCAATAGACTATAAAAAAAGTTATCTTCACCTGCTAGTTATTAATGCATGTTGCAACAGTTGTTAAAGTAGTGTTATTTAATTTTTAAAAATAAGAAATGAATATGTCGATATTAATTACCATATTAATTACCACTAGTTAGTCTGACTTGACACAAGGGTGAGTATCCTTGGGAAATCAAAAAAAATTACCACGGGTTAACAATAAATACAGTTGTTAAAGAACATATATAGTATTACCTCCGGTCATAAATATAGGACCTAATTGACTTTTTTTAGAGAGATTAAGGTTGCGAAATAGGTCATTAAATGATGACATATTTGATATATTTTAAAATTATTCATTAGTTTATAAGTAAAATAAACTAGTTTAAGGGAAAAATTAGGTAAATCAATTTATAATTAACTTATTTTTCTTTTTTAAGGATTTTCTAGAAAAAGTCAGTTAGGTCTTATATTTAGGATCAGAGGAAGTATAATTTTACTTGCAAACAAAGGCACTTATACTTGGTCAAAAAAACAAAGACCCTTATACTTGTCAACTTAGTTTTACCTATTTTCAAATGACTTAATTAACTAAGGGAAAAACTTATATCAAGTTCTTTTCTCTAAGTTCTCAAGTTCTTTCAATATAGGCCATTAGATTGAATGGATGATTGTTATAAAAGGACACGTGTCACTCCCATATTAAAAGAACTTGAGAACCTGGAGAAATGAACTTGAACTAAGGTCATTAACTAACTATGGTAAATAAAACCTACATATTAATTACTTGAAGGGACCTTATTGTATTAATTTTCCTGAACTGGGTGGCGTCAATCGTCTTCGTCGTTCCAATTATTGCTTCAGATTAACACAGTTGATCGGAATTGAGATTGGAGGGTTTTCGCGATTAACATCGCGTCTTTGCGAATAAATGAAATGCAAAGATGAACCCTAATATGATGAATGTGAACGTGAGGGATTTCATTTTATCGGAGGTCCCTGATTGGGACGACGAACTTGTTTCCTCGGCTCGCTTCAAGGCCTTTAGCGGCCAAAGGCCTGATTGGCAACCCAAATTCCTCTTCTGGAGGGACTTAATCGTCAAAATCGCCAAACATTTTGGCCTCTTTATTATTCATCCTTCCCAGGTTTTATTTCCCGTTTTGCCCTCAATTTTGGAAATATTTGCTTCCTTTGCCCTACTCAGCCTTTTATTAACGCTTCATTGCATTGCAGGTGAATAATGATTGGTTTAATCGAGGAGGTTTGACCCCTTTATGTCTCGATCATGTATTGGTGAGTCCATGTTTTTGCTTCAATGTTGCTGGTGGAAATGTTTTTCTAAGTTTCTGTTATGTTACAAGTGTTAGTGTAATGTTAGTGTATCAGCAATGTTCATTGGGAATTTTTAGGTTAGTGTTACAGCCTTGAGGTATTAACTACTTCATTGGAATGATAGTATAACATAAACATGCTTGTGTGAAAATATTTCAGTGTAACTTGTTACCATCTACTATATCAGATGTATTTTTACAATGGCCTTGTCATTTCTTCTTGGATGGCATGATTTTTGTTAGTAAACCATTTTTTGATGTTTTTTTAAGTGTATATTGGAGCATCTTTAGCACAGTCTTTTGTTGTAGAAAAGTTTATTTATGTGGATTAATGCTTTCAACTTGGTGCATGATGTTCCCCTTTTCCCCGCATAAGTTGCTAGTGAAAATCATTTCTCTGTCTTCGTGTTTGGTTTTGTCTTTACATTTTTCATTTTTCAGTTTCTGATGTATAATGAAGGTGATATCACAAGAACCGCTGATCTTGTGGATCCTGCCAGTGGAAGACTCTCCCAATTATTCAGAAAAATTAGCAACCTAATAATAAGGTCATCAACGACTCAGGAGACTATATCTGAAGAACCTTTCATTGTAACCGCACTTCTTAAGGTACATAGCCATTCTTTTATTTCAGTAGTTTTTATATTATTGTGAACCTCTCATATTCTGATATTTAATATGCCCCTAAAAGTTGATTAAAATTGTAACCACACTTCTTAATGAAAATAAATATCTAGAGAGTTGGTTTTCTATTCAAACTGCTGATAACATAGTAAGGAATGTATTCAAAATGGCATTGTAGCTCCTCAGCATGCATGCTGCATGAACGGGCTCACTTCCATAGTACATTGATGTTTGACATCTGTATTCCTTCAACTTTTTATTTCAATGTGACGCCAGTATAAGCTAGTCAATGAGCTATAATGGTGTGAATGGTGTCTGCCGAGCCATTAATTTAGGTCTTTTATTTTTTTATTAAGTGCTATTTATTGATCTTTAGGATAAAGCAGCTGAAGTTATCAAACATTTATCTGAAAATCACTGGAATACATCATGTATCGTAACAATGAAGAAATTCCAAGAACTTTGTGGAGGATCTGTTGAGAAATCTGCAATCTTGAAGTATCTGACAGGGTGTGGAAAAGCACAGTATATTTCAGTCTGTAAGAAAGAACACATAGAGGTATTGTATATCATTGTTGAACAAAAATTGCCTATGTTATTCTTGGCTTCTCGCTATAAAAATGACCACTTTTCTTCAAAAAGAAGAATAATTGAGAAGGTTGTGGATGTCAAATATCATTGAATCTATATATGGGATACAATATCCTTTACAACTAAAACTAATTTTCATTGAAAAAAAATTTGGGTTTCATCCTTTATATGGCCATTCTTTATGCTGGGTAAGACAGTTTATTTACTCAGGGCAAAATCTATGCAATTGAATTTTATACCTGAAATACTTGCCATTTTCATTTCAAGTTTGTGTTTACAGGGCATCAAAATTTCTTTTTCAACATCAACTTTATCCAGTATATCTAAATTAGACTATGATGTCCTGCACTTGATTTGGACAACTGAGAGACTTCAGCAGCAGCTTGATGTAATTGACCAACGTTATGAATTGTAAGTCCTTATGTTCATATCAAATACTCCCTCCGTTCCTAAATATAAGATCACTTTAGTTAATTTGGGGAGATTAAGGAAGTATAAGGGTAGTTTGGGCAAACTTGAGATAAAATAGAAAGTGATCTTATATTTAGGAACTTATCTACTTCCCCAGTGTGA
Source organism: Mimosa pudica (assembly GCA_029929735.1). Lineage (NCBI taxonomy): Eukaryota > Viridiplantae > Streptophyta > Magnoliopsida > Fabales > Fabaceae > Mimosa > Mimosa pudica. Next base: position 17,409,885 of record JAKELP010000013.1, on the reverse strand, counting down.
TCTTATATTTAGGAACGGAGGGAGTAGTATAGAAGCAATCGACTTATGAGAAGAGAACCTTCCAAGGGAAAATAATAAAAAAAGTCCCTCTCTTAGTTAATGGGTCTTATAGTTATATATTAATACCTCTGTAGAGTGTTATAATTCATATGATACATTGTCTTCTAGTTTTGATTTGTACCGCTGCGGCTTCAATGTAATGATGTTTGCTCAAAATAGATTCAGTTGTCTCATGGTTCAATTATATTTCTTTGCAGGTCAAGAAAATCAGCACTAGCTTCATTACAATCTGGAAACAGAAATTTGGCTCTCAGGTATGCTAGGGAGTTGAAGCTGGCCACCCAAAGTAGAGAGAAATGTTCATCACTTTTGAACAGAGTCGAGGAAGTACTTGGTGTTATTGCCGATGCCGAATCCACAAAAAAGGTATAGCTTTGGGTATAATTCCTCAGCATTTTGAATTTACTAATATGTAGTAAGATAGGTTTATTTCAGAATTTACAAGTTGTTCTTAGTCTAATACATTTGATGATTGTTTGGCTTTGTTGGTAGGTTTCTGAAGCCATAGAGTTAGGAGCCCGAGCAATGAAAGAAAACAAGATCAGTGTGGAGGAAGTGGATGTTTGTTTAAGAGATATCCAAGAGAGCATTGATTCACAGAAGGAAGTTGAAAAGGCGCTAGGTATAAATTCCTTTATTATCTCTAGTGGGGCGCTCATTTGAAGCGTGCCCTTTTCCCCCTCCACCAAAGTGTGGGAATTGATTGAATGGTATCTCAGGATAGTGATTATGTTTTGAGATTGGAGTTGCTTATGATGTCTTTTTTAGGGATTCTTCGTTCTTTAATTACAGTTATTTGTTATTTTCAGAAGGAACTCCATCAAGTGTGGATTTTGAGGAGGAAGATATTGAAGAGGAGTTCAAGTTGTTAGAGCTGGCGGTTGGCAATGAGGCTGGAGTTTCTGAATCTGAAAACCGATTTAGTGGTAGAGAAGAAAAAGAAACTTCAGAAGCCTCTGAATTTATTAATGATGCCCTCTCAAAGCTGAAGCTCTCAGATGATCTGAAGGAGCTCAAGCCAGAGAAAGAATCAAAGATTCCCGTAATGGAAGCTGTTTAAGCTTGAAAGTTCCCTTCACCTGGAGATGATTATGATTATCATGCAAAACGGTTGACGTGCCTAGTCGATTTACATGATGTAGTAGCTATTCTTTGTGGACTCTGTTGTAAATGTATCTCTCATCTCTGTCTAGATTTTGATTATTTTCTAAAGAATTATTACCATTTTTGTTGCGAGATTTAATTAAACATGACCTATGGGAGCATAAGTGTAAGGATTAAATTAACAGTAAACAAAAGATACTTGGGGTCGTTAATCCGTATGAATCGCGTGTTCGGGGTTTTTTTTTTTTTGTCACTTTGGACCTGGAGTCTTATAATATTTGAAGAGTTTATTTTTTTGATATAGAGAGTTATTTGCGTGGCTTATTTCTATGCTCTAGTGCCATAGTTGTAGCGATTTGGGCCTCTTAATTCCAGTGAGCCCGTTCTTAGACGGTCACGTGAGACCATTTAAATGCTGAAAGTAAGGCTGGATTTGTGAGTGGGCTAGAGAGTTTAAACTCTCTTGATGCATTTAAAAAAAATAAAGAAAAGTGAATACTCCCTCCGGTCCTAAATATAGGACCTAGATAACTTTTTTTGGGGTTATTAAGGAAGGCTTAATTTTAGATGTCTTTCCAATAATACCCCTCCTTAATTAGTTTTAAGGAGTTATAGTATTATTAAGGAGTTGTTAAGAAGAAGAAGGGTAATATAGGAAAAAGGTGACCAAAAATGTATCTAGGTCTTATATTTAGGACCAAAATGAAGTCTCTATCTAGGTCCTATATTTAGGACCGGAGGGAGTATTTTTTATGTTAAGTTCCTCATCAATTTTATTAAATCTTCGGTTCACCTATGAGTCTATGACAATGTATTTCATTTTTTTAATATGGAATTCTAAAAATAATTTATATAAAATAATTCGGACACAACCAGGTTTGATTGAAGAAAACACACATATAATAAAGTTAATGTAAAAATTGGTTTCTAAATAATTGACATCTTGCAGGCTTCCCTTATAAGTGGCGAAAGTATTTTCATTTTTTAAATTCTTTTGAAAACCAAAATTTAGTGATTGTTAAAATGTTTAGAGTTTATTTACATGATGATAAAATTATCATGGAGATAAAAAATTAGGGAAAATCGTACTAAAATTTGACCTAAAACAAATACTTTTACAATCCTAAATATAAAATCTATTTAGAGAGATGAATTTAGTCCTAAACATATGATCTATTTCTAATTTTCCCCAAATTATCCTTATCAATACTCTCCAATGATAGACAAATAAGAGAGGAAAGATGAGAATAAAGGTAGATAGTTATGATATAATGGTAATATCATGTTGTTTTAACTAACTTAATTAGCATAGTTAATATAATAAAATTAGATAAATTAAATGATTCTTATATTTATAAGTTGAGCAATAATAACTAGACTGTTTAATGACATGTGAAAGAACCACTATTTACATGTGAAGTGATTCGATTGTCATTATTAGTCTTAGGTGGGTGGCACATTGGGTATTTTCTCAAGTTATTCACAAGGAATCTCAATTTCTATTTTAAAAAAAAAAACACAAATCGGAATTCCCTGAAAACTCGAATTCTCGGTTTTATCTACTTATCATCCTGGTGAAAATGTTTCAGTTCAAAAAAAAAATCCTGGTGAAAATGACAAACAAGGATTGAATGAAAAATATGTTTCTAAACAGAAAAACAATCGGAGAAAAATATTAAATGAAAATAGTGCGTGATTTTGACTTCTTGCGACATGTATCCACTTGCCTTTATCCACAATCCTAGCTCTATGCAATTAAGAGGAAATTTTAGGAAAAACAAAGGAATAATGACATTTATATGAGATATCCTTTTTTATTTATTGAGTCTTATTTTCTTCATTTTACACATTTTCTTTCAGTGGGGCATCATTTGGAGCTGGATTCTGTTGATTGGGTTTCTTCTGTCTGAAATGAAGCATTAATGCAGTGCAAGAGTTCATTAGAAGAGGCGATCGAAGAGGCGATCCAGTTTAATTTCACCACGAAAAGGGGTGGAATAAAGCTAAAAGCTGTGAAATTGTCGGTGAATATATATCACTGTTTGCTGCTGTTACACCTGTGAGTGTGTATCACCAATAAAAGCTTCCAAGTTTTCTATCACTGTTGCTATTGTACCCCGGGACAGCTGATCTGACTGCTTTATTCTGATAAGATTCAGCACCAAGTGCAAACAACATTTATTTTCTGAACGTTACACCGAAACCTTGTGAGCCAACATTTTTACTTTGACCCCTGCATAGCACGAGTACTAATGGTGAGCGTAAAAATAAAGTCAGCCGAATAATAATATATACCACTATCACAAAATAAATGGGGAGACCTGACAAAAGACACACGCATAAAGCCGTAGTGAATATAGAAAGTATAAACAATACAACAATAGCCGCTATTTACGTTATTGGTCCATTGTAGTTATAGTCGCGACACGAGAAGTTTATACAGCCATGTGTTCAAACATAAATGTCAATTTTAGGGCCTGTTTGGATTTAACTTCTGGGGAATAGCTTTTGTGAAAAATAGCTTTTTGAAAATAGTTTTTAGTATAATAGCTTTTCTAGGAAATAGATTTTGATAAAATGAGAGTGTTTGGATTAAGTGATAGTAGAATAGCTTTTTAAATATCAAATTACTAAAAAAGACAATTTTGCCAACTAACTTGAAGAAAGAAGAGGAAAGAGAAGGGTAATTTTGGGTGAGAAGAGTAATGACTGTTGGGTAATAGTTTTTTGGTGTGAAAAGTAAAAAAAACTAACTTTTAGATTTTGGCTTGAAAATGAGGTTTGGATTGCAAAATAGTTTTTCCAATTTTTTGGAGTGTTTGGGAGGAATTGTTTCAAAACTTGGTTTGGTTGTAGAAAAATTGTTTTTGAGGTTATCCAACCAGGCTCTTAATCTGATGGGGAGAATTCGAAATACAGACAACAGAGTAAGGGAGAATAAGGAACAAACCTTGGTAACTTTTGGCATAGCTGCAGAAGCAAGGTGGGCGTTAAGGTCAGAGTTGTGATCAAAAGTGGATAAGTGGGAAGAGAGGTAGGGTTGGATAGGCTTGGGAGGCATGGAAATAAAAGGTGATTGTTGGGAGATCGGAAATTGAATATTGGGAAGAACATGATTGGGGAAACCCGGAATCATTTGTGGACTATTGTTGGCAATATTGGTTTGAGGGTGCGGAAGAAACTGAAGAGGGAGGCTGCAAGGGAGGCCTATGCCTAACATCGACATCATTAGAGGCATACCAACCCCACTTCCCATAGATAATACCTGCACGCATACATACATAACTATTACTATGTATCATACTTAATTAAACAGGTCTAAATCCAATATTACGCTACTAATTAAACAGTCTGATGATTAGGCATATTTTATCTTCACCTGCAACTGAAGCTTGAGGCTCTTCAGATAATCGATGGCATCGTCCAGCATTGAAGCCTTGTCCACCTAATTAATTAACATCCATACAAAAACAATTTCAATTTAGTATCAAAGTTAAATTCACGACCCGAATGTTTTCTTCGTTATTTTTTGATAACAAAGTACTACTATTCGTTACATATGGTTTAAATTTTAAACTACGATTAAGGGTACGAATTTAATTTGCCCTTTTTCCCTAATAATTACTAGGATTTTTCTCCAATAATGAAATTAAAACTAAAAAAAGCTAAAGAGTTTATTGTATTTACTTTTTAGTAACTATTTTAAGATGAAAAAGTTGAAATAGGTGAAATATCCAAAACAATTTAAATTACGATCACTCCAATTTTCTTAGAGAAATAGCATATTATAGATTGAATATTTATATTTGAGTTAAAATAGTGACACATTTGAACGCAATAAATAAATTCATAGGTTTCAAAAAGCAAATATTGTAAATTATAAATAACATATATATTTTGGGATTGTTTAATTATTTGGCTAAAATTATGACTTGTTTGAACACAACAATTAGTTTATATATTGTCAATGCATGCAAATCAGCTAATTACAACCATAATCATTGTCATGAATGAGTTGATTAGGGATGATATACATGAACATATGTTTTAATTCATCATGTGTACTGATAATAGAAGCAGTAAAAGCAGACATTATAAAACATCACATTATTTATCATAAAACACATCACATTATAAAACATATAGACCAATAAGGTCATTGGAGAGATTTAATTAATATTAGATTACATTAGTTGCGAAAATTAGATATACCTTGTTGCAATTAGGTATTAGCTGTTTTAATGCACGCATCTTCTTGTTAATCTTATCTCGTCGCTTCTGCAAAATCCCAAAACAATCATTAACGACCAATAAATAAATGACACATTGTAAGGATTATCTTCAGTAACATTTATATAAATATTTCCGACACACTTTAAGGATTATCTTCAGTATCATTTATATAAATATTTCCGTCCTCACCCTTTCCGATAAATTATGCATGTGGGAATTCCTGATTCTCTTGCCCCTTGTATCATTTTGAGCCAGCGTTTCCTTTGTCGTCGTATCTTCTGTTTCCTCATCATTCTGCACAGCGATAGCCAGGTTTGCTCAGAATCACGTAAACTAAAAAAGGTCAAAGAAGGGTCAGCTTAATCCAGCTAGCACTAGCTAATAAGAATGTAATCCCACTTACATCACTTGAATCGGTTGATTCGTCGGTGTCCTCGTGTTTCCTTGAGTCATTAGAGGCACCAAGCGAGTACATGGAAGAAGATGCAACAAAGGGTGCACTAGATAACGCATAAGCAGTTGTTTTTGCTTTTTTATTACTGTGTACTTGATGATGATATTGAACATGTGATCCCTGACTCTCGAGGGCTCTATCAAACCCAACAGCTTCGGATTGTTCATCAGGGAGTGCATCCTGATCCTTCTTTATTTTTCCATCAAAGGGTGTTATTGAGTTTGCTTTATTGTTGGAAGTAAAAGCTGTTAGACCATGATGAACTCCGTTGAGACTATGCTGTGACCCCTTGGTCGAGTCAATCACAACGGAATGATCAACAGCTTTACTGCTACCACCATCAGGTGATTTGAATTCGATCTCCTCCACTCTAGCTGAATCGCCACCGTTTGGCCTCCGAGTTGCACTGTTTCCCTGATAGGTAGATTTGAAAAACAATGCAGGTCTCAAGAAGTTGGAGAAATTTATCTTGTCAACCATTTTATCAGATCCCAAGTCATACTTCTGGGTCTTTAAGGAAGTTGAGCACAACTGAGTGTTCCCCCCAGTGGGCTTGGAATCAGATTCTCTTTCAACTCTCAAATTGGAAAGTTCATCCCCACAACGCCTTTTATTAAAGCTATTACTTTCAGTGCATTTCAAATCAAATGAATTGGAACATGGGTCGTTGGTTTGCAGGGATTTTTGATGAGAATCGTAATCTTCATGGGAGGGGTTCATGGAATAACCAAAGCAAAAAGGCCTCTTCATTGATCTACTGGATGACCCTCCTTGCACCAAAGCTTGGCCATTTTGCCAAATTAGCTCCAAAAATTCATCGCCGTACCTGCAGCACACAACATATATATTTATAGCTGATCCATTATTATTACAAGTTCCAATTGCTAATTGGAAATATGCTTTACTTGACTGAAAAAGAAAAGAAAAGGTCGGACATTTGACAATTAAATTAAAAGAGATGAGTAGTAACATGAACAGTAACCTACGTGGAAGCGAGAAGGGAGGAACTTCCTGTTATTTCTGGGCGGATGGACTCTGGTCGTTTCTCTGCCAACATGTCATTGCATGATGCCACGTGCGTTCTCTTTCTGGTTGACATCTGATGTAACTGACCTCCTTTTACCAACTAGTATGTAGCTCTCAAAATAGCAGAGAGATGGAAAAATAACTTGGAGGAGGAAGCAGAAACAGAGTTACGTTCAGAGATCGCTGAACACAGAGAGAAGTGTGCGCAAGAAAAATGTTGATGAGGAAGTGGCAACTATAGATTGCTTGGAAGAAACTAATAACAAAATATGTGGTTCTCATACCATAATTTATGAGGCGAACGTATCCCAATTTAATTCCTAGTAAAAGCGAAGGTGTCCACAAAACTCATGCAGTCTGTATCTGTCAGATTATGAGAGGTACGTACCAAAGCAGTGGGGTTGGACTAAACTGGGACCAGGGACCACCTCATTTTCCGGATGACTTTAAATGAGAAAAACTTAAGGAAAATGAAAACATGATAGAGGTCAATAATAATAATAATAATAATCCTATCCCATGAAATATCTTTTCTTTGGCAGCAGAAAGTAAATAGTGGGGGCAACCATTTTCTCCAAATTTAGTTTATTGGAAGATAAGGATAAGATGTGAGGGGTTGATTGTCATTGTCAAATATGGGTGTGGTAAAGAAGAGGTAAGGCTATGACTCTATGAGAGAATTGGAATCTGGAGGGGTGGGGCCCGCATAGGGGTTTGGTGGCTTTCGAAAGAGAGGACCCACGGGGGAGGGTACGGAGGCACACTCACTGCGCGAGGGATCATATCGAAATTCCATTGAATTTGGGGGGTGGTCGCCCCCAGTTCACGTGATATCCACGAGGGCTTCACGTGCCCCATCTTTATGTTGTCTGTACTTTTGGCATCCCATGTTTTGAATTTCAACGATGAGCTAAAATGATCCACGAAGCTCCAGTTTTTTTCTCTCGTTGACGTTGACCCTTCTACACTCCACTCCCCCCACCTTTCTTTTGTGTGAGCCAAAATATGGACACGACGACACCTCCTTCACAAGGCACAAACAAAGCACAACTTCTCTATTTCTTCATTTTTATTTGGATTTATCTACACTTAAATTCACAACCTACTCTTTTGATCAACAAAAACGTGGTTCTATGATATTCTCTAACGATTATCCATATTCAAATTCATTAACTACTCTTAAATAACATTCATATAACTTGATTTTCACATGGTCATTATTAAGCGTGGGTTATTGAGCTAATTATATTGAAATAACATCATTTGTACTTTATTCATATCTTATTGTGAATATTATTTATTCCTTGACGTTTGATATATACAATTTCTTAGCAATATGTATTATTTATTGAAAATGAAATTAAGTAGCTCTCTTCACATGATATGTGCGTGAATACTTAAAACAAGGAATGGAAGGGGAAAACTAAAATTTAAACAAGGAAAATTTAATGGGGAAACATAGAAAAATGCCAAAATGTTGGCGTACAACCCTGAAAGCATGTTTTTAACCATTCATTTCAATGTCATTATCGTGGTTAAATAGTGTATTTTAATAGTCATGGTATTAACTTGATCAGATCATAGGTTCATATGATTCTGGGCTGCGAAGGGTAGATGATGCTACACGCTGGATATAATATATAATAATAAGAAATCGAACTACTATGATCTGATAAAACAATATTAAATTAGTTCTAACTAGTAAAACAAAAATAGTGAGAAAATTGCCTTGGAAATGAGTGAGGAGACGACAGTCTATGGGTACAAGAGAGAGAACAACAAAAACATGCACCCCAAAAAATGATATAGCCCAAATCAGAGGCTATCCCACCCTAGATGCAGGATATATATGTAATCAGTGAGCGGCGTGATTTTACGCAAGTTCATGGTAAAATGTATTAGTAGCAATCCAAAAATCAAGTAACAAAGACGAAATCAAGACGTGGCAATGTGAATTAGCACATACCACTTGCACGTTGCTTCCATTAATATTGAAAAGAAACTTGCCCTGGATTGCTGCCATTTTCCCCGGAGCACCACTCAGTTATATCTCCACTGATTCTAGCTCGATATAGATTGTTGAAGCTGAGCATGTGATGTTCCTGTTATACAAGATTAAATGGGTTTAAATCCTTCTCTTAATAATGAGCACCTCCAATTTTATTATTGTCCACAATTCCGGAACCACTCTTCACTCTTCACAACACTACTCCCTTATCAACAAAAGAATATTATTAAGATTAAGTTGCTATATAGAGGTTAATGAAACAAAATATACCACTAAATTATAATAAATATATTCAATGTAATTTGATAACGGGTTAGTTTATAAATAAAATAAATAAGTTTTAAGATATAAATATAGACGATTTATTTTACATCATTTATTTCTCTAAAAAAAAGTCAAATCAATCATATAATTAAAAGAGGAGGGTGTAAATATTCTAGTCCAAATCTTAAAATTTGCTTCTCAATCAACTTTAATAACCATTCGACCATCGTGTAAGAATTTGGATGGCTAAAAAATTTCACTACATGGTACTAAACGGACGTCGCCTTTAGGCTGTTCTAATCTATTTGGCCGATTTAGGCTGTTCTAATCTCCCGTTAACTGATGTGTTAGTAAACATGGACCCAGAAAAATTTGTTCGAGCCTCTATATGGGCATATGGCTTAGCCTTATATTCACTTTATCAAAAAGGGGGAAAAAGAATTGGAAAAGAAAAAATGTGACAAACCTACCGAGAAAAGATCTTTAAGCATTTAAACCGACAATGTCTATCGCTGTAAAGTCATAGCGGCATCATAAACAATCATTATATGGCTTAAACGGATGAGAAGAGTTAGTAGAATTATTAACTCATCTTCAGTTGGTCCCGAGCTAAAGTGAACACGAAGTTAATTATGTCCCATTTATCAGCGTCCCCAATCGGCCAGTCCCACACTTAATTACTTAAAGTACCGCAAGGACCACTATAAACTACGTACTGTCTATGCTCATAATTTCATGCATCCACCTAAGAGTTCGGAGTGATTACTTGCGGTGCTCAGGCAACTTTTCACCTGTACTCACGTTGTAAGCGTATGAATCACCGATCTATACTCAAATCGATTTTCACAGCAGACATACACATCACGGGAAGTTCAAATTAAATTAAAAATAATTATAACACTCCCTCCCCTCCGGTTTTAAATATAAGACCTTCTTATATTTTGTGAAAATTAAGGAAACAAATTATACCATAAAATTATAGATATGTCATATGTAATTAGACCACAGGATAGCTTGTAAGTAGAATAGATTATAATAATACATTTTAAATTGATATATTTTGCATATTAAATTTCTCCAAAAAAAAGTTAAAGAGTCTTTATAATTAATTAGGACTAGAGGGAATATTTAATTAGAGGGGAAAATTGTAGACTTCAAGGGAAATTTCACGCAGAGCAAAACGAAAAATATGTGAGCTTAGGGGAGGGGACATGGAATGAAATTGCACCACCCATGAAAGAAGTGCTAGTTTCCATTTATGACGGTGACTATCCCATCATGGGCTTGGGCCTTGACTAGCCCATCAAAGATAGACCCGACAAAAAATAAAGCTAAGCCCTCTCAATTAGGGCCTAGAATGTGTGACTTTCACTAAACAATTATGCGGGAAAATATAATTATAAGGTGAAAATTTTTATTATTAATTTTTTGGAAAAGGTAAAAAATAAGTTTTCATTTAAAAGTCCCTAGCTAAGCACTTCATCATTACATAAGCACTTTCCAAAAAGCGCATCCTTCCATAGATAACACTTCCATCCAAAAAAAAAATAATAATTGGCTATAGTATACTTTCCACACAAAAACCACAGCTAAACAGCTAAGTAGCCCCTCAATACATAATTGGCTATAGTATACTTTTGGTCCCTTATGTTTGCATCAAGTTTCAATTTAGTTCTTTATGTTTGGAAAGTACAATTTTAGTCCTTTTTTGTTAACACCGTTAGTTTAACTTAACGGAAAATGCTAACTCAACAATTTTAAATGGTTATTAACTACTGAAAAATGTTCAAATTAAAATATTTGAGTGTAAATATTCTTATATTTTCAAAATTTATCATTTTTTGTCCAATTTCATTATAAAATAATCATTTAAAATTGTTAAGGTAGTATTTTCCGTTAAGTTAAATTAACGGTGTTAACAAAAAAGGACTAAAAGTGTACTTTCCAAAACTAAATTGAAACTTGATGCAAACAGGACTAAAAGTTTACTTTAGCCTACATAATTAAAGACTAAACATAATGAATTAAGCTCAATCCCATGCCCAACAACCAACAAATATATATAAGTTCAATCCGAAGCCCAACAATAAATTTCAACCACATTTTACTTCACACTTAAAGACCTTTGTTTGCTCGTTGGTTTTCATTATAAGAATACACCTTCAGATAAGAGGACGCTGGTGGAAAGCAGTGGTTCACACGCTGCTGAAGGAAATCGTGGAAGCTTCTTTGTTGAGGTGTACATGGAAGGGATCTCAATAGGTAGAAAGGTGAATTGATTAGCTCAACGGCTACCATGAGTTAATAAAGACGCTTTAGCACATGTTTAACACTACAATTACACAACGTATTTCTAGAACCAGTGTGCTAATGTTTTGTACACATATTTATTAATTTTGTGCAACTTAACTTGTACTTGCTTGCTTGTTCAGTGAAATTAATGAATTAATTTGACGAATCAGTGTTGTGAACAGTATGCCATGAGATAGGGGAAGTACTACAATCAGAGAGATGGCATGTGCTGACGTATGAAGATGACGAAGGGGAGTTGATCATGGTCGGAGATATCCCTTGGGAGTGAGTTATATATGACTTAGGGTTAAGTGCACAATCATTTTGATCAGTGGCCTCTAACAACTAATTAATGAGCATTATATATACGATCATGTTTGTGAGTATATATAGGGTGTTCTTTTGAAATTGAGCGAGTGGGGACATTTTGCCCATTAGGCAAAGCTGGCCCAAACCTGAGCCCATCCCATGTAGCTTACTCTTGTAAATGATAAAAGTATATATCACCTAAGATTCGGCCCACAACTATTTCTTTATTTCTTTCTTTTCCCTTTGAATGTTTAAAATCTGAAAACTACAGACATACAACACCCTGTTTTAAGCAATAAAATGACTTGTTTTTTTTATATTACCTACAAACGTGTGACGCTAGGCTAGCTACCTGATCTTGATACGTCTCCTGCAGATACATACGTGTATATAGAATAAAATATTTGGACACACTAAAACAATTGATATAGAATAAAATATGCATCTTCGATTACACTAATTTCAGAACTGTATCACTGATTTTTCAGATCCTTTGTTAGCATACCTAATAACTTAGCTTCTCTGATCCATGAAGAATTCAGCCTTACAATTTTTATTGGCTTGTGGACCAAATACTCGAGTCTTATTTGAGAGATACGGCTATACAAGGAAGTGAAAAAGGAAAAAGGAGCACTGCGTGAAAGGAGGTTCATTCAACGTTTATTTTTTTTTGGTCAAGTATGAAGGTTTCGTTGGATCCCACATCGATTTACGCCCTTAAGGTGGGTCAAAAGGAGAATGAAAATTGCATTGATGAACTGACCTGCCTGACAATGCCTAAAGGCCCAATCACAACCACCCCCTCAATGACCGCCACTATACCTGAATTTATACTCAACTTGTCATTTGAGTCTTTAAAATGTAAAAAATGGTTAATTCGCCCACTTGTTGGTGAGGTTACTAGTGAATGAAATATATAATACTATGTACTCTTACTCCAACTTTACTAAAGAGACTCACTCGAAATCTACCACCCGGACACTATTGCAAGTAAGCTTATCGTTGAGTCAAAACGAATCCTCCGAATCTTTAAAACGTACAAAACACAAAGTCACACCCCTTTATTATTAAAATACAGGTCTGAACTCTCATGTAATGAAGGATAGAAGGAATCATATTCATTCATTCGCGACAAAATTATAAAAAAAAAGAGAGAGAGAGTAAAACTTTTGTGCCGCACGGTTCATTGCATGGACCAACTTCTGTTAAAGTGAGTGATTATTTTCAACTGTTCTGATTCTTTGGGATTCTTAAGTGACGACACAAAATAAAGCAGGGAGAAAAGGGTTAAGAAGTAAGAACTGTGTGATATGAAGAAGGCAATATATATGTCAGTTATTCTTTTAGCCTTTTTTGTTTTTCTTTCAATCTTTCCTCTCTGGCTATGACTCGGTTTCCAAAATATAGAAGGAAAAAAGCTAAGCGCCACTTTAAGGACCAACCTAAATTCTAATTAACTCGATGTGATTTTTCCTTTGCCTGCTCATATATATTTACATATTGCATAGTTTTTAATTATGTATTCCCTTCGTTCCTAAATATAGATCACTTTAGGGAGGTAGATAAGTTCCTAAATATAAGATCACTTTCTATTTTGTCTCAATTTTGGTTCAAATTATCCCTATACTTCTTAGCTCTCTCACTTCTCTCTCAAATCTCTATTTGTCTTTTAAATTTAAGTGAGAATCTTTTGGGAAGATCATGTAATCCTATTTCATTGGAAAGTCTTCCTTAATCTCTCCAAATTAGCTAAAGTGATCTTATATTTAGGAATAGAGAGGTAGTATTAGATAAACAACCTCTTACTCTCTCACAATTAACTTGAGTTGTTGTTTATAGCTTGGTGACTATATATATTTTAACAGACACAATTAGCTGCTTAATGACGTCTTAGTCATAACTTTAAAGTATAGGCGCGGCCATTAATCCATCCCGAGTAGGGTGGATACGTTGTGTATACGTGTGAATAACGTAACAAACATAAAACGGTACTGTGTCCATTTTCCTGCTAATTAAATTAAAAGAAAACATACGTGAATAATTCGTCAAACTATTGGCAGAATAGATAGAGTTGCATGTAGTGTGGCATGTGACGCTAGTGGCTTCGTTTGAACGCGTCATGATGACTAAAATTAAACACCCAAGAATTGGAGCCATGACTAAACGTATAATATAGAGATTAAATAGGCTAAAGACTTTGAAGGTTTCACTTAGGTGAAGAGTAGAGGTATGGTGTGGTGGGTGAAGGTTTACTTAATTTATTGTGTTTCTGGAAGTATTACATCCCAAAAAGCAACGAGACAAGTTTGCGTTCAAAATTCAAAGAAGACACTCTGTTGAAAATGAACACTGGCCTCTCCGCTTTTTCCAAGCGGATGAGGTCGCCCTCTTTTCCAAAAATCTCTAAACATTATCTTCCACAACTTGGTCCACTCAAAACCGTGACTTGAATGGCTAAAAAGTCATCGCCCTATTGGCCATGCATGCCAAGTAGGAGTACAAAAACAATAATTAGAAATAATATACTACCTCCGGTCCTAAATATAAGATCTAGTTGATTTTTTTTGGAGATGTTAAGGTTACAAAATATTTTATTAAATTATAATATATTTGATATATTTTTAGATTGGTCATTAGTTTATAGGTTAAATAAAATAGTTTAAGAAAAAAATTAGGTAAATCAATTTACAATTGACTTATTTTGTTTTTTTAGAATTTTCCAAAAAAGTCAACTAAGTCTTATATTTAGAACCGGAGGGAGTACATGACAAAGCATTTTTCATGAGGCCTGTATTATTTAAAAGACTTGTGAAAAGCACACATTTGTCTGTTTCAATGATCCCGATGGAGGACTCACTCAAGGAAGAAAAATTAAATCGGATAGTAACATTTTTGCACTGTTAATATATATATATATATATATATATATATATATATATATATATATATATATATATATATGAAATCTCCTCTCACTGCGCTTCGCTCTAAATGTTACCCTAAATATTATTTTGTTATTGTGATTTGGCAAGAAGTATTAGCATAAACGAACCAGTGAATTAAATTGACCCAGATGAATAAAATACATACACACAAATAAATATGTATTTATTTGACAGCTTGATATAATCAAACAATTGTATCAAAGTATGTAGCGTCGCCTGTTAGAGTTAAGAAAAACATTAGATGTTGTGAGTGCAAGTATAATCAAGCAAGGCAATCAATCATGGATGGTATCATGGTATATGATGATTTGCGCGGAGAACGAGAAAGAGCTAGCAAAAAAAAAAAGGAATTGGAAGGCTAAGAGAAGGCCTAATAAATAGAAGGGGGAGGAGGGTAGAAATTAGAATAGAGCAAGGGCAGGGAAGATAGGGTTGGGGAGCACGTGAAGGTTGGTTTAGATTCTGGATTTTAAAATGGGCGTGCGGGCAACCCCATAGGGTGGGGTCTCTAGCCGTCGCCCCTTAATCTCTCCCCCCTTATTATTCATTTTCAGCGCCGCAACTGCAAGGCCTAGACTTTGTTATGCTTTGGTTTGCTCTTCCCCCCCCCCCCCCCCCCCCCCCCATCCATTCCCTATTGTGCCGTTAAATAAATCTATTTAGAGGTCAAATTACCAACTCTTGCCTAAAATTAATTAGTGACAGTTTGATATAATATGGGCAAAAATTAATTTCATTTTATATTTTATATGATTTTTTAAAGATTGACTACTTAAAATTAAAAAATAATATAGCATTTCCTAGGATTAAATATTAAAAAATAAAATTTAATTAAAAATAGAACCAACTTTTACCCATTTGTGCCAAAAAATAAATAAACAGTTTCTTCTTTATAAGGAAAAGCTACAAATGTTGAGAAGTACACTTGTTGATGGAGGAAAAATCCTAAAAAATTAGTGTAAATGATTTTTCAATCAAGTTATATTCAAATTGGTTTTATGACACCCGTGATTGTAGATTAAAATTTTTTATATAAAGTATATACAATTTATTATTCATTATTTTGAAGGGTGTGATTTTTTTCTGATAAAAAAGAAAGGTATGTTTTTTTTAAATACAAAAACTTAATATATTATTTTTGAAAACATTTGCTAACCCCTAATGCATATATCGTTTTTAATGACTTGTTACTGGTTACCACTGAAATTAAAAAGAGCGCATGGTAATAAATTCTTCCAATATAATGATGCCCGAAAAACTGATTGTTATGAAGGAAAAAAGGCGGTGGAATAATTGATGGTTAAATACGAAGATTACGAGGGGAAAAGCGTGGTGGGGCATCATGACTTAGTGAAGAGAACTAAATTAGTAAATTGAACATCTGTAGTCTATATGAAGTGCCATCGTTGTCAAAGCTATAGACAAAATCAAGAATACCAACAAAACTTCAACAACTCGGCATTGACTCGTAGCTGTAAATGGACCATCCTCTCCCATCTATCCTAGTTTCTACTGTATTTTATACACAAAAACCTTTTTTTCTTAATGGAAAGAAAATCCTCAATAAATATAACTAAAAAATCGTGTGCGGGCGTGTTTGTGCTAATAACACCTGCCTACATATTTGTTTATTTTTCAAGTTTAAATAACATACCTTTTTAGTATAAAACAAATATATATTTTCGGGAAGTGCATCATGAACAAACATCCGTATCATCTTCCACGTCTTGACGGACGATCAAACAAAAATAATTTCTTGAATGTAATGTATACATAATTGAAAATCAAATGTTGGGATAGTGAGGGATGGGATGCTCTTCATTTAAAAAAAGAAGGAATGGGATGCTCAATATCCTGCTGTCGACGGAGAGCCTGGTAAAATGAGAATTTTCCTCCTTCGAAGGCATGAGAAGTCGAGCGTGTTGGAAGAATAATTCAATACTGACTTAGTCAATTGTTTTATTGTTTAGCATATTTGTTTTTATTAAATAATTAGGAAAATCTGTCCGTGATTTTCTCGTCATGTTTTTAGAAAGTTGTTATTTGACTAGTTCCGTTGTAAATGCCTATAAATAGGTTCATTATTATTAATAAATTGTGACCAGTATTATTTACGTGGCTTCCCCCCTCTCTTTTCTCTCCTCATTCTTGCAAATATAGCGAAAGCTGAAATAACAAATATTTCAAAGCGTCAATGGATCTCTGCTGTGTGATAACAAGGAAGCTTAATCAAAACCATTATTCATTCAGTTAAAAATCAAACAAACATTTATTCAGAGAGCGCTGTGCGTAAACTTGAACTGATGGATAATTAATATATGCTGAGTTTTTAACGCACAAGGAAAGATCGGTTTCTGGATGACGCGATCGTGATTGGCGCCTGAGTTATATATAATTAAATAAACTTACAAGGGTTACTTAACGATTATCCCAACACCAGAAAGATTAATTCTTCACGTTTCCTGGCCTGATCATGCCAGGTGATATATTTGAACTTGGCGTGACCAACAAGGTTTATTAAGTTGGTCAGATTTACTCGCCATATAAGAACCACACTAATTATTTCTGTTGTTCTCAGCTGAGCTGATATATAAAATCCTCAACAAGTGTCTTATTTGGTACCCATTTTCCAAATACATTTTCTTCCACTAACGAAGAAAACCGACATATATTTGGAAATATATATTTTCAAATACGATGTATGTATTTTTGTTTCTACATGTATTTATGTGGCTTGCGCAGAATAATAGTATTGATTTTCTTACCGGATTAAATTAATACAGATAAATTAATTACTGCTTTTTGTGATTTTATTTAATTTCTAACATTATCATATTATTGACCTTGATTAAAAAAAAATCGTCAGGGACGGCACCCTCAACAGAGGTCCACATTTTATACTCATGGCAGTGTTTAATGATCACTATGGTTAACAGTTCATAATGAAATAAATTTGTGATTTGTTGATTTTAAAATGATTAATTCATTTATGTGATATAATAGTTATGATATTATCTTTATTTTGCATTTTACATAGATTAAATAAAAAGTCATTCAAAATATAAAAATTACATTAAAGCAAGTCCAATTGTAATTTAAATTTGATATAAAAGGTGTGGATTATTGAAAATGAAATCACCTTTCTCATTCAAGTGATGTGTATGGAACGATGATCCTCCTTAGTCAATTTAACAGTCTTATTTAGTACTCATTAAAATTAATACAGTTTAATTAATTTGTATTCTCTTGTGATATTTAATTACTAACACAATCATATTATAGATCTTGATTGAAAAAGTTACTCAAGCAACCGCGCGGGCTGTTTTGATAATCAGACACTGTTTATATTATTTACCCGTGCGGAGAGCAACGTAGTCAGAAACTTCAGAATCTGAATAAGGAAGCAGAAATGTGACCTCATAAGAATTAGTCAGAAAATGCTAATTAATTGCGTGCAAGAAAAAATAAAGTAGTTATAAGTCGAAATTAGGAAGTTGATGTAAAGTCGGAAGCATCGGCATCATTTCAATGGATCGTAATAAAATAGTTTAATTTATTGTGCGTGTTAATTAATTTTCGTGATGAAGGTCAACCTTTAAGTTTCTTTAATTTCCAAACGGACTACTTCCAGTTTGGTATCAGGAGAAATTTGAAAAAAAAAAGATAGAACCATAATGGAGATAAAAATAGAATTGAAAATTAAGTAATTAGTCCAATATTAATTTATATGTGAACATTGATAAGTGTCAAGTGAGACTAATTAATCCCTCGCTGCTCTGAAATCCCATATATAGGTAGACAGTTGGTCCGTGAATTTGCTGTATTCGCAAGAGTTAGAGATCGAACCCCAACAACTTGCTTAAGGGACGTACTTACCACTCTCGTCAACCTGTCAGATTTGGAATGAATTGGGATTTTCGAAGTAATGGAAATAGACTGCAAAAGGAATAACATTTTAAATAATTATATCTTTATTAATAAAAATAATAAATGGCAATCTCCTAAATTAAATTTTTCATCAGGCGCACTCTATAAATTATATGTTACAAAATTTTATAGTTTAAGTATCATTCTGGAAAAAAAAAATATATCATCTTGACAAAAATAAAAACTCATTTTAACCAATGAAAAATTGGAAAATATTAAAATGTGCTTAACAAAATTTCCCCCTTGCCGCAACATATTTTACGTTGCGACTCTGTCCATAAGTCACTTTCTCGCGGAAGCCACTTTCTTGCGCCTCTTAGCTTCTTTCTTCCTTAGCTTTAAATTTTCTTACATTTAATTCTTCATTTAATTTGGTCCCTTGGACCTTGCCACTTCTTCTTTGATTTGGACCCCCCTCCCTTCTCATCACGACCTCAAACCTTTCTGCTCTCTCCTTTAATGAGTTAATCTCCAACCGGCCACTCATCTAGTCCTCTTCCTTCTCTCTGAACTAATTAATCACTATGGATCACAATTCTCGTCCCTCTCGTGAACTGACCTTGTTCAACTCTGTTGACTTTCTCAGTCTTCATAATAATTCTTCAGATCCAACAGCTGATAATCCTGGTGGCAGTTGCCGGCGTCCTCCCTTAAAGGAAATGGATTTCTTGGCTGACAAAAGCTCTGATTCAAACCATGATGGAAATGGATCGCTTCCTTCAACAACTGATTGGTCTTTAAAAGTAAGGTTTCGATTAAGACTCTCGTTCTCTCTTCAATTCAGTTTGGTTAATTTTTTATTAATTCTTAGCTTTTTTTTTTTTTGCCTACATTTGGAAAGACCCGCCTTGATCAAACGCAAGTCAGTTCTGGAACATCAGTCACAGCAGCTAACAAACACCTCAATACCGAGGTATCGTCAGAATGTTATGCTTCAAAGAATATTTGTTTGATTGTTTTATTATTGTTTTAGATTTGTTTAGTTGGGATAAGTGAAAATCGGTTCAATCCACAACATAGGTTCTTATATCTTACCTTTCTTTTTTCCTCCTCCGCCGTTTTTATAATTCACTTTAAATTTCAATAGGCACATATATGCATCCCGTCAATTTTGTTGTTTTTTTGACTTGTAACTGACTTTGGCTTTGCTGGTTTGATATTTTCAGGTTAGTACAATCCAAGGTGAATTGCGGAGGCTACATGTAGAGAACGGGAAGTTGAGAACTATGCTTGATCAGATCACCAAAAGCTATGGTCAACTACAAGCTCAGCTATTCGTTGCTCTCCAAAAACAAAGCCATATGAAGGTGAATTCTTACCCTAATTAAAGTGTTATTATGGCAGCTGTTTCCTTTAACCATTATCATACCGTCCCTTTTCTTGACCTTGATGATAGGGTATTATATCGTCAGGGCCGAATATCGATTGTTTTAGCTAGTCAATCCCAAAAATAAAGCGTGTTTCACCTGGATTCCATATTTTCCTTTCCCTTCAACCCAATTCTATAAAATTCAAGAAATCATAATTCATATGTTTGATTTTCATTTTTTATTTAAAAAAAATAGTTGCTTTGAACAAAGAAACCGACAGAAGTGATGATCCACAAGTTGACCTGTGTGTGTATGGCGTCAAGAGATGTTAGATAAGAAAGTCATGGATACGCAGTTTCTAGCCGCAATTGATAAATGTGGTGCAAGTAAATATACATATTTAAAGTTAAAAGCAGCTTAGAATATAGCCTATGCATGGGAATAAGGAGCTATAAATTAAAGTAGATCGACATGCACACTAGTCTAAATTTACGGTGCACGGGATCCAAGTAATGGTAGTAGTAATGCAAGGGTGATGGATTGGGAACAGGTTGAAGGAAATGGCATAATGTCGGGGAAAGAGGTGAGGGACCCACAGCCATCTACGAATGATGCATCGATTTCGGATGATAAGGCTCAATCAGTTTCGGCGCCCTCCAACAATGCGGAGGTAATGTCAACGCAACACGATCATCATCATTTGACTAAATTACTAGGAAAGCGTGCTTGTCCTGAAGATGCTTTTGATCGCTCTTGTCAGAGCCGGGAGTCATCCATGAGCAACAAGTTTCATGATTCCAAAATATCATCAGATGAACAAGTTTCGGATCAGGTCCTTAGGAAAGCCCGGGTTTCTGTACGTGCAAGATCAGAAGCTCCTATGGTATATATACCCAATTCTATACATCCCTCTTATTTTCATCTCAGCAAACAAATAGATGAGCAATGTATACGGGAAATTGATCAACTCAATGTTGTTTGTTTTAGATAAGCGACGGTTGTCAATGGAGAAAATATGGCCAAAAAATGGCAAAGGGCAATCCTTGCCCTCGTGCTTATTATCGTTGCACCATGGCCGTAGGATGCCCGGTTCGTAAGCAGGTACATTTTCTTTCAACTTGATTTCTCTTTATAATGTTAAAGGTATGACATGTTAATTTGATTTGATTAAATTGATTTTTTTGACCATTGATTAAATTAATCAATAGTGTGAATTATGTTATTTATCATGGTGCTCCACTTTTTACATGTTAGAATACCAATAAATAAAACATGTTGGAATCATTTATATTGATAGATTTAATAATTCATTTTCATATTCACCACTCATAATATTTTTTTGATCGAAATTCACCCCTCATAATATCACTCATATATTTTACTCATTTTCATGTTTATGAATTTATATAATTTATTGAATTTTTAATATAAATTACAATTATAACCTTACTATATGTTGACTTTATTTTGATATAGCCTAATGGATATTGAATAGTAATAAATTAAAGTTATTGAATTTTAAGACAAGGAAGAGTTAATGAAATTTAATGTTTTTCTTAAAATGTGTGAAATATTCTATATATAAATATTTATATTTATAATTAAGACCAATAGTACACATGTTCTTCCCCCTTTTCAATGTTTAATATTTACATGCTAGAAACAGATCGATGACATTTATTTATTATTATTTTGGCTTTTGTATGTTAACTCTTATTTTAATTTTTTAGATCAAAAATAAAATTCCATGTTAACTTCTATGTTTTGGATTGGAGGAGTGTAGTTTTTCTAAAATACCACAGATGATCTTACTTAAAGCTCTCTATTTATCTCATAATTGATAATAATATTGTTGATCATCAAGTTTAAATAGTAGTGTTTTTAAAATAAGAATGATTAAAATTATTATCGCGTTCTATATTTGAAAACAACTCCTATGATCAGTATTACACATTAAGGAAGGAGCGGAGGGAATTTTTTGTTTCATGCTTACATTTGACAGGAACAAATTAAATTAATTGACGATTATATTATATTTCAACAGGTGCAGAGGTGTGCGGAGGACAAGACAGTGCTGATAACAACCTATGAAGGAAACCACAACCACCCTCTACCTCCGGCAGCCACCGCTATGGCGAACACAACATCGGCCGCGGCCGCGTTTCTCCTTTCTGGCTCAACCTCAAGTACGAGCAAGGAAGGGTTAACACATTTAGCAGGATACATGGGTTCATCAATGGTGGCTTATCCGTACGCATCAATGGCCACACTATCAGCATCAGCGCCATTCCCAACAATAACACTGGACTTGACTCAAGCCCCAAATGGCATTCACACGCAAAGATCACATCCCTCACCATCATCGATGCCTATAATATTTCATGGGACTCCTCAGGGGCAGCTCACACCATATCCAATGATGATGTTGCCACACAACTTACGTCAACTAGCTCAAACACTTCCTTCCAATAATTATAATTCTTCGTCTATGGTTGAGACTGTGAGTGCAGCCATTGCTTCTGATCCTAATTTGACTTCTGTACTGGCGGCTGCAATATCATCCTTCATTGGGGCCAACGGAGCAGCAGGCAATAACATGGTGGCTGCACCTGCTGCTGATCAAGGAGATGTAAATATTTCCGGGCTGCCTCTCTCCCCTCAACTTCATCGTTCATGCACTACGCTCTCCACCAATTAGTTTCTCAAAATTTGGCCCCCACTACTATTGGTTTTCACATGTACAGAAACGATAGACGAGAGAAGACTAAATATATATGTATTAAGAATTATCAACATTATATTGCTGATTTTGTATTTCTTTTCTATTGTTTTTTAGTACTCCGTAATTAAGAAATTACATCTTAAACGTGTTAAGAGCCTCATTTTACCATGATAAAAGTATACAAATCTTGATATTAATTATGCTAGCTAAAATCAACCAAGCTGGGTTATTTCATGGAGACGTACAGAAAGTATATGAAATATGGGAATTGGTATCAGTTGGCACAAGTAACTTATGAATTAAAACATGAATTAAATGTCGTCGTATGTATCGGAAAATACTATGAAGAGAAAAGGAGAAAATTAAAGAGGGCATGTATATTATAGATTTGCAATCGGAATTGCTTGAGCAGACGACGGAGGGTGGCAGAGTTGGCGGACCCACTGAGGATCGGAGGCGTTTAAACGTTAAAGTCAGTGATGAGATTAGGTTAATTAAGCAATGGTGGGAATGGGTCCTACATATACATTAAGGCAGTAACCACCGTCACAGGAAGCCGCTGGTTGACCTCAAACGACCTCCTCCACGTGCGTTCGTTGCCCCTATAAATCCCCTCCCTAATCCTGATTTTTTTAAACGCCGTCTTCTTGGTTCTTGCATAACATCTCTCTTTTTAAGTTATTTTTCTCTCCTTAATTATATTGGTTGAATCTAAAACACTAAAAAAATTCCATGAATCCTAATACTAGAGAGAAATTAGTTGCTAATGTTTTACTAGTTGTAAATTTGATTGATAGTAAAACTTAGGGAGGTGAAGTGGGAAAATAATATACTTCCTCTGGTCCATAATAGAAGAGTTAAGTTATAGTTAAGCCGCTTAAACACCCTCCTTAAAAAAATGTAAAAGTTTGTTGAGTGTTTGTAGTTAATATTTTCTTTATAATATTTTAATATTTATTATGACAGTTAAAAATACATAAGTATTAATAAATATGAAAGAGTGTTAGGGGTAAAGTGAAAAAAAAATGCATTAAATAAAAAGAGAATGTGAGACGTGTTTTTATGTTTTGGACAAATTATTCAAAATTTAGGCTTTAATATTAGGGTAAAGGGTCAAATCTAGCACTGAACTATTGGCCAAAGTACACCCCACATAAAAATGAATTTGGGGTCTCAAAACTAGCACTGTTCAAGTACAATTTGGGTCTTACGTAGCATTTCCGTTAATTTTAACTGGGTTGACCGTTAAATTTGACTTAATTAGACCACTTCACATGCCATGTCACCTTATTAAGCCAAGTCAGCGTATCCACATCATCTCTTTGCCACGTCATCATCATCTTCCCAATCACTCCCACAGTCTTCTTCCTCCTCCTCCAGCTCTGAAAGGTGGCTTAGCTCTGAAAGTCTTTGCCTAAACCCACAAAACAAAAACGCAAAAAAACAAAACCCAGAAACAAAAAAAGACAAAAAAAAAACAACTTACAAGGGATTTTGGAGAGGAGTAAATATTTCTGGGTATTATCATTGTTATTGTTGACACTATTCTTAATCTTCTTTTCTATTGCATCCTCTTCCTCCACCTTATTTTTGATTCTGTGTGGAGCCAACAATCTCATCTTTTGCAAGCTGTAACATAAACAAAAGACTGGAATGTTGAAAAACAGAGGAGATAATAATGGTAATGCACAAACAAAGAAAGAAGCGAAGAGTAATTAAAATTAGAAATCATATCATTGCCATGAAATGACGCAAATAAGAAGTAAAATAATATTGGGGTTTTAGTGAAATCTCAAGCAAACCTCCTGAGTTTAAAGCTTAATAATGGAACTCAGAGAAACCATTGGGCTTGGAAAAAAGAGGCGAAAATATGTATGAATAAGGAGAGGAGGTTCACCGAAGCCGTCGTGCGCCGTCAAAAAGGGTGAAAGTGGGTGGAAAGGAAGAGAGAACTGTGAGAGTGAGCCGCCGTCACAGAGGCCTCCCGCCACCGCCGAATCGCAAAGTGAGGTCAGAGTGTTTATGATTGAAAGATGATGACGTGGCGAAGAGATGATGTGTATACGCTGACTTGGCTTAATAAGGTGACATGACAAGTGAAGTGGTCTAATTAAGTCAAATTTAACGGTCAACCCAGTTAAAATTGACGGAAATGCTACGTATGGCCCAAATTGTACTTGAACAGTGCTAGTTTTGAGACCCCAAATTCATTTTTATGTGGGGTGTACTTTGGCCAATTGTTCAGTGCTAGATTTGACCCTTTACCCTTAATATTACTATCGGAAGATTAGAGTATATAGAAAAGCCGGGAATGCTCCAATGCTCCAATCTTTTGACCCAAACAAAAAAAGAAAAACCATTAGTCCCTTTCTTGCACCTCTTCTTGGCTTCTTTCTTCCTTTTATTTTCTTTCTTGGCACTTTTTCTTCAATTTGGACACCCTCCTTAATTAGTTACTCTCCTACCGGCCACTCCTCCGAACTAATTGATCAATATGGATCACAATCCTCGTCCCTCTCGTGAACTGACCTTGTTCAACTTTGGTGATGACTTTCTCAGTCTTCATAATAATTCTTCAGACCCAACAGCCGATAATCCTAGTGGCGGTCGCCGCCGTCCTCCCTTGAAGGAAATAGATTTCTTCTCCCGTTCGGCTGACAAAAGCTCTGATTCAAACCATGATGGAAACGGATCGCTTCCCTCAACAACTGATCGGCCTTTAAACGTAAGGTTTCACTTAATAACACTCTCGTTAATTCTATCTTCAACTTCAATTCAGTTCGGTTTATTTTATTAGTTGTTGTTTTCCTTCATTTGGACAGACCCGCCTTAATCAAACTCGTGTCAGTTTTGGAACGTCAGTCGCAGAAGCTAACGAACACCTCATTACCGAGGTATTGTCGGAATGTTATGCTTCAAAGAATATTTGTTTGTTTGTTTGTTTTATTATTGTTATTTTTGTTTTAGTTTAGTTTAGTTGGAATAAGTGAAAATCTGTTCAACCCTTATCTTTCTTTTTTCCTCCTCAGCCGTTTTTATAATTCACCCTAAATTTCAATAGGTCTGTGTGTGTAATCCCGTCAATTTTTGTAGTTTTTTAAAACTTGTAATCAACTATGGCTTTATTGTTTGATATTTTTAGGTTGCTACAATACGAGGTGAATTGCGGAGACTACATGCAGAGAACGAGAAGTTGAGTACTATGATTGACCAGATCACTAAAAGAAATGATCAACTACAAGCTCAACTACTCGTCGCTCTCCAAAAACAAAGCCATATGGAGGTGAATTCTTATCCGGATTAAAGTACTACTCCCTCCGTTCCTATATATAAGATCACTTTGGAGAAGTGGATAAGTTCCTAAATATAAGATCACTTCCTATTTTATCTCAAGTTTTGTCCAAACTACCCTTATACTCTCTCTTTTCATTGAAAACTCCTCCTCCTTTTAAAGTTAAGTAATTGAGGGGATTTTGGGAAGATCATGTAATTTTATTGTCTTCCTTAATCTCCCCAAATTAACCAAAGTGATCTTATATTTAGGAACAGAGAGAGGGAGTATTATGGAAGCTGTTTCCTTTAATAACTATTGCATGTACCATGGATAATCGTTCTTTTTCTTGACCCCGGCCCGATGATAGGTATTAATTACTAAAACCAGAGAATATAATACAGAGAGAGAGAGGGAGGGAGGGAGGGTGAGGAGAATGTGTTCTTGATCTTATTTTTCTGATAGTACAGATATGTGTCTCAGTTAGTTACAGCCAGTGGAAACCTGTCATAATTAGTTATAGATTGGTTATATACTCCTAACTGAATAACAAATATTGATATTCTATTCCCTCCGCTCCTAAACATAAGACCTAATTTACTTTTTTGAAAAATCCTAAAAAAGTGAAATATAAGTTAATTATAAATTGATTTACCTAATTTTTCCCCTTAAACTAGTTTATTTAACCTATAAACTAATGACTAATAATATAAAAATATATCAAATATGTTATAATTTAATAACATATTTTGTAACTTTAACATCTCCAAAAAAAAGTCATATAAGTCTTATATTGAGGATTGGAGGGAGTATATTCTAACAGGTATTATATCTTCAGGATCAAATATTGTTTGTTTTAGCTAGTCAATACCCCCAGAAAAGCTTGTTTCACCTGGATTCTATAATTTTCTTTCTCTTCAACCTAATTCTATACATTAAAATTCAAGAAATTATATTTTATATGTTTGATTTTCACTTTTTTATTTACAAAAAAAAAACTTGCTTTGAACTAAGAAACTGATTGAAGTGATGGTCAACAAGTTGACCTATGTGCTTGTATGACATGGAGAGATTTTAGATACTCCCTCCGTTCCTAAATATAAGATCACTTTGGGGAAATAAATAAATTCTTAATATAAAATCACTTTCTATTTTGTCTCAATTTTGGTCCAAATTACCCCTATACTTCTCAGCTCTCTCACTTCTCTCTCAAATCCCTATTTGTCTTTTAAATTTAAGTGAGTGGTATTTTGGAAAGATCATATAATCCTAATTCATTGGAAAATCTTTCTTAATCTCTCTAAATTAACCAAAGTGATTTTATATTTAAGAACGAGGGAGTAAGAAAGAAATCACTTATACACAGTTTCTATCCGCAATTGATAAATGTGGTGCTAGTACATATACATATATAATATAGCTAAAAGCAGCCTAGCATACAGCCAGTGCATGGGAATAAGGAGCTATAAATCAGATCAATATGCACACGAGTCTAAACTTACTGTGCATGCGATCCAAAATGAAAGTAGTAACGCAGTGGTGATGGATTGGAACCAGGTTGAAGGAAATGGAATAATGTCGGGGAAAGAGGTGAGGGACCCACAGCCATCCACAAATGATGCATCGATCTCGGATGATAAGGCTCAATCAATAATTTTGGCGCCCTCCAACAATGCGGAGGTAATGTCAACGCAACAAGATCATCATCATTTGACTAAATTACTTGGGAAGCGTGCTTGTCCTGAAGATGCTTTTGATCGCTCCTTTCAGAGTTGGGAGTCACCCATGAGCAACAAGTTTCATGATTCCAAAATATCATCAGATGAACAAGTTTTGGATCAGGTCCTCGGGAAAGCCCGGGTTTCTGTACGTGCAAGATCAGAAACTCCTATGGTATATATATAACCAATTCTATACATCATATCCCTCTTATTTTCATCTCAGCAAACAAATAGACGAGCAATATATACGGGAAATTGATGAACTCAATGCTGTTTGTTTTAGATATTCGACTGGTGCCGATGGAGAAAATATGGCCAAAAAAAGTCAAAGAGCAATTCTTGCCCTCGTGCATATTATCGTTGCGCAATGGCCAAAGGATGCCCGGTTCGTAAGCAGGTACATTTTCTTCCAGGGTTTGAATTCCATGCTAAGCCCATGGATGAGAAAACCACTTCTCATCCCCAAAAACGGCAGTGTTCAATTAAGTGAGGAATGGGGACCACAAAGCAAAATCATCTTGGCCATTGAATTAATCAAAGGGCACCAATTCCCTCACCCAACTCTCTCTCATCAAAAAACACAACCCAACCTTCTTCTCCACAAGCTCGCCGCCGCCGCCACCTCCCCATCGCCGACGGCGACCACGACGGCGTCGGCAGCAAAGCACTAAACTTGGAAACATCCACAGGCTTTTCAACCGCCGTCCTCACTTCCACGACGTCTCCTCCGCCTTTTCAAACACCGTCCTAACGTCCGCCGATATCTCCGCCATCCTCACGTCCGCCGACGGCTCCTCCAACCAACCTCTCAAGCTCCTCTCTATGACGCCACCGTCGCCGGAGTGGAGGTTGATGACGTGGAGGGCAGAGGAGACATTGATGAGTTGATGACGTGGAGGTAGAAGGAGAGGTGAGAGGAGTGGACGATGTTGGTTTGGGCGGCGGTGGTGTCGGTGACGGTGGTGGTTGAGGTGGAAGGGAGGCCGAAGAAGGTGGTGGTTGGGGTGGAGGTTAGAGAGTGAGAGAAGTGAGGCGTGAGAGAGAAAGGGAAAGGGAGGAGAAAGATTTAATTTTTTGTGGGGCCCACGTTTTTATTTGTAAAACAGTGTTTTTGGTGGATGAGGAAGAGATGAGTGAATTTTGGATGAGGCTGGAATGTATATCCTTTTCTTCCAACTTGATTTCTCTTTATGATGTTGAAGGTATGACATGTTAATTTGATTTGATTAAATTAATTAATAGTGTGAATTATGCTATTTATCATGGTACTCCACTTTTTACATGTTAGAGTACCAATAAATAAAACATGTTGGAATCATTTATATTGATAGATTTAATGATTTATTTTCATATTCACCCTCGTAATATCATTCATTTATTTTACTCTTTTTCATGTTTATGAAATCATAGAATTTACTGAATTTTTAATATAAATGTATAATTATAACCTTGTTATATGTTGACTTTATTTACTCTTATGTAGCATAGTGGATATATATTGAATAATAGTTAAATTGAAGTTATTGAATTTTAAGACAAGTGAGAGTTAACGAAATTTAAAGTTTTTCTTAAAATGTGTGAAATATTCTATATATAAATATTCATAAATAAGACCAATAATACACAAATGCTTCCCCTTTTTCATTGTTTAATACTACCTCCGGTCCTAAATATAAGACCTAATTAACTTTTTTTTAGAGATTAAAGTTGCAAAGTAGGTTATTAAATCATGACATATTTGATACTACCTCCGGTCCTAAATATAGGACCTAGATGACTTTTTTTAGAGAGGTTAAGGTTGCAAAATAGTCTATTAAATCATGACATATTTGATATATTTTTAGATTATCCATTAGTTTATAAGTAAAATAAACTAGTTTAAGGGAAAAAATTAAGTAAATCAATTTATAATTAACTTATTTTTGCTTTTTTTAAGATTTTTCAAAAAAGTCAATTAGGTCTTATATTTAGGACTGGAGGGAGTATCTTTCTAGATTATCCATTAGCTTATAGGTAAAATAAACTAGTGTAAGAGAAAAAATTAGGTAAATCAATATATAATTAACTTATTTTGCTTTTTTTTGGGATTTTTAAAAAATGTCAACTAGGTCCTATATTTAGGACCGGAGGGAGTAGTATACATAGGGGTGGAAATGAGCCGAGTCAAGCCGAGCCAGACGTAAATAGGCCTAGACATGTAATGAAAAATGAAATCATAGGCCTAAGCCTGGGCGTGGATGTAGGCTTTTTTTCTGAAAAAAAAGCCTAGGCCTGCAAAAAATGTTTAAGACCTGAAAGCCTTTTTAAAGGCCTACTTACAATGTACACCTTTAAAAGGCTTCAAACCTTTTAAAACCTACTTCGAAAATTTAGGCTTTCAAAAGGCCTAAAGCCTTTTAAAGGCCTATATATCAAACTTAAAAGGTAATAAATAGGCTTCAAGCCTTTAAACCAAACCTAACACTTATAATTCTATTTTTAATAAAATAAAAAATGACAATTGTCATCAAAACATGACCCAAATTCAACTCAACAAATAATAATTATTAAACGGGCCAAGCCTGAAGGCTTTTAGGCCGAGATTTATTGAATTAGGCCTGGCCTTTTTACATAAAAAGACTTTCCAATAAGCCTTAGCCTGACCTATTTAATAAATAGGTTAGGCCAAACTAGGCCCTAAATAGGTCGAGCCGACGGCCGCCTGTTAAGGGTCTGACCTATTTCCACCCCTAAGTATACATGCTGAAGAGATGACATATATTTATTATTATTTTTGCTTTTGTATGTTAACTCTTATTTTAATTTTTTAGATCAAAAATAAAATTCCATGTTAACTTCTATGTTTTGGATTAGAGGGAGTGTAGTTTTTAAAAAATACCACAGATGATCTAACTTAAAGCTCTCTATTTATCTCATAATTGATAATATTGTTGATCAAATTTAAATATAAATAGTAATGCTTTTCAGAGTATTTTGTTTCATGCTTACATTACATTTGAGAGGAACAAATCTTATATCAATTGACGGTTATATTATATTTCAACAGGTGCAGAGGTGTGCAGAGGATAAGACAGTGCTGATAACAACCTATGAAGGAAACCACAACCACCCTCTACCTCCGGAAGCCACCGCTACGACGAACACAACATCGGCGGCGGCAGAGTTTCTCCTTTCAGGCTCAACCTCAAGTACGAGCAAGGAAGGGTCAACACATTTAGCAGGATACATGGGTTCATCAATGGCGGCCAATCCGTTCGCATCAATGGCCACACTATCAGCATCAGCACCATTCCCAACAATAACACTGGACTTGACACAAGCCCCAAATGGCATTCACACGCAAAGATCGCATTCCTCCCCTTCATCAATGCCTATAATGTTTCCTGGGATTCCTCAGGGGCAGCTCACACCACATCCCACGATGACGTTGCCACACAACTTGCGTCAACTAGCTCAAACACTTCCTTCCAATAATAATAAATCTTCGTCTATGGTTGAGACTATGAGTGAAGCCACTGATTCTTATCGTGAATTGATAACTGTAGTGGCGGCTGCAATATTATCATCCTTCATTGGGGCCAGCAGTGCAGCAGATAGTAACACGGGGGCTACACCTGCATCTGATCAAGGTGATGTAAATATTTCTGGGCTGCCACTCTCCCCTCAACTTCATCTTTCATGCATGCACTACGCTCTTTACCAATTAGTTTCTCAAATTTGGCCCCCACCACTGTTGGTTTTTGCATGTACAGAAACGATAGGCGAGAGAAGGCTATATGTGTGTGTGTTAAGTAGTATCTCCTCCCATTCCTAAATATAAGATTACTTTGACAAATTTGGAGAGATTAAGGAAGTCATTCCAATGAGTTAAGATTACATAAAATTTTTAAAATACCCCTCACCTAAGTTTTAAAAATATCACCTTTTTCAAACCACTATTTTTTTGGGTGACAGGAGTATAGGGGTAATTTGGGAAAAACTTGAGTCAAATTTGAAAGTGATCTTATATTTAGGAAAAAACTCTCCCTAAAGTGATCTTATATTTAGCAAAGGAGGGAGTATTATTAACATTATATTGTTGATTTTGTATTTCTTTTCCTACGTTTTGGAGTACTCTGTAATTAAGAAGTTGCGATTTACAGGATGAGGATTCGCCTGAGCCCCTTTATAATGCGCTGGATGCCCAATTCCTAGCTTGTTCATTGATGTCATGCAGGTAAATATAAACTTTTCAGCTGTCTATCTAGCCAGGTGCATCTGATGTCACAAAAAAAAAAACTCTGTCCTAAATATGGATAAGTGATCCTTAATTTTATCCCAGTGCTCACATCTAAGAATGTTATCATACCAAGCCTTTTGAATATCTGTCGAAGATGAGGAATTGGTCTTCTTAATAAATGTGTGAATTTTATAAAAATTAATCAACTCTGAACAAAAAAACAATAGTGGGTGTTTATTTTTCCAATACTACAATGTTATCAGTATAATATTCTAACTCATGAGCCATTTTCTTTTACTCAAAAAATCTCATACATTTTCTTTTACTCAAAAAATCTCATCCTTATACACTCACACATGTATAGAGGAATGTATATATTATATGATCAAAAAGGGACCTCGCCGATAATATTTCCAGGGGGATAATAGCTGCAAATGACGAACATCCAATTGTTCTTGCACTTAGCCTTAGCACACCCAACAGATGTGGACCGGCGTGCAACAACTTGAGTGTAGTGTCCGCACTCCATCTCGCCAGCCCGGCAAGTGTTGGTGGCGTGGTCATAGTCAGTCTTCTCGGTGCACCAATACTTGACTGCGTCTGAGCCT
Source organism: Mimosa pudica (assembly GCA_029929735.1). Lineage (NCBI taxonomy): Eukaryota > Viridiplantae > Streptophyta > Magnoliopsida > Fabales > Fabaceae > Mimosa > Mimosa pudica. Next base: position 17,377,412 of record JAKELP010000013.1, on the reverse strand, counting down.
TCCATTTCATCATAGTTCATGGCAATGTTCTCACCATATGGACCCATAGAGTGCACAAACTCACACTTCTCGTACCTTGAGTTAGCGTAGTTTTGAGCATAGTCCACTAGGGTCTGGTTCCACACCAATGGTGGCACTCCCACCATGGCTCGTTCCTCATTGTGAGTGTCTAACCATGCTTGTGGAGAGCTCTGAATAACACACACAAAATTGTGAGTGAACAAATAATGTTTTAGGGATTTTACGTACAAGCCATAATAAGGGAATAATCGGAAGAACAAAACGAGATTTCAATGACTTTGTAGCCTAGAAAACTAAAAGTTTGATCCTATCTATCTATACGTTTGGTTGGTGGTTTTTGTCCTTCTAAATAAAAGAAGCTGAAGAAATTAAAAAGGGTCACATATACATATATACAGGTCAACTTTAGCCAAGTGGAAGAAGACCCTAATCACTTGTGATATGAAAACAATACAATAAATATATCTAAGTTGTCTACAGAGGTATGCATAAGAACACATTTTTTTTCAAAAAAAAAAAGTAACTCATTTTTAATATATGTGAAAATTTGTTGATTAGCTCGCTTTTAATAAAGTCCAGAGAGAGTATATCCTAATTAAAGTTATCCTAATTAGAGCTATCCTTTCCTGAATTTTGACATTATCAAATTTTATGGTTATTACGAACATATAAAGAAAAGAAGCATTTCTAGGTATATAGATCCAAACACATACGAAAGTGGAGATATGATAATAATTTAATTACATGTTCTTATTATTGAAATATCATGTGTAGTAAGTACGAACGGTACATTTAAATTATAAATAGCATATATGAATAGATAAAAAATATGATGAAATTTACTTACGCCTGTGGCTGATATTCTGTTGAGGTGTGCTGTTGGGCTTCTCTGATGTTGAACCTGAATATATAAATAAACATATGATTATTACATTTCATCCTGATTTAGTAAATTCTGACTCTATCTGTGTACTATTACCTTAATGGTTAATAAAGAAGTTAAATTATGTAATTACTAATTAGTTTGGAATATTAATATATTAAAAATCTACAAACCAATTTAAAAAACGATAAATATATATATAACATTATTAAAGTAATTTAATTAGCCTCTTTAACACCCTCTAACTCTAATTATAAACCCTTTTAAGTTTTTTGGAAAATTCAATGATGTAAAATTAATCACTTTATATTGCCTTTAGTTAATTTTCCATCAAAACTAATTTATTTCACTTATAAACTAATCTATCATCTAATGGTATGTGGCATATGTTATGATTTAGTAATTTATTTTTCTTCCTTAACTGTTATAAAAAAAATCAAAGGTTAGAAACAGTGAAGTTATATCACATGAAACTAGAAATTAAATCTTTAAAGTATAAAGACTCTTAAATACCCAACTTATACCAAAGAGCTACCATAACCAAAAATTTTATTTGGGCTCTTAACTAGCCACGAACTTATATTTCATACCTGCTCTAACCATTTTTAATGGCAACATCTTAACAATGTTTAAATTGACATGCTGGATGACACATATTAGAGCCATGAGGTGATATGGTACCACCTCAGATTTTAATATAAGAAACAGAACCCACAATTTAAAAGTGTAAAAATGAAAAATGATCTTTAATTTGATCCCATAGCTCGCATATAAGAGAGTTATCATACCCAGCCTTCCAAAGATCTGTCGAAGATGGGGAATCGGTCTGCTCAAATGTGTGAATTTTGTAACTGGTAAAAGAAATGTTTCCTTGAAAGACTTCAACACGATGGAGAATTGCAAGAGAGACAAAAAAAAAGGAATTTTGAAGAGCCCATAAGTAATTGGCAAGAAGATCTAAGTATTCCTCTCCAATAAAATAATAAATCTTGATAGCAACTTGAAAATTAAAGCGCAAAACTTTCCCCCCTCTTTATTCAACAGATCGAAAACACCAGTAAATTCTCGATAAAAAAAAACACCAGAAAATTGCTCAAGAGTGGTATAAATTAAGCTCCTTTCAGAGATGGAACGAGTAAAACCAAATCGTGTGAGAAAAACCCAAACAAATGTCGTACAGTTCCTAAGATTTGAAGTTTCAAAACTTTCTCCAAGGACTCACTTTAGATTATGGGAGTAGAATAGATAAGAAAGAAACCCAGAGAGGACGAGAAAATAACAAATCATTCATTTGCGCCAAAGATGATACCTGTTGTTGATAACTTCTGCACCTATAAAACCTTTGACCTTCCGCAAATCGACGCCTCAAGAAACTTTCTTTCCTCCTACTTCCCATATGAGACGAGAATCACCCATCCCCTCTTCTCTTCTCCAATTGCCGAGATCATCATATGATGAGGATGGATATATTCAGATTTAGCTTCAGCCACAATTAAATTTCCCTTTCTTCCCAATAAAACCAATTTTTATCTTGTGGGTTCTGTCTTTTTAATTAAAATCTGAGGTGGTGCCATGTCATCAAATGTGTCTAATATGTGTCATCCAGCTTGTCAACTTAAACACCGTGAAGATGTTGTCGTTAAAAAAAAGTTAGAATAGCTCTAAAATATAATAAGTTCATTGCTATTAAAGAGCCCAAAAAAACTTTTTTGTTCATGATAGCTAGGTATAAGTTCATGGTATTGAAGAGTCTTTACCTTTTTTTAAGGAAGAAGAAGGTTTGAGGTAGGTACATAATACACGATGCCTATGATGAAGAAAAGCACAAAGAACATGGCGACGACATTTTTAATGTTTGATGACCACATGCTTCCCTTTGTTGTTTAAGATTTTTTTTTTGCGTTTTGTTGTGGGAAAGCAAAAGAGATCATAGACTTGCTAAATTGTTTTGGAGGGGTTTTTATAAGAACAGGATTTGGAGGGCATTAATAGGAAAAAAAAACTTTGATTATTTGTCGAAGACTATTTTTTGGTTCCTATATTTGGGTGAATATTAACATTTGTCTTATTTATTCTGTCGTCACAAGTGGACAAATTAAAATTTGTGTGGAAAACCACTTCTTCCTCTTCCACTAATTTGACCAAAAAGGTTAAAGATGTGTAAAATTAACAGCATGCATGAGCCTATTTATGAGTCGGTATATGTTAATATGTTCCTATTTTTTGATTGATTGTCTGGAAAACCTTTCAAAACCTAGACTCATGACACAAAATAAAATTCTAAAAGACTGAAGTTAATCTCAATCTCAAAATCATAATACGAGTCGGTATTTTCATTGAGTTTTGTGTACTCTTGTTAATATTTAGCTTTAAATCGGTATTTTACTATTTTGGTAGGAAATTACATTTCTCCCTTAACGGTAATTAAATTCCTATTTTCAAAATTTATTTTTCACCTCATGTTTTACTTTTAATTTTCCAATTTCATTTTCAACCATTTTAATTAGCGTTTCTGAAAATTTATGTTTCAAAACTTTGAACTGATCTAGGTGATGGTTATTTTTTATAGAGTTTTATTTGATAATTGATGACCAGTGAAGGTGTTCGAATGGGGGAGAAGATATTGTACAAGGTAATAAATTTGGGTTTAGGTACGATCACACCAACTAAGTAACATTTTTGTGCCATGACATCGCACAAAGCGAGAAGTTAGCGCTGCCGTTCGTGTGTCGCGAACAATTATTTATTAGTCAAATAGTATTATTAATAACTTACATAGTTACATTCGAAATAAAATTTATTAGATGTTATATAAATTATGTATAGACATAAAGTATTAATAATGAGCTATTATATATATATATATATATATATATATATATATATATATATATATATATATATATATAAAAGAACTACATACTTTAATATAAAAGTGCATCTAACACAATTAATGTTTTTTAGTTGCAAAAATACCTATCACTTTCTAAAATGGGGTCGGGAATTTATAACCCAGTCCGCCGGGTTCAACCCAACCCGCCTTAAAAAAAATCGAGTCAGGCCAAAGAAATTGGAACCCACTTATGTCGGGTCGGGCTGATAACCCACTTAAATCGGGTTGGGTCGGGCTAACCCGCTTACTTTTCCCAAAAAAATATCTACTTTTTCTTCTAAAACTAAAACTCGTATTCCTTCTTCAATTCTTTCATGTCTTCTTCTTTCTTTTCATGTTCAATTTGAATTTGTTTTTAGGTTTTGTTTTGAATTTTGTGAGGTTTCAAATTTTTTTTTGAAGTGTGTGTAACGTAAATATGTGAGCTTAAGTATATATTAAACGTAAGAGGAAGAAATTATCACCGAGGTCATGAATATATGTTCTTACATATGAGGTTCCCCACGTGAATGAAAAAAAGTGCAAAAAAGTCTTTTGCCATTGTAATATGTTATTTATATTTTAGCTTTGTTGTTAGGTAACAACAAAAAAGAAAAAGTTAGAAATTAAAGAGTATATAGTTTTTTTAACTGAGATTAAAAAGTATATAGTTTAATGATTAGAAAATTCGATGACTAATGTTAAGGACTGAATGCCATGAACTCTTTTGAATTTGTTTACATTATAGTTTTGAAATTTAGACAAATAAATTATTCATTTAATATGTTGAAAAATGATGTTGTCACAAAATTTTTATGCTTACTTTACTGATTTAATATTCAATTTTAATTTTCTTTTAAATAACATAGTTTGAAATTCGGGTCGGGTCGGGTTGGCCCGCTTCTAATGCAGGTTGGTTCGGGTTGTGATATTTCCAACCCACATAGAAATGGGTCGGGTCGAGCTGACCCGTTTAAAGCGGGTTAACCCGTTTTCCCGTCTCTAAATGGGGCAATGAGCTAATGAAGGTGAGGATGGAGCAGGTTGATTAGAGGGAGGGAAAGTGAAGAATAGACAATGACTCCTTTGCTTGAATGGAAAGCGAATGATGAAAATGAAAATGAGTAAAGATTGAAAGTAGATGTAAATTAGGAAACAGTGAGAAAGTAAAATTTGTGGGCCCAAGAAAGTGTGAGATTGAGAGAGAAAACTTGTGGGCCCGTAATATATGGAAATTACATTTTTCAATTTCATTTCCCACTTAAGTGCAACCAAACGGGCCTTAAGGTAGGAAGAGGACGGATTTGACAAAATAATACATGAAGAGAAATTTTATTTAGTTTAATAATCATATAAAAATGAAGTGTGAGACCCACTAAACTTCAAAGTAAATGCAATTCGCCAATTTTAACTATGGTGGTTTTCAGCCTCATTTTGAAAAGTTGATGGAAATTTATGTAAAAAAATATTATGGTGCTAAGTGCACTTTTTTTTTAACACATTTTCAGACCAAACACAACAGCAAAATCAACTAACGCGGTTGACAGAAAAAAAATATAAACTGTGCTAGGTGCACTTTTAGAAATTTATGTAAAAAAATATTATGGTGCAAGGGGAACTTTTAGTAGAACACATATTGGTATTTTAAACCTTTTACCCTAAATTACGGAGGGGTGTGTTTATAAACGCACACAATGTGACAAGAAAGTAAATAAAAAAAAACTCTAATTGATCACTGAATACCCCAATATAAACGAATAAGAATTAAATCTGATATTGAAGTCCAAAAGAATTTATTAGTTGGAGATGTTCAATTTCAAGTAGCCATCACTATTAATCGCGCCCACAACAAATATTAACAGTTAATCAACGTAACTCGGCAGAAAAAAAATAGATAATATTCAATTTCCAATACTACAATGTTATTAGTATCATATTAAAATTCATGAGACATTTTCCTTTACTCAAAAAATCTCATCCTTATACATCCACATAAATATTTAGGATTTACATCAAAAAAAAAATATTTAGGATTGTATATATTATATGATCAGTAAGGTTTCTCGCCGATAATGTTTCCACAGGGATAATAGCTGCAAATGACGAACATCCAATTGTTCTTGCACTTAGCCCTGGCACACCCAACAGATATCGTCTTGCGTGCAACCACTTGAGTGTAGTGTCCGCACTCCCACTCGCCAGCACGGCATGTGTTGGAGGCGTGGTCATAGTCAGCCTTCTCAGTGCACCAAAACTTGACGGCATCTGAGCCTGTCATATCATTATAGCCCATGGCAATGCTCTCACCATATGGACCCATAGAGTGCACAAACTCACACTTCTCGTACCTTGAGTTAGCGTAGTTCTGAGCATAGTCCACTAGGGATTGGTTCCACACCAATGGTGGAGTGCCCACCATGGCTCGTTCCACATTGTGAGAGTCCAACCATGCTTGTGGTGAGCTCTGAATAACACAAACAACAAAATGGTGAGTGAACACGTACATTGTTTTAGGGATATCACACACAAGCCCTACGAGGGTATAATCAAAGGAATAAAATGATATGCGAATTACTTTGTAGCCTCGAAAACCAAATGTTTGATCCTATCTGTCTATAACATTCAGTTGTTGGTGTTTGTCCTTCTAAATAAAAGAAGCTGAAGGGATTATTAAAAAGGGTCACACACACACACGCGAGTATATTGTCCTTTTTGGACAAGTCGAAGAAGACCCTAATCACGTGTTATATGAAAACAGTACAACAAATATATCTAAGTTGTCAACGGAGATAAACACGCAAACAATTTTTTTTTCCAAAAACTAAAGTAACTCATGAATTCCCGTTGATTAGCTTTTATTAAAGTCCAGGTAGAGTACATACTAAGTAGAATTATCCTTTAATGAATTCTACCACCACCAAATGTTATGGTTATTACGAACCAAAGAAAAGAGGCAATATAATTTTAGGTATATATAGATCATAGATCAAGACACAAGAAAATGGAAATATAATAATCATTCAATTACACATTCTTATTATTGAAATATCACGTGTACACAGTACGGTACATATAGCTTATGATGTATGTGAAAAAACAAAAAATATGAAGAAATTTACTTACGCCAGTAGCTGGTACCCTGTTGAGTTGCGCATGCACTGCTGGGTATCTCTTATGTTGAACCTGAATAAATTAACATAAAATTACTATATTTTTTCCAGATTTAGTAAATTCTGACTCTCTTTGTGTGCGTGTGTATTATTACCTCAATGGGTAATAAAGAAGTTGAATAAGTTGTTTGGTAGATGTAATTACTGATTAGTTTGGAATATATATAAATTTATATGTCTACAAAACAATTTCAAAAAATGATAAACATATAATATAATATCATTAAAGTAATATAATTAGCTTCTTTAATTCCCTAAATTAATAGAGGTTAAGTTACCATTATATATACTCTCTCTGCCCCTAATTATAAGACCCTTTAACTATTTTTTTGAAAAGTAAAACACATACTATAAATTGTCTATTGTTGATTTTTTCCATTAAAAATAACTTATAGTACTCAGAAGATAATATATCATCTAATAATATGTGACATATATATAATGTTTTATCCTGTTTCATTAACTTCATAAAAAAGTCAAAGGTATCTTGTATTTATATTTTAAAAATGAGATAAAATGAGTATTAATCATTGGAGAAATATTACATAAATTAGATATTATATTTTTTAAAAACAAAAAGTTTGAGGGTAGGTACATACTGCTACGGGATGCCTATGATGACCACCACGCATCACATGGTGACCACCTCTCCGATGATGACCTCCATGCCTAGGTTGAGCGGCCATGGCAAACGTGACGACGAAGAAAAACGCAGAGAAGACGGCGAGAACATTTTTAAAGTTTGATGACCTCATGTTTTACTTTGTTGTTTTAGAGGTTTTGTGTCTTGCTGTGGGAAAAGCAATAGAGATCATGGACTAGCTAAATTGTTTTGGAGGGGTTTTTATAAGAACAAAGTTGGAAGCTATTAATAGAAAAGAATTTTGATTATTTGTCAAAGACTATTTTTGGTTCCTATATTTGGGTAGATATTAAAATTAGTCTTTTTGAATCCGTTATCACAAGTGGACAAATTAAAATTTGTGCGGAAAACCACTTCTTCCTCTTCTACTAATTTGACCAGAAAGACGAAAGAGACTGTAAAATTAACCGAATATGTGTGTTCTCATTTTTTGATTGATTGTTTGGAAATACTTTCAAGACTTAAACTCGTGTCATGAAATGAAATTCTAAAAGACTCGTGTGTTCCTATTTTCTGATTAATTTTTTGAAAACTAAAAAATGTTTTATATTTAGAAGTAGGGCTAAAATATAAAAAGCGCTCATATAATTGCCACAAAAGTGTAAAAATACACATGTAAATTTTTTTTAGAGTAAAACTACCTTTAGGCAATCAATGGTAGATAATAATGGAGTAAAACATAATCATCAATATATACTATAAAAGTCTTTCACCCAAAATCACTGTTCATAGCACTGTTCATAAACAGTGATATGTGAGTGCATGAACAGTGTTTTGGGTGTAATATAATAAATTAATAATATTATTTTTTAAATTTTTTTTTTTAAAATTTTTTTAGTTATTATATGATTATTTCACCACATATTTTAGCTAAAAAAATTGTCATATATTTTTGTAGTGCAAATTTGTTAAAAAAGAAGGTAAAACAAAGTTAAGAGAAAATTTGTCATATATTTTTTTAGTGCAAATTTGTTAAAATAAAAAGTTAAAAAAAAATTGTTCATGAGTAAATTATTTAATATTTATATTTATTATTATATTTATTATTTATTATTATTATTTATATTTATTATTTGGCAAATTTTTAATTATTTAATTATTAATTATTTAATATATTTATTATATTATTATATTTATTATTGATTTTTTTATTTATATTTAATTATTTATTATTTATATTTATTATTATATTTATTATTTATTATTATTATTTAGTATTTATTATATTTATTATTTATTTATTTGGCCCACGTATTATTTACTTTCTTGGGCGAATTTATTTGGGTCACATATTTTTTTGTGTGTGAATTTGCCTTAAAGATTTATATCTTTAGTGTCACCATTATGATGATCTTTATATTTTTTTAGTGCAAATTTGTTAAAAAAAGTTAAAAAATTTGTTCATGGGCAAATTTTTAGTGCAGTGATTGACATTCTCTATTACTATTGTATGTAATTGCTTTCTTGTGCGAATTTATTTGGGCTACATATTCTTTACTTTCTTGGGCTAATTTATTTGGGTCTATAATATATTATTATTATTTTTTTTTAAAAAAATAACTATTATATGATATTTTACACCCGATATTTTGCACTAAAGAAATTTGTCATATATTTTTTTAGTGCAAATTTGTTAAATAAAAATTAAAAAATTTGTTCGTGAGCAAATATTTTTTTTTTAGTTTAAGACCTTAACCTTAACCTTAGACTGATCCAAATATCAGGTGAACAAATTTTTTAACCCTTTTTTAACATTTTTTTTAAGAAATTTGCACTAAAAAAATATAATACAATTTTAAAAAATTTTCATGAGTTGTTCCATGTAGATATAGAACACAAAAAGAAGAGTTGTTTCTTCACATAGGGAAAAAATGTTCAGTTAGATTTAATTTCGATTTTCATTACGACTTACAGAAAAATGGTCATTTAGTAATGTAAAGTAGAATTTGTCATTGAAATTTTCTTCCTTCTAAGGTTAAAGTTAGATGATAGTTTTTTTTGTTAATACTAATTTTTAAGCAAAACCGCCCCCCGTGCAGCGCACAGGAGATATTTTTTTTGCCTTTTTTTTTTACGTTTTTTTATGATTTTCTTCCTTCAGTTATTTTATGATTTCTTTCACCCGATATTTTAGTTAAAAAAATTTGTCATATATTTTTTTAGTGCAAATTTGTTAAAAAAAATTAAAAAAAGGTTAATTGGGTCACATATTTTTTTTTTGAGTTTGCCTTAAAGATTTATATCTTTAGTGTCACCATTATGATGATTTTTTTGACCTATGTAAAAGTGATTCACCAAATCACTATTTAAAAAAGGATTAAAAAATTTGTTCCCCGTGCAAAGCACGGGAAATACCGCTAGTTGCCACAATATGCTCTCCACCAATTAGTTTCTCAATTTTAGTGCCCAACCACCGGTGGCTTTTGCATGTACAGAAACGATATAGGCGAGAGAATACTGTATATGTATTATCATTTTTATTTTTGCATTTTGTTTTGTTCCCTTTTTGAGTAATTAAGTTAAATGCCCAATTCCTAGTTAGTTCATAAGCAATAGGTAATGTAAACATTTCAGTTGTCCAGGCACGCAAATTTGATGTCACAAAAATTATCAAAAATCAATAAATATATATCGTTTCAGTCCCCTGATTATTTCGGCCAATTTGCACCTTAAAGTGAATTTGTGAAGCATGTGATCATTGATCAACCGGGAGAATAATTATCCCAAAAGTCCGACTGAGCACGAATCACAGCTTCACATTGTGTATTCATAGTTGCAGGACAGGCATTAAATATACTTTCAGTATCAGCACCTTTGTATGGCACTAGAATCACAATAACTTGGACTGAGGCTATTTCTGGGGGCAGCACCATTCAATCCCCTGTCATCCCCATGAACCATCACCATCACGCCAATCTATCAGAATAAAGCAATAATATGAACGTAATGTGAACTTTATGAAGTACAACAATATTCTAGAAATCAAAACAACAATATACTATAGGCCTAAGAGCACTGCCACAACATTGGCTTCTCTCCCGGACAATGAGTAGTTGCGCATTGTATACCAAGAACAGTATTTAGGATGAATGTCTATCACAACTTACACCACAAATTTATAAGCTCTAAGACATGTTTCAAACGGATCACCTTTTATGTAAGTACACAAGACATTTAACTCAACACTAGTGGCTTAAATTCCTCCAGCGAACTTCTCCAGTTCAATTTTTTTTACCCTTGATGACAGGAATTGCCAAATTTTTTCATATATTCGCGTATACAGTTCCAGTATCTCAAGGACCTGAAACAGATACAAATTTGGGTCAAGTAGTTCATGAAGGGTTACTACTAAAAGAACTTCAAAGCAAATTGCAGTGACCTTGAAATACCGAAAAGAGAAAATAAATAGAAGTATGAAGAGAAGTAGAAGTGGGAATTACCAGTACTAACTATAGAGAGACAAGAAAGGGCCGAAGTTGAGCCACATTAATATAGAATAATACCGGAAGAGAACTTCTATTAAAAAAGGTACTTGAAATCAATTTCAGGGCAAGGACATTATGAGAACATCTTACCTATGCATCTTACCTGTGTATCATGAGTGGAAACGCAAGATTGATATAAGTCACCTGTAATAATCGAAGCGCTTGATGGATAGCAACTGGAATTGGGGTGGCGGCTAAATTAGGGGTTTTTTCGCTTGCGGAGCCTATTTCTTAGTTCCCGCCAAAAACGAGAACGCGCCTTTTTTATGGGTAAGATTGACACGCATTTTTTTGAGAATATGACTCGCCTTTTTTTGGTAACACGACGCTCCTTTTTTTTATAAGGACCTTACTTAGGTCAAGTTACTTTCTCCAGGTTCTCAAGTTCTTTTAATATAGGAGTGACACGTGTTCTTTTATAACAAATTGTTTGTTACAAAAGGACACGTGTCACTCCTATATTAAAAGAACTTGAGAACCTGGAGAAAGTAACTTGATGTAAGTTTTTCCCTTTTTATAAGCCTGACGTGCCTTTTTTTTATAAGGCTGACAGTCTGATACGCCTTTATTTTAGGTAAGAATGACGCGCATTTTTTTGGTAATATAACGCGCCATTTTTTGTGATATAACGCGCCCACTGTCTGTCAATTTTCCTACGGAAATTAAGAAGTAATAATAGTTTTTCTTTTCATAAATTGTAACTTGTAAGAAGAGAATTTAATAATTCAATTTTTGACAAGAAAATAATTGAATTTCGTGAAAACTTTTGTATCACAAATTCACAAAGTTAAAATCAATAAAAAGAATTTTGATTTATGAAAATTGATTTTGTATTTTTGGGCGGAAGTTGATTTTATATTAAAAGCATAATTTTAGTAAGTTAACCATAGTTTATGACTACATAAAATCATAATTGACACATGATTGTATCAAGTTAGGCAGAGAAGTTTGAAAAGATCAGACTATGCTCATATTCTTCTTAGCATTACGCCTTTACTGATGGGTTTTAGCCATGATCACCTACTAGCTGATGACATAGAGGAAACCAGATCATTAATGAACTAGGATTTGGAGATCTGGATTATACAAGCACCAAGGGAAAAATTGCCAGACACGGATCTCAAAGCAAGATTAGGACATAGGGCAAACAATCAAGTAATGATTTTAAGGGGTATACCAGCTAGTGTTGTTTGAATCAAATCTCATAAATCATAGGCTGAGATTTGAGGTAATATTTTTTTGGGTAAATGGTCAAATCTAGCATTGAACTATTGGCCAAAGTACACCCCACATAAAAATGTATTTCGGCGCTCAAAACTAGCACTGTTCAAGTACAATTTGGGTCAGATATAGCAAGTCCGTCAATTTTAAAGGAGTTGACCGTTAAATTTGACTTAATTAGTCTACATCACTTGCTATGTCATCTTATTAATCCACGTCAGCATAACATCATCATCATCTCTTGGCCACATCAACATCATCATCTCCTTCACACTCTCCCTCTCCCACCTTCATCTTCATCACACTCTAACAAAAAGTGACATGCGGAGGGTCTAGCGCGGTGGCGGTGGAGGAACATGCGGAGGGTCTGCGTCGCGGCGGTGGCGGTGGAGGAACATGTGGTGGTTGCACTGCAAATCTGCCTCGTAGGTGTGGGAACTCGTTGTCGGAGGTGTGGGATTGCAAATCTGTGTAGCAGCGGTGGCAGTAGAGGAACATGTGAAGGTCGGCGTCGCGCGGTGGAGGAACATGAAGAGGACGCACGACGGATCTGCATCGCGACGGTGGTGGCGGAGGAACATACGGGGGGTATAGCGGGTGCGGAGGAACATACGGAGGGTGTAGCGGCTGCGAAGATGGATGACGACACTGGTAGTGGGGCTTATGGCGGAGGCAGGGGAGAGGGAGTTTTTTTTTTGTTTGGGTGTGGTTTGTGGCAGGTGATGGTGGGGCTGGTGTTGCTGGGTTTGAGAGGGAAGGTTTGAAGGTGTTGGGGGTGGTGGATGATGATGATGTGGAGTAGGTGCTGACGTGGTAGACTACCTGGTCTAATTTGGTGATGTGGTAGATGATGTGTTCTAGTCAGGTCAAATTTAACGGTCAACTCCTTCAAAATTGACGGACTTGCTATATCTGACCCAAATTGTACTTAAACAGTGCTAGTTTTGAGTCCCGAAATACATTTTTATGTGGGTGTACTTTGGTCAATAGTTCAGTGCTAGATTTGACCATTTACCCTATTTTTTTTGAGGTAATTAAAAGTAGGGAGTTAAGACATTTTTTGATTCTTTGATGTAAGCCACACATGATGGCACCTTCAGGTCGAGAAGAACTGTCAAGTTGTATTCGGAAAAAAATCATGTTATCGCTCATTAAAATAGCGATTTCACTTGTTCTAAAAGTAGTAATTTAATTTAAATGAAAAATTCAATCTAGAAATATTGTATTTAATTTTTTACGAATTAAAAAATAGCTATATCTTACAAGGTTAACAGATGATTAAATATCGATAAAATGCTTAAATTAAAATATTTAAATTTATTTATTCTTATGTTTTCAAAATTTGTTATTTTTTACTCCTATTTAATTATGAAATGATAATTCAGATTCAACTGAAAATAATATTGTTAATAAAAAGTAATTTAAGTTGTATTTTTAAAATATAAAAGACTAAATCATCAAAACTGGACGTAAACATAAGCAAGAAAAAACATACTTAAACCTTTCCTAAATTTATAAATAAATGATGTATGTTTTTGTTTGGGTTGCATTACAATAGATTGTCTTTTATAATAAAAAAAGATTGTCTAGACAAGATAAAAGAAAAAGTGAAGGAATTCTAATTTGGGCGGCATTGGCCGGGAGGTAGGTTGAAGTGCTCGCGAGCGACGGACCGTCTAGAAGCATAACCTTTGGGTGTGGAAGTCCTTCGCCGTTAGCAGATTCATCTCAGACAATCCAACACGATGGCTGAAGAAGAATCCCAGCGTGCCATCAGGCTCATGAATTTTGTCTCGGAAGATCAAGTAATTTTTCTCTCAAACAAACCCTACGCCCACTTATTCAAACCCATACTTTTTAGTATTTCATTAATTCTTGAATTAGTTTTTAAAGTTTGTGCTTTTTTCCGATGGCTCCTAATGTACAGGGTGGTGTGTGTGTCTTATAAACAGTTGGCTGAATCTAAAAGAACAAGGGGTGAACGACTTGAAGACGGCACTGCCCAAAGAGATAGGCCCCTCTATGAGGTTACATTTCATAAATTATAACATATCATACATGTAATTAGATCATAGGTTAGTTTATGGCTAGAATAAATTAGTATTGAGGTAACAAGATAATTAGAATTAGAAACATTTTAAAATGATTGATTTTGCTTTATTAATTTATCAGAAAAGTCAAAAGTTCTTATATTTAAGACTTGAGAGAGTATGAAAGCGGTGAGCCAGAAGAGGAGAGTCAATTTGGCACCATGTATTCTTCACCCTTTATAATTGCATGACATGCATCTATTGCAAATGGTTATCTGGAGCTAGTTAGCGATTCAGTTCAGGTGCTATTAGATTTAAATTTCACCCCCAATTTGCAGATTCTAAAGGAGAATAAGGACAGGAAGGATGCAGAATTTAATGAACGGTTCAAACATAGTGAGTATTGGAGGAGTATTTAGTTTGCTATGATTTTTTCTCTGATGAAGTGATTGTGCTTGAACCTGTAGCTTTTGAGGTTGTTTAAAGTAGGGAACATCTTGCTTTTTGGAAGTTCAAACATTTTCATCGATTTTCCTGTTGCCTTTCCCAAGTGCAGCCCGATTGCTGCTCTGGTTTATGCTGCCATGTTTTTTCAGCCCATATTTGTATTAACATTGTTCTGTTTAATTGCCCTTTTTGGAGGAAGGCATTTTATGCTATTATAATCATGTCCTACAAGTCTTCCTTTTACAAATTGATTCTGTTTCTATTGTCAGCTGAATGATTAACTCTACTTGAATCCTTACAGGACCACCTAAAGCTTTAGATGAAGATGAGACTGAGTTTCTTGAAAATTTGGAGACGGTAACACATTTTTTCCAACCAGTGTGTTGAAATATTTTATGGTTGGAAGTTTCAATTTGGGTTTAATGTGAAGCATTGGAAATGTTGTTTTTGTTTAAGATTTTATTCATAATGTAATGAATTTTTTGCAAACAGTTGTGCCTTCTCTTTTCCGGTGAGAGTGGTATTTCGTTTTTGATTATTTGAATTTCTGTATCTTTATGACCTTCCAGACTAGGAGAGAATATGAACGACAAATTGCAGATGACGAAGCCGAACAAATCCAGAGTTTTCAAGTTGAGTCCTGACAATTGATGGGATGATAATAGTGTTTAAGTTTTCACAGTACACCAATTTTTTGCTTGTAACTGTCTATTTTCTCTTAGAATAATGTTTTTTCTTACTATTGTAAAAGTGATTTTGTCATAAGTGGGTGCCAATATTTGATCCATGGTTTTGCTAATTACATTTTTCTGGTGCTTTTTTATTAAAGGCAGCAGTGGCAGCACAATCCAGCATTGTTCATGAACTTAAGGAAGAAGCACCTCGTCCTGTTATCCAGGTTGGTTCAGTGAAATCATGTACATTGTCGTTTTGGTTCTTCTGCTTCTAACTGCACAAACACAATTCTTGATTCTAATTTTACTTTGAAACCATGCTGTCATCTTCGTACTTTTGTCCTAGTGCTCCTGAATTTCACACTTGTCAACTTATTGCTTTTTTCTTCTTTCTTGTCAGAAATAAATTTTTAAGGGGTGTCTGTGGAATGAAATTTAGAATAATTTAAGTCTACATGGAAGTCTTTTGCTTTATTTTGAAGGGCTTGTCCCCGTCTTTAAAAGTCTATTGTTTGAAATTTTCATTATAGCTACTAGCTAGGTGCTTTCCTGTATACCCCAGGCCAAGACAGTTTTATTCTACAAGGCTTACCATAAGAAAACTATTACTTTAATGTCTCTCCTTTGTGGTCTTCATTTCCAAACTTCAAGGTTACAAAGAAAAGTTATTGGGGAAGGACACCATGGTGTCAGAAAACTATGTAAATTTTATGTTGAACAACTGATTGGTTCTTTTTCAAAACTAAACAGAGTTGCCCTTGCTATTTATATTTTTGGCCTAGTTATTTACTATCATATGTATCAATGAGTGAAGGCATATTGCGTTCGGTAAGTGTTATGAAAGAAAAGGAGACAGAGTTGTCTATTCCATGTGACAAAATATGAGTATATAATTAAAAAACATTCAATTGAGATGCTTAGGATTATTTTGAAGTTTGCGTAGTCAGACTCATGTGAATTTTTCGGGCTTTTCCTGTATGATGATAGTATGGCAAGCCTGCGGACCAAAGAGTTGGCACTTAGGATATCGAGTCTTGATTGCTTGTATTATCTAATTAATACTGTTAACTAAAAGATTGCCTGTTTTCTCTTGCAGGAAGAGAAGCCTTCTGGGAAGAGAACTCCAGCAGCAGCTCTTCCATCGGGCATGCTTATTAAAGTGAAGCCCCAGGCTAAAAAAGCTCGTTTGGATGCAGGAAATGTAGAAGAAGCTTCAAAAACTAAAGTAGGCAGTGATAAGCACGGATCTTCGGAGCCAGCGAAATCCTTGAATGGTGAGGCCGCAAAGTCCAGTGAGGTTGCCCCATTTGGGCTCGTTTCGTATAGTGATGAGAGCGATGACAGTGAGAGCTAGTTTTATTTTTGGGCAAAAGCACTGATCTAATAATTAACTATTTTAGTTTGGGCAAAAATAATAAATGACTATTTCGCGGTGCATAAATAATATTTAACTTTGTGACCCGGTGCAAAAATAGTAAAACCGGTGCTATGTGTTAATTTGTATTTATGTGGAACTTTGTTGATATTATTTTCTTAAGTGAAAGTACCATTTTGCCCTCTTAATTAAAAATCAATCCCCTTCTTCATCCCTCCCTCTTTTCAAAGGTATTCCCGTCTACCAGTACCTGCAAAACCAAAGGCGGCCATGGGGGTGAGAGTGTGCGGGTCCTACCACATCAACCTCTAAAGTTTCAAATATTTCCCCTCCTCAATTTAACCGATTATAATTATAATAATCACTCACCTATCTCCCAAATCCTAACCACGGCAACTCACACATGTTCCTCATGCGAACTCTCTTACCATCCACCAACATACGTGCCACCCACCTCCTTCCCCACCTTCCCCTATAAAATAAACTCACTTCATCTCACTCCTTCAAATCACACGTTTCTCTCAAAACTCCTCACTCTCATATTATTCAATATCCCAAAACCATGTCGTCGGATCATTCCACACAAATCCATGTGCTCCCAACAACAGCAACAACAACGCGTCATGACACCATGACACGTCATGAGGTTTGCGGTGGTGTCAACCCACAATACGGCCGTTTTGACGGCGGCAGCCTTAGGGGTAGAGTCTTCCCATAGAAAGGTGTGTCGACATTTCAGATAATAGGGATCGATGCCACTGTTCATACTGTTTAGCCTGACAAAGTTCCGGTGGTGGTGATCGGTTTGGCGGTGGCCGAGTTCATGACGTCGGGAGCATGCGGTTTGGCGGGGCTGTCGGTGTTCTCTTCGGTGATGAATTATATATTGCAGACACAGGGGACATTGTCGGAACAGCTGGACGCGGTGAAAAGGCACATGACTGACGTGGCGGGGCAGAAAGTCCAGCACGAATGGCGAAGATCAAAGAGGGAGAAGAGGCTGAGAACGATTCTTAGAGATATGGAGAAGATGAGAGCGATTAAAGATGGGAGGGGAGGGGAGGGGAAGGGGAGGATGAAGAAGAGGATTGATTTTTAATTAAGAGGACAAAATGGTACTTTCACTTAAGAAAATAATATCAACAAAGTTCCCACAAAAATACAAATTAACACATAGCACCGGTTTTACTATTTTTGCACCGGGTCACAAAGTTAAATATTATTTATGCACCGCGAAATGGTCATTTATTATTTTTGCCCAAATTAAAATAGTTAATTATTATATCAGCGCTTTTGCCCTTTATTTTATATTCCAACTAGTTGGTTATTGTGTGTCGTCGTGACTAATTTTTCTATGTGGCCTGTAAATGTCTTTTCTTGTATGATTTCAGGCTGAGTAAAATATCAACGCTACACAGGTAGCCATCAATCCATCATGACTAACCGTAGTACTTGATATTGTCAATATACGATATGAAATTTATGATAACATTTGCAATTCATCGTTATACCACTTATTTTTTACCTTCATTTTGTGTGTGAATAATGTATTTCTTTACCCATCAAATTGGTAAAAATAAAAGTCGCTGAAGCGAAGGATCTTTGATTTTCAATTGACAGAATTATCATTTAATTTGCAAATAATATGGAGTTTTATGTTACTTTTAGTTGGATGGAAGTGAGAGGGAAAATGAAACACATAATTTTATGGGGCGAAAGCCCAAAAATGAGACATAAATATTGTTCAAGGAATAAAAATAGTACACAACTATAAGGTACACAAATGACTCTCAAATAGATGTTATATTAATTGAGACATAATATATACATACATATGCCACTAAAAAAGATATATTTATATAGCTTATTATTCCATGTATATATTGCTTTTAATAACTAAGGTGTGTTTGGTAGGTAGAAAGAAAGTAAAGAATTAGAATTGGAAAGGGTAAGAGATGGAAAGTAGGGGTAATGATGAGAGGGTAAAGTTTGTGGGCCCCACGATAAGTGTGAGATGGAGAGAGAAAACTTGTGGGCCCAGGGATATATGTAAATGACCATATTACCCTTAACTTTTCAAATTATTTACACTCCCATTTCACAACTTTCTATCAACCAAACGTACCCTAAAGAGGGAACGAAAATAATAGGAGAGTAATCTTGAAATCAAACAGTAGAAGCACTTGTATGAAGCTGAACAAGGGAGGCATAGAAGCCATCTTTAATGTTAATCAACGTCTCATGGTTCCCTTTCTCCACAATGACTCCGTTTTTAACCACCGCTATTACATCAGCATTCTTAATGGTAGATAGACGATGTGCCACAACCACTGTTGTCCTATTCACCATCACATTGTCTAATGCTTCTTGCACCACTTTTTCTGACTCTGCATCTAACGCACTCGTTGCCTCATCTAATAGTAATATCTTTGGGCTCTTAATTATGGCACGTGCAATGGCCACCCTTTGTTTCTGTCCCCCTGATAATTGCGCCCCCCTTTCCCCCACTATTGCTTCATAACCCTGATCACACAAAATTCCCAAGTGATTTATTGCATGCATGGTAAAATTATAAGAGATTTAATCTGTTGGGTTTGTCTTAATTCATTACCTGATCTAAGCCACTGATGAATTTATGGGCATTGGCTAGCTCTGATGCGGCTATGATTTCCGCTTCCGTGGCATCACCTCCTTTTCCATAGGAAATATTGGCACGAATTGTGTCATTGAATAATATTGGCTCCTGGCTCACCAACCCCATTTGTTGTCTTAACCACTTTATCTGTAACATTCGAAGTTCTCTTCCATCAAGATAGATTTCACCTACATCTGGGTCATAAAATCTTTGTAGCAGTGCAATCACTGTTGATTTTCCGCTTCCACTCTCTCCAACCAGGGCCACTGTCTGCAATGACCAATTACATGGATTTATTAATTAGTGTTAACATGCATGCACTTTAACTTAATTCATTATGAAAAATTGATGGGAAAATCAAAAATGAAGAACATGTTACCTGGCCCGAATGAATGGCTAAGCTGAGATCTCGAAATATTTGAATATCTGGTCTAGCAGGGTATTTGAAGCTCACATGACGAAGCTCAATTTCTCCTTTTACATTGTCCAACGTGGCACCAGACTCATCACTGGAGTCTATCTTGGACTTTCTGTCAATTAATTCAAATATGGAAGAAGTGGCTGACTTGGCCTTGGTGGAATCTTGAGATAAAGAGCTTGACTGAGAAACTGCCATTGCTGCCATTGTAAGAGCGAAGAAAACCTAACAACCATCAAAGTACTAAATTAGTCAGAAAATATTAATAGTATAATGTTGGATCACTTCACTCTCAACAACAAATATTTCAAAAGCTATTGGAAAGTACCCGAAAAACGGACTGGAACGTGGTTATTCCAGCATCCACAAATCTTGCTCCAACATAGAAACTTGTTGCATAGAAACTAAAAAGTAAGAAAAACGAACACCCAAATCCAATTCCACTAGTCAGGCCTAACTTTACCCCAGATTGCATGGGGCCCTCACATTTTTTCCTATACAATTCCATCACCTTTTCTTCCGCACAAAAAGAAGCTACTGTTCTGATGCTCCCAACAGCATCATTAGCTACTTGGCTTGCTTCTTCATACTTATTCTGTATTATTGAGAATTTTGTATGTCAAAACTGCTGAAATAACAACACATTGGAATTAATATTGCATAACAAGAAAAAGTGTGTAAATCGGCTTACCTTTGCATCTTTACTAAAACCTTTCATGAATTTCATTTGAATATATCCATTCATCCCAATTAGGGGAATGAGTGCCAAAATAATGAGAGCTAATTGCCAACTCGCAACAAAAGCAATTATTAAACCAGTCAATAATGATGTCATATTTTGAACCATAAGGCCAAGTGCGTCACCCACAAGGGCTCGCACAGTGGAAGCATCCGCTGAGAGCCTTGCACCTACCACACCACTTGAGTGCCCTGGGTCATCAAACCAACCAACTTCCATATTCACAACCTTCTCAAAACACATTAGTCTTATGCGTTGAATTAACCTACTGCCAGCTACAGTAAAAAAGTATGCTCGAGATGGAATTATGACCAGAGATGTAAGGCCAAGTGCTATGAAAATAAGTGCCCAAAACCTGGAATCCTTTCTCATCTCATGAGGTGGCTCGTAGAATGTTTTGATAACAGAGGAAATTAACAAACCAAAAATTGGGAGTATTGCTCCATTGATAATGGCAGCCACACATCCAAGCAGAAGCACTGGAATTTCAGGCTTGTTAAGGGAGGCAAGGCGGAGAACTGGAACATTTGGCAATTCTTTTTTATCATCTGAGATGTCAAGTTCATGTTCAGGTTCAGGCATGTATAATCCAGTGGGCGTGCCAATGGGTATTGAAAATGAGTGTCTACTACTATTTCCAGATGATGATCCTTTACTTGTTGCTCTTTGAATCGACCCCCGTTGGGTAGATTGTCTAAATAATTCTACTGAAACTTCACTTTTATTTTGACAAGATGAAGGTTTCTCTGACTCTTTGTTTCCTTCTTGCAAGCGAACAAGTTGAGAGTAAGATCCTTCAGGGTCCTGAAGCAAATCTGAATGTGTTCCTAATTAATGGGCACAAAAATTGTCAAAATCTATGAAGAAAGATGTGAATTGATGGAAATGTAAGTTAGTTACCTTTTTCAACCATCTTTCCTCTATGAATCACAGCAATCATATCGGCATTTTTCACTGTGCTCAATCGATGAGCAACAATAACAGTAGTCCTGTTGACCATGACTCTATCTAGAGCATCTTGAACTATCCTTTCAGACTCTACATCTAGGGCACTTGTAGCTTCATCTAGAAGTAGTATTCTTGGATCTTTTATAATTGCTCTAGCAATAGCAATACGTTGTTTCTGTCCTCCAGATAGTTGAGTTCCATGCTCCCCAACCATTGTGTCATATCCCTAGGTTCAACAACAAGTTATAAGCATGTGAAACTTGTAATGAAGGCAAGTAAATTGCTTGAATCAAAATTAAACTAATAAAGTCAGCATAAGAACCTGTGGCAATTTGTCAATGAACTTAGCAGCATTTGCGAGTTCAGCTGCAACTCTTATTTCTTCAAGGGTTGCTTCTTCCTTTCCATATAAGATGTTATCCTTAATACTAGATGCAAACAACACGGGCTCTTGGCTAACAAGGCTGATTTTGCCTCTAATCCATCGAAGTTGAAGTTCTCTCAAGTTGAACCCATCAATAAGAACTTGACCTGCCTGTGGATCGTAAAATCTTTCTACTAAGCTTATAACTGTTGACTTCCCACTTCCACTTTGTCCAACCAAGGCAGCAGTGGTGCCATTTGGTATATGAAGCGAAAGGCCATTGAATATTAGCTCATGGGGTCTAGTTGGATAACTAAAGTAAACATCTTTCAACTCTATGTCACCATTAATTTCCTCTAGTATTTTTCCACTAAGATCATAAACATCTATTTCTGGCTTCCTCTCTATTGTCTCAAACATTTTATATGCGGCAGCTTGTCCTGCAGCAAAAGCACCCAAGCATGGCGCAGCCTGCCCAAGAGACCTATATATATATAGTAAAAATTTGAGTTCAACAATGCATCCATTTATAATTTATGTATTATGTATACAACTAGTGTATACGAGTGTTTTGAGGTAAACTACTTACATGGAAGCTGTTAATACAGCAACAATCACATTAATCACGGTACCACCATTGTATCCATTTTTCAATATCAACTGTGCGCCATACCATACAGCCAAAGCATAACTACAAAAAAAGACTAACATAAGTGTGCCGAAGCCTAGGCCACCGATAAAACCTTCACGGACTGCTGATTTGTAAGCATCCACAAGAAATCTGCTATAAAGAGACACTGCATGCTTTTCACCTGTGAAGGATGCAACCTAGAAATGGAAATACAGCATGAGATAAGTTCTAATACAATTCAAAATTCCTAAAATGAAACCAATGCAGCTTTGACAACAACAACTTACAATTCTAATAGAGCCAAGAGTTTGCTCAACGGTATTTGCAGCTTTTGCATAAGCCATTTGACCACGGGAAGCAAACTTCCCAATAAGAAAAGCCATGAAACCTCCAGCCACCACAAGAAAGGGAAGGCATGCCAACATGACAACTGCAAGACGCCACCCTTTAATAAATGCCACCACAAAGCCACCAATGAATGTTGAAACTAGTTGTAGAAACTTCCCAACCTGTTCAAACAAGAAGGATAGCGTTTAGAAAATGCATGGGAGCTGAGGTCACAAATGAGTGCAACACTTAAACATTCATGGGTGGGTTTTATGATTCAAGTCTCGCCAATACCTTCTCTCCCATGGCATCCTGTATGAGAACAGTATCACCAGACATTCTCCCGACCACCTCACCAGTGTTCGTTTCCTTATCAAAGAAAGTTACGTCTTGTCTTAATATGGTTTTCAGATACATTCCTCTTATTCTCGCAGCTTGTCTTTCCCCAGTAACCATCCAACATGACACCTCTGCAAAATAAGATCAAAGTAATGGCAAGGGACCCACATAAGCAATCAAGGCCAAGAAATACCAAAGTAATGAATGTTGGTTTGATTTTTCCTTATACTTACGAATAAATGCTGCAACTCCACATCCTATTGCCAAGTATACAAATTTCAAACAAACCTACAATTTAACCAAAAAATACTCAATTTAATTAAATAACAAAAAAGACTAGAAGTTCCCTTGCATACTTGTAAAATGTAGCACTCCATTTGATTTCCTATGTTGAGGATTTGTTTGGTTCACTGGAATGGAGGGGGTTAATTATGATGAAGTAGGGAGAGGGGAAGTTTGCTTTGTTTCTTGTTGGTTCAAATGGGGAAGGGTATCCCGGCCAAAAAAAAAATGGGAAGGGTGATTTAACGTTATCTTATGATATTTATAAAATAATTATTTTGTTCATTTTTCCAATTAGACAAATGCATCATTCCTCAATTATATATATTTATTTTTTTTACAGTTTTGATGATGATTCATAAAAGTTTTAAAGCTTTTAACTTTTTATACATGTTAACGTGTTTTTAATCAATTTTGATGCATTTTTAGAGTATTTTAACTAAAAAACGATAAAGTTAGGAATTCTAGTTGAAGAAGAAGATACACACTCATATTTCTTAATAATATAACATGAGTTTGTGTGTGTGTGTACATATATAAATATATATTATAATTATAATATAATTAAAATAAAAAGGTGAAAGAAAGAAAGCGAGAATGAGTTTGGAAATAGGGGGAAAGAGAAATATATGTTGGTTTAAAATGTAATAAAAAAATGAAAACGAAACACCAAACAAAAAGATTAACATAATTCGGCGCGCCTTTTTTTATTTTCCAAAAAGTTGCTTGACATATTTATAGAACCAAAGTCAAAATTTCAAATGAATCTTTTTTAAGCGAGATGACCCTAATAATATGATCTTTACCTTTTTTTTTTGTTTACAATATGATCTTTACCTTGGAAACTTCGGAAGTGATATTTCTGCTTTGCTGGTGACTTCCAAAAGCATTGATCATTTGACCCAACAATAATGTCATGAGAGGTAGTCCCACACCATTTCCTATAGCCCCAATGGTACCAGCTATCATCAACATAGTATCGGTGGAATCTGCGAATGAGAATAGCTTGTAAAATGGAACTGTCCCAGCTTTCTCTTTTTTCTTAGTTTTCTCCTTGCTTTCCTCATTTGTATTAGTTTCCGCGTGATTCTCTGAAGTGGCTGCCTTATCAAGCTCAGTTAATCTGGCCATGTCAAATTAGCCAGCACCCTCTATCTCTCCCTGGGGGAAGAAATTAAAAATCACTATGCTAATTAATCAGCAACTCAAAATGCAAACTTATAGAAATGGCACCAAATCAAATGACAAAAATAGGCAGCACTAGTCGGCAAGGATTGAGTCCCCTTTAAACAACAGAACTAGGAAAGGTTGTTTCAAAGCAAATTAAATTCCGTGGCCAGTTGTAATTTTATTTGTTTATTGTAATCTTTCATTGCATGTCAACGTAAAGCAAAAAGGAAAAAACCAAAAAAACAAAAGGAATAGAAAAATTGCAACCTGTGGCTGTGGGATATGTTAATTGCCAAATAACAAAACTATCCCACAATTGTGAAGCCTTGTTTTGTCCCACCAGTTGATGGACGAAAAGAAAATCCAATACAGGGAAATGTACATAATCAATCATTTTTATATTGTAGCAAAATACATTACTATCTAGAACACTGATTTTAAATAGATGAGATTAGAGGCGCTAGCTTAACCGACAATTAAACAAAACGGTATATAATTGTCCCTACGAACTACAAAGAAGGAAAAGAACGAATTACCAGATATCAAATTCGAAGGACCGAATTTTAATAAAAAAAGTGTGAAGGAACACAACTGCAAATGAATCTTAAGAGTTCAAAAGTACGATAGAGGAAGAAAAAAAGGGATGGGCTGAAAAAGTCTTCGACCTGAAACCAAATTGAAACTTATCAACTTTTTAATTTTGATAGCTCTCCGATTCTAGGGGGAAATATAGAGAGTTCTCGGATTCATTGATTGTGCTTTTATTTAGTGCATTAACTTTCATTGAACGCCTCTAGAAACTAAGGGCGGAGAGATTTTTGAGGGGGCGAATGGAAAATAAAATGTTTCTAAGTTGATTTTAACATAATTCAATAAATGAGGTTATAATGTTTAACATAATTCGCTGCGCCTTTTTTTCTTGGCAAAAAATGAATTGATATACTGAAAAAAAAAACATTACTATTAACAATGTTCCAAAAAAAGTTGCTGAAAAGTATGACAGAAATTAAGAAAGAAAATACTCCCTCCGTTCCTAAATATAAGAACTAGATAACTTTTTTTTGGAAAGATTAAGGTTGCGAAATAGGTTATTAAATGATGACATATTTGATATCTTTTTAGATTATCCATTAGCTTATAGGTAAAATAAACTAGTTTAAGAGAAAAAATTAGATAAATCAATTTATAATTAACTTATTTTTTGTTTTTTCTAGGATTTTTCAAAAAAGTCATATAGGTCCTATATTTAGGAACGGAGCGAGTACTAGTTTATAGGGAGGACAAAAAAAGGCGTAAAACAGGGGAATTTAAAATATGTCCAGTATGCCCCTCTTCCGTACACTTTTTTGGGCGCCTTCTCCAATTTTTCCTTCCTGCCTCCGCCATACTCGCCACACTTCACTAAAGCGAGAAAGGATGTCAATTTTGTTAGAGAGAAGTGGATTTTTTGTTCTCTCAATATTTTATGAATTCAACGTCTACTGCGAATTTCATCTGCAAAATAAATTTAAATCGGGTGGGGTTGAAGCGAATTGACGCTGCTACTATGCTTTCTCTTTCTCTTTTTCCTGTGGGGTTTCCTACAACTTTGGTGCGCAAAACGATACACAATCTTCTTAAGGTGAGTTTTTTATAGGGCTCATATCTGTTGAAAAAAAGGGTTCGCGTTTTGTTTTTGAAATTTGGAATAGGATTTGTGTGACTGTGTTTTTAGGGTTATGGTGGACATCAAGGTTGGCCATTTATTGAGGAAGCATCTTACAAGGTGGTTGATTATTGATGCAATCCTTGAAGAACAAGAGTTACAAGTGAAGGCTGAGCTGGAATATTTCAGTTAAGGTGATTTTTAGTTTAGCTTATATATGTGCATTTTACTATTACAGAGCTGGTGTGAAGTAGTAGAATTTATAGGCTGTATTGCTTGTAGCATTGTAAGTCATGGTATGATGATAATGGGGAAAAATAAGTATATGAACAGCATTTGGAATCTTTTTAGGTTTGGCTTTAATTTTCTAAAGCTACATTGCTTTATACATGATTATTCCTGCTTTTGTGTGGAGTCAATCCAATGACATCAACTTTAGTCATGTTGAATGTAGTTTAAACTTTTAAACTCTTGACTGCAAAATACTTCGTCCCTTCTGAACTAGCATTATAGATTTACAGATAATCAGTTTGATTTGAAAGGGACTGGGTTTATGGTATGCATATGCCTTACCTTGTCTGGTCCATGTAATGATTAAGATTAAGATTAAGATTAAGAGGGATTACATATAGAGAGGGATTGCCTCCTAAACTAAACAAGCAAGGTTCATAACAGCAACATTTAAAGAGCGAGAATGGCTGGGGAGGTTTTGTTTTGCAGAGAAGGTGCTTAGCTTGTTTGTTTTGCAGCAGTTAAGGTAAGTAGAGGTGAGGAGGAGGAGTTATGAGATATGACAAGCTGGGAACAGTGGTGAGAGTGATGTTTTGTTTTTGATTATTTGAATTTTCTGTATCTTTATAACCTTCCAGACTAGGAGAGAATATGAATGACAAGTTGCAGATGATGAAACTGAACAAATCCGGAGTTTTCAAGTTAAGTCCCGACAATTAATGATATTATGATAATGTTGAAGTTTTCACAGTATTCCATTTTCTTGTTTGTAACTGTCGATTTTCTCTTAGAATAATGTTTTTCTTACTATTGTAAAAGGATTTGGTCATATGTGGGTGTTTGATCTATGGTTTTCCTAATTACATTTTTCTGGCGCTTTTTTATTGAAGGCAGCAGTGGCAGCACAATTCAGCATTGTTCATGAACTTAAGGAAGAAGCACCTCTTCCTGTTATCCAGGTTGGTTCAGTGAAATTATGTACATTGTCGTTTTGTTTCTTCTGCTTCTAACTGCTCAATAGCAATTGTTGATTCTAATTATACTTTGAAACCATGTTGGCATCTTCATACTTTTGTCCTAGTGCTCCTGAATCTCATGCTTCTTGTCAACTTTTCTCTTCTTTCTTGTCAAATCAATTTTGAGGGGTGTCTTTGGAATGATATTTGGAATAATTTGTGTCTACAGGGAAGGCTTTTGCTTTATTTTGAAGGGCTTGTCCTTCATTTCTAACTTGCCATTTATAAAAATTGACTTTTTATGTATATTCTCCGTCTTTAAAAGTTTATTGTTTGAATTTTCATTATAGCTACTAGTTAGGTGCTTTCCTGTATACCCCAGGCCAAGACTGTTTCGGTTCGAGAAGGCTTACCATAAGAAAACCATTACTTCAATGTCTCTCTTTTGTGGTCTTCATGTTCCAAACTGCAAGGTTGCAAAGAAAAGTTATTGGGAGGGACACCATGGTGTTAGAAAACAATGTAAATTTTATGTTAAAAAAACTGATTGGTTTATTTTCAAAACTAAACAGTTACCCTTGTTATATTTATATTTTTGGTATAGTTATTTTCTATCATATGTATAAATGAGTGAAGGCATATTGCGTTCAGTAAGACTTACTATGAAAGAAAAGGAGACAGAGTTGTTGTCTATTCCATATTCAAATGCGATGCTTAGGATTATTTTGAAGTTTGCGTAATCAGACGCATGTGAATTTTTGGGCTTTGCCTGTATGATGCCTTGCACAAAGTTCGTGTCAGATAATGAGCATTTTGACAGCCCCCATCTCTCTTTTCAAATCAAAATGCCAAAAGGGTGCTGAAGGCATCTGTTTTTGCCCAATAAAAAAAAAACATGACCAACTTTACACTTCCGAAAGCGCTGAACTAAAATTGTTTTATTCTGAATCATATTTCTTCTTCTTCTTGGTCTTCTGTGCTCTTCCTGATTCTTTCTTGATAATGACTGTTATTTCTTATTACCAACCATTTATTTGCCACTTGGGATGATTAGCTTAACCAGTGTCTTAACGTCAGTGATGAGAGCGATGACAATGAGAGCTAGTTTTATTTTCTATTCCTGCTAGTTGCTTATTGTGTGTCATCGTGACTAATTTTTACATGTAGCATGTAAATGTCTTTTCTTGTGTGATTCCCCTGCGGCCTGCGCCTTCACGCATTCGTTCAGGCTGAGTAAAACCTCTACGTTCGGCGGGTAAAATATCAACGCTACATAAGTAGCCATCATGACTAACCGCGTCGTACGCGTTATTGTCATGATATGAAATTTATGATAACATTTGCAATTCATTGTTATATAACTTATTTTTTAACCTTCATTTTGCGTGTGAATAATGTATTTCATTACCGATCAAATTGGTAAAAATAAAAGTCGCTGAAGCTAGCTAATATGAAATTTTATGTTACTTTTAGTTGGATGGAAGTGACATGGAAAATGAAACTTGTGATTTGTGTGCTTCTACTTACCATGGATCTTTTTTTGATCAGGAGCTTACCATGGAACTGAAGCTTTAATCCATTTGCCCCTCTCTTCTTCCTCTTGAATCAATCTTGATTATTATATATATAGCGCGCGCGCACATATTGACTAAAAATTATGTCCCACTTCCACTCATGCTTAACACAATTTAAAACCCAAACTACATCTCCGTCTCAATTATATTTTCACTTCAAAAAAAGTCTTACATTGTATTGAACTCAAACTCTTGCTTAACAATTGTTGATTTCCAATTGACATGAATGTTATTTTAATTGCAATTGTTGTCTTAACCAGTTTATTTTCTTTAAAAGTCACAGTTAAAGTATTTCGACGTTATTTGGGTCAAAGACTGCTTTTAGCCACCGGACCGAACAATGTTGATATTTGAGATGAGAAATTGACGTTATATTAAATGAGACAAAGGATATATACATACATATGCCATTAAAAAAAGGATATATTATGTATATATATCTTATTATTCCATGTATATATTGCTTTTAATAACTAAAGAAGGAAAGAAAATAATAGGAGAGTAATCTTAAATCAAACCGTAGAAGCACTTATATGAAGCTGAACAAGGGAGGCATAGAAGCCATCTTTGATGTTAATCAACGTCTCGTGCTTCCCCTTCTCCACAATAACTCCGTTTTTAACCACCGCTATTACATCAGCATTCTTAATGGTAGATAGACGATGCGCCACAACCACTGTTGTCCTATTTACCATCACATTGTCTAATGCTTCTTGCACCACCTTTTCTGACTCTGCATCTAACGCACTCGTTGCCTCATCTAATAGTAATATCTTTGGGCTCTTTATTATGGCACGTGCTATGGCGACCCTTTGTTTCTGTCCTCCTGATAACTGGGCCCCCCTTTCCCCCACTATTGCTTCATAACCCTGATCACACACAAGTTTTCCAGGTGATTTATTACAAGTATGGTAAAATTATAAGAGATTTAATTTAATATGTTGGGTTTGTCCTAATTCATTACCTGATTTAAGCCACTGATGAATTTATGGGCATTTGCTAGTTCTGATGCGGCTATGATTTCTGCTTCCGTGGCATCACCTCCTTTTCCATAGGCAATATTGGCACGAATTGTGTCATTAAATAATATTGGCTCTTGGCTCACCAACCCCATTTGTTGTCTTAACCACTTTATCTGTAACATTCGAAGATCTTTTCCATCAAGAGTGATCTCACCTCCATCTGGGTCGTAAAATCTTTGTAGCAGTGCAATCACTGTTGACTTTCCACTTCCACTCTCTCCAACGAGGGCCACTGTCTGCATTGACCAATTACATAGATGGATTTATTAATTAGTTTCAACATGCATGTGCTAGCTCTAACTTTATTCACTATGAAGAATTGATGGGGAAATTAATAATGAACAAAATGTTACCTGGCCCGAATGAATGACTAAGCTGAGATCTCGAAAAATTTGTATGTCTGGTCTAGTTGGGTATCTAAAGCTCACATGACGAAGCTCAATTTCTCCCTTTACATTGTCCAACGTGGCACCAGTCTCATCACTGGAGTCTATCTTGGACTTCCCGTCAATTAATTCGAATATGGAAGAAGTGGCTGACTTGGCCTTGGTGGAATCTTGAGCTAAAGAGCTTGACTGGGAAACTGCCATTGCTGCCATTGTAAGAGCAAAGAAAACCTACCAACCATCAAAGTACTTAATTAGTCAGAACGGATTAGAAGTAGAATGTTACGTTGGAGCATTTATCTCTCAACATCATATGTTTCAAAAGACATTGCAAAATACCCGAAAAACGGATGAGAACGTAGTTATTCCAGCATCCACAAATCTTGCTCCAGCATAGAAACTTGTTGCATAGAAGCTAAAAAGTAAGAAAGACGAACACCCAAATCCTACTCCACTAGTTAGGCCTAACTTTACCCCAGATTGCATGGGGCCTTCGCATTTTTTCCTATACAGTTCCATCACCTTTTCTTCAGCACAAAAAGAAGCTACTGTTCTGATGCTTCCAACAGCATCATTAGCTACTTGGCTTGCTTCTTCATACTTATTCTGTATCATTGAGAATTTTGTACATCAAAACTGCTGGAACAACAACACATTGGAATATTGCATAACAAAAAAAAGTGTGTAAATTGGCTTACCTTTGCATCTTTACTAAAACCCTTCATGAATTTCATTTGAATGTATCCATTCACCCCAATTAGGGGGATGAGTACCAAAATAATGAGAGCTAATTGCCAACTCGCAACAAAAGCAATAATTAAACCAGTCAATACTGATGCGATACTTTGAACCATAAGACCAAGCGCGTCACCCACAAGGGTTCTTACTGTGGAAGCATCTGCTGAGAGCCTTGCACCTACCACTCCACTTGAGTGGTCTGGGTCATCAAACCAACCAACTTCCATATTCACAACCTTCTCAAAACACATTAGTCTTATGCGTTGAATTAACTTACTGCCAGCTACAGTAAAAAAGTATGCTCGAGATGGGATTACGACCAGAGATGTAAGGCCAAGAGCTACATAAATAAGTGCCCAAAACCTGGAATCCTTTCTCATCTGATGAGGTGGCTCGTAGAATGTTTTGATAACGGAGGAAACTAACAAACCAAAAACTGGGAGTATTGCTCCATTGATAATGGCAGCCACGCATCCAAGGAGAAGCACTGGAATTTCAGGCTTGTTAAGGGAGGCAAGGCGGAGAATTGGAACATTTGGCAATTCTTTTTTATCGTCTGATTTGTCAAGTTCAAGTTCAAGTTCAGGCATGTAAAATCCAGTGGTCGTGCCAATGGGTACTGAAAAAGAGTGTCTACTACTATTGCCAACTGATGATCCTTTACTTGTTGATCTTCTAATGGACCCCCTTTGGCTCGATTGTCTGAATAATTCTATTGAAATTTCACTTTTATTTTTTCGTTCTGAAGGTTCCTCTGACTCTTTGTTTACTTCTTGCAAGCGTACAAGTTGAGAGTAAGATCCCTCGGGATCCTGGAGCAACTCTGAATGTGTTCCTAATTAATGGGCACAAAAAAGTGTCAAACTTTATGAAGAAAGATGTGAATTGATGGTAATGGCTAATAGAGTGGTTGAGTTAGTTAATTATTAATGTGTAGTACCTTTTTCAACCATCTTTCCTCTATGAATCACAGCAATCATATCAGCATTTTTCACTGTGCTTAATCGATGAGCAACAATAACAGTAGTCCTATTGACCATGACCCTATCTAGAGCCTCTTGAACTATCCTTTCAGACTCTACATCTAGGGCACTTGTAGCTTCATCTAGAAGTAGTATTCTTGGATCTTTTATAATTGCTCTAGCAATAGCAATACGTTGTTTCTGTCCTCCAGATAGTTGAGTTCCATGCTCCCCAACCATTGTGTCGTATCCCTGGGTTCAACAATAAGTTATAAAAGCGTGAAACTTTGAATGAAGGCAAGTAACTTGAATCAAAATTAAACTAACAAAATTTGTATAAAGACCTGTGGCAATTTGTCAATGAACTTAGCAGCATTTGCGAGTTCAGCTGCAACTCTTATTTCTTCAAGGTTTGCTCCATCCTTTCCATATAAGATGTTATCCTTGATGCTAGATGCAAACAACACGGGCTCTTGGCTAACAAGGCTGATTTTGCCTCTAATCCATCGAAGTTGAAGTTCTTTCAAGTTGAATCCATCAATAAGAACTTGACCTGCCTGTGGATCGTAAAATCTCTCTATTAAGCTTATAACTGTTGACTTCCCACTTCCACTCTCTCCAACCAAGGCAGTAGTGGTGCCATTTGGTATATGAAGGGAAAAGCCATTGAATATTAGCTCTTGGGGTCTAGTTGGATAACTAAAGTAAACATCTTTCAATTCTATGTCACCATTTATGTCCTCTAATATTTTGCCACTGGGATCAAAAGAGTCTATTTCTGGCTTCCTCTTTATTGTCTCAAACATTTTATATGCCGCTGCTTGGCCCGCTGCAAAAGCACCCAAGCATGGAGCAACCTGCCCAAGAGACCTGTCCACATTGCAAAAATATGAGTTCAACAATACATCCATTTATAATTTATATATACAACCAGTGTATAAGAGTGTGTTGAGGTCAACTACTTACATGGAAGCTGTTAATACAGCTACAATCACATTAATCACGGTACCACCGTTGTATCCTTTCTCCAATATCATATGTGAGCCATACCATACTGCCAAAGCATAACTACAAAAAAAGACTAACATAAGTGTGCCGAAGCCTAGGCCAGCGATAAAACCTTCATGGACTGATGATTTGTAAGCATCCACAAGAAATTTGCTATAAAGGGACACTGCTTGTTTTTCACCTGTGAAGGACGCAACCTAGAAATGAAAATACAACATAAGATAAGTTCTAATTCGATACGAATTTCCTAAAATGATACCAATGCAGCTTTGGCAACAACAACTTACAGTTCTAATAGAACCAAGAGTTTGCTCAACGATATTTGCAGCTTTTGCATAAGCCATTTGACCACGTGAAGCCAACTTTCCAATAAGTAAAGCCATGAAACCTCCAGCCACCACGAGAAAGGGAAGACATGCCAACATGACAAGTGCAAGACGCCACCCTTTAATAAATGCCACCACAAAGCCACCAATGAATGTTGAAACTAGTTGTAGAAACTTCCCAACCTATTTAAACAAGAAGGGTGGCGTTTAGAAAATGCATGGGAGCTGAGCTCACAAATAAGAGCAACACTTAAACATTCATGTGGTTTTTATGATTCATGTCTCCAATACCTTCTCGCCCATGGCATCCTGTATGAGAACAGTATCACCAGACATTCTCCCGACCACCTCACCAGTGTTCGTTTCCTTATCAAAGAAAGTTACGTCTTGTCTTAATATGGTTTTCAGATACATTCCTCTTATTCTCGCAGCTTGTCTTTCCCCAGTAACCATCCAACATGACACCTCTGCAAAATAAGATCAAAGTAATGGGAAGGGACCCACATAAGCAATCAAGGCCAGGAAATAATAAAGTAATGAATGTTAGTTTGATTTTTCCCTATACTTACGAATAAGTGCTGCAACTCCACATCCTATTGCCAAGTACACAAATTTCAAAGAAACCTACAATTTAACAAAAAAAACTCAATTTAAATAACACAAAAAGACTAGAAGTTGCATTGCATACTTGTAAACTCTATTAGATTTCCTATGCCAGGATTTGTTTGGTTTAATGGAATGGAGGTTAATTATGGTGAAGAAAGGAGAGGTGAAGTTATATGCTTTGGTTGGAAGGGAGGGAAGGCGATGTTTCTTGTTGGTTCAAATGGGGAAGGGTGTATCGACCAAAAAAATGGGGAAGAGGGAGTTAATGTTAAGTTGACAATTAAACTTTTTAATTACTATTCTTTTGTTTTATTTTTACCGATTTTACTATTCTTTTGTTACATACTAGTAATATACTATCATTCATCATTATCTTATTGAAAAATGAAAAAAAAAATAGTTATTTTGATATTTTTATTGGTAAAAAAATATCTAAGTAATTATTTTTTTCATTTTTCAATTAGAAAAATGTATCATTCCCCAATTATATATATTGAAATTTTTTAATAGTTATTATTAATGATGATTTATAACTTTTTTAAGTTTTAAACTTGTTATACATGTTAACATGTTTTAATCAATTTTGATGCATTTTTAGAGTATTCAAATAAAAAATGATAAAATTAGAAATTCTAGTTGAAGAAGGTACACACCCATATTTCTTAATATAACAAGTGTGTGTGTGTGTGTGTGTATGCATATGCGTACATATATAAAAATATATTATAATTATAATTAAAATAAAAAAAGGTGAAAGGATGAAAGTGAAAATGAGTCTGGAAATATGGGGAAACAGAAACATATGTTGGTTTAAAAAGGATATAAAAAAATGAAAAGAAACACCAAAGTAGAAGATTGCAAAGTAACTGATGGAGCTCATCGGGAAAAAAATTAAAGTGGATAAATGTCCTTTACTCATCTTTTCGATAAGCACCATTTTATTTTAGTTACTTGAATAAAAGAAGTCTAAGAAAATTTAATCGACCTAAAGAAAAAAGGTTTCTCACAAATAAAGAGGTGGAGGTAGGGAGAGGAGCACAAGAAGACAAAAATCATTCCTCCCCCTCGCATTTTTGAACTAAACACAAAATTATATCACCGCTCCCCACCCATTCACTCCAAAACAAACTCCAACCAAACAATGGCTCAGTTGCTAGATGTATTTATAGAAACAAAGTCAAAATTTCAAATGAATCTTTTTGTAAGAAATAAATATGAGATGACCCTAATAATATCGCCTTTACCTTGGATACCACAACAGTGATATTTCCGCTTCGCTGGTTACTTCCAAAAGCATTGATCATTTGACCCATCAATAATGTCATGAGAGGCAATCCCACACCATTTCCGATAGCCCCTATTGTACCAGCGATCATCAACATAGTATCGGTGGAATCCGCAAATGAGAATAGCTTGTAAAATGGAACTGTGCCGGCTTTCTCTTTTTTCTCACTTGCCTTCTTGCTTTCCTCATTTGTACTGGTTTCTGCGTTATTCTCTGATGCCATGTCAGATTAGCCAGCACCCTCTATATATCTCTCCCTGTGGGAAGAAATTAAAAAATCACTATGCTAATTAATCTGCAACTCAAAAAGCAAACTTAGAGAAATGACATTGACACCGAATGAGATGACAAAAATAGGCAGCACTAATCGGCAAGGATTGAGTACGCATTAAACAACAGAACTGGGAAAGGTTGTTTCAAAGCAAATTAAACTCATTGGCCAGTGGGCATTTTATTGGTTCATTAAACGTGCAAAATAATCTTTTAAGGCACGTCAACGTAGCAAAACAAAGAAATAGAAAAATTGCAACTTGTGGGATATCATAATTGCCAAATAAGAAAACTAGCTCACAATTGTGAAGCTATTTTTAAGTCGGCTCTTGTTTTATCCCACTAGCTGATGGACAAACAGAAACTCCAATACAATGAAATATACATCATCAATCATTTTTATATTATAGCAAAATACATTAATATCTATATCACCAATTTAAATAGACACGATTATAGGCACTACCTGATATAATTATCCCTATGAACTACGAAGAAGGAAAAGAATGAGTTACTAG
Source organism: Mimosa pudica (assembly GCA_029929735.1). Lineage (NCBI taxonomy): Eukaryota > Viridiplantae > Streptophyta > Magnoliopsida > Fabales > Fabaceae > Mimosa > Mimosa pudica. The sequence goes on along the minus strand of JAKELP010000013.1, from coordinate 17,341,211 downwards.
ATATCAAATTCGAAGGACCGAATTTTTTTAAAAAAAAGTATGAAGGAACGAAACTGCAAATTAAATGAATCTTTATAAGAGTACAAAAGTGCAACAGAGGAAGAGAAAAGGGACGGGTTGAAAACTATTCGATCAACCTGAAACTTAATTGAAACTTATCAAGTTTTATAATTTTGATAACTCTTATTTTAGGGGAAAAAATAAAAGAATTCTCTGATTCATTGATAGCGCTTTTAGTTAGTGCATTAATTTACGCGAAACGCCTATAGAAACATGAGGGGACGGATGGAAAAAAAATTGTCTAAGTTGGATTATTTAATATAATTCAATAGATAAGGTTACAATATTTAACATAATTCGTTGCGTTGCGCTTTTTTTTGGCAAAAAGAAAGAATTGATATATTGAAATAAAGCATTGCAAATTAACAATGTTCCACAAAAATAAAATGCTCAAATTAAAGAATCGCAGAAACTAAAAAAGAAAAGACTTTTTAGGGAAAAGGAAGGGCAAGAAATTCGAAAAAGAAGGGAATATAAAAAATTGTAAGAAAAACGCAAGCCTATGACAAGAAGAATATAAATAAAAGAAGATAGGAAAGAAAATAGAGGGCGTGTTTATGTTCACACTATTATCACTCTATCACCGTTGTTCTTATTCTGTTACCTCTGTGCCTTGTCTTCGCCTCAGTTCAGAGAAAAAGGATAGAAGGGAAACGCCAGAAGAGGTGATGAGAGGAAGAGATATAAAAGTAGAAAGAAAGAAGGATTGAGTGGTATGAAGATACAGGGAGTGAATGCCATCAATTTGTATTAAATATATACAGTAGTATATGTTAATAAAATAGTGTACAGTTTCTAAACCTCTCAAAACTTGCGTACAGTTTCAACACACCGATTTATTGAGATGGCGATGATCTATAGGAGAACATATATATATAAGGTATATATTAATGATCAATAAAGAAACAGATTTTATATTATTACATCTGTTTTAATTTAAAATATTTCCGAAAATATTAAAACTTCTAGACAGGTTGGAGGAAACAAGCGAGTCATAAAGAATAGGCAAAAAATCCTGAAGATTTGTTGGAGCAATATGGTGTGAGCTACATAAAAAAACAACTAAGGAATCTTTTTAAAAGGCCATCTAAAGAATCCATGTAAGAAAACAAGGAAAGAAAGAACAGGCAAAGCGAAGGAATGGATTGAAGAGAGTTGACAAATGATCAAACTACGTACCTGTCTTGCTCGAAGTTTAGTTTTGTGGCAGGTTCTCTGTGAAACTTCGTTCTATAACAAATGATCGAACTAGCGTAAGAATGAAAAGTGTACGAGATTATATTGATGAGTGGTGAGGTATTTTGCACTGAATATTAGAGAGTCGAGATCAGAGAGGCTGTACGTACCAGAATTGATTCTGAAAGGATCGGCAGATTTCGATCATGAGCTCGATTATTGCTTATATATTCTGCGTTGGATGCTAACTGACAACTGTGTGGACGGATTCACACTTCACAAATATTATATGCCCTTTCCTTATTGCCTTCAAGGGCAAACAGTTTCTTCCACGATACATTGTTTCCCAATATAATATGTAGTGTGAATATCATATTCGTTTTCTATATATTGGCGGTACATATCTGTTAGGCTGGTCATATCTACGTCTTTCTTCTTCTTTTAATATATAAGTACTTATTTTAATATATAATATTGGCAATATGTTAAATGATTTCCTCATATATACGCATCTTCTTGGCACATGCAACTAATGCACCGCCAACAGGGGATTCACCCCCCTTGACAAGGCTATATAATTATTAATTGAAGTCCTTTTGACAATTCTCATTGTCTTTTGAGTTTATCGTTGTTATTTTTCAGACATAATTATTGGCAGTATACAATGAAATTTCGGGGCCTGTTTTGTTTTCCTTGGCGGACAACATAAATTGGAGGCGACTAATAACATGCGTAGTTTTTTTTGGTTACCCAAGGTATCCCCACCCGCGTGTCAAGTGAGACTAATCCCTCGTTGTTCTGAAGTCCCATATAGGGGGTAGACAGCTGGCCTGTGAATTTGCTCCATTCGCAAGAGTTGGGGATCGAACCCCCAACCACTTGTTTAAGGGACGAGAGTACTTACCACTCACGCCAACCCGCCAGGTTAACATGCGTAGTTTTAATTATGCAGTTTAAATTGCGCTCTCTCTGTTTCCTTTTTCTTTTTACTTTTTGAATTTTTTTATAACCCTGTAGTAGTTTTAAATCAAGAGCTTCTCTTTTTACCGGATAATTATGAGCTTTTCTTGCAAAATATATGCATACATGGAAATAAAAAGAAATGCCAATCACAATCCTCAAGTCGTAGTATTCCTCCTCTCCAAAATATAAGAGTAAATATGGCAAAGTAAGAGGCAACATAAAAAAGTCAAAGTAATAAATATATGTTTTCCATTTTTTACCCTTATACATTGAACAAGGCTATCAAAACTGGACTGGCATAACAATGAGTAGTTGATTGAGCTGGTAAGTAACCCTGTAAGGATGAAAACGTGTGTTCAATTCCCGGAAAGCGCTCTCATTTGAAGAGAAAAATGTGTATAATAAATGATTTAGAGTAAATATGGAAAAAGTATACTAATATACTCATAATAAAAAAATTTAAATATATTTTATTACGTGTAAAATGTTAGTAGCTGTTATAACAAAGAATGGAGGGATATTCTAGAAGTGACACGTTTATTAGGTTTTCATTAATAATATGCATATCATTAATTGCAGGGGATTTATTACCCTATTAAGTTATTTAACCAGAAGAGTCGCTTAATTACAATTTGATAAAAAAAAAAGAGTCCGTTAATGACAAAATATGTATTTTCCATATTTTAATTTTTAGGCATGGAGAGAGTTGTAAGTTGTAACTTGTACGTTTTAAAATTATGCAGCTTATATCGTGGTGAGCGGCTTCCCTTCATCTACTCTGTGTGTGTGTTTGGGAACTGTTTCTGAACTCCCAAAAGCTGGTTTGAGTTACATAAACAGTTTTTTGGTTTTTGGTCATGTTTGGGTTCTGTTTATTTCTGACCAGCTTATTTGGATAAACTGGTTTGAGAAACTGGTTTATGAGAAACTCCAATTTGGAGCTTCTCCAACCAGCTTATTTCTGAGAAACTGGTTTCTGAAGATGAAAGTTTGATAGATGAAGATAATTGTCATCAAAACCAAGAGGTTTCATCATCAAATTTTTCTACATCATCTTCTTCTCGCATGAATTGTATCCGTGACAGGATTCGAGATCAAATTGTAGAACATCTTTGATACAACTAATTATGGAATTGAATCATCCAAATGTAATGTGATAGACATAACCTCTAATTTATATGCATTTTAATGTATTAAATTTTTCTTATTTGCAATCATTGGAAACCTTATGCAATTTAATCTATTAAATTTTTAATTTTAAATTATTGAAAATATATGAATATTTTAATTGTGTATTATTCAATAAATATCATGTTTCCATCTAAATTGGTTTCTCAAAATCACCATCCAAACATGTTTGTAAAAGTAGTTTGAAAAAAAAACATTTCTGCAACTACAGATCCAATAATCGTTTCTCGCAAACCAACTTTTACCCAAACCAACTTTTAAAAAGCCATATTGAAAAAAAAACATTTCTCCACCACCTTTCCCAAACACATCCTCTAATTTGTCCTGATAATGTAGATAAAACAGAATTCATCTAAAGCAAAAAAAAGTGACAGTCTTACGAAAATAAAAGGATCGATACTAGTAAAAAAATAGCAAAACGAGTCTCAAATGTCCGAATTTCTTTTTTTCTTTTTAATAAAATTTCTGTATTTCTTTACTCCATTTTTCAAATCCTCTTAATGAAAAATGTAAATATGCTAGCAGATTATGCATTGATTTATGTTTGAAGAAAAACTCATGTTTATCATTCCAAAAATTTCAGGTATATAAATTTATGAATGTCTTATTTAGTTTTCTCATTATTTTTAAAATAGTCAACTAAAATTTATATTTAAAATAAGAGAAAATAGTTCATAATTTGTTCCATAAAAGTTCACAACCCTCTCTCTCCTCTCAAAAGTCATTTTCAGGGTAGTGTAAACCCAACAATTACTTTTTATCCCTTATCGCTTTATTTTAAATGTTACACATATGACATCAAATGTACTTTTGTTATCAAAAGAAGCACTGAAATAGTTTAAAGCAATTTATAAATGGACAATTAAATTTAAGTTTCAATTAAGAGATTTATTAACAGTTTCATTGACAACTTTTTTAGTTGTTAACAATGGCTATGATGGGGGGATTTTTTTTTATTAACTTCAGTTACATTAAGCATAAAAGAACCACGTTGATACCAGAAATATGACTTTGACAGTTAATGAGTTGGTGTTAAATGCAGAAAATGAATTTGGAAAATTCATCTAATTGATCAGACAATGCGTGAATCAAACTAATCAGATAGCCATATAAAAGTATACAAGAGCATATTGTTTACATTGCTGGATGATCTTCATAAGTTAATAAATAGTATATTTGATATGGGGAGCGCATGCCACGATTGGAGCTTTAAGTAAAGGCAGAGGGGAATGATGAGAGCTGAGGCCTCAGAGCACAATGATGATATTCTAGCAGGGAGTATCTAATAAAATGGTGTAATTTAAGTGAATTGACATTTAATTAGGTGAATGGATGCAGAAGTGCACTACCATATTGAATGTAAAGGTTGGCAAAAACAATAAAATGATAAATAAATTAGATATATGGACGGAAGCAAGGAGTAAGGAAGTATAGTATCTATCAGACTGTTAGTATATAAGGGAAAATGGCAACCCTTCTCTGTTTTATGCAATGTTTCTCTGACCCCGCAGGGCTACACCCCTGTTTCCCCCTTTAGAAAAGAAACCTTTGGTCAAGTACCCAATCAACTAACAGAACATTTTTAGGAAACAAAACTAACAGAAGATCTGATTGATTAATTTGATTAAATTAAATGTATTAATTAACTTAGTTAAAATATGTGATATTATTAAATATGTGCTGATCATCTACATGTATTCATGTTCACCCTCTCACTTATTTTTTCACCAAGAAGCATTAATAGAGATAATCCAGATAATTTTTAAAAAAAAAAATTAGAAAGATGTATAAATCTAATGCCTAACTCACATTGCTGATAATAGGTCTTATATTTAAGACAAAAAGAAGTGGTATGCCAGGTATTGGAAAAACATACATTTTTATTTGCATCCTGGTCAGTTTAGTGTGTGCGGCCTCCCAGGTTTCCTCTCTTCTCAAGATACTTCAACATCCAATACTTTGATAATTTATCTACATATAAGCCTTCCCTAGTTTTCAATTCACCTCCGCTTTTCACTAGCCTCCATCTGTTGCCTATCCTTTCGCCATCCACTACAAGAAAAAGCTCCCTTAAGACGCGTCTCCATAGTTTTCTCCCCATCCGGATTTAAATTATTTGCTGCACATTACCTGCGCATACTTACAACTTTAGCTTAAAAAATGAGATAGATTAAAGCAAGCTTCTCTGGATGTCAATTTGTAACAAACACGCGCTCTCATGAAAGAAGCGAACACATCCTATGAAATATGCAAGTAATATTATATGCTGAAAACAGACCAGACTCTGAGTTTTTTATTTCCATATTATGATAAACGGTCTTACAATTTTTTGGAATTATATTTCCTACTAAGCACATAATTTTATTAGGAAACGTGGATATAATTCTACTCTGAAATCTGAAGTGGTCTAGATTTGATTATTTTCAAAAAGCTGTTATTTGAGTAAAATGAATGTTTAAATACCAAATACGGTATTAACCCATAATATTGCTATTTGCACATAATTAACTATTATTATATTTTCATCTTTCTTTTAAATATTACAGCGTTTTTAGTATATACTTCCTCTCCCTATTACTCTACTTTTTTTGTCCTTTTCATCGTCTACTTATTAATTAAGACATTATTTAAAAAAGAATTATTTTCTGCATGCTTATTGTGTTTAACCAATTTTAATTTTTTTTCTTGAACACTGCAATTTAGTTAATGAGTTAATATTTTTCTGGAAATACTTAAGCCTCTCAACTCAATAATTCTATACTCAGTTGCAAATAATACTAATATTATGATTGTAACAAGGAGCGATAGATATTTTCCTGGATCGCATTTAATAATTACAGTCAACAGGCGTTGAGTTTTTATGTATTTTCTTGCAGAAGTTCAGTAGTTCAGTTTGAGATTTTGTCAGCTCCGAAAGAATTAGTCTGAGATTCGGAATGAATAACGTGACTATCTTCTCAGAGATAACAAGTCAAACAAAAAAACCAGGCAGGCAGTCTTCTCACTCAACCCCACGCCATATAAATTAGTCAATAATAACAAATATAAAAGGGAAAGAAAATCGAGAATGTTGTCTCCTTCGTCTGCATGCATTTGAAACAGAGTTGGCAAACTTTTTTTTACTATTTAAATGGAGGTCATGCTTTTGTTTCAAAGAAGCTGTCGCTATCGCTTTACGTTTTATTAAAACAATTTGTTGCCAACTTTACATTTCAATGAAATTAATTAGTTGCGTGTTATTTTTTTTATCAGAATTACGTGTTATTTTAAGTACTCACGGGCAGAAATAGTAGTAATGGATAAGTCAAAGTGGTTGTTGCTCCGCATGGCAAAAAAAGTGATTGCTCCGAAAGCATCTATACATCTAAGGGTAAATGATAATATAATTTGATAACAATCTTTTTACTATATAATTACATATACGCAAGGATTAGACACGGAAATATTCTATTTTTTAGGATAACGTACTACCGAAAAAGTTCATTATCTTATTTGTAACCATGTGTTGTTTTAACCGATCGAGCTATATGCTCCAAACTGTCTAGTCATAGCGTCTTCTTTATATTTGAAAAAAAAACTCCACTTTGATCAGTGGGGTGTAGTACGGGGGTGAAAGAAACTTGCAAGTTGTGTTGTAAAAACCTTTTTGTAATTCTATTTTTGAATGTAAAAAGCTTGCAAGTATTTCATGAACATCATATGATACATGCTATGGTTAATTAACTAGATAGTTAATTGGTTTTAATCTCTTCAAATTTATTAATTCAATCTGTCTGCCTTACACTCTCTGTCCCTTTATATAAAAATCAAGAGGGTAAAGTCATACATATTAAGAAAGTGGTACGGTTGAGAGGGATAAATGTCTGGAATAAGTATTTCTTTTCCAAGCTTGTCTTCATTAGGTGTATAAGAAAGAGAAATATAGAATAATAGTGATAATAATTGACATGAAAATTATAATGAGATCCAACAAAAATTTTTTCTCTTATAATTATAATAAAAAACCGGGGAATATATATATATATATATATATATATATATATATATATATATTAGGAGTTTTTTTATTGTTATTTAGGGTGGGACTTTTTCCAATAGTTAAAGGGCAACCTGATAGTCAACTACCCCCACTCACTATGATTTATTCCTTTCCCTTCACTCATCATTGCCCACCGGTGAATCATGATTTTTCACTCCGCACTTAGAGCCTGCCCTTGTGCTCCTGAGTGTGACACCTTCCATAGTCGAAACCAAAACCCCACCACCAAGTGTCCAACATCCTTTGAATTTTAGCCAACGAAGAAATCTCCTTCGCAAATTTGTTATCGTGTCTCATAATATATCACTACAGCGTTCAGTCCATGACACCAAAATTATCAGTTCAGCCTGACTCAGGATTTTTTTTTTTTTTTGATAAAAAGGGATGGGATCAGTTGTCTTTTACATCTTGTCTTGTTACTTCAGTTTACATATCAATGGCCTTTAGTTAGGGGCACAAAACGACACCCAACATAAAACTAAAAAGGGGAAGTAGGACAGAAACACGGCGTTATTTATTAGAAAGTGGGTATTATATGGTTAGGCCTTCCTCCAAAGCCCAGTGGGAGTTGGCCCAATAATAGGAGTTCCAAGTAAGTGAAGCTTTCGTATTGGGATCAGGAACGTTTGGAGAGTGTAGGCTCGTCATTTTCACATTTCAGGTGTCTCTTAATAAATTTACTGCCTGGTCAGTCCAAATAAGCACCTGAAGAAATTGTCTCACGTCTCGGCTGGCACAAGAAGTTTGGTGGGTAGGCAGCTGTATAACACGACAAGAAAGTTGGGCTGGGGATGAAAGCACTTTTGAACTTGATATTGGTGGCCTATCTACTACACTATGGATCTGCGAGTTAGTTTGTTAGTGACGGAAGAGCACTTCATCATGGTTCCTCTCATTAGACCATATGAAGTACTACAGGTCTAACTCGTTTGTTTCTCGATAATTGCTGTGGAGGAGGGAAAGAAATTTGATTTGAATACTATAAATGTTGGATTGATCAAAGGACAGGGGATAAAAGAGATTTTTTTATATATACAAATTACATCAGGAGTTTTGTATTTGAAGGATTAAACTTTAAAGAGAATTACACTTGGAATGTGGAAAAAGCAACCAATCCAAAAATTTAATATCCATAGGCTAACCAATCCAAAATTTGGGTTTTGTTAGACAATTTAATGTAGTACCCCTTCCATTCCTAATTATAAGCTTTCAAATGTGTATGTCTCAAAATATAAGTTTCAATTTAGTTTTGTCTAGGCATTTATTACATTTTTTTAATATTACCCATCTTTTATCTTCTCTATATAAATTTTGTTCACATTTATGACCATATTATCTCTCATTATTTTCTCTCTACACATTCTCCTTCGTTTTTATTACTAAGGAATAGTAGGAAAACCAATTACATATAAGACATGATTATTGTTTATAATTATTTTTATTAGTTTTATTGATAATCAACAAATTAGTTATTTGGATGTTACTGATCAACCATCTCACTCTAAACTTCAGTTCCTTGTTTGTAATTTCATTGCTCCCCAAAATTCATGATACATTGACATAAACATAAACCCAAGTGTAAGCTCTCTAGTTTCCTCCTCTCCAGCTTCAACTACAAATACCACTGTTTTAGATTGAAGAATAAAAACGTTTATGATCATTAGATGCATTTTGTGTTGCGCTAATGACTAGCTATTTTTAGTACAAATATTTTGGTTGTTCTAACAATCAATATGTAGATAATGGATTATTGCCCCTTATTGTTATTTGAGATGTTCAATTGTTTTGCAATTTGACTTGATGCACTCTCTTTTTATATTGAGTATTGAACATTTAATTGTTTACAAATCAAATTCTTTAACTATGCTATTGTGGGCGGAAAGTCGGAACAAAAGCTTTTTTTTTTCAGAAAAAAAAACTTAAAACGTGTTGGTTGGGTTGGGTTGGGATGACCCCACTTTAAAGAGTTTGAAGAAAGCAGTTTAGAATCAAACTTTCTTGGATCGCCTTTGTTCGGGCTAAAACCGAGCCATCTCAATTTATAAATGAGTTGGGATCGATTGAGCCGAAAAATTTGGGCTGACCCAAAATCCCAAACTCTAATTACAGTGAGAGGGAGGGAGGGATCGGAGTACTAATTACAATCGGCAAAGAGGTGAAAGTATTATATATTTATACTTAATAACATTTTTCAAGTGAGGGTTTATGTAAAATTTAAGCAGAATTTAAGCCGCCGTCTACTGAGGAAAATCAAAGCACATCATAAGTACGTACTAATAGCATAGCGGAGAGGTCAAGAGAGCTTGAAGTACTAGGAAGCTGAAAGGCAGTACAGTTTGGCGTCCACATACTCCCTCCGGTCCCTAATGTAAGAGTTAGCCGTCAAAAAAACACTTCTTAAGAAAACATGTCAATGTTAGTTGGGTGTCTGAAGTTAATGCTTCATTTCCAAAATTGCCCATATTTATTATGGTACTTTTAAGAGAGAGAAATACATAAGCATTAATAAATATGAAAGAGAGTTAGGGGTAAAGTAGGAAAAATGCATTAAATGAGGAGAGAATATTGAGTGAGCTCTTACATTAGGGACCAAAACCATTCAAATTTTGGGCTCTTACATTAGGGACCGGAGGGAGTATTTAGTATTTAGTAGTACTAGGAAAATAAAGCAGTACGGTTCAAACTTTGAACTACAACATGATAGTACACTCCTGTACTACAACCAATCAACCCAATCATCTCATGTAGTAAGCATTACATATAGAGTGGGATTGCCCCCTAAACTAAATAAGCAAGGTTCATAACAGCAACAGTTAAAAGAGTGAGAGGTGCTTAGCTTGTTTGTTTTGCGGCTATTAAGGTAAGTAGAGGTGAAGAGGAGGAGTTATGAGATATTACAAAAGCTGGGAACAGGCAGAGCATGAATGGAGCCATCAACAGAATGGACAAATCTGTCGTGGCCTCGCTCATGCACTGCCTCTTCCCTGGCTCTGTATCTTTACCCTTCTCTTATCTTCTCAATTCTTCCTGTTTTGGCATTCTATTTTGCTGCTTCTTTCAAATTCAATTCAACTCTATTTCCCCTAACTTACAAAACGTATCTTCATGGAGTCAAGCCTTTTCAACATGTTTTCCTTTTTATGTGCCATCAATAATATGTGTGCAGAATATTTCTCAATATGCTTCTAACTAACAGTACAATTGATTCTCCTAGTCGTACGTAGCCATACCGATTTGCTTCTAGCTAACAGTGCAATAGATTCTGGTTATCAATATTCTCTCTGTCTATTCCTATATGCATTTGTTACACAGTCAATTTTTTACACTTTCTTTAAAATTGGTGTTTAACCACCGGATGGTTCGATGCAGAATACAGCGGCCATTGTGAAACAGAGGAGTGTGGGGTTTGGACCACGGTGATACTCATACCAGTATCCATTGTCCCCCTATTTCTCTGAATTAAAGCGCTAATCTAAAATCAGCCAAATTTTTATTTGGTCTTATATTGATCCATGTGCTGACTTATTTAAATTAAAAGAGAGGAGGTTGCCTGGATCGATCAAATTTAATTTCAAGAGTGTTTCAATACATTTGAAGCGAATTCATGGTTAAATTGAGAACCGAGAAGGCCTATTTCTTAAGGATAACGTGAAACAGAAATGAACAAGTTAAAACCATGCATAGAAATAGCAGAGTAAATAAGGGAAAACCACACAGCTGTACAAAGTAGTATGTTAATCGGGCAGGCACATGGAGTGATCAAAGTGGATCATAAGACAGGGTTGAGTAGTTGTCTGTGGAAGCTTATGGTCGAGCTTTCCTGATTCTATGAGATGCAAATCCTCCAAAAGGGTCACATAGTGTTCTTGAACCTCCCCTGCATTCTTATTTCCTCCTATCATAGCTGCAATCACTTCCCACCTATCTGGGTATTTCTCGTCTATCGCCGCCAGTGCCATCTCGAACGATTTGTTCTCTTCCCAACTCCATCCCCTCAAATCCTTACCACAATCATTATCCATGCCCCTATAATTCCCTTGCTTTCACGCCCAGTTTTGTTTGTGGATCAATATTTACCATATAAAATGCCTTCTCTTCTGCCTCACTATAGCTTATAAGGGTCTTGAGAAGACTACAGTAATTATGAAATTCAATCAAGAGTTTTGTTTAACGGTGTCCAAAGATTTGATTTGTGTAAATCTATCAAGTTTTTTATTCATCTGTCTTATTCTTGCTCCAAAGTCTACCCCCCAAGAAGGAAAATTATTAAGTGCAAACATCATTTTTGAGTTTTTTGTTTTTTTACTGAAATCACATTTTACGCCCAAACAGGAAATTGTTGGTGAGAGAGTGGGACAAAATAGACGACCTCATTTTCCATTTCTTGAAAGCGTTGTACTATTTTTATCGTTTAACATATAATAGTTTACTCTTTCCATTATATCAATCCATGTCATCGAGCGGTGATAGGTCCACATTCTATATATATTCATCGCAGGATAATTTTTCTTACTAAAATAGAGACTTTTTTTTATCACTATAGAAATTTAGACCGTTTAAATTTAAAATTATTAATTCATTTTATGAGAATTATTGATAATTATGGGATTATCTTTATTTTACATAGATTAAAAACAAAAGGTTTATCGAAAATATAAATACTAAATTAAATTAAATTTGAGCATCCAAACTCAATCTAAATGATAAGAAAAGCTAAATCAATCTAACAGTGTAGATTATTTCTATAATTTGGATCTAACTGTCATAGAACAATATATAGAGCCGGCGCGAGGTGAATCCTTATTTATTTATTTTTAAGTTCAATGGTGGGAGAAGATTGGCCACAAAAAAGGATTGATTTTAAAAATGAGCATTCAAATTCAAATATAATAATATCCTGAACAGGTTTATGAATTACGCTAAGAGTATTTCTGAAAATTAATTCAATTCCTGAAAAGCTTTTTTTTTGTTGGACCATCCTAATCCTGAAGTTTAAAAATTTGCATTGAAATAAATAATTTGAAAGTCAAAGTGATTAAGTATTGGAAAATTCCAATTTCGACCGGACATGAGAAAAAATTTAAGCGTTTCATTTTCATATAACTAACTAGCATATGTTTGTTTATTTGGGAAACTAATGAATAGCTAATCTATCCCTTTGATTGTTGATCGATAGGTAGGTCAGTACAGAGTTGATTCGGCAAAATAAATAATTGTCTTTCATTTCAAATATGGACCGAAGTGGGAAAAACCAAAAAATGTGGGCCTCCCAATGGTGTTTTTATTAAAATGTATAAGATCTCTCTATAACATCTGGATGAAGGGCAACATAGATGGGTGTAAAAACAAAAAAAAGAAGAGCCATATAGTATAATATATTATATTGAACTCATCTCTCCATTAATAATGCAGGAGAGCAGAAAATGAAGAAGGCTACAAGAACAACTCAGCGTAATGTTGGGCGAACGTGTAGTAAAACCTCCTGCAGTAGAAAATAATGTCCCAAAACGAACGAACGAACAGATGATAGATAGATGAAGTCATCATAGCTTAAGCCTTGGTGGTGAAGCTGGGTGCATAGGTGATGCCAGTGGCTGGGACCCATGTGCTAGCCTGAATCCAAGCCTCAGCAGTGTACTGTTGAGCATCCTCCCTGGTGAGCTCACCGTGGCCCCATGTGACTCTGTCCTTGGTGCTGGCGCCGGCGCCGGTGTTAGAGAACTCGGCGAAGTAGCAAGTGTCAAGGAAGAAGCTGCCCAACCATGGGAGGTAACCCTCGGGCTGGATGACGTCATCGATCTCGTTTTCCATGAAGATGGCCCTGGAGTATGCCTTCCATGGCCTGGCCAGGTAGGACCTGACGGCGAACTTGTCGGCGGCGAGGGAGGCGTCGGGCATGATGCGGCAGTTTTGGATGACAATACCTGTGCGCATTTGCTTGTCGGCGGTGCCGTCGGCGGCGACGATGTTTTGTTGGTTCTCCATGGGCATCCTGAGAAGGATGGTGGAGTTTTGGACCAAGGTGCTTGCGTAGCCGAAGATGAAGTCAACGGTTCCGGAGATCTCACAGTTGCGGTAGAGTTGGCGCTTGGCGTGGGCGTACAAGGTGTCTTGGTAACCCCTGATGGCGCAGTCAAAGAAGGCTGATCGGTCTCCCATAACCCTAAGAGCAACGGCTTGGTGTCCCTCTGCTCCGGCGGTGTTCTCGAATGCCATGGACTTGGCAACGAAACCATCACCAAGGGTGGCTGCATTCATCCATATCATATAATAAGTCTTAGTAATAGTAGTTCACTTTTGATCGTGAAATCTTAATATATATGTCCTTGTTTTTTTGTGTAGGCACTATGCTTGTTTTTTATAGTGCTAGTGATCTAGCAACAATCGCGTATTAGCATTGATATATAGAAGAACAACTAACTAATGTTTTTGTCAAAGTTATGGTTGTCTTTACATCAAAATGGCTAAAGTTAATTTGATGGCACTCCATTTCTACATTATACTCGTCCTAAATATAAGATCTAATTGACTTTTTTAGAAAATCCTATAAAAAAGTAAAATAAGTTAATTATAAATTGATTTACTTAATTTTTTCCCTTAGATTAGTTTATTTTACCTATAAACTAATGAATAATCTAAAAATATATCAAACATGTCATGATTTAATAGCCTATTTTGCAACATTAACCTCTCTAAAAAAAATCAATTAGGTCTTATATTTAGGACCAGAGGTAGTATATACCTTTTAACATTTTGTTTATTTGTTTTATTTCTTTGTGAGAGTTTCACGTTAATATATCTACTTTAATATAGTATACTATATATAGACACTAGTTGTGATTCTATCTATGCTGACACATGACTATTGCTAGAGTGAGAATATTATATAGAGCGAAGGAGAATACTTACTGAAGGTGGCGGTTTGGATGGTCTTCCAGCCTCCGGTGAAGCTCCTGTTACCGGTGACGATGGTCTTGGAGGGGCCATCACCGTACATGAGGATGTTGGTCTGATTCTTGGTGACCTTAACGGTCTCGTTGTAGATACCGGCCTTCACGTAGATGACGTATCTGCCGACCAAGTTCTCTGGGTAAGCGTTAACGGCGGCCTGGATGGTCTTGTAGTCTCCAGTTCCGTCCTGGGCAACCACAACACTGGGCTTGTCCGCGGCGGCCTTCGAAACAGCGACCTGCTCATGGTGGTTCATCCATGTGGGGTCAGCATTGTTGTCCACCTTCATGATTGTCTCACCAAGAAGCTTACGTGTAGGCTTCACAACGTCCAAGTCCAAGTCAAACACTTCAAGAAGCTGAGACACTCCTGACACGATGTCAAGAGCCAAGGCGGTGGCCTTCTCAACGTGGTCAAGTCCACCTTCCTTCAACTGCTTCTGAATGGCCTTCTCAGCCTCGTTCTTGTCCTCAAAGCCATCCAAGCAAGACTGTTGGTAGGCAATGACGGCGCTGAGCCAGTTCTTGAGGTCATCCTCACGGTCGGTAACGCTCCTAGCATTGTGGTTCTGAACCAACAAGCCTGAGGCTTGAAGATCATCGATGGCGGATTGCAACAACTCCTTGCAGTCAGACACGGCCATCTTGATGCCGTTGGTGGCGTTGCTTCCGTGGGCAACTTGAATGCTGTCGGTGAGGTTGAATGAGGAGATCACGACCTCCATGGCGGATTCAACAACAGCCTTGATGTAATCCTTAGGGTCGGTGCTGTTGACGTTGGCGAGGGTGTTGTGGCAGAGTTCGGGGTTGTCGGCGCTCTCACAGAGGGCGGAGACGACCTTAGAGTGGGTGCTTGTGTTGTCTGTGTCAACATTGGTGTTGTTCTTTTGTTGGTTGTAGTGGACAACACCGACAACGGCGAGGGCCACACCAACTATGACTATGACCGAAAGGGCCGAGATAAGGCATCTCTTCTTGTTCATCTTTTCTAACTCTCTTTTGTTTAAGGTTTATGTGCTTTTCGTCTCCGATTAATCACTTATGGCGTATCGCTGAAGATCAGGTTAATCGGAGTGAAAATCAAAATGGAGGATGAGGAGATTGCTCTCCTACGTATTTTCGTATTGAGGGCGAAGAGTTTACGTGCATGGGGATGGTATATATAGTTTTCTACTCTTTCATCTATACCAAAAAAAGTGTTTGCTTTTCTTAGCGCATTTCGTGGACGTAGCTGGACCTTCTTTTGTGTTCTGCCGTTGATACACCCGCCACAATTATTCACAATAGCTATTAATGTCACAGACATTTCATTTCATTTCAAATTTTCAACCCTACATTTAGGGGCTCGTGTTTTTTTAGAATAACTAATAATATTAGAATTTGACCTCGGCATTTTCTCCCCTCCCAAACAGCCTGAACTATAATTAGATATATGATCTAGCTTTTCCAAAAATCAGTTCCTTTCATTTGAGTTATTAGGACAAAACAGCCGTCTATGCGTTTGCAATATGTAGACTCTTAAGTTGTTAATGGAAAAAATTATTGTACTAGATCTTTTTTGCCACAGCAATATTAGGGCAACTGTTTATGTCAATAATATAATATATGTATGATTTCTTTTTAGGACAATCGAATTATTAACCTGTTGCTACTTATTTTAACAGAGAGCAAGACGAGTTTACATATGCAAAAATATACTTTAGAAAGTAATAGATGCAACTAATTTTGGAAAGATCGAGGTCAAAACGAAAGGCTGTTACAGGTAATATGCATTCTGTTAATTCTCCGTATGCGAAAATAACGCACGTGCATTCTAAAAATAGTGCAATGTAGAATTATTCCACCAATCCATGCTGGCTCGAATGGCAGGATGTCTCCTCAATTAAACAAGTAGCTGTAAATTTCAAATATACAGGTTGTACATATATTATAATTTACTTGAGAGACATCCATGCTTCATTCTCCATATCCAGAGGTGAAGAGTTCAGTCCCCATCTTCTTGAAGTCTCCTTCCCTTACACCATTAAAAAATCGAATAAAATTATTCCAATTATTTCATTTCAGACTTATCATTGAAAAACTTTGAAAATTCATAATTTAAACTATTTGGGCACATTTATATTATTATCTGTATCTACTACTCTATCCCTCCATCTTTATATACAAAAGTTCAAAGACATTTTTACACATTTTAAAAAATTTAAAGCATGGTTAATAAATATACTGTCATATATGATTATACTTTACATTAATTTATACGAAAAATAAATTAATTTGAGATAAATTTAATACAAATATAAAAATTAAAACGATTTAGTTTGCACTGTACTATCAGTTTATTTAAAATAACGACTTGATCAATTATATCTTATAATTTGAATGGGAGAGAGATTTTGACTTGTACAAAGAATTGGCACCCGGCCCATTGCCGAAATTACACTTCACTCGAATTCACCGAAAAACAATTGACCAAGAATTAAAACTAACAACTTTATAAACTTGCGTTAACTTATTTCCTATCAAATTATAAACCTTACAAAAATTTATTGCACGGAAGGAGCTGAGTATGAAAAATTGGAAAGTATGAAACAGAGGGCGAGGGCTTGTTTATTAATTCTATTGTTGGTAATTTCTCAGCAATTGGCATTTTAAATCACCAGAGCCAGTAGGTGTAAACAAAGACAAGGCATATGGTCAAAAAAAGCAAAGACAGAGTGAGCTAATTATGGACAGAACCGGCGGGTGAGCTATGGTCCTTCGTTCTATAGTACACTAGTAGTTCGCCAGATTGCAAACATTATTTTACCCGCATCCAATCAAGAAACAGATTGATGGAAATTTAGACTATCTAAACCTTTTCGTTTAAACTTAGTTAATACATTTTTAAAGCTAGAGGTTTTAAACTTTCTTATTGATTTATTATTTTAATGATGATTTAGATTTAATAGACCTAAGCTAGATTTAAACTTGAACGAACAGCCATCGATGATGCAAGAAGAATGAAAAGTCTAACTTTAGATTAAACTTATATAGAGGTTATTCAAACCTCGATCATATCAGACCCAATTATATTTTAGAATTGAAGTTGGTTCGATTAAAAAGTAACCTGTGCTTTTGTAATTTAATTTACTGAGTTTGATTGAGTATTTTTCATGTTTGACAAAGATTAGCGGCTATAAACACTTTTCCCAGTGCAATCAATATACATGACTCAAAAATAAATTACACTGCGGACATAAAATGTGCAGGAGTGGTGTAATTATCTACTTAATTATCATGGGATTTACTATAGTTGATTTAGCTGGAAATGGAACGTGTTGCTTATATTTTGAATGCTTTATTTTTTATTCAAAACATAATATACATCTGGTGATACTTGTAATGAGCCAGCCATAGCTAATTTTTGGTAAAAAAAAAAGCTAGCCATAGCTAGTTCGCAAAGTACTATATAATGAAGCATATAGGTGTAGAATAATAATAATCATATAACAAGAACGAGCCGCATGGGGCTTCCCCAATCTCATTAAAAAGTCAAGGAAAACAAAAACATTCGCATGATGAGTTAGTGTGCGTGGCCGAGGTCACAAAGAATAATCAATTACACGTCATCGTCCTTGTGTGCTTGAGGTGTTAATAAACGCAAAACGTCTAAAGATGAATGGAATTGAATTGAAGAAAAATTAACTTAAGCCTTGGTGAAGGTAATGTCATAAGGAACGTGGAGAGCCTTGAGCCAGACGGCAGTGTTGGAGCTGGGCCCAGCCTTCAAGAATTGGGCTGCGGTGAACTGTTCGGCCTCGACCCTGGAGATCGCACCCTTGTAACCAGCCCACTTAACTCTTCCGTTCAAGCTAGCACCAGGTCCTTCGTTGTTGTACTCAGCATAGTACAATGTGTCCAAGTACAAGTTACCCATCCATGGGGTCCATCCTTCAGGTTGGATCACATCACCGATTCTAGATTCCATCACAATGGTCTTTGAGTATGCCTTCCATGGCCTTCCCAAGTATGACTTCATTTCGAATCTGACTGGATAGAGAGCTGGCTCAGGCACGATGTCACAGTTCTGGATAACAATACCGGTGTTCATGTTCTTCATGGATGTACCGTCGGCGGTCACGGTGTTGAATTGGCTCTCCATTGGCTTCCTCAACACGATTCTGGAGCTCTGGATCAATGTGGGTGACACTCCAAAGATGAAGTCAATGGTACCAGAGATGTCACAGTTCTTGTAGAACTGACGGTTGGTCTGAGCGTACAAGGTGTCTTGGTATCCCACGATGGCGCAATCGAAGAAAGCTGACATATCTCCCTGGTTTCTCAAAGCCACGGCCTGGTGCTTCTCAGCTCCAGCGCTGTTCACAAAGGAAATGTGCTTGGCAATGAACCCATTGGCAGTGTTGGCTGCACGTACATCATTTCATATTCTTTTAGGGAACAATGTAAACCATAAATATATAGAAAACACTACCAAAATAATTAAAGTCTTGTTATATATATACACGTTTCAATTAATTAATAAAGTATTGGTTACCGTGTTATTTGATTTGTTTTTAAATGTTAACATGCCATGTATTATTAATATGAAATAAAATGTACGAGAAATTAGAATGCATGAGAGATAAAAAAGAAAGGAAATAATAATATACATACCGAAGGTGGCAGTTCTCATGGTCCTGACACCATCGACGAAGTTCTTGCTGCCGGTGATGATGGTCTTGCTGGAACCCTCACCGAGCATCATGATGTTGACGGCGGTCTTGGGAACAGTGATGTACTCTGGGTAGACACCAGCCTTGACCAAGATGACATACCTCTGGTTGCCAGAGAGACCAGTGGAAGGGTATGAGGCAATAGCCTCAGCGACGGTCTTGAAGTTACCGCTGCCATCCTTGGCAACAACAACATTAGGTTTCACGTGGTGTCCCTTGTTGATCCTCTGCAACAACTTGCGGTCGGATGTACCGAACCATGTGGGGTAACCCTCGCTGTCGACCTCCAAAAGGTGGCGTGAAGCTGCGTTCACATCCAACTCCAAACCGAACTTTCCAAGGATCTTGGAGAGATCAGCCACGATGTCAAGAGCAATTCCTGTCACCTTAGCGACGCTGTTCAAAGCTTTCTCGTTAAGCTGTGCCTTCACCTGCTTCTCACCATCGTTGTTGTCATCGAATCCCTCAGTACAGGCCTGTTGGTAGGAGATGACGGCAGCGAGCCAGTTCTTGAAGTCAGGGGTTTGAGCATTCACGGTTGTGAGGTCCTTGTTCAACAAGTCCTTTGAATTTTGAAGACTGTCCATGGCGAATTGGAGCAAGTCCTTGCAATCTTCAAGGGCCATCTTGACACCTTCCCCTTTGTTGGCATGCTCAACCATGAGGCTGTCGCTCATGTTAAGGCCCTTGATGACGCTGTTGGTGGAAGCTTCAACAATGGCATTAAGGATTGACTTGGGGTCAGAGTCCTTAACGTTGCTCAAGGTCTGCATGCAGAACTGTTGGTCATCGGTGCTCTCACAAACCTGAGACACGGCGTTGTGGGATGTGGTTTGGACGGGGGTGGTGTTACCGTTAGCGTTGTGTTTGTTAACGGCAATGACGATGCCGATGGCTACACCGACTACGAGGATGAGGGAGATAGCGGAGATGAGGATTTTGGCACCCATGCTTTTGGCCATTTTGATATAATTTGCCTAACTCCCCTTGTAGACCGAATACTCTTTGTATTCTTGTCTGGGGAGAAAGGACGCTCGTTGCGAATGCATGCGCATGGGGGCGTGGCTTTATAGTACGTTTGCGTTCTACAATAAGGTAAACGAAAGCTGTTGTGTGTTCGAGAATGACGGTGTGGTTTGACCATTTCAGTGGTAGGGTGATGACCTTGATTACCTTGTGTGGCTTTTTTTGCATTTCATGCCCGACTCCCACGCTTCTTCTCTACCCATATGATTATATTTCTGGTAGTACAACTAAATCCTTCATAATGCCTTACTTGCAATACAACAAATTCCTCCGTGTAATTTTCTATTACCATTCCCATTGACCTTGATTAGAAATAATACTCGAATAAATTAAGTATATATGTTGTGTTTATACTTTATGTAATGAGTACAGAAAACGGGTCAATTTCGCTGTACAAGCTTTCGTTTAATTTAGAAGATATTAATTAAGAAAACTTACGAAAGATCCACCTAGCTTGTTTTGACTGTTTTCTTTCTTAAATTATCACCCCTTTATTTGGATGAATTAAATTTTAGTCAGTTAATTTTATATATTTAACATACTTTCAGTTTTAATGTACTTTATTTTATTAATTACTGAAGGGTGTCCATTTTTATCTTTTATTTTTGTAAAAATGGTGTCCAATTTCAAATGTGGGTAATGACCTAATACCTTTTTTGTATCACTAATCTCTTCCTATATAAAAGCAAAAGTGTCAGCTTCTCCCTTTCTCACCACAATTCATTTGTAAAACCTTCAATTAATGGTCCTTATTTCATGCTCATCATAGTGATGATGAGAAAACACTTTCTCATAGCTATGGTGAAATTGAAACCCTTCAAATTTTAATCTCAGCGATTAATATTTAAAATATTGTAGCTTATTGATTTTAAAGTGATTAACTCATTTTTATATTAAGTGATAGTTATGAAATCATTTTTTATTTCATATTGTACATAAATTAATATAAAAAATTAAATTAAATCAAATCTAACAAAATAAATGCAATCTAAAGATTTATATTGATGATGAGAACACTTTCCATATCCAAGTGATAAGCGTGGACTTGAGATCCCAATCAACTCCTCAAGCCACGTGGTCCTCCCTTGAAATTACTTTGTTTTCGTTTCTTTTCCTTAATCATCTTTTGACAAGCATGCACACAATTCCTGATTATTTTCTTCTTACTTAAATCAATTGAAGAATTGTTTCAGGCTCTTGTTTTTTCCTCCTTCAAAAAAAAAATAAATAAAAGCATTATTTTAGGAATTTGATTATTTTCTCCTTAGTTAAATCAACTGAAGAATTGTTTCAGGTTCTTGTTTTTCCCTCCTCCTCCCTCAAAAAAGAAAATATAATAAAAGCATTATTTCAGGAATCTGATTATTTTCTCCTTAGGTCAATCAATTGAAGAATTCTTTCAAGCTTTTGCTTTTTCCCTCCTTAAAGTAAATAAAGGCATCACTTTCAGGATCTTCGTTTCCTCTCCTTCTATCTTGACCAAAAGGTGGAATCCTATATTGAGATTATTTTCACATCACAAGAACAATTGAAGAATTATGTCAATATTTTTATCATTAAATCCTTATGAAGACTCCCTGTGGGATCTCTTAGTCCCACATTGACCAGGAATGTGTGTGTGAGTATATAAGTAGGACATTCGCACTTCAACTTGTCAACCGCGTTAGTTGGTTTTGCTGTTGTGTTTGGTCTGAAAATGTGTTCAAAACAAAATGGCATGTGCCTTGCGTATGTTGGTGTGGGTGGTGTTTGCGCCGTACAGGGGGGGTCCCTATGAGATCTCTTAGTCCCACATCGACCAGGAATGTGTGTGTGTGTGAGTATATAAGTACACTACTACAAAAAACACTTTCAACGTCCAAAATTCACGTCCATTATTGAAAAATGGACGTTGTAAATATTTTTTAATAAATAACGTCCAAAATTCACGTCCATTATTTGAAAATGGACATTGTAAATATTTTTTTTATAATTAACGTCCAAAATTCACGTCCAATATTTGAAAATGGACGTTGTAAATATTTTTTTTATAATTAACGTCCAAAATTCACATCCATTGTAAAATGGACGTTGTAAATATTTTTTTATAATTAACGTCCAAAATTCACATCCATTATAAAATGGACGTTGTAAATATTTTTTTATAAATAATGTCCATTATTAGATAAATGGACGTCGTTTTTAGATATTACTATCACTACAAAAAAATGTAATTTAAACCACCTTATTTAGACCACTTATATAATACTTCCTCTGATTCTAAATATAAGACCTAATTGATTTTTCTTGGAGATGTTAAGGTTACAAAATATGTTGTTGAATTATGACATATTTGATATATTTTTACATTAGTCATTATTTTGTATGTTAAAAAAACTAGTTTAAGGAAAAAGATTAGGTAAATAAATTTATAATCGACTTATTTTGCTTTTTTAGTATTTTCCAGAAAAATCAACTAGGTCTTATATTTAGGACTGGAGGGAGTATATCATTTTTTAAACTTATTTAAACTACTTTTTTAATATATATAGTTTAAATTATGTGATTATTATTAGTAGGCATTTATATTTTTTTTATAAGCAAAGGGCTTCTATAATCTACATGGAATAAAAGTACCCAGCAATTATTTACAAATAAAAAAATAAAATCTCAATGTTAGAAACACAAACAGCAAATGCATTTGAAGAAAATTTCGAATAAAAAAAACAACTAAATAATTAATGTGATATGAAGAGTATTTTTTGATCAGAAGATATGAAGACTTGAAGAGTATAATGGTGGCATTTCTGTAAATATGGGAAACTTTTATTAGGTTATTATCAAAAACGCATGTTTGATGCTACACCCATTTTCAGACAAAAAAAAATGCCACACCCATTATCCAACTGCATCACCTTCCTTCTTGTTCTTGGTCTTCCGATTTTTCTTCACCCCACACCCACGATGTCCCCCTCTTTCTTAATTTCATCTTTATTAATAATTCCAGAATCGAATTCTTCGTTAATCTTTTCCTTTCTCTTGCATTCATTTTTCTCATCAAATCTTCCTTGCGTTTTCACTCTTCGGCACATCCGTTCGTCTTCGGCACAATCTTCACTGGGTAAGCAATTTAATCTTTCATCAAGGTTCATAGCTTTAATCTTTTTGGTTATTGTAATCATCGCTTTAATCTTTCTGATAGAAGCACCGTTGCATCTCCTTCTTCATCGTTAACCACCTTGCTTTCATCTTTCCAGTTGTGTATCCTTCTTCATCATCGGGTCTGAGATTTCACAGGTTTCACAATATCATTTTTTCTTTTGTTTTTTTCATGTTTTTGTTCCTAATTTATTTGTGTCTTTTCCTCTTCTTTATTTTCCCTGTGAGTCTCTCAATCTGTAGTTATCTGTAGTTATTGGGGTAATGAATTTCACATGTTTGACAAGATTTTAATGGATTTGCTCATGCTTCATCACTTCATAAAGGAACCAAATTTTTGACCTTTTAGTAAAAAATTGGATGAAACTGTTGGATTTATGTTACTGAATAAGCATTAGTTCATTTGGTTAATTGTTCTGATAGAATTGGCAAATTATGCATGGAGATATGAAACAACATTTATGATTATGTTTGACTTCCTTAGGAGTTACTGAGTTTTGATATATGGCAGCTATCTTTGACCTTAGCTTTATGTTGATGAAATTGCAAAAGTTCATCTTTTTACTTCATATCAAATGGAATATCCCTTGGAACAAGACAACAGAAATTTATTCTAAAGAACTTAGTTAGCATTTCCTACATTTTTGAAAAAAGTTCTCTGATAAATTTCATTACATTAGTTGCATATGAAGTCCTAAATTCTAATATTATTCCTCAATTGTGGAAGAAGTGGGAAGAAAAACTCTTCTAGTTCAGTTCTATTTGTCACAAAATATGACAAAATCTGTCACATATTGGTATGTAATATTCCTAAGGCTGTGGGTTAGTTGTATGTTTGTTACTATTGTTATAATCTGTTTCGCATGTACAGGGGGGAATATAATGTTTTCCGTTAAGATTCTGTGGGTATTAGTTTAGCAGGGCTGGGGTTTGTTATAACAGAATGGGGGTTATAAGTCACAAAAGCATCATGATAATTGGACAGTTCATATGAGCTGCCATTTGCCAACTAACTTATTCAATTCACATGCGCCTCCCAATTATTGAGTGAGGGACATTTGCAATTACCCCTCGTGACATTCTCCTCCCTAACATTTGAGCTCCCAATATATTAGTAATAACTAGTCTTGTTCATTAAACATATATTTAGTTTTGAGATTGTGTCTTAGGTCTTATACTCTTATTCATGGATTATTTACATGCTATGCACTGTCCCATTTTTACTAAATTAACATGTAAACTATTAATTCAATTAATCTGTAAAAGAACCAAATAAGAAATTTGAAAAGATAATTAAAAAAAAAGTTATTAACATAATAAGTTATAGAAATGATTTTTCTTAATTACTTATTTGATCCTTCCTCATGATTAGGTTGCACCACTTGGTAATTACTGTTTGGTCTTGGATTTTGAGGCTAAAGCTCTAAAGTTGTCATATTTTGAAAAGAGAAAGGTATGCAACTTCCCTTTAATTTTTATAACATATGTGGGTTAAAGCTTTGATTGGGATATGTTTTCTTAGTATGTTTGAGCATATGATGCTAGGTGATATTGATTTGCATGGTTGTAAACAAAAAAGCCTATAAATAGATCAACTTTGTTTTGTGTTTGGAATTGGGATTATTGATCTTTAGGGAAAGACCTGCCAAAATTTTTAGGAAATGTGTAGGCCATTGAATCAATCATGTTGAGTGATATGAACTTAGACATTTTTGCAAAATTGCGTAGGTTTGAATATAATAATGGATCGTAGTTGGATGAATGCTTTGAGAACTAGTAAGGCGTATGAGATAGGTGTCGAAGAGTTTATTGAATTTGCAAAAAGAAATACACCTAGTGAGAATGGGATGTATTTTTGCCCTTGCAAGAAGTGTCTTAATCGGAGTCAGAAGAGTGTTGATGATATAAGAGATCATCTTTTTTGTAACGGAATAAATCATCAGTACAAAAATTGGGTTTGGCATGGTGAATTAGGAACAACAACAACGTCTTCCACATCCCAAAATACGACAGTCGTGGATGATGTAGTTGTTGGTAGAATGGAGGACATGATTAATGATATTGAGGCAGAATCATCTACACCACTTTCGGAATATGAAAAGTTACGGAGTGATGCAGAGACACCATTGTACCCAGGGTGTCATAAGTATTCACGTTTGACTAGTGTTTTAACCTTACTGAACATAAAAGCAAGTAATGGATGGGCTGATGCGGGTTTCTCAGTTATGCTAGAAGCATTGAGTGATATGTTCCCAGATAATAATGTGCTTCCGAAAGGAATGTACGAGGCAAAAAAAGTTATCAAAAAGATCGACATGGAGTGTAAGAAAATAGACGCTTGCTCTAATGACTGCATATTGTATAGAAATGAGTATGATGTGTTAACTAAATGTCCAAAATGTAATACTCCAAGATATAAAGTTAGGAAAGACATTAATGGTGATGAGGAAAGTAAGTCTCCTTCAAAGGTGATGTGGTACCTTCCAATAGTGCCACGATTCAAACGTTTATTTTCAAATGTTCAAGAAGCGAAAAATCTAAGATGGCACTACGAAGGTAAAATCTCTGATGGATTCCTTCGGCACCCAGCAGATTCTCCTCAATGGAAGAAGATAGATGAGATGTTTCCTGACTTCGGGTGTGAACCAAGGAATCTTCGGCTTGGTCTCTGTGCAGATGGATTCACCCCTTACGTCGGAAACCGCAAAAGTAAGCATAGTATTTGGCCTGTTCTTCTTGTCATTTACAACCTTCCCCCTTCATTGTGCACAAAACGTAAGTATGTGATGCTTTCAATGTTAATTTCGGGGCCAAAACAGCCTGGGAATGACATTGATGTCTACCTAGCGCCTTTGATTGAAGATTTAAAGAAGTTGTGGGTAGAAGGTGTTGATGTGTTTGATGCATACAAGAAAGAGTCATTTAAATTGCGTGCTATGATATTCACAACAATAAATGACTTTCTTGCATATGGAAATCTATCGGGATATAGCGTGAAGGGGCACAAGGCATGCCCTATATGTGAAGCAGACACCCATTTTCACCAACTTAAGCATGGGAAGAAGACTGTATATCTTGGGCATAGGCGGTTTCTTCATCGCTACCACCCTTACCGTAAGCTGAAAAAAAGTTTTAACGGCTTACCAGAGCATGGATCGGCTCCTAAGGCATTATCAGGGGAGGAAGTTTATTGCCGCTTAAAGAATGTTAATGTCATATTTGGTAAGAAACAGAAGCGTCGGAATGAGAATAACATATGGAAGAAGAGATCAATCTTTTTTGATCTACCATATTGGCGCTTTCTTGATGTAAGACATAGCATTGATATGATGCATCTCGAGAAAAATGTGGGTGAGAGTCTTATAGGAACACTTTTGCACATACAAGGGAAGACCAAGGATGGACTCAATGCAAGATTAGATTTGGCAGAAATGGGAATAAGACAACGACTTCATCCAAAAGTAAGTGATAATGGTGAGAAGGTTTATATGGAACCAGCATCTTATACATTGTCCAAAGAGGAGAAAAAAAGCTTGTGTGGGTGTTTACATGAGATTAAGGTCCCTACAGGATATTCTTCTAATGTGCGTGGACTTGTAGATATGGAAAATATGCAGTTAGTGGGAATGAAATCACATGATTACCATGTTTTGATGCAACAATTATTACCAATTTCTATTAGGGGAATTATGCGAGATGATGTGAGAAACACTATAACTAGATTGTGTTTATTTTTTCATGCTTTATGTAGCAAAGTTGTGGACCCAGAGAAATTGGATGAGTTGGAAAATGAGGGATATATTATTTTGTCCCAATTAGAGATGCACTTTCCTCCTGCATTTTTTGATATATCGGTCCATTTGGTTGTTCACTTGGTTAGAGAGGTACGTTTATGTGGACCTATTTATCTTAGGTGGATGTATCCTTTCGAGCAATTCATGAAAGTTTTAAAAGGATATTCCAAAAACCCAAATAGACCTGAGGCATCTATTGTTCAACGATATCTTGTTGAAGAGGAGATGAATTTTTGCAAATTATACCTTAATGAAAAGGACGAGAAAAAACAAGAAAATGAGGATGAGATCGGCAATGGAACACGAGGCATCAAAATTAAAAATATGAGCAATGAAGAGCTGATGCGAGCTCACTTATACATCTTAAATAATATGAAAGATGTGCAACCTTTTTTGATTAAACATAAAAAGAGTATAAAGGATAAGAATCCAAAGAAAAACGACAGGCAGATAGCTAATGAACATAACAAGACATTCATTACGTGGTTCAAGGAAACTGTTGCAAAGGAGACCAATGTCTCGGAGACAGTTAAATGTTTAGCTAACGGCCCTCGTTGTGAGGTTGTTACATGGAGCGGATATTATATAAATAGATATTCTTTCTGTACAAAAACTCAAGATGAGAACAGCACTACGCAAAATAGTGGTGTAATGGTTATAGCTGAAGCGATGCACTTTTCTAGTTCAAAGGATAAAAATCCAAAATTGGGTTCCATGCCTTATTATGGCGTCATTGAAGAAGTATGGGTGGTAAAATATGACAATGACAAATTAAAAGTTCCACTATTCAAATGTAAGTGGGTTAACAACAATGCAGTTGAGGTTGATCGTTTGTTTGGGTTTACATTTGTTGATCTTAATCGGGTTGCTTACATAGGTGAGCCATTCATTTTAGCAGGCCATGCTAAACAAGTTTTTTATGTGTCTGATCCTGCAAATCCCCGATTATCCATAGTTCTCCAAAGTAAAAAACAAAAAGACCGAGCTCCAACGTTAAGTCTAGATGAGACCCCGCCTATATGCTTAAATCCATCACAAATAAGTGAATTGGAATTGGTTGATGATGATCAATATGCTGTTAGGAATGACCACAGCGAAGGGATATGGGATAACACATAAAGTGAGAATTAATTACCTTTAAATTTTATGTTGAAGTCATTTCATTTATTGCAAACGTTTCATTACATTGTACTAATGCATGTTATATTTCAATTTGCAACAGGTAAATGTCAGACAGTTCCGATGAGCATTCACATGATGAGGAGGAGCAATTATGTGATGATCCACCTCATAGAAGGCGGGGCAGAGGTGTAACCAATCTTAATGACATTGTGCTCCGTCTTGAGACAAATGCTGGACCACTCCAAATTGACTTTGATAGAAGGATGAGGCCAATTGGTCCAAATAGAAGGCGATTTTCTAGTTATATCGGATATGTAGCACGAACCAAAATAAGCATACTTGACCATAAATGGAAGTTAGTGAACCCAGATACTAAAAACAGAGCTTGGACGGACATTGTGGTAAGTTCAAATCTTTTTTGTTGAATAGATTAATGATTTATTATATTTGTTTTGTTAGTTAATTAATATTTTAATGATATGTCAGCAAAATTTCACTGTCCCCAACACTGAAGCATTTAGAAAGCGTTGTATGGGGAAGGTACGAAGGCTATGGAAAGATTTCAAGAGTAGACTTACAAAAGAGTACATTCGAGGACCTAAAAAACATCTAGATCCTTGTCTTAATTGGACATATCTTTCTCGAGAAGATTGGAAGAAGTTTTATGCCTCACGAGTAGATCCCATATTTCAGGTGCATGTCTTTCTTTGTTTTATATCAACTTCATTTACTCACTACATGTGTTCCACAATGGTAATTAATTTCAAAACACAGGAAATTAGCAAGAAACAACAGGAGAAACAAAAATTGAATGTGTATCCACACACAATGTCTCGAGGAGGTTATCAGTGGATGGAAGAGAAGATGACAAAGGAACAACTGATGTCAATGGAGGAAGCATCTCAATCAAATCCTACTGTTCTTGAACTTCCACCTATTCCACAGCATAAAATATGGGTGGAAGCAAGAAAGAGAAGAGGAGAATTTATAAACTCGCATGTCAAAAATATTGCCAAAAAGATCGTGAGTTACTTCTCAATTTATTATCAATAAAATTAAATCTTATACTTTCCTCTACATTATTCCAAATGATTGTTTTTCTACATCTTATAGGATGAGCTTGAGGAGAAAAGTTCCCATGGGTCTTTTTCTCAATCTGATGGAATGGATATATTAGCAAAAGCAATTGGGAAGAAAAATGCCACTGGATGTGTTCTAAGGGAGTCTGGGTTAATCAGTCGTCAAAATGATATTGAACATAGTACGGAATTTGTATCGAAGATAAAAAGCCAGGTTCTAAATGAGGTGATGGAACAAGTTCATGATTGGATAAGCGACATGGTTTCCAACATGCAACCTGGTCAAAAACCACAACATGTGAGTAATTAATTTTTTGTGAAGTATCATTGAGCTTTACTTAAAATGAGATTGTTTGATTTATTTTGGTTCCTCTGCAGGAATGTCCTACCTTTCAAGGTACAAAAAAAATTTCTAAAGAGCCAATTAGGGAAAATGTTAATCATCAAGAACCCCCTTATTCTAACTCATTAGATGAGGGTGAAGCTTGCTTTCTACATTTGGATGTCCCAAATTTTCGAGTAGTTGCCAAAGCTACACGTTACCCGAGGTCCTCCACCATTCATAATAAGATAATTTCCGAGGATCAAGTTAAGGTATCAGTTAGCGCCTTTGAGGCGAGGGAGGCAACTACAGATATCCCGTTTCCCATTGACGAAGTTTCCAAATTAGGTGAAGCAATAGGCTATTTTATTTTATGGCCCAAGCGACTCGTCTTTGACACTAAGATCATGAGTTGTGGAGAAAATTTTAGGAAGAAGTACCCCTCTCTAGAAGCGTTGCATGACTCTTTCCCTACGCTTCCTAACAAAATTGACTTCCAGATGGCTCCAGGAGTCGTTGGTCCTGATAAGATGTATACATTTGGATTTGTGCCCAGTGATGTAATAGCATTTTTATCTATGGAAGACTTGGATCTCGGTTGGTTGGAGCTTGCAATTCAGTAAGTTCATATTTCCTTTTTGATATTTCATCTACACACAAACACAATGTAATAGTATTGTCGTTTCAATTCTATTGCAGGTACTTGTACAACACATGCCGTCAGGTGGGTTTTATGAATTACTCGTTCCTAAGTCCAATGTCAATGTTGAGGAGTACATCAGAAAGGAAGGAAGATATAGAAGAACACAACACTATCATGCAGGCCTATGTGGGGTTTCAAATGGCACATACTAGAAAGCCTTGTTATTTGGCTCCAATTCTTGATAAGTAAACTTGTTAACTATATAAGTCTCTATATTTTCCCTTACATTCTGTTGTTATATATGTTTGATAATATTAGCTTTGTTTTTCAGGAATCATTGGAGTCTATGTGTTTTGTGCCCCAACGAAAGTATAATATATTGGTTTGATCCCTTGCAGTGGAAGCCAAGCTCTTTATATAAGAAGATCTTCATCAAGTGTGTTGACATATTAACTTTGATTAATATTTTTGTTTAAATTAATTATTTGCTAATACTCTACTTTTCGTTTCTATTAAGGGCCATGAGGACTTGGCATTTCATATGTAGTACAGGTCGTGGAAGCAATGACATCAAGTGTGCTTTTCCTAAAGTAAGTCATTATCATTGATTTTATATGATATTTCAAATGTTATTCCTTATTTTTTTAACATTTTTTATAGTGTCCTCAACAACCTGGAAATAAAGAGTGTGGATATTATGTTATACGATACATGTATAACATAATTATGAGCGAACTGCATGGAGATTTAAGTAATGTTAGTATCAATTTTATACTTGCATTACTTTTTTATAATTATTTTTCTTACTTATTTAATTATTGTGTATATAGTACTAATTGGTGGTTTATTTCATGTTTTGAGCCAGATTTTTGATTCAGATGTCTCGTTCAGTCAAGATATCATCGATGAAATCCGGGATAAATTGGCCGGTTGGTTCATTGAACATGCTTTGAAGTAAAAAAAATAGTTTGGATTTTACTTTTTGCACTATATCTTATTAAGTTTGTATTTGGATTTATCTTTTCTTTCTTTATATTGTATGTATGTAGACATTTGTTGTGTATTGTTTTAGTTTTAGTAAAACTTTCTTTCTATTTTGTGGGAGCACAAATTCAAATTCAAAACGCGTACAAATAAATGAGAAAAATATAAAAATCGTATCCTAGCATTGAATTTGTATATTTCACGTCCCTTCTCAAATAATGGACGTTAAAGATGTCAGAAATAATACATATATAACGTCCAAAAATTCATATATACAACGTCCAATAGCTAAATGGACGTCAAATATATGATATTCAACGTCCATTTTAAAATGGACGTAAAAAATCAATATTTTCTACGTCACGTCCGTTTATGTCCCTTTTTTTTTGGACGTCAAAAGCCCAAAATAATGGACGTTAAAAGTGTTTTTTGTAGTAGTGGTAGGACATTCGCACTTCAGCTTGCCAACCACGTTAGTTGGTTTTGATGTTGTGTTTGGTCCGAAAATGTGTTAAAAAAAATCCTTATGAAGACTATCTCAATGTCAGGATCGGTTGCCAAATCACAGGTTAAAATAAAACTTAAGGTAGTAGGTATGCTATTGAGAAATATTGATACGTCAATGGGTTTGTGATATGGAACTAGCTAATAGTTACTAGATTGGAAAGGCGGCATTTACTGGCAATAGAAACATTGTCATCGTCAAGAGAAGTGGACAATGTTTTAATGCCAAGAATAATTACCATCACACCTACCATCAGATTTATCATTTCCATTCACCTTGTGTTAAAGACACAATTCCCAATTATATTTTCTTTTACAACGACTATTAATAAAAGCTAAAGGCAGCTTGCAAAATGTTATGTTATATATATGTATGTGTGTGTGTGTGTGTGTGTATATATATATATATATATATATATATATATATATATATATATATATATATATATATATATATATATATCTTCCTTGGCCTCTTTTCACCCATAGACAATTATATGTAGCTATTTCAATAGTTCGGAGAAATGAGGGATTGAAAATTCTTATTTCCGATGAAAATGGAACCCTATACCATGAAAACTTCCAATATTATATTTTATACAAATTAAAGTATTTTGTAATTTATTGCGTTATTAGTACCTATTGACATTATTTATGCGAAAGATTTTTGTATCCAAATTTTGATTGTAACTACCAATAACAAATTATCTTATGTCATTCATTAATGATTGATTCTGCACTCGAGAAGAACATACCTGTTGTTTTGATTATAAAATATTTAGAAACGTGGTTATTATTATCAAACAGGACTAAATCTTTAAAAGATTTCCGTTGAATGGCTACTTAATTTTTATTATATAAATTAACGAGTGGTAATTATAATATGTAGAAATGTTGTTATTATTATTTAAAAAAAAGAGAGAGAGAAAGAAATGTGGTTAATTATTATTAAATCATGAGAAGTCAACTTTTTTTCATTTATTCACGCAAAGCTGTACGTACAAGCTGAATAAATCAAAGAAAGTATCCGTGACCAAAAAAATAAAGAAAAAGAATTGAACTGTGCAGTGGCACTACATACTGTTTAGTCATACAATATAATACACACATGCATCCCTTAACATACAATACATAAATCAATTAATTACACACTTAAGCCTTGGTGAAGCCAATGTCAAAGGGAACATGAAGAGGCTTCATCCAGTCCTCAACTCTGGAAGTGATCCCTCCCTTGAGGAAGGATCCGGCGGTGAACTGAGCAGCCTCGTTCTTACTTAAAGCTCCCTTGTAACCAGACCACCTTACCCTCTTGGCCACATTAGCACCAGGTCCTGCATTGTTGTACTCTGCATAGTACAAGGTGTTGAGGTATATGTTTCCTGCCCATGGGGCCCACCCATCAGGCTGAATAAAATCAGCTATTCTTGATTCCATCACCACAGTTCTGGCGTATTGCTTCCATGGCCTTCCAAGGTACGATTTGATCTTGAACCTCACAGGGAAAAGAGCCCTCTCAGGCACAATGTCACAGTTTTGGATGACTGTTCCGGTGGGCATGTTCTTCTGTACTCTTCCGTCTGCGGTCACTGTGTTGAATTGGTTGTCCATTGGCCTCCTCACGATGATTCTAGAGTTCTGGATTAAAGTGGTTGACACACCGAAAATGAAGTCAACGGTGCCGGAGATGTCGCAGTTACGGTAGAATTGACGGTTGGTCTGAGCGTACAAGGTGTCCTGGTATCCCACAAAAGAACAGTCGAAGATACCTGACATGTCTCCCTGGTTCCTGAAAGCCACAGCCTGGTGCTTCTGAGGACCAGCCGAGTTCACGAATGTCATGTACTTGGCAATGAACCCGCTTCCTTGATTCACTGCATGAGCCCATACATACATACACGTTAATATTTTATATGATTTGATAGATAAATATGGGTATTATTTTTTTATTATGAAATGTCTTAGCAATGAGCTACACAAGCTTGACATAAATATGAATATTATAATAAATACTACTTTAGGTTGATTTTTCATCAAGATTAAGAAATATAACTAAATTACTACAAGCTAATTATATTACCGGATTTTATCCCAAACAATTGGCTTGACTTGATTGAAACCTAACATTAAAGCTAATACTTCTCATTGTCCAAAAGATAAAGCTAATTTTTTTTCAGAATACAAAAAATTATCGAATTTAAATATTTTTAAAAAACCAAAAAATATTTATAATTTTTTTCAGAATGAATTTACCTTACTCATAAATAAAGTTATCTCCTTAAAAAAAACAAAATAAGTTAATTATAAATTGATTTACCTAATTTTTATAAAGAATTACTCCATAGCATTGTGTATTACCTAATTGATTTACCGGAGGTAGTATAATGTAATTGATTTTATAAAGAAATTCATGAAGAAAGTCAAATATAAAATTACTCCATAGCATTGTGTATTACTCCATCCTTTTTTAAATATAAAATTAAGTTGATATTTTTAAAAATTAAGAAAGTCAAATAGTCCATTTTAATTTATTTATGTATATGTTAGATAATATAACAAAAAAATCAATTAGGTCTTATATTTAGGACCGTAAGGAGTATATATCTTATGTAAATTGAGCATAAGAAAGGAATGCATACATAGATAATGGGAATGGTTAATTTACCGAAAGTAGCTGTGTTGGATGTGGTGTAACCGTCAACGTTGTTTCTGTTACCGGTGACGATGGTCTTACCGGAGCCTGCACCGTACATGAGGATATTGGGGGCGGTCTTAGGGATGGTGACATACTCACGGTATGTACCAGCCTTAACGAAGATGACATATCTGCCCTTCCAACCCTTAGGATAAGAGTTAACGGCGGCTTGGATGGTCTTAAACTGTCCCTTTCCATCTTGGGAAACCACAACATTAGGCTTGATATGATGTCCCCTTCTCCTCTTCATGTCTGCCAACAACTTCCTATCCGATGCCTTAAACCAAGTGGGGTACCCTTCATTATCCACCTCAATAAGACGACGAGCCACATTGTTGAGTTGCACCTTCAAACCAAAATGACTCAAGATGTTCTCAAAATCAGCCATCATATCAAGTGCTATTCCTGTGAGCTTCCCCATATCGTCCAACCCATTCTCTCCAATTTGAGCCTTCACCTTTTTGGCGGCGTCTTGGTTGTCGTCAAACCCGTCCATGCAGGCCTGTTGGTAGGAGATAACGGAAGCCAACCAATTCTTAAAGTCAGGTGATTGATCGGTCAATGTTTGGAGGGTGGTGTTGCCCAAAAACTCAGAGGAAGCTTTAAGGCTATCCATGGCTGATTGAATGAAGTCCTTGCAATCGTTGGTGGCCATCTTCACAATGCTTTGTGTGTTGTTTCCTTGTTGGATGCTGATTGTGTCGGTCATGTTCAAGGCCTTGATAACGTTGTTAAGAGAGGCCTGTATGGCGGCACCCAAGAATGCTTTTGGGTCTGAGCTGTTTTTAACGTTGCTCAAAGTGTCGTGGCATAGTTTTTGGTCATCTGTGTTGAGGCATATTGTTTTCAATGCATTCTGACGTTGGTTGACTTGAGGGTCTTTGTTCTTGTTGTGAACCACCACGACGGTGCCAATCACAACCCCCACCACAAGGATGATGGAAACTGCGGATATGATTGTTTTCTTCGTTTTCATTTTTGTTTATACTTTTTGTTTTGTTTAAAATTCTGTGTTGGGATCTTCCCCCCTCAAAAGAATATAGTAGTTTCAAGGGGGAGAATGATTATTTTTTTATGGATGCTGCGTCTAAATTATCAAGTTCTTGTGTTCTTATACCGCTTTGGCTTCCCTGATTAGGAAACAGAATCTGCATTGTGCATGAATGTCTGGTACGCTCGTATGGATGGCTAGGCGTAACTATCGTTCATTAATTCCTTATTTTGAGAGGTACTGCTACTACTTCCCATGGATATATCCTCAAAATATCCTCATCCTATCTATTATAAGGGTTCGTTTTCTTTGTCTGTTTTTTTGGCATGATTGTTTTTAAAATCTTGTTCAAAATTGGTTCAGATATCCTTTCTTGTACTCTCATCCTCTCGAGCTGCCCTATGTCATAGGATAACCGCAGTTTATTTCGGTGGCTTCCAATAGCGCTTTCATATAATCTTCGCGAATTAAAGATTGTTCACAGGGCTTGTTTCACCAATTTCTTTCCTAAATTAGATTAAGCTTTTTTTCACCTGCCTTTGTTACCTTCTCCTTTTGTTTTAAAAGAATAAAAACTACAATATATTAATTTACAGATGAAAATATTACCTGAAAATAATATGACATTTTTTTCAAATAGTTTTTTAAATAAAAATACATTATATTTTAGTTATATTTCCATTTTTCTCCATATAATTTTCATTAATGAAAACACTTAATTTATGTAAAATAAAAACGGTTTTAAAAAATGCCCCACCATGAGAGAAGTCATAGGAAACAGAGAAGGAACACATTATATATTTATTATTATCACCAATCGAGGAAAGTTGATTGTTTTTAAAAAAAGCCAAAAAAGTAGGGCTAAAAAAAAAATTCTTTGACCAAAGGATAAAATAAACAATGCCCTGGAATGTTTGTATACTACTCCGAAACAATCAATGAATCTGGGGAGATAGAGTAATCGGGGATCACTTGTGTCTTCTCTAAATTCATATAACCTTCGCGAATTAAAGATTGAACGAGGAATGAGCGAGTCTAAAATAAATCAGGGACTGTGTCATTTTTTATTTTGAACATTATGAATATATTTTTATTTAGCATTGTCATCATGAATAAATGTATAATATTATAATTTAATTCAAATAGAGTCACATTTATCTCTAAAAAATGATGCATCTGATGAGCTATTATTTTATACAAACTAAAGAATGGACGAAGGGCATGATAAGTTGTGGCACCACACTCATCTTGATAAATAATAATGTACAAAATATTCCAGGCACATTTAGGAATTATGTTTCAATCTAGCAAGAAACATCTATGATCATTCCTTTCTTGGTAGTGTATCCCCCAAGCAATTAAGTAGAGATCGCAAATTATATCAGCAGAGGCATGGAGTAAACAGTGAGACCAAGGGACAGTAAAAGAATACAATACAGCAGGGAACATCGACGAACTCATGGATTATGAACAAAATGAATGCGGCATAAATAATGGTGTATATATATATAACCATGTTCCAACTCTTACATTTTGCATGCACATTGCGCATATGCTCAACGATACAAGGAGAAAGATACAGAGAGATCAATTTGCAGTTTCACCAGCTGGTCCAGGTCGTGCATTCAACAAAGGTTGAAGAGCTTTGACGACAATGCTCATATTTGGTCTGAAGTCAGCTTCATATTGCACACATAGTGCAGCAACAGCAGCCATCTGTAATGATCAGAGCATCATATAGTAATAAATCAATATGGCTATCGGTCATGTACATGATTTATTTTCAGCTGTGAGCGTCCTGAGAGTGTGAATGCTCTCTCAAAACGCTCTAGAAATTTAACACAGAATTTCACCTAGAGAATGTTACAGCCTTCCATTCACATTGCTCAACTAATTATTCATGTAACAATTGATTTCAAATTAAAGAGAATGATACATTTGGAAATCTGGTCCTATGCATGATACCAACTTCCCAAATATAACTCAAGAGCTACCCATCAACAGGAAAAGTTCAATTGGGAAACTTGGACAGTTATATGCATGTCTTCAACTTCAAGGTCCAATTCTGAGTTGATAAATTTCCATACAGTCCACACAATCCAACAAGGAAAATGCCATAACATAAAAATTAGGAGGAAATCAAATATACTTAATAAACTGGTACGAACCTTAGCAACAGCTTTGGGTGGGTATTCTCCTCCTAGTCTTGTATCAACACACTGCCTGACTTTATCTTCACTGAGTTTGGGTGTAGCCTGAAACACGAATCAGTGGGTCTGATTAACAAATCATAAGACAGACGCAAGGATCTCTTCCTTTTCATTTTTTTGATTGGGATATGTGATTTTACCCAAGTAACCAGACTCTGCTGTCCACGAGGTAGTGTATGATCAACAGGCTTCCTTCCAGTCAAAAGTTCCAGAAGGACAACACCAAAGCTATATACATCACTCTTGGCATTCAGTTGTCCAGTCATTGCATATCTGCATCCACAAGATTGAGCAGATAATTTTAAGGAAAGTCCAGGAAAACATCTTAAGTATCAAAACAACAAAAAAGTTCATATTATGGAACTTGATGTTGCTTTAAGATGAATTCTCGCAGACAATGCTAGATTCCCATTTTCATGTCCAAATCATTGTGCAGAAATCGTGCTCAAAGTACAATGTCTGAAGACATGAAATTAATGATGCAAAGCAATAAATGACAAGAAAAAATCATTTTTCCTCCATTTCTTACTCTGGTGCATGATAACCAAAGGTTCCAAGGACACGAGTGGAATGAAGACGTGCCGCCATATCTGGAGCCTGGTTGGACAAATCAAAATCTGCAATCTTAGCAACATCATCATCAAAAATCAATACATTGCTTGATTTGATGTCTCGATGAATAATGTGGGGATCGGCCTTCTCATGCAAGTATTCAAGCCCTTTGGCAGCCCCTACTGCAATCTTTACTCTTTGTGCCCATGACAGGACAGGACCAGGTTGGGCCCCTTTAACACCTTTTCTGCCTGAGTGTAAAATGGAAACAGTAATACATCTCTCAAAATGATATAGCACCAATATAACATTATGAAATTCCAGTAATCTTCGCATTTTCTCTAATATAAAATATCAACTTAACAAATGATAGATTTTCAAAAGAAGCAATTTAAATGCAAACTAATAGAAAAACTAAATAGGAAAGTTATATACCGTGTAAAATATCATGCAGAGATCCATTAGATGCAAACTCATAAGCAAGAACACGAGAACTTCCATCAACACAATAACCAAGTAATTGAACAAAATTTTCATGCTTCAGCCTTGATACCATGGAAACCTGAAAGTTTAAAATTTGAATGACTAATGGCTAAACCACTGCAATTAACCGAGAAAATATAGTAAGCCAAGGTTATGAAGGATACCTGGGCTAAAAATTCATCATCAGGTTGTTTGCTAGCATCTAACTTCTTGATTGCTGCAGCCATACCACTTTTAAGCATGCCGTAATACACTCTTCCATAGGACCCTTCCCCAATCAGAGCATTTGTTCCAAAATTATCTGTAATCTCTTTCAATTCATCAGCTGATATGGCAGGAACTTCAATGGGCTGGACTTTAACAGTCTGAACACCCTGCTTTGCAGTTTCAGAAGCATGATAATTTCCATCGTTTCCTGCATGAAGAATTTTCACAATAATTTCATTGATTCACAATTCACACAATAGAAATCAAGTTAAACATTATAAATATTGAAATCCAACAATAGCATCTACTTTCAATGATGTACTTGTATTTAATGACAAGAAAATGTCGCTTAACTATGCATGATTTGATTTTAGAGTTTAGACTCTCTACCCACCCCCCTTCTCCTAGCCTCTCGTCCTCTCTCTCTCACACACACACTAGTCAAGCCAATTGGAGATAAATTACCTGTTGAATTTTTTACTACATATTGTCCTCCACTCTCAGAAGCTTTGTGGAGTTCATCCTCTTCGCAACAGCTGAAACAACTCATGATTCGTTCTAACAAAAAAGTTGACACATGCATCAGTTTGTATCAATAAAGCCGTTGATTTGACAAAGGGCCAAAAAACCACATTAAATTTCCCCTAGATGTTCATTACAGCCAGAAAGGAAAAGCAGAAAAGAAAGATATTTACAGTGATCAATGCAACTTTCAGCGCTTCCAGAATAATTCAGCAAATACACAACTAATTCATCAGAGTTGAATATCATATCAGTAAGTTAAACTTCATTTCATCATAGCAACTTGATCAGTCACAAATCTGATTAAATTGATTTTGTTTTTGGCCAATATTTCAAAAGATGTTATTAAAACCTGCTTGAAAACAACATGCAGTTAAAGTAAAATATTATATGTTCAAAAACTGGTTGCATCCCATCCTTCTTGAATGATAAAATATGGCAACTGATGCTTCAAATTTTGCAGCATTACGAGAGAGCTCCTAAAGTAAGCATATAAAATCAATCCACGTAAGCTAAGCTTAGTACTTAAAATGGATCCAATCAATACTAGCCAATCAAACTGTCAAAATCGTAGCAAATACTTAGGGATCGGTCCAAACAAAACCAAAAATCACAAATCGAGATCAAATCTTCAGTAAAACACAAAATGAAAATGAAATTATACGAAAAAATGTGCACGCAAACAAAAAAAGAAGCTAATAATAAGTGTATGATAGATCGACGTTTACCTAAAACCAAATGGCAGTGTAGTGAAGTTGAGAGATCAGAGAGGTGAAGAGAAAGTAGAGGAAGGCGTAGATTAAGATCGCGGCAGAAAAACCGGCGAAATTGGCGCACGATAAGCAGAGAAAGTGCGTAGGATAATTATAAAGCGCCTTCTTCTTGACTTGCTTTGAAATGGAAGATTGTATTATTATTGCGGGAGGGATTTTTGTCCAACTAACCTTATATAATAAAATATTCCATTTCCCATTCTTAATTTTAATTTACTTGCTTTAATTATTTAATTTAATGATGTAATTGAAAGTTTGAAACACCTTTTCTCTCACGTCGACCTGGCTTGCCAGCCTTGACTAGAAACAGTCTCACAACAAAAAGAACACCTTATTAATTTTCTTACTTTATTCCCTGATTTTTTGTTTCAAGGGTAGTATTTCTTAATTTCTTGCTCTACTAATCATCTAATGCATTTACTAGACACGTTGGTGAACTGGCGTGGACCTAACATTCATTTATATAATCGCACTTTATGTATGGTCCAAAAAGAAATAATTTCTTTTCTCTTTAGATGCTCGTTAATCACTTGTGCCTGGCGTTTGAAACCATTGAAACCGACAAAGCACTGGCTTACTATACTTTACGTTATTTAAGCTAGCGCATTCCTTGGCTTTTTCAACTACTATATGGTAGCTATCGATTCTAATGATGAGCCTGTGGTGAAAAATGTATTAATTAGTCTATGGTACTTTCGGACGAATACTAGAATTTAATGTCTGATTCGATTACACTGCCAAGCTAAGGGATATGACAGAGGGGTTGTTTATTAGAACAACTTGTTTGATTATTCGCTTTTGCGTTTGTATGTGTTTATTCAGTTTAAAGACGTGTTGAGAGGATGGAAGTCAAACAAATTATAGTTTAATTAGTAGAAAGGTCGGCTTCTTTTTGCTATTAACATGTCATATATCTCTGGCAGAAAAAGAATTAACATGTCATCAAAATTCCGAAGGGAATTACGCGTTACGCGTTGAGAATAGTCAGTATTATAAGTAGATATTTGCACAATATTTCAATGCACGCTCAAGAATTGGGCCCAGAAAACAAACAAATACACACTCACGGCATGGGCAAATTATTATAGTATCACTTCTATTATCGGTTGGCATGCAGGACTTATAATACGTATGAACTACACCGGCTCTACAATTCGCCTTTGAATTATTCCCACAAAAGTGATAATTACAAACAACGAAATTCACGGGCTCCACTTGGCAATTGAAACTAGAAATAACGTACGTGATTAAAATTAAGTGAAGAGCAATTAGAGTTGAAGGGAAGCTATCCGGGTCAGCTGCAATATATCTCACGAGTCACGATGAGTTCGAGCGTTAATTAGCTGAGTCAATATTTCAGATATGTCTATAGCCATCCTAGTGTTGGTCGTATAGCTTGCAGATGCATTTATGATCCCAGGGTTCCAGGACTACAAAAACCGTTTTTTTCGTCATTATAAATTTAAATCATTGCCATAGATAGACTGCGTACACCATTTCTCGAAGATTAATTTCGTATGACCCACAACAACATATGAATTTGCCAGAAATGGCTCAAGAATTTATTTTATTTCCAAACAAGCACAAACTAATACTCCATCCTTTCCTAAATATAAGATCTAGTTGACTTTTTTGGAAAATCCTAAAAAAACAAAATAAGTTAATTGTAAATTGATTTACTTAATTTTTTTCCTTGAACTAGTTTATTTCACCTATAAACTAACGAATAATCTAAAAATATATCAAATATGTTATAATTTAATAACTTATTTCGCAGTCTTAATCTCTCCAAAAAAAGTCAACTAGGTTGCTTACACTCCTAAATATATGGCCAGTTAGAATAATTAACTTTTACTACTTAATACAAAGAGAATTCCCTGGATAATCCAATTCGTCAAGATATTTATAGTGTCAATCAATCACAGGTATGCACATAATGAATTATGTGTAACGTTTCTCAAATATAAAATAATTTTTTAAATTTTGTTTCATATGTTTATCATTCTTCTGATCATGATACGTACTATAAATTAGCTATGTGGTCCTTTTTTTTGCCAACACTGATGTAGTCTAACAATTCATATTTTGCTCGAGAAAATGGTTCACATAAATTTTATAGAGAGATATTTAATAACATAAGTCAAACGCGGTCAATCTATCTAAGCATTTTTAATCTCTCTAGATAAATCGAATATTCGTTATACTGAAGACCCGACTAGCATAACAAAGGATCGCAAAGGGATCCGAGTGATAGGAAAGGGGGTAAAAACAAATAAGATGGCTAATTATGGAATCATGATGATGATTCACCAGCAGGTAAAGCCAATATTGATAATTGAGTGCGCAAGGAATCCATTGTTGTCAATGAGTCTGAAATCGTTCTCTATCAGTACTCAATAATCACGAACAATGGCACATGCGATGCACGACAAGTTTTACCTCCATAAATAACATTACTGCCCCCTTGCACTGTAATTATGTACTATTACCTATCATCCTTGTCCTAATAGCACGGCCATTAAACTGTGTTCTTTTAGGTAATTTTTTTTGAAGTTATGAAAGTTATAAATATGTCTTAAAAAACATTTTTTCTAATATTACAATTATTTATAATGGAACTTTTAAGAGAAGAGAAGAATTATGGGCATTAACAAAAATAAAATAAGGTTGTGATAAAATAGAAAAAAATGATTAAAATGATAGAGCAGTTCAAAATAAGGTTCTTATATTTTGGATCGAAATAATTCAAAATTTATGCCTTGTAGTAATAAGAATAATGATAAGATAGTTTTGTAAAGGTAGTTTTGTAATGGAAGCTTAAAGTCCACGCGGTAGCAAATCACTTCATTTGTTGATCTCCTTCCTCGGTATAGGATAGTAGCAATTTATAGTGACATATTGGATTACAATTTGTGTTGGGGTATGGTTTGAAATTTGAATAATCACAATAGGAAAACTCACTCGTTGGTACATTTTTAATTTACTAATTATTAAACCATTAATTTTATTTAATTACCACTATAAATTCCTCTATCTTATTTTTTCTTGATAAAACAACGGGAAAACCAAAAAGTCTACTACACTAAACTTGCAGACATTACATCAACAGAAAAAGATAAATATTTTACTCTTTAACCCATAAGAGGGATTACTTGAACGTATTGCACCCAAACACTACACACACATTCTCAACCTAGTAATTGATCACAGAATCATCTCTCTGAGTGGTGGAGTTGATGTCATTTGAGCTAAAGGTATATGGATCAACAAATGTGTATCTCATGTTAATTAAATTAGATTATATGTCATGATTTTTTTTTAAACTTGCACCTATAGTGCGAAGACTCTTCACCCGAATAGACGTGCAGTTGACACACACACAGACACATGGTTCCGGAGTAAGAACAGTCATATTTGGACATTTGCATTCGGATTGTGACAGCCAAGGAACATTAATTCTGTTTCTGATAAATGACTGAGCCAGCAGAGAGATATTACATATAACCAATAATTAAATCATAAGTAAAATTAAAGGAGAATACAAATCATTATGCGTATTAGCTGGGAATATTAACTATTGCAATTCACCCAAAAAAGAACCTATTGCGAAGCAGTAGATATGCGGGAGAGGGAAAAATGACACGAGAATTATTCAACCATAACCAGCAAGACCATCACCTGTTAAGTTCGCTACTCTTAAGCTTGAGGCTTTTCCCACTTGAGTTGCTTCACAGTTTCCCAGGTGAAGTCTGCGTCATCCCTTCCAAAGTGTCCATAAGCAGCTGTCTTGAGGAACCTATGGCCTCCCCTCTTAAGGTCCAAGTTAATGGTGATCATTCCAGGCCTAAAGTCAAAATTCTCCTTCACAATTTGAAGAATCTCCTTGTCTGGAATCTTTCC
This sequence comes from Mimosa pudica, assembly GCA_029929735.1. NCBI lineage: Eukaryota > Viridiplantae > Streptophyta > Magnoliopsida > Fabales > Fabaceae > Mimosa > Mimosa pudica. The sequence goes on along the minus strand of JAKELP010000013.1, from coordinate 17,297,181 downwards.
AGTTTCATAGGTGTCAATAAAAACTGACAAGGGCTCAGGAACACCAATGGCATAAGAGACTTGCACAAGGCAACGGCGGGCAAGCCCATTTGCCACAATACTCTTTGCAGCCTGCCTGGCAACATAGGCACCACTTCTATCGACCTTGGTAGGGTCCTTTCCTGAGAAAGCACCACCACCGTGGGCACCCCAGCCACCGTAGGTATCTATAATAATCTTTCTTCCAGTGAGACCGGCATCCCCATGGGGGCCACCAATGACAAAGCGGCCAGAGGGGTTGAGGTGAAAGATGGTCTTGTCGTCTAGGTATTTCTCAGGGATGACAGGCTTAATAACATGCTCCTTAAGATCAGCGGCAATTTGATCATTAGTGACAGTCTCATCATGCTGAGTAGAAATAAGCACAGTATGGACACGAACTGGAACCATGGCACCATTATCATTGTAGTACTCAACAGTTACTTGTGTTTTACCATCTGGTCTCAGCCAAGCGCAGGTGCCATTCTTCCTAACCTCGGTGAGGCGAGCTCCTAATTTGGTTGCAAGAACATGGCTCAAGGGCATGTATTCAGGGGTTTCATCAGTGGCATACCCAAACATGTGACCCTGATCACCAGCACCAACCTCCTCTGGACGCTTAGTGAAGTGGCCGTGCACGCCCTGGGCAATGTCAGGGCTCTGCTGCTCAATGTTCACCAATACATTGCACTTGTCCGCATCAAGTCCAACATCATCAGAGACAAATCCGATGTTGCGGCATGTATTGCGGACAATCTTCTCATAATCTACGTTGGCCTTGGTTGTAATCTCTCCAAACACCATGACCATGTTAGTCTTGGTGCATGTCTCACAAGCAACCTTGCTGTCAGGGTCTTGCTCAAGGCAGGCATCAAGCACGGCATCAGAGATCTGGTCGCACAACTTGTCGGGGTGACCCTCGTTGACAGATTCAGATGTGAAAAGGAAGGTCTCCTTCATTTTTCAAGCTGCACAGAATAAATACTAAATTAAATAAATGTCAGCCTATCAAAACACAACAGCTCAGAATAACAAAAGCATGAAAGCTTATGTAATCATGCTCATCGATCATCAATAGAAGGTATGCAATAGAGATTCAAGATTAAAGCATAAAGGAATAAACCCCTACAAATGAAAATCATTAACATGAGATAGACTTAATTCGTTGCATATAATGTTCATTGGATAATAAGCTATCCACACTCCATAATAACATAAAAATATTTTTTAAAATGAAAAATAACAGTTTTTCCTTAGGTTTACAACATCATTTTCTTTAGTCCTAGCATTGGCTTTTCAGGCAAATTTGCTATACCATAGTTATAAAATACAAAATTCTGAAAGTCCACTGTTTTTCTTCTGTCTTCTTCCAATAAGGTAAACACTTCATCTATACTCCACTACTAATTGGCGAACTGTTATTCCAATTTATATTTAGAGGTAAAAAGTAAAAGCCTCTCAAACTTATTAACATAAATCACAGGTACCACAATCTCTACTATCGAAGCTCACTGTTTCTAAAATATCATTACATCTAAAGAACGTCATGTTAGAATTGGCAACTTCATTGATCGAATTTCAAATCTCCCGCCAGAGGCAAAGAGCTAGCAAACACAGCCAAAACTCACGCAGCAGACCAATAATAAAAGTAGACATTGAGATCCGGAGCAATTTTGAAGTGTTAAGATGCGATGCAGTGTTATAAACAGAAATTGAAGAAAATATAAAAAAGCTAACCTGGAGAAGAACGAGCAAGTGAGTGTAGTGAAAAATGAGAAGGAAGATTGGGCGTAAAATGCTCGCTCAAACCAGATCTCGATGAAAGGAGGACTGGTTGGGGACACTGCTTCCAAAAGAGTGGCCCCATATTTATACTGTTTAAGGGCACATGCGATTGGCTACTGGCATGGCCGGTAATGGATTTGCAGGGGTTGGTGAGATTAAAAAAATACAATTAAGTACTGTTGTTATTGTGTTGCTTAACCTCCTCGGTTTTGGTTTTGGGAAATTTAATTAGAGATCCCTCACAAGGGAGTTAATACTGAAAAAGTCCCAAAAGTTGAAAATATTAATGTAGGGTCCCAAGAGACCTCACATTAATATATTTGAAAAGTGAAAATACAGTTTTGCCCCTAGCCTTAAAAAAAATTTACCCTCCTCCTCCCTCACCCACCCCCCTCCTCCTCCCTCACCCACCCCCCTCACCCCTCCAGCCCTCCACCTCCAGCTCACCCCCCACCCCCTCCCTCCACCTCCAGCTCACCCCCGACCCCCCTCCCTCCACCTCCAGCTCACCCCCCACCCCCCTCCCTCCACCTCCACCCCCACCCCCACCCCCCTCCCTCCCTCGGCCCCCACCCCCACCCCCATCCTCCATCGCCCCCCCCAGCCCACCCCCTTCCTCCAACGCCCCCCACCCACTCCCTCCATCGCACCCACTCCCTCCATCGCCACCCACCCTCCTGGGCGATGGAGGGAGGAGCGTGGGGGGCCGATGGAGGGAGTGGGTGGGGGGGTGGGGGCGTTGGAGGGAGGGGGGTGGGCTGGGGGGGCGATGGAGGGTGGGGGTGGGGGTGGGGGCCGAGGGAGGGAAGGGGGTGGGGGGCGATGGAGGGAAGGGGGTGGGGGTGGGGGGCCGATAGAGGAGGGGGTGGGGGTGGGGGGTGATGGAGGTGGGAGGGGGGTGGGTGGAGGGGTTGGGTGGGAGGGGGAGGGGGTGGGGGTGGGGTGGCGGCTGGAGGTGGGAGGGGGTGGGTGGGCTGCTGGAGGGGGTAGGGTGGGGTGGGGGGCGGCTGGAGGGGGCTGGAGAGGGAGGGTGGGGGAGGGGGGTGGGTGAGGGAGGAGGTGGGGGGAGAGGAGGTAAATTTATTTTAAGGCTAGGGGCAAAACTGTCTTTTCACTTTTCAAATATATTAATGTGAGGTCCCTTGGGACCCTACATTAATATTTTCAACTTTTGAGATTTTTCCAGTATTAACTCCCTTGTGAGGGACCTCTAATTAATTATCCCTTTGGTTTTGGTTTTGGTTTTGGGCATGACTGGAGATTACCGGTTGTTCACCTACCTCAATTGGTCATCGCTCATCATTTGGTGTAATGGAATTGAGGATTAAGAAAATAGTATGAATTGCTGAGCTGAGGCTTTTTTTTTAACACATTTTCGGACCAAACACAACAGTAAAACCAACTATTGGCAAGCTGAGCTGAAGCTTTTAACAAATGGGTTATTTTTAGACATCTCAAAGATTCTTAGTGACTCTTTGTTTTAGTGAATGAGTTACTGTATAGTGTTATAATCGTCTTGGGTTAATTGATTGGATCCGCCAACTTATTTGTGCTTTAATCTATGGACTATGGGTAGCCTTTTAGCCTCCACATGAGCTAAGTTAAGGTGAAATGCTGGTAGAAGTTGACCATTAAATTAACCTTGTGTTTATATGAGAATAATAATAGTGAGGAAGGAACCAACTACCAACTTTGATGATTATGATTGAGAGGTTAGCTTACTCATCTATTTAAAAAGGTATCAAGATTTGATACACGCCTTGTGTATGGAACAAATTAAATCATTAGCCAATAAACTTTCAAATGAAGTTTAGGTTGACAGTGAATTAGTCTCTAACCTACAAAATTGAAAGATTCCGAGAACAATAAAAGAATAAAAAAATTGTGAGAAAAAAACGTGAGTTTTGTTATAAATATTATACATATATGAATGTCCATAAATCTCTCAACTCTTAACCTTCCTCATCCTACATAACCTCCCTAATAAGGAGATGTTATTGTCATAAAGCAAATGTTACAACTTGTATACTTATGAGGATTAAACTTGTCATTTATTTTGTATTGAAGTTGTGTGCCTATAAATAGATGACAATGTACTACACTTGAGAGATACAATTGAATAAAATATTCTCCTCTTTTCCCCATTCTCTCTTGTCCTTCTTGTTTATCATCTTCTTCTTATTCCTTTTCTTCTCAATATTCTTATATAGTTCCATGGTTTTATAACAAGTTTATTATTTTCAGCAGTTTTGCTCGTCAATATTCTTGTCTTATTTTTTCTCTCACTTTCTAATCATTTCAAACATTAGGTGAGTTTGAGGTAGAGCATATAACCACTAGCAATTTGATAATGATTTAGAGCTTGTTCACCATTACTTGACTTTAATCTTGGCTCAAACTTAAAAGTGGAAATTTGATATTATTTTTACTCTTATAACAAAAATATAAGTTAAAACCAGTATTTCCTTATGGTAGGCGAGCTGAAGAATAAAATCTACATCATTTCATTTTTTTATAATACTACATGACATCAATTAATTGAATATTTTTTGTTTTGAATAAAAAAGATATATAATTGTTTTAAATATAAGATTTATTTGATTTTTCACAGAAATTAAGGAATAAATTAAACCATTAAATTATAACATATGTCACATGTAATTATATCATTCATATAACTATAATAAATTAATTAAAAAATATAATCACAAAAATGTTAAATAGTAGTAAATAAACGATAAATGTTAATTGGAAACAAAGAGGTGTCATGTCACATGAGATATGACCATTGGGCAAACCTGAAAGGGCTCATGATCCCACGGTGGCTTTGGTCAGTTTTGGAGAACTGCCACGTGTCAGTTGTAGGCGGTTGTTGGCTGTGTGGTCCCCTCTGGTTCAACAACAATTCCCACCTGTTTCTTACCTTAATATTTCTCACCAACTTAAATGCAATACTAGTCCATTTAAAAATCAACAGGAAAACATGAATGCATCCATCTTAATTTTTAATTGAAACACATGATACTACTCATGATACAAAATTACAAATGCTAATCTCAATCATAAAATAGAGATTTCTTACGGAAAAAAGGTTCCTGCATTTTTGACTTATTAATATTACCTAGCTGATAAAATGAAACCTGTGCATACTATATACAGATACAAAAATAAATAAATCACCGTAAATTAAACATTGTTTACTGAATGAATTTAAATCTGTTAATTCACCCCGTTTCCCTCTTAATTTTTGATGCTATGCACATGGCTGCTTATGCTTAGCACCGCCATGATACAATAATTGATCACAACTGTCTCTTCCATATCGTGATGCAAAATTATGAATTCCAAATCTGAACACATACTAAAAATGGGATGGTGGCATCATCAGATCTCTGATTATTAATTCTTGAAGGCCATCTCTTCAAGAATAGGTGATTGAATCATCAACGTGTATCCGACTTCAATACTAGTGTTATTATTATACATAATATTGCACTCAACTTAATCACATTGTCATCTTTTCCCCTTCCGTTTCAGAGATAGAGTAAAACGTTTTTACTTACCATGCTTATCGAGAGAAACAATAGTTAATTACAGTTTTGAATTTTTGTCTTAATTTATCGTTCAAGTATAGGGAGAATGAGCCATATAAGAAAATAAGTTTAAAGTACTGTTAATACTTATATTTTGTAATTCAACGATTACTTATACACCGCGTCTTTAATTTGCACATACATGCATATGCCTTTTGATTGTAACGTAGAATTTGGTCTTACTATAAGTGGTGTTAGGCTTGGATGTATTGCTCTCGTCAAAGCACTATAAATGCGAAAACGTGCGCGGATCTTGAAATATTGCTGTTTGCGTGGATCTTAATGTTGCTGTAGCCTAACAGTGACACAAGTTGCGAATTCTTTTTCCTCAATCAATCTAATTCAATGTTAAATGTTTTAGTTGCTTGCTTATTTAACCGGATCATTTACAAATTTACAATTTACAGTGCATGTTCTTTTTTGTTTTGCCAACATCCAATGCAAGTCACTTCAAATGTACCCCGGCTGTGGCAAAAAAATAAGTATCACCGTCCAATTTATTTCAGACCATGTAAAAAAAAATCCTGATAAAAAAAAAAGACCATGTAAAAAAATAGAGTCTACTCATTATCTGCCTCTTATAATAAAATTGAATAGGAAAAGGGTTGAAAAAGAATTGTGATCTGAGTATATCAATAATATTGCATAAAATGGTCTCCTCAATTTTGCCAATTTCAATTAAAAAAAACGGCATACTAACATTTCAAAGACACAGAACGTGATGAAATTAAAGTGTGTAGGATTGAAGAACATGGAGCATTAAATTCACCATCCAAAAACCCAACACATAATGTTGGGGTTTGCGTCAGATGAGTGTGGGAACCACGATCGTTTTCCCAAGAGTCTATACATATATAATGAGTGCAAGACAAGTTGCACATTTTCTATATATTTCTTAGGTGTATCATTTATGAGTAATATATAAGGGAAATTTGCAGTTTACTCCCTGGTAAGGGAAATTAATACTGGAAGGTCCCAATACATTCCAAAATAATTATAAAGTCCTAGGAGCCCTTTCCTGCAATTGTTTGCTTATCTTCAATGACCATTTTGCCCCATAAGATGAAAGCATAGTCCCCCTGTAGGGACCAGTGAGATGACAACCATCTTTAATGAGGGCAAAATGGTCATTGAAGTTAAGCAAACAATTGCAGGAAAGAGCCCCTGAGACTTTATAATTATTTTGGAATGTATTGGGACCTTCCAGTATTAATTTCCCTTACCAGGGACTAAACTGCAATTCCCCCAATATATAAACATTTTTTCTCTGAATTATTGGTAAATAAATGACTTTGAAAATGCTTCACATGTGCTTCAAAATCTAGTAATAATTCTATGACTTCACCGGTACCTTATTTAACATCCACTACAGAAATAATACAAAATTAACCAACGGTAGAATAGTACATTCATATGAAAAATTTAATCACTTAACTTATAAATAGGATCAAACAAAATTTCTTTGCCATGGGACTACATGAGTGTATACATATAATTCCTCCATATTTTCTGGGTAACACAATTAAATAGGTGATAATGAGTAGCATGGATAAAAATCCGCGTCATTTCGAAATTATTCAGCATTCTATATCATACATATACACACAAAACTTAAATTGCTCACATCTCCCTCAACAAGTTTTCGGATTGATACCTAAAATTTATCAGTAAGCTCACAGCAAGTTCATCTCTGAAGTCTAAAGTCACATTCCAAAAAAAAAGATTGCGTGGGCAAGAACAAAAATCACATTATAGATTCCAAACATTTAGTACAATGTAGAGGGCATATGCACCAAAACGTTTGGGGACATGCGGCAACTAGAGGAGGTTGAAAAAAATGAACCTCCATCTTCAATGTATAAGGAAGGGGAAACAGTAACATAAGTGAAGGGTTAAACAGCAGAGAAAGCAACCATTTGCATTCCTCTACCTGCAACAGCAATCTGATACAGGTTCCTGCATAAGACACCAGCAAAAATTATGTTAAATGAAATAAATCCATACATAACCCGTGTATGCTATCTATCTTATATAACGGTCACCTTCCACAAGCTCTAGCACATAATGCTTCAGGCTCTGGCACACTAACTACTATATGCGCATGCTCACTTAGTTTACTACCCTCAAGGTGCCAACATCTGATGCGCTGATCAAGTCCAGTTGAGAATGCCCAAGAACCGTCGGTCCACACACCTACATATAATGCAATTATAATTCATACTGATTAACTTTCTTGTGAATATATATTAAAGAGTGTCTTTAAGTATTCTTTGCTATACTGGCTTCAATATCGTGGAATGATCCTAGTAGTTATGGTTTTCAAGAACCATGAGTCGATATATCATTTTTCACTATCTATATAACATTAAAACCAAAAGAAGCAAAAATATTTTTTTAGCGAAATTGCAAAAAAAAAAAATCCTAATGAAGAAAAAAACCTTGAGGTGAATTACAGGCCATAAGATACAGATATATTGACTCTTCCTTTTTTGGTGTGTGAGTGTGTGTGTGAGAGAGAGAGAGTAGCAAAGTTGGACCTATTTACCTTTCACAGCAGAGCTGTGTGCTGAGGGGAATTTTTCACAACACAAGATTTTAATCCTGTCTTTCATGCTCAAACAAGGATAGTGGATGTCCTCTTGACGTCTAGGTTCAGAAACCATGGTTTTTATATCTTGACTCCTAATCTGTCTATTTGAATTTGTTGAGATAGGTGATAATTCAACTAAAAGATGATTTAGCGCTTGATCATCACCCCCACTAATAATACTGTACACGTGACATCTATCAATGCTTTGGTCACATTTTATCTCCGAAACATGGAGACAATTGACGCCCGACTGATGAATTTCCTTCAGAATATGTATGGGCGGTATTTCACATATTTTGGATGAGGAGTTATGATTGCACGTATCTGACTCAAGGGAAGATGAATGCAAAGACTGAGAACAATCTGGTTTGTCACATTGATAATCATTTGTTGTTGAAGAGGTCTCGTTCATAGTGCACTTGATGTCATTAAGCCCATCTTTAATTTTTGAGCTAACGGTTTCATTGTCTTGCTTTTTCTTTGATAATTTACTGTTTAAGGATCTCCACCACCTACCACCTTGACTTCCTCTTCCGGTTCGTGGACGTTTTTGACAATCAAAGAACTTCTCTATGCTAAGAACTGACACCTGCTCCATAAAAGCTTCAATACTGTCGGTTAGGTCCCAAAAGGCAATATTCCCATCCGTAGACCCACTGATCACAATATAAATACTTCCAATCTGCATGTCATCTGCATAACAAATATTTTAAGGGGATGAAAGCTACTCATGTAAGAAAATGTTAGACTTGTACTATCCACACAAGAGCATATGTATATACAATATAGATCAACAAATAAGAGTAGACTTCTTAATTACTTGAATAATTCCCATCATTTCAGATTCAAGTCAACGAAAAAAATAACTTTTTATAGTAATTCACCAAAAAATCAAATTTAATAATGATATTATAAGAAAAGGTAAATTGACCTATAAACTAATGCTTTTTTAGGAGGGAAATCTAACCTTGAGCAAACTGGCATGTAGGAAAAATTATGTGCTGCAATGACAAAACTGGTGCGGACAAAGGGGCAAGCATAGCAACATCAAACCTATCATTTCATGAAACGAAATGTCCGACATGGGTACACAGCTAAGACACAATAAGAGAGCTAAGAAAAAATCACTAAAATATAACAGGCATGAAAGCAATACCACAAGCGAAATGGCAAAATCAAAGCACGTAATGTCAGAGTAGCATCTGAACAAGCAACTACAACAAAACAGACTGATATCCTGAAATGTACACAAAAACAAAGGTAAGTTTCAGGCTTCAATAAAAAAGAACATTAAAAAGCAGAATAATAGTAATAGGCATCTCATCTCACCTGGAACCAGCACATTTAACATGAAAAGCAGTAACTGCAAGATATCTCCAGTCATCCTCATGCTTCTCTCCAGTAACGTTCAATGCCCTTTCAGGCAACATTGATCCAGGTCTAACACCACTATTTGCATTATAAGCATTTTCATCACTTTCGATAACTTTCTTTGCATTATTTTCCACATTTTTGCATGTACTTGCATATTTGGATGGCATATCAGTGGAAAGCCACTGGAATGTCAATGAGGAGAAATTTGACCAAAATTTATCATCATCTCCACTCGAATCATTTTGCTGATCAACTGGAATGTCTTTGTTGTTGACTGGCCTCCTATTTTTTAGTATCCAAGATGTTAACACGCGCTTGGCACCAACTGAAATCAGTAAAATTGGAGTATCTTGGACACCAATAACATCATCTGATTGCCTATCACACAAATTAGTTGCACGTGATGAAATAGTGTGAAGTTTTGACACGCAGCACAACGACCTTACAGCTGACCCACCAACATGTTCACCGAGCAATTTTGATGCAGACCAGTTTTCAATACCTGGAGAATACCTTAAGTCATGCAGACACCAAAACCATTACCAAAGTGTGTTACACTATGTGGTGAGGTTGAACTCAAGCCAGTTCACAAGACATAAGATTAGAAAGGTCTTACCAAGTCAACCTCACTGTTCCATCTTCACAACCAGTTGCAATCAAACAAAAATTAGAATCTAAGCGGTGCCTGTAATCACTTCCAAAGTGCATGTCTCCAGAGATAAAGCACAAGGAATGCGTCTCTCTCCCATGGAATTGCATGTGCGAATTCTGAGGGTATATTTTCCTGTCTTTATCATTAACCCAGTGTTTATGGATATAAATCATTTCATCCTGAAATAATTGACAAAAATAAGCGAGGAATCACAGAAATAACTGGACTTAGGCAACATAGGTCCTAGTTTGCAGTGCACAAGTAAAAAAAACAATTGACAGGCTTATAAAGTTCTGATAGATCATGATGATGGAATTAAAATTCAAAATAAAGTTCCAGTACTCCAGTTGAAGCAAAACAATAAAAAGAAATTAAACAATATGACAAAATCTTCTCAGATTTCCTTAAAATAACTGGGGAAAATGTTCCAATCCAAAAATTGATGACCGATTGAACTTGCTGAACCTCAATAATTCAAACCATAAAAATGGGCTATATTATAAGTTTTGACAATTTCTAAAAAGACTATAATTTTTTTAGCAGCAACACCTCTTACTCATAATGACAAGCAATCCATGCAGCAGATAATATAGAGTGGGAAACGGTTTGTTGTTGAAGCTATTGTGTCTAATGAGCAGAGATCAGAACCTCAGAAAAGGCAAAGATGAATAACATATAACTTGCTTTTTCTAATAAACTTGAACAATCACCTTGAGTTCAGAAGAGAAAACAAACCTTGACAAACGCAAAGCAGTTCTTCATCTCAGGTACATCACCTAGATAATGAGAATGAGGGCGCCGCCATCCACCACATGGGATTTTCACAATCTGCTTACAGCATGCACTTAATTATTACAGCCATAATGGATTGTAAGTAGAAATAGAGCTACATAAAACATTAACTAACAGCAGTCTTTAAGAAGGATTAAGGGTAGCAAAAAAAGCACCTTAGTCTCACTAATCAAATTCCATATTATGAAATCTACAGATGCAAAACCCACTGCATAGCTTCTTGAAAAATTACTATCCATAGAAGCATACTCAATTAAACTCAACTCTTTCACTTGCTTCATCCCTGTGAATTGCAAATTCTGCAGACCTCTATCATATTCCAGATAGCATATACAACCATCCGCTCCTGTCTGAACAAGAATACTAGCAGATAAGTTTAAAAAAATGGGACTAAGTGGAGCACATTCATGTATCTGTAAATTTAGTTTTGAATATTAACAGTTCTTTTGATTTAATCATTTGACAATATAGTATAAAGCTGAAACAAAAATGGAAGTTAAGCTTTTAACTTACTGAACATATTTCAATTTGATTAGAAGCGAGCAGAGTTACGGAAACACTGGACACACTTGAAATTCCATGAACTCCTTTGAAATGATTTACTGGAGCTGTCTTCACTTCATCTGCAACAGACATGTCCAGAACCAGCCTCTTTTCCAAAGGGAACAGAACCATATTACCACGTAGATCTCCACAAACAAGGACCTGCAGAAATGTCAATATCCATACACCAATTTACACTTAGGAACTTAAATGCTTTCAAGTATGAATATCCATTTCAGGAATATTATAAGTCGGCATATTCATGATTATATATAACAACTTTTAAAAGTCAAAAGGAAAGATATCTCATCTGTGTTTGCTCAAAGTTATTGTAACATGTCATATCTTGGTCAACTTCATTACAAAACAAATTGCTTAAAATGCTCATTTATTATAAGATTAAGTCAGACTCTATCAGGTAGCTTATTAATCTACATAACTATTACTGAATATTTCAAAGAAGGAAAAGAGTAACCATGCCATCAAACAAGAAGCGCTGCCTGCCCACCCCCAGAATGTTGAAAACAACAGACACAGATAGAGCAATACCTCTTCCTCTGTACATACATCCAAACACATTATCCGTACTCCATAACTTGACACGAAAGTAGCTACATGGGACACATTGTAACTACTCGAGGGGCTTAGAGGATTAGATTGAAACCTCCAGAGTTTCAAATTTCCTCTAGGATCAGCTGTGAAGACATACCTACAAAAATTATAAGATAGTTATTTAACTTCTACATTTGAGCTTTCATCAGCAAAACAGTCCGTGTGAAAAGTTTTTCTATATAGACGCATATACCACCATTACAATCACCATCTGTACCAGTCAAACACAATAGCCTGGGAAATAGCTTAATTATATAGCAAAACGTGAGGTGCATGCAACTCAGACATCAGGAGATGTCCCCTTTTTTCTTAATTCTAGACATGTTATTGAAGAATATTGGCAAGTTAGTACCTATGCCCTAGAGATTTGCACCAATGAGTACCCAACAGCTGTCTCTCCAATTCAGCAGACCAGGTGAAGATTGACTTCACTGTAGGAGTACAACAATCATTAGTAACCCCAATAACTGTCATATTTCCTTTACCATCTCCAACAGCAAGCCAATCCTCAGCACCACAGTCAAGTTCAACAAAGTCCTTAGACAATAAATCCATACAGATAATTTGTGCCCCATTGCTGACCTGTGCAAGTTGAGTCCACTGGGCTTCTCCAGCGCCACAAAATTTAGCATTATAGAGATAGCCATGATTTGTAGCTACATAAAGACTATCTTCATGAGCGAAACACAGACATCAGACATACTCACTCTTACTACAGTAGATAAAAGGAAACAGCCATCAGGGATGTGTGTGTGTATAAGAACAGTTTGAAATTTTGAAATATTAGGAAAAAAGTATAGGCAAGCAGATCACATGCACTACTACTACCTGTCCATAAGTCTTGTTTGATCCAACACATTAGGAATACAAATGGAGAATATCTCCGTTCCATCAGGTTTCCCTTTTGGTGCTGTCAAGGCCCTAGACAGTAAAGCATAAGGCTGATGCACTTTGACAGCCGAATCAAACCCAGCAGTAATTATGAGCGAACTATTTGGATCATACAAACATCTCCATATACCCCTTCCTCTGCACAAGCCAAATCAATCTGTTTCTGAGGCCTTTTAAATGTCATGGAGGTTTCATAATTAACAAGCAGAGAAACTTCTCAAGAATGGCCAATTTAAATAGTGAGATCTTCAGGGAAAAAACTTACGGTTGGAGCCCCAGAACTTCCATTACAATATACTACCATTGACCAACCCTTAAAAAATTCAGTTCTAAAAATATACAGATTTTGGGCAATCGATGACCATCAATGATTTATTCATTCAATATACAGAATATCCCGAAATTCAGCTATTAGTAACTCATCTCTCAAAAGCCAAGATATCATGTAAACAACTTACATGTGCTCCCTAATGATCTGAAGCTGTTCACCATCCATTCCCCATATGCGACAAGTACAGTCCTCACTGGCAGTGACAATCAACTGCAGATACTCATCAGAAAAGAAATATGCCATTAAGACCCCAAACCTTTAAATAATGATCACTAATGTGTTTTTGTGAAAGCAAAAAAGTAACAGCAGCTGACCTCTTAAAGGCATGCCACGAAACAAGTATAATAACCGAATAGTAACAGTAACACACACAATACTTATAGAAAAAGTATGCAGCACTGATAAGCTTACAGAATCGAAAATGGAGCAGTCCCAAACTCGAGCACTATGACCAAATAAGACAAGGGCAACAGGATCATGGCCTGACAATTCTTCCCTTTTAATAGGAACAGCCCAGACACGCGCACTGGAATGAAAGACAACATAAATCATTACAACTAAAGCATCACAGGAACAGTCAAAGAATAAAAATATACCACACCTTCGATCATCAGAGACTGATACCAATTTAGATCCACAGGAAGACCATTCTATTCGAAAGATTGAACCTTCATGTCCAACAAGTTTACATAAATGAACAGCCACATACTGTTGATTGCTTAGCTGGCAGCAACGGGAAAATGAAATGCTCTGATGATTTTGGTCTTCCACTACACTTCTTAAACAAGAAGTATCATGCTTAGTGTCCACTTTCCAAACAATTATCTGAGAAAATCAAATATTTAATAGCACTAAAATAACTCTAGGAAAAAAAAGACAAATCAGCACATTTGCAGATTTCTCACCTCATTGAATATAGTACCAGATGCAACACGGAGAACTTCAAGATTGTCGCCCCACAATCGCATTGAGTATAAAAGGCAGCGAACTATGTTTGAATGATGAAAGACATATATCAACAAAGCCATCAATAATGACCAGAAAAAACGAATCATGTGCAGTTAAGACGATTCTCAGTCCTTGTCATTTGCAGACACTAACCTGGAGATTGAATTTTAAGAAGCATAACAGAGTTGAAGGCATCCCAGATATGAACTGAATTATCACTACATCCTATGGCCAAAAGAAACTGACTTTCCTCATTGGAATGAGCTAAGAAGCCCTACCACCAACAGAAAACAAAAAAAAAAATGTTCAGAAAAGGCAATCATTCTCCATGATTCTACATGCAAACTAATACTAAAAAACATGAAACGAATACAATACCTTGAGGAAGCAAACATCCAAAACCCAGTGACTAAACTTAGGCAAGGTATAAAGCAAAGTAAGCTGTGGGCGTGATCCTGAGACATTACCAATGGAAAAGCTATAAACTTTAACTCTGCGTTCACCATAAACAGCAATGTTAGTGGCAAACTTCACAGTAGATGTCTCTTGTGAGCTGCTAAAAACACCAGATGTAAGGCCATGCACGCGAATGCCTTCGAACACAGTGAAGGAGCCTATCATCTTTTGGTCTTCCAAGTTGTACGTAAGAATTTCAGAACCCATGCCTATGATGATGTGAATTGTGAGCATAAAGTAGTGAGCTTTGGATAAAGAGAAGATAGCATGAGAGAGAGAGAGAGAGAGAGAGAGGAGGGAATACCCGCAAGGAGAAGAGGGAGAGAAGAGGAAGGGAGGTGGAGAAAACAGAGGGCTGAAACTTCTCCGATGTACGGACCACGACGGATCCGCCATTGGCTTAAACTGTCATCAACCATTGTGCTTCTATTCACTTCCAATGTTGTCATGTCTATACACTTTCAAATTTTCTACAGGCTGAATTCACAGAGGCTTTTGTGTTCGCCTCACGGTGGACTCTGGACTTGTCATGGAGAAGGCCGTACCGTTTTCGGGTTCTGACCCGAAGCCATTGACCCGAGCCCAAACATTGAAGCTTTGGTTGGCCTATTGGAGGGAGCAGCAGCCGAAACCGCAGGAGTGAGCCGAAATAGGGTTTTAATATAAAATTTAACTTTTTATATATGATGGCCTCAACAATTTTTCTTTTATCAGCGGATGGGCTTAACAATTCAATCATACTATCATTTTTTTGGGCAAATCAGACTACTATATAATTTCATTTAATAATTTATATATATTTTATTAACATACTACTACCTTCGATCCTAAATATAAGACCTAATTGACTCTTTTTTTTGGAGAGATTAAGGTTGCGATGTAAACTATTAAATCATGACATATTTGATATATTTTTAGATTATCCATTAGTTTATAGGTAAAATAAACTAGTCTAAGGGAAAAATTAGGTAAATCATCAATTTATGATTAACTTATTTTACTTTTTTAAAATTTTCCAAACAAGTTAATTAGGTCTTATATTTAGGACCTGAGGGAGTATTATCTAATAATGTTACTCCCTCCTGATCCTAAATATAAAACCTACTTGATTTTATTAGAGAATCCTAAGAAAACTAAATAAGGTCATTAAAATTGATTTTTCTAAATTTTTTCCTCTAAACAAATTTATTTAACTTATAAAGCTAACATATAATCTAATAATAGTATACAAAATATGTTACATTTAAGTAGTTCATTTTGTTTCTTTAGGATTTTCCAAAAAAGTCAATTAGATCTTATATTTAGGAATATAAACCATACTATCATGAATTGATATTAAAAATGTTGACAAAATTAGGTTGATATAAAAAACGTGGGAATAAAAAAATTTTGTGACTATGTAAATACTTTACTTGTATAAAGGGTGACAATTGATTATTTAAATTATGAAAAATATATGTGAGATCCCAAGAGAAACATCATTAATGTGAATTTAAGATGAAGTCCTAGTTGTGAACTTGTGATTATCAGTGTACAAATTGTTGTTTACATAATTGTAATTGTAACTTGTAAGTGTACTCAAAAACTGGTTGGGACCCGAACCTGAACCTAATCAAGTAGAAAATCATGCGGAGGAGCAAATAATGGGCCTCAGGCCTCAGCTCAAGAAGCAACCTTCAGATCTGAGGCCTGAGGCCCATTATTCAGCTCAAGAAGCATGGCCTGAGGACTTCAGATCTGGGCATGGCCCTCTTCCAAATTGAAAAATGAAACCAAAATATTTGCGGTGAGCGTGGATCGAACACGCGACCTTCAGATCTTCAGTCTGACGCTCTCCCAACTGAGCTATCCCCGCTGATGATCTGTTATTCCAATATCTATTTCACACCCCATAACTGCTGATTTGTCCAATATATAATCTTTCCAAGTTACATGTGTCACACGAGGTTGCAGGAGAAAGAAGACATGGTAGGTAGCTCCAAGTTCAAGGATGAGTTTACCTTTGGTGAGACCACTTCCTGACCGTTTATGCAAATATTTTGTGGATTCACTTGTTCCTTTTGTTTTTTTAAACTATGTACTTTGATTTACGCGCAGAGCAAAGAGTTGAAGAATCAAGGGATATTGTAGCCAAATATCCCGACCGAGTTCCGGTGAGACCCTTGTCCTCTTTCAATCCGCTAATTCATGTGTTGATGATAATAGATGAAGGTGCTGAGTAAATATTAGCTCCGATTATAATCACCTTTCATGGCAGCTGATTTATTATGTGTGCTGTTTTTGTCAGGTGATCGTGGAAAGATATTCCAAAAGTGACCTTCCTGAATTGGATAAAAGAAAGTAAGACCAGTCTCTTGGTTTTGTCAAATTCTCTCAATATTGGGAAGGCAGTTGTCTTCATGATTGCAATATATGGTTAAAAAAACACCAATTCATAAATTAATCGAACAGGGGCAAGGCATCCATTTTATATTCTTTATCCTTTTTTTTTTTGCTATAATATTCATGTTGGTTTCCTAAACAAACATAAGACTTGTTTGACTTTTTTTTTAGAAAAACTAAGTATATATAATTAATAAAAGTAAATTGGCTATAGTTAATTCTTCTTCAAAATTAATTCCTTAATATAAGATTCATTTGACAAGTGTTCTAAGAAATGTCAAATGAGTCTTATATTAAGGATATGAAGTACTATTTTTTAAAGTAACAAGAACGTAAATGTTTTGGGTTTTATTTTGGCGAGTCTACTCAAACTTAGAACGCCCTTCAGAAAGGGAGAGAAGAGGGAGAACTAAGAAGGATAGAACTAGCATTGACTGGTTTTGAACACTTGAAATCCTTCTGTGGTTCAGATTTCGCAACTACATTTACCATGCATCTGATAACTATTCTCGTTTTGCCAATGTGATAGATTCCTGGTTCCCCGAGACATGTCGGTCGGGCATTTCATTCATGTTTTGAGTTTCAGACTTCATCTGAACTCAGGAAAAGCTCTCTTTGTATTTGTGAAAAATACGTTACCTCAAACAGGTAAGTTGCAATTAGAGTCCCATTTGTGTTCCTTCTTATGGTGCTCTAATTTGTTGCATCCGTGGCATTGCAGCTAGTTTGATGAACTCTGTCTACGAATCATTCAAGGATGAGGATGGATTTCTTTACATGTATTATTCTACAGAGAAAACATTTGGTTCAATGCATAGTGTAGATTATTCGCATTAGGCTTATATGTGTTGCAAAAATAAGGCTTATATATACTGTTCGTGTTGTATATCTAATGTTGTTACTCGGTCGGTCGGTCTGTATATATGTTTGAATCCTCGGATGAGCTTGTTATATGCTTTCAGGTTTCAACCGAATCTATATATTGTGATGTGGTAATTTCTCCTACTGCCAAAGATGCCGGAAAGATGCTGGTTTTTGTCTGTATTGCACTTGTTTGTTGCAAACTAAAAAGCTAAATATAAAAATAATAAACTGTTCAAACTTAATTTTGGAAAAATGACAAATAAATACTTCCGAATGTCCAAAAGAACAAATAAGAAATTCAAACTTTCAAAAGTACAAATAAAAAACTTTAACAAAAAATTAACAATTGGAACATAGTTATTAACATTTGGAACATAGCAATTAACAATTGTCTGATTCCTTAATTATCCTTTTGGAATTCGGAGTTTCTTATTACTTGTCATTTTGGAAGTTTGAGTTTCTTACTTGTCCTTTTGGATATTCAAAGGTATTTATTTGTCATTTTCCCCATCTTTGTCCATCAACTTTCTAGTCTAATAACGAATAAAAAAGGCACGGAGCTGGTTATTGAGAAGCTGATTAGGTGTCTGAAACATCGTCGAGTTGAGTTGGACAATTGGACTGCAAGGGATTTATATAAGTTTATAATTTATGTCAAATACAAACATACTGATACATAAGCTTCCCGCCAAAATTGACCATTTCATCCACGTAATGGTATCATTTGAGCTCACTTCTGTTCTTTGAAAATGAACGAAGCATTCCAAACATTGTATGAAAAGTGAAAACAGTACGTGGGATAACGCCGTAAACCCATGTACTCTTATGTCCTGACCTATCATTTCCCATTGAACCTAACAGGGCAAATATTGCTGCGGCTCTGGGTCACAACTCGCAGGTTGCATAATTTAGAGAACTCTGCCTACATAATTTCAGTAAACTAGTGGTAATAAAAGCGCAACAAACATCCTTACAAAAAAAATTAAATTAGATACATATATTATATATGACTCTGGGGTTTGGCAATTAACAAATGATTCTCGGGAGAAATGGTTGGGGGAACATATCTGTTAAGCAGCGCATTCAAGCCTCCCTTCCTTAACCACAACAACCTCCCCATGTCAACTATCCGCTTGCATTTGAAACCCAGAACTGCCCTTTCAGATGGTTTCATGTCAGAAACAATTTTTTCAACTCCGCTTGCGTGCTGGTCACCATTTTTTCTGTCACTGCACAAAAAGAGGAATCAAAAATGCACCAGTAGCCCAAAAGAAAGGTACACCAGTAATATTTAAATTGTAAAATTATTACATTGACAATAAATTTGTACTGCAATCAGTAATATCCAATATCTCAGAACCGTGATTAGCATCTACTGCCCAGCTGGTAAACCATGTAATGGCATGGAAATGATCCTTTGTCATCCCCAAGTCCAAAAAATATTTTTTATCTGCAGAGTAGTGAAAACAGAAGGCTCGTGACCATATAACCTCATATCCCGAAAGAGGGAAAAATATATCAAGAACAATACATGTTATAGCTAAGACTGGTGAGAGGTGGAGGATATGGAAGTTACTTGTATAGTGTTTCCACTGGCAAAGATGATGACAACATGTTGCAATGGCCAAACCTCTGAAGTTCAAGTTAGCATCACAATGGTCATTTTCTACAGGAAAGCAACATCTCAAAGCCAAGTCTGCAACAACAAGAACAATGTGCCAGCATTTATATGGTTGAATATTTGCCTCAATATAGCATTAGCCATGAATTCATCCGAACAAAAGATAACCTGTTGCAGGCCCACATAGATGTTTGCCAATCGCCAAAAAAGGAACTCCTTCCAAAGACTCAACAGCATTTAAATCCAAATCTTCAACTGCAAAAATATGGATTTTTTTAATGTTGCAAGATGCATCGCTTCAAAATCTGCAGCTTATGAAATATAATACATATAAGAGCATCCTAGCCTAGAAATAGATTAAGAAGTGATGCAAATGTCAAATAAAAAAGATGATAGTGACTAGAAGAACTATATTAGGCAGTAGAAATCTTGCAAATTTCCGAAAGATGCTAGAACTTTGAAATATGTGTAAAACATCTAAATAATTCAATAGTACTTGCATGAATTTTGAACTTTTAAAATAAATTGAGGTAAACCAAAATCATGTGGAGCTTTAGCTTAATCTAAATGCGTCTAGGACTGAATGCTAAATCATGTGCTTCATTTCTTTTCATCTCTAAGGGAAAGTTTTAGAAAAAATGTGGTCTTGTGTGCATCAAAAGTTGACACAAAGAAGCAAATCTAAAACGCTCTAACATGCAGCATAACTCTGCAATTAAACAACCAAATCTCCTCCTAAAAGAAAGAGTTATCTCAATATGCAGCATAACTCCACAAGCATAATTACAGCACATCTCCGGCAATATCAAATCCAATGACCCTTACTGTCAATTCTCAAACGCTCTAACATCAAGCCCTCATTCTGTCGCAAGGATCGATCAGCCTAGAAATTAATAGTGGTGTGAATGTGTCATATAAAAAGCGAATAAATTAACATTGCTATGCACATCAAAATAAATAAATAAATTCTTTATGAAATCAGGCACTCAGGAATCTATTCAAACTTAGATATCGTGTCCTACAAGTAACTCCGTTCAAGTACTTCCAAGACTAACCTTCAGCTTGTAAGCCTTCCTCTCAACCAAGAAAACCCTTTTAATCATATAACAATCTGCAAGCATTTGCGTCAAGTATCCCCTGCCAGCTCCAAACTCAATCACTGCAGGGACATCATCCTCCTCCTCCTCGTTGCACTCATATGTTTCACTTCTTAGAGAACTATTTAGCACACCAAAAATCTCCAAGTTTCCAACAATAGATGCCTGTTGCATCACATGCTTCTCTTGAAATGGCAATTTCCTGCAATTAAACCAACCTGTAAATCTAACCCCCTCCATAATAGAACTAAATCACACACTTAGCCAACAACTACCTCTCCTCTTCAGCGGATTTAATCCATCGACTGCAAACCTCTGGAACGTGATAGGAGTCTTGAATATCCTTGGAGAAAGATTCATAAACAGATTCAATCTTTCCAATTAAATCACAGAATTCAAGAACACTCATACTATGAACAAAATCTCTCTTATCACAACTACTCAACGTTTTGCCATCATCATTGCCAGCATTGATGCCCTTTCGATAAAAAGGTTGAGCAGTTAAGGATTGAACTTGTTTTAACATCGGGCATCGCTTAACATGTGCTTCCAAGTTTTGCTTAAGTACTGAGCTATCAAAATGAGAAAAGGAATGAAAGTGAAAGTCAGAAAATAGAAATAAGTAATAACGTTACGTTGAGTGAATGAAATGAGAGATATCGTACTGTGAAGGATCGACGGGGCAGGGGATCCATTGGTCTTGGGACCTTGAGTTGTGATTACCACAGAATCTGACTCAGAATCAATAGATTAGGGTTTGAGAAGCCGAATGAAGTTGCAGAAAATGGAAAAATAAAACAGAGAGATAGGACTTACAAGGAATCTTTGAGAAGTGTGTTTGCACAAAATCTGTTTTTCTTAGAGAGCCAGAAATTACAGCGTAGCTCCATAATGCCCTTGTTCTCGCCTTCCAGCCCTAAATCGAGCTTCGGGCGGATTTGATTTTGATTTTGATTTTGCTCCTCCATGTTATGCGGAGGGAAAATATGAGAATGGGCGGCGACGCTCTCTTCCTTCCTTTCCATGGGCACACGCTTCTTTTCCTTCCTTATATATTTCCAGTGCTTTCATTTTAGGGAAAATTAATTAGAGGTCCCCCACAAGGGAGTTAATACTGGAAAAGTCCCAAAAGTTGAAAATATTAATGTAGGGTCCCAAGGGACCTCACATTAATATATTTGAAATGTGAAAAGACAGTTTTGCCCCTAGCCTTAAAAAAAATTTACCCTCCTCCCTCACCCTCCCCCCTCCTCCTCCCTCACCCACCCCCCTCCCCCCTCCAGGCCGCCCCCCACCCCCACTCCAGTCCCCCCCACCCCCTTCCCTCCCCTGCCCCCCACCCCCAGCCTCCCCCTCCCATTTCGGCCCCCACCCCCAGCAACGGCGCAGGGGGAGGGGGGGCAGGGGAGGGAAGGGGGTGGGGGGGACTGGAGTGGGGGTGGGGGGCGGCCTGGAGGGTGGGGGCGGGCTGGAGGGGGGAGGGGGTGGGTGAGGGAGGAGGAGGGGGGAGGGGGGTGGGTGAGGGAGGAGGGTAAATTTTTTTTAAGCCTAGGAGCAAAACTGTCTTTTCACATTTCAAATATATTAATGTGAGGTCCCTTGGGACCCTACATTAATATTTTCAACTTTTGGGATTTTTCCAATATTAACTCCCTTATGGGGGACCTCTAATTAATTACCCCTTCATTTTACAGCAATTTCCCCCTAAATTACATAATTTATTGTATATTTTTTTTTCGAAAAAATGGTTGAACTTATATGATTTTTCAAAGCATTAATATTCTGTCTGAAAATTTATTATTTTTATTAGGATTGTGTGTATGAAAATTAACAATAACTTATTTTTAAGTGAGTTTGAAAATAAATCAAATTGTGTAACGAGATTTATGTTTGGATGAATGTAAAAAAATGGACTTATTTTCTCTAGACCAAATTATGTGTTTTGTATTAGTTGTGATTGAATGTGTAAAATAAATGAGAACTTGCATATCCACATCATAAGCTACTTATAAGCTGAAAATAAACAACATTTTTTCAACTTAAAAAATAAACAGCTTATTTCGAATAAGTCAATTGAAAAATAAGTATAGTCAAACATTAAAAAAACGCAATCTACTTAAAATAAAATAAGATAGTTTTTGAAAATGAACTAGATAAAATTAGGGCCACAAACTTTCCTATCATGTTTGGATGATAGGAAAGTTGAAATGGAAATGAGAAAATGAAATAAAAAAAGTCATTATCGCGGGCCCACAAACTTTCTCTCTTCATGTCACATTTTTTAGTCAAAAAATTTTTACATTTCATCATTATCTAATTTATCTCTACTTTCTATTTTCATTTCCATTACAATACTTTCAGTCCAAACAAACCCCATCCTTCCATTTCTTATTTGTGTTAGCGCCAGTTCTTGGAGCAATGGGACAAATAGGCGCCAACAAGTCAGCTAAAAAAAATACCCGCCTTCGCCCGGGCGGTTGATTATGCGGCTTCCTTTTTTTTTTTTAAAAAAAGCAGAGCTTGCTAATAGTGATATGGGCCATGTAACTATTATCGGAGCCCACGGCCCACTTACGGAACAAAACCCTAAAAACCACTGTCCCCTTCACATAATCCTCTAACCCTCGCCGAAGCGGAGAGACCAAAATCCACACATCAGAGAGAGGCACCGAAATTCGCCAATCTGCGTCCAAAGATGCAGATCTTTGTGAAGACCCTCACAGGGAAGACAATAACCCTCGAGGTTGAATCCTCAGACACCATCGACAATGTCAAGGCCAAGATCCAAGACAAGGAAGGCATTCCACCTGACCAGCAACGCCTCATCTTCGCCGGCAAACAACTCGAAGACGGCCGAACCCTAGCCGACTACAACATCCAGAAGGAGTCCACTCTCCACCTGGTTCTTCGCCTACGTGGCGGCGCCAAGAAGCGAAAGAAGAAGACGTACACGAAGCCGAAGAAGATTAAGCACAAGAAGAAGAAGGTGAAGCTCGCTGTGTTGCAGTTTTATAAGGTGGATGACTCTGGTAAGGTTCAGAGGCTGAGGAAGGAGTGTCCTAATGCTGAATGTGGCGCTGGTACTTTTATGGCCAATCATTTTGATAGGCACTATTGTGGTAAGTGTGGTCTTACCTATGTTTATCAGAAAGCCGGCGGCGACTGAGCTTAATTAAGAAGCGAGTTTAATACTCTAGTAATCTTTTTCTCTATTTGTTCTTCAACATGATTTGAGATTCTGTTTCGTAATATGTGGATTGTTCGGAGGATTTTTATTTATTAGATGCGGAACTTGTAGTGTTTGTGATATTCAATTTCGTTACTCCAATATTACTCTGTTTTGGATTTTCAGTTTCAAGTGAGCTTTATTCAATCTATCACTTGTCTTGCCTTGCCTTTTCATGACGCATTTTCTTACTTATATAATTGTCGTAATTAGAATACGGTTATGGTGTACTACTTCTGTTCCTGAATATAAGAATATAAGAGCTAATTAGCTTATTTTGGAGAAATTAATTATAATGTATTATGGAGTATATATTATTAGATGATAGCATGTGAATTGAATATATTACAGGATTTTCAATAAAAAAATCAACTAGCTCTTATATTTAGGAAATTGTATCTGCTTGGAAGCTGCTGCATCTTTAGTCTCATCCAAAAGTTTTGGTTTTGATGACTTTCATACTCTGATGTGAAGAGATATGTAAATCGTGGATTTGTGAATATAATACCATCATTCTGTTCTACTTAGCATATTGATTAGCCTTATATGAACATGGTCCAAGGCTGTATGCTAGTCCTTGGCCAGAAGATGTATGACTTCGTTGAACAGATTTTAAAAGCTGTGTTCAGCTTCAATCTTCAAAGGCTGCAAGACAAGCAATCTCAGTTTGAAATTGGACCTGCCTAGTGTAAACAACAATGCTCATGCTGCCTGCAGGCCGCAGTAACTCTAACGTCCTATTTAATTTATTTCAATTCATTTCTGTGCCCGGTGCCATGATCATCATTGGGCTCCATTTTTCCTTTCCTAAGTTTCGTTTTTTCCGTCTCCGTACACCACCATGAATCCATGACCATCGCTGATATGGTAGAAGGTGAGTGTGAGAGTGAATTCATGAAGTAGATAGGTTCCAGGTCTGATCCAAGGGAACTCCCTGAACGATCATCTGAAGCACAGAGCTACATAGCGTAACAATAATCATCATTGACTAAAAGCAATTACTAGTAGCATTGTTTTACCCATGTTTAAGACTTCTAAAATGAAATTCATCTTTATTCAACTGTCAGTTTCAATCAATCTAACTTGTAGATTTCATCGAGCTTCCCTGCCCAATTAGATTGAATCTTTCTTTTTGCCATAAACCCTAATTAGGTAGCAACTGTGTATGAATTGAAGAAATGCACCACAAGATAACCCAACACAGTACTATATTGTAACATAGCTTCTTTTTTTTATATTACAACTTAACTTGAACCATTAGACAATTGGTGTGTATGAATGAGCATCTTCTATCTGTTTAAATGAATACTATGGTGAGCTCGCTTGTCCTTAAGTTTGAGGTGGTTTCAAATCGGTCTCTTCGCAAAAAGGAGGGGTAAGACTGCCTAGTAAATTTTTTTCCCTAACACCCTCGAACTGGGTAACCTTTTTTTTTACAAAATAAAGGAAAAATGAAGCAATTGTTTTTTAACTGCGAAATCAAATATTAACAATACACCATGGAATTCTCACCAAAAAAAATTACACCATGGAATATATACTACCTATATAGAGAAATAATAATCATGCTATGCATTGGAATGTGTTTGGCCCAAAGTCAACCATATACCACAGCTGTGATATTCTCTTCATTGAATGGAAGAGCTGGGTTGTTTCAGATCCAATGCATCGATGTTTACGAGCATGGTTTTCCAAGTTATATTAAAACCCAGCTTTACAGAACTGCTTCAAGCATTGCATTAGGTGGCTGCCAACGTTTTGTATCTGGGCGCTTGCTTATTATAATATTATTATCATATAAACATAATTCTTAATATGATATTCTAAAAAGTTTCTGCCGTTTGAACGAGATTAGTTGAAGTTCAAGAAGGCTAACTAATCTCAAGAAGGCAGGGCGCAGTGATCAAAGGAACTATATAAATTTGATTATCAATGGTCCAAGCAGTTTCGGGCATTTAAACATGATTTGTTGAAGTTCAAGAAGGTTTAGCTCATAAATCAAGAAAGCTCATTTATTCAGTAGTTCACATGTTTGTTCCTGAAGTTATGGGTTGACAAACGACAAGTGATCTATAATATAAATGTGTGCAAGTATGGCGAATCAGTGCCAGGCCGCTAGATCTAGCAGCGACCTCATAATTGATTTTTTGAGAACATATGAGGCAAACGTACGTAAATTCTTGTCCTTTTTTCCACAAGACCACAATACCGAATATTTATCTTCTGTTTCGAATTGAATTAGATTGCACAAGAATCGTTCTGAGTACTTAATTTCAGCAAAAGGGAAGCTCAGGATAGATTCAGAGCTGGGAATCGGAAGATTGGGAGGGTTAAATGAACAGGACATGCACATGGATTTATACCGATCATATTTGTCTCCCTTGTAGCATGTAGATGTACTACTATTTGTGTTCCCAATATTTTTGATAATAAATAACCTTGAATCACATGACTACGGTCTCCTTCTGGTCCGGCTAGCTACCAGATAACAGCGAAATTGTAAACTATGCATGTGATAATCCTTCCCTTCTACGTTATAGGAGTATTTGAGCAACTTGATTTCATTTTCAACAATATCCACTCACGATATCTAGCTGTCAACGTCTCTCAGATAAAAAAGAAATTCCAATTCTAGTGCAATAATCATGGCCAATAGCTAGAAGCCTATGGATACCAAAACCCAGTCAGGTTTCCCAAATTCATCAAGTTGAGCTCTAGACTCATCGTTAGTGAGACAAAAAAGAAGGATAAAGAACCAAACCAAATATAAAAGATGGTTGAATATCCAAGAGAGAAATAGAAAGAAGAGACATCACATAATTCATTAATATTTGGGAGAAAGTGCACAACGGAAGTGGCAATGACTATTGAGGCCTAAATTATGGCAACTAATTTGGTCCCAGAACTTGAAAGATATAATGGAAAATAGGTGCATATCAGATGAGAGAAAAAGTATGTTTAACCACAGAGAAGCCACCATCAACGACCAAGTTATGTCCATTGATGAAATCAGAATCATCAGAAGCAAGAAACAGAGCTGCATCTGCAATATGCCTTGCCTTCAACACAACACCCTTAAGATTTGACTTAGAACAGCTACTAGCTTCAACTTCATGTGGTTCCACATTGAAGCCCTTACATGCAAGAGGCGTAGCAACTCCAAAAGGGGACACACAATTCACTCTAATCCCATAATCCCCAAGCTCACTACAAGCCGACCGTACAACACCAACAAGAGCATGCTTCGATATGGTATAACCATTAGGCCCTGACCCTCCAAGAGAGGCTGCCACGCTGGCAGTACATATGATGGATCCTCGTATGTTCCTAGCGACCATAGTACGAGCAGCATGCTTAATTGTTGCAGCCACACCACGAACATTTGTGGCCATAATGTTGTCAAACTCGTTGAGATCAAGATCCATGACTCCAGATAATGAACCAAGTATTCCTGCGTTACTGAACAGGATATCTAGGCTTCCATATTTTTGAAGAGTGTAGTTTACTGTTTCCTCTACTTGGTTTTCGTCCCTGACATCACAATGATGGTAAGTGACTTTGTTTGAGCCTATGGAGGCGGTGACTTGAAGACCCAACTCGTCTTGAATGTCTGCTGCTACTATGAAAGCGCCATTTTCAGCGAAAAGTCTCACTGTTTCTTCTCCTATTCCACTGGCGGCTCCAGTGATGAGAGCCACCTTACCCTCCAACCTGTGTGAGTTATTCATGGACATGGAAAAGAAAATGTGATCAGTGAGATATTGGATTTTGAATGAGAGATGGAGATAATGAAGACTCTTTTAAATTACCTTCGATTCGGCATCTTGTGCAGTGAGCTGCTCCCTTGATTCATGAGCTCCCCAAAACCTGCAGGTAAAAGCTCATGGATGTGACATTATATATTGCCTGCCTAGTGTCTACAAATTTAAAAAGATGTTGTGACTGGTGAACGTGGTGCCAAAAAATATCGACCATAATGCCTGCCTACTACATAACAACTTCGTTACTTATTATGAATCCATCTTTAGTAAGGGAAAAATTTCGTAAATATAAGTTCACTAAAAAGTTATTGATGATTGTTCTCCAATTTCAACCTTTTTTTGTCAAGTCAACCTAATTCTTTTGAGTACAAAATAAAGATGAAAGAAATTCGTTATCAAAAAATGATAAAGATATATAAATAATTTATAAATGTATGGAGAGGAATAATGTAAAATTCATGAGTTTATTCGAACCTGTGATAAAAATGCAAAGTAGGACTGCAGATTTAAACAATGAACTAGTAGAATTTACTTTTATGTATAAATATAAGTTTAAAAGTATAAATACAAAAATAGAATAGTTCGACTTAAATAATTGAAAGGTATGTATTATTTAAAGATATGTATAAACATCCATGTATTATCAAATTAAATAATGAAATTTAGAACTTGATATAGTCCACAAGTCGCGCCTTAAAAGAATTACAGGTTTTAAAGTTATATAATGACGGGCACGTCGACTCAACCTTTTGTGATGAATTGACTCTTTCAATATTATTTATTAATGACCCAAATTTTGTTGAGAGATTTGTTCTATAGAAACTAATGGAACTATGTTTCCCTCACATTCAATTCACTCCAAAATTCCACACAGTTTTTAATTTTTGCTCATTACTACTATATTTTTCCATAGTAAATCATTTCCAAATTCATTTCTTTCTCTATTGTAACATATCTGGATGCATTGTAGACCTTCTACTGAAAAGTTTGATAAGGAGAAAGCTATCAGCCGCCAATAACTAATTTTTTTTTTAGTTTTTAATCCGGTATCCTGGGCCAGCCCCAATGTCACGGGGAACTCAACGGGCTCAGACTAATCCAGATCCGCACCGGAGCCGCCAATAACTAATTAACGTAAGGTTTTATCAAGGGAAAAATGCAGTAAATTGTTACTACGCGGGTGTAATTGATAAAATATGAGGAATAGTGAAGGGGAAAAGGCTGAGCGGGGAAGTCACGTTACGCATGGCGGAGAAAGGGGAATAAAGTGGGGAAAAGTGGAAACTCTGATTTGTGCGCTTCAAAGCTCCAAAGCATCCATCAATTGTTGCCGACTCCACAGTTTGTAGCTTTTTTTATACCCCTACTTCCCAATCTGGCAGCGGCTTGCCCTATACTCTCGTTTCTAAATATTAATTTTCCTCGTATCTTTTAAAAAAAAAGTCAATTAACTTTTATACTACCTCCGGTCCTAAATATAAGACCTAGTTGACTTTTTTTCGGAGAGATTAAAATTGCGAAATAGATTATTAAATCATGACATATTTGGTATCTTTATAGATTATCCATTAATTTATAAGTAAATAAACTAGTCTGAGGGAAAAAATTATGCATTTTGTTTTTTTAGGATTTTCCAATAAAGTCAACTAAATATTTAGGATGTAGTTTATACGAGGGAGGAGTAGTAGGCTAGTAGCCATGCTAAGCCTTCGATAAAAAAAAGTAGCCATGCTAAGCCCATTCCTTCTCTAACACAAACGACTTTTATTTTTTTGGCCAACTAACACAAACGACTTGTAAGTCTGACTCTTTGACTCTTCCTCAACTTATTCATATTCAATCCGCCGCTGTTCTTTTCATATGTTAAGGACCAATTCAATACAACTATTCTCTACTTTGACTTCCAACATATTCAAAATTATTTAAGTGCATTTCATTAAAAAAAATAAAACTTCTAAATTGATTTTCTCCTTTTTGACCTCCAGTAATAACACAATCCAGTGATTGACATTCTTGTATTTTGTTTCTCCCTTTGGCGCCCCTCGACGTTATCGTCAAACACACAACTACACAAGACCTATTCTTTGTACAGGCGTTACGCACAGGAGCCAGCATTGGAAGAAAAGGAATATATCCTGATCAAATTTTATTCAATATATATATTACACACAAGAATAATGCTATTAACATGACGATCCATGGTTGTAATCAATAATACATGAATTTACATAACAATTACCCACCGAGCTATATACATTAGCTAAACAGCCACAAAAATTAAGGCTACTTTACCTGCTGTCAAAACTGAAGCAGCCAAAGACAATATAAATATTATGCCAAAAAAATAACAAATTAGATTTAGCCGTGTAATATGCATTCAGTTGCTTGCACTGCCTTCCAGCAAGTTCCTCAAGCTACAAAGAGCCTCAGCAGAAAGGCTACAACACCTCAATTTCCTCTGACAAGGAGGGGATGGCTCCCTTTGATCGATAGAATTAGAAGAAAAGCACGCAACAATCACTGTAAGATTATCAAATGTATTCAAGCGTAGTGCCTCCATGACCAGGTCCCTGGCACATCGATCCGGGTCATAATGCCGCCTCAGGCTTCTACGGACAAGGTTGACTGCCTGTTGACTTGTCATGACATCCCAAATTCCATCACAGCCTATGATGAGGAACTCATCATCCTCTGTAAGAACCACTTGATTAAACTCGGGCTCTGCGATCAATGGTGAGGGAGAACCGCGAGGAGACTTCATATCCCAGTCCCCAAGGGCTCGAGATACTGACAAGACCCCATTGAGGTAACCATCATCTACATGACCACCTAATTCCTCAACTCGCCTCAGCTCTGAAGGATAAATAGGCCTGTGATCTTGAGACATATCAATTGCTTCTCCTTTACGACACAGAACTGCTCGGCAATCACCAGCATTGGCCACCATTAGAATCCTGCAAACAAAAAGTGTAACCGAAATCGGCAGAAGATAAAATATCATAAATAATAAACTATCATGCTTGGGACACTTTTTATTAGTCAAGGGAGAAAAGAATGGCCAAATTCACAAAAGATCACGTAAAATATAGAAAATTAGATCAAGCTACTTGGGGCTAGATCAAATAGCCTAAAGTTCAAAACATGATGTAACCAAAGGAATACGAAGGAGCAAACATACACATCAGAGAGGAAACAAACGCATTTTACAAATAGAAAGGAGAAACTAGTATGTTCTGCGTTAATATACCTTCCAAATATTAAGGCAGTAAGGGCTGTGGTCCCTGATGATTTGCTCACACTGCAATCATCAGCCAAAGCACCATCAGCCAAAAGAAATGATTTTCTGAGGGAGTTCTCGGCCTCTTGTAAAAAAACATTATCAACTTCAGATGTTTGGGGGAAGTTGGCATCTTCAAAGAAGAATCTCATTACATTTTTCTGGATATATGCTGCAGCTTCAGGTCCTCCATGACCATCAAAGACCTGATTTATTAATTAGGCCTCAATTAAATTGATAACACCATCATGCAAATAATCAAAAGATTATCAAAACTGAAGGTTAAAAAGATCTATACCGCATAGAAAGCACTCGGTTCAGGAAAAGTATATAGTGATCCCAAGTGAGAAGACAAATCATCTATCCTTATATGTTCATCTTCCATGTATCTCCGGGGTCCAATGTCAGCAAAACTGCCAGACCGGATGCTAGGGACAAATTGAAAGCCAGCAGAATCAAGAGCAGCATTTGATATTTTGTCTGCAGATTTAATATCCTACAAAATAAAAGTCAAAAGGAAATTAAATAATACGAAGAAGAATATTGAAGTTAGTGATCTCACATAAAAAACTAATCCCTGTAAACCTCATATCTATTTCCAAAAAAGGGTTTGACGCATTTCATGATTGGTAAAAACATTTCACAATTTATTACTCCTTCCGCTCTCTAATCTCAGCTTGGTATGCAGAGGAAACTGAGTTATCCATACGGATCATTGAAATAAACAAGTCAAAAGCTCGTTTGGTGTACATATTAAATTATGGTTTGGAGTCACAATAGTCTGTCAAAACCGTTCACGGACCTTAAGTTTGGAAATTATGTCTTATACCCCCCAAACCAAGGCAGAAGATATGAGTCTTTGCAACTATTCAATGCACTCGTTCCTAACGTTAACGTCAAACAGGCTACACAAGCAATCATGAGGCATGGATGGATCAAATCTATAGGCCTAATACGATCAGAGAAAAAAAAACAAATTCAGATGACCAAACAAACAAGCAGAAACCAAAAAAAGAAATAAAGGGTGTTGGTAATTAAACTAACTTGTTGTGAGCTGAGTAACTCGGCAGAAGCTAATGGAGAAGCACGAACTCGGCCAAAACTCGAAGCCTTGCTAGCAGCAACATCTTCCATCTCACATATATTTGTTCCATTAGGTAAATCAATTTATAATTCACTTATTTTGTTTTTTTAAGGATTTTTCAGAAAAAAGTCAATTAGGTCTTATATTTAGAACCGGAAGGAGTATGCATTATAAAAATTATTAATTTTTCACCTAATATTCCTTGCTACTCTAGGATCCTATCATCCAATTATTGAAGTGTTTCGTCTCAACATTCAATATAATTGAGAACTAGGTTTACAGTTACAACTTTTTCAATATATACGATTTACTCAATAATATACCTTTATTTATCACCGATATAAGATATTTTTATGCTTCAATGTCAAAATATTTGAAAGATTTTCTTCAAACACGAAGAATATTAAATTTATAGGAATTGGTTATATCTAAACACTCACACATGCGTGTGTTTGGTAACACCATCAGGCAAACTGATGTCAATTGGCAATTGGTTAATCCATACGTACTTAAGAGTAGGAATACTGCCCACATAGATAAGGTTATCCCGATTCCATATTTCACACACATATTTTTATCATTCACTTACCAACTTAATCAACTATTCATTATATTTTTTTTCTAATCCAAAACAATTGACTTTAGAAAGAACATGACTACGATTTTATTTTAATTTCATCCAAACTAAAATACCACAGATGTCAAATCCAGAGCCTGGGTAAGCATCGAGAATACCAGATTGTTCGCAGATTTGTGTTTAATAATTAATACTTACAAGACAAAAGGAAAGTTGAAACACAACAATACCTGTCTCGCTTATGAAAGCTGTAAAAATTTTTTTAAAAAAAATAGAAAAAAAGAAAAAGTTGGTCAAAAAGGCATACAGCGAAACATTGTTTTAATTCTTTTACTTTGTTTGTTTAATTCAACTTTATCTTTTTATCAAATAGACTCCTCATTGCAACTAGGAAAAGGAACAAACTAATGGTTCTTGCCACATTTTTTTAGTCAAGGGGCTTGTCACGTTTATTTTAACAATATTTGTTGTCATCTACTCCCTCCGGTCCCCTATTTATAAGTCGTCAACCGCCTAAATTGTACATACCAAGGAATGGAGGTTAATGGAAGTTGGATAATTAAATTGGTCTTTTTTTTTGTCTTTTCCATTTTTGCCCCTCTCACCTTTATCACTATGACCCACTACCTTTTCTCTCTCTTCATTAATCCTCTATCTATAAAAGTGATTTTTTCATCTTCTCTCTCTTCTCATCTTCCAATGTTCATTTTCCAATGTAAGGGTATATTAGGAAAATTTTACTAAATGAGTTAGTTAGTGGTAATTGGTGACTTATATTAAGGACCAAAATTTAGAGGCGGTTAGCGACTTATAAATAGGACCGGAAGGAGTACCTAATAAACCTACCTCCCCAAATAGGTTTTATTTTCCTTCACATAAAATGAAATGTTTAACTTTGATCTATATTTATTGTTGATCGAAGTCAGCTTCTACAACCATCCTCAAACAACTCTCATTCATCATATTTCTTTGGACCCAACAACAAACCCCATAAAAAAGTATTAACACATAACATCAAATGGAGGATATCCATTCATATTGATGACATTAATTTGATTTACAAGATCAAATCTACGAAATAAATAGAAGGGAGTGAGTTGCACGAGGTCAGTTCTTGCTAAATTAATGTTAATTTAAAAAATTGCGGGAACAAAAGTAAAATAAGGAAGTCAAGAGGGTTGAACGGTCAAAAAGAAGAACTGTAGAAAGTGAAAAAGAGAGTGAGGAAGTGAATGATTGATTGAGAATGCATGGAAATTTGGGCCCCTATGTTTGACCGCCATCTCATCACATCACACTGTTTCCACCATACGAATACGAAATATAACCAAAGAAGAAGCCACACATACACATACCACACCCCACCACTCTCCATTATTACTTCCCTTTCTCACTTCTCTCTCTATCCCAACCTCATCGTACCATCTCATTTCATTCACTAGATCCATCATCTCTCCTGTCTTCCCCTTCCATTGGTGAATGGTGAGTTTCTCTTTTCATTTCACACAACAACATGGTTCTGCTTTTTTGCTTTACATATTTTACCTTCCATGTTATTTATGTGAAGTCTTTATTTTTACAATCTACTAAACGTCCTTGACATGTTTCTCTAGCTGGTCTTAAAAAAACTTGTGTTGGTTCTTTAGAAACTGTAGTAATAGCTAAGAAGTTCCTGAGGATGTTTGTTTACCTCTAAACTTCTCAGCCTCAAGTAAATGAATGAATGTTTTTTACTTAAAAGCTCAATATCGATCAATATAATCGGTCACTGCTGTATAAAGTTCCTTCTTTTTTGGTTTTAAGCCAAATAAAGCTTGTACTCTCGGATATTGGTCATATGGTCCACAAATATTATGCTGACTAGCTAAGAATTTCAGTCTCCAAGTCTGTCTCTTTTAGACCAACTCCTCATCCATTTCATTTTTATTTTAATTATGCTCATGTTTTATTTTTATTTCAATGTATTACAGGTTAAACGTTAATTCATTCTGTAAGTCAAGTTTGGGACTAAGTCCTTAGGTGGCTCCTTATTGATCATTTGCTCTCCAGAGTTCTCTATGACCTATTTTGGTAGTTAGTTGAATTAGCAAGTGAATCTACCCGATCCTGTTTCTTGATATCATGGCGTCTGGGGGTGTAACACATGCCTCTAAGCTAACAGATGCGAACAGTAATACAAATGGCATTGATAGGTTGCCTGCTGAGATGAATGACATGAAAATTAGGGATGACAAGGTAACGAAAAATGACCTAAATGTTTAATGATCTTCTATTAATTGATTCTATTCATGTTATGATTCACATAAACATAATATTCAGGAAATGGAAGCAACTGTGGTAGATGGAAATGGGACTGAAACAGGACATTTAATTGTTACCACCATTGGTGGTAAAAGTGGCCAGCCAAAACAGGTAAATTTATGACATTTGATTTTTTCCGCTGGACAACTACATAGTTTTATTGAACCCTCAATGAATACGAGGAAAATCATATCATGTTTTATATTGGCTGTAGACAATAAGCTACATGGCTGAGCAAATTATTGGGCAAGGATCTTTTGGAGTGGTATTCCAGGTTAGTCCTTTATTCTTCAGTTGCTTGGCAGATTTTGATTGGTTATTATTGGAACTTTGTGGATCTTATGCTTTTTCACATTATTATGAAGGCAAAGTGCTTGGAGACAGGTGAAACTGTGGCTATAAAAAAGGTTCTTCAAGACAAGAGATACAAGAACCGTGAACTACAAACCATGCGTCTTCTTGACCACCCTAACATTGTATCATTAAGGCACTGTTTCTTTTCAACCACTGAGAAAGAGGAGCTTTACCTGAACTTGGTATTAGAGTATGTTCCGGAGACTCTCCATCGGGTGATCAGACACTATAACAAAATGAATCAAAGGATGGCATTGATATACGTCAAACTTTATTTTTACCAGGTATACACTTTGCTGCAGAATATGAAAACCGTGCTTGCTTCTTTTCTGCTGCCAGCCAAATTAAATATATATTGTATTAGTTCTGATGACTCCTTTATTTTTTTTCAAATTTATAGATATGCAGAGCACTGGCTTACATTCATAACAGTATTGGAGTGTGTCACAGGGACATAAAACCTCAAAATCTACTGGTATGTTTATGCAGTGCAACTCATCAGCATTCTAAAAACTTGGTTTTTCTAGTTTGACTTCTTGTTGGATTTTTGGTTTTGTTTGATCTATTTAACTTCTTTCTTATCTGATAGACTAATATGAGCATGCCTCCTTCCACGTGTTTTCTGGTACAGGTTAATCCTCACACACATCAACTGAAGCTATGTGACTTTGGAAGTGCAAAAGTGTTGGTTCGTATATTTATAATCTAAAATGATACTACCTCCGGTCCTAAATATAGGACCTAGATGACTTTTTTGAAAAATCCTAAAAAAAGCAAAAAATAAATTAATTATAAAATGAATTACCTAATTTTTTCTCTTAGACTAGTTTATTTTACCTATAAGCTAATGGATAATCTAAAAAGATATCAAATTTGTCATGATTTGATAACCTATTTCGCAACCTTAATCTTTCAAAAAAAAAGTTATCTAGGTCTTATATTTAGGACCGGAGGGAGTATTGTTTATTCTCCTTGGCTATCTAACATTTTCTCATGATGACTGAATTTGTTGTCCATTTGACAGGTAAAAGGGGAACCAAACATATCATATATCTGTTCTAGGTACTACAGAGCTCCTGAACTCATCTTTGGTGCCACTGAGTATACCACAGCCATTGACATCTGGTCTGCTGGTTGCGTACTTGGTGAACTATTGCTTGGCCAGGTATCTAGCTTTCTTTATGCATGCTTAATTTGAATTGTTGATCTTTCATGCATATCTATATAGACACTAAGCACACTGGTAATTTCTTGCAGCCTCTCTTTCCTGGTGAAAGTGGAGTGGATCAGCTTGTTGAAATTATCAAGGTAAGATAAGTTATAGTAGAGAATAAAAGACATAAGAAGTTGTTAGATGAGGATTTTTTTTAGTGCTGTTTCTATCAGTTCATTTCACCTTGGTCTTGGGGTCTTTACCCTTCTATTACTTACAAAGATCTTTGGAATTTCTATTTAGGTTTTAGGTACTCCAACAAGGGAAGAAATCAAATGCATGAATCCTAATTACACAGAATTCAAATTCCCGCAAATTAAAGCCCATCCTTGGCACAAGGTACTGCAACGTTACGTTGTTCTATTCTATTATATCTATTCACCAAGATTTATTCATAGCACTTAATGAAAATGAATTCATTCTCTAATATTAACGCGTGTGAATCTTCATCATCAGATATTTCACAAACGCATGCCATCTGATGCTGTGGATCTCGTCTCAAGACTACTGCAATATTCTCCCAATCTTCGAAGCACGGCTGTGAGTATACTCATACATGACACACAGAAAATGTGCTTGTTTTTGTCACTGCCAGAGAAAGTGATTGCATTCAAACTTAAATTGAATAAGATCTATGCACTATTTTTTTGGTGTACATTTGACAAATCATATTAACATAAGCATTGAACTCTGCATAAGAGAATTGTGTCTTTGATTTATGGAATGCAGTTGGAGGCTCTTGTTCACCCATTCTTTGATGAGCTGCGTGACCCAAACACTAGGTTGCCAAATGGACGTTTCCTACCCCCACTCTTTAACTTCAAGGCCAATGGTAAATAATTAATTTCAATTTTAATATATGTTGTTGTACTTATGTTTAGAAGTGGTTAAATAATACTCTTGTGAAATTGCTTCTGATGTGATGCAGAACTTAAGGGAGTGCCTCCGGAGATGTTGGTGAAGCTTATTCCACCACATGCAAGAAAGCAGTGTGCCTTGTTTGGGGCATAATGCACATGTGTGATTAATATCTCAATCTGTACAAAAGGAGATAGTTCACTCTATTTTGTTCATTTGTTCTTGTCCCTATCAATATACAATATTGGCCCTACCCATGAAAAAGAAATATAATGTGGAGCTTCACCTTCA
Organism: Mimosa pudica; assembly: GCA_029929735.1. NCBI lineage: Eukaryota > Viridiplantae > Streptophyta > Magnoliopsida > Fabales > Fabaceae > Mimosa > Mimosa pudica. Next base: position 17,259,690 of record JAKELP010000013.1, on the reverse strand, counting down.
CCATAAGGGAGTGAAAAAAAATGTGACACTTCATAGGCACTCATCCGTTAGTTGTGGTAGAGGTCTGAAACGTAGTCTACACGTTACTTTAAGAAACTGGTATATATACACGAGTAAGAAACTTGCATCGTCATCTTCGACTAGTGTTATCTGAGAGGGATGAAATGATGAAGGTAAGCTTTATAGATGAATGTATGTAGGGAAGGAATGATGTAAAGCATGGCTTGTGCTTTTACTGGGGAGTGCACATTCCTTTTTTATTACGGGACATGGAATACATTTATTAAATGGTCTGGGATTTTCCTTTTCAGTAGAAAGTAGCGGCAAGTGGTAAATCTTTTTTAAGGCGTGAAAGCAAAGTTCCAACTTGCCCGCCCAAAGGAAAACGTTATAAAGCGCCGGAAGCTTTGACATTAAAATTTGGTCCAGTTCTTTCCTTGCCAAGCAGGCACCCACGTCCTGAGGCCCATCTCACGCCATAAACCCCAATTAACTTCACTTTTTTTTTTACAATGCGGTTTTATTTATATCAAAGAATTTGAAACTCAGGTTATATTTAAATTGATTAAAATTTAAAGGTGAATGTGTGCTGCGGCATGCATTTCATGTTTCTCAAAGGTGATTTGGATTTATTGTTAATTTTGAGGATGATGTATCAAATTGAATTGTTTGTAATTTTATTCATATAAATGGACAAAAATCTGTAGACACCATATAAATGGAAAAAAATTTAGAGACCAACTTTGAAGTCTCTTGTACAAGAATCAATCATAGTTGTGAGTTGTGACAACTCAAAAGCTTTTATTGACAACTTTAAATGCTGGATTACTAGCTCATGAAATTTGATTGTGATTAACCCTCTTACAAGGGACGTGGTGGTGATTTTTTCAAGAACTAATTTGATCCATTTAGGTGTTAAGTGTGTCCAATATTATGGAATATTTTCTTAGATGTATATAACACAACGCTTCAAGTGTTTTTATCATACGCCCAACACTCTAAAAGCATTTTGTTTGTACAAAATGTATATAAAATTGATACATATTTTAATATGTATTAGAAACATTCAATCATGATAAAAAATATATTAGTCGACCTAAGGCCTCTAAGACTCAAAGAAATTACAAGTCTAGACAAATAAAAAATGAAAGTAAAGCGAAAAAAATTAGTAGGGTAAATTAATGGTATATGATATTGGGTTTAATGTCATCACATTGTCTTTTATCTATGGTAAAAGAAAGCAAAAAAAAGCTTTCACATATATGTACACAATTAATCCGTATTTAAATATGTCCAACGCTTTAAACCATATTTTCAACGAGCCTAAAAAATGTGTCAGAAAAACACCTCGAAGTATTGGATAACCTTAAAATCATGTGTAGACATACACCAGAAAATTGCCCTTGATAAGATGTTGGATGTGCCTAACAAAATACCTTGAACTTAAAAGTGCTGGATCACATTAACCTTCCACTTATGAATTGTAACACGAAGTGGTATCAAAATCAGTGGGTAGAAAAACTGGTTGATTAATTGGGTGGGAGGGAAGTGAATGAGACAGGATGAGTGGCTATGAAGGAAGGAGCATTGGTGACTTCAAACTGGATGGGGCGGCCATGGAAGACTCATTTCTCAACTCTGACACTCACACTAAGTGGATGGACGGTTCCTCATATCTCATTTTATTCTTTTATTTAACCTCCTTCTTGCCCCCCTCATTTTTAATCATTTCCGATCCCCGCCTACCCCAGCTTTCTTTCCTCTTTCTGCTTCATCAATGATGATCACTTCATCGCTTATGTTCCGAAAATCTTACCTATTTACAAAATATATTTATTTAATTTAATTAGATTTAGGATATTCATTAAGTTAATCAAAATTACATGATATTACTAAAAAAACTCTGTCTACCTACTTTTGTTTTCTCGCTCCCTTCCTTCCTTATTTGTTTATTATTGAGGAAAATTGATAAAAAAATATAAAAATACCTTATATAAGAACAAATATGCTTCCCAAATAGGTTCGACACTTTGCAATGGAGGGAGTAATAATCATATAAAATATAGTACCATCATTTCAGTCTTTACATTAAATTCACTCTCTTTAGATTTATATTTTTATTATCACATTTTCATTTTATTAGATGCGTCATTCAGAATATAGAAATTTTGACTTTCATTTCTAAATTTTTTATTATTAAAATATATATTTTGAATAATTTAAATCTCATTACAATAACGATTTGGGAACTTTTGTAGTGTTACCTGGGTTTTGCACTCCCTTTCAAATCATATAACACGAGAATTTTACTATATAAAATTATAAATAAGTGCACAAATATAATTAAATTATTGGAGCTCAAATCAGATAATCTAAAATTACAATAAATCTAAACAAAGTAAATCCAATGTTTTATATAATAAAAGCAAACCCATTTTTATGATTAAGAAAATTAAAATTGGAGTTTTTAGAGAAAAGTCAAATTTATACAAGTCTATGCATGCGCACCAATTAAGTTACCAACTTATTACAATGTGTTGGATTCTGACCTAAAACCTCAGATGTGTTGTATTAATGCCATTTACGATACCTCATTGTCATAAATAAAATCCAAGTATTGTATCATATATATCACCTTTTTTGTCAATTGTATATTTTATCGAGTTACTTTATGTTGTTTTGAGATCGATTTACCGTTGTTATTAAACCTACTTCTTTAGAGGATTTTATTCCGCTTATCTTTATACTAGTATAAATTAATTTAATTGGTCTTACATCAAGGGTCTTGTAACCCAGTGGTATGATATCTCCCTTTTTAAGTGGGAGGTTGCGGGTTCATTCCCGCTTGTAACCTCAAGCCGTTAGTGCTTGCCCTTTTGAATAAAAAAATTTAATTGGTCTTACCATACAAAAAGGACTTCATTGTCTGAATAGATGTTTTTGTGATAACTTTTATTTTCCAACCTTAAAACAGGGAAATATTACTAAAAATCGATCTAAAACCATTTTAATCATAATTTGCTCTCTCACACGCGCACGAGCACGTGAATTGAAGTACAATTATTTGTGAATGATTTATATCTAAAGCTTGTACGTTTGAGGTGGGGTTTAGCTATGATCATGGGAAACCGCATGCAAATTTAATACTCCCTCCGTTCCTAAATATAGGACCTAGATAGAAAGTTTATTTTGTTCCTAAATATAAGACCTAGATACATTTTTAGTCACATTTTTTCCTAAATTAGCCCTCCCCCTCCCCCTCCTCCTCCTCCACCCCCCCCCCCCCCAGCACCTTCGTAACTATCGCCAAGCTATTACTCACAAACCCTATTACTCATGAAGAGGGGTATTATTGGAAAGAAACTAACTTAATTGTCTTCCTTAATCTCCCCAAAAAAAGTCATCTAGGTCCTATATTTAGGAACGGAGGGAGTATTTGAACAAGATAAGCCCAAGTATATTCATACAGCAATATCAATTTCTACCTAAACTGAATTTATGTACGCGGAATTCTCAACAAAATTCCTCTGTTTCAGTATCATTTCCGAAACATTCAACTTGGTCAGGTGTACGTTAAAACACATACATGGTGTGTGTTGGAATACCAAGAGAGAATGATAGTTATGGGAGGAACATGGGAGGATAAATTATGAATTGGCCACCAGTACTACTAGTCATACTTATTTCTCGTTCTTCAGTCTTGCCCTTTTTCAGAGAGCACAAACAGTCACTTGCACACTCCTCCTTATAATTCCCTAAACAAATCATGTTCACTCCCTATGTGGTATTTGTCGGTTCCCACTTCTTAACCCCATTAAACAATTTCTAATGAAACTTTAGCAGACCTTCCACTATAACTTGTCCTACCCTCACACACTCATCCACATGACCACATATATATACCCTACCTAAGGCCTTTTCTTTTTGCATGTACTCTCATTGCCAAACTCAGCTAATTAGCCTCTTTCTTTTTGTCCAAAGCAACTATATAGAGCTTCTGTTTCCCCCTATTTTCTCCAACTCAGTGCGCCACTTTGTTTTATTAGACTCTTTCCAATTTCCATCTTGTTCACAGTGAGAGATAGTCTGTTGTCATCAGTTTTTCTAACTCCTAGCAAGTGGAAACGCCACAAGCTAACAGTTAACGCATTATTTCCCTCTTTCCTTGGACCAATTCTACTTAAAAAATGCTCAACATGAAGCATTCCCATGTCACACTCCTAGCATTCTGTGTATTTTTACTTATTATATTTCTTTGTGCCCAAGCTAGACATCATTCTCACTCCAAACACTGGCATTCTCATTCTCATTCTCATAAATCATCTGGAATTTCTATCCCTCCTGCTTCAGCACCATCCTATTCTACCGCTCCTCCTTATGATTATGATGCTCCTAGTCCTAGTCCTAGCCCTTCATCTAATGACTCTGGTATTTTTGATGTGAGAAAATTTGGGGCCATTGGAGATGGAATATCTGATGATACAGATGCATTCAAGATGGCATGGGACACTGCTTGCCAAAGTGATCTCCCAGAAAATGTCATCCTCGTTCCCAGTGGCTTCTCCTTCATGATTCAATCTACTATATTCACTGGTCCTTGTCAAGGTGGCATGGTCTTAAAGGTAGCAGTGTACCCACTTTGTAGTGTACAAATATTCTTTGAACATGTGAGGGTGAAATGAATCTCACTAATTATATTTTTTTTTTTGTTGAACATGATGAAGGTTGATGGATCTGTCATGCCACCGGATGGACCAGACTTGTGGCCAAAGAACATCAGTAGAAGACAATGGTTGGTATTTTACAGAATCGAAGGCATGTCACTGGAAGGATTTGGTTTAATTGATGGCAGAGGACAAAAATGGTGGGACCTCCCCTGTAAGCCTCATAAGGTAATCTTGGTCGTCAATCTAAAAATACATGAAAAGACATTGCAACAAACTTAGCAAAATAATGGAACAGTTGCTTATAACTATGATCAAATATTGTACTGCAGGGACCTCATGGATCTACATTGCCTGGACCTTGTGATAGCCCAATTGTACGTTCTTCCAATCTCTTTTCTCTACTCACATGCATCTTGTACTTTCATAATTCATACATATATTATATTCTTTATGATTGAATATTGTGTTGTTCATAAATGTGATGCAGGCTATAAGGTTTTTCATGTGTTCCAACATAACTGTGCGAGGACTTGGGATCAAGGATAGCCCCCAGTTCCATTTCAGATTTGATGGCTGCAAAAACGTTGAGGTAGAATCAATCTATATAACAGCTCCACCACTAAGTCCCAATACTGACGGAATCCACATAGAGAATACCAACAACGTCAAGATATACAACTCTCTTATTTCTAATGGTTAGTTACAAACCCAAATTCTCACTAACCTTGTCAGTAACACCACCAACAGCTTTTTAACTCGCTCATTTTCCCCCCACCAGGTGATGACTGTGTGTCCATAGGAGCTGGTAGCTATGATGTTGATATAAAGAACATCACATGTGGACCTGGTCATGGCATTAGGTGATTAACTTGTTACCTTTCACGTCTTTATTACTTAATTTCTACTATTTCATAATTCTCAAGCTAATTAATGGTTAAATTTTCAGCATTGGTAGCCTGGGGAATCACAACTCCAAAGCTTGTGTTTCAAACATAACAGTTAGAGACTCGGTGATAAAAATGACAGCTAATGGGGTGAGAATAAAGACATGGCAAGGTGGATCAGGATCAGTATCAGGAGTGAGCTTTAGTAACATTCACATGGACAGTGTAAGGAACCCCATAATAATAGACCAATATTACTGCCTTGCCAAGGAATGCACAAACCAGACGTCAGCAGTGTTTGTGTCAAACATAGAATACACCAACATTAAGGGAACTTATGACATAAGAAGCCCACCTATGCACTTTGCCTGCAGTGATTCTGTGCCATGTACCAACTTGACGCTCTCAGATGTTGAGCTTCTTCCTGCTGAGGGAGATGTGGTTTTGGATCCTTACTGTTGGAATGCTTATGGAAATCTTCAGACACTAACAATCCCACCAATGTCTTGCTTGCTGGATGGAATTCCCCAGTCTGTACAAGGCAGTGAATTAAGTCATTGCTAATAAGTCCCATAATTCAGCTAGACATATCCAGTTAAGAACATGTGTGTGATTTGACGTTGTATATAATAAATATTTCTGGGACGCTCATGTTCATGTAGCATGATCGTGAAGCTTGTGTCGTGATTGTTGAGGAGGAGTTGTGTTTTTGATGCTCCTCCCTGATTGTGTACTTTGTATCTCACAATTATCCAGGGTTTGAATTGTAACTTGTAATTCAGTCCAAAAAAATGTGACTTGCAATTTGGGCTTGTTCATATCTTACTTATGAAACTGATTTTATCTGTCACTATTACAATTGTATTTTTTTAAATTGTTGTATGTGGGGATAACATAATGTTGCGGAACAACGTGCACTTAAAGATTAATATAATTCCTATAATTAGAAGACAATTTGGTTTTGGAGCGTTCTGTTTAGAAAATAGCTAGTACTTCCACATGTTTTAAATATAAAACATACTCCCTCTGGTCCCTAATGTAGGAGCCCAAAATTTGAATGGTTTTGGTCCCTAATGTAAGAGCTCACCCCATATTCTCTCCTCATTTAATGCATTTTTTCCTACTTTACCCCTAACTCTCTTTCATATTTATTAATGCTTATGTATTTCTCTCTCTTAAAAGTACCATAATAAATATGGGCAATTTTGGAAAAGAAGCATTAACTCCAGACACCCAACTAACATTCACATGTTTTCTTAAGAAGCGTTTTTTTGACGGTTAGCTCTTACATTAGGGACCGGAGGGAGTATTAAACTAATTAAATTAAATTGAAAATATTAGTTTAATTAAATGGCTAAAATCATGTCATATATATTAACATTATTGAATCCTAACAATTAATCTAATTAAATTTATCATGCCTTTCATCTCTTGCTTATTAATTATTGAGTATCATTCATACGGTAGCTTGTGGTGGGAACTTTGGAACAATAAAAAAGAAGTCCTATATTTAGAATCAATCACATAAGTACAAGTTAAGGCAATATATAAATTAATTCTTGATTATGGTAAGCACTGATGAAGAAATGAAGAGCATGTTCTAATTAAAATGTACTGTGCTGTGTGATTGCAAATAATTGATTACATCACTATAGCCCCAAGATCATTAGGTCATCACTAACCGTTTTTCTCATCATTTTTTTTTTCATTTTTAAGGGCTATATAAGATGCAACATTGAAATTGAGTTATTTAAATATATATGTTATATGGCCCACAGTTTTAACAAAACTAAACTCAAACTACAACCAGCCACATATATTTAATCTGTCCTGAAAAGATTATGAAAATTCAGATTGTTAGAATCATCAGAAAGTTGCAAGATTTCATTATTTTCCTTGGCATGCGTGTGAGTCTTCAAAGATTATGAGATGATGATGATGATATAAACTACTCCCTCCGGTCCTAAATATAGGACCTAGATGACTTTTCTGAAAAATCTTAAAAAAAGCAAAAAATAAGTTAATTATAAATTGATTTACCTAATTTTTTCTCTTAAACTAGTTTATTTTACCTATAAGCTAATGGATAATCTAAAAAGATATCAAATATGTCATGATTTAATAACCTATTTCGCAACCTTAATCTTTCCAAAAAAAAGTTATCTAGGTCTTATATTTAGGACCGGAGGTAGTATAATATATTGATGTAGTAAATAAAAAAGGACGGGAAACAAGAAACAGTAAGGACGATAATACATATAATAATGAGAGGAGAGATGAGAGTTAAGAAATTTGGTGGCTGAGAGCGAGGGAGGCGATGAAGCTAAGTGGAAGGAAGAATAATTGTTAATTTGGGGTTTGCACTCGCAAGTGGCCACTCTTAGATGATGGATCAGACTGTGTGCATATGTAAAAATAAAATAAGACTCCAAATATGTGTCACATTTCATCACCTCGATCACATCCCTCGCCATCATAAAGTATCACTCCAAATGCTAACCCACCAGTCATGCCTTTTCTTTCCAAATGATCGATATATATGTGTATATGCACATATGCATATATATTTATATATGTATATATATGTTTAACCATGCATGCATGTTACATTTAATATGGGTAGTTATTACTTGATTCCTTAAACGAATTAATTAAGGAGATCAACTTTGGAGGGAAGTGGTGAGTGAGAAAAAGCAAAAGGAGGGCAGGCGCGCGTGTACGTAGCGCCCATATATATATACTGCTATATGGTTAATGGAAGAATGTCGCATGAAGAATGATGGGTGATAGATGGAAAAGAGTGTCCAGACTTGACGATAAAGAGACAAGGGAATCTATCTATATAGGCCACTAAATGCCATCTCATTTATCCACTACCCAATATTAATTCTTCTTCCCTTTAATATTATTCCTCATCATAAAATAACATGTAAAGCTTGCAATTTGCACTTTCTTTATCCATGCATTACCTACGATGCTTCCAGTCATCGGCCGGTTGTTCCTAATCTTGAGCATAAAAACAAGACCAACCAACACAGATGGCTTGTCCACCATTCATCAGCTTTGCTATATTTATAAAATGGCTTGCTTTTTCGCCTCTTCATCATGTACTTCTGTTCTGCTTTTTCTTCCCTCCTCACTTCTCAAAATCAGACTCTGGATCATCTTTATGCACGCCGGACCACTTATTTGCCCTAGCTACCGCCTATTTCAAAAATTTCTATTAAATAATTCGTTATATATCCAGAAATACTTTTCTTCAATCGCATCATTCTTTAACTTTCGTTTTTCAAAATTTGTGGCGTAAAAGCTGACTGCTAAAGGCCTTAGCATTGTGTGTTATTATATTTATAACCTGTGGTAACTCTGAATGAAGACTATATTATTGAACCTTGATCAGTTTCATCATACGTGAAAATTTGACCATTTTCATTAGCACTAACTCTTGTAATATATTGCATGTTTTAGTTATACACGGTCACTATTACGTGCGGTAACGATAGTATATGAGGCCATCAAGTTAGAAATTATTCTTACTAGCTAGAATGATGGTGATTAAAAAAATACGTATGAAGAATTGCAGATATTGTGTTGAATTATACACACACTCACGTGAAAATAGAAAATAGAATTATTTTTAGTAACATTTTTCTATGAGAAAAAGAAGACGTGAATGAAACAGGTATAGTTGAAAGGAGTTGGCAGCCCCTGAAATAAATTAAATTATTCTGCAGATTCATACGTTAAATTTGTGTTTCTTAAACCAAATTCACATAAAATTTCAAATACGAAAGTCTGCTCTTTCTTCAAAGAAAAAATGGATGAGTCTTAATGTCATTGAAAGTTTTTTGAAAATTTAAACCATTAAAACTATATTTGGATGATAGAAGTCTCATCAATAAAATAAATTCACTAGAGAACACTAAAAAAAATAGCCTGCTAGTCGCATTTGAAAATGGGGAAAATTGTGAAGTATGTCGCCTAAGAAAGAGTTTTTTCCCGTATGAATGCATACGCGAAAAATCGAATCGTAGCAAACTTTTGTCGCGTATCATACGCGACATAATTTTAATATTATAAATTCATGCCGCGCCTAACCCATGCGCGACATAATGTGAAGTGAAAATTAAAAAAAAAACTTGCAGCTTGTCGAGGAAGAAGCTTCCTCGGCAAACTGTAGGTTTAAAAAAATAAAAAATAGGAGATAATAATTAGGAAGAAGGAAAGAGAGCGTTTGAGTTAGAGGGAGTGGAGGGAAAAATAATTAAAAACTAGTATTATAGTGAAATAAAAGAATTTAAATTATAATGAATGAGAAAAAAACAAAGTATTAAAAAATGACAAAGTGTATACCTTAAATTGTAGAAGATTTTAAACAAAGAACCTGCAAAAAAAGTAAGTATAATTAGTTAAATGAGAAATTAAATATGAAGAATGGAAGTGAAGAGGAAGAAAATAATGGAGTAGAGAAAGAGGAGAAAAGAAAGTGGAGAGAGAGTAGGAAAAAATAGAGAGTGTGGAGGAGAAAATGTGAGAGATGTGAAGTTTATATAGAGAGAAAGTGAGGGGAGAGTGGGGGGGGGGGAAATTTAAATTTTTGCGAGGGAGAAAGTGTGGAGGGTTTGTCGCGTTTGTAGGTGACAACAATATTAAAATGCTTTCCTTTGTCACGTTTGTAGGGTGACAACAATGTTGTCGCGTTTGCATTGTCGCGTTTGGTAAAAAAAAGTGACAATATGTTTCATTTGTCGCGCATGAATCCATACGCCACATATGACCCGCGACTAGCCACCACTTTTCTGGTAGTGGAAGTTCAAATATATAAAACGGTCAGCCTGTATATTCACTCAAAAAGTGTAAAAAATAAATCTCATATATGCCCCAGAAATATTTTATGATTTCTCCATAAGCTAATTTTAGTGCAGTCAATTGCCTCTATTTTGAAATCAGTTTCTGGCTCAATGTAAACGTGAAAGTAGTAAATAATGGAACAGGTCTATGTAGTATCTATTGGTACTTCCACAGCTATGTTGAATTACAGAATATTTTTTCTAGGTGAATAAAGATTTTTTACATTTGCATCTTATCTCCATATAAAGACAATATAAGATGATACTCCCCAAAAAATGAAGAAATATTCTGGTAAAAGAATTAAGAATAATGTCTCTGTAGAAGATGGAGCGGAGTTTGCAAATGGACACGAGACATTTTCGATCTAATTTATTTTTCGTGGAATTTCTTAATCCGAACCTTCTATTTTCCTCTTGATCTCGAAGTCGGTCGTTTCAGCGTATGATCATAATTGGGCCGTTTTATGGGCTTCCTTTAAAAGCTGATCCAATAAAATATCTAAACCCGTATTATTATGCCAAATAATGGGCTGAAATCCCAAAACCTTTTTTTTTATTTCAAAAATCCCAAAACCTATCTACACTATTTATTGACTAGCTAGCCTATATGCATGCACCCTAAGGCCTTAAAATCTCTTTTCATTTATTTCTTTTAATTGAAAGGTTGGTTCAAAGGAAAAAGGCCAAAACAAACATATGACTGAAACTTGAGAAGGACCTTTAGGCTCAAATTATGGAAATCGCATTAGATCTTATAGAGAAATCTGAGATCTCCAATTGTTATTAAAAACCACTTTTTTTTTGGGTCAGGATATTAAAAAACACTTTATCATGATGATTTGTGAATTGAACATATCAATTAACCGCCTTATTTTTGCATTCTTTTGACATGGTTTTTTCCTGCCTGAGATTTTTGCACTGTATTACTAAGTGACATCAGAAGTCACAAACTCACAATACAAGCACGGGCTTTATGATCACTTGAAAATAATACTACTACTAACAAATGACTACATCCGTTATATCAGACCCGTTAATAGCATCCACGTGAATAAAGAATAAACAATATTGCATAGCTATATGAAAACTGTAAATATAGCATTCTACCAACAGCAACTTTAATTAATATTGGTGCTGACAGTGGTTTATGTTTTCTTAAAACATCATCAACCCCTTCCGCATTACCAGCAGTGCCAGCGACACAGACACAAAGCTCTTGGAAGTTGGAACACAAATCTGCTCAACGTCATATCCCGAAATGCAAATGAATGGTTATACAAGTATTTGCTTTATAATCCTTCTCATCTGACAACCAGATACAATATATATTCATGATAGCGCTTTTGTTTTGTGGGTGAAATCAATTAGTGCACTGCAGACTATGTGTGGTTCCTTTTTAAGTTTCATTAGCTATTTGAGACAAACAAGCACGCGTTAAATGCCAACCTATCTTTATTCATTAATTGTGGATTTGAGTTCTTATTAGCTTCATTATTACCACCCTTTTTCTTACCTGTGACTTGGTTTTCACATTATATGACCCATGACCAACAGTGTTAGGCCACTATCAAATGACTGTTCACATTCTCTTCACAACCTCTGGTAGTGGTGCAATCATGCATGGCCACACAGGTCAACTAAAGTGTCAAATCTAAAATAATCGATGACCAGTAAGTCTCAAGTCTAGAATTTCCACAACCTCATCAAGTATGACGATTAGCTAATTTTGTCTTTTTTGGAAGCTGTAGTTGACATCTGATGTTAAGTTCCAAACTTTTGCACTTTTAGCTAAATTGTAGTCAAATGACAGAGATCCTTCGGAATCATTAGACAGAGAGAGGACCTCTTTTACACAAATATGATGAATCAAGTTACCCCACCATAGAACAAAAGACAAACCTCTCCGTTTACTTCTCATGTGAATTATTATGTAGGAGTTTGGGACCTTCATCTCTTGTCTTTCATTCATGTGTGCGGTCACAAAAATTCTGTCAGCATCTTTTCTTTTGAAAAGAGCCTTTTTTGAGTAAACTCTTATTCTGTCACTTGGTGCGGTCTTGTCTTCATGTTTTCAACAATGTAATTGTTGATCATGAGCATGAAGATCCATAATTCTTACCTTCACGCATTCTCATATCTTTCAAGTCCACAATTCACCCACACAACTAGCGAACAACAGTTCACTAGTTTATTATTATGTCCATCTCGCCGAGCACAAAATCCGACTCACAGCTTCTGCTTTTTTTTTTAAAAAAAAAAAAGTCAGATAGTGTGGATATCATCGAACTTATATCATAATAATTTTTAACTAATTGTTTAATTTGAATATCACTATAGATGTTTAATATACTACTTTTAGTACTAAATATAAGAGCTAGTTGATTTTTTTTGGAAAATACTAAGAAAGTAAAATGAACCACTTAATAATAACATATTTTGTATATTAATAAATCATATGTTAGTTTATAAGTAAAAAAACTAGTTTAGAGGAAAAATTTAGAAAAATCAATTTTAATTACCTTATTTAGCTTTCTTAAAATTCTCCAAAAAAATCAACTAAGTCTTATATTTAGGATCAAAGGAGTAATAAGATTTATTTAGCTATACTCTGATTCAAACTACAAACTAGATTAATGGCCAGGTATTATATTTTGATTGTGAAGATTCAAACTCATACTTGAATCTCTCTTACAATTACAACATGATTGTTGTGATGTCCTGAATATCTATTAACTGTTATATATCTTGCATAATACAGTACACCTCAACAGCAACTCTGAGACTCAAACAGCACAGAATCTATAAAATAAACATGTGGTGATATACAATTGCACATATAGAATTACAACAATTAACATATATAAATGTCACAAAGATAGCATTACACATAGTTTACAAATCTCCTAGAGTCTGTTTCATATGGTGAGATCCATATGGAAAAGACTTCACAAGTTACAATCACTCCAAGTAAAAGAACAAACTAAAATGGAAAAGAAGAAGCAGTAAATTAGCCTTCTGAAGCCTCTTATATGTGGTGGATCAAAGGCTGTGAATTATTTAACATCCCTTTTAATGCTTATCCTGCTATTTTGATTCAGGATTGAGAGGGCTTTTCCCCAGATTTGATTGTTTCATTTCTCTGCTCTTTGGACTGTAAGGACCTCTTGCACCTGATCGAGGGCTATACTCAGCTGTAACCTCACCCATGCGAGAGTCAAATGAAACACGTGGACTTTGACGCATTCTCAGATCTTTATTTGGTGTTGGTGTGGAACTTGTTATCTTTGGACTGCTTGTATGCCTAAATTCCCCTCGGCTTCTAGTGATAACTTCATCTAGGATTTCACCTTCACCAATTGCAGTTGCACCTCCACCAAAATCTGATTGCTGTTTGAGACAAGACACAAAAAAAGGAGGAGGAGGATGAATTTTTAGAGTGATATAAGCATAAAATAGGATAGTTATTGAATGAGAATTAAAAGGACATAAATTTGAACGTGGCATATTGGAAGTATTACAGTTGCAAGATTGTATGGTAAAGCAGGTTGCTCCTCGTAAGCTGCTGCATCCAGTTCTTGAAGATGAGCTCCCTTGAAGAATTTGGGTAGGCAATATTGCCTTACTGGAACAAGCAACATGATCATCATAGGAAACATGACCCCAGCAATAGGAACCCATGTTAGTCCAAAACATATCAACAGATAAACAGTTTGGAAAATGGTGAATGTTGCAATTGTCACGAAAGGCACAGTTTCCACAAAAGCAGCATGGTAATCCTCAAGCACCCTGCAACAAGAAGATATTACTGAAGTCACAAACATTGTGATTATGTATTACTATATCTTTATACTTGAATAGTACGTAGGTGTATGTAGATAGGCCTGTATTGTACATACTTGAATCTTCTGCTTGGTGCAGTGAAAAGAAGGAGGATCCTCTCCCAGAACTGGTTACCAGGAAGACTCTCAATAGCCATGAAGGCAAAGTAGCCCCAAAGGACTGAGGTTGGAATCTTCTTGAGAAAAGGCATAGCTGCAACACATCCTCCCACCATTATAGATTGAAGCAAGTTACTTACTCGTTGTTCCTTCACTTCAACGGGCAATAAGTCATCTATTTCTTTCTCAACATCGAACATTGTCTCATCCACTGGGGCATCCATACATCCCATACTTGTGGCAGCTTGGACGGTCGAATCTTTTAATTCTTTTAGCCCTTGTACCTGATCATATAACTTCATATGTTACACATAATGAACTTTTAACAGTTTAGGTAATCTGTTCATTTGATCAAGAACTGTACTTACTCGAGCTGAGGGGTCTTGATAAACTAGAGGTGTCTGCATTTGATGATAGGCTTCTTGCATTTTGCCATATAATTGTCCTAAACTAGCATTCTTCCCTATACTCTCTCGTGCTGTTGAAACTAGTCTGTTACGAAGTAACTGTACCAGGAATTCCAAATTTTAGGGAGGGAACAGGTGTTGTATATAATAAAGTAATAACATCCTTCAAGAAAAAATAAATAATAATAATAATAATAATAATAATAATAATAATAGCAGTAGTAGTAATAGTAATTTTTTTACCTGGTGTTTAAGAGTAGCCAGACTCTTGGTATGCATTGGTGACTGTGGTATGACACCATTTGAGGGAGGTATACCAATAAGGCCACACATCAAAGTCTGGCATCAAGAAAGATGGAAATCAGCATCATAAGACGAATTTCGAGTTAAGATGATATAAAGGAGTATGGAAGACTGGAATGCATACCAGAAACCCCAAAAGGAGCAAGTCGTAATGGTAAGAGGAGGGCTTTCTCAAATTGAACTCTTTCTGCTGGGAAAGCTGAGATGCCACACTATGGTCAAAGTAATAAAGTACAGCAATCATGGTTGCTGGAATAAATGCTCCAATGATGTAGAAAATAGGGACGTGGACCATGTCCTGTCACAACAAATGTTAGAGACTAATAATATGACAATTAGAGAAATTGCTAATACTAATATACATACCTTAATTACAGTCCAATTTTCATAAGCCCCAGGTGACCAAGGATTTGGGCTGAAGAGACGCCTTGGGACACCATGTGGAACATGTCCAGCTGGTAGGTACGAAACACCTGTCCAGACAAGGACCATAAGTGGCACACCATAGTCTGCTATTAGGCTGCGAATCCAACCTGAAAAATCACTCATGTTTATTCTCTTAGAAATCCCGAAAATAACTATATGGTGAATATCTTACAGAATGTACAAAGCACTTACCAGAACCATAACGCCATGACCTAGCCTTTCTGCTTCTTAGCGCAGTGAGGAGAAGGCCAAACGAAAGTACTAAAGCAAACATCCCATTAGCAAACCTCCACGAGGGTATAAACTCTATTGCTTTTGGGTTTTCTCTCTGTGGTATGCGAAACTCATCTACTAGTCCCTGCACTCATTGAATTAGCATCAAAACTGAGATCATAAAGTCATAATATATTAAAAATATATATATTTTTATAAGCAGCTTTACTTTGATAGCTTGCTGCATGAAGAGCATGGCGATGAGCAGGCCAAACAGCTCCCCAGCAATTCGGGTAAACCTGTTGATTATAGAGCAAGCTCCCAAGATGGACATTAAGAACAGTAATAATGCTGTCCAAACGCATACCCTACAGTATTAAAAGGAAAAGCAAAAAAATAAATGATGTTCAGTCACCACCTCATCATAGAAAACATTGTAACAAGAAACAATATAATTGAAAATCTTGTTAAAGGAGGGAAAACAAATCACCATCCACTCCATGCTAGAAACAGATTACGACCCAAATCTGGTCTCTCTTTGGCAAAGTTGAACATGAATGTGTACATGATCACAGTAGGCTCTGCAACTCCTAGAACTAGTAAGGGTTGACCTCCTAATATTGAGTGTATAATGCCACAAACTGAAGTGGATGCCAAGGTCTGAACGGCTGTCAGAACTCCATCTGCATCCAACATGTACTTGTCATCAACTTTCTTTATTTCATAAAATCAGATTTATGCCAAAATAGAAAATAAAAAAGGACCACCATTGAAAAGCAACATAAAGGGTATGATCCTTTCATATGATAATCACATCATGAATCATTTTCCCAGGTAAAAGGAATAAGTAGTGGTCAATACCAGTATTTCGCTCCAATTGTTCACCGAATGAAATGACAGGAATGGCAGAAGCAAAAAATATGTAGGTGGTGGGGGCCAAAATCCTGTAGAGAAAAGCCAAGTGTGATATTTGAATCAGGTACCTAAGATTGAAACTTAATGAGAAATAATAGCATTACAACAATAAGAGAATATACCTTAAGCCTGCTTTGAATCCGCCAGTCCAGTCTTGCTTGTAGCACATTAACCTTCCTCTAAGGTCATTTTTTATTCCTTCAAAAGGTACAAACGTTTCTTCCATGGTTGAGGTCTTGTTGAATGAGCTTCAGAGGATGAGCTGACACTCCAAGGAAATCAATCTGGGTAGTCCCTGAAGAAAGTCAATTACTTTGCTGCCATTGGAATAATCGGTGGTTAGAGAGAAACCGCTAGTTTACATGATGGACTTGTTACTATTTGTTTTTAAGACTAGAGTGGATTAAAAAGTAAGCCTATGAAGGATGGCTGAGAAATAAGAGATGAATCAAAGAAGTCAAAGGTGTTTGAAAGATGCAGTGTGGATTCAATGAACATAATATAAGGGAATGGAGGATTGGATGCTGGGATATACCAAGAAGCTAGGTGTGACAAGAGCAGTATTGATATGAATGATTCTCAAGTGGTTGCACTTAACAATGTGGATGCTGAGGAAGAGTATTTATAAAGGAAGGGAGAAATAAAAAGGCTCTTTCTATGAAGACAGCAAAGCAGTGAATCTCACAGTAGCTTCCTGTTAAAGGTTAAGATAAAATAACTCCAAATATTTGCCGCTTCATTCTTATTCCTTAACCATGAGTCTACGGTTCAATTTGCTTTTCCAAAGAGATCATCTGCCTCACAAATCCTATGGACCCACTAGTTCAATAGTCCATTTTTCATAACATAAAAAAAGATCACCCCAAAAAATGGGACTTTTTTTTTTACAAATGACAACGGCTTTGGTCTATATCAACTCTGTGAAGAAACAGGGTTGGGTGTGTCATGTGTCATGTGTGTATTTTGACCTGTTAGGCTGTGACAACATTATTAAGCAAACCTAAGGATTAATGTATTAATTAGTGAAATTCCGAAACATTTCATTCGGCATCATGTACTAAATAGATTTAGTTCACTTTTTTTTAGGGAGAGATTAAGAAAACAAAAAAGATTAGTTAATTTCCATATATTTGATGTTTTTTTAATTACCTATTAGTTTATTATTTTATAGGTCAAATAAACTAGCTTAAGGGAAAAAATCAGATAAATTAATTTATAAATGACTTGTTTTACTTTCTTAGAATTTTCTAAAAAAGTTAATTGAGTCTGATATTTAAGGCTAGAGCTAAGTATATGACAAAAGTAATGTCAGGGTTAAACTCTTTACAGCCATGTTAATTTGTCCATTTATACGCCATGCATAAAATAGCACCGGGGCTTTGGTGAAGAATTTGATATCATTTGACCACTTAAACATTGTGAGTGAAACTAGTGTGCCACAGTGTATACAAACAATCGCTCCTTTTACCAATTGAAAAGCTACTCGAAAAATATGGGAAATTAAAACAAATTGCCATGAGAGCCATCTTGATTAAATGTCAATCCATTTAGTTGAATATCTCAATTAATATTATCATTTTTGGATCTGGCACATGATTTTGATATCTTGTTGCCATTGCTTGGGACAGAGGAAAAGAGTAGCAGCAGCAAATGAAAACGTAATGGTCACATGCTAATTGTTAGAAATCATGCACCAAAATTAAAAACGGTGAAGAAGTTGATTTGTAAATTTCTGGGAGATTTATTTCTGAAATGTATGTGAGAACAAAACGAAGCTTGAGATTGTGTGCATTAGCAGAGCGGAGGGAGTAGAATAAATAAAAGCTGTAACTCAAAAAGGCCATGTGCTTCCAATATTGACAGCTCACGTATCGATCACCAACGCGTATTCTGCGTCCCAATACGAGCCAGGCTTTGTTACAATAATAATTAATAATGTGCATGGAATAATAATACTATATTAAATTAAATAACCATATGTAATTTGTAACTCGTATATTATATAGCTCCTGTCACATTCTTCCCGCACTTGCTTGCATTCATTTCAACGTTACAGCTTTGTGAGGAAAAAACTCCCTCCAAACATATAAACTCACGTCATCTATATATCATATATGTAACTATCATATCTTAAATACGAGCCAGGCTTACTGGCCAAAAAAAAAATACGAGCCAGGCTTTATTTCAATAATACTACCTCCGGTCCCTAATGTAAGAGCTAGCCGCCAAAAAAACGCTTCTTAAGAAAACATGTGAATGTTAGTTGGATGTCCGGAGTTAATGCTTCTTTTTCAAAATTGCCCATATTTATTATGGTACTTTTAAGAGAGAGAAATACATAAACATTAATAAATATGAAAGAGAGTTAGGGGTAAAGTAGGAAAAAATGTATTAAATGAGAAGAAAATGTGGGGTGAGCTCTTACATTAGGGACCAAAACCATTCAAATTTTGGGTTCTTACATTAGGGACCGGAGGGAGTAATTAGTAATGCTTCATCACCCTTTCCGTTTTTTCCTCCCAGTTTTTCTCCAAACATTAGAAAACTCAAGCTCTTTTTCTTATTTATACGAAGACTTTCAAAACAGAACTCACGCTCTTAATATGAAATACATGTCAACTTGCATAACCCAAACTTGATATGGAGTATTTTATAAAATTGTTATCATTTTTATTACACTATCATGGAAAAAGTAGTAAACAAATCCGACACCATCTTATTTAAGTAGCATATACAGCCACAGTGTAAACCAAAAAATTTGCCTGCAATAAAACAGGAGTTGTTGACTCTTTTAATTTAGTCTTTAATAATATAAGATGTATTAATTACAATTATTTAAGAAATATTTAACTGATTTTATTATACTGAAAAAAGAAGATGACTTATTTATTTGTGACAGATATTAAGTGACCTCGTGTTAATATAAATTAGATAAATTAATTTAAGAAATTGTTTATGATAACAATAAATTAAATTAATACCCAGTATTTAAAATAACACAAGGAGAAATTTAATGCATGTCTCATGAAAAGGACTTAATTAAGTTGAGCGTTCACATAATCCCATAGTTAAATTCATGTTCCATGAAATCGCCTAATTAAACTAAAGAATCAAGAACTTGTTTGATCATAAATTGTTATTGTCAGTCCAAATTAAAAGGTTACAAGCCAAGAATTTAAAATGTTATTATCATCATGTCAAAAGTATTTATCGACTTATTATAAAAGTTACTAGTGGTTAACAATTTAAATTAAACTTTCAATTACTCATAACGTTTGGTTTGACGATAACAACTTATGGCCTGACGATCACAAATTTCTAGTCTGCTTGAGTTTAATTGGGGGATTCCACTTGAACTTAGTATAATTTGAAGGTTTTGTGGAATTTTATCTTGAGATTTATAACTAATTTAATTTCTTCATGAAACAAACCTCTTCACATATCCTTTAATATATATATTGGTTGGAGGAGTATAAAAGAGCATATTCACCCTCAGATGTGTATACAATTAATATTAAATGGTATATTTCGATTTTTGGCTTTTTCACAAAAGTAATAAACTCAATCTCTTTTACATATATATAGCTGGAATTAAATTTTTAAATTAATAAATACTGTAAATTACTCCCTCCGGTCCCTAATACAAGAGCCAAAATTTGAATGGTTTTGGTCCCTAATATAAAAGCTTATCTCACATTCTCTCCTCATTTAATGTGTTTTTTTCCTATTTTGCCTCTAACTCCCTTTCATATTTAGTAATGCTTATGTATTTCTCTCTTTAAAAGTATCATAGTAAATATGGACAATATTGGAAAAGAAGCATTAACTTCAAACACCCCTAACATTCATATGTTTTCTTAATAAGCGTTTTTTTTTTCGCGACTAGCTCTTATATTAGGGACGAGAGGGAGTATTTTACTCGTATAAATTATGTAGATTTCGGACAAACATGTTTAGACCGTATAATTGGGGATTATTAAAAAATTGACAGTAATTCTCCGGGTACGTTAATAAAGTCAAACCCTTGCTGAGTTGACATATCAAAATCGGTGAGGCTGGCCTCCTCGTCCTCGGATTCTAGTATTTTGACCCAATGAATAAATTAATTAATGCAAGAAGAGAGTATAAAAAAAACATATAATAAAATGCACAGATAATTTGTAAATGTACTGTATGATACAAATTCTCGCGGCTAAATGTATATTTGTGATGGTTTCTACTTTCTACAGATTCAAGACGACAGCCTAAATGTTAGTCGCTGACTCGCCGCGATATTTCAGTTGCCTAGTGGGGAAGCATGCAAGCTATGAGAATTTCACCCACCCTCGTTGTTGTCAAACTCGCGAGTTGACTCTCCGTTTTTACGACACTACCTAAACAAAACGTGTCACGAGTCACCTAAATTTTCAGTCTTTGAAAATTCGGTAGAAACTTACGTGTTTACATTGTGAATTCTCCGTTTTTACGTTTCTACCTTACAGAAATTGTGTTAACTTACTATTAAACTCATTTTAATTATTTTAAATTGTCAAAATTCAATGAATTTAAATATGAATTTCATAGAAATTTATCTATTGAGATTAATATAATATGAATATTGATATATTTAAATCTACTATCTGTATTTAAAATAAATTTAAGTCAATTTATTATTATTTTTTTGTATTAATTATTTAATTATATAAAAAAATACATGTTTTTTATAAATGTAAACTCTTACGAGTTTACGATACGAGTCTACCGATCCGAGTTTACCTTATCTCCACGAGTTTACTTAAACTCACGAGTTTGACAACATTGCCCACCCTTGCTATTTTTTTTTTTCGTTTTTTAGAGTGATGAAGTGGAGGTGTTTGAAAAAAAAATATGAAGAGTTCCGCATCGAAAATCTGAAAGATGAATTAATAATATATTATCTTGAGTCGAGTCAAATCGTATTGCCTTAAATTTATGTGATGTAAAAACAAAATCTAATGTGCGCGGGCACACATATATATAGACACACACAACTCACAAGTACAACCATTCCATATCAATATAGGCGTCATATAGCCCATTGATTTGTTATAGTACTCATCCAAAGGGCAGTTTGTTTTACTCAAACTCCTTCGTTAGGCATAAACTAACCCCGAACACTCATAAGTCTCAAATACATCACTTGGTAAGCATCACAGCCACTGCTAGAGTGATACTTTAATAAATTGGGGAATCGTCTCAGCTACTCGCACACAAATGAAAGCGATACTTCAATAAAAACAGGGAAAGAAATTAAAGCTCTGTTCTTATCATTTATACACATACACATACACATACATGTTGAAAAGGGAGTAGAAAAGCTCTTTGCTGATTGGTGATTACATATATAAATTAAAGGGTTTTTCGTTCATGCTTGGGCGCTTTTTAATACAATACATTTATACAAAGAGGCTTTTCTTTGAGTTTTCAAAGTAATGAGGTGGGCTTCGTAATCATTGCTTGTGCTAGACATGGAATCGTAAGTTATTTGTGTGTTTTTATTTAGAGGATTCTTTTTATTTCGGCGGCAAAGTTGTGCTTTTTTTTTGTCAAAGGTGAAGATGTATTTAGTATTTACACATAAGTAATTTTAAGATTTGGGAATTATCTGTACGTTTTGTGTTGTTAATCGTTTGTTTATAGGTCCCTTAATGGAATTTACATTTTTTTTTTTATAAAAAGAGGGGTCGCAAGAAAATCTACAAAAGGATATCTATATGTGTGCGTATGATATGTGATGATGCTATGGTGACAACAATTAGCACTCTCTTCTATCCTAATTATTGACTATTTTGACTTTCTTTTTTTTAAAAAAAAAAGATTACGGATGTAAAACTAATAAATTTAAAATGTCTATAATTGTTTCCCCCAAAACTTATATTCTAATGCATAAACTAATCTACAACTAGCCAATTATAAATGTGTGTCATATGTAATAGTCATTCGGAAGACATTTTTCTGTTGTTTTTTATCTACTCATTGTTATGTATGTGAAAATCAAGAACAACTGAAAATGTTCTAATCGCAGGCCCCGTTTACGTACGCGAGAAATGATCCTGTTGCATTTACGTTGCATTTACATTGTTTATTGCTCAATTGTAATCCTCGTATCGTTCCGAAGTGTGGTCAGTGGTTACATAGTGCCAGCTCGGTTAATAAGCTCGGATCTTCTGTTTTTTTTTTAAAAAAAAACTTTTGATAGTGGTATAAATTATTTATAAATTAAATTTCCTGAATTTTTTCTAAACAAATTTATTTGAATCATAACTACTCTCTCCGGTCCTAAATATAGGACCTAGTTGACTTTTTTAGAAAATCCTAAAAAAGTAAAATAAGTTAATTATAAATTGATGATTTACCTAATTTTTCTCTTAAACTAGTTTATTTTACCTATTACCTAATGGATAATCTAAAAATATATCAAATGTGTCATGATTTAATAGTCTATTTCGCAACCTTAACCTCTAAAAAAAAATCAATTAGGTCTTATATTTAGGACCGGTAGAATTATACAATCTAAATATATATAATCTCAAAAGATTGAAAGCTCGGTTTCCACTATTTGCAACTTTAATATATTTAATAATTTACTTATCTCTATCTGTAGTTTATTCTTTCAGTTTAAAAAAAGTATCTGTAGTTTATTCTCTTTAATATTTCAAAATATTACGGAAACAACAATCATTGCATATATACTATTCGAGTACTTCTGATATTCTTCATACATTTGCAATCATGCATTTCACTCCTAGGGATGGTTGACCCAGCACAAATTAAACAGTAAACAAACTAAGCACCGGTATTATAATAACGCAACCCAATATTAGTACAATAATTAATCAGTATTATTCCAAGCACTTTATTATTATCTTTTTTTTTTTAAAAAAAAAAGAACTCGACCGAGCTGAAGGAATTAAAAAGAAAAACCCCCCGTGGCATTATTGTTCCCACCTAACCAACCAGAGGAAAGCTAAGCGAACTGAAGGAAGGTTCATATGAACCCAGGAAACTTTACTGGCCAGATTAAAGCTACTTTCATCCATTATATCCATTGCGATAGCGTCGAAATGATTTTGTCGAGCATTAAATTTCTTTCATTCTCATTATATAGAAAATTTCTGAGGCAGCTAAAGAACGATCTGTCATTAAAGAGAACCGCACAACCATTCGTTGAGAGTGGTGGGCCCAATTGTGCGTTGGTTTGCGTCTCCCTTTGTGATTACTTTTAAATGTTTTCCCCCACCTAATTATGTTAGTACTATCATACAACAAATTAATTGTTGTTCTAATATCGATTCGTCTATATTATAGTCTCACATACCCCTCACCTTTCTAACCTTAAAATATAACAAAAATTACAACAAAAGTAAAGCACAAGTGGTCATCTTCAAAATAAAGCAACCCACATTAATTTAGTCAAATACCATTAGATTTCTTTTCTCACAAAAAACAAAATGGTTTGATAGATTTAAAGAATTACTCCCTCCGGTCCCTAATGTAAGAGCTAGCCGTCAAAAAAACGCTTCTTAAGAAAACATGTGAATGTTAGTTGGGTGTCTGGAGTTAATGCTTCTTTTCCAAAATTGCCCATATTTATTATGGTACTTTTAAGAGAGAGAAATACATAAGCATTAATAAATATGAAAGAGAATTAGGGGTAAAGTAGGAAAAAATGCATTAAATGAGGAGAGAATATGGGGTGAGCTCTTACATTAGGGACCAAAACCATTCAAATTTTGGGCTCTTACATTAGGGACCGGAGGTAGTACATTCTGGAGTATAATACTAATGTATCGGAGGACTAATAAAGTATGGGCACTGACAACAGGTAATGGGCGGATAACTTTTGATTGCCATTGGCAGCTTCAGTGAAACAAATTTGATGGATGAGGCAGTTTGGTTCTTGCTAAACCAGGCTGGGTGGAATTTTCCTTTAATTAACATAAGTTATACTCCCTCCATTCATAAATATAAGATCACTTTCTTTAATTTGAGTAGATTAAGGAAGTTAGTTGAGTTAGTTATTTATACATAATATTACCAATTTATCCCAACTATATATCTTTATCCCCACTCTTCCTCTTTTGCTTGTTATTGTGGATAAACATTGTAGGGTTAATTTGAGAAAAAGTTGGAAAAGTTAGAAAGTGATCTTATAATTAGGAACAAGTTCAATTTCAAAAGTGATCTTATATTAAGGAATGGAGGGAGTAGTACTTTCCTAATAAAGACTTTGGTGCCCACATTAATCAGCTCATGATTGAAAATCGAATACCCACTGCGCATCTTCTTTACAGAGATGCTACTATGTCTGTTTGCCATAAATCCAAATAATGCCATCTCGAGGGAGAAGTGGTACAAATTCTTTAGTTGCCTCATGCCTGTCCCGTTGACCTGCCTTATGTCTTTTGCTTGGTTTTAATCAAGTTCTTTGATAATAGATTAGTCCATTTGAAGTTTTTCTTAGGATGTATATATGTTGTCACTTCTGACTTCTCACTCTCCGCAAGGAAAGAATGTATAATATAAGGGCAAAAGGGATTTAGCAAAGTGGTGCTTTAATGAGAATGTGGGAAAGTAAAAGGCGGTAAGGTAATCATTTGGATTTGAAATTCTTTGTGGCTTAGAATGCACTCAAAAAAGAAAAGCCAGAAATTAAAAGGAAGAAAAGAAATACCAAAATCATTAGGGGATAAGATGCGAATGACAGACAATAATTCATGGCTAAGGAGAAAGCGCAGACCAAATGGCATTGCTGTTGCTGCCTCGGGATGTCCAATGAATGAATCTTCCAAAGTTATGCTTAGCCTTGTGGGGAATTAGAATGCGCATATCCTCTTGAAAAAACAAAACAAAAAAGGCAGAAAAAAGAAGCTCCATAACTCACTAGTCACTCGGCCCCAAATCCTACACTGGCACGTCTCTCTCTTTTGACCTTCCTTTTAGCTACCCTACAACACAAGGGTCATCCACTTACCCCAATCGAGTATGTAAAATACTAGCTGTTTCATGTCACATTTTAAATGACCTTTCTCAAAAAGCCACTACATTCCAATTTTAATGCACACATGATTACCTGCAAGAGGAAGTTGTCACATGCGCTACAGCCGAAAAACCCGTAAACTGTAGTAGTTAAAACTTGGGATTCTGCTGGATCAGTTTAAAATGGGGACTTAATTAGTGGATAATGGTGATTAGATGCTTAGGTTTGGCACGATTAGGTAAATTGTCTAAAAAGAAAAGGCAGAAGCAAACACACAATACTAGTTTTCAGGGGTTTCATTGTGGAATACTCCCTCCTCCTGATATTAATATAAGAGTCGGCTGTCAAAAAAAATGTTTATTAAGAAAACATGTAAATGTTAGTTGGATGTCTGTAGTTAATACTTCTTTTCTAATACTCCCTCCGGTCTCTAATGTAAAAGCTAGCCGCCAAAAAAAAGCTTCTTAAGAAAACATGTGAATGTTAGTTGGGTGTCTTGATTTAATGCTTCTTTTCCAATAATATTACCCTTATTTATTATGATACTTTTAAGAGAGAGAAATACACAAGCATTAATAAATATGAAAGAGAATTAGGGGTAAAGTAGGAAAAAATGCATTAAATGAGGAGAGAGTTTGAGATGAGCTCTTACATTAGGACCAAAATCATTCAAATTTTGGGCTCTTATATTAGGGACCGGAGGGAGTATTGAAAAAGTACATTAAATGATGAGAGAATGTGAGATGAGCTCTTATATTTTGAACTAAAACCATTCAAATTTTGGCTGTTATAGGGACTGCAGGGAGTAATATAGATAGTGGGACTTGTGCCAAATGCCCAAATTAGAGACTGAAGAATGGTAAGGCATGGCGTCCTATTAGGAGGTGCTGGTCAATCAACGAGCGGATCTATGATCCCGAGTTCCTGACACAACAAATTGCTTTTGTCCTTGCATATACCATAGTCCTGAGTCCTGAAACAAAGTGATGGGGGTTAAAGTGAAGAAATGGAAGAAAGGCGGGGCAATGTACCTGTGTGTATGGATGAATTTAAATTGTGACGGCCACCCCACACAGGCCACACTACACGCACACTGTCAGCTTTCTTCTATTTCTTGTCATACCTCGGAGTCGGATCGCATCAAAATCATAAATACAATCGTGTGACCAATCAAATCGTCAATTTCAGAAAGCACTATTGGTAATTCGTTCACAAAAACGTGGTTTTACAGTGGATTGATTGGAACGCGCGACTGGTGTTACCTTTATAGCGGTGCCGCTTGTGGATAGCTCCAGTGGGACCAAACCTAGCAATAATCAAATGAAAAATTATGCGGCCTAGAATGATGGGCCTCAGCTCTGGGCCGGAAGTGTGGGATATACAAGCCCTCAAGGAAAAGGTAAAATTTGCGGTGAGCGTGGATGGATCCAACTTCCCTGATAAGCACTTTTGCTTAGCAGGGAGCGCTAGTCACAGGGTTTAATCCAGGCCGTTCGTGTATTTTAATCCCAGCCCTCCACTTTTATTTTTTAAAGACATATGGTATATTTTGCATGAAATTTGGAATTTGAAGAGAGGTTTTAAATTTCAAAAAAGTAAACAAATTAGTTTAAAGAATATAACAAATAACAATCCTGAATAAGTTGAGCAATCATAGTTTAGACTACACAATATTAATAAAGTAAGTTTCTTAATCATAGTTTAGGATCTATATTAATTTGTAAGTTAGACAAATTAATATGTAGAAGAATGAATTCTATTACAGATAAAATATACAAATATTCTAGGTTTAGGATTAAAAAAATCACTCTCAAATCATATCCTAAAACCACATCTTACATTTAGGAAAGATAATTGCAAGCTTACATTCCACACATTTTTTTCTGATTTCAGCACAACTATTATCAGGAGTAATTGGAGTCAAATCACTGCCTCAAAAATATTGTATAATCTTTTTCTGCCATTAAGAGAACTAAAATAAAACCTTATTAATAAAAAGAATGAAAAACTCGCAACACCCCATATACAAACAAGGCAATAGGCATCCCTTAATAGGGTCTGATTATCCACCAGACCTGAACATACACGCAGCTGCATTATTCCTAGTACTTGCACAGTTTTGATTCGCACCCCAAACTGACGTAGACAAAGCAATAGGGGGAAATACTTATTAAATCGCAGCTAATGGTCCCCCTTTTTAATCTTCTAGCAAACTACATGTGAAACGACCATCGGAGAGAATCAGCTTCTCTGCCTTTGTCACGGCATCCAGTGGAAGAGGGCTAAAACTTCGAGATGGCCCATAGAAATGAGGAAAGCTGTTTGAACCATCCACAATTTCGTACACTAACCCATCTCCCAGCTGCAACAATGAGTTTCACAATTAATGTTCAGTCACATTGTAGCTGCCATACTAACAAATGTATACAATTTGGTTATAAATATTTTGTTAAGAGATAATCAGCTGGTATTGTCCTTAATTTCTCAACAAGCGTGAGCCAAATCACACTTTGCCTACTGCCTAAGTGGTTTAAAGCAAATATACATAATTTGCGCCCACAATTGGGCGTTTTCATCTTGTAGACTTTACAAAGTCAGAAGCTTCAACTTCTTGGAAATAATAGTAGCCGAACGTACTTGCATGTTTCATTACATGTCACAAAATCATTAAAGTAATTTCAGGCTCATACTCCAAATTATCAGTTTTTCAAAAAAAAAAAAAAAGCATAAGGAACCCCACAAAATTATAAGATTACTTTGACTTTTTTTTAATGTTAAGAAATCAAATAAGACCACTAAATTAAACTCATACAATAACATGTAAATATATTAAAGATTAGAAGTAGAATATTTTTAGAAAAAAATGATAACTATTGATAATTTAAAGCAATTAATTTTGCATTTTTTAATATTTCTACAAAAAAGTTTGATCTTATACTTAATAATCAGCTAAATGCATCAGTCCCAGCGTACAGGAGCAAATAGCCTTCTAGGCAAATACAAACATAGAGGATGTAAATACAAACATTTTTAGCATCAATCTGGAGTAGGTATAGGTCCACTTTGGTGTTTAAAAAGAAGTTTTGCAGAGTTTGCTTAACCTGCACGATGAAGATTTAAATTATTCAATATTCCCACACATTTAAGTACAAAACAAATCAAATTGACACAAACACACATACTTAATCTTTTTAACAAACAAAACACAAACGTGTAAGGAAAGACCTGATCCAGCTTGCTGAGATGGATGAAACCAGAAGTCTTATCAAGATCTCCTCCGAAAACCGACCCATTCTTTTGCAACTCTTCCCACTCTTTCACTGTACTGATTCTGTACACGAAATCGTCAGCCATCTCCGGTGAAATTCCTCCTCTCAATTCACCTCATCCCGTATTATTGACTTGACTTCAATAAATTGGGCTCAGCCTAGTTCACAAAAACCCAAATCTCCGGCCCAAGCCCACTTGTTATTTGATGCACAGTACGGATCGTTGACTATTATAATCTTTGTTTATTGCTGGTCCGAGTGATTATTAGTGAAATAAAAGAAGGGTTAAAGGCAAATGTCCCTGTGTATCAAAAAAAAAACGCAAATGTCCCGGAGTTTTCATTTTCATGGATGAGCGTTGAGCACCTAAAAGTTTGTAATGAGGCAATTATGTCATGAAAGTTTTAAAAATGGGGGCAAACTGCAAAAATCATTAGAGATGTTAATTTTAATGGTTATTTTTTTTATACCAAAATTTTAGGAAGGGTTTGACTCAACTCAATTTAAGGGCAAAACATCTAACTCATGATCTATTGGGGCCTGTCCCTGTAGGCTCTGGGGCATGACTAGCAAGCTCATTCTGACTGTCTACACAGGTAGGCTACTCTCAGCTTTTTAAACTTCGGAAATGTCTCCTCAAACGCTGCGATGGAGACACAACAAGTCACTCCCTAGCTAGGTTATTTTTTATGGATAAAGATAGAGCCGGGAAAACGGGCTAGCCCGCTTTAAACGGGCTAACCCGACCCGACCCACATTAGAAGCGGGCTAGTCCGACCCAACCCGATTCTAATGTGGGTTGAAATATCTTAACCCGACCCGTATATACTAATAGGCGGGCCAGCCCGACCCGACCCGAATTGCAAGCTATATTATTTTTAAGAAATTAAAATTGAACATTAAAATAGTAAAGTAAGCACAAAAATTTTGTTACAACATCATTTACCAACAAAGTAAACGAATAATCTTATTTGTCTATTTTTTTTTAATAAAACTGGATACCACTATATATTACAAGATATAATATGTACAAATTTCAAGTCGCTCGATCAAGATCCACCCATTCAAAGTTAGGTGTTATCTGTCTTGAAAGTCATAAACTGTTTTGAATTTGTTCACATTATAGTTTTGAAATTTATCTGTCTAAATTTTAAAACTATAATGTGAACAAATTTAAAATAGTACTATATGATTTTCAAAGATCCATAACATATGTCATTATTTTCTAATCAGCAAACTATATATTTTTTAATCTCCAACTTTTTCTTTTTTGTTGTTGCCCAACAAAGCAAAAATATCTATAACATATTACAATGTCAAAAGACTTTTTTGCATTTCTTTTTAAATCCCATGTGGGAAACCTCATACATAAGAGCATATATCCATGATCTCGGCAATACTTTCTTCCTCATATGTTTAATATATACTTAAACTCATATATTTACGTTACACACTCCAAAACAAAAATCTGAAACCTCACACACATAAAAAAAAGCCTAAAAATATTGAAATTGAAAACGAAAAGAAAGAAGACGTAAAAAAATGAAAGAAGGAAGATGAGTTTTAGAAGAAAAAACAGATAATTTTCACTACCAAAAAAAGGCAGATATTTTTTTTTAAAAAAGTAAGCGGGCTAGCCCGACAACCCGACGGGCTGGCCCGACTCAACCCGATATAAGCGGGCTAGCAGCCCAACCCGACCCGATATAAGCGGGTTCCAATTTCTTTGGCCCGACCCGCATTTTTTAAGGCGGGTTGGGTTGAACCCGGCGGGCCGGGTTGAAAATTCCCAGCTCTAGATAAAGATCATATTTGCCCCTGATGTTTTAGCCTAGGATCATATTTGCCCCTAAAGTTTTTTTAGGATCAAATGTGCCCCTTAAGTATACAAAATTGATAAACTTACTCTCTTATCCTACATGTCTTGCACACTCATCATCCATGTCACACTTGCTGCCACATAATCATCTTCTCCACCCCACTATTTTCATTTTAACTTCCAACACTTTTCCTCCATATTTTTTTGTCAACCATTTTCCTAGCTCAGCCCTTCGAGCCCTCCTCTCCTGACCCATCCCCTCTGACGACCCACCGCTTCACGACCTCTTCTCCTTCTTCATCATCTTTAATCGTCGGCGGATACCAAGGTCTCCTCAAAGGTAGCACCTTTTCGCCCTCCTCATCTAATTTTTTCTCGTTGTGCAATGGGAATCATGTGGGTATGGACTGGAATATGTTCAATCTGTTAGTGTAGTGGTAAACGAATTTCAAGAAGACCATTGGATATGCATGGACTTTAAGCAGGTAAAGGGTGTGTGTCAGATCTCACGCTGCTTCCAGAAAAATTGAAAAGTGGAGGGGTGGAGAAGATGATTATGTGGTAGCAAGTGTGACATGTATGATGAGGTGTACTGACATGTAGGATATGAGAGCAAGTTTGATCTATTTTGTATACTTAAGGGCACATTTGATC
Organism: Mimosa pudica; assembly: GCA_029929735.1. Lineage (NCBI taxonomy): Eukaryota > Viridiplantae > Streptophyta > Magnoliopsida > Fabales > Fabaceae > Mimosa > Mimosa pudica. Next base: position 17,228,347 of record JAKELP010000013.1, on the reverse strand, counting down.
CCAAAAAAACTTTAGGGGCAAATATGATCTAAAACTTCATGGGCAAATATGATCTTTAACCCTTATTTTTTACTTATATGCGCACATGGCATATATCATTATTATGCTTAAAAAAAAAAAGTAAACATCTATCGTCTCTTCATCCCACATTAAAAAACTCTGTCAATAAAAAAATATCAGTCAAATTAAGACAGGGCAAAATTGACCCACTCAAAAAAGACCCACTTAAAAAACGTTTGTGACGTCCGGGCATAATTACCCGCTAAAACAAACTTATAGGCATATTTGCACCATAACCCATCCCATAAACTGATAATAGAATGTTTTGAATATAAGAGCTGAAATAGAGTGTGCTAGTGTTGAAGGAGGAAAGCAAAATAAGAATGGGTACGATCGCGAGAATGCCGCTGCGTAATTATAGGCCTTTGAAAGGGGTTGAAGTTGAATTTGGTTTTACAGGTTCCTCTTGCTTCTCACTCCACAACTATTCTGCTCATTCTCAATTCTGTTTCTCTCCTCGTAAGCCCAGTGTGGTTCTAACCCCTAAACGAAATGCTTCTGCTCTTCCCAAAATCATGGCCCACAATTCTCTCGGTACGGATGAACACTCCACGCTTTTTATCATTATTTTAAGATTAGTGTTCTCTGCTGCTAACACTTGGCGATGTGATGTGACAGGTTATTTTCCCGATTCCAACTTTTACAAAGTGGAAGCTATTCTCAGGTTTCAAGCTTTCTCTTTTATTGCTATAGGCGTATTAAACTGTGTTTGTGGAGTTACTATTTGACCTTATCTTTGTGGTTTATCTAATAGGCCTTGGCGAATCCCTCAAGTGTCTTCGGTAAGGCCTAACCTTTACCACTGTTCCAACTCTTCTTTTGTTCTTTCTCTCTTTTCAACTCTTCAAAACTTTTCTTTTTTTCTCTGTTTGCTCTAGCTGGAAATCGATCAGTAGTATTTTATTTTATTTTTTTGTTACAGATCCGTAGTATTTTATTACTATTATTACTAGTACTACTCTCTATACTGGCGTTACTTTTTGTTTGGACAAAAAGACTTTTGTTACATTAACACCCCCACCCCAAAAAATTTGCCCAACAAAATTGTAGTATAAGAGGAGTAATTCCTAGGACAAAGTTTGACTTTTGCTCTGTTCAGGTTATCTTACCATGCTCTTAGCCATTCTGTTTTATTATAGTGTTTAATGACATTTTTTACTCCACTGTATTGGTTAGAAACTTAGAATCCCGTAGTTGTTGAAAGCTCAAGATTACCTGTTCCTGCTAAAATACTAAGGTGCACCCCCACACAAACACATTGACTCGATCATGAATTGATTATCATTGAGAAATTCGTGGTTCCTTAGTGATCACGTGCCTTTGTTTCAACTTAAGATCATTGTCCTGCTTCTTATAATGCTAGTAGATAGCAGCTGGGAGTTGAAACTACCCATAGGATGAATGTCATTTCTCGCTTGGTGCCTATGGAATGAAGTCTTGTCTTTTAGTGTTGTTCTTCATGCTCAGACAATTGGTTTAGTCAATATATGCTCCTTACATAGGATTTGGACCGAGTGCTAATAAATATCTTGATGACTATTGACTAAGGTTAGTAATACCTTTTATTTTCCTTCAATTGAAGGCTTTGTTGAAAATGGGAATCCTTGGAGTCACAGTATCTGATGTTAAGGGATTTGGTGCTCAAGGTGGTTCAAAAGAAAGGCACGGAGGTAATATCAAATCTGTCCCGAATTGAAAACACATTCTCATGCATTAATTGCAACCCCTTCTTTTATACCCACCTCATTGACTAGGTAAACCAAGTTTAATTGTCAAAGAGTTACTGATGATTTAATTAGTTTATCCCTGTATCCAACACACACACACACACACAGTTTTTTTATAAATTAACCAAAACAAACAATGAAACACCTTGAGAGTTGCCAGCAAATCACTCTTACTTGCAGAATTTATCTATGGCTGAATCGATGCTTATATGCTCACTGCTCACTGCTCACTGCTCACTGCTCACCTACACACACATACACATGCATCAATATTCTTTGTTTACATTTGTTGATTTCTGCACAGGTTCTGAATTTTATGAGGATAATTTTGTTGCCAAGGTTAAGATGGAAATAGTGGTGAGCAAGGACCAGGTATGTGCAACTTTTATCAATCAAGCACGTGTCTCATTAAATATGATTGATTTTGTGAAGACTGAGTCAAAATGGAAGAGTTACCATTTGTATTTATTCACTCTAAATAAGCATCTAATTTGCAAATTTTCTGAGTCTGCACCTTGCGGCAGGAAAAAGAAATTGTGATAGTAAAGTTGTGTTATAAGTTTTGATGAAAAGTTATTTGGCTTTTGGTGTTCACTGAGAAATAATCTTTTGATGTTTCACGATATATATATGTTGCTGTGATCTGGGTTGAAGAAATTTTGTATTATAATAAGATTGAAAGTCATTGAAGATAATTATCTATCGTTGATCAGAAAACATACATTTCTGTAGGTTGAAGCAGTAGTAGACAAGATTATTGAGGTGGCAAGGACTGGGGAGATCGGTGATGGCAAAATATTCTGTAAGGCTTCAACACACCTTCCCCCTGCAATCATCAGATCTGCACATTTAAGAATACTTAAAATCTAAGCAACTTTGCCTGATGCACATTCCCTGTGAACTGGGAGAATTTGAAGATGAAAAAACCAATATTTTAAAAGAAAACTTAGAATTCAGCTAGCTAGTAACTTTAATTTTAGTAGCCTGCAGCTGTGATCATATTCCAAGTCTAATAGAAGCATTGATTGTGCAGTGATACCAGTGGCGGATGTTATAAGAGTTCGTACAGGTAACATTTTTGTTATTAATGAACTTTTCAAAATGCAATTTATAACTTGTGAAGTCAACTTTGGTATTTGGTACTGGAGCTTTCAGGTGAGCGTGGGGATAAGGCTGAGAGGATGTCTGGCGGACGAGCTGACATGTTTTCCACTGCATGATTTGGCAATGGAAGTGGATACTCTTTCAGAGGTGAAAAACTGAGATGTAATCTGTTATTTTTCTTCTGTATCTTGGTCTGAAAGATAAATAAAAAGTTGGTAATCCGTAAACTAACTGACTTGTTATGTTGTGAAAACATTTGTGCGGCAATTGTTATCCACTCATGATGGATGATGATAATTCGCGCCTTCCTGGATATTTTTCGTGGACATCATATAAATCAAGGCTATAAGCCCGGCAGGTTATAACGGCCACAAGGCACAAGCCGTAATGCAAACCCAATTACCCAATCCTATTCTTTGCCCCCTTTGTTGGGCCAAATTCAAACGTTTTTCCCATCCAATTAAAAACTTTTCTAAAGGTATTACATTCATATAGAATTAAAATCGCAGGTGTTTGCGTAACCGGTCATGAGATATTGAGATGTCTTTTATATCTCTGGCAAAAAAGAGAGAGAGATGTCTTTTATCAACCCCTTTATATGAAATGCTCTATTGTTATCCATGTAAAAATGTAAATCTCCACTCAACTTATAAGAACATTCCTCAAAAAACTCATTGTGTATTATTGAAGTTTTCTTATAAATAATTTGTAAGAGAGGAAGGAAAAATATAGGTCTTTAATGACTGTATTTAAGCCGACAATTTAACCATGCAAGACTTTTATTATGGACCACAGCCGATCTTTTGCACAGGCAATAATTTTTTTTGTGAATTTTATGTATGAGAAAACACCTTTTTTATTTAGTGATATTTTATCTATTACATACACAAATAAATTAGTTAAGACAGGTCATAAATTTCAGAATGAGATTCATATTTTTAGTCAGGGACAACCTTTCGTCATTTGAGACCGTGAATGACAGATAAATTGTGTTTTTTCCTTAGAAAAGATAACAGGGGAAGTAGTCCAGATTTTTGGGCCCTCATACTCAATTTCTCTCCCTCCTTCCTCCAAGGTTAGTTTTTCTCCTCCAAGCTTCTCTTCTTTCTCCGATTCCAACATTAATTTACGATTTTGCCCTATCTCTCTCGATCTTGAATTTTAAATCACGATTCGTTGATCCACATTATAGCTATCCCCATTATAGATTGCATTGCTCTTCTTATGGATGTCAAGATTCAGTTTTGAACTGATCTATGTGTTAATCTAGAATTTTTGAATGCAGAATAATAATCATAATAGTTGAAAAATGGGGCTTGCCTTCGCAAAGCTATTCAGCCAGCTTTTTTCGAAGCAAGAGATGCGTATTCTCATGGTGGGCCTCGATGCTGCCGGTAAGACCACCATTCTGTACAAGCTCAAGCTCGGTGAGATCGTCACCACCATTCCCACCATCGGTATGCATGCTGTCTCAATCACTATTTATATCAATTCATGCCTAAACAAACAAACGTTGTTTATGCAATTATTTATTTATTTATTTATTTATGGTATATATCATTTGGTGTAGGGTTTAACGTGGAAACTGTGGAATATAAAAACATCAGCTTTACTGTGTGGGATGTGGGGGGCCAGGACAAGGTACTTTTTCCCTCCATCACCTTCCTTTGTGAATTAAATGATTGGTCTTGTAGGAAGGATGAATTGCTTTTACTGATTTTGTATTAAGATCGTTGGATAAATGGCTTGAATAATACTCCTACTCATTATGTTTTGACTTGTGGTGTTTATGATTATGCTATGCTCCTTATACATCCTGTATGGATCTTACGCTCATTGGTTCACTTTACTCTCATTTTATGTGTGTTGTGTGGCTGCGTGCATTCATATTCATTCAGTCCTTTACTAACGCTATGTTTTTTTCTTGATTTATTCTTTGGTGCAATTGTAATTTTAATAGTTAAGTGATCAATAACGTGGTTTTCCCTCTAGATTCGGCCTTTGTGGAGACATTACTTCCAAAATACACAAGGACTCATCTTTGTGGTTGACAGCAATGATAGGGACCGTGTGGTTGAAGCTAGAGATGAGCTGCACAGGATGTTGAATGAGGTAATAAAAACATATTTAACGATTGAGGGATACTTTGTTTGCATTTCTTTTTAGCTTATTTTGATAAGATGACTGGTTAACCCGTTTGGATTAGCATATCAAAATAAGCTGAAAAGAAACTTTCCAACAAAACTCTCATGTCTAGCTGAAGAGTATCCTGATTCCCTCCCTAGCTAGAATCTATAGTCCTTTTGGGATGATCATATTCTTTCCCTGGCAGGATGAGCTGAGGAACGCTGTGCTACTAGTTTTTGCAAACAAGCAAGATCTTCCAAATGCTATGAATGCTGCTGAGATAACTGATAAGCTTGGTCTGCATTCTCTCCGTCAGCGTCACTGGTAAAGTTAAACTTTTTATTAGTATTATCTCCCCTTAATGTCCTTTCTCCCTGCACCCCTCATTTCTTTTCTTCCCACTCTCATCTCCGTGCTCTGCCCAAATACAGGTATATTCAGAGCACATGTGCCACATCCGGTGAAGGGCTTTATGAAGGACTTGACTGGCTATCCAACAACATTGCAAACAAGGTTGTTACGTCATGACTATACTGACAAAACTATAGCAACAGATTCAGCATTTTATAAAGCATCTTGATGACATTTACATGTAGATCATAATGTAATATTTTTCCCGGTATTGCAGGCATAGAGATATCAAGTTTTGGGTGGCAAGAAGTTGAGTGTGGTCGGCATGTAATTGAGCATTTGATTTTTGTTTCCTCTATTAGTGTTCACTGATTCTGGTATGTAACGATTTTTCGTGGTAATAGAACAGCAGCCTATTTTCTTTCCTTTCAGAGCTGGGCTTCATCTGGAAATATGAAAAATGATGGAAGGATTTTGGTCTAGAAAAAAATCTCCCCAGGAAGGCCCGAAAATTCCTTATATATGTAGACAGAAATGAATATAGAAATTTGCAGTTTATTTGTTTTCACCCCAATCATCACAAAATAAGGCTTCTTTCTTTCTTATATTACATCTCATCAACCCATGACCTCAAAATGGCATGTAGTTTTCTTCAAGATCTCTGTTGCGTCATCATCGTGGTCATCAGTTCATCATAATCATGCACTGCTTATATCTCATATAAAAACATGCTGTCTTATCTATAATAAAAAAGTTGGTCAACTTAGACAAGTGGACAAATGTATTGTGTGTGCAAATGAGGAGCAAGAAGATATATTTTCTGTGCGCCATTGAGATTAGTAGGAATTTCATAATAATTAAGTACGCTGGATTTCGTAGAAGACGCGACATTCTTCCCTAACCTTGCGACATAATAACGACTGATATGTTTGGAATTGGAATACAAACATCTAACCCAGTTTTGGTTCGCTTGGAAAGTTGGTCTCTAATTGTATTTATACCACACGTACACGTATGGTCAAACGTCATGTCATAATTTTATTTCACTCGTCCCTGTTTCATCGTTTGCGGTTAATCATTTTCTTAGTTGCCGTCATGTAAGACGTCAGTGGACACTGATTAATTTTTGAATGGAAATCAAACTGTTTTGAGAAAGTGTAAGTAGGCAGAACCGCAGAACTGCTGAAGTCAACAGTAGAAACTCGCGCAGGGTCCACCACATAATTACGTTCTCTTCTTGAAGCGTTTTTTTTTATTAGGTGTAGTAATTCTAGTAGCTGACTTTTTTTATCAGCTTTCTAACAGCTGACTTTAAGAACGTGGTTTTCTTAAATTCTCAATGACTTGTATTCATTAAAATGGTGCTTTCATTGAGAAGTCCAAGGCCCTAAACTGGGATGACGACGCCCCCACTTATGAGCGTCATAGTCTCACAGATGCTTCGTTTCTCTTCTTCTATTTTTGCAGCTATGATTCGCATTAGTAAATTAGACTTGAGGTGTTTTTTAGAGGACTTAAAGGTACCCGTACTCTCATTGGAACCATGCTTGGGGGCCCGTGGAGGTGTAAGGTGTGTGGGATGTAGGCACATTAGGCTAAAAAATGTGAATCGGCCTAACCCTTGAATTCTTAACCAAATAAGAGGAGTTGACATATATTCTATGCATAGTTTTTCTTTTTGGACAAATCTTTGCAAAGGCTGGATGGATGGGGGTTTTCACATTCTTGATTCTTAGTTTGAAGTAAATAAAAAGAAGTTTGACATATATTCTGTGTTTGTGCAAGGCAGGGTATATTTGGAGGCTGTCATAATTCATGGAGAGACACAGTTAATGACACTGTATTAGCTAATCAATTTTAAGAAAAACGTGGGCACAAGAACCAAATGACTGGAATATTTTTTTGGAGGGTGGGTGGGCATAATGGGCTGAATATAGAAGAAAAGGTGTAAAACGTGAAAGAGAAATAGAATATTTTGGAACAAAACAAAATATTTGTGGCTGGACACTGTCACTTGAGTTCCCCGGAATCTAGGGTACATCCTATGCTACATGGTAAAAAAATAATATCCTCTTTGTTCTTAAATATATAATCTAGTTTATCTTTTAGAAAATATTAAGATAGTTTAAAAAATCTTTTTGTCTAATTTATTTTCTAGGCTCATTTATTTGACTTATACGTTAATATATGATCTAATAATAAAAAAAACACATCTTGCAATCAAAAAGATATGAATGGCGAGCCACTCACATTCAAGTTATCCTTTGTGTATTCTAATAGAAAATCATTAAATTTGTGCTTTTGCTTGAAGCGAATAATGAAAAGTTGTTTCAGTCAAAAACGTAAATTTGATACTTTCTAGCATAAAATCAAATGCTTGACAAATAAAATTTTGATGGCTCGAATTTAGCATATTACTTTTAATATATATTGTCATATTGTGTACTAGAATAGTTTGTATGAAACCGATGACTTTCATAATTTACATCATTTAACATAGAAATCTTGATAAAATGTAATTCAAAAAAATAGGAAATCCAAGCCATCTAATATGATCTGAATATATAGTCTACATGAGATATGAATGCTATGCAAGTTTTGATCAAAAAAAAAAAAAAATGCTATGCAAGTTCTCCACACTTTTAAAGGTAAATTAATTCGATTTAAGAAAAAAAATTCTGGTGGGATTGAAATAATGTTTAAATTTAAATCAGTCAAATATCCATAATAAATAAAAAAATAGTTAACATGCTTTAGCTGCCACATCCATTTTGTTGAGCTAGTGCTAGTATGCATTTTCCTTTTTCTTATAAAAACATAATAATAAAAAGAAGAAGAATGTGCATCAAAGACTGGCTAGCTATTGGGCTTCTTCGGAACACACAAGTGAATGTGTTTGGAATCATTTTATATTCAAGGGAAAGCCAATGGCAAGATAAGGATCTACAAAAAGGTGACTTACCTTTGACCAGACTGGAATATTAAGGTTATCATTTTGTCACCCAAATGACAACTTAATTGTAGATAGAGTCTGGGTTGTGATTCTAGAATAACTTCAACTTCATCCCCATTCACCATTTTATATATATATATGGCCGAGAATAAAAGATAAGTGGTAAACCAATGTTTTATTCACTTGGACTTTTTGACCAGTCTACCCACTGGTACATAAAGTTAAATATGCCCTCTTTTGCATATGCAACGTCACTATAATATGGTTTACACGTATGTATACCAGTGTTTACTTAATGACATGCCATCATATTAACATCCAGGCTGTTTGGATCAACGTGGGGAATATGAATAATAATACTCATCCCTAAAACTCCAGATCAACAGATCTTTCTTATAGGTGCTTCGCAATATAAAAGAAAAAATTAATTTGTAGTCTCTCACAAGGGACTTAGTAGTAGAAAAGTCTCATAAACTACACATATTAAAGTAGGGCCCCTAGGGACCTTATTTTAATATACTTCAAATAAAAAAAGATCAGATTGTCCCTTCTTCCCTGCCCATGAACTTGTTATAAGTGCACATGACCTTGTCATTTCTGCTCATGACCTCGTCAATGCTTGCCCATTAACTTGTCACAGGGTCATGACCTTGTTAGAGTTGCTCATAATCTTGTTATATGTGTGCATGACATCGTCATTCCCTATTCATGACCTTGTCATATGGAGGGGCAATCTGGTCTTTTTGCATTTGAAGTAAGATCCCTAGGGACCTTACTTTAATATGGGGAGTTTATGAGACTTTTCTATTATTAAATCCCTTGTGAGGGACTATAAATTAAATTTCCCAATATAAAACACAACTTCAAGGCTGTGTGCATAAATTTACTATAAGCTCTCATCCCCGATCAAAACGAATAATTTCTCTCAATATTGTCACAGAAATAACCAAATAATTCATCAAATCATTGCAACTCTCATAACTGAAAAGTGGAATGCAAACGGACATAAGTATGTGTAGACAGTGCAATAAAAAATCATAATGATGAAGGGTTGAATTGGGTGTCCTATTCTTGACAAAAAAAAAAACAGAATCGGGTGTCCTGTGTTAACTTAAAATATCGTTTTAGGCTACAAAACTGGTGATTTCACCTAAGACCTCACCTGGCCACCGTTTGCTTGGCAAGAACCGGAAAATGGAATTAGAATTGAAAATGCAAAATGGTAATTTACATATATTACGAGGCCAACAAACTTTCTTTCTTTATCTCCTAATTTACTTAGTCTGGGCCAAATAAACTTTACATCTCATCATTACCTCTATCTTCCATCTTTTACCTCTTACACTCATTTCCAGTTCCATTTATATCATCTCAATTACACTCATCCAAACTGACCCTAATTATATAAGGAAGGGAATTTGTTTTGATTTGAAAAGGCAATTCAAAGGGTTGGGAATAAAGTCCAAAATGGGGTGCGTTCCCAACAATTCAACCACGACAGAGGCAGCCAATTTTGTTAACTCAATATAATGCTCCTTCTTATCATAATTAAATTCACATACTACTCCCTTCGGTCCTATTTATAAGTCGTCAACCACTCATATTGTACATAACAAGGAATGACGGTTAATGGCGGTTACATCATTAAATTGGTCTTGTTTTATTTTTCATTTCCATCTTTGCCCCTCCTCACAACTTTTTCACTTTTGTCCTCTATCAATCACCTACATATGCCTACACATGTTTTTTATTTTCTCTCTCCTCTCATCTCATCTTCCAATGTCATTTTCCTAACACCCAACATGATGAGGGGGTTTTTTAGTGGTTGAGTCATAATGAGGCAAGGAAAAGTGAAGTGGAGTAAAAGATCTATTTTTTCAATGACAGGGGTATATTTGGAAAATTATAATAAATGAGTTAGTTAGTGACAGTTGGTGAGTTATATTAAGGACTAACATTTAGAGGCGGTTGACGACTTATAAATAGGACCGGAGGGAGTACATCACTAAACTGTTTGAAATCATTATATTTATTATAAAGTATAGTATTTTCAATGTATTCTTCTTAACCACCCTAAATACAAAAATTATCAAAAAGTCTTGCAATAAGGATGGAAAATACCTCCTATACAACTAAACACAAGCGAGTATACGAAAATAAGCCTAAAAACCGTCCCCACAAATTACTCGAGCAGTAATTAGAAAGATAGATATAGCTGACCAGAGCATGCAGTAATGAGAAATCAGGGGGGATGCTCGGGTTGATTCCCTTCCTTATTGGTTGTCCCTCCATTCTTTCTCACTGTTTTATTCTCTGTAACCATGCTTCCTGTCACTAATCAATCGCATACATACACCATTAGAGCCATTTTCCACTATCAGTTACAAATCACTACTCTAATTCCATACTTCATGGTCAGACACAGAACTAACTAATTTCGTCGTCAAAGCTGTTCATAAGTTAAATGGATTTATCCGCTTTCATTATTAATCCCATCAGAGTAATTCAAATATGTACTACGTAGCGGTAAGTTGTGATGTACCTTAATTTATTTCGGCCAACCACTATGCGCTCCACTCATGCGCTTTCCTTTCATGTCACACGCAACGCATTAGCCAATTTTTAACTTTCACATTTCCCTTATCATGTTTCATTGGTCTCCTCTTTCACTTATCAAGTTCTATCATATTGCGCAGAGAAATGTACATTTTTCAGCTACAGTCTCCTTTGTATCTCATACTTATGACGTGTGAGGACGAAACTCTTAAAAACGAGTGATGTCAAATAAGTCCGCCCCAAGAATACTCTTGTATTGTCTGTTTTTATTTTTGGTAGCCTTTGTTTCACTTTAGTCTTGTAGACTTCAATAAGATTTCCTAATTTGGAGGCTGTTTGTGTTTTGTTCAACGTGTTATGAGTTCAATTCCTCCCTTCCTGTATTGCGCCGATCACTGGGTAGAAATTTATTCTAACTGAGTCCAATTAGTCGCCTTTTTCCTTTGACTTGGTGTTCTGTGAACAAAAATTCTAGGATCTCGGCCCTCATACATCTCACTCACCTAATAAACGTTGAATCCAGAATTAAAGAGTCCTCTATTTATGCGCATATCAGTGACTTATAATCATTAATCTTGCCTCTCATTCTACGGTCACTCCCCTTCTCCCTTAGTGGGAAAAACTGGGGACCCATCACTTTTATTTTCCATTTTTTTCTTGGTCAAACAGTTCAAACTCTGTTTACAGGCATTGGCACACCGTTCCGTCTCTTTCCAATCTGGAATCCAGAAAGAAAATGGATATGTGTGTGCGCGCGCTAGCGAATCTCACCCTTTCATTGTTGTTACATGTTACAGAGCAAGGAGAGTATCAGAATTCCTACATCGTTAAGTTATCTAAGTTACCAAACGTTGTACTCTTAATCGATATTTGACGTAGCTGATTTTGTTATAAAGAAGTATTTAAAAGCTAAATAAGTACTACAAGATAAATTAATTTGCTTGAATTTGTTCTTTCAATCTTTTTTTTTTTTTGCAAACCAAGGAAACATATTTTAATTCAAAAATAATCCAGCAGTCTTACAATCCCATCAATCATAATAAAAGATAAACATAACTAAAACATGTGGTAAAAAGTCATCCGGATCCACATCAAAGTTTCCTATATCCTTTTTCCAAAATCTTCCTAAATACTATTCGGAGATTGCATTTACCCACTCAAAAGGGTGAGATTGGTCTAAAAAAGCTTCAGCAATCCAATATGCTGCCAATTGGCTCCCTTAAGATTTCATTCAATTTATTTGGCTTATATATAAGCATATAATCTAATACAAAAAAAGGTGTTATAATTAGGTGACTTATTTAGCTTTATTAATATCTTTAAAAGAGTCTAACTATATGTTACACGAGTAATTGGCGGCAAGTAGAAAGTATAGTTATATTTTTAAGCAGCTCTGGTTTAACAATTATGAATGAATCGTATAAGGCAAACCCAAATCAATCTCTTCTTTCTGTTTCAGCGCGTGTTTCGGCGGGAAAAGGAAACGTTCGCGGGTCAAACCATAGATAATACTCCAAACGGTACTTAATTAAATGAAGCAGTTGCTGTTATTAATTATAATAATTGAATTTCAGTCAATAAAATTGTGATAGTTGAATAATTTAAGAAAAACGAGTCCGGTATGCTTTCTTTTTCAACGGAAGTCACTAGGCCACTATCATCATTTATCGTATTTAGAATTAGAATTTAAAGCGAGCTTATTCTTATCTCATCCTATATAAATATATAACTCCACATACCCCAACAACCTAAACTAACCAAGCCCAATACCACATCCTAATACAAAAGTCTCTTTCTTCGCCCTCTCTATTAACACATACACATTTTTCAGTGTCACGGACAGGGGATAAAACAGAGAAATAGAAATGAAAATGGAAGAAGAGAGTGAGAGGAAGATTCGTGAGAGTGAAGATGAGATGGGAGTAAGGAAGGGTCCGTGGACTGTGGAAGAGGACACCATTCTGGTCAATTACGTTACCGTCCACGGCGAAGGTCGATGGAATTCCGTGGCCCGCTCTGCTGGCACGTACTCTGTTCTAAACTCTTCATGATTGCGCCTTTAGGCTTGTTACCCACAGTTTCATACATAAATGAATAAATAAATGAGTGATTTTGGATTGAATGTAAATATGTGGAATTTTCAGGTTTGAAGAGAACGGGGAAAAGTTGTAGGCTAAGGTGGCTGAACTACTTGCGCCCAGATGTTCGGCGTGGAAATATCACTTTGCAGGAACAGATAGTAATTCTTGATCTTCACTCTAGATGGGGAAATAGGTATGTTTATTAAAGAATAGTCATGTTTTCACTATGAAGATTTGTCCCATAAACAAACAAGAAGAAAACATGGTAATCACTAATCAGTGTAAAAGTCAAAGGAATAGATGCATGTTTTTCATTTCTATGTTTGTAAGAAAAGAATGTTGAAAAAATGTGTGATAAATAAGTAAGGTTAAAAATAATAAAATTATTAAAAAAATGGTCGGGGAGAGAATATAGTAGGGCAGCCTTATGCAAAGAAATGGATTCGAAACCACGATGTCAGATCTTACGACAAGTGAACATACTGTTGAGCCAAATTAGCTTAATTAATAAATAATTTTAACATGTTTTATTGATACGTATAAAAAGTGTTTTTTTTATAACTAGTATGTATAAAAGGTTTGAGTGCATGTAATAAAGAGTATATATGAATGGTTGCATGTGTTTGCAGGTGGTCGAAAATAGCGCAGCACTTGCCAGGAAGAACAGACAATGAGATAAAGAATTATTGGAGGACGAGAGTGATGAAGCAGGCGAAGCAGCTCAAGTGCGACGTGAACAGCAAGCAGTTCAGAGACACCATGCGTTACGTGTGGATGCCCCTCTTGCGGGAGCGGATACGGGCCGCATCTGAATATGACCCGACCCACCAGCCCGAGCCCGTCTACCCAAATGACTCCTCCCTCCCACCCCTCACTACCGAGTTCCAACCAACGCACTCTTCTTCATGGCAACCGGGTCCTCATTCGGATGGGTCCCAAAGTGGGTCGGATTTTTGCCCACGGGTTGCATCAGAGCAGGCGGGTCATGCTTTGTGGGGCGGCGGGGAGTGGGCTGAAACATTGTGGAGTGATGACAACATTTGGTTCTTGCAACAGCAACTTTTGGAAGATCCGTGAATGATTAGATATTGTCAAATGGCAACGCAAGGGTTAGCGTGCCCTGTATGTACAAAATTACAAACGTTACGTAGGCATAAAAAAAGAGAAGGAAGCTAAATATTAATGTGACTGTATGTGGTAGAGCTAGAGGTAGTCCATGTAGTGCATGTGTAAGGAAATGGATGTGCATCTTGGCTTTGTCCTTAACTAATAAAGTCAAATTTATTTCCATAAATAGTTTTATAGTGAGGTTATTAGTGGCGAGGTTGTTATTGGTGCTTTGTGGGGGATAGGAGGTGGGACTTCCTTCTACGCTTGTGAAAACTAACTATTGGACTATTGCCAATGAATGAACAATGACAAGAGTTCATGAAAAGAAAGCAAATTTGAGGGTGATAAGCATTACGTAGGGTTGTCCAATGGGAGAAGAAATTAATAATAAAATGTGCCTTTTTTTAGTGTTGCGAGTGAGGAGTCGTCTTGCTTTGGTGATGGCTTTTACTTCTAAATTGGCACATCAAATGAATGAATACCGCTCCATGCCTTGTGGAACTGAAAGTCCAACAATGGACGCTGTCCAAGCTCCGATGTGACTTGTGGAAGGCTTCCCGTGTATTTCCCAGATGCGTCCTTCAATGACTCCCCTGATTTCATCAATCAAATCTCAATAAATATATAATCATTATATTGAAAGTCATGTTCTCTTGCCCCCAATCGCTTAATCTACTGATAACTATTCAATAGCTAATCAGCAAAACTTACGTGTTATGAATTGATATCTGGAAAGCATCTTTTTTTTAGTGTGCTGAGTGCCCTGCATGGTATGCTCTGTTTGAAACTTTGGTTTGAAACATGATGACAACCTGTAATCTGTATAATGCATTTTGATTAGACAGTTGAAATTACCCTGGGTAATTCCAGATTCAAGTAAATTCCAATTTATTTTTCTTCAGAAGCTCAGACTACTTTATACTCCTTTGAATCGCAGATTAATATTTTAAGTAGTTTTTGTCCCCCGGGGCCATGGCTTATAAAATGTAAAGACCCCTTTATTGATGGATAGAGGTAAAAAGAGGATAGAACGAAGTAAGTTTTAACTAAATAGATATTAAACTGCAATAAACATTATATTTAATTCTAGGCCTAAACTGATTGTTGGCTATTTTTTCAGCTACAAATTGAGTCTGCCAACAAAGGTTGGTCTAGTTGGTAAAGGGGTTTGGCTCATAACTATGAAGTTGTGCGTTCGAATCCCGCCGTTGTGAGAACATTGTTGATGGTCGATCTATAAATACCTCTGTAAGTACTCTTTGAGTCTGAAGGCCTGTCTTGGCCCTGTGAGCCCCGAGACCAAACTCACCTAAACTTTATGTAACCAAAAAAAGAGTTGAGCGTTTGAAACGCCTGCTGAAGTCAATTTATGTGTGTTAGATGTTAAACTTATTTAAAATCAATTGTTTGTCAAAGAGTCATATAACTATAAATGGATTTCATCTTTTACTTTTTACCACAAAAAATGTAATAAAAATATTATTCATATTGAACTGATAACATTTTATTTAAACACGACTGAAACAGACTTGAAAGTCCAACAAATCATGCAAATTTGATAAAAGTATATGTGAGCTAGCTTTGTGTCTTAAGTGAAGTGATTGTTGAAGAGAAAGGATAAAAAAAAGCGGACAAAATCATGAATGAAGAGTTCGAGCCTCTGTGTATGATTATATGATGAATGATCAAATGTGAAGTTTATAGTTAACGCCAAATTTGTAATATCATGAATAATTTATATATTTGTTTTATTTTGTATTATACAATAGTATAATGTGATTAAAAAACTGAATAAGCAAGGTCTGTATAATGGATATTAAGAAAAAAAAGGCATGGCTATTTTATCCTAATATGCATCGTAATAGCGTCTGAATATGGTTATTTACTAAATAATAAATAAGGATAAACGTTAAGCAAGATAGATTGTGGCCCATATAGAAATATGGCCTCCCACCAAAATTTGTCTCAACTTCTCTTGCTACTAAAAAAAGGCTAGCATAGTGGCAAAATTAGTTTGTGGGCAAAAACTTATACATAATTTAGTGAATATTATTTGTTAGGAACATAGATATGTGTATATTGAATTGGTACCAGCGAAGATTTTAACTAATTCTTGAATTAACCAAACAAAATGAAAGTTATTTAGGACTCATCTTATCTCCACCAATATAACATTTATTTATTTATGATTAGAGGGAGTAGTTAAAGTCATACTAATAAAGTGTCAACTTTTTAATTTTACGAGAATACTTCTATCTAAGCTAATTATAACAAATTCAATTTTTTTTCATGAGTGGATAGATAGAAGAATTGCATTCGTGTTTTTCAAATTTCAACTTCCCTGGCCTGATCCACTCATAATTTGTTGAAGATAATTATAATATTTTTATGAAAATACTTCTAATCTAAGCTAATCATAGCAAATTCAATTTGTTTCAATCTCATGAAAGTAGAAAGGAGAGAAATGGTCGGCAAAAAAAAAAGAAAAGGAGATAAATGAACTTCAAAAATACTGATAGTACATCGGAAGTAATACTAATATTAATATAATAAAACTTGGGTAAAGGATGCTTCTCGTCAGTTTTCTGCAGACGCGTGGAATTTCAGAAGCAAACCGCTTGAGTCTGAGCCTCTGACTCTGAGGTATGCAAGTCAACGGGGTAGGTCCTTCGGTTGAATCTCTTACGCATGCCAAGTTAATTTAATCGTAAAATCATCTTAATTTAATTACACCCTATCTATGGAATATGTATTTTTTTATACAGATGGATTGTGTATTTTACGGAAAACACAGACATATAAACAAAGGTTGTTGTTGAAGGCATGTTTTTTATGTGTGCGGAAAAAAAACAAATTAAAAGGATCCGATGGCCACTACCTTTATGTATAATAATAGTAGATCTTAAAAGACCGGAATAGATAAATACCACTGCTTTATGATATGAGTGTAATTGTTCTCTTTTTTTAGCACTTAAAAATCTCGCTTTATCTTTTTTCCCTGACGTTCACACTATTATATTGGATTTTTTTTTTAGTGTGATCGATGCAAGCTTTCTCTCGGAGTCGGGAGTTAAGTATTAAAATAATGAGACTCCAAATTGAAAAAACACGAGATGAATTAATATTACGGGAATATGACGTGATTATCAAATTGGCGAAACTTTTTTTCATATTTAAACCTTAGAGGCCAGGCTCTCGAGTTGAGACTGAAGCTCAAGCGCAGACATGGAGTGAGAGTGACCCATGACTCCATGAGAACTTCGCTCTAGTTACATTGAAACTGGCCTGTGGCCATATTCAACGCCATTTCCATATAAAATACTTTGTATATTTAATGGCTCCCTTTGAAAGGAGAAGGTTGACCAAGTAACGTGTGCAGCAAACCAGAAGTTGACCTCCAATAACATGAAGTATTGTTATTTTATTGGGACACTCGCTGAGAATGCGTGTGAACGGAGTCAGAAGGTCAGCCAATCCCCCAAGTGCCATGGTAAAAGTCCAAAACCTCAAAACATTCCAATTTAATTTAATAAACAATAAGTTCAGCGGGCTGCCGCAGTCCATCGCTTTACTGACTTGGCTTGTTCTATTTAAAGAAGATGGATAGATCTTTACTCTAAAAGTGCATTTACTCCTAAATAAGGCCAAACCATCCTCGCTCATCCCTATATATATATCACCAAATTTCTTCTCCACCACTCGTTGACAATAATTCAAATCCCTCGCCAAATCATTCATTTCCAGAGCCTCTAATAAGCATCTCTATGGAACAACATCAAGTGTTTGATTACTACTGCAGTAATAATATGGATACGATGAAGTATATGGCAGCTGAGATGGCAAGAAGCGTATCAGATTGTGGGTCTTCAGGAAGTGAAGAAGATATGACGATGATGGGCATAAAGAAAGGGCCGTGGACGGAGGAAGAGGATGCTATTCTGTCTAACTATATATCCCTACATGGCGAAGGACACTGGAACTCTCTCGCTCGCTCCGCAGGTATACATATACAACAAACACATATATATGCACACGCTATTCTGGCTCACTTAGCTTCTATATATGTATTCTGTTTTTCTTTAATTTTTCTCATGGATTTGTGTGTATATACAATGACAGGTCTGAAGAGAACGGGGAAAAGCTGCAGATTAAAATGGCTCAACTACTTGCGTCCTGATGTGCGTCGTGGCAATATTACCCTCCAAGAACAACTCTTGATTCTCAATCTCCATTCCCGCTGGGGCAATAGGTATATACATATGAACACACGCTTCTATATCATGTGATCTAATTAACTTAGCCGACCTGTTTAACATATCAATTGATGATGTTCCATGCATGCATCTATATATCTAGCTAGCTATATGTATGTATAGAGATGTGCTGATGATCAGTGGATATTGATTGGGTGAATAGGTGGTCTAAAATAGCGCAGGAGTTGCCAGGGAGAACAGACAATGAGATAAAGAATTATTGGAGGACACGTGTGGTGAAGCAGGCCAAACAGATGAAATGTGACGTGAATAGCAAACAGTTTAGAGATGCCTTGCGTTTCCTGTGGATTCCTCGCTTGGTGGAGAGAATCCAAGCCTCTTCTTCTTCTCAAGCAGCATTACCCAGCTCCTACAACTATACTACTGAAGCAACTTCTCTCTCTGATCATTCCATGGCGGCCAGTGGTGAGGACGATACATCCTCTCCTTCACAAAAAGAAGTCTCTTCCTCTGGGATTCCTCACTCGGAATATTCCCCTGAATTCCAACCTTTTGAAGAAGCTAATGGCGCTGATTTCTGGACCTACGAGAACATATGCTTCTTGCAACAACAGCTTGCCGATGAGTCCTGATCCATTGTTTGCTATATAAATTCTTGGTGTCATGTTAGTTGTAAGCCTGTTAATTCTTATAGAATTCAGTTATCCCCCTATTTTCTGACACTTATCGGCTAGCTAGATTCATGTAATAACACGCATCACCAGCAGATTAATAAATTAAATTTTGCATGCGTGCATGCATGCTTCTGTCTCTGTAGCGAAGATTTGACTATAATGCGGTGCTCCGTGATATATATTTATAAGTTTTCAAGTAGAAGAGCTAATTCGAAAAATAGCTTCATAAATGGAGCAGCAAATACTTGACATTAAATGAAAAGTGAAACGATAAGTTGAGATACAAAAACATTGACGAAGTAATATGTACCGCGCGATCCTTCTCATGCACAAAACTATTAATTATATATCTTGCTTTCTTAACATTAAAGCAGAATACGTAATTATATTTATCTGTAAAGCAAAATCTTGTTCGAACGACCCTTTACTAATTAAGTTTGCCTCGCCAGGGAGAGGAGGGTGATAGAAAAAGATGGGGCATTTTTTTTTCAAATAAATAATAATGAATTTCTCTTCAAACCTAATAAAGGACTTAATTCTATTAATTCACATATTCTAATTAAGCCAATTTTTATCTCTTAAATATTTATTATTGAACATTTTTTATTTATAGATAAGGTCGTTTCCTAATTAAACTTACAGAGACCCTGAAAGTATGAAGGGTGTGTGTAAATATTTAGGGGAAAAACATACAGATGAATAACAAGGGGAGTGTATATGGATGAAATTCAACGAGTTTCTCATTGGAAGCACTAATAATGATGAAGGGCCGCAACCTTTGACACTCTTTTTCAGTTTTACTAGGTCAGTCTAGTCGTGGGCTGTTTACACGCAATTACGCAAGTCAGCTTTCTTTTCTTAATTATTCTATTGGCATAAGATGTATGGGTCGTCATCCCTTACATCATATATCCACATATGCTCTCCACTCAATTTTGACATTCACTATTCATCTCCCATCCAGTCTCTCAATCAGCAACATGTATCAATTATCTGATTATTCTGAAATACAATTAATATTGCTCAGGGAGATTACAAATGTTACATTTTTTCATGGTATAATATTATATTTGTGATTTCACGATAAATTCTCACATAGAATCAACGTGTCATAAAACTATTGTTTATTGTTTTTGGGGTTAAGGTGCAATTTTACCAATAGACCATTACCAGAGTTGCATTTGACACAGTTGACAATAAAAAATGTGCAGAATTACTATCTTACCTTTTAAGCAGGAGCATCATATTTATAAAAAACTTCTATTTTTGGTAACAAATTTAAGGTTTAAAGAGCAAACTTGTTCACTTAAAGGATAAAGTTTTGGTAAATATGCTCTTACTTAAAAGGACGATTGGTAATTCTGCACATTTTTATTATCAATTGTACAAACTTTAACTCTGACAATTGTCCATTGGTAAAATTGCATCTTAACCCTTGTTTTTGAGACAACTAAGCTCACGTTTGATTGTTTGAGCTAAGACGACATAAAAGTTACTTCTTCTTTCAGGGTTGGAGCCATAGCTCTATCTTGATAAAGTGGACAGGGAGGTGGCTTTGGTGGGAGTTGAAAAATGCAAGCTGATTGCACAGTGAAAACTAATTAAAGGGGTACAACGAACTGAGGGGGCCTACGTCAAATTAATTAATTTCGGACTCTAAGTGGGGAGTAAACACATGTTTAAAAACGTAACGATATTTTCACAAATACTACCTCCGATCCTAAATATAAGACTTAATTGATTTTTTTTTTTGAGAGATTAAGGTTGCAAAATAGGTTATTAAATCATGACATATTTGATATATTTTTAGATTATCCATTAGCTTATAAGTAAAATAAACTAGTGTAAGAGAAAAAATTAGTTAAATCAATTTATAATTAACTTATTTTGCTTTTTTTTAGGATTTTTCAAAAAAGTCAATTAGGTCCTATATTTAGGACCAGAGGGAGTACATACAATAGTACTATATGTTACATTTGTCTTATTTTAAATAGGGTAATGGATCTAATCTGCCCCCCAAGTAACCACCAAGGAGCGCTGAGCACCCACTACTACAAAAATAGTATTTTAAACTACCATATTTAGACCACTTATATAACATGTGGTTTAAAAAACTTATTTAAACCATTTTTTTAATATATGTGGTTTAAAAAATGTTATGAAGAAATAGGTTTAAACCACTTATTTATAAATGTGGTTTAAAAAGTATAAGCAGTGGCAATTTTGTAAATATGAGAACTCTTGTTAGACCGGAAAAATACATATTGCTAAAAGTATAACTATCGCGGCCTTAGCTCGTTCCTACCTTCTCCATCGTTCAACACCACATCTTCATCTTCATCTTCATCGCCAAATCCACCGATCCCGACGTCACCGCCGCCGACGCCAATCTCACCGCCGCCGTCGCCAACCTCACCGCCATCCCCTTCTTCCACTTCGGTAAGCTCATCACCGACTGTAACAAAGAGATCTCCGATTGCTTTGATTCCCTTAGCCATAATCTTAGGGTTTTCCATTAATCAAACTCAGCCTCTGTCCTCGCGCTTGTTACTCTGTGCCACAATAATGTTAATTTGCTTCATAGGCTTTCCAATTGGTGGAATCGTCTAAATGCTTCATACATCTGATAATGTCTCTAGGTTTGCGTTTCTACTTTCTGTATATTCTTACTTGGATGCATTATAGCCTTGTATCTCTCTATTTATGCATAGTTTGTTATCGGTAATTCACGAAACTGATTATTATCGATCTGTGGAATAATGAATGTGGTACTTATTTTGAATGTTTTCAGTTTACTTGGCTGAACTCGCATCTCACGAAGATCTGGCCATATGTTAACGAGATAGTGATTTCTGTTTTAGTTTTGGATTTAGTTTATGTGAGTGTAGAGATGTGAATAAGAGTAGGTTTTGGTGAATGGAGTTTTAGGCTGCTTCTGAGTTGATAAAGGCATCGGTGGAGCCGATTCTTGAACAATATAGGCCAGTGATTCTGGCGTCGTTGAAATTTTCGAAGTTTACTTTAGGTACCGTGGCTCCGCAGTTTACAGGTGAGCTCAATTTACTAAAATTTTCAGGTTTCACAATATTATTTTTTCTTTTTCTACATGCTTTTGTTGCTGATTTATAATTTATTTGTTCCTTTTCCTCTTATTTGTTTTCCCTATGCCTTATTTTCATCTTTTGTTTGTTGATTAATTTAGTTGTATTGTTGTTACTACTTATTGTATTGTTTTTGCCTTTTAGAGGAAATATACTTTTTTTCTTTTATCTATTGTATGCTTTTACTCCTATGATTTTACTCGTGCTTTGGTTTTGTGATGTTTGTCAAACTATATTCCATTTGTCTGTTCTTTATGTTCACTGTTGCTCTTGAGTATGATAAAAGAAAGGTTTTTATTTGTTCGTGTGTGTGAATTTTTTTTTACATATGAGTGTTACTTATTCCTGATTTTTTGAATGGTTTTTAGCCTGCGGCAGTTTTCAAAGGTGCCTATGAAGGTTTAAATATAGATGCAAGTAGAGGAAAATCAGTTAGTATGCGGAAGATATGGCACTTAGTTCAGGTTATACTCAATAGCATATTATCAACAGAAAAAACTGGAAGACTTGTCTTTATGGAGTTTCTTGGTTTTAGTTGCTGTGCAATTAATATTCCTCTCTCCTTCATAATTTGCCATTGAAATAGATGTTGATGGATGAGGATTCAGCATTGCAACAGCGTGTTTCAAGAAGGATGTCACTAGTTATAGGTGCAAGGCGCCACCTTGAATGGGGCCATGAGAAGTACATCATGGATACCATATTGAGTCGTCCTGCGCAGGTAATTTCAAATTGATTATTTTAACAAGAATGGTGTCTGCTTGCTCGTGATCATATCTGGTCAAGTTACTTTGAGTATATTGTTTATTGTGCCTCCATGGACTCTTTGTTTTTGCATGCTCTTCAGAACTTTAATTTTGAGAAAGGTGTTGACAGTATTTTTAGTTTTCTCCAATTTTCTTGTTCTCTCTGCTTGTGCTCTGCTTATATTGAACATGGAGAAGTTATGGATATGCTTTCTGTTATCAAAACTAATTTTCTGCTTGCCTTTTGATCTTGAGGTAGGCTGCTCTTGGTGGTGGTGTTGGTAATTTGCATAGAATTCGAGCCTTCCTTCGAGTTTGTTTTTTATATTCATATTTTCCAATATTATAACATGTCTTTATTTTATTTTTTAAGCTCTCATACTCTATTTTTGTGCAGATACGGTTAAGGGATTATGGAGTTCTGTATTTTGATGCTGGTGATGCTCGGAGGCAACCCCCTGTTGATACCACATGGCAGCAGGTGCTGAAAATTATTTTGTTTTATTCTATTTTCCTAGAAGTTTAGTTATATTTCATTGTTTCTAATCATTGATATTTTTTCTTTGAATTAATCACAGCTTACTAATATTATTGTATTGCGATATTTTATAGAATTGTATTGCTTTGTGTTAGTACATCATTTTTCATGTAGTGTGGAAAATGTAATCGGGTATAATGATGCGTTTTTTAAGCTCTCCCCTCTTCAGTACTTCAATAGATTCATTTGATCTTACGCTTATATATATGTTTTGGATGTTTTGGAAAACTATTTATTTGATCTTCTGTAGAGCTATGAGGACATACCAAATTACTGTTTTGGAAAAGCATTCACACGAGGTGAAAACCACCAAATGGATCATACCGAAAGTAAGTTTATGTTCACATATTCTTTTCAAAGTTGAAAAAGAAAGAAGAAACTTCGATTCTAAATTTAAAGGATAAAAGGTTGCTTGTTATAAGTGTCTGCCATAATATGTTTTTATTATTCTCTAAACTTATTACTGATTGCATTATATATATTAATGTTAAAAGAGCTTGCTAATGTATGTTTTAATATAGTGTCGTAGGCAGCCTATGGATACCAATTTATGTGGGTTATATGTACTAAGGCACATGATTAATATCATCTTTGAAGGCAGGACTGAGTTTACCCAAAAGGTAAATAATAATTTCATAAAATTTTGTTGAATAAATTTAGTGTTTTGGATTTCCATATTTTGCTAACATTTGTCTTCATCAAATCAGATGTTTGATCAAGTTGATCCCTTTGCTGAAGAAGATATTGAGTACATTCGCAAGTGTTGGAGTGAATTTTTTCTTGATCTTCTATGACAATATAGTTAATAGTCAATTTATATTGATGGACTTGTGTTGTGTACTGGCAATGGTTAGTCCCTGTTTGGAGCAGATTGGTGGAGGGATTATGAATGTTTTAGTGTATTTGCAAAGCATAATTTTGACATGCATTTGTAAATATATGTGGTTTGTTTTTACTATCGGAGTGTTGACTGCATGATCTTTGAAGGGATGTGGAGGTACTGAAATAAGAAATGAAAAATATGTGTTATGTGTAGAAATCTGCATTGTTAGTGGAGTTGCGATTTTGACTTAAAGAATGGTTGAGTGTGTTTCTGACTGGGCATTATTAGTGAATATGTAAGCTTTTAGACCACATTTTTAAAAAAAGTGGTTTGAAAAGTCTTTTTTAAACCACTTTTTTATGTGGTTTAAAAAAAGCATACTTTTTACACCTCCTTTTTCTAAACCACTTTTTTATGTGGTTTAAAAAGCCTTTTTTATGTGGTTTAAAAAGTCATTTTTGTAGTAGTGACCCTAAACTAACAACAGGCCCGTATCTGGACTCCAAGTAACCAAGGTGGTTAAAAACTACCCCGGTTGGACGGTCAATAACGTTTGACCGTTACTATGCCTATGTGGCTGCCACGCGAGCACCTGCTTTGCCACCTCTGCTTGCCACGTGCGTATTTTAAATGGACCTAATCTGCCCTCCAAGTAACCACCCAGGAGCACTGAGCACCCTGAACTAACAACAGGCTCATATCTGCACTCAAAGTAACCAATGTGTTTAAAAACTACCCCGGGTGGACGGTTAATGATGTTTGACCGTTACTATGTCTATGTGGCCGCCACGTGAAGGCCTGTTTGCACCTTGTCATCGCCACTTAAGATATGTTCATGTGGGTCCCACCTATAATAATAAACAATTTATCTCTCCCTCTTCATCACCATCACCACAGGCCCCCCAACACCCACCACCCCCACCCACGCCACCCCCTCACCTCCCCAGCCCCCATTGCCTCACCTCCACTGCCCCCCACCCACGCCACCTCTGCTTGCCAAGTTTGAGGGGGTGGCGTGGGTGGGGGTGGTGGGTGTTGGGGGCTGTGGTGATGGTGATGAAGAGGGAGAGAGAAATTGTTTATTATTATATGTGGGACCCACATGAACATATCTTACGTAACGATGACAAGGCGCCGGGTGGCAAAACAGGCCTTCACGTGGCAGCGACATAGGCATAGTGACGGTCAAACGTCATTGACCGTCCGCCCGGGGTAGTTTTTAAACACATTGGTTACTTTGAGTGCAGATATGGGCCAGTTGTTAGTTCAGGGTGCTCAATGCTCCTGGGTGGTTACTTGGAGGGCAGATTAGGTCCATTTAAAATACACACGTGGCAAAGCAGGTGCTCGCGTGGCAGCCACATAGGCATAGTAACGGTCAAACGTTGTTGACCGTCCAACCGGGGTAGTTTTTAACCACCTTGGTTACTTGGAGTCCAGATACGGGCCTGTTGTTAGTTCAGGGTGCTCAGCGCTCCTTGGTGGTTACTTGGGGGGCAGATTAGGTCCATTACCCTTTTAAATATAATAAGACCCAATTAATTTTTTTAGAGATTAAAGAAGTTATTAAATAAAGTACTGAATCATGATATAAACAATATATCACATATGAGTTAATAAGTTATATCTACTAATAACTAGTTTTGAGAAAAG
The DNA here is from genome assembly GCA_029929735.1 of Mimosa pudica. NCBI lineage: Eukaryota > Viridiplantae > Streptophyta > Magnoliopsida > Fabales > Fabaceae > Mimosa > Mimosa pudica. The sequence goes on along the minus strand of JAKELP010000013.1, from coordinate 17,202,529 downwards.
AATCATCAAACAAATGAATTTATGAGTAAATTATTTAATCTTCCTAAATTTTATTATAATAAAAATCAACTATATCCCATCTTAAATAATGGATAAGTAATACTTCCTTGCTCCTACAGAGAAAGCCATGTTAACCAAATAGTCGTTTCGTAAAAAGTAAACTAAAATTAGTTAAAAACAATAAATGTATAGGAAATATACTATTTTTTTCTGAAAGTGAATGAGTAAGAGAGAGTAATTGTGGAGAAAATGAAGAAATGTGTGAGGAAAACTATTAATGTATAAACAAAATGGGTATACGTATTTATTACTTGAATAAAGTAATTATTATAAAAGCGGGAAATATGTTTTAAAGAGGCATTTTTAACCATGATTTAAAAAATGGCATTATAATTAGGACTTAGTGAATATTATATTTTAGAAAGAATTAATTAGAGGTCCCATGGAAAAAAGCATAATTAAGGTGAGATTTCATGAGTTGTAATTACTAGGTCAAAAGTTATTATTATGAGGACTAAAAGTTATAATTTACAACTCGTAAGATCTAATCTCAATTATTTTTCTTCTATGCGATCTCTAATTAATTAATCCTCTCTATATTTTATTGGGTTGATATTTCAAGTAAATTTCGCTTCCTCCCTCCAATAAAAAAAAATAGGGAAGCAGGAATAGAATAGTCAGCAGCCCATGCTTCAACGCCAAGCCTAACACCACACTAACTGCTCCCACAGGCCACAGGTTGCTGTAGTTCACCCCGTCGGCTACTGTATGCTAATAACCCCAATTAAACACCTATTTCTCCATTTATTAGCTCCTCTTTTTATTTATTTGGCTCCACTCAATTTTTTTTATTTGCCAGCAGCTCCACTCAAATTCACTTTTCACATTTGTACATATTTATGCATGCTAGATTATGAGGCTGTTCATACTTATAGTTTTAAATTAAAATTAGTCCTCCTCTTTTTTAATATAGCTATCCAAAACGAATTGTCGACCAACAATCTCCTTTTGGGTCTGGGATGGACCTAACTCTAGGGCCATCACCTAAGGCCCCCTAATTTTTGGGTTTTCTACTCATTCATCACGTGATTTTTAATCTCTTATAAAAATAATCCTGGCGGATATATACCCAAAAAAGGGCGTTTGTCTATATAAGACTGAGGGGGCTGGCCTAAATTATAATAAGTAGTCCTCCAGGGGGAGGGGCATGGATCAATGCGAAAATATCAATACTTCCACATACCAAGTGTCATTACCCAATCTCGTAAAATAAAGACTCTTTTAACCAAATAACATTACATATATAGTCGGCCAGAAAACTTACATAAATAAAATGCAAAATTCTCACGGTCTAGTCTGGAATAAACACTGCCATCTTCAGAGCTTGCCAGAGAACTTTCTATCTATATGGATATTTCATAAATTAAACTTCGATTCTTTAAGGTTTGACACACATATATATTATGAAATGTCTTTGCTATGTGTTATAACACATATAAACTCCACTAAGAACATAATGAACAAATAACGAGGCGTAAACTTTAATGAATATTTTCCCCCAAAAAAGGTTGTGGCAAGGCAATACAGAATAATTATAAGACAAAAGGCAGATTACATACCATTTGTCGTGATTTTTGTTTACTTTACCTACGAATTCATAATTCTATTTAAAAGCATCCTATTTTTTTATCTAAACAACATCCCAATGATTACACATAATTCAAGTAATTGAAATATGTTTTTTAAAAAATCAACACACATTTGTTAAGAGATAGTTTAACTAGCTAGTTCTTTAAAAGATTCATTTACCAGATATCTAGTTATTATATATTTTGAGCGGAATGAAAGGTGATACACACACACATAGTAATTTAATATTATGGGTGGCTTACATATGTATGACGCAATGAGCACGTCCTTTCCCTAAATTAGAAGTGGATAATTTTCATTAATGCCTTGAGCTTGGTCTTTAAAAATATTTTAATGAAATAATTGAATGTTTAAAGAAAAATGCGTGAATGAGTGATGGATTTGCTTGGATATGGGTGACGCAATCAGAGTCACATTCAATTCGTTTATACACAAACAAGGGTACGTATGGTCCATTAGCCAGAAATTTTCTTATATGGCAATGGAATACAGCTTCGAGGCAGCAATGCATGGCACAACAGAGTTTATTACTTTGAAGGAAAATGCGCATTGCAAAAATGGGCAAGCTTGTCTTGGGGTCCCAAATCCTCTTCCTCTTTTTATATTCCAAAATGTACTGCCTTGGCATCCAATATCCTACATAGCCTTCGTCCTCTTCTTCCTCTATATATCTCCCCCAACTTATTCTCACGTGTCCTGTCCTCCACATTACATGGTTCTACTTCACTCTCGCCTGCTCCATTAACCCAACACCATAACGTGCCTCTCACACACACACGTATATATGTCCGTAGTCTCACCGTTTTAATTTACTGCTTAACCCAGCCTCTCCTCCGCATATTCAATTCGTGCAGCATTATTATTATATGAACACCATACTGCCATGGTTGCTACCAAAAATCGGATCCTATATATTTTGCTGCTTCTTTCATTTTCATGCGGCTCTTGCAAGCCTTCCTCCGGGAACTCAGCCAAGCGTACAGATTATGAGAATTGGATTTCTTGGAACCTCAAGAATTACAGGAAGACGCTTTTGAAGACCCAATGGAATAATGATCAGAAGCTGAGCGTGGCTGAGAGTAACAGAGTCAAAATCACTGTTCGCCAAGATGCTACGGGTGACTTTAGCACCATCAAGCAAGCGCTGGACAGCATTCCACCACGCAACACTAGAAGAGTTGTAGTTTCCATTGGGCCTGGCGTTTATAGGTAAGAGGTACTACCACCCATATAATTTCATTTAATCCATTTATATATCTACTTGGAGGATGGAAGTATAGAAATACTTGTATATATGCTGATGACTTGGGATGACTAAACGTACATAGGGAGAAGATCGTGATACCCAAATATAAGCACTTCATAACATTGTTGGGGGATGCCACGAATCCGCCAACTATTACGGGTAACGATACGGCATCTATCATTGGAAAAGATGGGGTGCCATTCGGCACATTTCACAGTGCCACCGTTGCTGTGGATTCTAATTATTTCGTTGCCGTCAACATCAAATTTGAGGTACATACCCCAATTCCCTCTGAATTCATATACTTCATTTATATTTATCATATACTAAATTTTAAGTAGTGTGATATTTTTGAATTATAAACGAAATTGTCTTATGCTAAAAAAATGTATCATGAACTAGATATATAAGAATTAGTTTATTTTTTAAGAAAATTATAAGAATATTATTGAATAAGTGGCTTATAAATTTTTTTTATCAGCTAAGCTTATAATTTGATTGATCTGAATTTTTGTACAGATAAGTTTGATTGACCTATAAACTAATGCATAATCCAATAATAAATCACGTGTTATAATTATTAACTCATATTGCTTCTTTAATCTATCTAAAAAATTAACTAAATCCTATATTTAGAAGAAAATGTATTATTGTATTATTGGAGAGGCACATTCATATAGTCATATTTCTCATTTTTTTTTCATAACCTTTCACTTTGAATCTATATTTTAAAATGAACCATTCATATCAAATATCTTATAAAATGTTATTATAATGTATTTTTTACGTAGAAATACATAATGTCACTTTTTCTTTGATCTGGATTGAGCATATTGGTACTATAAGAAAAATTAATGTACAAAAGATTTTATCAGTTGTTTAATAAAGTATCTTATATCAAACCAATCATAAGTTTTATCGAATGATGGATGTAAGATTATGAGAAAAAATGAAAAAAAAAAGTTGTTGAGAGAGAAACCCAATGAGGCATGATGTTGGCTATATATTGAGTATAGTAATTAATGATCTGGCCTCTGCTTTTATATATACTGGACTACTGGAGACTGCACCAAACTAAGTCACCGACACATGGTTCTGAACATACTATGGGAAAAAGGTTATGTTCGAGTACATACATGCATAAAATAGAGAAAAGCGAGTTATATTTAATAATTGTTGAATTTTTGTGATGAAACAGAACAGCGCATGGCATGAAGTGGGGAAGGTGGGAGGACAAGCGGTGGCACTTCGCATCTCAGGGACAAAAGCGGCATTTTACAACTGTAGCTTCTATGGGGATCAAGATACTCTCTACGACCACAAGGGCCTTCACTACTTCTCTAATTGCTTCATTCAGGGCTCTGTAGATTACATCTTCGGCTCCGGCAGATCCCTTTACGAGGTCCTCTATTCTATTGTTCTCTTCTTTTTGTTTTTATTTTCTTCCCAATATATAGCTCACCATTAAGTGGTTGCAATTGGTGGCAGAAGTGTAGTCTAAATTCAATAGCGAAGAAGGCGGTGTGTATCACAGCTCAGAAGCGCACAAATGCGTCGTTAGAGAGCGGGTTTTCGTTTAAGAACTGCACCATAATGGGGAGTGGGCAAGTTTATCTAGGAAGAGCATGGGGTGATTATTCCAGGGTTGTTTACTCTTATACCTACATGGACAACATTGTTGTGCCCCAAGGCTGGAGCGACTGGGGTGACCAAAAGCGCGACTTGTGAGTTCATTCTTCATCTTCTAATTACTACTCCCTGGTCTAAATATAAGATCTATTTGAGATGATGAGTTTGGTTCTAAATATAAGACATATTTTTAATTTTTACTAATTTTTTTACCAAAATATCCTTATCAATGCCGCTAATAATAGACAAGAAGAGAAGAAGGGTGGAGTCAATGCCCCCTAATGGTAGACAAGAGAAAAAGGAGTGTGAAGTCAATGTTCCTTAATACTCCCTCCGATCCCTAATGTAAGAGCTAGCCGTTAAAAAAACGCTTCTTAAGAAAACATATGAATGTTAGTTGAGTGTCTGAAGTTAATGCTTCTTTTCCAAAATTGTCCATATTTATTATGGTACTTTTAAGAGAGAGAAATACATAAGCATTAATAAATATGAAAGAGAGTTAGGGATAAAGTAGGAAAAAATGCATTAAATGAGGAGAGAATATGGGGTGAGCTCTTACATTAGAAACTAAAATCATTCAAATTTTGGGCTCTTACATTAGGGACCAGAGGGAGTAGTAGACAAAAGAAGAGGAAGTGTGGGGGTGAAGGTGGATAGTTAGGGAATATTAGTAATTTCATGTCATTTTAACTAACTTAACTAACATTCTTAATCTAATCAAATTAGGTAAATAGATCTTATATTTAGAATAGGAGGGAGTATAGTTCAACCTCGTTATTGATACTTCAACGGTATAGGGATATATCTATGGCCGTGACCCTTAATATATGAGTGTCTAAGGAGTGATTTTAAATGTTGCAGGAGGGTGTATTATGGGGAATATAAGTGCAGTGGGCCTGGGGCTAACTCCACTGGAAGGGTGGCGTGGGCTCATACACTCACCGACCAAGAGGCTCTGCCTTTTCTTTCAACCCATTACATTGAAGGCGACACCTGGCTCATTGCCCTTCCCACTTAATTCCTCATCTCTCATCATTATATTTCCCTCAACTATGTTAAAGTCCCACCCCTTCCTTTAATTGACCGCCTCCATAATTCTCTATCTTAATTTATTTACTGTTTTCACATAAATAATTAAATGAAGCAAATATCTCGTGCATTTGTTGGTCATGATCACACCACAAAAAAGAGATGTGATAAGCGACGCTATTTCATCAACATTGTGTTAAAAATTGAAGAGATGGACAAGCAAATCAAAAGTCAACATCACTTAGTTGGGCTCTGTACATGAAAACATGAACATCGTGCGCAGCCGGGTACTACTTTATGTGGGGGACAAAATTTACAGAACTCCTCGTCTAGGAGGTCAAAATTTACAAAAACAAAAATTAAAGGAAAAAAAGAGGGATGACCAAAGTATAAAAAAAATAAGGAAGGATGATCAAGGAGAGGGAGAAATGAGGGGGATAGTATCTTGGGCCTTAAAGAGATCGAGGCGAGTGTGGCGGAGGGAGAGGGAGAAGGCGGCCTGCTTGTATTGGGCCCATGTGAAGGGCTTATACAGAGGCTGTTGTTGAGGGCCCACTGCCATTGGCAGCGCCTCTATCCATGAATTTGGCGGCGGTGCCCCAAAGTATATGGTCGACATTCTCGACTTTCTCTTGTTCGTCACTGCCCTGTGCCTCACGCTCCTCAATCTCCCATTCGTCATTGCCTACAAGTGTATTCGGATTATATAAACACCCACCATAAATAATTGTGCAATGATGAGAATAATGGGATTGATGATTCATATGTATAGATCATCCAGTCCAATATTCACAAGATCAAGTGGTGAAAATAACTAATACTCTCTCTAATTCTAAATATAAGACTTATTTTCCTAATTTAAGTGCATTAAATATATAAGTTAAGTTAGTTAATTTGATATGTTTTTCCCAAAACACCTCAATCATATAACTTAACTTACACTCCCCTCTCTTGATTACTATTGAGGGGAATTATGAGGGTTGATGACTCCTCATATTTAGAGGTTTTTAGGAAATATTTTATTGTATTTGGGGAGTCATTAATTAAATAAATAAGTGATTTTGTTGTGAATTGGAAAGAAAGTAATTTGAGGATTATATGAGTGTTTCTTTTGGAAAATCTGAAATTTAATTGAAATAGGAAACTTAATATATTAAAAGAAATATTTTGATGAGAAGTTTCCTATTAATGAGATTATGTGATTGAGTCATTGTGATTATTTCCTATTTCTTTCTCTTCATGAATGCAGATTTTTTTAAAAAAGGAAATAAAGAGAAAGGGGCATACAAGAAAAGGAAAGAAAAGAAACTTAACATGCAAGGCAAAAGCAATATGGTGTTGCACTATTTTATTATAAATATACACATGCAATTTAGAAGAAGGGGGGCTTGGTCATAATTCTTCCAATTCCTATAGCCTACACGAGATTCACGAAGAAATTGAAGACGAGAGGAGGCAGATCACACGTTATTGACGCAAGGAAAAGAAGAAGGAGGCACTAGGGACGTACTACAAATGCACACACACATATGTATTGACATCAACACACAAAAGGAAGGAAGCAGCTCCTTAATCTTGTCTAATTCTTACTCCTTTGTGAACTTGTATTATGTTTTTGGATTTTCACCTAATTCTTATGTTGAACCCTATGTGTGGCTAATTTCTTTTACAACCTAGAGTACTATGAACTTGTTTGTAACTTAGTATTTTATTGCCCACTATTTAGTCATGATTAATTTAATTTAGTTTATTTAATCTTGCTTTTAGTGATTAACTTGTTTAGTGCTTGATCACCATTAGACATGTTTAGGGGATTTAGAATTGGACTCGGAAGAGGGAATTTTAAATAGACCATGGGATTAAATAGTGTAGGATTAGATTTTAATCTGATTTGCGACTAGGATAGGAATATACCTAGAAGCCCTACATAGTCACATTAGAGCGGTACCGAGATAAATTAGCCTAGTAAATTAGTGCAAGACATTGTGTAATTAAGCTAGGCAAGGATGTAAGTGGACCGGAAGGCATTTATAGACACTAATACTCTAAATTAGCTAGTTGAATTAATTCATAATTAATTTAGTGGGGAATAAAATCTAATAAGCAGATAAGGGATTAGTGGCTCTAGGTTGTTCTGTTGACTCGTGAATTTCTTCTGTGTGAATATTTGTTTTATTTTATTTTCTTAGATGTTAGGTAATTAAAATCAAATTTTCTTGTTTACTCAACTTGAATGAAAATAGGAGATCTAATGCCTAGTTATTAATTGTCTGAGTCTCTGTGGGATCGACCTTGAACTACCACTTTACTAAATTTACGATCCGTACACTTGCGAATATTTTTATCAAAATTTTGGTAGCATCAAGGGTAATACTAGAAAAAAATGTAAAAGCATAGAAAAATGTAATATATTAAGATAAAAATCATCTCTACAGATAAATCTTATATTTAGAATTGGATCGAGTAATTACTTATTATATTTTAACATTTGTGTATATTTAAATTATATGATAATTAACAAGTAAGATAAATTACTTTTGAGATAAAACATAGATATGATTAATTAATTTGTAGCCTTAGGAATTTTTCAAAAAAACATCAATTTAATACTACCTCCGATCCTAAATATAAGACCCAATTGACTTGTTTTGGAAATGTTAAGGTTACAAAAATATGTAACTTAATTATGACATATTTGATATATTTTTATATTCGTCTTTAGTTTATAGGTTAAATAAACTAGTTTAAGGGAAAAAATTAGGTAAATCAATTTATAATTGACTTATTTTGCTTTTTTTATGATTTTTCAAAAAAGTCAACTAGGTCTTATATTTAGGACGGGAGGGAGTATTATATTTTCTAAAGAATCCTATGTTTTACTATTAACATGTCAAAATTATCATTGCTAATGTTGCTCCGTTTTAAAACTATTGGGGTGAAATGATGATATTCATAAAACTTTGGGTGAGTTTAAAATTCTAGGTGTACATGCGGATGGATTTGATATTAAACCTTTTAATCTTATACTCATATTTACGAGCGGAGAACACACACACATAGATATATTTTCTATATAATGTACCTGGAGGGAATCGCCAACCATGATGAAGAAGTGATCGGGGTCAGGTGGTACGGGGATCCAGAGGCCGTAATGGGTGGAGATCTGGAGGCCGCTGACGTCATTGGAGCGGAGGACGGTGAGGATCTGAGGGTCAGTGTGTTCCCCAAAACCTATGCTATTGTTTTGAGTGGCCCCTGCAACCTGGGATGGGTCCCACTCCGTCCTCGCAGGGTAGTGATTTAGCCTCAGCACTGAGTCACTTTGAGCATCCCTTATGAGCCTGCTTATGGCCATCTTGTCCTGAATACCCAATCCCTCTGCCACCAGCTCCACTATTTCACATGCCACTCCCTTTGCTGCTTCTATGTACTCATTCACCGAACATCTGTACGCACCCCAAATAATACATACATGATGCACATTTCTCTTTAATTAATCTCATCAATTTTATGTCATGAGGAAATTAAAGCACGTTACAAACAAGCTAAGAGCATAGTTTCTCGAGCCAACATAAGTTTAAAATTGTGCGCCAATAATCATGTGATGCCTGTCCAACATAGACTCGTGAGTGGCCTAAGTCTATACGTGCCTATGATTAACTGTTCCCTTGTTCGGGTAACGTACTTGATGAGAACGTTGGTGCCTTTGTTTTCAAATTATTATGGCCCCGACTTAATTTATGAACTACTTATAGCCTTTTATCAGTTATCGCTGCTTTTCCAACGGATTATCCCGGAACGGACCTTACCTAGGGCCCACAATTGCCACTACGTTAGGTGGTAGCCCCACGTTACCAAAACCATCCACATTCATACTGCCATGCATTTTTCCTTAATTAAAAAAAATACGCTACTAATTATATGGCGACTTTCCCCACCCACCCCCACCACCAACAAAACCAGATCACCTCTTCTCAAGTGATCACCTCTTCTCAAGTTGAGAGTCTTGAGAGATCCTGCCATGATGCAATACGGCTAGTTGTTGTGTTTGGACCATTTTTGTTTGGGTGGCAGCAGCACGTGTTCCCTCCTACGTAACCCAATTTCCGTTATTCCCTCATTTGAGCTATTATTCATTAAATTCGCGCGCAAGTGTTCATCTCATCACGAAGCAAATGTGTGCCTTGGTCTAGCTATAGCATATATACAATTTTTGAGCACAGCCAAATAATTTAATTAATATCATAAATATGACTATTCTTAATAATAATATTCAATGCCTATTTTACTGACTCGCACTACTAATTGATCAGATGATGCTTTTACTTCAGACGTTGCCATGATCAAGGGGTGAAGACAACTTCGATGGAATATACTCCCTCCGTCCTAAATATAAGACTTAGTTGAATTTTTTTGGAGATGTTAAGGTTACAAAATATGTTATTAAATTATGATATATTTGATATATTTTTAGATTAGTCATTAATTTATAGGGTAAATAAACTAGTTTAAGTGGAAAAATTAGGTAAATCAATTTATAATTGACTTATTTTGCCTTTTTAGGATTTTCCAAAAAAATCAACTAGGTCTTATATTTAGTACTGGGGGAAATATTAATTGGATGAGTTTTTTGGTGGGCAACATTAATTAATTAGATAAGTTAAACTCGTTAAAGAATGACCAAGCATTCCGCACGAACTTCGCCAGCCTGCCTGACCCTAAAGAAAACCAAATCAGGGAGCTTTTTCCCCCGGGCCTAGAAGCGTGGCATATTTGTGAAAGATTATAAAGTTATGAATTATAATAATGGAAGCCTGGCTATATGGCTAGCAAGCTAGCAGGCCACTTAATATGCTTGCTAGAAAACAAAGTGTTACGTACCTGAATCTGGTAGGGTCTTTGGAGATTGCTTCAGAATTATGAGAAATGGAGAGAGGACTGGTTGGAAGAAGGAGATACTCAAGGTCACCCGTATCGCCATGGGAGCCTATGTTTTTGGAACCGTAACCAAAAGGGGCGGCTGGACCAGCTCGCAGCTTCTCAGAGATGGGTTGGGAGAAGAAGCAAGAGGCTTCCTCTTCCAACCTCAAAATGACATCCTTTGGCACCCCATGGTTGACCACCTTGAATATTCCATATTGCTCGCATGATCTCACCACCGTTTCCGCTAACTCTGACCTCTCCATGCAAAGGTCTATGATCGGAATCCCCAGGGCCGTTGTTTTCTTGCTTCTAGTAGAAGGCACCATGTCTGACTACAGTGAATTAATGGATCCCAACTGTTATGGAACAGATTCAAACTGAAGAGGAATGGAGAGGTGTATTTTGGTATGAGAGAGTTATATGACCATGGGTATATATAGCGAGTTAGCGACGGGGACGGGGATTGGGGAGGTACAGTTTGAAAAAAAAAACGAATAAAAAGGGGAAAAGAGTGATGACTGATAGATGGGGCATGATAATTATAATTAATGAAGTGACAAATTTTAATATTTGTATAATTTTATATATTAAGATGAGGTTTTTAATATATATTTAACATCTAATATTGGTTTATAATGATTTTACATTTTTATTATATATATATATATATTGTATATTTGGTGGTCATTTAAAAATATTAATAAAAAGGAATTTATTTTTTATATTAAAAAAGGAATTTCTTTGGGAATATTATCTTATTAATAACTTCCGTCAATTTTATTGTCCATAAATTTCTTGAAGGAAGGAGTGATTTTCAAATACTATATCAATCAAATTTTATTTAAATGCATAAATTTAGTGTACTTCATGGTGTACCTCGGTGGCAAGGGAAGTTTAAATGAGCATGAAAATAGATAAAAAGGGTGGGAAGAGGGGCAAATCAGTATGTGCATGAAGTGACATGGTGATATATATAGTAATTAATCAGGAGTGTCAAGGTTGATTTATTTGAACACTTATTCGGCACCGCATCCACGTGTGAACGTTTGTATGAATTTGAATACTCCTACATACACCGCTTGGATCTGCAACTAGTTTGATCTCCTGCTCCATACGTAAGAGCATGGATATTCAATAACCACGCTCAACATCTTACGCGCGTTTACCACAAGGAACTCGTATATCCCCGGTTCGGATTCTCTCGTAATCATAATCCTAAGTCCTAACCCTCCTATTCCCTCATAATCGTATTCAGATTCATTTAAGAGCTCATAATTTATCACTTGTACCATTAAAAATTAAAAAAAATGTATTATAATATAAAATAATGAAGAACTTTTAATTTTTTATTTTTGAACACTTTTTGGTATAAAAAATTTCAACTATATATCTAGACTTATTTCATTTCAATATAAGGATCTATAAGAGATACAGACTAGTTCAGTTAACTGTGAAATAATTTTACAGTTAACTGAATAGATAGTTGAATTTTTTATGCTAAATTTTTTTTATATTATAATACATTTTAGTTTTATTTTTAATGGTAAAAGTGATAAATTATGAACTCTTAGATAAATTTCAATGGGCAAAATAATACGGGATTATTTTGTTAAAAAGGAAAATGAGGGAAAAGGAGAGGGAAGAAAAGGAGAAACCCCTGTCCGGTACATCCCTCCACATCTGAGTTTACGTGTAAGCTTTGACTTCCTCTCACCTCACCTGCTCTCTCAACATATTATGTCTGCTTTCTTTCCCTTCCACACATCACACTCTCTCTTCTTAAATATAAGTAAATATATGACCAAATTGCCCTTAAAGTCTGTTTCGCTGGATATCTGGGTTATAGTCTTAGAGAGAGATAATTAAATTCCAATCATTTTTCTCGAGTCCAGAAAGAAAATATCATGTTCGAATGAGATCCTATGGTAGGGATTGGGATAATGTGATTTAGGAGTTACTGACACACACACACACCTATATATATATATATACACACACACACACACATATGAAATGTGGTCAGAGCGTAGGTGTGTGGGAGGTCAAAAGTGGGCACACAAGCTATAAGATTCAGAGAACATGTTCATTAACCATAAGAAGAGATGGGACTTTGATCGTTATGGCATTCCAGACGACACGATGTCGGATATCCTTTTCTCAGGGACGGCTCTTGTTTAAACATGTCCCCGCCCTCGTTCACCACTTGGGCATATTTCGTTTGTTGTACCTTATTGGCGGCGATAATTACATGTATTTTATAATTAGGACGTTAGTAATTACTCCCTCCGGTCCATATAAGAGCTAGCCGCCAAAAAAACGCTTCTTAAGAAAACATGTGAATGTTAGTTGAGTGTCTGGAGTTAATGCTTCTTTTCCAAAATTACCCATATTTATTATGGTACTTTTAAGAGAGAGAAATACATAAGCATTAATAAATATGAAAGAGAGTTGAGGGTAAAGTAGGAAAAAATGCATTAAATGAGGAGAGAATGTGGGGTGAGCTCTTACATTAGGGACCAAAACCATTCAAATTTTGGGCTCTTACATTAGGGACCGGAGGGAGTATAATCATGCTTAGTCCATTAATTAACTATTACCAGTCATTCCGTGTGCACATTTGTCAGTGGCAGTGTATTAACAATTACTAATTTGGGTTGACCACGTCATCTGTGTCTTCCCCACCGCTTTTTTCACCCAGCCATAGATTTTCTTCCTTTTACTAAAAAAAATACTCTTGGTTTCCCACTTCTTCTCATGGACGATGAGATGGGTGGGCAACAAATTAAAGCATCAACGGGTAACGGTTTACCAAGTAAGCGTCGGTGATGCAAAATTAATTGAAGGAGCACACGCATCCGATGCATGTCGAATTTCATGTGGGTATATATATATATATATATATATATATATATATATATATATATATATATATATATATATATATATATATATATATTTGACCATATATATCAAACCTCTAGATGATCATTCGAATTTTCTCGCTATATATACATTCAAAGGTACGCTCTTCACGTCATTAGTTCAGGGTTTGCGTTAAGTTTGATAATTCCCATATGAATCCATGTATGATTGGATGTGGAAACCATGTCCTAGCTCCTCAATTATCAAATTTCATTTCTCCTGCCTCGTTATGCACTATTCTTGAAAAAATAATGCGTTCTTCAATTTACTGCCCAATATATTTAATTTAGAGATAATTACCACTTTAAAATTGTCTGTGCAAATCAAGAAAAATAATAAGTGGCAGTACTTTTTTGCCAACATTAAGTAGTTGTGTTTAAATTTAATTTTAAATAATCTTATTTATTATAACACATTAAAATCGACATTTCTTAATAACTACAGAGCGGTACAGCTCTATTGAAAAGATAATGCTTTCTTCAAAGCTAAAGATGACAATGATTTTGATCGAAAGAAATTTATATTGCATGTGTACGTTTTTGTAGAAAACTTTTTCTTAAATTATCATCATATTGGATACCAACCATTTAAAAATATTGATATATTTAAAAAAAATATTGATATATTTTTTTTTTAATATATATATATAATAATTGGTTGAATTAACAGATTTGTTTATATCATGCATGGATTAGTGCTTTAAGCGTCAGTGTCACATCGACAAACAGTTATTGATATATAAAATTAAGATCAATGGCAAGGTACTGATTAGAAATCGCCTACTTCACGAGTTTTTCGAAAAGAAGAAAATATAAATTATTAATAAGTAAAAGGATACGAAAATGGGAGAAGACCTACCTCTTTAAACGAGAGTAACTGCTGAGGTGGCTAATATAATTAGATATTGATAAAGTGAGACGCCAAGTCAACAAAATAATATAAAATTAAATTAAAAAGTACCGCAAAGATCGTATAGTTATTATGTTTAGATATAAATTATTTTTTTTAATAGAAAAGGACCGGGACATTGTTCAGAATATGTTTTGGGAAAAAAAATTGTGTGCCTGGCCCTCCCCACCATATACACTCACTTTGGGTTAGTTAACCTTACTATCTCTCTCGTTCAAGGAGTGTAGGGTGTGTGTTTATGTATGATGGTCAAATGCTTTTGGTGGAGCATCACATTGATCAACAAATTAATGAAACGAGCATTAGATACCAGAATAGATAGTACTAGTTGTTAATTCATCTATGGTTTAAAATTTAATCTAGTTAGTTAATTATAACAAATTACTGTTGCTTTTTATGAAACATTTTCTAAAATCACTCACACACAAATATATATGTGCGCGCGCGCAGTCATTGATAAAATTCCGCAACACGTAAAATCAATAGATCTTTTTCAAAACAAAATTATAAATTTAAGAAACACAATAAATTATGGTCTTACATTCTAGAAAAAGAAATTCTATACTACCTCATGTGCTAAATATAAGACCTAATTGACTTTTTTGGAAAATCCTAAAAAAGCAAAATATAAGTCAATTATAAATTGATTTACCTAATTTCTTTTCTTAAATTAGTTTATTAAACCTATAAACTAATGACTAATCTAAAAATATATCAAATATGTTATAATTTAATAACATATTTTGTAACCTTAACATCTCCAAAAAAAAGTCATCTAGGTCTTATATTTAGGACCGGAGGGGTATCATTTATAACCAAAATAAACCTCTTTCATAATGTATATTAAAAAGTAGGATGGAGGCAAGAATTGAAAGATGAAGTGAGGTATTGGATGGGACCAAATTTCTGAGATGAACGGGGAGTGCCCATCTATTTTAAACCGTGTAGATCGATCTGCATGATCCATGTCTAGTGAATCAAATTTCATGATTTTTTATGACAATTGTCTTACTGTGTAAGAAATCTAAAATAAAGCATTAACAGTCATTTTGTAAAAAAAAATATAGTTTTTTTATTTAAAAGCATACACTTTTAAATGTTAAATATGGACCATCCATATTATATTTAGATGGTTTAGAGTGGATGAACGATCTATACTAATCTCTCTAATGGTGGTAAAACTAATTCTGGTTGGAATATTGGAGGTAGTTAACTCAGAAATAGTGGATTGGAGTATTAAAAACATTGTGGTTGATCGAAGGCTTTATCAGCATATATTTGTCTGAGAACATGTGGAGTCCTCTTTCTAAACTCGCCACGTGGCGCCGTGTCAATCCCCTATGCACGTTTTCCTCTTCCTTCTCGATCTGTCAGCTTCCTGTATACAATTTCATTTCATGTCTCTGTCTGGTCCCCTTCCTTTGATTTCTCTAATATCACCATTTTTATTATTTGGGCATGACATTACATTCATAATTGAAGATTGGGATAGGATTCCGTTCCTCCCCCACAATATCTAATCTGTTTTTCCAATTGTCATCAATCACCTAGTAGCTAGCAATTATGCTAATCACATTCTTTCATCATGAAACATTGAAATTAAACTAACCGGGATGTTTATTTCACCTCCTTTTGCGGCTGTCACAAGTCAATTAACTCCGATCCGCCATCAATTTTACTGTATTAACAAAGCGAATCTGTCAAATTCAGTACTACAAATACCTGGCTAATTACCACTCGTGTACTGTGTACATGTTAAAAATCATAACTCGAATCTTGGGTCCCTTCCTCCCAAACATTAAGCCTTTGCTTAGATCACTCGAACCATAACATATATTATATTTTTATCATGTCACACCTCTGTAGCGCGACATATGTCTTAAACAATTATTTATATAAACTTTATACTCATTCTCATACCTCTTTTAAAATTCATTATTCTCTTCCAGTTTCATTTTCTTCGATATACATATAGCTCATTTTACTTCACCTAACTTACATAATGTAGTATTGTTGTTACTAAATAATCATTATATAAAGTTGTTTCTTCATTATTTTCATCTTACTTAACTAATTGTCTTTATTTTTTAAGTTACTTGTTTAAACATTATAATTTCTATATATCCCTACTATTTTCTTTTTTCTACCAGGTGTCCCTCTACTATTTCTCCATTAATTCAATAACCATCAAATGTTTATTCAATAATCCTCTACTATTTTCTATTAAAATCATTATGTTCAACCCTTACTTTTTTTATGCACTTCTATTCAACCTCTCGTCATAATAATTTTCGTATGACTTCGTGTGGCAGTTAAATATTTATGTGGTACTAGATGGTGCGACACGTAAACTTCAAATTTTTTTAAATATTATGTTGCGTCACAGTAGCGTGACATAGGAGTGGATTCTTTTTTTTAAAAAAAGTTCCATATATCGCAGTTCTTTGTGACATAAGTGTGGAAGAATTTTTTAATAAAAAGGTTTCACATGTTTGGATAATGCTTATGTCGTTTTTTTCAATGCATAGCGTCAAAAGTTTGTTTTGGCCGTTTATATTGTGATTCGTCAACATACACACTCAATGTTGTGATTAAATCCGCGAAAATATGCATTTTTCACCCGCAATGATGACATATGTTTCTTGTAGTGACAGAGTGTGAAGGAGATCGAGTATTGAGTGAAAATAAAATTGTTTTACATAACTTCTAACACGAGAGAGAACATAAAGGCAAATAGGTTAAAAAATATCATTCCAATGCTAATAATCGACTCCGTTTTCTTAGTTAACTTTTTGGAAAGTTTTATAAATTTATTTACTTAATTTTTTTTCTTTGAACTAATTTATTTGACTTATAAACTAATAGGTAATCTAAAAAAATATAAAATATATCAAAATTAACTAACTTATGTTTTTCCTTAAATTAGTTGTAACCTGAAAATTGGAATGTGGCGATAATTAAATGAAATTTAATTTGTTTTATGTTTCATGAGTTAAACACCTTTTGCTCGATGGAATTTCCTATTATCCTAAAAAGGTAAAATAAATGCCTTATAAATTGATTTATATGATTTTTTCCATTGAACTAATTTATTTAACCTATAAACTAGTGGATAATCCAAAAATATATCAAATATCATAATTAACTAACCCATTTTACCTCCTTAATCTCTCCAAACAAATTCAATTATGCTTTATATGTTTAAGACCGAAGGGAATATTTATCTAAGAGAGGCGATGGGTAGTGGTCTTTTTGGATCTCTCATTTGATATCTTAGGTCAGGTTATCTTTTAGGCATGTCAACGACCCCAGAATAATCAAAATCACCGATGGTGGGCACCTTGATGGGTGGAGCGGTTGTCCAGGAGACTCAACATACTCCATGCCCAAATAGGGACTGAACCACTTATCATTGTTAAGGTTGGATGAGTCATTTATCACTCAACTAATGTCACTAGCTAGCTGAGGTGAGTGATACTTTGTTATGTTGAATATGTGTGTGTGAGGTACAAGAACAAAAGAGTGAAGAGTAACTTTAATTTGAAGGTTAAATGTAAATATCCACAATCTGTATGCAACTGCACTTAAAAAAATGACTTATTATTGGATTATAAGACGTACAAAATTCTATCGTACTTTTCCGCTCAAAAATAGTTCAATCATACTTTCCCCTTGAGAAAAAAGCCCATAAGCTTACTAGCTAGCTTTGAACCTAGTTTTGAACTCTATGCTATCTTCTGGGCTTCTACAGTATGATGATTGACGACTCTATTCACTTTTTAAATAGCCGGGCCATAATAATCATTTTTATTTTGTTTTTAAAAATTAAAGCATTTATATATTAGGTTCGGGAGATAGTCCCCGATTTTTTGACTAAGATTTTTGGTGAATCTCATTGTAAGCCACGCATGATGGCATCTCCAGACTGATGAAGTCTGTCACTTTGTATTCGAAAAAAAAAATAAAGCATTTATATAGACAACGCCTAATTAAGATAAAAGTCTAAGCATAAAATATATCTACTCTGGTAATATCTCATATTTGTAATATTAATAATATAAACTTATAATACTACCTCCGGTAGACCTAATTGACTTTGTTTTGGAGAGATTAAGGTTACGAGATAGATTATTAAATGATGACATATTTGATATATTTTTAGATTATCCATTAGTTTATAGGTAAAATAAATTAGTTTAAGGGAAAAATTAGGTAAATCAATTTATAATTAACTTATTTTGCGATTTTCTAGAAAAAGTCAATTATGTCTTATATTTAGGACCGGAGGGAGTATAATATACTAACAAGTCATATAAAATATGGTAAGAAAAACGTTTTCACATAAAATTGGGCAATCTGGCACAGTTCCCCAAATTAACAAATTAATCCTTTAATCACTATACTTTGGTTGAACCTGTCCTATTTCATAAATATCTTTAATTTGCTTATTGGTGTTACGTTACTCTAATTCTGTAATTACAAAATACATTTTTATAATACTCATATACTTCTATCAAGGGTAACTTCTCACTATAAACTACTCCCTCCGGTCCCTAATGTAAAAGCTAGCTGTCAAAAAAACGCTTCTTAAGAAAACATATGAATGTTAGTTGGGTGTCTGGAGTTAATGCTTCTTTTCCAAAATTGCCCATATTTATTATGGTACTTTTAAGAGAGAGAAATATATAAGCATTAATAAATATGAAAGAGAGTTAAGGGTAAAGTAGGAAAAAATGCATTAAATGAGGAGAGAATATTGGGTGAGCTCTTACATTAGGGACCAAAACCATTCAAATTTTGGGCTCTTACATTAGGGACCGGAGGTAGTAATTTTTAGTGAAAAAAATACTCATTAATGGTCCGTTTGGTTGTGGGAAAGAAAGTGGAGAATTGGAAAGTAAAAGAGTGAAGTTGGAAAGTAGAGGTAAATTAGATAATGATGATAAAGTAAAGTTTGTGGGGCCCAGGAAAAATGTGAGATGGAGAGAGAAAACTTGTGGGTCCCAGGATATATGTAAATTACACAAAACCCATTACTTTCCTCATTTTCTAATTCTTTACTACTTCTTTACATTGGCAACCAAACAAGCCATAACTTTTCTAAAGAACTGTCATTGCCGTTAAATTGAGCTGATTACTGTTACTTTAAGCTTAAGTAGGCCCCACATTGTACTTTAAATTATTTCATTCATAAAATCTCTCTCTCTCCCCACCCACTCTTTCATGTCTTTTCCCTGGCGTTCGTCATCCTAATAATAAATGACCGGTGTACCACCTTAGCTTGCTGCAGCGGGGTAACCTTTTATGCGAAGGATCAGGGGGTAGACGGGATTAACTCACTCTTGGTGCATTATCCAGGCTCCACTCCATCCCGACTTAATAGTCCTTATTAACTTAATTGTACAGATAAGGGTCATATCATATAATAAGCCCTTTAAGTATTTTTTGACCCCATATTTTCCTAAGTATGCTTGAGAATCATATTTGTCCTTTACAATTAAAATTTTAACGGTGAAATATGATTTCCGTACATAATTTATGGCTAAACATGACTCTTCATGCATACTCCTCGGGTACATAAAAATCCTTCTTATATATTTTAAAAGGTAAATATGATCTATTATGCTCATTTTCAGGGCAAATTTGGCCGAAAAAAATTTTAGTTGCGATTATGATCTTCCCTATGTTAATAAATATTATCTTTTAATTAACAAATTAACTGTGATCTATTAAAGCCCAACGGGCGGTGAATGAGCCGGTTCAACTGATGCATAATCCGATATTGACATCGCGCTCTGGAAGGATGTCTTACTCAACTTTGCATATGTCAATTCAACATTTATTCTTAGAAGGATGACAATTGTTTGAGATGCAGCAAAAGAGAGAGCAACTTCTCATGAAAAGGATATTTAATTTTAAGGTAAAGATGAGTTTGATTGTGGTAGAAAGAAATCAAATATAAGGATGGGAGAATTGTGGTTCGGCTCCTTGTGAAGATGAACAATCAAAACTGGGCTTTAGTAGGACAAGATCTTTAAATTCTGCCACCAAACCCTCCGATGTGGAGCCCATCGCCAATTATATTTCAGTTCTTTTCTTTTATTTTTTATAAAGAAATAATTTATATATGTGTGTCTTGTGTGCCTCATTTTTAATCATATTCATATGTTATTATGCGTTATCCCTCGATAAATCTTAAAGATCTGAATAACTGTACTTTCCTGGCCTTCATATTGCCAAATGAAAAAACGTAGTCATGGAAAATAAAAGATTCTATTTCAATCTTAGCTGCTCAAGTCACCAAAGCAATATCATCAATGAGGCTAATTGCAAAACATAACTATTTCATTTCTTATCTATCCATAATCTCATATTAACATTCGCGCCCTTTCTACAGTAAACAAAAGTTGTCACTAACTATGCATGTTTCTACTATTATCAACCCATTCTGCCGGAGCATATACGGTCAAGAGAGTTCCTTTTGTCGACCTCTCTTCTTATTCATTCATAGAATGAATCACTTCCCGGGCTACAATTATATTATATGCCCTTTATCTTCTTGAGATAAAAATAATTTTAGGCATTATTATACGAAAGTATGTGAAAATCATCTTCGTTAATACATTATAAATCACGTTATACAAACTTAGACTGGAAGTCACGAATACATTCTATAGATTCTGGATAGTCTAATTGGGTAATTAATGCAATATACTAGTGCCATTGACATTCTTTACCTCATCACTACACATGCACATATCACAAACTTTTAAGTAAAAAATTTACCCAATATCTCCCACTGCATTAGAAAAAAACAAGGGATTTGAATCATCAGGTACAGATCCTTTAAAGGGCCCATAGCAAACAAAGTTCGTTTGACTTCCAATGTAGACATGTTTTTGGGAAAATCAATATGAAGTCTCACCCAACGCACTTAATATTATAAAGTCTCGTGAATTGACAAAAATAAAGTAGAGTCCCTAAAACCTACTTTAATTATCTCAAAATAGCAAAAGACTACTCTATCCTTATGACCATACTTTAATTAGAAGGCATGGGTATGATAGTCTTTTGCGCTTTTGAGATAATAAAAGTAAGGTCTATAGAGACCCTACTTTAATTTAACCAATTCATGGGGTCTTTCTAATATTAAGTGCCTTGGGTAAGACTTCATGTTAATTTTACTATGTTTTTCCCCAGCTTGCTAATCTCCCTCTGAGAAAGTTCAGGATAGGACAGGCCAAAATTAACCGTAGCAAGGTCATTCCCCTCCTCCCTATACAGCTCCTGAAAGAATGACGTGCCCATCAACTTAATTTTTGTCTCATCATACTCCCATGAACCATCTGTCCATCTTCATTCTTCAAAGCTTCAATCCTATTCCTTCCAATATAGTAGATGCTTGAGGGAGTAATGCTGACATGGGTAGCAAAAGAAAGAGACGGTTGGTAGGGAGCGCTTTGTATATGGCTAATATATTGTGTAGGTTCGGATTCTCTCCTCATCTTTCTCTCCTCATCCCTCATAATCCCCCCATTTTGCCTATTGAAATTCATCTAAGAGTTCATAATTTGCCACTTGTACCATTAAAAATAAAAAAAGTTGTATTATAATATAAAATAAATGAAGAATTTAAATTTTTTTATTTTTGAAAATTTTTTAGCATAAAAAATTTCAACTATCTGGATCTATTTCATTTCAATAGAAGGATCCATAAGAGATACAGATTTATCCAGTTAACTGTAAAATAACTGTTAAGTAATTTTACAGTTAACTGGATAAGTTTGTATCTCTTATAGATCCTTCTATTGAATAGGTTCAGGTAATTGAAATTAATCGTTCCAGATAATTGAAATTTTTATGCTAAATTTTTTTCAAAATTATAAAAATAATTCATTCATTTATTTTATATTTTAATACAGTTTTTTTATTTTTAATGATACAAGTGACAAATTATGTACTCTCAGATGAATTTCAATAGGTAAAATATGGAGATTACGAGGGATGAGGAGAGAAAGATGCGGAGAGAATCCCATTCCATATTGTGCCCATCACGTCTTCAACTACCTCCATCTGCATCAGTTATTACTAACGGTTCTATTTCCAATGACAACACCTTCTATTCAGTACCTTTTTAATTTTGGGCCAATCCTTTAAGAACATGTATGTATGTATGTTTTATTTCCAATGACAACTCGCCATCCCCTAGCTACCTATTCTCCTTCCTGCTACTTGCTTCCGCCCATCGTTTGAACTGATCCTTATTTAGCAGGTTGTGACCATTCTCATATGTGCTCTGACTCTGTTATTTATATATCATCCTCAACATGATTTCTTTTTTATTTTTCCACTGATTTTGGATATATATATATATTTTTATTTTTTCCTAGTTTAATAAATACTGTTCTAGTAGTTGGTTGGCTGAATGGTATGGTTTGCTTTATAAAATTTAAAACTTGAGACACGTAGAGTAGCGTGTGTGGGTCAGATCATAGTTAATTCGAGTTGCTTTCGTTGCTGTTATGGAATTCGGAAGTCATTCATTCATTTATTCACAGCATATGTAAACTTTCCTGTTTACCATCGTAGACCGGCAATACAAGTGGTTGAATAATTCACTTCTATATATATTGAAGTTTGTCATTGCCTCTTCTGTCTCTGTAGCGTACAAGTGCTTGGTGCCAAGTGGTCACATATCTCTTCCTCAGGTACCGTACATCACACAGAATGAAGAATTTTTCGGCCATTGTTGAGGAAGGAAGAGAAGGTCAAAATGGGAAACTAACCGTCGGCCCTGTATACCGAAACCTCCTCGCCAAAGATGAGTTCCCTCCCATGGATCCGGATATTAACACGTCTTGGGACATTTTCAAGTAATTCTTCTCATTGACCATCATAGTTTTATTAGGTTGATTGATAACTAGGAACTTATATTATTTTTTAGTCATATTAAATTGAGCATTTGCTTTTAGTCTGTCTGTTAGGAAGCACCCCAAGAACCATATGCTGGGATGGCGAGTTATTTCTGATGGGAAGGTATTATTGTATGCGACTATATATATTTATGTTCTTATCTTCTTGTAAACATCACTAAAAGAAGACTGACTTCTTGCTGAACAGATAGGGCCTTATGCTTGGAAAACGTACGAGCAAGTTTATGATGAAGTTTTGGCCATTGGCTCTGCTCTACGAGCATCTGGGGCTGAACCTGTAAGTGATCACTAAGTTTATGATCATACACTGAGTACAGTATCGTATTCTAAAAGGTAAATCTTCTAAAAAATGTTACTTGTTTAGGGATCTCGAATTGGAGTTTATGGGTCTAACTGCCCACAATGGATCGTGGCAATGGAGGTTTGTCACTTCGTCAAGTTTTTTTTTTTAAAAAAAAAACTTGTTTTCATCCCATATGATGCCATCTAATATTTATCCGTGGGTGTAGGCTTGTTGTGCTCACAGTTTAATTTGCGTTCCTCTCTATGACACTCTCGGTAAGATTCTTCTATGTATATATATATATATATATATATATATATATATATATATATATATATATATATATATATTATGCCATGTATATTTCCTCTGTTTTACTTATCCCTGAACCTGAATGAACTCCTACAAGATTAATTCCCTCCCTTCTCTTAACATCACCTGCAGGTCCTAGTGCTGTGGATTTTATTATAGATCACGCAGAAGTAGATTTTGTTTTTGTGCAAGATAAGAAGGTTGCCAAAGTAAGAATAACACACTTTCTTGATATAAATATTGTTGCTTTCCGAAGTTTAAATTTTTTCTTTTCGGAGTAAAGTTGAACTATTTTTCTGACCCGTGCATTCACTTGCTCCTGCAGCTTTTGGATCCTGATTGTAAATCTTCTCAGCGACTGAAAGGTAAAATTTTAGCTACTTTGATCTTGCAAGAATGTACATGTGCTGAAGAATGATTAATGAGTTGATGGTGTTATGATTTCAGCGGTGGTGAGCTTCACTTCATTAACGAATGAAGAGAAAGATAAGGCAGCCAGCATTGGAGTCAAACAATATTCATGGGATGAGTTCTTACGCATGGTTAGTATTTGATCAAATCTTCGTACATTTAACTAGCTGTTAGTCAATATCAGGAACGTTGTAAGAATGTACAATATTTTTCCTGCAATATTTGTGGAACCATATGCCTACGTACTGGCTCCACCTAAAAAATCTAAGTTAGTTTTGAAAATTGTATACATGTATTAATTGTGGTTAATCCAAGGGTACAGGGGAAAGAAAATCCGTCAAACGTATTGCCCCCTCAATCTCATGACATCTGCACAATAATGTACACAAGCGGGACCAGTGGACAACCTAAGGGGGTTGTTTTAACTCATGAGAATATCGCAGCATTGGTTAGAGGCATGGACCATTTCATGGAACAGTTTGAAGACAAGGTAATTAGAATCGCTTGTCCCACATGGTCAACCTAATCATTGTCATATATATCCAATCTTACATGATTACATCTCTTGCCAGGGATGACGTGGCAATTAACCAAAATTAACCAAAATCTCCATTAACAACACAACAACCCGTGTGGAGTTTTTATTTGCATCAAATGCTGATTCCTGTTACATTTTCTTCAGCTTTTCTGACCAGTGGTCTTTACTTTGTACAGATGACTGTGGATGATGTGTATTTGTCTTTCCTCCCATTGGCTCACGTCCTTGATCGCACAATCGAGGAGTACTTTTTTCACAAGGGCGCATCCGTGGGATATTATCACGGGGTATAACAATATCCAAAACTAGCTGTTCCTTTATTTAAAAGAAAAAAATTTAAGATAAACAACTAGCTGGATTTTTAAGAGTCACAATATAAGTGAAGTGCATCTCATAAAGGACAAAAGCCCAAGACTAGAAAATGCCAAGACCTTTTCCCCACCAAGCATTTAGAGTAGAATACGCGGTAGGTAGATTCATTTAATCCAAGAAACGGAGTGATATAATGCTATTGCTAGCTTTCTGGTATGAGTAGATGAATTGAATAAATGCATAACACTACTATACAGTAAAATTTGAGAACATTAATATGATTGTATTCTAGTATATAATCGGTATTAGCTTCGTAGCGCTTATAATAAAAGAAATACGTACGATCGTCATCCGTTTTCCAACCCATACACGTACGATATATGCTTATTATATGCTTATGAAATGTAAATGTATATATACAAATTGAGGGACGGTGGGAAATAATGTGTTGTGCAATTGGGTTTCATGAATTACCTGCACAAAGGATCTTAATGCACTGAGGGAGGACTTAATGGAGTTGAAGCCCACGCTGTTCGCTGGTGTCCCACGTGTTTTTGAAAAAGTGTACGAAGGCAAGTTTATACACATGCCCTCAGAAAGTCCTACGTGTAAAGAGTTTATTCAGCAAGACTCTGTCTAATTGATATTTGTGGCAGGCATCAAAAGCGCGGTGGCAGATCTCAATCCAATAAGGAGAACAGTTTTTGGCTGGCTCTACAATTAGTAAGCTGATTAGAGTTTAATTTATTTCCACGCTTTTTTAAAAAAAATTTCTTTGTATAATACTGATGATACGTGTACTTCATATATATATTTGTGCCGTGACACACAGCAAACTGGGCTGGATGAATAAAGGATATAAACACAGTGAAGCATCACGTTTGGCAGATCTGTTAGCCTTCAGAAAGGTTGGAGACACTAATCAATATAAAAATATCTATCTCACTTGTCATTCAACTTGTTACCTCTTATGTTAATGACAATACAATAATAATGATGACTGGATTCAAGGTTAAAGCTCGGCTTGGGGGTCGTATTCGGCTTATAATATCTGGAGGTGCAGCCTTGAGTACTGAGATCGAAGAATTTTTGCGTGTTACTTCTTGTGCCTTTGTATGCCAGGGCTATGGTAATTAATTATTGCTCATTTCTATTAATTAAACTGAGTTCTACTATTGCTTGTATTTTAAAAGTCAAGGCTAAGATGATGATATGTGGTGAATTCAGGGTTGACTGAGACATGTGGGTCCACTACGCTGGGTTTTCCTGATGAGATGTGCATGATCGGCACTGTTGGAGCTGTATCCATATACAATGAAATGAGGCTGGAGGAAGTTCCAGATATGGGCTATAATCCCCTCGGAACTCCTCCCTGTGGTGAGATATGTGTCAGGGGCAAAACTGTCTTTACCGGATACTACAAGAATCCTGAGTTAACCAGAGAAGCCATTCAAGACGGCTGGTTCCATACAGGTTATTTTCTAGTTTTTTACTTCCTTGTTGGTTTCTAAATATTTGACCATTTGATTTTTTTTAGAGTTAAGAAGTTAATGCCACCGAATCATAATGTATTTTAGATTTTATTAAATTATATGTATGCCTAAAAATCAAATAAATTAATTTAGGTTGGCCAAAAAAAATTAACGTGGAAAAAAATTGAACGTAATATTTATTTATAAGTGATTCATTTAGCTTTCTTATAATTATTTAAAAAGGTCAATCATCCTTATGTTTAGAAATGTAGGTTACCCTGTTTTGTATAAATATTAGAGTTTGTATGTTTTCTTCTTGTGTTTCAGGGGACATAGGAGAAATGCTTCCTAATGGAGTTGTCAAGATTATTGATAGAAAAAAGAATCTTATAAAACTGTCTCAAGGAGAGTATATCGCCCTGGAGCATTTAGAAAATGTTTACGGTATCACTCCAATTATAGAAGATGTAAGACCCGTTCCGTTCATTTCAGTCCTTAATTACCAGCTAGCACGCAGTGGATTATAATTTGCAATTAGCTAATTAATTGGTAATTTTGGTGTGAAGATATGGGTTTATGGGGACAGCTTCAAGTCAGCGTTGGTAGCAGTAGTGGTTCCAAGTGAAGAAATGACCAAGAAGTGGGCTTATTCAAATGGCCACATGATTGATTTCTCAGAACTCTGTGGTCTTGACCAACTAAAGAAACACATTCTCTCTGAGCTCTATTCTACCGCTGAGAGGAATCAGGTAACAACATCCTTTGGGATTATAGCTCTTTCTATTTACTTTTCTAGTACTTCCCAATTTTAATGACATCTTTCTTTGCCTCTTTTGTCAAATTAGCTAAAGGGCTTTGAACGCATTAAAGGAGCGATTTTGGAACCCCTGCCATTTGACATGGAGAGAGATTTGGTCACTGCCACCTTGAAAAAGAGAAGAAACGTCCTACTTAAATATTACAAGGTACCGTTCTTTTAGTTAATTATTTAAAGTATATTAAATTACGCTGATGAGTGATGACATTCATTTTGTCCTGTTTCATTGAGTGCAATCCTTACCTATCTATGAAATGCTCACATTATATTTTCATGTACCAGGCGCAAATTGATGAATTATACCAAAGTTTGTAGGGAGTAAAGAATAAATGGAGTTTGGATCCTCGCCGGTTTTTTAATCCCAGTAATCCCGTGAAGGATGGAGAAGGCAATCCTATCAGAATAAAATAAGCCCTGTGCACTTCTGTTTTTTATGATAGGTGGATTAAATTATGTTATGTGTCGTCTTAAACAACTCACTGCATCGCATGGCAACTTGTGAGCCTTTGTAATCTATGATGTAGCGACTATATATAATTTATCATTTTTAAATGTGGTTCTTCATTATACTCCCTCCGGTCCTAAATATAAAATCTAATTGACTTTTTTGAAAAATCCTAAAAAAAAAAGCAAAATAAGTTAATTAAAAATTGATTTACCTAATTTTTTCCCTTAAACTAGTTTATTTTACTTATAAACTAATGGATAATCTAAAGATACATCAAATATGTCATGATTTAATAGATTGTTTTGCAACCTTAACCTCTCCAAAAAAAAGTCATCTAGGTCCTATATATTTAGGACCGGAGGTAGTATTATTTTACACAACCATTTACTCTTATTCCCAGTGTATTCATAATTCCTTTAGTGACCTCATTATCAAAATCTCTTTTACTAACCTTAAGAGGAATTTCCTAGACGAAAACCTTTCGAATGATGGGGAATTAAAAAAAAAAAAACCAAACAGTGTACTGTCGGCAATGGAGAGTTTTGTAAATTTAACACACCTCAACATCACATACTCCTACTTGATAATAAAATTGAATTGGTTGAGTATTAATGAGCATGTATTGAATTGGTTGAGTATGAATGAGCAAGTTAAATATTACATGGTAGCCTATACCCGTGCCTCAATTCATTCAAACATGTATTGAATTCGTTGAGTATGAATGAACAAGTTAAATGGGTTATGGGTTAGCTCTTGAATTTTTTCTAAACCATAAATGTCTAAATTTTAAAGGGTGAAAGATAATTTTCCCATATAAATTATAGTCCAGGTATCACCCATCACATATATTAATAAGTTCTTATATTCTAATAACAAACTTTGTAAAAAGGGTCAAACTTGCTAAGACCAACTATCTCATCTAACACCGCTAAATGGGCTAGTACATGTCATTTATGTGAATAATGTGGCAATATTTTTTTATTTTTTTTTTGGTTACCCAAGGGTATCCCCACTCGCGTGTCAAGTGAGACTAATCCCTCGCTGTTCTGAAGTCCCATATAGGGGGGTAGACAGCTGGCCTGTGAATTTGCTCCATTCGCAAGAGCTGGGGATCGAACCCCCAACCACTTGTTTAAGGGACGAGAGTACTTACCACTCACGCCAACCCGCCAGGTTTGTGGCAATATTTTTTTAATTAGGAAATAATGTGCCCTTTTTTGCAT
The DNA here is from genome assembly GCA_029929735.1 of Mimosa pudica. NCBI lineage: Eukaryota > Viridiplantae > Streptophyta > Magnoliopsida > Fabales > Fabaceae > Mimosa > Mimosa pudica. The sequence continues at coordinate 17,173,472 of JAKELP010000013.1, read as the reverse complement.
ATAAGAAACCATTTATAAAAAAATGTCACGTAATTTCCTGGTTACAAAAAATAGTGTCACTTAATCATATAAACAACATGTAAGAGTTCAATTAATGGTGTTAAATGAAATTCACCGATGATTGGTGGGTATGTTTGACCCCTTTTAAAAATTTATTAGCATGTAAGAGCTAATTTATTAATATATATGTAGGGTGATACTTGACCTATGATTTATATTTTATAGGCTAAATTAATCTTTAACCCAATTTTAAATCAAAGATTGAATTTCAATATCATATTCATATTTCATAATAAGTGGCAATCACAAGATCAACATCGTCCTTGTTTGCATCACAATTTGGACAAAAGATCTTAGATTTAAAGAAATATACAAATATCGGAGCTTAAAACTAAAACATCAAGTTGAAAAGCATTAGTGAAATGATTTCAAATACAACCTCACAGATGAAAAGCGAAATATATCACCTAGCTTGTTGGATCCAAATATTCCAGGAACAATGTCATGTCTATATTTTCCATGCATAAACTTCATGCTGCATATATATTCAACACCACGCGGGTGTATATCTGCTCGCGCGCGCATTCTTCTTCTTCACTTTGATTTCTTCCTTCCTCCTCTCTGTAACTTCTTTTTTTACCCTTCTATAGTGGCTGCTATACTTGTATTTCCTATTTCTTAATCTATATGCAGTTGCACCAACATTAATTCATTCCAGGTGCTGAACTATATATTTGTTCACGGGTTGGGGTTGAGGCGAGGCGAACCGACAAACGGCTAGAGTCATAGACTGGGCCTGACCTTTCCACTCTCATGTCTGAATGGGCTTGGGTGTTTCTATTTAATCTAGCCCAATTAGATTCTAGAATTGACCTTGCACATTTACTGTGAATATTACTATTATATATCCCTCACGTACATAATATAAGAGATAATTAATAAATAGCGCAAATTAAAATAAGATATATTTAATTCGTTTATTGAGATTAAAATTGATGTAATTTTATGATTTTCTTGTTTTACCATTTTACAATTTATTACATAGTCATTCCATCTCCCCTCTTTGTACTTACCATCCAATGGTAAAAATAAAAGTTAACCATCTTTTATTATTTCTCCCTCTTGGATCTGAATGGGCTTGGGCTTTTCCTATACTAATCTCGCCCAAATCAATTCTCCAATTTATCTATGCAGCATACTTACCTTATATACATCATGTCCATGTTTATATGAGATTATTAATCAAATCACATAAATTAAGATAAAAAATAATTAATTAATTTACTAAAAGTAAAAATTGATGTAATTTTATGATTTTACCATCGCCTCATTTATTATATAGTCCTTCTATCTCCCCTATTTGTATTTATTATTGGCTAAAAATAAAAACTAAACATTTATTGTATCGACTTTTTAATATATGTGAATATTTTTTGTTTTTTATTGTTTCTTTTAATGAGGAGCGGACAGGGTACTAAGAAAAGGAAAATTAGAAATACTATTGTACTAAGCAAATGGAATTAAACCTTTATATAGTAATTAAAAGAAAAGGCTTTGACAATACCCTTGACTATGATGTGGTGGATTGTTAAGGTCCATCCCGAAAAATCGAAAAAAAAAATCAATAAGTCGACTGGGGTTTTTTTATAACAGTGTAAATAATTCTATTAGTTTTGTTTAAAACACCTGAGTTTTGCTGAAAGGTGTTATAACTTGCAGCTCCCAATGACAAGTTCATCAAAGGAAAATTGATAGAAAAATAAAATTTCAAAAAAGGAAAAAAACTTAAAATGACTTATGTTATCAGGTGGGTGCTGTAGGGACCCTTATATTTGCACTTTTCATATCAGGGCCGATGAGTAATTCAAATTTAGAAAACTAGAGTGGAAAAAAGGGGGATGAAAAGGGGAGGTAATAAAAGTAGAAAATGCATAGGTAGTTAAAAGAGGAGACGATCAGGTGAGTGAGCTTCCAACTGTACAACTAGCTTCGCGTCATCCATTACCAAGAAGGCTTTTATGGGGCATGTGGGTGTTTGGTTTAAATCGGCATCACCATCTCTCACTGCCCTTTGTTGGGGGTTCATCCATTTCCATCCCAATCACTCTTTTAATTGCCTGCTTCTTCCCCATCACCCAAAATCCCATCCCCTAACCATTAACTGCATTCTATTTCAATCACTCCTGCTTATTACATGTACAATTTAATCTGTTCCCTAGCTACATTCACCTACTCTTCAATTTACTACTTTTCATTCCAAAAGTGCCCATTTTATATGTCCTGCGCAAAAATTTAACGTCCCACTGCTCATGCCTGTTTATTCTTTATATTCTAATTCAATGTTCATCCCAATCTGTTGGTATTGTTGCGGCATAATTCAGTTTAGTGAAGGAGGCCCATTAAGTCCAAAGAAGAAATAAGTCTGAAGGGGCCCAAAGTGCCAGAAGGTCGACAAAGGTTTTATTGCTGGTCAAAGATATTTTGTAACCGTCCATTAATTCATTGTAACCTCCATATTAATTGGAATCAAAACGGAAATACCCATAAGTAAGGGAATTGATTATTCCAACGGGAAGGAAATTTGTAGCCTATATATAGAAACTTAATCCATGTAAAAGGGGCATCCAACATCCTCTGAATCTTTTACTTTTTATTTCACTCTCTCGCTAGTCGACTAAAGTCTAGGCGACTAATCTCTTGTATTATCATTGTGGTTTGCCCACTCATTCTGAATAAAGTCATTATCCTTTGATTTGATATATTTGTGTATCAACATTTGGCGCCGATCGTGGGGACGATAGTCTTTTCATACAAGCTACCGTCTTTTTGGCAATTCACTTACAATGGAACAACCCAGTCATGGCGATCAATTCTCTCAAATTCTAGCAAAGTTGACTGAGCAATCTGAAAGGATGTCACGGCAGGAGCAATTTGTCACACAGCAAAGCGAAGCTATTGCCATCCAAACTGAAACCCTGGAACGATTGCAAAAAGAAAATCAAGAGTTGCACCAAAAAATAAATGCCATCACTGATAAGCATCTTGAAAATGAAGATGAACGCGAGGATGATATTCCTCACGATTCTGAGAGTGGAGGTAAGAAAGATACTGAGCATAACAATTCTGGTCGTGATGCAGGTTCTGAAGAAGAAGAATCCACAAAGGCATCAACATATACAGGTGATACACGTGTCACTGAAACAGAATTCCTAAAGAAGAAAGTGCAAACTTTGGAAAGAACGGTGTTGCAAATTCCAGGAATCAGAAAACCATTTGAGTCTGCCAGATTGGGGAATTATTCAGATAGCCCATTTGTCGATCAAATTGCTTTAATTGATTTACCTGAACGTTTTGTGTTTCCTGTTTTGCCAAAATATAGTGGAAAAACAGATCCTGATGAGCATATGGCACAATATAGACAAATTATGATGGCTGCTGTCATACCGGCAGAAAAGCGTCAAGCTGCGATGTGTCGTGGTTTTGGCATTAGCCTAATAGGTCCAGCACTATCATGGTGGACAAATCTCATGCCAGGTAGTATTAATTCATTTAGTCAGCTAACTGAAATGTTTGTGCAGCAATTTGCTAGTAGTCGTAATTTGGTCAAAACGTCTGATGATTTATATAGAATTTTGCAAAGACCTAATGAAACTACTAGGGAAATATTAACCAGGTTTACTCAAGAAATGGTAAGTATTCCAAATTGTGATGAATTTATCGCTGTGCAAGCTTTTCGTAGATGTTTGCTTCCAGGTTCACAGCTTTATAAAGAGCTTACTATGCATCAAGTTAAGACCTGGGTGGAAGTACAAGCATATGCTTGGGCTCAGATAAGGTGGGAGGAAGATGATGCGAAATTTAGATTAGAGTTGGCTGAGCGACATAAAAATACACAACACGGTGGATACGTCGATAGACGATCTCAACAATCTCGAGGTAAGAATTGGAGATCTGAACCTTATTCCACAGGTAATCGAGGAGGATCGCATGGAGACGACTCCAAGAAGCCGCCCGTACCCAAATTAAGTGAGCATAATTTTTCAGTAAGTCCGGCAGAATTAGTTAATACATTGCAGAAGCTAGGCGATTCTGTTAGGTGGCCCAACAAGCTTAAGCGTGAGCCAGAAAAGCGTAATCCGGATAAATGGTGTCATTTTCACGACGATCATGGACATAAGACGGAGGATTGTATTCAACTGAGAAAAGAAGTGGTGGAATTGATGAAGAAAGGTATGTTAAAAGATATCATAAAAAATAATAAAAATACATCTCATGCAGGGGATGCGCAACCGAAGCCGGTTCATTCATCGACTACCCCACAGAACGCTCGTACCATACATATGATAATAGGTGGGTCCGAGGTAAGTGGAAGTACATATTCTGCAGCAAAAAGGCATGCTCGATCTTTGTTTAATTATGATTCATCGACTAGCTCTTTAGGAGACGTTATGCCGACTAGTAATATTAATGAACAGATAACTTTTAAGAGTAGTGAAATTCAAATGTTTTCTTATCATGACGACGCTTTGGTAATAACTTTAATGATAGCTAATTGCAATGTCAAACGAGTTCTAATCGATGCAGGTAGTTCTGTTAATATAATTTATTTGCAAACAGTTAGAGAATTAAATTTAGAATCTCAAATTGTACAAGCACCTACAATATTGGTCTTTGGCAATGAAGCACCAGATAGAACGGTAGGGGAAATTTCTTTAGTCACCCAGGCTGTGGGTGTCAATCAACTAATCAAGTTTCAGGTGATGGATTGCCCTTCAGCATATAATGTGTTGTTAGGGCGACCATGGATTCATCAAATGAGGTCTGTACCATCTACTTTGCATAAGTCTATCAAATTTCATACTCCTTGGGGGGTAAGGGAAATTAAAGGAGAACAAAGAATTGCAAGAGAATGTTATCAATCTGCTTTAAAAGGAATTTCAAAAAGTCTTGAACCAGTATAGCAATTACAGAATCTGTCTCCAACAGATAAGGGGGCTTAGGTGATGAATTAGAGAAAATTTCTTTAATTCCTGAAAAACCTGACAGGACTTTATCCATTGGAGCAGATTTGAATAAAGGAATTAGGGAAGAATTAATTGCATTTTTGTCTAACAACTTGGATTGTTTTGCTTGGTCTCATGAGGATATGACAGGAATTAGCTCCGAGGTAATAGTTCATCAGTTGAATGTGGATTCATCGTTTAAGCCAGTTAGGCAAAAAAGAAGAAGATTCGCACCTGAAAGGAATAAGATTATAAATGATGAAGTTGACAAGTTGTTGAAAATTGGATCAGTAAGGGAGGTACAGTATCCAGATTGGTTGGCTAATGTGGTAGTAGTACCTAAAAAGAATGGCAAGCATAGAGTATGTATTGATTTTACAGATTTAAACAAAGCATGTCCAAAAGATTCTTTTTCATTGCCTCATATAGATACATTGGTCGATGCTACTTCAGGTCATGAATTATTAAGTTTTATGGATGCCTTTTCTGGGTATAATCAAATTTTAATGCATAGTGATGATCAAGAGAAAACATCTTTCATAACAGAGAGAGGAACGTATTGTTATAAAGTCATGCCATTTGGTTTGAAAAATGCAGGAGCAACTTATCAACGGTTAGTGAATAAAATGTTTTACCAGCATCTAGGAAAAACTATGGAAGTGTATATAGACGACATGTTAGTTAAGTCTTTGAAAGCAGTAGATCATGTTAGTCATTTGAAACAAGCTTTTGATTTGCTAAGAGAATATAATATGAAATTGAATCCTGAAAAATGTTCTTTTGGGGTAAAATCAGGAAAGTTTTTAGGGTATCTTGTTTCAAAAAGAGGGATTGAAGCTAATCCAGCACAAATTAAAGCAATAATGGAAATTCCTTCTCCACAAAGTGTTAAGGATGTTCAGAAACTAACAGGGTGTTTAGCTGCTTTGACTCGTTTTATTTCCAGGTCATCTGAGAAATGCCAGCCGTTTTTTGAAGCTTTAAGAAAATGCAAAGATTTCCAATAGACTGATAAGGCGGAAGGAGCCTTGCAGGATTTAAAAATTTACTTGAGTAGTCCGCCTTTGTTAATGAAACCCGAAACAGGTGAAGTGTTGTATTTATACTTAGCTGTGGCAGAAAGTGCAGTGAGTGCGGTGTTGATTAAAGAGATTGGAAGGAAACAAAGTCCAGTTTACTACGTGAGTAAAGCGTTACTTGACACGGAAACCAGGTATTCTTTAATGGAAAAGTTAGCTTTAGCATTGGTATCAGCTTCGAAGAAATTGAGGCCATATTTTCAATGTCATCCTATAGTGGTAGTAACTAATTATCCTTTAAGGAATGTTTTGCATAAGCCTGATTTGTCTGGTCGACTAGTAAAATGGGCAATAGAGCTTAGTGAATTCGATATTTCTTATATGCCTAGAACGGCCATTAAATCTCAAGCGTTAGCTGATTTTGTAGCTGAGTTTAGCCCTAATTTGCAGCAAGAAGTAAATAAAAATATGTTAGGCAATGGTCGACAAGGTACTAGACAAGCTCCATGTGAGTTGCATGTCGATGGTTCCACTCATTCTAAAGGAACAGGGGTAGGAATCGTTTTGCAGAATGTACATGGAGACAAGATAGAGCAAGCTATAAAATGTGGATTTAAAGCAACTAATAATGAGGTAGAATATGAAGCCTTGATTGCTGGTTTAAAATTAGCTCTAAGCTTAGGAATAACATTCTTGATAGTCTGTAGTGATTCACAATTAGTTTCGAAGCAAGTAGGAAAAAGTTATCAAACGAAGGATGATAGAATGAAAAAATATTTAAGTATTGTAGAAAGTCTAGTAGACAAATTTGAGAGTTTTGAAATAAAACAGATTAGTCGAGAAGACAATCAACAAGCTGATGCTTTAGCAAATTTAGGATCAGCTTTAGATGTCAATCAAGATAAACATATTCCCTTATATTTTTTGACAACTTCAGCATTAAAAAGTTCTGATAAATCAGTAAATAGTAATAATTTGACTTGGGATTGGAGAACACCTTTAGTTGCCTACTTAAAAGATGGACAATTACCAAGTGATAGGAACGAAGCGCATAGAATAATTATTAGAGCGGCTAGATTTACTGTATTAGGAGATGAGTTATATAAGAGATCATACGCAGGAGGTCCGTTATTAAAATGTGTGTCCCCTTCAGAATCAAATTATATCCTTAGAGAAATTCATGAAGGAGATTGTGGGGATCATAGTGGTAGTAGAAGCCTTATGAGGAAAGTGCGCCTAGCTGGTTACTTTTGGCCCACATTGCAGAGCGACGCAATAGCATTAGTCAAGAAATGTGATAGTTGTCAGAAATATTCCAATGTAGATAGGCTACCACCCGAAAAATTACATACCATTGCGCCAATATGGCCGTTCATGAGATGGGGGATGGATATAGTTGGTAAGTTACCAGCAGCCCCTGAGAATGTTGTGTTCTTACTAGTAGTCACTGATTACTTTACTAAGTGGATAGAAGCAACTGCATTTGCTCAAATTAGAGAAGTAGAGGTAATTAATTTTGTGTGGAAAAATATAATTTGTAGGTTTGGTCTACCAAAGGATATAATATGTGATAACGGGTCACAATTTATTGGGAAAAGTTTTAGGAAGTTTTGTCAAAAATGGCATATTCACTTAAAATTTTCAACACCTAGGAATCCTCAGTCTAATGGACAAGCTGAATCGAGTAATAAAACCATAGTTAATTCGCTAAAGAAAAGGTTAGATAAGGCTAAAGGCCGATGGGCTGAAGAATTGCCAGCTGTTTTATGGGCTTATAGAACGACGTCAAGGACGTCGACTGGCGAAACACCATTTTCATTGGTGTATGGGACGGAGGCGATGATCCCTGTAGAGGCAGGGGTGCCTTCATTAAGGTATAAGTGGTCACGAGAAGAAACTAATAATGAAGGATTACAATTAAATTTAGATTTATTAGAGGAAAGAAGAGAACAAGCATTGATTAGGATAGCAGTTTATCAAAATAGAGCGACTAAGTTTTGGAATAAACACATTCGAGAAAGGCAGTTTAAGGTAGGTGACTGGGTTCTTAGGAAAGTGTTTCAGAATACTGAAGAAAGTAGAGATGGCAAGTTAAGTCAAACATTTGAAGGTCCTTATAGGGTAATTGAAGTTACAGGACCTGGAGCATACAGGCTGGTCGATAAAAATGGTAAAGAGCTTTTAAGAAGTTGGAATGCCATACATTTGAAAAAATATTATTTTTAACCATGAATTTGATGTTGATGTTGAATGCAGATTGTTTGATATTAACAAAGTCGTCAAGAACTTTGGAAAATGATGAATAATGTGCTAGCAGGATCATGGTATCATGGCGTTAATCTGCGGCACTCAAAATTCTGATCCATAGTCAAAACGAAAAAGTTTGTTTGTGATTATTGCAGGTTGCAAAGAAGCTACCCCAGATGATAGGTGACAAAAATTCAAAAATCAAGCTAAATGATTAGTTGTCAGAAATAGCTTAAGTCGACACAATTCAAGTAATATAGTCGACCGTGCTTACTCAAAGTAGGATAGTCGACCAAGCATCTGAACTAGTCGATTAATCCAAAAGAGGGTAATGCTTTTCCCAAACGAGAGTTGGCAACCAAGCATCTAAGCATGCTAGTCGTTTAACTCAAAAGCGGGTGAGATAACTTGTTATGCGAAGATTCATGACAGTTATAAAATTGCAAATGCAAATAAAATTAACATTCATAAACTTGTTTATGATAATATCCAGGGAAAGAAAGTAAAGCAAAAGCAGCGGAAATTTAAAACAAGTTCTAGCTAAAATGCAGACTAAGCAGCTGGAGCGTCAGTATTGCCTCCTCCATCTTGGGCTGGGGGACTGCGAGGTTCATTTTCTGGAGAAGAGACAGGAGGATCTGGGAATGTTGCATAGTATTCATTAATCACGGCTTCAGGGTCCCAGTTGACATGCTTACCCTCCCTGTACTCCAGCATCAACTCCATTTGAGTCCTCATTTCAACCTCAGCAATGGCCTCCTCTAGGTATTTCGTTCTATCCTTAAGGGCCTTGTTTTCCACTAACAGTTGCATGGTTTCTTGTGATTTGCTGGAAATCTCCTTGCCCAAGTCGGTGTTAATCTTCTTCAGCTCTGCTACTTTTTGTCGCCCCTCTTCGACGCCTCGACGTAAGTTGTTAATCAACTCGGTCTTTTGGATAGAGGCAGACTTTTCTTTAGCACGCAATTGCTTCTCCTTCTCAATTTGAGCCTGAAGGTTTTCTAGATCTTTCTCCATTTTAGCAATCTTCTCTTCCTTTTCTGCTTTAAATTGGGTCAGATGGTCCTGGGTGATCAAATTCTTAACTTGTTCCCTATGCAAAGACATGAACTCTAGAGCCTGGATAGGCCCACAAAGTGTGTAAGTAATAATGTGATATTTACAAATATTTACCAAATGAAAGAAATGTGAATTATGTGGATTACCAAGAAAAGGTTCCTCATCGTATTATCAATGTTCTCTGTCAACTCTAGAGACTGAAAAGTTGCCCTATCAGTGGGGGTTGGAAGTCTTTGCAGGATGTCCAGGGTCATCGCCTAAGGCTTTCTATGTAATGCAGAAGCCTCAGCAGGAAGAGAAAGGTCCACACCCTTCATCTCTTCAGGAGAAATCAAATCTTGAGAAGCACTTTTTAAGCTCCAGTCAGAAGATGCTTTGAGTTTCTTAGGTGACGGGGGAGCAGAATGAATCGAAGATTCTTGAATAACAATCCCAGGGAGGACAGCCCCTCTAGGTCTTTTACTTCTGGTGGCAGGAGGATCAACTACAGTGATGGATGTTTCTTTGCCTTTAACCTTAGCAGGACTAAGGCTCTCATTCTGAGGAAGAGGAGGAGGAACAACAACAACAGCAGGAGGAGTAGTAGTGGCGACATTCATAGAGTGTCTCTTCTTACTCCTGATTTCAGAAGCGGCATCATTCTTTGCTTCAGCCCTAAATTGAGCTCGTTCAGCAGCAGTCAACTTGGGAGGCATTTTTCCTACAAAGAGTATGGTAAAATTGTCATTACTTTTGTACAATTATCATTTTCATGAATTATTTTTAAGGTTAAAATTTACCCGAGATAATGAATGAAAAACGCCTAGACTCTTTGGGAAGGGCGAAGATTTTCTTGATCTTGTCAGTAGAGGTCTTTTCGATAGGATGAGAATAACTTAGCTGCTTGTCACCTATAAATGAAAATGAAGTAAGAATAAGTATCAAAGGGTAGTTTACAAATAGGGAATAAGGTTAGTCGTCTTACTTAGACGACGCCACTCCCTTCTGAGTTTGACGCCAGGAGGCTCTAGGCTAGCAATTGGAATAATTAAAAACCTCTCATCCCATTGACGGTCGTTAGGGCCCTTGTCGGAGGTCCATGTCTCAAGCCCTTTGCGATTACGGATTAAAGTATAAACCCCTACCCTAACCTCTCCTGAAGGAGCCTTAACTTCACTAATAGAATAAGAGGTCAAAACGTCTAGGAGATCAAGGGGAAAACCTAAGTGACGCCCTAGAATGTCGGCTACCAAGGCTACTCTCCAAACATGAGGCAAGTGAAGCGTCCGATTGATCTCAGCCATTAGATGTTCAAACCGCTACTTCCCAATGACTATTTGCAACGTCATCAAGAAGTGGGGGACTTAGTGTTGCGGCATAATTCAGTTTAGTGAAGGAGGCCCATTAAGTCCAAAGAAGAAATAAGTCTGAAGGGGCCCAAAGTGCCAGAAGGTCGACAAAGGTTTTATTGCTGGTCAAAGATATTTTGTAACCGTCCATTAATTCATTGTAACCTCCATATTAATTGGAATCAAAACGGAAATACCTATAAGTAAGGGAATTGATTATTCCAACGGGAAGGAAATTTGTAGCCTATATATAGAAACTTAATCCATGTAAAAGGGGCATCCAACATCCTCTGAATCTTTTACTTTCTATTTCACTCTCTCGCTAGTCGACTAAAGTCTAGGCGACTAATCTCTTGTATTATCATTGTGGTTTGCCCACTCATTCTGAATAAAGTCATTATCCTTTGATTTGATATATTTGTGTATCAACAGGTATATCTAGTTGGTGTGTGTGTGTGAGCTAGAGAGAGAGAGAGAGAGAATAGACTGGAGTTCACTTAAACATGCTAAAATTAGAAAAAAAAAGACATACGAATATATTGACGTGTAGATTTAATGTCCTGAGCTACTAGGAATTGAAAATAAACTGTTTGCATGTATCTACGCTCCTTATTGTATGACCTCGGGCTTAATTGTGATGTGAGTTCAGTGGGATAACATTTTTTTCGGGAAGACTGCGACGCCGTCCGACCCAGAAAAAGAATACTATGACATCAATGAGATCCAGTATGATGTATGATAGATATTTGTGGACCAATGAGATCTATGTAAACGTTTTCAAATATAAATTAAATATCTTGTCTATGATGTCATGGAATTCAGTAAAAAAAAAGGTAAAGGTGCAAAAATATGACTAAACTTTACCCTAAATTGCATTTCTATGACTAAAGTTTCGCAAGGAGCAAAAATACCATTAAACTTGGGATCGAGGTGCAAAACTATAATTTCCGTCAAATATGACGGTGTTGACCGTTAGTCTTCGACATGTAGGATGCTGAGTGTGCAATAATGACCATGTAGCATGCTGAATAGATTTATGTGGGGCCCACGATGGGGTTCATCTGTTATTGAAATCAATTCCCGATCTAATGGGGGTAAGGGTATGTTTGGAAGGGATGAAGAGGGAGGGAGGAAATTGTTTTTTATTATATATGGGCCCCACATAAATCTATTCAATATGTCACATGGTCATTATTGCACACTCAGCATCATACATGTCGAAGACTAACGGTCAACACCATCATATTTGACGGAAATCATAGTTTTGCACCTCGATCCCAAGTTTGGTGGTATTTTTGCTCCTTGCGAAACTTTAGTCATAGAAATGCAACTTAAGGTAAAGTTTAGTCATATTTTTGCACTTTTGCCAAAAAAAAATACCATTGATGTCTTTTTTCCCCATGATACACGTAAATGTCGACCCAACAGAAAAGAAGTGGTGGCTCTCACGTGATATCTTTATCCCACTCTATTAATTCAAATCAACAACCCGGTTTTTCTTACCTCAGCATCAACAACCTAAGTCATTATAAAGGAATTTAGTGTCAGGTTGGGTGACAAAGAAAAAAGCTATTTTAGGGCGAAACTTATGTTTTGAAATTAGGATAGACAAAACACTCACAGTCTTATTAAAATCATTTTTTTTTTGTCAAATCCTAGGTTTCAGTTAAGTCATATAAACACTCACAACATTTTCAGAATAACTCTTTTAATTGAAAACATAAGTTTGGGAGAGAGAAACTAGATTTTGGCAGAAACTTTTTTTTTGGCTTTTCCAAAAGCTATTATTATCTAAAATTTATTTTTCAAAAGATTTTTTTTAGCTTTTCTCTAATAAACTACTCCCTCCGTTCCTAAATATAAGGTCACTTTGGGGAAGTGAATAAGTTATTAAATATAAGATCACTTCCTATTTTATCTCAAGTTTTGTCCAAACTACCCTTATACTCCCTCCTTTCATTGAAAACCCTCCTTTTTTTAAAGTTAAGTAATTGAGGGAATTTTTGGAAGATCATGTAATTTTATTGTCTTCCTTAATCTCCCCAAATTAACTAAAATGATCTTATATTTAGGAACGGAGAGGTAGTATTCTCTAAAAGCTAATTCGGATGGACCTTTAGTCCTTTTGAGAAAGTAGCCGCCATTATGACCGTTGCTTATAAATATAACACCAAATATATGTTACATTCGTGTTGGCAATCTTAATTTGACAGTCTCTCTTTAATTTTATTAACAATATTTTAATATATCTACAATTTAAAATTTAGTCTAGCTCGCCGTTCGTCCATATTATATGGGATTTAGAAGGGATAGATATGAATGTCTAATTTTTCCTACCCATCTTTTTTTCACGTCACTTACTCACTGTATTTTGTATATATTTTTTACATTGGCCACAAAATAAAGCAGCGTTGCTACGAGTTTTTAAATTTTTGCAATGCGATGCAAATATTTGCAAAGATGCGTAACACTGGGAAGTTAAACGATGTATTAACGCAGTATACCTCACTCGTTCTGATGCCTTAGCTTGGTGCAAATAATTAGAATCAAAATATCACTTCATCTCAAGCAAACTTTCTGGGTTTGTTTTCTCCGCGGGAGCACTCAAAAGTAGTCAAAATTTACTAATCTAGCTAGCCATCTGTGACTGCTACTTTCATGTGTGTACCACCAAAATGGGAAGTCGAATGTCGTACAGCTGGAATGTTGGTCACTTGCTAGAATCAATAAAGTAGTCCAAAGTTCTAATATGGCTAGCCATCTGTGACTGCTACTTTCATGTGCGTATCATCATTCATCAGGAAACATGAGAAGTCGAATGTCGTACAGCTGGAATAATGTTGGTCATTTGCTAGAATGAATTAGTTATGATTAGGAATATACAGGCAGTGAAGCCTTGAAATTATAGATAGTAATAAAGCCCGGAAATGTTGAAGCGATGCTAAGTCTATAGCATGTCATTTTTTTATTTGAAAATTTTACAAAAGAGGTTTGTGCCTGCCCACAATATATATAATTCTAACTCAAGGTCCATTAGATTTGTCATTGCTGTGAGCTCTTTACTAGTATATGTGTCAAATAAATCATTTTTCCTTCACACACAAGTACCATTTATCTAACTTTGTTCAGCTGCAGTCTCCCCAAATGATGCGATTAAAACTATAATTAAGTTGTCTTAAGAATCAAACTAACACCCGTTGAAATGATAGAATGTCCAACTCTTTTCCCAATTAAACCAATGGTGAACACATGGGTTAATTTGTAGCACAGCATTTTTAATTGAATGTTCATGAAAATAACTAGCTAGATTTCGCGTGAGTAGTGTTCGTGTGTGTCCCACACATATAGTACATCATTCATACACACATATAGGCCATTACACACATATATAGTACACATTCATACACACATGGGCTATTAAACACGAAATGTGTCGGCAGGACACATTTCGAATGTTGCGGCAACGTTAATCTCGCAAGAAAAGTAAATATGAAAACGCCAAATGGAGAGATAAATGTAAATCAACAGAGTGAATGGAATGGGAAAAATATATATAGCACAATACATGAGTATATATTTTACAACACAAAAAGAGTGAAAAAATAAATACAGGGAGAAAAAAAGAAGAAAGAGAGGCGTTTTCCGTCGCCCATACTAAAACTATATAACTTGTGGTATATGTGAAATATAATGTAACAAGGGGAATCAATAAAGCAAAGCAAGGATGGTGATTAATTATGATTGGTTAGATATAACATGATGAGTATTTGGGGAGGAAACAAGGCCATCGTTACCAGCCAAAATCAAGTATTTATCTTTTCTAGTGAGCATGGTGCACTCAAATCCAAGGGCATCACCAATTTGGGACTGTACGTGATTAGCCACTTGAAATCTACCAACACAAGTGGAGGAGGAGACACTAGGGAGGAAGTGAAGGGAGTAGATGGGAGAAGGGTTCATGAGGAAGAAGAATGGGTCCAAGCACTTAAGTCCTCCAGCAGTGGTACCATGGAACATGCTGACGTGGCAATCAACAGCGACTGGACTTATTTGGTCGCACATCTCGGAGAAAAGTGGGCTGAACCGCAACAAATACGCCTCTCTACATGTGGTCCCTTCGGGGCACACAGCCAGATCACCTTCCTTCAATAGCCTCTTCATCATCTTCGCGTCTTCATCTCTGTCCCTTGTTAATCGAACGGTCTTTATTGGTGCAAGTATCTCTGACATCCTACTCAAACTATATGTCACAGCGATCAAGTTCCTTCTCAACGCAAATGAAAGGTAGAGAGGATCCAACAGTGTTCTGTGGTTGCATACATATAGCCTATGTTTCTTATTCTTGTTACTATTATTGTTATGGTCATGGTCTTCGTGTTCTTGGGGCATGGAAGAGGTCATGCGGAGACCAGTGATTGATAGGAGAGGAGTTGATATGGGATAGGGGAGTGATAATGCCATAGTTATCCTAATGATGGCAAGGATTATGGCGTATGGCAGCCAAATTAAGGTCGCTGCCGCATTCATTGGGGTGGGTCTCATGGCCAACCTTCCATCATGGAATATTAGTGCCTTTGGGTACTTCTCTCTCGGCAGTATTTTCCAGCTTCTCCTTTCAGCTTCCGTCACCAAATACACTTCCTGTTTTCACAATAAGACAAATTAAAAGCGGGATGTGATGGATTTCCTTCTCATAATTAAATCCCGGAATTTAATAAGATTAAATTTTCAGTTGGACGTTTTTGTATTTTTTTAATGAAAAAAGAATAAATAATCTAATTATAACATATATTACATTTATTAACGATTATATATACATCAATTCATAACTCACTCAGGTGTTGAATTAGTTGAAGGAAAAAATATAATAATTAAAAGCATTGAAGTGGTGGGTGTTATATTGAAGATTAGATGAAATTAAAGTAGGTGTTATTTTGGAGATTAGATGAAGTAATTAATATGTCATAGTACGTACGAAGGAAAATATGACAGACCTCGCAATAAGATAACAATTCGGGATCAAGGGACTTGTTGAATCTGCAAATTCCGATCGTGTTGTGACATCCTTTGCCTTCACAAACTTGGTCCAAAGCATGTGACACGTCAATTCTTTTGTCCTCCATCAACCCAACGTAGTATCCACAGAACACTTTTAGCTGTCTGCCCACCACGTAATTGATCTCTAGATACTCTCTTAGAAAACTGTCCACCATTACTTGAGGTAAATTAGTGACCCCCACTTTCTTCCCGCCTCGGTTAAGTATTTCAAATATTTCTGAACCAACGTTCTCCAAAAATAACTTTGGTAGAACGGCCCTCCCGACCCTAAAGTTCTTTGCTTTGATCCCAAAGAAGCATATTGCCACCATTATATTCAACCCCATTCCGGGTTCAGCGAGGCAGACCATAGGGTACAAAAGAATCAAGACTATGGCTCTTATGAGCCCTCCAGCTTCAAAGGCTACAAGCATGAAGTAGGGGAAGAGATCAGACGATTTTAATAAGGCTCCTTCCACATCAAAGATTAAGGTATGGTCAGAGAGGTCAGATCTGTGAGCCAGGGAGTGGTACTTTTGGTATTTGAATTGTGATGGGAAGACATTGGTGGCTATAGATCTGTGAAAGCCAAGAAGGTTTTTAAGTTGCCTGAGAAGGAAACGGTACCAAAAGATGAAAAGAGATTTGAAGAAGAAAGAGCTGAACATCTTAGCCATATTGAAATGTGTTAGTTGGGCACTCTTAGCTGCGGCGTTCGCATACGTACGTTTTTATAGCACAGCTCTTACACCATTGCCCTTACTCTTCATTTTTATTGCGAGAGTGGCATATCTTACTCGGTAAAAGACTGGCGGGTTTGACGTTGTCAATTCTCTTTGGTTTTGTTTTAAATTTCAAGTAAGTTGACCAAAAGGTATGCTGGGTTGCGAAGTTAATTTAGAGAAAGGATAAGAGCTGGCGTTGACTTGAATCGTCATGGTAATTGGTCAATCTCATCGCGATAAATAAAGAAGATAAATAAGGAGCTCGCCACGAGTCTACCAAAGGCTAATTTTCTTGGATTCACTTTATAGTTAAAAGGCGCGCGCAATCTCTAGAAACACTTTTTTATAAAACAAAATTGGATCTTGGACATCCATTAAAAATTCATCTTAAGTGGGTTATAAGCTGATGGAATCGTGTGTTCAATATTTAACAAAAAATATAAAAATTCATCTTTATCATTTATTTATTTCTTTTAAGAAAAAACCATCGCTCATCTCTTTATCTCTCCCATGCATCTTGCTCCTTCCCACCAATATAATGATATGTTTCATCCCTAAATAGCTCAAATCGGTGGTAAGATGAATTTCTAGTGAATGACAAAGATAATTGTTTAATGAAATAATGTGCCTAAAGACGGCGTACGCATTTTACCTATAAAGATGAAACCCCCCCCTCTCTCTATATATGTGTGTGCGCTATGGGAATGGATACTCTCAGAAGTTGAAAGCTTCAGTATCTCTCAGAACCGTAAAATCACCACCACACAAATTAATCCAATGGCCCACAATATTATTCACTGCAACTACAAAAAATTATTTTAAGATGCTTATATTATCATTTTTAAAAATTAATGTACTTGGCTTATGAAGTTAAACAAACATATTTTGTAGTTAAATAATTTTTAATTATAACCTAGTTGTGGTTCCTAATTTTCAACTTTTTTAAGTTGGGTACCTAATTTTTTGGATGACTGACTTTACTTCTAGAGTTTATTAGAGTTACATTTTGATATAAATTAAGTGAGACACGATTGCAGAGGGCTAACTTTAATTGCAGAGTTTATTGGAGTTAGTGGTCTTATCTAACATAATCTATAGCAGACTAGACTGTGATAAATCTTCCCTTACATGAGGTAAGTAAAGTTATATATAAATATTTGGAGGCAGAGCCTTTTATATATCATAGTTAACTGGATCAGTCTGCATCTCTTATAAATCTTTCGGTTGAAATGAGATAGGTCTAGATAGTTGAATTTTTCATGCTAAAATATCCTTAAAAACATTTCAAAGTTCTTTGTTAAGATAAACATGTCATTTTGTGAGGAAATTAACAATTGTGATATGGTGTGAGGAAATAAATAGTTGTGATATGAGATTATGAGGGATGAGGAGGAAGGAGCTTCTGAGGGAAACCCGAGCCGTGGAGCTACAGATCAATACAGTACTTAGTAGTCAGTAACATTGAGAAAGAAAAAGTAGTTTTACACTGTTACTGGAGTGGATAAGGACTTGACCAAATAAATAAATAACCGGAGAGATAGATATAAAATAGGGCCATGCGTTTTTGGGCCTCATGTGCTGAAGAGATAGTTCTTCATTATGGCTTACACGTACTGTCTAGTGTCTAGACTATCAAAATTCAAATCCCATTACCATTCATACGGACACGCTAATTAACACAATGCAAGCTTGATTCCCACTCGAATTTCCTCCTCCTTTCATGCCCTCGCCACTCAAGTACTTAACTTTATGCGTGCTAACCCAATTACTCAATATACGTACCAAGTAGTATACGTATTCAACTACGTACGTACTATCTCCTGGTATTCGATCCGCCATAATTAAAAGAAAATAAGACTAGCTTGATAATAATCGGAGAAAACAAAACAAATTCGTCATTTCAACAAATTAAAAATCGCAGGTTATTGTCAGTGTCAATAATGAAGGAGAGACGATGAGAGCCAACTTCCATTGTGATAGACATGTTCAAGATAATCTTAATTTCGAATTAATGAAGATAGATAGATGAACATCCTTTTCAGTTCCCTTGACGATATATAGTCCTATTGTTGCAATGGTGAGCAACCGTAGTAGTTAATTAATCGACTAACACGTGAGTGATGCGTTCCTGAACCCCCGATCACATCACGTACGCTACTAATTTGTCATATCAGGAGGTCTAGATTTCAACCACGAAAGTTATCATCAAAGTGGGACGTGTATGTTTAATTAACTATAGTATTTGATTGGAATTATCAGCTCAGTTTTAAGCGCAATAACTGCTACCGTACCATATGCAGCTGGAACAATTGGTACTATTCAAGTATTAATTCAGCTTCAAATTGGTGTCCCTGCGTGGTGTGGGAAAATTAAATAAGATTTGACCACATTCAAGTAACGCGCATACACAAGGGTTTGTGGGCTCCGTGTGGATTTGAGTTGTATAAAGTAGAATGGGCAAAGAAGTGGAAAAGTTATATCCTACGACGTATATACTATAAATGAACCAAATAATGGTTGGATAACCGATCGGTGAAGATGTCAACGCATTACGCTGACAAAATGAAATGAGAAGGGATGTGAGATATATATGCGTGCCGACCTCGCAGCGTCCACTACAAAAAATTATGGGGCTAGTCACGCATGAATTGTCGCGTAACAAGCAAACGTGACACATTATTTATTTTTTAAAAATAATTGCATGTCTTGTCGCGTATTACAAACTAAAACGTGACATAAAATATTTTTAAAAAAATTTGTCGCGTTTAAATTTATCAAAACGCAACTAAATTTACTTTTAAATTTTTTAAAAATAAAAAAATAAAAAATAAAAACGTTGTCGCGCATGGTAAAAAGTAAACGCGACACAAAAATATTTTAAAAAAATAAACTTTGTCGCGTATGTAAAGAGGAAACGCGACAAAACATTATTTTTTTAAAAATAATGTTTTTTTAAAAAAACTAAACTTTTGTCGCGTATGTAAAGAAGTAAACGCGACAAAAAATATTTATAAAAAAATTGTTGACGCGTTTACTTTTATAAATATGCAACAAAACATAATTTTTTTTTAAAAAAATTTAAAATGTAAACAAAAATTCAAATTCAAATTTCCCTCCATTCTCCCCACTTTCTCCCTATATATACCTCACTCCTTCTCAATTTCTCATTCCTCATTTTTTCCCTCCTCCCTCTCCACTTTCCTTTCTCCTCCATCTAATTTTTCTAAGTTTCTTTCTACTCACTATCATTAATTCTTCACTTACATTCCTATATTATTTTGTCATGACCTACTTGCATTTGCACACTTTCATCTACTCTTCTTTAACTTTCTTTACTCTACTTAATGTTCTTAGTCTATTATTATATGAATTAAGCTAATTTTGTTCTTTAATTTTGTAGGTTGCTTTAAAAATTTGGCTAGCTAAATTTGAGACAAAAGACTCCTCTATTATCTAGTCACACATTAAAGTGCCAAATTGCAAAATAGGACCCTAAAAATTATACGTATTAAAATAAAAACATTTTAGATGCAACAAAATAAAAGGAAAATTTGATTTGGTTAAAAATTTGAATCTTCCGCCACTGAAGTGGAAAAAAAATTGAACTTCCCTCATGTATGAGAATATATTATATTCTGTCGCGTATGGGAATTAGTTAATGTCGCGTATGAGAATTGGTTAATGTCGCGTATGAAAAGAATTTTGTCGCGTTTGTCCACTTCCATATGCGACATAAACAAGTAAAATTATATTCCCACAACTTTTTATGATGTCGCGTTTGTTACATCTTGTCACGTTATTGCAGTTTGCTACGACAGGATAACTCGCGCTTGCATTAAACGCGACAAACCTATTTTGTCACTGAAAAAACGTGACTATATGTCTTTTCTATGCGCGACTACCCTCACAATTTCTTGTAGTGGTCTTCGAAGAATATGTGTGTACGTGCCGTGCTCTGTGCTAAGAAAACTAGAGAAAAGCGAGGTATCCGTGTTCTGGATAAGTCCATGCACATAAGCAGCGTAAGACCATGCTAGTTTTGATTGCAACCATTAATTAAACACCTCCTTTATTATTTGAAATATGGGCTTCTTCTTGCATAGCTAGCATTTGACATCACTCCAATTCTTCTTTAGTTTTTTATTCTTCTTTTCCCCACCCGGTCACATTGCGTCGAATCTTATTTGATTTATTGCATTGCTATAAATGCTGACAAAGTCTTCATCTGGTACTTCGGTTCAATAGTATGGTTTAGTGTTGGAGATATGGGCATAAGCTATTCAGGGGCCATATATGAAGTGGGAATATATAGAGGAATCATCCAGAAGTTTAGCTTCTATTTCAAATGCCAATTCATCGAATGTAGTCATGTAGTATCGAGCAAGGGTACGTCCCATGCCTAATCCACTACGGTATCTTTCCTCATCTTCCTCGCTCAATCCATATTTGGATAAAAAACACTGAACAAATATGTCAAATTGGCCGGCCATATATACAAATTAAATTAAAGTGCTACTTCTGGCTTCAAACAATAGTCTTCTCATCTGGAGTAACCCATCCTCTTAGTGACTTTGCTGACGCCATGAATTCACGAGATAACATGGGAAAGAAATCAATAGGTCTAACCTACAGATTAAATTCCAGTTGCCTTGAAAGATTTGATCAGAAAATGACCCTCCTCCCGCGGAATGATCTGATACTCGTATAGAAATTCAATCATCCACACTATTACGTGACAGCACAACTCGCTTACCGAAGCTTCATGCCAGTGAGACGATTATCCATAACTCCATACTCCCCCGTTCCTAAAACTTATTTTTATAAATTAAAAAAAAAAGCTAAATAGAGCACTTAACTATAATGTAAATATGTGTAATTATTTATTAAAAAAATTATAAATAAGCTAGATAATTTTTGCAATAATAAAATAAAGTAACTCGATGTTTAAAGTGATAATTTTTAATCCTAAATTTATCCAAAATAAAAGCTAAAATAATCTTATAATTAGTACCATGGGAGTATTATATTATTTGACAACTTGTTTCTCAATTCCAAAGGGCAAGTTGATCTCTGTAAATATAGTGATAATTGGCAGAGATATTATGACTATTCTGTAGGTGTGTTGCTCAGCCTGGTATTTCACTGCTAATGTAATTATCTCTAATGTCCCTATAATAGAACAAAAAAGTACGCCTAGCTATAATATTTAATAGTTGTAAGGCGCCAGACAAGCAATGGGTCTATACCTAGGTCCACTAATCAATCATATTTAAGCACAAGATTAATGATTATAGATTAAGCTGAAAATGGTAAATAATTATCGATCCGGCCTCTAATGTGAATGTTGTTAGTACATACTTAATGAATGCAAAGTGCAAGAGAAACTCTTGTAATCAGCAACCTCTGATGTTTTAGTATGGTCAAACTATAAATTGTACAAGACTTAAATTCTACCTGTTGAAATTACTATAAGGAAGCTAGCTAAGTCACTAATAGTCAATCCTTTCACTGAATATGTGTGTCCTTTCATTGACTTAGATGCACCTGACTCAGGCTTCATCAGCTAATACTAATAAGTAGAAAATAATCTGAGAAAAAGAGTGCAATATTTTACACATGGGTTCAGATTTTAATCCAAACTCAGCGCAAAGTAACAAAAAAGGGCATTTCGAGATAGATGCACTGATGCAGAAAGGGCGCTCACGGCTGAGGCGACTACGGTCAAGTAAAGTCTTATATTGTCACAGACCCAATGGACTATGTGGGGGTTTCCAGGGCATGGGCTATCCATTACATTAGTTTAGGGCCTGAAGTTTTCTTGGCCCATTGTACATACATGTCGTTGCAAGCCCATTGATTGTTATAAAATAGTTGCATATTTTTTTCAAGTGGAAAAGAATTGCATTGCTTGAATTTATGTACAAATAGGAGTCAGGACTCAGGAGGAAAATAAATGAAACAATTTTTTTTATACTTTAAGGCCGTGTGTGTTTTAATTCGAGGCTTTGTTCAGAAGACTTGAGTAGTATTGATCAACGGATAGAAAGTATTTCAATTGTATCAAAAAAAAGAAAAAAGAAAGTATTT
Source organism: Mimosa pudica (assembly GCA_029929735.1). Classification (NCBI taxonomy): domain Eukaryota; kingdom Viridiplantae; phylum Streptophyta; class Magnoliopsida; order Fabales; family Fabaceae; genus Mimosa; species Mimosa pudica. The sequence continues at coordinate 17,150,967 of JAKELP010000013.1, read as the reverse complement.
CAATTAATTGGACATTTATAATCACATTCACAAGTCGTTTAAAATATGTTTTATTATTAATTAAATATGTTAAAAAATTGTAAGGTTCGATAAATGAATTGATATTCAATCACCCGAATAAAGTAGTACTATTTGCACTGCTGTTGTTGCAAACTCAAACATTTAATAAAATCAATCAAAATTAAATGGTAGCATAATTTCAAATATAATTCTTTTTCAGTTAAAACATTCTTTTTTTTATAACAAGTTAAAAAATTCTTAACTTATTTGGGGAGATTTTTTTTAATAAATAAAAAACCTCTTTATAGTTTTACTAACTTTCTCCCAAACTATCTTTATCAACACTTAGAATAATAAACAAATAAAAGAGAGATGGTAGTGGTAAAGAGTAAAGATAAATAATTAGGGTATATTGGTAATATTATATTATTTTAATTAACCTAAAATTTAAATAAATAAGACTTATATTTATATTTAGGAATTGGGAGTATAAGAGACCTCCTAATCTTTAAACTTAAAAGCTACTACTCCCTCAGTTTCTAAATATAAGATCACTTTGGCTAATTTGGATAGATTAAGAAAGACATTTAAATAACATGAACTACCCAAAATACCCCTCACTTAAATTTGACAAGTGGTGATGACAAGGACAAGAGAGAGAAAGATGGAGTAATATAGGGATAATTTGGGCAAAATTTGAGAAAAAAGAGAAAGTGATATTATATTTAGGAACTTATCCACATCCCAAAGTGATCTTATATTTTTGAAAGGAGGGAGTATTAAATTGTCTCAGTATATCCAGAAAAACAAAATGAGCAGCAATATGGAGTGTAAAAATTTGCAGAATCCCGATTCCCGAGTATGATTCCCCTGAAAACGTTGGAGTGAGGCAAGTCCAAAGCTGTGAACCCTTCCTCCTCAGTTGAGCCCCTGCGAGCAATTAAGCTCGTGACTTTCCTCTTCCCAAGGCCATATATCTTCCCAGTAAGGCCTAGTAGTGCTTTATTTATTTGATTATTATACAGTGGATAATACAAAGCTGGAGAATCTAAATAACCACCACGATCACATGGTCGCCGCAAACGCCTTCCACCCTCCGCCGCCGCCGCCGCCGATACAGCCTCATCATCAAATGCACGAACCATTTTACAATAATGCCCATGACCCTCACTTTTCCCCTAACTTCCCTTACCCTCCTAATCCTTTCCCTAATCAGCATTATAATAACTTTAATGCCGATTCTAACCACTCTTTTAATCCCAATGGTAACAATGGATTTGGTTTCAACAATTCCATGACTCGTATGCCTCGTAAACGAGGTTGGCTCTCTACCCAACCACCACTTTCTCCAGGTACTACAAAATTTGCTTTTTTTTTTTTAATTTTGATTTGGAATGCTTTACTAGGTTAATAAGGGAGTGTTATTTGATGTAATTGAAAGAAGCAGAGAAAGAAGATGAATCTAAACAAGAGAGGAAATGAAGAAAATGGTCTCGTAACATTTTGTAGGATCTGCACTTTATTTATATACTGATAGTTAGATAGTTACAAACCTAACTGAATTCTGTTTTACTAACTAACACGTGCCTATATATCAAGTCACGTGCACAATACTTAATGTATAGTATATCCTAACAGTAATTGCTAATCACATGTTGGAGTCATTGCTAATCAATTTGTCTTTAACTTGCTACTTGAGAAGAGTTTAGATTTTAGAGTGGATGACACATTTGTGTGTGGTTTTTGTCTGCATTGCTAGGCTGAATTCTTTTTTTTTTTTATTGGTAGATAAAGTTGACGTGAAACTTTACCTTGCTCCTGTTCCAAGAACATTTACTGAGGATGATGTAAGTCTTTTTCTTTTGGAATCATACATTGGTGTTATGTAGAATGCAAAAATACTTTTGCCACACATAAAGTTTTATCCATTTCTTTTTGTGGTTCTTGGAAATGTCTATTTTTATGGCTTGATTTTATCTTGAAAGTTCATATATTTTTGTGTGAAAAAAGCCTGGGAATCGCAATTCCATTCTACGTCTTGATCTTGTGCGTGGTTGGATTAGCATTCGCTCTTATAAATATAGGGATGGTTGGTTACTAATGGTAACTTGATCTAAAGTCTAATCTATGGATTTGTTGTATGCCCTCATTATCATCATTTAGCTACATTATTTATTCCATATCATGAAAACCACAAGTACCAAATGCAAAACCACCCGTAGTTAACTCATTCTATTCTTTAATGTTTATTCAACCAAATACTGGAGCATAGATGGAAATTCCATTTGTCATCCCCAGAATGAGAAACATGATCAAACCATCATACATGTCTTTTCCACTACAAAGTTTCATTATATTCGTCACCTTCTTATCCTTCCCTATAACAAGATGATCTTCCACCCCCCCCCCAAAAAAAAATAATTAAATAATGCTTCCTTAAGAAAACCGCACAACTATATAGGTTTTGTTATTTTCTTCCATACTATGGTCATTTATGTACAATTTTGTCTATCTAAATCAGATCAGCCGTGTGTTTGAAGAATATGGAACTATTGTTGAAGTTGTTCTTTTGTTTGATAAGAAAACAGGCGAAAGGCAAGGTACTATTTTGCTTCTTGTTTTCTCATTGTATGTTCATCAGCATTTTTAAGTTCAATATCTTTCAACTTCCCTAGTTTTCAGGAATTATTGTCAAACCTTTTGCTGCCTTGCCTTGAATGCGTGCAGCTTGGTGTGTGCTTAAGTAACCGCATTAGTTAAAATTTTGTTTAACTTATGCAGGAAGTTGTTTTGTGAAATTTGCAACACTAGATCAAGCTGAGAGAGCTATCAAAGCTTTAAGCAATCAATATACTTTTCCTGGGGTGAGTAGTCATATTTCTGGAATGTATTAAATTAACCCTCTATTGATGTAGCTAAATCTATCTTTTCAGACAAAGTGTTCTGTTGTTTAATAATTGACATTTATTTTCATAGGAGTTATCACCTATTGTTGTCAGATTTGCTGACCGAGGAAAAGGGCGTCCTGGTAATTCTTCAAGAGTCTCCTTTTCACCTTGTTCTTGTAATAGTACTCTAATATGTCTGGAATAAATTTGCGCTTCAATCTAAAATACATAACAATTTTCTGACAAACCAACCCAAGCTCCATGTCATTTGATTAGAGTGGAGCTCCATGTCATTTGATGTGTGTTCTCAGTATGTTGTAGATTACAGTGGAGCTTCTTCTGTGAGTAATAGGAAATTAAAACTAAAAGCTTCATGGTCTTTTGGTGTTTAAGTTTGTTATTTTTATTTTTCTTACAGGGACTCGAGGACTCCCCCAGATTATGGATAAAAAAGTTCCATCTGAAGGCAAGCTTGTTTTCGCTCTTAAGATAGCCTACAACCTTTTATAGCCATACTGATAATCTTTCTGTTTCTGAATATATTGTTTTTTATATTCTTGTATTTTATCTCTACTCTGTGTGTACTTTTTACTAGCTCACTCTTGTCTCCTGTTTTGATGTTTATTCTCAGAGGTGGTAGATAAAGTGTTTGTTGGTCACATCAACAGAGATGCTTCAAAATGGGAAATTGAAGAAGTATGTTTTAACATTAACATTCATTAAGTCTTCAAATATATTTTGTCATCATATAAGCTTAAGTTACTTTAATGTCCTTCTCTTGTCAGTGCGTCTGTGCGTGTGCCCAAGTATATTTCTTGAACTTCAGAATGTGAAGATTTTAGAAATGCATTAGATCATTGATTGGCATTTGATGTTCACAATGCTATTATGCAGAAATAACTAGCTGAAAATGTTTGTTGCGGATCTGTGCTCATGTCTTATCTTCTGCAGCTCAGAATATTTTGGAAATTATTTACTCTGTTATTGTTATTTTATAATGCCCTGGCTTTCTATTTTGATTTCGCCGAAATATCCTTCATAATTCACTTGCACGTCAAGGTGCATCTGATCTCTTTGGTTCATTTTGTGATTCTTTGTATGCATATCTTCTACAGGTATTTTCTCCTTATGGACATATAGAGGACATCTTCATTGCACAATCTCGTGGTTGGTCTACGATCTTATTTTTTAAAATAATATATTTTTGGAACTTAAGAGTGAATTGAGCTTAGTGACTTGAGATATGTGAAGTAGTTGCGGTTAGAAAGAGACAGAGAACTGCCTCTACTTCTACTGGTTCTCATAAATAGCTAACTTCTCTCTTCAATGTCAAACTCTTGGAACTAATTGGGATAGCTAAGTGATTGATTTGGAGCATGCAACACCCATGAAAAAAGATGCAAAATGTTGAGGGGGAAGAGATCAATGTTCACAGGCAATGATAATCCAATATAGGCTATATACTTTTAGCATTGGAACATTTAGTCATCTTGATTTTGATGAGTATTTTCCACTTCATCTATTTATTTTTCATATCTCACCATTTGGTTAACAAATTTTCACGTATATATTTCTTGAAAATCAAGGATATGGTTTTGTCAAATTTTCAAACAAAGACATGGCTTTGGCAGCAATAAAGGGGCTTCACAATGCATTCACAATGAGGGTAAAGCTCCCCCCCCCCCCCAAAAAAAAAAAAAAACTGATATATATATATATATTATATTACTTGTCTGGTTCTTGTGAAGCCTCACTAAATCTCCTTAAACAATCAGGGTTGTGATCATCCATTAATTGTTCGATTTGCTGAACCAAAGAAACACAAGACTGGAGAACCCAGGTTACTTCTTCTTTCCCTTATTGTTCAGATAAACTCTGACGTGGCATTTCTAATGAGAAAACTTCAATTACTGAACTCATATTTTGACTGAACCAACTTCTGTTCTGGTAATTGATTAGCCAAGTACCTCATGTGCATATACATTATCAAGGCTTACTTGTGCATACTTGATCACTCGATATATGTCTGTAACATTGTTAATGAACACATTTTGAAACCAGGAATTTATGTTTGCATTTCTACTATCTCTCTGTAGGGTCAACCACCATATGCTTGGGAGTGCATCCGGTCCATGCTCTCAAGAACCACCGGCCTGGTTTGTATTTGTTTCGACCCCCCCCCCCCCACCCACCTACACACACACTTACATGCATTACACAACTCTTCATACTATTTTCAAGAAAGCTTAATATGTTTCTGCATAATTGAGTTGTTACAGGCTGCCACCGAACATTGGTGATTCCATTGGAGGGAATAATCTGCCTATGGCCCCACATCATCACACAATTCCTCGCCCACAAGTTGCTCCCCAAATTCAAAACTGGGAGCCTGCTAATACTCTGGTGCAACAACCATTTCCTTCCAAGCAAGCACATTCTCATGTGACATCGATGCCCTCCCAGTCCATGCAGCCTCAAAAGCAAATTTCTCTGCCAGTTGATACCGAGGTTCTGAAGCAGTCATATCCTACAGATTCATCAACTCAAAATATTGAGCAGCAGCTAAATTCACAGGTTAGTAAGTAATATGGAATATATATTAATCAATCATTATTTAGATGCGAGGCCAGTTTAGGCTATCCACATTTTTATTTGGCCTGGCCCTGCTTGAATGGCGCTCTTAGTTGTATATTCCTCCATGTATCCATCCCAGACTGGAGGCAGTCCTTGTGCTGCTGTGGGTAGTACATCACCAGATATGCCAGAATATTCTGACGACGAAGTTTATCCAGACTGTGACTGGAGTGAGCATGTCTGTCCTGATGGTAATAAGTACTACTATAATTGCGTGACTTATGAAAGCAAGGTAATGTTTCTCTCCCTTTTGAATCTTGAGCTAGTTCCTACGTTTTATTCTCCTAATTTTATTGAACCAAGTTTTTGAATCTTGCTCTGAATGTTGCTGCAGTGGGAAAAGCCAGAGGAATATGCCTTGTATGAGAGCAAACAAGAGCAGGAGGATCATGACAGTCTGAATTCATAGTTGGCAACATTTTCCTGATCACCCGGTGTTTGATACTGCATGTGAATTCTCAAATGCCTTTTGCAATATTCATGTAGCAATTCTTTCATGCCTGTGTGGGTGTTACTTCACCCTTGTATCATGTATGTGTGACATAGAGAACGTAGTACATATGGGGCCTGCTGTACTCCAACCATTGTCTTTTGAGATTGTTATTTTGTGGGTCTTCTGTTGGGGACTGAGCTTTGGCCATCACCATTTTTTCGTTTAGTTTACTTTTTTTTTTGACCATTTTCGTTTAATTTGATTTACTAGAGGCAAGGAAATTGTACAGAAAACTGAAATTTGTTATCATATATATAATTTTATACCCATACACACTCCTGAAGATAGTTCATTACGTATATCATTCATTTGGTTACTTAAAAATCGTAGGGTGGTAGTTTCTACTTGGAAATTGCAACTTTTACTTGCAGGTGTAAGGGGACTAGTAGTCAAGAAAGCTAACTCGCAAATGCGTCGGGGTGCTCTTCGCATGGCTCGCCTTTTTTTGTTGGGCCTGTACTTTTTAGGTTCACTCCAAAAATCGAATACCCTTTCTATGTTCGAAGTGAAATTCAAGACAATGCATCGGTTTTAAGTTTCAACTATCAAACGAATTATGGCTAACAAAGAAAATTCCATAAACTATTTTCTCTCTCAATTATGGGGATATAATCTTGAAATAACAGAATAGGGTAGATTGAAAAACCATACAATAGGAAAGGTGAACAAATCATTGTTAATGCGGAAGAATGAATCAATTTCAAGGTGTGAGCAATGTACGTGTGTAAAGAGAGCTAAGAAATTGTCCATGTCAAATTGGAACAGAAGGGTCCCATTGGTTGGAGCTCAAGCTTGACGGTGAGATGGCCTGTGCCCATCCTATCAACTTCAATTATTCCTGTACGATGATATATAGTCCCCGGCCTCACCTGCTCAATAGAACGCAACATAAGGAAGAACTTGACACGATCATGTTCTGTCGTCTTCTTAAATAAAAGCTATAACATGTCCTTATCAGGATCTATTCCTGCGACATGCTGCCGTGGGATTTCTTCTTTCTTTCTATGTTTTCTTTTCAGCCCTCTTCACCTTCCCTTTCTTACATTTACAGCTGCTCTCTTCAAAGAATGCGATTCATTAATGGATTTGCATAGCGTGTAGGTTAAAGGCTAGCATTTACTCAACAAGCTCGAAATAGAGCGGTACAAGTTGAATCGACCTTACTACTTACAACATGATGTCCATATGGGGATACTACTTTCACCATCACAACCTCTATTTTGTAAAAAAATTTCCCACAATTAGTTTTGTGTGGATTCCCGGACAAGAGCAAAGGAAGAAAGCTTCCACACGATTGTTCTCGTGCCAATGAATATAAACCTAACAACCTTTACTGCTGCACCACTGTGAAATCAACGTAACGTACATTCCTTCGACAAAAAGAAACAAGAATACAAGACAAATTAAGTCGTCAGAAGATTCAAAGCAGGCCCAAAAGCTTATTTACTATTTTGTTTCTTTGTTATCATTCCCACACCGCCCAATCCCAACCCACCAGAGAACACCCTTTTTTGTTTTTTAAGAAAAATATGTTGAAGCTTTCTAGAAGAAACATATGTGGTGCTTGTTTAGATTAGGGTCCGAAGCTTCAATATGACTTTTCAGCTGTGATTTTATGAATTTACTAGACAAATATGTGAGTTTGACTTACAAAAGCCAGAAATATATGTGCAAAACTCTAAAAAGAACGGGTTTTGCATATAATTAATAAAACTAGCTAGGAGGATGACTAGACTATATATATGGAGTTCACATGTAATTAAGCCTACTATATATAAATTAAGGTGATGATTACAAAGGAATGACATGATGAGGCAGTTAATCAAGGATTGGTGGAGTGTCTACTCTTCTTTCAACATATGGGAGGGAATAATATCTTGGAGAAGGCCATGGTCCCTCAAAAAAGCACTGGTCCCTATGTTACAAGGCATTCTGTCTTGAGCAGCAATAATATTACTCTTTGAACCACAAATGCTACGAGAAAAACCCAAAGACGACATTAATGTGTTAGCAAGCAGATGACTATGATCATGATGATGTTGGAGCTGCTCATTATTACACTGCTGGTGGCATAACAAGCTTCCTGAAATTGTTGAAGAACCACAGCCGCCGGAGACCACCGCCGGCAATAAAGCTCCGGCGAGAGTGGGACGAGGCAAGAGTGGGCTATGATGTGTGTGTTGGCCTTCATAGGTTGTTACAACAATGCTTGGATCATTGAAGGATCGCTCCACTCTTTTCTTCACGTTACATGAAGCGCTAGTGCAACGATAGTAGCTTCTGTTCAATATTTTTATTTTTTTTAAAAAAAAGAAAAAAAGATATTTAGGATCCATATTTAATCAAGAAATTTAAATATCAAATAAAGATATGGAAAAGAAGAAGGAGAAGAGATGTAGAGAAGGAATGGAAGGAAGATCAGACCTTGGAAAGGGGCTGTTCTTGACGGCCTTTTGACCGTACTTCCTCCACCTGTACCCATCATCAAGATGATCCACCTCGCTTTTTGTCATGAACGCGAATCTCGGTTCTCTCTGTTTCTTCTGATTTGTCTTCTTGGCCTTCAACCTATACCCACCCACCACACACAGATCCAACAAAATCATCAACTCTTGGAGTGTCATTAACATCAATTTAGGCTGTGTAAGCAAAATTAAAGCATATCACACTTATTTCCTAAATAATACTTTACAGCAAATTAAAAAAATAATCTATATATAAAGATGAAAGAAGCACGTATTACATGAAACAAGACCTCCCCAAATTATGTGATTTATTATTTGGTTCCAATCTCATGATCCATTTTATAAAATGAAAGGAGGGAAAAGTGAGATGAATAGAGAAAAATTATTATTAAACCTACTGGTTCTTGGTCTTGGGGTGTTCATGATCTCCTCCTTTCTGATCTACCGTTGTTTTAGATGGTTCATCAGTAGTGGTGAGTGCCTCACTGGACGCAGATGAGGTGGATGAAGAGTTTGGAGTAGTGGGAGGCTGTTGTTGTTGATTGGAGTGTTCCCACTTGTTTCTTGCATCTGTACGGAATAGCTGAGGTGGCAAGTGTTGGAAGGAACCATCATCTACTTGCCCATTCACACCCAATAACTCCATAAACCCTAGAGAGCTCTTTTCCACTTCATGATATTCAAACACACTTGAAAGTGGGAAACTGTAATTTGGATTACAGTCCCCAAAAGAGGAAGAAGATCCAACCGCTTCCTCCATGCTCAAAACCATGATCTCTTTTTTCTCCATATATAAAAGCCTACAAAGTACAGATCGATTATATTGATGACTCTCTCATGAATCCTTGAAGGCTAAAGTAGTGAAAGTTGATGGCAACGAGGAAGATATCGATAGATGGAGGAGGGTAGGGTTGATAGGTGGGTGGAGGAGAGAACGAAGAGATTGAAATGAATGAGAAAGAGAAAGAGAAAGCTGAGGGATGATGAGAGTGGCTGAAATAATAATGGAAGCTTCCCATATGTAAATTAAACAAGTGTTGACCGGCAAATGTAGGTCATTTACCGGGAAGGACTATGAAGCGTGGGCATTTGATGAATAGGAAACCTACAATTTTACTGCTTCAACCGGTGTCTGGTGCACGGGGTTTTTTTTTTTTTATCAGCAGTGTGAACGGGGTTGCGGCTATATATGCTTAAGCATTTCACATTTTGGATTATTCTTCTAAATTAAGAGTACCTATGTGTGAGTGAATATAATACTAGTATTAATTGTAAATTGTTCCAGTCTCTCCCCTCGTATGAAAGTTTCCACCGAAAGTCATATTCTCTGCCACCTTGTGCGTGCAGGTGCAGCTCGTATAATTCTCCTGTATAATTCTCCCACATAATTAAGGTCCATTTCGTCCCTATTTATTAGCCGACTATTTGTGATCGATCAGCTTCACATACATACATACAATTATCACTTTTAAAAATGGATTTACATTAAATACATGGTACTCCATTTAGAGATGATTATCATGAAGAAAGGTCAAAGGATTTGGAGGGATTGGATCGATGTATATGAACAAAGAATTGAGTTGTCAATTAAAGCGAAGATATTACTATAGACATGGATGAATGGAAAGAGAGATGAGAGATTGCGAAGAGATACGTAGGCAGGGCCATGTGTGGATAGGTAAATGCATGTATATGATGTATATAATTATATATACGAGATGCACGTGCGGTTAAGTATGGGACAGGATATCAGATGCATGATGACATAGTTTGCGTGTAAGTACTAGTTACATACCTACCAGCCTTCTCTTTCTTCTTTCCCATTCCAATTCTTACTTTCTCATTACCACCCCCTTTCAGTACATTCTTCATTGTTCATCATTTCCCTCCCTCCCTCCCTCTCCCTCCCTCCCTCTCCTCCTCATGTCCCTGGACGCTAGCTGTGCTCATGCCTTACATAGTAATCTGGCTCTCTCATGCGGCCATATATTGATGACATCAAAATGGTCACTCCCGAAAGCTGCCCATTAATTACCTTCCATAAATCTTTCCATCTTTTGCGACATGATCATTATAAGATTATTAAGCCACAACTCTGGTCAGTTTTCAATTATTTTATGTGCCCGGCTATTTATTTGATTGTTAATTTTCTGCAGTCAATGTTCATGTATGTGCCGGTGCCAATGTTAAATTGTTACTTTACAAAAAAAAGGAATTTTCTCTACTGGGTTTTTTGTAATTCAAGAATAGAAAAAATCATTGTAATAAAAAAAATAGAAAAAATCAAAAACAAAATTAAGAGCCGATGAAGAAAGAAATTAAAGTCAGATACGCAGGGTTTTGCCACAGTGCGGATTTCACGTTCTTGATGACGTACACTTCGAAAGTTCTTCCAGTGTGTTTTTTACTCCTGACATTCTTATGAAGAATATTTTAGCTAGTGAGAAAAAACAAAGGAAAAAATAATTAATAATTGTCAGTATAAAATCAACCTCATTTTAAGGGATGTGTTTCTAATTTCTCAAATCTGCTAGGAATTAAGGGAGGCCACGCCAGGGATCAAATCATGAAATAGTAAAATAAGGGCATGACTTAAGAATTTGTGCTTGTTTGACTTTGACCAATGGTCTGCCCTGGATAAGTTTAGGGAGCTCGAGACTGGAAAAAGAAAATGAACGTAGAATCATCAAATCAAGATACAAAAACGCGCTTTGTGCCTTTGTCTGGTCAGGAAACGTCACCGTATTGCCTGGTAAGACCAGGCCACATTTGCACCGATCCACGAGCCACGGAAATTGACCAGAGTCACGAGTCCACCGTTTTATTTATTCCTTCAGTTCATATCTATCAGCTAGGCACCTACATGGCTACTTGATCGGTGAAAGCAGCTCATAAAAAGACAAATCATTATCCATGTCGGTGGTAATTAGCAATGCTCAAATTAGTTAATGCTAACGAGAAAAAAAGGGGTGTCATTATGTTATTTCATTTCCATATTGCGAGTCATTTTCTATATGAAACTTTCTACTATTCTGTTTGATGGTAGAGATTTTACTTTATCATAGATTTAGATTTAGAATAAGATTTAGATTCTAGCTACATTGTAAGATGTGGGGAAATAGTCATTTTGTTGACTTTTAATTACAAAATAGTGTTACATATATCACAGTGAATTTGAGTGTGGACAAAATCTTAAAAGTAGTCAGGACTTTAAAAATGTAAGACCGTAAACAAATGTTTTTTTAATAAATGCGTGAGATGATAAAAAATTAGTATTTACATGAGAAAGGAAGTACTCCCTCCGGTCCTAAATATAAGACCTAATTAATTTTTTCTAGAACATCATTAAAAAAGCAAAATAAGTTAATTATAAATTGATTTATCTAATTTTTTCCCTTAAATTAGTTTATTTTGCCTCTAAACTAATGAATAATATAAAAATATATCAAATATGTCATCATTTTAAAATCTATTTCGCAATCTTAATCTCTCCAAAAAAAATTCAATTAGGCACTTTATTTAGGACGGAGATAGTATAAAATAACATGAAGGGTGTGGGCAACTTGACATTGATGAGGAATAGGTCCATCCATGATTGCCGGCGGGTCACACATATAAAATGCTAGAAAGCTAAAGCTACATATGGTTTGAAAGCCTCATGATTTATTCTATATATTTGATATGGATTTCTTACCCCACCTAACCGTTACTTTTTATTACAGGTGACCCACATGGAGTGGTGAACTTAATGACCCGATTAAATTATAATTAATAAATTCCGCAAATCTTTATTGATTCGCTTGATCTGTGGGAAACTCCTTCTAGAACGTTGACATTATTTATCTTTAGATTAGGGCTCCAGCCATCTCGTGATCCAGAATCTAAATGACAATCTAACCTTCCGCATAACATCACACATATATTATTCATCTTTCACGTAAAATACCATCCAGCTGGCAATTCAAGACGAGACACAGAACAAGTTTTCAGGCATTAAATCAAAATTGTTTAACTACATTTGAGTTTGAATTTGTTGGTTTTTGTCTGTGTTCAGCCTAAGCCACCTATAGAAACACAAACCCCTCATCAACTCCATCGGATATTATATATGCAGCTGCGAGAGTGACCCCTATGCGAGAGTAAAAAGAAAGAGACGAGTGTCCAAAACTTTATGAATCCCTCAACGGTCTGCTTTTTTTACCTTCATAATTATATATGCTGCAATCCAGCAAGACAACCCCACCACATATCTTTCTGTGTCCTTTTGCATACATACACACCAGTAAAAATATTCTTTTTTTAAAAAAGGTTAAATTCGGAATATAGTCACGCATCAGTTAACTACTGAACCATCAAAATGATCATTCTTATAAATAATATAACTTGGGGATGGAATAGGAGCAAAAGGATATGTAAATTTCAAGGGACTAGAGCTTTCACAGTTGCTATAAGAGGATATACATGGGGAAAACCATACGTAGCACAAAAAAATGAAAAAAAATACGAGTTGCCCATACCTTGGCGTAGTGATGGGCTGACAACATCCTTCATGTGTATATATGTGTACTTCATAGTTGGTGATGTGTGCCGACACTTATGTAAATTTTCAGGCTGAAAGCTAAGATTCTCGATCAACCCACGACTAACAGAATATGGTTCATCATTTACACATAATATTTCACATGATACGGAACCAATAGTTCAAGTTATAGAGTTGGTGTTTATAGCCAACACAATTATCAATCATGCATTCGCGGACAGGAAGATTATTTGATTTTATATATTGATATAATTTTAAATAGTGGCTGGGATATGAAGAAAGCAATAATATGGGGGTGCGTGTGACATGTTTTTGCTTTACCTTGTGATGAAAACAATGTGTTCGATTGGTTTGACTTCTTACCGAGCAATAAAGTTATCATGATGCCGGTGTCCCACTTTAAATGCCACGATTACAAAATCTACGGCTTTAAGTGATATGAAAACACACAATACTGAATCCCATCATGTGATATTGTCAGCTACACTTTAGCTAAGCTTAGATTTAGCTACCGCACCTTTTTTAATACGTTGAATTTAATATTAATACTATATATGTAGGTCATGGGGTATTAATTTTTCTATTTTGGACGAAGCACTTTTACGTGGGGGCTCTGGACCTACCATTTCTTACCAGAAATCCCTGTTGTTTTCAGAATCCAAATCTCAACTAGATATAATCCAATCTCAATCATGCCTCATAGCTGGATGCCTGGATCACCAATTTCCCCCTCTAACTCTTATTCTTAATTCTGTCGCAGAATTGCTATGAATCAATTCTTTTTTGGCTTTTAACATAGTCATCACTTTTTTTATAAAAAATAGGGAAACTAAAGAACAAAAAAAGAAGAATTGCAAACTTATTTCTAACTACTTGAACAGGGAAAGCTTCAAAATCTCAGCCCTCTCACAGTATTTTGAACACAGTATCAATGCTATTAAGATCAAGACAACTTATTTCAAGCATACAGTATATTGTAGCTCGAGCATCCGAATTCTATATCTTTATTGATGGACCAAATGCTTTGGACGGCCCACAAAGTTATATAAAAAATGGACAGGTTGAGCCCGCACCATGAATGAATAGGCCCAATGTGATTGGGCTTTTATTAGTTACCATGATCTCCACAAATGAATGGTCTTATAATCATAAGTATCCTGTCGTCTATTATTCAAATATGGCTTTCCTTATTTGTCCTTTTCCATTTTTGGATAGTTTTCTCACCCTATTCTTTCACTTTCCCTCGTTCCATCACCACCTTCTGATTGACAAAATTAAAAGCTTAAATCATCCACAGCCTAAATATTTTTATATAGATTATATCAAAAATAATTTAATGTTATAACCATTAATTTTTCAATCTAAAATGTAACAGTATTGTGATGATGAAAGAAAAGGAGAAAAAATGATGAAAAGGGGATCTCTTCCAAATCCAAATTGCGATCACAACCACAGCTACATTGAAATTTTGTACGAAAAGAGAGTTAAATTTCCTGAGAAATTTTTTTTTTGGCTTACTCGGATTTTCAATCCTGAGGAAGGAGGAGTAAAAAAATAGCTTGAATTACACACACACACACACACATTTCAAGCTATTTTTTAATAACATATATCTTGGATGCAAATTTTTTAATAACATGAGTTTCAGGAAGACCACGATTGGCAATATGATACCTTCCGGGACTCCTTAACTTTGATGTTCGTTGTAATAATTAATCATGGAGAAATTGTGATTAATTTACCCGGATATTGTCCAAAGCATTTGAAAGTATGTGAAATTGATACGGAATACTGGAAAGCTAATAAAGTGGTTTCATCTCTCGCAATCGGTCCGATCCATGGCAAGTACATCATATAAAAAAGAAAACCCATGCTTTGAAATAAAACTAACAGTAAAAGTGATAATTGAATGACAGAAAGAATTGTAATACTGAACCAGTATGATTGGTTCCATCTCTGCACACAGCGACACGTCGATGAAATGATCCCCATGAATGCTGTTCTAATATCTAGGAAATCAAATGGGAGGCAAAATTAAACACAACAATCTTCTTAGCTTTTTCCTCTATATATCATATATCCCTACACACCCACAGCGAATTGAAACAAAACCTAATGAACTATAGTCTTTACAGATGGCTCAGATTCAGTCATGAGAAGCATTCAATACGTCAACCATAATCTGCATGACTCTCACTCTTGTCTGTAACGACAAAATGTAGTGAGCTGTGTCCCTGAAGAGCCCATCCAACCCCAAAGACTCGTTTTTGCTTCTGGGTACGAGCCTCTTCAGAGTTCTGATCCTTGTCTTCATCCTCATGGCCCCTCTTCTTCTAGAACCTTCCATCATCATGCGAGGCCTCCTCTTCATTATAACCTTCCTTGTCTTTGGCCTCTGCTTCATTCCTTTGCCTGCCACCACCTTCCTCCACAGACACCCGTACGATGAATTCTTGTCTTGATGATGATTCTTCAGAGGCGGGGAAACGGGAAAGGATTCTGAAGAAGCTCCCATTTCTTTTTGAGAGGCCTGCCTTTGGAAGCTCTTTCTGCTTAACTTGCCACTGCAAGAATGACAGACAATGGGCTCATTATTTATAGGTCCTATCTCATCTAGATGGCTGGTCAACATTTAGGATAATACTTGATATAAAATAATTGGAAAAAAATATGTAAATTACTTCTTCAAAATTATTTACATAAGATCAAGTTGACTTTTCTGTGTGGAGATAAAATAAATCAAATATGATATTTATATATATCATGCATGTAACTAAACTCTGCATTAGTTTATAAGTCATGTAAATTTGTTAGATACAAGTAAATATGATAATATAAATATAATATAATTACATAAAACTGATTTATTTTACATACTCAATCTATAAAAAATAAGTTGATCTTATAGCTAGGAGGTAGTTGATTGAGTAAATTAGGAGGTGGGGACCACAGAGTAGAATATGATAGGAGGGATCTCTCCAAGGGAATGGGATGGATGAATAGGAAAGGGACAGGTGTGGCGGATTATGGTGTGGTTAGCTTTGAGCATGTTGTCCAACTCAATGCACATGCATCCACATGATTCCTCCTCACACGTACCCAAAACCACACCACCTTTCCTCATACACTACTTACCTCTCTCCATCATCTCGTAAGACCACCCTGTATTATTCCTCCCCCCATCACTTTCTAAATTCAATGCACTCACGGTACGTGGAATTAATAACCTCCTTCTTCTCCCCTCCCCTTCCAGCTCAATTAACATGGTCTCCTTCATTAACTAATATACACTATGCGTAACGTGCTCAATTCATTCTGCTTTACCTCCTGCTTCAACTGAGGAAACCTCCTTAAATTAATATTATTTGAAAGGCAGGCACAAAGTAGACAACATGGATACTCATGTTGGGATAAGGTGGGTCTTCTCTCTGACATTCATGAACCAGTTTTTCAGTCAGCTAATGATGCATATGATTGAGTTATCAGGATTATAGCCGTCTTTCTTTGGGTTTTCCTACACTCACAGTCTGACACCTAGACAGTGTTTCAGACAAAGATGCATGCATCTTCATTTGTCACTGATAATACCCGAGGAGCAAGAACATGTATGCACCTGCACAATCTTTTCCTTTACTTGTTTCAAGGGGAAGCAATATAATCACAGCATATGTGCCTCAATGGTTTTTTATTTTCCCTAGCGCCAAATATTCATAATTATATTCCTCACGATTTAAGAAAATGGGAAAAGGGTATTAATTAATTTGAGGACACTGGGCGGTGCATGTAAACAAATAGAATGAAAGGCATGTGAAGCAGGTGATGAAAGACCGTAATTTGAAATTGATGAGAAGTAGACATGTTGCTTTTTTCGGTCCCGGATGGAGCTTGCTTTTTTGGCCGAGTTATGAGCAAGAACATGCTTCCACGTGCTGGCGAAGGCTTTGTAGTAAGTGTCAAGCATACGGAATATATAGCAGCGACACGTTCCATCGTATCGCCCTGGCCTATATTCCTTTCCAGCCTCTTCTATATCTATAAATTAAAATAAGATCCACCTTCCGCAGTCATCATAATCGGAAACTCCTTGGATTCAACCGCTTTCAATGCTCAAATGGTAAAGTTTTTTTTTACCCAAGTATTTTTTATTCTCATTGTTGATATAACAAATATTGGATAGGTAATATTCTGATAAAAGAATAGGTGTGTGAATGACATAAAGGATTATAGGTAATATTAGCTCTAAAAAAGTGTGCACAGATTATAATTTCTATCCTAAGTATTTAGACCCTATTTTATACTAAAAGTGTGCAAAGTGTATAATATTCGCTATTTAATATTACATTATGAAATGTTACATTGATGATTGATCGTTAACATTTTAACATGGTAAAAACAAATATGATATACTTCACATATTTTCGCGATAAAGTTGAGTCCAAAATACTTTTAAGACAGACATAATACTCAGTGCATACCTCATATATATAACATCTAACCCATGACATAAAATGATTATTATTAAAAGTAATAATTTACTTTATACATGAACGAGAGAACACTATCTCTCTCAAAATCACCTACTAGAAAACTCTGGATAACTCTAGGTTTTTCCCAATGTTGAGATGATGGTGCTTTCATTCATTATGTGTGTGCAGTTGATTATGTAATCAATTAATCTCCCTCTCATTTTACCATTTCACTCAGTTTCTTTATATGCATGAAGGTTCTTTTTAATTTATGTTCGTTTGGCCAGAATTTCCTGTGTTTTAATCGTTAAATGGCCATAATATTATAGAAGAAGCCGACAGCTTGGACAGGTCACCCCCACGTGTTAACGCTAAGGAACAAAACAGCATCTAGGAAGCCTTAAAATTTGTTGTAGTCCTGGTGGCCCATTAGAGCCCTTCACACCCAACACGACTTCCCTTTCAGTTTCAATTCTACGAACCCAACGACCATGCCATGTTCCTTGCATGTGTTCAAAAGCTTCAATCAGATTTCAATACTAAAAAATGAAAATTCAAGTTTTAAATTTATTCAATAATTTCCTTAAAAAATAAAAACGTTTGGTTCTTAGCGGGTAAATTAAGTTCAATAATTGGGCCCAGAAAAGTTGAAGTTAGATATTGTGGATCTAAGTCTAACGTCGACCTTTAAATGGCCCAAACAATGTCAGAAACTCACAATGTATGGGCCCAAGTATTAAGAGCGACAATCTCAAGGCCTATAGTATAATCTTACAAAAAACCAACAAGCATATGTTATAGAACCTAGAATGTTCTTGATAGAGTGGGCCAAGAGAAATTATCTAAACCGTGAGTTCAGCTGGCTAGGTGTGGCGCATGCGATCACTTCCGCGCGTGGTTGATCTCTAGAAGATATCACTTTGTTATGTTTTCAGTTGGAGTAATTGGAAAGACATCACCATATGTTAGTATGTTAGTGAAGTTGGACAAATCCTACCAGTATGGATAGACCCAATAGATAGTGACTTATGTGATCAGATGTTGGATTGTTAAGTCCAACCTCTTTCCTAAAATATTGTTAAGAAAATAAAAATATTGTTTATAGACACACATATATTAACGCTTTTAATCCGTATATTATCATCACATTCACACATCCGAGTAATTGATAACTTTAATTTTGAGGTACGTGACTTTCTTTCACAATACAAGTTATTTCTCCCTAGAATTAGTTTTTGTCATTGTTAGAAAAATGAGAAAATGACGTTCTTCCACATTGGACCACCTATATCAAATTTAGACGGTCCAAATTTAATATGCACTAGAACAGAGGAACCAAACAAGCAAGCATATGTGCTAGCACCTCGAATGTTCTTGATATAGTGTGCTAAGAAAAATTATTGTTATAAATAGAGTCGGGATACTCTCATAATCCCACCCTCAGAATCCCTCATAATCACCCCTATGAGACTCATTTTGTCCATTAAAATTCATCTAAAGCTCATAATTTGTCACTTGTACCATTAAAAATAAAAAAATTGATAATATAAAATAAATGAAGAACTTTTAATTTTTTTTATTTCTGAAAAATTTTTAGCATAAAAAATTTCAACTATCTAGACCTATTTCATTTCAACAGAAGTATCTATAAGAGATACAGACTTATCCAGTTAACTGTAAAATATTTATTTTACAGTTAACTGGATAAGTCTGTATCTCTTATAGATACTTCTGTTGAAATGAAATAGGTGTAGATAGTTGAAATTTTTTATGCTAAAAATTAATTTATATTATAATACAGTTTTTTAACTATATTATTTTATAAAAATATTAAATCTGAATCATTTGATATTTCATCCAATGGTGTCAAGAAGTGATAATGAGCGATTATGAGGGGGAGGAATTCAGAATCCCATTCCATGCACACACACATATTAATTTGCAATAAACTTTTAATATGTCAGGCATCTAATAAGCTAGTTACTATAATTTTGGAGTTCGTGGCTAAGCTTCACCATACAAGCTTTTCCTCCCTAGAATAAATTTGTTGCTGGCTTGAAATATGGGTAGATGCATGACACTCCTTTGATTTAGAGAATCTAAATTTAGTGTTTTCAAGTTTTTGCTTTTTAAAAAACAATTATTTTTATGGGAACAAAATTTTGAATAAAAATAATCCTTTACCTATCATCCAACTCCACAATTTTAAGGGAATAGTGTGTCTTACATCACTACTAGACCAACTCAAGAAAAAATTGCGGACAAGAATTTTAAGAGTAAAAAAAAAAAGCTGAAAGAAGGTATCATATATAGTTTATTCTGAAGAATGACAGTCAAAAGATGCAAAGAAAGAGTGCAATTATTTTGTGAATCTGACCCAAGAAATGGGGCACTTGCGGAATCGATTAGCTCAGCATTCGAGTGTGAGAGATGCTTAGAATCCTGTTCCTCTCTATATATATATCCCATTCAGTCTCATCCCCATTATCATACTGGCAATCAAGAGGGAAGGCAGATTGCGAGTTTGTGAGTGAATCTGCTCAAACACTTTGGCCGTCTTAATTCCTCAAGCTCCGTCCATCTTTTCCCTGTAGATTCACGCACAAACTTGCGATTTGTCTTTTCTCTCACGTACTCACCACCATGGGAAGCAAACTGTTTGCTTTGCTGTATTTTATTTCAGATTTATGTTCAAGTTTCAAGGAGGGGATCTATCTTCCTCTGCAGAATTATTTATTCTCTTCTATTGAGTTATGCCTTTTTCCTCTCTGTTTTTCATATTGGCTTTAGGTATCATAATACTTCCTCAAGATCACTTTCCTAATTTGGTTTGATTAATGATGTTAGTTAATGTAGTTATTTGAACACGATATTACTAATCCACCCTAAACATATACATTTATTATCACTCTCTCACTCTTACTTGTTTATCATTGATAGTATTATTAGACTATATTTGAGAAAAAGTTGAGAAAAATTAGAAAATTGTTTATATTTAGTAACAAGTTGAAATTTGAAAGTGATATTCTATTTAGTAACGGAGGGAGTATATGGTATTAGAGAGCTGCTTATGTTCCTTTCCTTCTAATTTAGAATTAGAAAAGTGACTGTCACAGGAACATGTTTTGCTAGAATACTATTCTTTTCAAAGTAGGATTATAATTTTGTACTTGTTACCTAATTTAGTTATGTTATTTTTCATACTGGATCTATGTAGCCTCATGCAGTGGGACAATGACGTCATATGATCTATATGTAGTGGGATAAGACTTTGTTGATGTACTGGTTAATTAAATTCATCTGCAGAATGTAAGGCTGTATTTTTCAATGCAAAGGAATAGTTCGATGTAGAAATCATGAAGCTGATATATATGCATACATTCTTCTAGAGTAACCTCTACAAGTGCTATATGCATGGGAAAAGTCTCTGCAGTTATGCGATGGATTACCACTTCAAATAGGTGCCGAGGTCAAAAAAGTGCTATATGAACTAGTTTAGTTTTAAACTAGTTTAGTTTTAATTTGTAGCTGGGTGAAACTTTGTTTCAAATGACAGACATGCCTAGTCTATAACAAACAAAATTGAAACAAGCGGGCAAACTATAGAGAAAAAATCAAAGAAAATAAATCTGGGAAGTTCAATGACAAGCTCATGGAAAATGAGCCTTACAAATGAATATAATGAATCAAATTAATATCCCTAGCTATTTGATCTAACCTGAATCAATAATTTATGTATAACAAAATCTTTACGGCATGTCCCTTTTGCAGACTATACATCAATTGATGCACAAAATTATATTCCACCGCGTCTAACTATAGAAGAAAACTAAACTGGAAGTGATCATGCACTTCGACTAACCTAAACAGAACTTACCCAGAACTTCACTCGACACTTTCTTGACATAGGCAAAGCCACCGGATTTCTGCTGGGGCGGCGGCGCCACATCAAGATGCAATATCTCAAAATATTCCTGAGTACGGTGATGTTGGCAATAAGTTCCATTGTCTTCAAAAGCTCTCAAGAGTCTAGAGAACAACCCTATGGTTGTTACATCAAGACCCACGTGTATTTTGTAGTTCATGAGAATCTTGTGGGCCCTAGTTCTAAAGTGTCCTCGGACAAACACTTCAAAACCTTGAGGTGGCGACTTCAACATGCAAAGCATGCACTCCCATGTTTGTTTCATCATTGCCACTGTCATGTCTTGTCCTTGTTCTCCACCATCAATGACATGGTTGTTCATACGGAGGGAGTTATGGATGAGAACGAGAATCTGCAGTGTTGTCCTTGGAGTGGAACAAGGTTTGTTTTTGAGATTGAAAAAACTCTTGAGCCTTTGATTGGTGTAAGACTTGGCCTTGGATGAGGGGAGATAAGTGCGGTAGAATATGTCTGGGGCTTGATTGGGATACTTGGAAGGGAAGCGAATATCAAAGATGAACAAAGCATAGTGATTATGGGTTCCACTAGGGCCTACCACAATGGCTCGCATGAGATCAGGTCTTTTCTCATGTTCTCACGTATATGGATGTGTTGGCGAGAAAAAGCTTTAAGGATTCCCATTCTGGCTTCATTTTTTCTATCGTCATGGTTCTTGCTTTTTTGCTCAACGATTTCGAAAGGAAATTGTGATCACTTGGAGCATCCTTGACGATGTCGAAGTTTTTGAAGTTCTCAAAGGCTACCTCCAAATCATCCAATATTACCTCTATTTCCCCAAATCTTCTAATGTTTGGCATATTTTCTTGTCGGGTGTTACGTTCCACTGAAATTTGATGATCTGCCATCACTATTCCAATTCGAAATACTATATTTTCTTTGTTGATATCGAGGTGGAAAGATTGGTAACAACCAATAATCACATATATAGGAGATGAATTTGTGTCCTTCACTTGTGCCTTTACTCCTTTTCTCCCTAGAATATCAGTATCACTATATCAACAAATCGGTATTAATCTGACACTAGTTATGTGATGATGAGAATAACAAAGAGGAGATTCGTCAGGTTGAATTAAAAACCGGATTTGGATATTTTAGGAGATAAATCATCAATAAATCTTCAAATAAAAAATGGGGTTTGGAAAGATATATTAGGATTCGATCAAAAGAAGAGATATATTAGGAAGACTGAGTAATGTGTTTCCTTTTTTAAAAATAGAATAAACCGAGATCTTAGGCAACAGTTATTCAACAGATTTTAACTGGGTAATTTCAATTTTGAGGTTATTGTATTATTTTCTATTAATTTAGTTTATCAAAATTTTTATTTACTGCAACTTCTCATTTTTTTTTGGTCTGAAGCAACTTCTCATTTGATATATATATATATATATATATATATATATATATATATATATATATATATATATATATATTATATATATATATATATATCAATTTAGTTTATCAAAATTTTTATTTACTGCAACTTCTCATTTGATTTATATATTAAAATATAAACCCGAAAATTTAATATTTTCTTATAATGCCGGATAAATATTATGTTATCTTAATTTAATTAGGGAAGATTTTTTGAACAAAAAAAATAGGGAAGATTTTGCATGAACATGTTGATAGTTGTCATACCATGGCAACTAACAATTAAATCAAATATGAGCCTAAACAAATCTACAATCTTCAGGGGTAATTTTCATAAAAAAATTAACATTTCTCCCCCTATCCACTAAAATTAACATGTTGATAGCCCTTAACTCTTTTTTTATCACATTCAACTAAAATTTTCTCCCCTAATTATAAAAAAAATTTCTCCCCCTATCCACTAGAAAAATAATCTATATAATCCGGCCTATTATTTGATTAAATTAACATTTCTTTGTGAAACCAAGAGAGAAGATTTGAATTTAATAAAAGATAAAAAAAATCTCTTCTTATAAGGAGAACTTATCTCCCTAAAAAATATTATTTAATTTATTTAAATGTTTTTCATAGGAAAAAGAGAATAATGTTTTAACAACCTCCCTTTTTATGGTTAAAATAACAACCTCCTTTTAGCTAAAAAAAGCATCTTATATATGGTTGGTTCTGATTTCCCAAATCCTTTCTACAGTAGTTTTTTTCCTTTTATCTTTCCTCTTATATCAAAATTTTAATATTTTGCAAAATCAAACTACATAAAAATATGTATTTTTATAAAATATAAATCTCAATAATTTATTTATGGTAGTGATATGGTGGGGTTCTGATAAAAAAAAAGATATGGTGGGGAGGTAGAAAATCAGAAACCAGATTTCGGATATATTTTTTTTTGATCAAAAAGATTTCGGATATATTAAGATACATATCAATAAATAAAAGACGGGATGTTAAAAGATAACAAATTTTATCTGGGCCTTTTCCTTTTCTTTTTATCAGAACCTGGGCCTTTTCCTCAATAGAATAAAACCGAGATTTAAGCAACAACATTATCAAACCCATAAACATATAGTCGCTCCGATCCTAAATATAAGACCTAATTCACTTTCTCTGGAAAATCTTTAAAAAAGCAAAATAAGATAATTATAAATAGATTTACCTAATTTTTTCCCTTAAACTAGTTTATTTTACCTATAAACTAATGAATAATCTAAAAATATATCAAATATGTCATCATTTAATAACCTATTTCGCAACCTTGATCTCTCCAAAAAAAAGTCAATTAGGTCCTATATTTAGGACCGGAGGTAGTATCATATTCTCATTTCTCAGCCCGTCAGCCGCCTAATTCCCTTTTTATTGGTTGGATGGAGAAGACCGCTATATTTATTTTTAAATATTTTTTAATTTTAATTTGTGTATAATTATATTTTTTTTTACCAATTGTGTATAATTATATATAAATCAACGTATATATAATATGTGTTGGTTTATATATATTATTTACTTAGCATTTCTAATAAGGGAAATAACATTCAAAATTATGTATACTAGTTGAGGAAAAATATAATGAATGAGCTGGTGTGGCTTCTCGAACATTCAGAATTTAATCCAAACTTCGTTTATATTTCATGCAAGATAAAAAACGTCATAACTTATAAGTATACTAGTGTTAGTGCATCAAATTAATTCATCAGATTTTGAAATATGTATAAAATTTCTTTATCAACTATAGGAGGCATGATTATTAGAACCTATATCTTAATAAATCATGCGATACAAAACATAATCGATCATAAATCTAATTATTTACCATGCGATACAAAACATAGTCGATCATGAATCTTACCAATTACCATAAGCTTCGACGTATTTTTATCCACATTGCAAAAATTTGTTAACATATACAGATATTTGACATTTTTTCATTAGAAAAAGACAATTATATTATCCTTATTAATAAATGATAATAAATCTTAGGATACACGATATTGTTATTATTATTATTGTTATTATTATTATTATTATATTTACAATTTACAATTCTGGAAATCTTTGATAATTTTGTATAGGGAGGTATTTTCGTTAAAGTGAAGGAAATAATAATATTTAACTTAAACATCAGAGAAAGAGTCATGCCAAATTAAAACAACTACAATAAACATACTGCTCGCTGCCTCCTAGTCCTTAATTAGGTAGGAACTAGGAAGAATTAATCTCCGCCAATGGCGAAAGACCTTACTGATTTATTTTTAAAAGAAAAACATATGACGATGACACTACTACATATATAAAAATTGTAGTAGTGCTTAGAGCCTAATAGTAAAATGATAAGTTAGAGATCCCTCCAGCGTGCTCGATCCATGGAAGTTGAATAGTCAACTTGCCCTCAGGCACCCAATGGAAAGGAACATCTTCACCATTCACCAGACACATCCTAGGAATCTCACTTGAGTATGCAACGAAATTGCCTCCTCCTTTAACTTTAACTTTGACACCATTCTCATCTCTATGTTCCACATAATATATTTCCTGAATACTTCCTCCACAGTTCAGCATGTTCGTTAGTCCAATGGGTGCAAATTTGACGCCCACATTGAGCTCACGAACAGGAACGAAGCTGAAGATCTCGAATGTAGAAGGTTGCATTGTAATTGGAATCTTTTCAGAATTGCGTGACATGATATTGAGTTTCATAGTCTCACTTTGGTACACTGCGTACTCCTCCGCCACGCCCAAATAAGCTGTTTCCTGCTTCTGATTCCATTCAACATCGGACACATGAATCGTACCAGAGACTGACTTATAACACTCTGGGAAACCCCTTATGATGCGCGCCTCTGGGTCCCAGCCAGCCCCTTGACAGTTGAACACACCAATCACCCCACCATACTGTTTCAAGCATACAAAAATAAAATTTTGGTCAGCTTAAATTGTGTCCTAATTATAAGACACTTTTAGAGACATAAATGATGATGCAAAAATAATCAATTTGAATTGCTTATACTTATATTTCTACTGAAAACAAATTTATTTTATTTGAAAACCAACCTATAATCTAATTACTTGTGACAGATATTATAATTTAGTGGTAAAAGTCAAAGGGGTAGGACCGGAGGGAGTATAAGGCTTAGGACTTGGGACGGGTTACCTTGTTGAGATTCCAGATCTTGAGGAGGGTTTTGTGGTCAAAGAGAGGGTTCTTGAAGAGGCAGTCTCTAGTGGGAAGGGCGAAGTTGATACACTTGGGGATGGTGCCATCTGGATACACAAGCATGTTGATGATGTCAAAATTGTGAGAGCCAACTTGGTCGCTCAAATAAACCGGACCACCACAAATGGCCCTTGATGCTGCATGAAATTTGGCGCAGTCATGGACCGAGTAGAACATATCCCAATCAGGCTGAATCATCTGCCCCATCCACAGGCTGTTATAGGCGCAGTGAATCATATGTACTCCTTGCAGCCAGAAGGATCCCATTGGGTCCTTTGGATCGCTGACCCAAAAGTCATCACCTGACAAACATGGAGGGATCATTTTTAGGCTGTAGCCTTAATTAAAATAGTGAATAGAAAGTTTGTAACGATGTCTCATACTCACCAACTCTTCCCATTGCGATTTGCTTCGTCCCCAGGAAGAAAAAGTCATTGCACTGTTGCATGCTTGCGATGACGCCAGAGCCATTGAAGTTCTTCACCATGGAATTTGTCAGCCCGTTATAGTAAGCCTTAGCTAGATCCACTCTGCCCCCATATTCATCGCACACATACTCAAGTGTCTGCATTATTAAGATTACGTATATTATAATGGAAGAAATGAATAGTTAAATACTATTGTGATATAACAAATGCTAAAGATGGTAGAGAAAACTTACATGCATAACATCCACTTTGACTCCAGTAATGCCACATTTGGCAAGGTAGGAATGCATGGAATCATACAAGTCGTGAGCTTGATGAGGATGAACGAGCCCAATGGAGCCTTTGACAATGTTGACGACAGCAAGATCGTTCATTGTGCCGTCAAGTCCAGGGGAGAGTTTGCAAGGAACTATTTTTGAATTGAGATGTGTTGATCCAGGTCTCACACCACCCCATGCACCACAAAGAGCATGCCACACATAAATATCATCCAAACCTTTGAATTTTGTCCTCAAGTCTTTTGTGAAAGCCTTCATTCCTGAGTCCTCCGTTTTGCAACATGATCCTCCACATTTTGTTCTTCTCACTTCCCCAAAAAGATCTTCTATTTCTTGTTCCAGCTGCTTCACCCTCATTAATTCTGTCTCAGAAAGATTAGGCCTTTCATCTATGCCCTCCATGCGGTTCTTCAAACGCTCTAGTTCAACCCCTTTTGCGAGCAGCATCTCAGTCTTCTTTGGGTCAAAAGAAGGAGCATTAGGACCTAACATAAGACCAGCTTTATATTTTTTAAACTTGTCACATTCCTCAAACCTGTAAATCCTTGCAGCCATTTGTTTACCACCCACCGTGAGATTCTTTGTATCCTCATTTGGATCATCTCCATCCAAATTGATGCTTTGCCAGCCATCATCGATAATGAGAAACCTCGGGGCCACACCACCTTTAGCAAAATCATTCAGTCCATGCCAAACTCCAATGGGGTCCACTGTTAAGTAGAAGGCATCCCAAGTGCACCAACCAAATTTGTCAACGAGATTAGGCAGTGTTTTCTCTTCTAGGAGCTTGAAGGTGTTGAGGTGAACCCTGAGTGCACTGAAAGCTTGTGTCATCAAGAAGTAAGGATTTTCAGACACGTGGACATATGCTATAGCATTGAAACTGGATGCTTTCACTTGAGTTGAACCACTCTCTGCACAAATCATGACGTGGCCATCAGTGCCAGGGTGGAGGGCAGACCTGAAGCTTCCTTCAATGATAGGAATGATGATAGCATAGGACTTGATTTCAGGAACATCAAGCATAGCCCATTGGGTTTCCATTTGTAAGTCAGAGCCAGAATTTCCCACCCATTGGGTGGACCACCATGTTTTGAATCTAAAGATACTGAGAAAGTCTCTTCCTGTGAATCTTCCCAATGAGTTCATCAACCTATCAGAGGGCTCTTCCTGGAAGAATCCGAGGAAGCCACCATTGTGAGACATGTCAAGCACATTTTGAAGCAGAGATGGTGGGGCATCAGATTCAGAGGAATGACAAATGGAAGAGAAAGGAGAGAAAGATACATTTTGTGGGACTTGTGTTAGTAATTGCTCACCTCTAATGGTAAGCTTTCCATCAGATAAATCAAAAATATTTTCCAATGGTTCAGAATGGTTGTTAATGGGAAGATATCCATCAGTTAAGTCTAAAAATTCCAATGGTTCAGAATGGTTCCTAGGTGGGCTGTTTGCCATGAGAAAAGCAAAAAGGAAGGGATTCAAAGCTAAGGCAGAGAGGAATATTTTGCATAGGAATGAGGGAAGAGCACACTGGTGGTAGTATATATACACGCACAAGGCATGCACGACCAAAACCAAAAACATAAAAGGAAGGCGTATCAATATTGGGATACACAACACTTTAATGCACATATGACTGATTTGGACATAGAATCAGCTATTCAATCTCAATCTCGCGGAAATGTTGGACCAGCTTCTTTCCTATTCTCTTTCAGTCTACTGTCATCCTTATTTTAAAATATATTTTTTCTAGTTTTTATACTAGATTTATCATAAAATTAGTGACATTTTAAAGTTAAAATGGCAAAAAAATGGTTCAATTTTCAATTTTATATAATTTTTTAAAGATTTAATACATCAACTTGAGAGTAGAATTTTTTTGGATTAATTTTTTGTTAAA
Source organism: Mimosa pudica (assembly GCA_029929735.1). NCBI lineage: Eukaryota > Viridiplantae > Streptophyta > Magnoliopsida > Fabales > Fabaceae > Mimosa > Mimosa pudica. Next base: position 17,122,281 of record JAKELP010000013.1, on the reverse strand, counting down.
TCATATACTATAAAATTAAAAACTACATTCTTTTTCATTCATTATATATCAAAATGTCACTGGTATCATTAGGATGAATCTCATGGTGTAAAAAATACAAAAAAATTGTTTCCAAAATAAGATTATTTTTAGCAAAAGAAAGAGTGAGAAGAAAGAAAAAATGGAGAGAAGTTTGATACATAAATAAATGGCAAACAAGAGAAGATACAAAATATTTGATGTAGATTGATTGACAATATTTGTCGCTATTAAAGGAGAGATTGACGTTCTTTTACGCATGAGAAACTGATATGAATTATAGTCATGAAATATTTAATGTCCTTCCTAAATTATGGATTTGTCCCGATTTCCCTATCAAAAATTTAATGTTATATGTTAGAGCTCACAATCGAAGTTCTCTAAAGATAAAATATGGTCAAGGCTAATTCTGATCAAATGTGCCAGGATTCATCTCCACTCCATTCAATCATTTCCCCCTCATTTACAAAGCAATATTTATTCCTTTAGTATATCATTAAGACTCGTCTGCGTCAGCTCGGAATCCAGTGATCGACCATGGAACTTATCCGAGTTAGCCTTAGCCACAAATCAAGAGATCCAAATTATATTTTAGTATTTATAACTATCACTTTGGTGACTAAAAGACAGTACACATGAATATTTTGTTAACAATCATCTGTCGGGTTAAGAGTCATATATCGGTACCTATCAATTTACTATGAAAAAAATATTTAACGGTTACTTATTATGGTGTCATTGTTGATTGTATTGTCAAAAAAATTGTAAAGAATTTGGAATAACATATGATTAATTTTATGATAATTCAAAGTATTGAATTCATATTTACTGAAAAATCATTTTTTATACATTTTAATATTTTATTACCTCCCAGTTTGGTCTCAATTGCAAGCTGACTCTAAACTATCCCACCAACCTGTTACCTCACTATTTCAGTAGGTTTCTGTTAGTGTTTGATAACCTTTACTTTAAGTAAGCTAGATAATTTCACCATCTGTCATATTTCAAATCAGTTCCAATTTCTCCTTTTGAAGAGTATGAAGGTCCAGTCTCAAATAGAACAGAATTAAGAAGAACGTTGTCTGAAAACAACCATCTAGAAGTGTTTTTTAAAATTGACCATTCAAAAGTGGAAAAATTAACTTTCATCCAAAAATTTTAAGAATTTTGTCCTAAAAAAGTTTAAATGACGAGTAAATTCTCCTCACCATTAAAAAGTTAACTAAGATCATTAAAAAAAATAAAAAGTAATGTTACCTTACATCTTAACCTATACATTATATATTTCATTGGTATCTACTCCGTGGCAGAAAAATAGTTATATATTTATAGGAGCATAAGGACAATCAATTTAACGATAAAAAGAAGAAACATTTGGCGGGAACGTTCATCACAAAAAATTTATAAGTCTTTAATTAGCACAAAAATAGCTCAAATTTGAGTCTCTAAAATGAAAGAGAAATCCTAAAATGTTGTTAAACTAACAAGTTCCTAACTCTAATTTAATCATTGAATTTTCTTAATTTTGAAACAAACAAAATGAGACTGTTTTATGGCATGGAATAAGAATTTAGTAAGTCTTCTTTCGTGCAATTGGCTTCCGCACTTCCCTTTTCGAAGTTGCAGCAAGTCCTCCAGTGGGCATGGGTATGTCTAAGGTGGCTTGATACAGATCCTTCAGTCTTCAGACGGAGATGGATAGAGGGTGAAAAAGTATGCATAAGAAAGGAGTTCAAATTGATGCGTAAATAAGAACATAAATAATCGTATCACTTACCTCGGCATACTGAGAAATAGTAAAATAACGAGTACTCCAACTATAAGAGGAAATACTGGCGCGGCTGTCAATTCCTGAAGGGCACAACAATTAGGAACATTAACTAAATCACATTTACATACTACGGCAGGAAAACTGGAAAAGAAAGTGAGAATAATGGAAGTAGTCATTGCAAATTCTGCTACATGAAGGCTGAAAAAAGAACAGGCGAAAAAAAAGAAACCTGCTTCAGCTGATCTTCAACGAATCTATATCCCAGTGGGCCCACATGAATTTGTGCATTTTTCTCTAAGTCAACCTCGACAATATCCGATTCAAATTTGTGGGAACTTAACGGAAGACCAGAACGAAGCCGCAGAAGGTATCTGCCCTTAGGTAAGTCCTTCACCTGAAAGAAGTTGGAAATTGGCAGGGGAAAGGCAGACTCTATCTTAGCTGCGTCACCAGCTGACTTGATTTCTACCATAAGGTGTTTCCTTTGTTCCACCGTGCTGTTTCCCTCAACGTGGCAGCTCACAATTGTCATCTCTGGCTCCTCAAAAACTATAAAATCCAAACCCTTCATATCCTCAGTTCCAACCTGAGAAAAATAAAAAACAAGCTAAAAAGTCTGAGCCATGCACATCAATAGAAGAGCTAAGAAAGGTAGCTATCAACAACTAACCTTGACAGAAATGGAATCAGGAGAAGCACGCTCTATGAAAGAACTCCCCACACCATCTCTTTTAGCTACTTTAATAACATAGGTAGTATCAGGCAACAGCCCCCTCAGACGATAATTTCCAGAGGAATCCGCCACTGTTTCTTCGAAATAACCTTTTGACACCGACCGTGCTTCAATAGGAACCCCTCCTCTTGGTTGGCCAGATAATAGAGTAACTTTGCCTGTAGCACTGCAAAGTTGATTTGCCTTAGCATCTTCAGGAGTAATATTTTCTGAAGTTGGCGAATGCATGCAAATCACTAAGAACAGTTGAGTTGAGTAGCAAGGCACTCAACTCCCATCAGTGTTAAAGCATTGTAGCTTTAGAAAACCAGGCAATGGTGCGCTGCTCCTAGTCTTGGGGCTATTAATGAATTCATAGTTTATCTCCTATCCATATAAGACTTTTCAACCATGTTTCTTTGGGTAAAAAATCATTCAACGTCAATCTATGTGGCTAACTACAGGTACGACTGATACACATGCATATATATGATATATCTATGTAAGATGGCAAGTTAAGTTCTATACGATCACCACTTATAGTTTCCACTTAAATGCAAGAAAAAGAGAATGAAAAAAGAGACTAAGTGGCTTAAGTAAGAAAATAAAACCTGTAAGCTACCCGGGTGGCTTGGAAAATAACTTCTTTAGATTCCCCAGCTCCAAGATCTATCGACTGTGCTGGGGGTGAGAAAGCAAACTCCTGGGACATAAAATAAGTCATAGTGGGTAAGGCAGTTCAAAAAGAGCTTCAACAAAAATACACTTGAAAATATTTCTTATGTTCTATACACAGCAACTTTAACTTTCCTTCACTTCAATTCTAAGTCCCAGGCAAGCAGACATCAATATTTTGAGCCTAATAAACAATAATGATACACCGGAAGATTTTTCATATTTTTTTCAAACCTGACCAAGTAATTAGTAAACAGAAGGCTGTATATAGTAGCTCACAATCTATTAAAATTTCTCTCCAGTATGCTCACCTTCAAGACAGGGCGCAGATAGAACATCCCAGGAAACAAATTATCAAACAGGAAAGATCCACTGGCCCCAGATACTGAGTTGTTCCTATAACCATTATCCCCACTCAAGGATAACAGCACAGAAGGAATGGGTTCTTTAGCATCATCTTTGTGATGTAAGCGTACAGAAATTTGACTAAGCTTCTGACAGCTGAAAGAATGAGGCCCAACTTGTTTTAAATAATACCCAGGCTGCAAGAGGAGAAACAAGCAATCAATCCACGGAAAGAATGAAATAAAGTTACAGGAAAGAACTACAGAAAACGTTAATCTACATTCTGTTTTATACATGTAGAAAACAGGATCTAAAAGCAAATTTGAGATTGCAATTCTGAGATATCAAAGTCTACGTGTTGAATTGCTGAAGACTGTGCACCTGGAACTTAAAGCATCTTTACAGAAATATTGAACTGGGAAAATGACTACCTTTGAAGCCTCAACATTGTAAGTGATATCATCATACAGAGGACCTGCTACAAAGGTGCCATCAGCCGCAGTGGTCGTGTCAAGAACTGAGCCACCACTTTTAAGACCAGTGATATGGCTATCAGCAGCAGCAACAACTCTAATATGAACATCAGGGAGAGGAGGAGAAACTGATCCTTCAATATATAAACCCAGTCTACCCAAAAATGTGGGAACAGGTGCTTGACAATTGCCATCTGTCACTGAGACCTGCATGTGATTTTTTGAGATGAAGCTTCAGTAACCTTCCATGAAAGACATCAGCGGGAAAATTACCATATTATTAGTTACTACTTACATGATGTTCTTTAGGATAAAATAATATCTTCTTCCTCTCATCGTTCCTGTAAAAATAAAGTAAAATAAAATAAAAAGTCAACATTTTCTATGCTTACTAGACTGTAACATAATATACTATGAAAAAATATACAATTGATTATTATAAATTTATTCAAAGGTCCAGTTCTTAAAACATAATTATGACAACTTTATCACTACTTAGCCTGGTAGAGAAATCCATGACTAATTATTAACTCATTAACACAAAATATTCTGATAAAAAGATGTTATCCAACTGATGCTAAAACATACTAGTCAGAATAGCCCACCTTGGGTCCCGAGGAACAAAGGTAAGCTTTTCTCCAGGATTAGCCCATACAGAATACTCATAAATAGCAGTACTTGTTTGATCTTTCACATCAGATGACCGTATGGCATTGACCGCATCAACAACACTACTTCCACCATTTTGAATATCCACAATCATATTCTCAGGCAACTCATTAAGCAAGCTGGACTCTACATTTATTTGTCCTTTAAGAAGATACTTTTCTCCTTTCAGATAGATTGGCTACAAAAAGTTATTAAACAAAAGAGAAGAAAGTCAAAAAAAAAAAAAAAAACCTACAATAGTGCAAAGAGAAGTTCATTGTGTTTATCTAAATCCTTCATACCAATAAATTAGACGTATCAATTTTCATGACTGCGCTCCCAAAGAAGATACATGAGTTTTTAAAATGCAACTCATGCACTCCTGCATATTCTACACATATTTGCTGAGAACCTTTCTGAAAATGACACCAAAAAATGATGCTTTTTTAGTAGCTGCTGCATTTTTCCTGAAAATTTTTCAGAGGCTCTAATTGGCATTTGGCAGATCAAATTACCTGAATCTTCAGATTCAGGTTTGAGCCATCAGGTTGAGTCATGTAACCATCAACATCATGGGTGGAGATAATGTTGACCCAGTAGCCTTTTTGGACAAATAAAACTCCTTTTAAGTCCTCAGCCCCAACATCTACATCAATGAAGCTCTGCTCCCAGCACCAATTATCTTCCATAGTTGCTGATTTTGATGACTTATGTTTCACCTAAATCAAAGCAATAAGGTTAATGAGCAAAAAAATTCAACAAAAAGGAACAAATATAATGAGAATGGTCAGGAAATATATTTCACAACTATCATAATTTAATAGCTACAAAATGAGAATCTGTGCAGGAACAAACCTCAAGCCTGTACTTTCCAGGAATAATGTCTGAAAAATGAAATCCACTACTCTCATCAGTCAAGCCAATTGTCTTTCTCTCTTCATTATGTTTATTGAAATGTCTCACAAGAGAAACGGATACAGATGGTCCACATTTCTCTTTGCAGACTACAGCACCGTGGATGTTGACGAGAGCCTACAATCATGCAGCACAAGAATATATCAGAAGGAAACATTTTCCATTATCAATACATCATAAATGCTGCTTGACCTTATGCAGGTTGAGGGCGTAACAGATCCCTGTGCCAAAATTAAAGAGAGCAAAAGAGCCTTTGAAAAATTCAGGTAAAACATTGATTATTTTTGGGAAAACATATAAATAATAATCGAAGGCCTGATACTTGAGTTAGAGATTCTACTCTACCCAAAATTAAAGCTACCACCATGAAATCTGCATATTCATAGTTTCATACTGCTGAAGACTTATAACCATCAGAATTCTCATTAACATGCTGACTAAATGCTAAGAAACTTTAAGTTACAGGTTTTATGATTCCAATGACTTCACTTCGTCAAGCATTTGATAAAAAAGGCTATGTGGATGAAATTGAAAGCACTAAAAATATATAGATGGGTATATTCAACACTCAACAATGGACTTTTGACAACAACATCAATGTGAGATGGCAAAAACACAAGACCCGGACCACTCTCAGGAGTAGCAGCAATAGCAGACAAGCGATATTCACCAGGAAAAACCTAAAAATTATTAAATATTTATTAAGATATGGAGGAGAGTGAAAATCACTTGAGGGGGAAAAAGATAAAAATCAAGCATACACTTTAAAATAATCACAAAACAAAGAAGAAAATTCCTGAAATATTTTTCACTATAATAAACAGCTGTAACTTGTAAATCATGTTTTATGCTTGACAAATTACTTTACTTCTCTTTCAGTTTAAGCCAAACCAGAAGGCATAGGCAAAACGAGAAAAGAAAAGAAAAAATAACATACTTCAAAGCAAAACTTTCCATTGGCATCTGTCTGTTTCTTTTGTGGTTTCACATTATCGGGTCCATGAGTCAGAGCCACCTAAAAGTATAAGATCAGTTTCAGTAAATAGGGCAAAAATACATGACAAATTACAAGAAGGTAGTTGCATACCTTAGCTTTGAGGCCACCACTAACCGTTCTAACCACACCACATAGATCATATGAAATGGCATTAATGTCCTCAATTGAAGCCATGTTTGGCAATACCTGAGCAAATAAACAATCTTCTTAAGGCATGGCAGCAGCAAGGTTCAATTCCAAATCAATTCAAAATTCTGTTCTTTTCCAAACAATCCAGTTAGTAATTACTTACTAACAACACACTATACGACAGACAAATGTTAAACTCATGTAAATTTTACCATATAATTCTCCAACTTCTTGAACTTGTAGTGTTCCTTTTTTGCTTCTATAGTATAGTGCTTGGATGTGACCTAAGAATACCAGGATGGGAGTTAGAAGAAGATATATAGACTACAAACAGTTAATATAGCTTTAGGAAGATTTAACAAATAAAAGGAAGACAAAATTCACGTTACCAAGCAAAAAAGAGAAATGAAGAAAGAGAGACGTCATTAAAATATTATTTTGAATAAGTAAAATAAAACCACTTAATTTAGAACAGGAAATTTCTATCCGTAATAAAAAAATGAGTCTTTCCAATCGATGCATTATGCAAAGCAAATCTACCAAAGACTAATACCTGGTCAAGCTTATAATATCCATGTTCATCAGTAATAAATCTTTCACGGCCGTCCACTATAATTTTAACACCCTCCACTCCCATCTCATTTCCATCAACTACACGACCTCCGATAGAGAATCCAGTAACCTGAAATAAAGGATATCACAACAGAATAACATTAATAAACGTAAAACCTGGCATCAACTTTAAAAAGCAGATCATATTCCTTTCAAGTTTGTGAAATATATTATGAATACAGAAATATTTTTCTTTGTTAGCTTTTTATTCTAATAAACTTCCAATGTTAATTTTATTCATCCTTTTGAAGAAATCAGCTCCTTATTTCATTCATCCTTTTGAGGTGATCAGCTCCCTGGTGTCCTTCTGTGGGCAGATAATAGACAATGCTAGTTCTCACAAGTACTTGTAATAAACATAAATATATGCAAAGAGCAAAAAATTTCTTCATCCATCGACATTTGCAAGATCTGTTATTAGCAGCCACTCATCCAAACCAATAGAACTATTTGAGGCCAATAATTTTAAGAATTGTCAAAAGGCATATGGTAGCCAATCCAGGAACTGAATTCCATGCAAATAAATTCAAAGTGGATGCATAGACTTCTACACAGATAGCATGGCTTACCCCAAACATAGATATCATTAATCTATACCATTTCCCCTATAATATACCTGGAACTTTTGGGGAACAGTTATGTGTTCATGCTTGACATTAACAGAGACACTGGAAGGTGAAACATCAAAAACTGTATTTTCACCCTTGTAGTAAGGCACGAGTTCATAGCTTCCTGTAGAACCAAGAAATTAAAAGCCCTTATTCATTCAAGGCAAAAAAAAGTAAAAAAAAAATACTCATTACACGCATTTACAAAGGCAAAATGGATAGTGATAGTGAACAGGAAATTAAGCATATATGCAGGAAATAAGTTGACAAGAGGAATTAATCAAGTTAATATAAAGAAAAGAAAAGGAATTGCAGGAATATGGCAAACTAAGCTTGTCTCTTTCCATATTTTTAAAATGGATAGGATACTAGCTTAAAAATTGAAGAAATAGACTCCTAACATTCAACTGTCAGTACAAAAGAGCTACGAATAAATTACTTTTTGTTAAAACATATGGATACCAGAAACTCAAAACAAACAGCGGGGGCAGGGAGGGAAGGAAAAAAGGGAATTACCACAAGGTATAGAATTGAACGTGAACTTCCCATCAGCATCTGATACAGCATGACATAGAGCAACACCTTTCCTAGGCCCCCTACCAGGACCATGCAAACATTCCACCTCAGAGACATCATCTGAGTATAAGTAAATATGAACTCCTAATATTGGATTTCCCTGAAAAAGTGAGAGCCAAAGCAAACCATACAGAATAAGGAAAAGATATTGAATCACGGAGCTAAGTTTAACTATTACCAAAGCAAATCTATTTCAACAAATATTACCTGAGCAACAACATGGCCATTGATGCTATAGCCAGGGACAAAGAACACATCATCAACTAACTTATTTCCAAAGCCCAATTCCACCTGCAAGAAGCAAGTCATGAAAATACAGCATACAAATATAAAAGATTGTTAATGATGAATATAGTGCAAATGTGTTCGGAAACAAGTTGACTTAGATAAAATCTGGTTTTTATGGTAACGGGATATAACATGATTTTGACCAAAGTAACATGAGAGTTGCATTGCCTCCAAAGTTGTAAAAAAGCCCATTTCCAACGACTTTCCAAATATAGACTTAAACTTAAAGGTGTTCTAGACCAAAGATAAGGTCTCGCATAATACTGAAACGGCCCAAGACAGATAAATAATGAGATTCCAAACCTGTGTTGAACCTTTGATGTTGACTTTCAACTCAGGATGTGATGCGCGTAGTTCATATCTTCCTGAATAAAAAGAATGTGGCCATCGAAATAAAAATTCACTTGTTTGATCAACTTTGAGAAAAGGACAGTTGTAAATAATAATACTGATGATGGTGATGACTACGACGACTACTATGATGATGACACGACGACACATTCATTTTTGGCAAGAGTAGCCAACACCAAGACACTAACAAACTAACTTCCAAGATTAAAGTCCTCAAACTTGGACAATCCTCAAGAAAGTGGTAAAAACATTGAAGTGGGGATCAATCTTCATACATAAATACCTAATAGATTATTTTTATTACCGAATTTCTTGCATTTTTACTACCATATTCAAATAATATAAGGTTTCATAGATAATGCTAATTATCATTTGGTTTGATTTTCCATTGACTTTTGGATAGATGATTGGCTGGCAAAGACTGGATTATGGTTCCATCATCATCTCAATGATAGACCACGCGATGAAGAAGCATTGCTAGAAAACTGAGACAAAAAAAGAATAAGAGAGAAGAAATGTAACTCCTCGGTCAGATACCCTAAATGCCTAACATTTTCCAATTTCTTGATTATAAACATAAATCCTGAAAAGAGAATCAATTTGATAAATCATTTCTCATACATAGAATGTAACAACTACATTATATATTACATTGTTGAATCCTCTCTTCCAATTTCTGCAAATTAATTGTATCTCCCAAGCCTATAATTTTATGACAGTTGCTTTCAACAAGATCCATTGCTTCAAACAACATTATTGCGAACCACAGACTCAGTGCCAATCAATCAAAATCAATAGATCTCAAATTCATTAATATAAGACAGATGCTTCTAGATGATGATTCCCTCGATTAGTACTAGAAAAGAAGTTGCCACAAGTGATGGAATGAAATTGTTCAAACTCTCTCAAGTTCTTTGAAGAAATAAAGTGGAGACATCCTACCTGGAAAAATATCTTTGAACAAGTAACTCCCTGATGATGAAGTTAAGACAGAAGATATAAGATCACCAGCAGGGGATAATAACTGAACCTCCACATTTGAAGGACCACCATTTTTAACTGAACAACTTTCTCCCCCGACAGCCCCCACTACTCTACCAGATATAGTGAACCTACAAAAATGCAAACATCAACAGGTAATGTTGACAAAGGAAGGAGAAAGAAGAGATTCAGGAAGAGACAGAATTTTGAAGTCAAATATATATCCCACCCCGTGAAACGAAAGTTTATATCCTCATTTCCATTGCATCCATTATCATCAACCAAAACAGGAACCTGTACGAAGAAGAGGGAAAACCATTTTAGAATTCATAGGAAAACCTTTTCATTAAGCAGATCATGGCCATTCCATACAACGTAATCACTATAAAATATATCAATAACAGCAAAAATAACTATAGACTAACTTTTTCTGGATCCCATGACCACCCTTCGGGTCCATTAATTTTAATCACAAAAGATCCCTACAATAAAAACAGTAGCAGTGAGATGAATAGAAGAGTGCACTCAAATGAAAGGTTAAAACCTTGTCACCACATCATGAAATAAAAAATATCTCAAAAAACTCGCAAGTATATCGTCCTAACCTAAGCACTTAAAAAAGAGAACAAAAAGAAAAAAATCAAAGACTTTGTTACTGGTGGACTAAAAAGGGCTAAAAACCACTCTTGAAGCCTGAGTCCCCAGCTGAAATCTTTAAGCAGCTGGTGCAACATTTGGTTTTAGAGGTAATAGTTTAAAGACATCAGATATTAAGCAATGTATATGCAAGGAAAAAAGTTTTCAGCATTGTCTTTCTTCATAAACTGATTATCTATATATACACTTGACGGGAAGGAAACTTTGACTCATAAAGCAGATGACAAATCCTACCTATCCCAAGACATGCATGACGAAAACATACTTAACCAATAAGATCTCTCAATATAACCAAAAAAGATAAAAGCATGAAAGGAAACTATTAAAAGGACATCATCTTAGCACAATACAGAATGCAGATCATCTTAAGGAACAGAATGACCTTGATAATATTTTCAACTCAAAACATCAACAACAGAGTATGCTTCCGCACAGTAAGTTACAAACGACTTACCTTGTCATATACTGGAATAAAATAGTATCCATTTGGAGCACATTGCGTACTGTCCTTAACTAGACCATCAATTGTGCGTAGCTCAACCTACAAGTACATTTTTCAACACAAGTTCAGCTGAATGCATCTTTTTCTACAAAACAATAGGAGTTCCAATGTATATGCAATCTTCTACTCATGCCTTGGTTTTCCTTGTTTACAATAGCTTCAGAATGTTGGAGATTTCAAGCTTAACTTGTATATGAGCATTAAGCAATGAAGTTTCTAACTACACCATCTTGATTTTGTCTGTTTAAATGACATTCCATACACTACTCATGGTTCAAAAACATACCGTTATATGAGAATAATCCAATTTGGCATCAGCCGGCTTCCTTGACTTAATTAGAGATGAACTCGCCTGCGAGATAGAAATTCATGCACAAATAAATAAACTCGTAAATATACATAACCACATTACTATTATTATTAAAAGGAGAAAAATATCATCCTTATGTAGCTATTATACATTGAAATGTTATTTAAATCATCAATTTGAATTTTGAAATTGAACGGTGAGAGAAAAACAAAATATCGCATAATTAACCTGGACGAAGCCACCGCAGCCTTGAATTGAATCAGCGGAGGAAGCTGAGATGGAAGATGCTACGATTAGTAGGCAAAGAAAAACGTGTGTGATAGACATATCGGGATGGGAGATGGCGATGGAATCAAATGTGATAAAAGAGACAGATCTGGAGATTCATGCGGAGATAATTTAAAATGGTGTATATAATATATAATATTAATATTAATATAAATCAGGAGCCAGTGTCCAGGAATGGCACAGCAATTCCCAGGCGCAGGCAGGGTTTATGGGTTTAGGTTAGCTCCCAATCGTCACCTCCGATGGGCCGCTTCAGATTCAAGGCACATAAACACACCAATTTATTTTCTTTTTAATTTCCCGGTCAATGTTTTCTCGCCGTCAATTTCCCGGTAAATATTTAAACTATTCCAAAAATTGGAAATTGATAATGCGTCCCTAAAATATAAAACTTTATTGGTTATCCATATCCATACTATACACTAATTACCCGTACAGCATATTCCTCTAAGATTCCTTTTTTAATGTGGGTACCTAAGTTTTCCTTATATTTATCTAAAGCAATTTGATTAATAATTCATCCGATTCCGTTTTGCTTGCACCACTATTTTGAAATGATGATTATAAGGGTTTTTAATGTTCTTAATTATTACAACTTTAATTCTTTTTCCAGTTTTAATTTTGAAATGATGATTATAAGGGTTTTTAATATTCTTAATTATTACAACTTTAATGCTTTTTTCGGTTTCAAGTGTTTTTAATTTTAATGTAATAAGTATTTGATTTATCCCTAATTGTGCTTTCAAAGTGTTTTTAATTTTGATGTCATAATTATTTGATTTTTAATTGATTGCTTTAATTTTTTCTTTGATTTTATTTGTTTTTATTATCTTTGGTGTTACTCCCTCCGGTCATTATTATAAGTCACCAATTATCAAATTTTCTTGGTCCTTTTCATAAGTCATTTCATGGTTTTCAATATCTTTGGTCGTACTCCCTCTGGTCCTTATCATAAGTCACCAACTATCAAATTTTTAAGTGTTTTTTATTTTAACGTAATAAATATTTGATTTATCACTGATTGTCCTTTCAAAGTGTTTTTAATTTTAATGTAATGATTATTTGATCTCTTACTGATTGCTTTAATGTTTTCTTTGGTTTTATTTGTTTACATTATCTTTGGTGTTACTCCCTCCGGTCATTATTATAAGTCACCAATTATCAATTTTTCTTGGTCTTTTTCATAAGTCATTTCATGGTTTTCAATATCTTTTGTCGTACTCCCTCTGGTCCTTATCATAAGTCACCAACTACCAAATTTTTAAGTGTTTTTTATTTTTAACGTAATAATTATTTGATTTATCCCTGATTATCCTTTCAAAGTGTTTTTAATTTTAATGTAATAATTATTTGATTTTTTACTGATTGCTTTAACGTTTTCTTTGGTTTTATTTGTTTACATTATCTTTGGTGTTACTCCCTCTGGTCTTTATTATAAGTCACCAATTACCATTTTTTCTTGGTCCTTTTAATAAGCCAATTCATGGTTGTTAATGTGCATTAATTATTTTTCCATTTTTTTATTTAATTATCATTCCCCTTTTCAAAGTGTTTTTATTTTGTTTCATAATTATTTGATTTCTTCCTGTTTTTTATTTTCATGTCATAATTATTTGATTGCTTCCTTTTTTATACCAAATTATTTGATTTTTTCATGATTGTGCTTTCAAAGTATTTTTATTTTAATGTCATAATTATATGAATTTCCCAATGAAAAAAAAAACTTCTAGACACAAACATGGGCATTGTAACAAAAAGGACTCCTCTCTCACAAAAAAAACGACTCCCCTTCTCACCTCTCTCACAAAAAAAAAGACTTCTCTACTCACCAGAAAAAGGACTCCTCCTTCATCTCTTTCACTCCTCCTTCATTCCTGTCTTTTGTAGCTGCTGAGTCCTCCTCCGCCAAACGAAGCTCTCGCATTCCTCTGCTGGCGAGACATCCGGCCATCCACCGCCGTAAGGTAATTGGGTTTGGGTATGTGCCATGTGTCAACATTGTGTATGCTTGAATTTGAAACGTAAACAGTAGTTAATTTGCATTCATTGGTACAACTTATATGTCATTATTACTTAACCGTCTTGATGTTTCGCATGTTGGGTACCTTTACTCATACAAGTTTTGGTATTTTAAAGGTTTAAACTGTTATTGCTATTTTCAATTCATACGTTTTTAGATGAGTGGTCATCAACTCTCATTCCAGTATTTTAAATTAGGGCGAAAACCCAAAAATGATACATAACTATTGACTAAGGAACAAAAATAGTACATAACTATTCCGAGGTACAAAAATGATACCAAACTTTTACCATGTGATGAAAAATGATATTTTCACTAATATGACAATAATATTAGACATGAAATGTCCGAAATGCCCTAATAATTAAATAAATTTTTACCGGGCGACGATTAATTTATAAGGGCATTTTAGACTTTTCATGTCTAATATTATTGTCATATTAATGAAAATATCATTTTTGATCACATGGTAAAAGTTGGGTATCATTTTTGTACCTTGAAATAGTTATGTACTATTTTTGTTCCTTGACGAATAGTTATGTATCATTTTTGGGTCTTCGCCCTTTAAATTAATTTGAGTTTTCACTTCAACTTTTACTTTTACGCCTTCTCCTATGACAGAAATTTAATTCTATATTGTCAATTGATATATTCATATTCATTGACACGAATATAAATTGAAGTGTGGTCAAGTTCCTGAATTAACAAATCACTTTTCAATCCCTTCCTTCAAACCGAATCCCTTTGCTTGCAACACTGTTTGGGAATGATTATGGGTTTTTAATGTTTTTCATTATTACAACTTTTATGTTTTCTTCGGTTACAATGTTTTCAATCTTAACTCTTTCAAGTATTCTGGTAATTTCCTTCTTTGTTTCAACTCATTTCCTATTACTTTTTTATTCCCCTTTTAAGTTTATATGTTTCTGATAATAAATTAGGGAATGTATCATGTAGTATATGAATGAATGTAGTGCAAAGTGGCGGCGATCAGCCAAGAATCCATAGGTGAGCCTCTCTCCATTTCTTCTTTTTCTTGGTTCGAATTGAGTTAGTTAGGATTGGAGGAGATTTGCTTCTGATATTGGGTTTAAAAATCATAAAAGCGAACTGATGCCCATTAAGCGAAAGGACTGAGAAGGGAGTATTATAAAACTAATTGTAGCTATCAAAAATCATAAAAGCGAACTGATGCACCTTATTTTCTCTTTGAGATGTCTTACTATAGAAGTTGAATTTCTCACTCAGCCATATTTAATGAATTTGGAACTGTAACCAGAATTAAAATTGAGGATGAAGTGTGTGCTTAATCCATGAATGATTGGATGACTCGATTTATTTTTATTCTTAACATACTCCTATTGTTATTGATTATAGGGGTTTTATGACTTTGTACAAGAGTTTATGACACAAGTTGATAGAGAGGTATGATTGGTAACCCACCTTATTTTTCTAAATTCAACTAGCACTTAGTTTAAAACTTTTTTGTAAGTCAAGACAAACTTCTCATCCATTGTTGATAGGAGTTTTTTTTTCATTTACATACTGCTTCGTTTGATGTTACATTTACCTTGGGTTCTGAATGTGATGAAAAATTGTAATAGTGTAATGCAGAAGTTGAGCCATTGGGTAGGAAATTTAATCTTTTACATGATTTGGCAAGATCATGTGTTTTTTTTTGGGGGGGGGGGTTTATGACATATTGACATGTATATAAAGCATTCTACTGTTGTGGTGGGTTCATATGATTTTTGGCATCATTTTCTGAAATTTCCATATTTTTTATGACTCTAACTGATTATTAGCATGATAGAACAATTTGGCATTAACTTACGCGATAAGGCTATATAGTATTGTTCCATCTATTTTCTATTTGTATGAAAACGGTTTCTCCCCTTTATTGGGCTTAGGTGAAAGTAGAACAATGAAGTTGATGGTTCTGCGGGATAAATGAATTGAAGTTGATGCACGGGGAAATAGAATTACTGAAAGTATAAATGGTTTAATTAAAATGTACTATGCCAAAGCTACACACTTGAGGAAGACTTGGAAACGATGAGATCGAAGATGACATGAATATAAATGAGCATTGCAAAAGACCTCCTATTATAAAGGAGACTACAAAAAAATAACAGATGAACAAGGAAATTGATTTGAAAATTGTTTTTTCAGTATTAATTTTGTTTCATGTAGCACATTCAAAAATTTATATGTTTTTATTGTATTTCGATTTTTTTGTTTAATAAATAATGGTAACTTATTTATGTCTTTATGGTCAAAGAAAATTAATTATGAATAACAAAAAGTTACCTATGAATTAAAGAAACCTAACTATTATTATGGAGAGTAGAGAACTTTTTCCATTATTAATTCAATTACCTTAATCAAACTTATTCAAAAGTGAAAGTGCTTTTCAATAATTTAAAAATTTAATTTACTTAGATTTTTCTATATTAATCAGATTAATTTAATATTATGAATTGGATGATAGTTGGCCACTTTTCTATCAGAATCTGTAAGAATACAATAATCTTTCTTCTGACTCGCCACTTTTTTGAGAGAACCTGTAAGAATGCGATAACTTTTGTTCTATTGATGATTCATTTTCCTCAAGCGCAGCTTAGACAGATACTAAGAAGAAAACATGACAACAATCTTCATAATCAAGAAGGTAGTAAATTTTCACTTTCTTTTTGGAGAAATTAAAATACACCATCTTCTCAATCAAAGCAGATCAATGAATCCATAAAAATAGATAGGGCTAAAGTGCAAAAATAACCATGTAATTGTCATGAAGGTGCAATAATGACCCTGAAAAATTATTTGAAGCAACATCGGCCATCAAATTTCAAAATTGGGGCAAAAATGACCATTACAATTACTTTTTATTACTCATAATTAGTTATCTTTGACCATAAACAAGTTTCCATTATTTTATTAAACAATTGAAAGATTTCCTACTTTAAAATAAAAAATTGAAAGATTTATGATTAATATGAAATGAACTACTCAAAGCCAGAACAAAACAAGATAAATCTATCTAAACTACTTTTTCAATATTGACTGACAAATTGTTTTATAGTCGGGCATCCCCGCGCAACGCGCTGGGTCAACCCTAGTTGGAGTATAGATCATGTTTATGTTTGAGCCTCTAACAGTAGTGTGTGTTTGGGAAACTCGGTGGAGAAGCGGCTTTTTTTCAACTTGACTTTTTCAAACGTTAGTTTGGATAAAAGTCAGTTTGTGTGAACGGATTTATGTTTGGATCTCTAGTTGCAGTATTGACTTTTTTTAACTTGACTTTTTCAAACGTTATTGAATATTACACAATTAAAATATTTCAACTTGACTTTTTCAAACGTATTTAAATATTTTATTGATGCAAATATCTAGTTGCAGGCTTTTTTTAACTTGGCTTTTTCAAACGTTACTGAATATTACACAACTAAAATATTTCAACTTGACTTTTTCAAACGTTATTAAATATTTTATTAATACAAATACACATAAGCCAGTCACCAACGCCCAATAAGCTACAAATTGGAGCTTCTTTTGATAAGTTGGTTTGGCCCAAAAGTCAAGTGAAAAATAAGTAAGACCCAAACATAGAAAAAAAGTTGAAAACAGCTTATCTAGTACAAACCAGCTTATTTGGGTCCAAAAGCTCCTCCCAAACACACACTAAATCATTCTTCTCATTATCTCCCATATTACGTATTCGGTTCAAAAAAATCTCCCGTGTGTTATACAAGTATTAAATAAAAATATGAATGATTGATATTGATATTTCATTTAACTATTATTAAAATATTTGAACATTGGTTTTTTATAACATATAAGAGTATGAAATCTAAAAATTAAATTTAATAGGTTGAAATTATTTTTTAAATATTATGATAAAATATTCTAGGGAAAATGTCATTTAAATCCCTCCGAATATACAAAAGGACAATTCAGGAACCTAAACTTCCAAAAGGACCATGAAGGAACTCGGACCTAGTTGACATTTCAAATTTGTGTGAAAGGACAAAATTACCCCATCATTAAACAAAAATTACTTCCCACCCTAACACCTCATTCCCTCAGGGGATCCACGCATGAAGTTCTGTCGTTAAATACCCGAAGTTCGCATTGTTAAAGCCCGAAGTTCTGTCGTTAATCGTGGAAGTTCAAAAATTACTTCACATTGTTAACACCCCATTTCCTCTTCTCCATTTACCCCATTTGAATTTCCACGATTAACGACAGAACTTCGGGCTTTAACAATGCGAACTTCGGGCTTTAACGACAGAACTTCATGCGTGAATGGAGAAGAGGAAATGAGGTGTTAGGGTGGGAAGTAATTTTTGTTTAATGATGGGGGTAATTTTGTCCTTTCACACAAATTTGAAATGTCAACTAGGTCCGAGTTCCTTCATGGTCCTTTTGAAATTTAGGTTCCTGAATTGTCCTTTTGTATATTCGGAGGTATTTAAATGACATTTTCCCAATATTCTATAAGATATTACATAATACTTCGTCCGGTCCTAAATATAAGACATAATTAACTTTTTTTAGAGATATAAATTTTTTAAATGTATACTCTTTCTTTCAGGTGGGGAGGGATTATTAGAGGTGGACGGGAAATGTGAATGAGGGAGTATATTTTCCTATTTCCTAGGAAATAGGAAAATATACTTCTATATATAAGAACCATTTATAAAAAATGATTTTGATAATGTCAAAATAGTTAAAGGGGTTGTATTAAAGATTTTAACACTTTTTCTTAAAACCATCATTGTGCCCTAACAATAATCAAGTTAGAGGGAGAGGTGTCAAAGATTGTGATGTTTTAGGGAAAACACGTCATAACAACTGTCTTAATCTAATTCAATGAAGTAAATAGGTCTTGTTTAGAACTAAGGGGTATTACCATTTTAAGTAGATTGGTCTAGAGAAAATAATAAATATAAAAGTTACTGATAATTCTTTTTCCATGTTTTCTATTGTTTAAAATTTGTACTCTTTTATTCATTAATAACCTAAAACAAGTTTTTCCTTAAACTGATTATATTTTGAAGGAAAAAATTAAAGTGAAAAATTTGAAGTGAAAAAAGTTTTTTCTATCATAGTACATGTCATATGCAAGTAATTCATTATTAGTTTTGAGGTGATATACACAATTTAAAGTGAAAAATTCTGTATTAATATCGTAATTTGTTGGGCTAGAGGGTGTAAATAGTCTCTTGGAGAAATGACATTGAATAACTATCTTTACATAATTACATTTATAGTTTTCTCTAAATTAATTCACCTTACTTATGGTATATCACATATAACCTCATTATATAATATATACCAAATATCTTACAATATAGTAGGTTGTACGACTTCATTTAATGAAAGTTAATTTAATCTAGTATTATTAATAACTAATGTAGGGGGTTAAATGTAAACTGAGACTCAATTACAGAGTCTACAATATTTTCAGGAGTGGTGATTCACTATTCGCAAATAAGGTTGAGGCTTGTCTTTTGAGATTGGATGGATACGATACGCAACCCACTTCAAATTGCATGTTTAATATTTTCGTATTAAGTATTTAAAATAGCATTTATCCCACCAATAATTACACAACTGTCACATCAAGTTACCGTGGAAGACACCCCGCAAAAATCAACATTATAGTTCATCACTTCATCCAGTATTATCTTATTTTAATTTATTAATTAATGATTAATGATAAAATAACACTAAAATAGACATATCTTGAAAATTTCAGTATTACTCACCAGAATGCAAGACTCATTCCAATTTTTCGGCCAGAAAAGTCATTGACATATAAACATGGGATATTCACGAATAAGCCATAAACAAACAGTCACAACTCATAATCTGGAACAGGAAAAAAAACAAAGAAAGAAAGAAAGGAAAAAAAAAAAAAAAGCGCGATCCTTCCAGGTTGCCGCGGAAACACCTGAAATAGCAAAGAAATGAAGTGACTAGTAATTAGTGATCTTCACCGAAATCTAGAAACTCCTTTTACAATGCTTCACTTACTATCTCTTCTTGTTCTTTTGTTGTGTATCGTAATCATCGGAGTGAAGTCGCACGAAGAGTCAGGCCCGTGGAGCTGTGAGTCAAACTCAGAGATCCAACTAAAGGCACACTTTAAACCTGGCCTTATTACTCTCGACGGTCACGGCGATGATTGGAAGGACATTCATGGCTTTGACTTCTCTCTTTTACCGGCGCTTGATCCAGACGCCGATAAAGAGTACATAGGCGGAAAGATGACTGTCAAGGTCCTCTTCTTATTTCTCATGATGGTGTTGTTTTCTTTGTTTTTCACTGTGCTTTCTCGACATGATAACTATTGCTGTGTGTTGTGTTATTGACTTATTTCAGACTCTGCATGACGGTCGTGATGTTTTCTTTCTGCTTCAAGTTGATGGTGTTTATGCTTATGCTAAAGGGTAAGCTTTTATTTATGGTTTGCGTGTAAAGTGTATTCATGTCCAGGTGATAGTATACTTGACAGTTGACACGTTATTATCATAGAAAAAGCAACACTTGATGCGTTTGACGGTTATAAAAGATGTTTTTTTTTTCTGGTAATGCTTTTATGCTTGTGTTATTGCGGTCCTAAATGATTGAAAAAGATGGAATTTTTCATTATATTTGCATCTACTAGCCCTCTTGTTTTTCGATTATGACAAACTTTTTCTTGCAGAAATAACAATAAATGTCCTTCCGTTGCTCTTATGTTTCAAATTGGGGATGGCGCCTCTTATCATAATGTAAGAAAGTTCACTGGCTACTGGTCCAGTTAATTTTAAAATGTCTAAAAGTTTTGCCTTTCTTGTTACTCTCAATATATTTCTAAGCATATTAAGAAAATTGGAATGAAGTATTGAATGGGGATTTTTTTGTCAACTTCATAAGATGGGGGGCTGTGGAGAACATCCAAAATCTTGTACAAACAAAACTTGCAAAGGTCATGAAGTCGACATTATGCACTTCTCCATTGGCAATGCTATTCCAGGAAGGCTATATGGCGGGAATCCTGTAGACAACAGGGATGGAAATGGAGGTGACAGGTGATAAATTGCAAAATTGTTGTGACTTGCACGTTTGGTTATTGGTCTCAAATAAGATTGTCTGTTATGGAGCATTTATTATAATAGACATGCTAATTCAATTGTCTACTTTCATTCGCATAGGTTTGGCCATTTGGTGGATCTTTATGCCTGGAATCCCCACTGCAGATATTTAGATGGAGTTGGTCCTCCAGGATCAGGTATAAATATGGATATCATATTTCAAATAAGAACTTTGTATTTATGTGGTTAAAGAAAGCAAAATGCATGAGGCAAAGACGACATCCACATGGTATTAGTTTAGTGAATAATTATACAACTTTCTTTTTAGTGTAACGTCACTGGATCCTCCAGAGAAATTTAAAAAGCTCAAAAGCTACTTGTGTGGTGCAAATTTTTAACTATCTCACAATACTTTCTCTTTATATAAGTTGCTTTCACTTGTGTGAAATTTGAAACCCCAGAATTATACTTAAGCTTTATGAGAAAGAAAATGAATATGGTCGCCTATAAATGCTTGGTCCAAATACAGAAACATAATGGGCGAGGATGCTTGTATTTTAAATATGGGTGTTTACTTGGTAAATCTCTTTCTGATGTGAATTAGGATTATCATTTTTGAAAAATGTGATTTGATAATTGTGGGATATTTTACTCTGTCTTCAATCTCCTTCATCTGGTTGCCATCAAAATGCAACAATTACACGGCTCTCGTTTATTTCAAAAAATTAATTTTGAAAAATTACTCACTTTCTCACTGAAACAAGAACTGGTGTGCTGTGTTTGACAATTTATCCTATTTTGACTAGAACGCCCTTAGATTTGTTACTCTAACAACAAGCATCATTAACTATGCTTTTCATCAACATAAAATGGTCATTTTTAACAAGAAGGACAACAAAGCCTTATTCCACTAGGCGAGTTCAATTACATGGATTATAGGTGTCGTTGATCCATGTTCATAAGATTCGATAATTTTATGTTGGCTCTCTTTAACCAGGCTTGGGAGCGGCTATAAACATAGGCGGAGTTCAAATGGTCAATTTATATATTAAATTGATGGCTGAAATATGGTATTAGTTGCATCGAAATAGGAGTTTAAACAATGTTTTCTGAAAAGTTATATTTTTGATTAAAAAAATCAATACCACCATTGACCTTTCAATCTCGCTTTGCCTTCTAGGGAAGTTGATTATACTATTGCAAATTGTAATTGAGAAAGGATGTATTATTTGGTATTCTTCAATGAATTTACCCATTTTAAGTTCTATTAAAGTTTGAGTTTTTTTTCCATTGCCAGTAAATGATTCTAGTGCACAGAATGATTGGAAAGGCGCTTGGTGGCACAGCAGCTTCACAGTTCACTCAGGTGACTAGCCCCTTTCCTGACGTGATGTATAGTTGCCTTTTCCATTAACAACAGTTTCAAGCTTAGTTCACATTTAAGACAGGGACATCGTAAAAAATATTTAATTTATGGAAGTATATGTTGACATGAATCGATTGGTTTATAGGCGTGTGGCATAAGGATTATGTGTCCACACTTCATTGCCAGTTGGACTTATGATTATACATCATAAAATATATTTTTATTGGTTCCACCTTGGTAGATATAATCGCCGCTGAGCGAGAAAATCCCACTCAGTTGTTCTATAAAAAAATCTTTTTTCGTTCTTTATTGGGAGAGGGTTCATGCCAGGTTATAGTTAATTTTCTATAATAAAGTATGTTTTGGCTTTTATCTGCTTGTGCATGTTGTGTTGTGTTGACCTCTCCTCCTTACACCTTATTGTCTAGCTATTTTTTGTCAATGTGGCCTAAATTAACAAACTTTTATGCTTGTTCATAGCAGGTTTTATAGAGGATGAGAGTCCATATGCAGAAAATGGAAACAAGGGCACATACTTTTTTGAATTCTCAAGACCCTTAAGAACCATGGATCGCCTTCAACAGGTTAGAAACTAACACACTCTTTCAGAAGTTTATATGCAGTCAGTGCATGTGTTGACATGTCCAGATATTGTGTTTGTAGACAACTGAATTTTGGTTCATAAGTTGCCTCTCAATTTATGTTTGGATTTCTTGTCAAGTCAGGATAATTTTTCTAGACATATTGTTGGACCTTTATTATTGAACAGTTTTGTTAAAATAACCATCCTAAGTGCGATTCCCTCCAATCCTTTTTATAAGATCTTCAAATTTGAATTGCTTGGTCCTTTTTATATAATCCTACATGGGTTGCCCGAGCAATTAATATGTTTTTACAATTTTTTTCCTAATTTTATTCTCTTTCCTCATCTTTTCCCCTAAGTGCATCTCTTTTATACTTTCTCTCATTGCGACTCTAATAATCTTTCTTACTTGCTCTATTGCAAAGGACATGCTTGGAAAAAAAGTTTATTTCTTACATATTTATTAACTTTAACTGATTTTTTTTTATATAATTTGGCAATTAGGCTCTTGTAGAAAAAACATGGGAATATGATTGAAGGGATATCTATGATTACACAACTTTTGTAGGGGACATCTTTTGAATATTTTTGTATCCTTGCCAATAAAATCCTCACTATACTCGACATAGGGATAGTTCTCACGGCCAAAAAGTTGTGGCAACGGTATAACTTAAATGATTTCTAGGGCCCAATTTTATAATACCCTCTATAGGAGTTTTGGGATTATTATATTTTATCACGTGTATGTTTGAAATACTCTATATCAACTGATCAATGTTCTCTGGGTTAAGGGGTAAATGCACCTACTATGCTTTGCAGTTTCTGCTTGTTGTGAGTTTTAAGATTAAGAGGGGCATGAAACTATTAGCTTTTCAATTCTGGCTTTTTCTTAGAAATTTTTTTTTTTGGGAAAATGAGTTTCCTCTACTTGATGTAACATAGCCTTACTAAAACGAGATGGATTTATTTGATTATTAGGTTGGGTTATTGAGCTTGATGCTTGTTGATGTAGATATTCAGCAAATTTCTTCTATAGGAAATCTGATTATATACAAACTGTAACACTCCCAAAGATGGCCTGGTTTTGGTGCTTTATTTTTTTTATTCTAGAGAGGTAGAGTCTAAAGTATGTCTATATATTTTTGTGAATTTTGTTGGGCAGAATAATTATTTTTTTGGTTACAAAAGAGACTAAGATGGAAGGAAAGAGAAAGATGGCAGAGTAGGGATTGAACTTAGGCATGTCAAAACTCTTGGAAACTGATGCCATAGAGATCTCACTTATGCTAAGGCTATCAAATGATCTTTGTAATTAGTTTTCATCATAAATTTCCAATCTGAAGCCTAGTATATTTCCAGTGGCCAAGATTCAGCCACTAAGTCATGGCATTGGCGTCATAAAATGTTCTCCACATTTAGTATCACTTAGAGAGCTCAAAACCTGGCAGTTCTGTATTATTAGTGAATGCTTTTGAATTATTTCTACATGGCAGTAACTAAGCAAAATGGTGTGCTTTACCTGGTGGTTGCAGGACGCACAATTCATTATTGGTGGATCCAGTAAGATGTCTGTTGCATTCTGGTATCCAGATGATAAGCAACCATGGCATGGTTCTGGACACTATGCTGTTAACTGTGATTGGGTGCCCTTTGAAATATCTTCAGGAAATTCTTTACTTGGCAATTCAGGAGCAACTAGTTCATGGAGCCCTGCCAATTCATTTTCTCTATTCCTATCAGCAGCAGCACTATGCTCAACTGTGTTTTTGGGATATTATGTACTCTTGAGACCCAAGCATGCCCGTTTTGGACCTATGGAGATGGAGGAAATTTAAACAAAGCCCAAGCGGCACAAGTTTGGTATTGTACTATTCATTGAAGATTGTACTGCTTGTGATTGTACTGTTTACTTGTTTAGTGCGTTCGCTTTATTCCATTTCTTTAGTGTATTGGACCATTCCATTTGTTTAATTGGGGTTTATTCCAGGAAGTGTTAGAAAAGCTAGTTCCTGATCGGCATCATGAAGTTCCATCCCGTGCCTAGAAGATTATAATCTGCAGAGTTATTTGATTAACTCTTTAAAGAAGAGCTATAACAGATTTTTTGGAATGAAATAGAGTTATAAAAGATTAAAATACATCTTTATCACAATGTTAATTATTTGTTTTGGCAAAAAACAATGGCAGTTATTAAACTCCATGTATTTAATAGATGTGTACTACTACTATTTAGCATGGCAGTGTCATAAAGTATGTAAACTGAGTGGTGTGGCAGTGGTAGTGGCGATAAAAAGCTCTGACAACATTTGCATGTAACGTGGATAATATATTGTCACACTATCTTCCCTTTTCTCCTTTTTTCATTTACCCTTCTATAGGCTATAGCTCTATTCTTTTCCACATCCACTGATGACTGAACTACCACTGATGACTGAACTACAGTTGTTTTCATTTGAGTCGGAGCTTTTCACAAGCATTATTCAATTTGTGAAGCCCTTCAAGCATAAATATAACCATTTATTTTACAACATAATATACCTTTTAGTAACAGTATAAGCAATGAATTGGTATTCAGATCAACGACGGTGGTTTCAAATAAGATGTGCCAGCTTGGAGGAGCAAATGACAATATAAAATAATTATGCTAAACAAAAAAGTGAGAAAATGATCGCATTACTAAAAATAAAATTATGTGAAACCGTTAGAAATATAGAAAATAACGCTATAAGTCGATAGCTGTCATATTACGTCCAGAGGGATGCGTTCGATTCTTGTTTTTAACTGGGAGTGACGATGGATTAATTTTTACTTGACAATAATTTTGATAGGAGCATACTATACTAACTCCATTCTTAAATATAGAACCTAATTGACTTTTTTTTGGAGAGATTAAAGTTGCCAAATAGGTTATTAAATAATGACATATTTGATATATTTTTAGATTATTCATTAGTTTAGAGGTAAATAGGTTATTAAAATAGGTTATTATTCATTAGTTTAAAGTTGTGAAATAGGTTATTAAAATAAACTAGTTTGGGAAAAAATTAGGTAAATCAATTTATAATTAACTTATTTTATTTTTTTAAGTATTTTCTAGAAAAAGTCAATTAGAGGACCATGAGTATTATATTTAGTATTATATTTATTTATCCGTAGTAATTAATATAGCTGAAGAAGATGGGCAAGCAAGCTTGTAGTACGATGTACTTTACTACTTGTGTATCAAAACTACTTCTAGTAGACAGTCGTAGATAAACTGTACGGTGAACTGCGCAAACAAAGTGACACGTAGGTAGCAACTGTCAATGATGCAGCTAGGCGTTGTTGGAGCATCTTCCATTTCTTCTTTTCCACCGTCGAATGTTCTTTTCCTTCCCAAGCGCCTTCAAAGTCTTCGTTTCTGCGTTTCCTGCTCTTCTCCACGATCCACAACAGTGCGCTTAGCTTCTAACTTAACTATAATTTCCTTTACCTCTTGGGCTCTCAATTACTATTAATTTTTTAATGCACACAGCATGGATTAATTAGGTACAACATGCGAAAACTGCTGCTTCAATTCCAGAATACAAGCCCGGTGTGTTTGATGACTTGTTCCTCAATTTGTTCCGCAACAAATTGGTAGCGGTAAATCTCTCAGCTTTATAGTTTATTCCCCGTTCTCTATCTCAGTTTAAATTTTCCTTCTTGAGCTTAATTGGTCTCTATTTCCAATTAGCTTATTATGGTACTGACATTGTTTATTTGTTTATATGCGCTGAAACTCTACTGGCGGGAAATTTTGTGTATATTTCTATGTTTGTAAAGTTTCTGTCTATTTTATTGTTGAGAAGATGCATCTTGTCAGAATATGGTGATGGAATATCATTATGCGACTTGTTTTCAGGAGGTTGGATGGGATTCGGACAGACCTGGATATGATGGACTTATTGAAGTTGCGAATCATCTGATTAAGGGCAGAACAAGAGCTGATACGGTTGAAGCAGCGGTACATCACTTTACTGTCCTATTTCTTCTGGTGCCATCTACTTAGTACTATCAATATAGTACTATCAATATTTAGTTTTAAGTGTTTTGTTTCAAACGTTTGGTAAAGGCAAACATTTTATAAGATTTAGCTTGAACTATTATTGGAATTGATATTTCTTGTAGTTTGTTACTCTGGTCAAATTAGATAAATATGTTTTATAATTTAGGAATGGAGGGAGTATTATTTTAATTTTTTGCCTTTTGGGCTGCTTATGAATTTCAAATGCTGGTATGGTATGTGCGACAAGCTTAGTTGACTAACTGTTGATGGCAGGTTCGAGTGTTGAAGTCCTTGTTTCCTCCATTTATCTTGAAGCTATATAAAATGCTGATAGCTCCAATAGGAGGGGGCAAAGTTGCTGCTATGATGGTTGGTGAGTGAAATTCATCTATCTCATTTCTATCACAATAAGCCAATAACATGTTCAGATATTCTAAAAAATGTTTTATTTTCAAGCCAGGGTTACTGCACTGACCTGTCAATGGCTAATGGGCCCATGCAAAGTCAATTCGGTCGACTTGGACAATGGAGAATCATGCAGTAGTGGGGTGATCACCTGTACTGCTTTGGGTTTAGGTCAAAAATGATGGCATGACTGAATGATAACATTTAATCTAGAGTGACAAATTTCTGAATTCTTGTAGGTTTACGTGGAAAGATGCAAGTACCTGGAAGAAAGCAAATGTGCCAGTATTTGCATCAATACTTGTAAAATTCCGACACAGGTTAGTGCTTCTTTAAAATGCTTCTTTGCCGTGTATTAAGTTACTGAAAGAGATGAAAGTAATGTGCACTGTATTCTTTTTGGCATTCTTTCAATGATTTCAATTGACTTTCATTATATCCAGACTTTCTTCATGGATCACATGGGAGTTCCGCTGCTAATGGAGCCTAACTTCAGTGATTATAGTTGTCAGGTAATATTGTACTCCCTTGAATATGCTGGTGGAATGATTTTATGAGTCTCAAATCTTACAATAATGAGTGAGGGAATGATAGTCCATCATATCAAATGCTGCTTACCCAGATTCCTTCATTCACTCCCACTCCCTTATAAGGGTTTAGTGATATGTGATGTGACATTACTTTATTAGTGGACCCTGATGAACTAATTCAGCGAGTGGCTAAGGAAGGCCTTGGCCACCTTTAGACCTACACAAGCCATAAATTTAACTCTTTTTTTTTTCTTAGAGCCTTCGGTGTCCGGCCCCCTTCGGGGAACCGACTAATCCGAAGTCGCCGCAGAGATTCCCCAGTTGGGGGTGACGACTTCCCAAGGGTTGAAACCCATGACTTGGTGGGTACACGGTGTCTTACCTTCCCCTTTCTTACCAGCTGGTCTACGCCTCCTTGGGCTCATAAATTTAACTCTTTGATTCCGTCGTACTAGTAATGCATATATTTGAAAGGGAAATATTTCACAGGCTCCATGTTTGCATTCAAACCAACCCTTAGTAGGTTCGTTTCTCTCTCTATCCACTAACCATGAAACAGTGGCTGTTATTTCACACGCTGGCAGTGGATTAAGGCTCCACCAGCCCCATTTGTTGACTTAAAGTAGTGGTCTTTTCTTCCAGAGTTTTCAATGTTCACCAAGAAAACTATAATCACCCTCATTGTTGGCCATTTGCTGCTTTCTTCAATTGTCTTCAAATAATCTTTGGTAGAAACTCGGATGTTGACTCATCAAGCAAAGTGATGGTGTTCTTGGCTAGTTCTTGCTGCTTTCAAAAACCAAAGATTGGGGAGTCCATTAGATTTTCTTCGTCTTCATTGTAATATACTCTATTTCAATATCTTTGGGACTGTTAAAGGATAGACTCCGTGAGTCTTCAGTAGGACAAGATTAATTTTCCTGTGTTGACCACTTATTGTGGCTGAAAACTGAAATTCTATTAGAAACTAAGGAGCTAAACGGAGTCAAAGTTGACAGTCCATGCTTCAAACTTTCAATTTTTACTGTCCCAAAAGCCGCAGATGTTGACAGAAAATAATTGTGCAAGCAATATCTCTAGTAAGACAAACTGGTGCCACACGTTTCTTATCGTTGCAAAACACTTAAATGTCAGTTCAAATTTGGAGTCATTCCACCACAACCGGAAGATGACAGCATCCTGAAAGAGCCCTGCCTAGATGCATGTCCACTTGCTGCCAAGCGAAGAGTCGCTGCCAGAAACATAGATGAAGCTGCTCCGTGTCCCAATACTTGATGTGTGCTTTTGACTCACAAAATCAACCCCTTTGAAGATGCAACTTTTTAGGTATAGATTTTCTTCAATATTAAAGGAAGGCGTATATTCTCATTTTTTCACTTCCATATTCATCATCATTTGTCCTTGTATATTCTCTAATGCTTGTTATTGTCAGCCGTGCATGAGGAGAGGGATGTTGATGTGATGATGTCACTGTTTGACTTATTTGTACATGATGGATTTTATGAGGTCATGCGACCTCACTTGTTAGACATCCCATATCGATATCTTCTAAGGGAAAATGTATAAATTATAAAATATAAGCGGTCATTAACATTTTGAGTTATTTTATTATTATTTTGTTGTGTTTGTATGGGCTTATCTTATCTACTTCAACAAGACAACAAGCAATCAGATTCTCTCCTCACCTCTCATGCGGATTAGAGCCTTGCAATAACTTGAAGCCTTCAAATGGCTCAGAAAAATAAAGCTGGTAAATTAAAATAAATACTCGCCTATTTGATAATCGTACAAAATACTTTCAGTAACTCACTTTTTTTGTTGGTAGCAGAGTGGAAAATAAACCCTGTTATAAAAAAAAGAGTGGAAAATAAACTAAGCTTCAATGCCCCCTTATTGTTCTTTAAATCCTCTAATTCTTTGATATAAATTCTTCATTAATTAGAAGATGATATAATATTTCCAAACTAAAATACAACCTTCTAAGTTCTGAATGAGGTGTCCGCTAAACCATTGTTGTCAAACTCGCGAGTTGACTCTCCAATTTTACCGTTTTTACAACACTACCTAAACAAAATGTGTCACGAGTCACCTAAATTTTCAGTCTTTGAAAATTCGATAGAAACTTACGTGTTTACATTGTGAATTCACCGTTTTTACGTTTCTACTTTATAGAAAATTGTGTTAACTTGCTACTAAACTCATTTTAATTATTTTTAATTGAAAAAATTAAATGAATTTAAATATGAATTTCATAGAAATTTATCTATTGAGATTGATATAATATGACTATTGATATATTTAAATCTACTGTCTGTATTTAAAATAAAGTCAAGTTAATTTATTATTATTTTTTATATTCTCTTAATTATATAAAAGAAATACATATTTTTTTTATAAATGTAAACTCTTACGAGTTTACGATTCGAGTCTACCAATCCGAGTTTACCTAATCTCCACGAGTTTACTTAAACTCACGAGTTTGACAACCTTGCGCTAAACTATTCAAATCAATTTGTAATGTTTTGCCCCAAGATCTGGTTGCTGTTGAATGTAAAAATAAGATTTACCTAACCCTCTCTATCAGCTCATTATATCTCCTAATATTTTTAAATAATATTGATCTATTTTATCATACGATGGTATTTTTCTTCAATATTGAAGTATGTCATGAGTGATGAGGTCAACAGGCAGCAAGTATAACAATATATAAAAAAAAAGTAGAACGAACTGTATTTTTCGTAAACGGTCAACAACAAATTCTTTTTTGATACAATAGTCAACAACAAATTCTAATACTTGATGCGGTGCAAGAAATTATGGAGTACTACCTAATTTTTAATTAGACGGTATTAATGAGGATAGAGATAGGAAAATTGATTAGTCGTGAAAAATAGTTATCAATTTAATTAATTTAAATTAAATTCAAGGTCAACAAAATTCAATGAAGAAGATCCAAACTGACAAGATAACGCAAGCAAGAGGAAAGTTACGAGTCCGGTTTCTCTCATTTTCCTCCCTCTCCTTTTCTCTCATTTTCCCTTTGTAAACCATTGAATAAAAATCTAAAGGTTCAGATTTAATGTTTTTACAACAATAATGTGAATATAATAATGTTTTAAAATATAATAAATAAATTTAATCTGTCAAAATTTTATGTAAATTTTCCAAAAGTGCACATTACTATTATAAATTTAAATTTACTTTACATTTTTTAATACATTCATGAAAAATTCACACCAAATTTCGACATATTAAATTTACTTGTTAGATTTTTTAAGTATGTTGATAATTATTGTAAAAACATTAAAAATATGAACCATTGCATTTTTTGATCGAATGGTGTTAAAAGGAGATGGAGGGAAAAGGAGATGGAGGGAAAAGGAGAAAATATACCCCGGGAAAGTTACAGCCAGCGCATAGTCAAAGTACTCTACCACCTTTTTTCATCACATGTTACCGTTAATCAACGTCTAGATTCTGATGTCCAACCAGACACATATCACTGTACCGACACACCAAACACATACACATAAACATACACATACACATACACATACACATACAGTTATACTGTATCATCTTCATGCTTCACGGTGAGGCAATCTAAAAAGCCAAACCATCAGCTTAAACCATCTCTTTCATATTTCCACTTTTCCCCATAGCCTCTCACTTTTTATTTTAATTATAATTATAATTCCTTTTTTTTCTCCCGTTACAGTTAGTCCATAGTTACAAGTTACAACTTACCATACCAGCAATTAATTAATTAACGCGCGTCGGCAACCAAACAAACAAAATACTCTACGCCGAAATCTGTTTTTTTTCCTCCAAACCAAACAAACGACCAAGTGATAACAGAACAGATCCACGTAGCTACACTTGCTATGGATTCTTTGACTCTGAGTTTACCGTTACTACTTCGGATTACGTTGCCTGTGTTTCTTTTTCTAGATCATACTTCACGGTGTTGCTTTTGATATTCCACTTTTATGCTCATCGCCGCCGTTTATTTTAACGGACTTCTATAGATCTGGTGGTTGAGGTCTCGGTCATGTCGGTTCTCTTTGTTTCTATAACAATCGGTAATATGCTGATTTTTTTGATATTTTTTGTTTTGCGTTAGCTTTATGTTTGGTGTGTACTTTTATGACTGTGGAAACTGGAAACAATGGAATGGACTTGAATTCTGCTACCATGTTTGTATATTTTCATTTTGGTTCTTTTCACTTTTATAACTTAAATGCACTTTTAGATGTTCTTCATTTATGACGGATCTTTTCTTTTTATTTACAATCATCCAAGCATGGAAGCTGAATTTTCTTCCTTGTGGCTTCTCACGCTCAAGCGTGACCTTGGTTGTAAAACTGGTATCAAAAATCCATTTTTTTTGTTAGAGGAGAAAACCCACTGAGTTGGAAAACATGTTCGTTATGATTGGTAGGGTCTGTGTAGCTGGGCTTCAGTTAGGATAAATATGACATTTTTATTTAAGGAAATATATTATAGCTTGACTTGAGTTTTTAGCTTTCAGTGTATGCTTTGATTCTATCTTGGAAAGAGTCTTGAGGTTCAGGTCATTTTATTAAATAATCATAAGTGATTGTTGTTTAGCTATGGAAAGTAAAGTTCTACTTGTGCTGGTATACTGATGTCTAAATTTTATTCACCAAAAGTTGAGTTTGACTGTCTACAAATAATGCAGGTGCCTTAAAAGTTATACAGCCGCTGTTGCTGAGATGGATACTTGTATTGTCTTGCTTACTATTAATAGCTGAGTCTAATGCATTATCTCTGGCTAGACCACCTTCTCCTACTATGGTTGTTCGTGATCTGCCACTACCAGCAAATGTACCATCCCATGGTGGACAGATTCCAACAACTTCGCCAACCCTTCCTCCTTTATATAGTCCATCCTTTAGTACAGGTCCACCCCCGGCAAGTTCACATTCATCCACTCCGTTTTTGAAGGGCGGTGAAATAGGATCTCGTGTTTCTGGTTTTGGAGTTGCTGCACCTATGCATTCAACGGCTGGTGCAATTCCTTCTGGTCTTGCCCAACCACCCTTATCCCCTTACTTCTCCAGTAAGTGACCCTTTTTTGGACTTCTGTGCTTGTCTTGCCTTTCTAGTTTCGTGATGGAGCAATTTAATCTGTATAGTTCCGGAAGAGCCCCTTTAATGTTACATGTATTTTTAACAATCTTGTTTTAGTAATAAAGACTCTGTTTTCTCTTAATGGAAGTTAGTTATTGTTCATCTGAATTATTGTTTCAATTACCTTCATAGAAAAGATTGGAGGGATTGCGTCGTTTTAGCTGAAAAAAGGGACTGCATTGTATATTGTTTTATTGTTTTAATTACCTTCATTGGTGGCTTAAAATGAAAGAACTAAATCATTTAGTGCACAACTAAAGTAACCAAAATTAAATGAATATTGTTAATGTTGTTAGTAGCTGATTAAGTTTTAGCTGAAGCATCATACAATCTTTTAAATAAAAGAGAGCTCTGGAACCTAAATATGACAATGACATGTGTGTCTTCATTTATTCTGCCAGATTGTTGTAAACAAAACACGGTGTTGAAGCGTGGGGGTACGAGTTGTCACTGTGTGTATCCCATAAAAGTAGACCTCCTCCTCTTGAAATTGAATGTCTCGCAAATCTCTAATTGGAATCTTTTTCTTGAAGAATTAGCTACCCAACTTGAGTTGCAAATTTCTCAGATTGAATTGGTAAACTTTTATGTAACCAACTTATCAGCAATAAATATATCAATGGATATCACTCCACATAAAGGGATCGGTTTCTCTGCCAATGAAGCATCCAAAATTAATTCTTCCCTTTCAATGCATAAGATTCAACTAGATCCTAAATTGGTGGGTGACTACAAACTTCTCAATTTGACGTGGTATGAAGCTCCTCCTCCATCTCATGGTAAGTCCAAATCATTTTGTACAGATGACATATAGTTCAAGTTTTTATTCTCTGGTAAAGAAGCTTTCGATTGCATGTTATTATTGTTACTACAATTCTATTATGTTGTTTTGATATATAAAAATTTTGCATTTAGTGTTGTCTTTTTATTTGATTTCATGACTGCTGCTGAAATTGTTTTTTTGTTCTCTAAGGTCTTTTTTTGCCTATCAGCAAGCGCAGAACATAAAACTTTGATGTTCATGAAAGTTTCTTCTTCCTTTGTGTATACTGTGAAAGATTCATTTTCTGTCATAACATTGCTCATGAATGTAACCTTTTGTTTCTGTGAGTTTTATGTGATTCACTTGCATAATTTATTTGATGACCTGCCCTCATTTTCCGACTAATACACTTCAAGTTTCTTTGGCTTCTCAAGCTCATTTCTAGACCTAATATATGATATAATTTCTAGCTAGTATCTGTGGGTTGATGAATACATTAAGAATAAACTGCAAGGTGTTTATGAATGTCGAACTCAGTTCTAGACGTAATGCCAAACCACTATCTGTGGGTCGATGAATAGGTTAAGAATTCACATATAGGTGTTTATGTGCAGCCTTAGCCTACCGTATGAATATAAACATATTGTTGGATGTTTGTGCAGCTCCCGTGTCTGTTGCTTCACCTATGAATGCTCCTATTTACCACAAACCAGCAACTTCAACACCAAGCGCTTCAAATAGGAGAGGACATTCAAGTTTGTATGCTATTCTTGGAATTGGTGCTGGCATACTCTTCATTGCCATTATATTTGTACTCATACTATGTTTATGCACATTGCGGCCGAAGAATAAAGGACCATTGATAGACACTGGTAAATATCTTTAATACTAGCTCCTTTTCTTTTTATTCACTTGTTCATTTTCATTTTTAAATAACAACTTATGGGGCAAGCCACCATGAAAATAACGTTTGGTCATCCTTTGATAAGTTGGAAATTGTAAATGTGGCAACTCAGTTTAAGTGTACAGGGAATGTTATGCCCTCTTTAAAGAAAATCTAAATGTCATAAAAAGTTATAGGGAAATAGAGATTACTCTGAGCTAAAGGACTTACTCCAGAGCTATATTAATTAAGTATTAGTGACGAGGAGGAGGGTGGATTATTAGTAGATATATTTTTTTAGGAATTGAATATGGACTCACCAATGGAACTTGGTCAGGCATAAAATTTTACCTGCAGAAACAGAATCAGAAAATTAAATTTGCTGACCTTTTTGTTGGCAAATATCCTGTCTTCTTAACTTGCTGCTGCGTCGCTTTAACACTTCAACCTAGCTAGTTTTAAGTTTATAAGTAACAAAAAGTAGACTTTAAGATAGTAGACATATGAGGCTCAAAACAATTAATTTTTCTGCTGAAATGAAATCTCATCCATTAACTCACCCCAGAGTGTATGGAAAAGAAGTTGAAACTTGCAATGTTTCTTATCCACTGTGGCATTATTCATAGTCTTTCAAAGTTTGGTATCTGTTTTGATAATAGTGTTTTCTGTCGATCCTTTAGAGAAGCCAAGGACAGAAGGTGCAGTTCCAGCTGCAGGGTCTTTTCCTCATCCAACCAGCACAAGATTTATTGCCTATGAAGAACTTAAAGAAGCAACAAACAACTTTGAAGCAACCAGCTTACTTGGAGAAGGCGGGTTTGGTAGAGTTTTTAAGGGTGTCTTAAACGATGGTACTGCTGTAGCAATTAAGAGGCTTACTAATGGAGGGCAACAAGGGGATAAAGAGTTTTTGGTTGAGGTTGAGATGCTTAGTCGGTTGCATCATCGTAATCTTGTGAAGTTGGTGGGATACTATAGTAATCGTGACTCATCACAAAATCTTTTATGCTATGAACTTGTTCCAAATGGGAGTTTAGAGGCTTGGCTCCATGGTAATATGATCTCTCAAATAATCTTCAAGTCCATTGTTATATCAAGCATCTTATGTTTCAGAACTTGCTTTATGCATAAGATATTGACACTATTTTTGCAACAGGTCCCTTAGGAATCAATTGTCCTTTAGACTGGGATACCAGGATGAAGATTGCGCTTGATGCTGCAAGAGGACTTGCTTACTTGCATGAAGACTCACAGCCCTGTGTTATACATCGAGATTTCAAGGCGTCCAACATATTGCTGGAAAATAACTTCCATGCTAAGGTTGCAGATTTTGGTCTTGCTAAGCAGGCACCTGAAGGCAGAACTAATTATCTATCTACTCGTGTCATGGGCACATTTGGGTTTGTCTCTGTCCCATCTTGCTTGGGCTTGTTGTTTCATACATATAAGAAGATTCTTAATAAGATGTAATGAAACTGTTATGTAGGTATGTAGCGCCTGAGTATGCCATGACAGGTCACCTACTTGTTAAAAGTGATGTATATAGCTATGGGGTTGTCTTGCTGGAATTGCTGACTGGAAGGAAACCTGTTGATATGTCACAACCAGCTGGACAGGAGAACCTGGTTACTTGGGTAAGTTCAGCTCAGACCTTGACCAATTCCACAATTTAATTCATTCTCCATGAAGCTCAAATCATAGGCATCTGGCTTTTTTGTGTTCCCTTAGCTTAAAATATATCTCTAGACTAAAGTAACCTCCTCATGGGGTTGGTTTCATACATTTGACTTATCCTAAGATGGACACTATTCTAACAAAGTTTTATCTTTCAGGCAAGGCCAATCCTGAGAGATAAAGACAGGTTGGAAGAGCTAGCTGATCCAAAGCTTGGTGGAAAATATCCAAAGGAGGATTTCATTCGGGTTTGTACTATTGCGGCAGCCTGCGTGGCGCCTGAAGCAAGCCAACGGCCCACAATGGGGGAGGTGGTACAGTCTCTTAAAATGGTGCAGCGGATGACCGAACAGCAGTACTCCATGGTGGCCCCTTCCAACAATACAAGGACCAACCTTAGACAGTCCTCGACCACTTTCGAGTCCGATGGGACATCTTCTATGTTCTCTTCGGGTCCCTACTCTGGTCTAAGTGTCTTTGACAATGACAATGGTTCTAGGACGGCAGTTTTCTCTGAAGATCTTCATGAAGGAAGATAACACTTGGAAAGGCACCCTATTGCTAACCTACAATCAGGCATTCATTTCAAAGTTCATTACTAAATCTAGAGCAGTTTTCATTATTCCCATGCCTGAAGGTTTCACCAGCACCGGCATTTTTTAGTAAAGGATTGCATTTTTCTAAATTTGGCTATTGAGAGTGTAGATTATTCTACTAGTATCGTGTGTTATGATCCTCTGTGGTAAACGGTCATCTTCATAGTGGTTCCTAGTGGGAGGATCAGTTTTTGTACATATATATATATATGCATTGTAGTTTTTTTTCCTTAATTTAATCTTTTTCGTTTGAAATTTCAAGTACTTTGCTGCTTTGATTGCTTCTAAATTGGTTATTTATCCAACGACTTTGCGATGAGAATTGGCGGGCAAAGATTGGACTGAAATCACATCGCGCGCACAGATGTTAAATTTGTTTACTCAATTTAAATTCAAAACAGTTTTTTTAAATAAAAAATTGATTAATGCTGATTTTTTTTATAAATATTAAAGGCTGAATAAACTTTCAAGGGAAAATGTCATTTAAATTCCTCCGAATATACAAAAGGACAATTCAGGAACCCAAAAGGACCATGAAGGAACTAGGACCTAGTTGACATTTTAAAATTGTGTGAAAAGACAAAATTACCCTAATCACAAAACAGAAATTACTAACCAACATTTTCCCAACTTTTTTCAATGTGTGATTTATCTACACTTTTTCTTAGTTTCTTTTACTTAGAAGTTAATATATAATCAATGCTATAATCTAGAATTTCACTGAGCAACCCCAACTTGGAGGATTGGACAGAGGAGGTAAACATTTTGCATTTCCTTTATTCTTGCGCCCAACCTGAAATCATATCCAATTATTTTATTAGGATAACTTGAAAAAGGATTGATTAAAAAAGTTTTTTTTTTATAACAGATTGATTAAAAAAGTTTAGTTAAATCGATGAGATAATAAAATAAAAAACCAATATCAGTTCCGTAAATCCTGTGCTTAGCTCATTTCAAACATTTTTATCAACGCAATTTGTATTTTCTAATAAACTGAGCCTAATACTCCTATTAGGTGTTGTTTCTGATAAAAATTAAGTGTTGTTTAAAACAAGTTAACAAAATTGGAAATATTTTACATATTTTGAATTAATATCGTCATAAAAACAACCATTTTTTTTGAACTGAAATAAAAACAATCAATATCAATTTCCTGAAATCCGGTAACTAACTTATTTTATAATATCTATTTTCATCAACACTTGTGTTTTTCAATAAATTGAGTCTAATGATGTATTTGTTAAGAAAATACATTTTTTTTTAAAAAAAAGAATCTTTGACAATATTTATAAATGGCCATTATTTATTTTCAAAGTATAAATGAGAATAATCATGAGAAAAAAGTGGTAAGATTAAAATGAGATAGGACACGTGTCATATGAAAGAATAATAAAAAGGAAAAGAATAGGGTCTAACGTGCGCCGAGGGGGGGTGCGCAGAGGCTTAAGATGCGCATACAGTTGCAGCATAACCGTGGGAGCAAAAGAAGAGGAGAAAAATGAGAGAGACAGAGACAGAGAGTGAGTCCGAGTCGGAGTCGAGTGACTCAGTGACTGCATCAATTCAAAAAAAAAAAAAAAAACACATAACAAACAACATAGGTAGGTTTTTGGTGTAGAATTAGCAAAAAATGGTGAACAAGGAGATAATTAGCCCTCTCTTTCTCTCTCCTTTACACCCTTTACCTCCTCTTCCACTCTCTCTCCACTATTCCCATTCCTATCCAGAAACCCTAATCCCCAATTTCTTCCCTCCCCTTCCTCTTCTTCTCCCTCCGCCTCCACATTTCCCTTCGCTCCTCTCTCCTTTTCTCTCCTTTGCTTCCCTCCTTTTCGTCTCACATAGGGTTTCACCTCGTAGGTAATTTATTTAACCTTTTGTTTTTTGTTTTCTGTTTCCCTTCTTCGCTGGCAGATTCTTCCTTTTCTTTGTGTTTTAATTTCGTCCTTGCTGTTTTGTTGGACATGATTTTTTCTTGGTGGTAGATCGTCGGGTTTTTGAATGGTGATTAATCGTGGTTGGGTTTTTTTTTTTTGCCTGCTCAGATGATAATGTGCTGCTTTCGATCATGTTGGGGTTGCTTTGTAATGAAGTATGGTTTTTTAAGGGTTTCTACTCCTTGATTTGGCTGTTCTTAGTTGTGTTGGATTCCATGTTTTGTTACTTGGGTCGAATTAGGTTCTTGGTTGCATCACAGTTTTCAATGTTAGTTTGCTTTCGCGCCATATCGCTCTGTTTGCTTTTTTGTGTGCCTATTGTGAGTTATCTAAATGGGATTGTGTGGTTCCATTGCGTCTACATCAACAACATTGATTTGAATATTTTAGACGGTAAAATATATTCTGTTATGCGTTAAATTATTTTATAATATGACTAGATAAATAGTATACTTAGTCTTCTCTTTGCCTTTATGTTGGGTTATTTGAAAAAGAGATTTTTTACTTTGAAGTGATGATGGGGGGATTAGACTTTCTTACATAGTAGATAGCCTTCTTATGCAATTGCTGATAAGTTGTGTGGTGTAAGCTTGTAATGGTTTCATTAACTTACCATGATTGCAGTTTTGAAAGAAGCAACGAAGTAGCTGTGCTATCATAAGCAAAAAAAAATATTCTTATGGAAGACTTAGGTGGTACACCATTTGATTGTATTGGCAATGCTGTAAGGAAGAGAAGGAGTCGAACTTGTCGTAGACCTCGACCTGATTCACAACCTGTTTCTGAAGGACATGATTTGTACCGCTTGTCATCTACATCACCTTCAGAAGATGTGGTCAAAGCTTCAAGTGATGAGACTGCTGGTTTTGATTCTAATGGCAATTCAAAGAGAAAAGAATTTAATCTTAACAATAAAAATGATGGACGATTCCATGCGTTATATAATAATGAACCTAGACGGAGCGGCGTGTCTAATAAACGCTGTAGTGAAGGAGTTCTTGCTCCAGCTAATTGGAAAGGCTCTAGTAAATCAAAAGATAGTTTGGAATTAGAACCAAATAGTTGGGACACAAATGGTGGGATGAATTCTGAGAGGATAAATTCAGAACACTCAGGAGTTCCTCCAGATGGATTAGGGAGTGAAAGTAGGGTTAAGAAGGTTAAACTGAAGGTTGGTGGTGTAACACGTACTATTCAAACCAACTCTGTATCTAATGGCGCATCAGGATCCAATTCTATCAAATTACGCTCAAAGCAAAAGGTATTTTTCTTTTTTCTTTTCTAAAAAAATGATGTTCATGAGTCATACCTTATTTGGCCAGCTACATATCTTACCAAGTTAGTTTCTCATCTTACTTGTATGGAAGAGCATCTGGCACCTTGATTTCTTATTTATGAAGGTAATAATTAGCTGATATTTTTAGCCATATTAT
The DNA here is from genome assembly GCA_029929735.1 of Mimosa pudica. Lineage (NCBI taxonomy): Eukaryota > Viridiplantae > Streptophyta > Magnoliopsida > Fabales > Fabaceae > Mimosa > Mimosa pudica. The sequence continues at coordinate 17,081,972 of JAKELP010000013.1, read as the reverse complement.
CTCATTTAACTTTTCCATTGATTGGTGTTGTTATAGGGAAATTTAGATGACAACCATTCTTCAGATAAGAGGAGCGGCCTCCAAGGTGTTCCTTGGAAGGATTTCTCTAAGGGTGGTTTTGGTTTTGGGAAGGAGGATTCTGTGATGAGGAAGACTTCTGGGAAGAATTCGTCAAGTAAGCGAGGGGATAAATCTGAAGCGGTTCGTAAGAGCAAGAGAGTTCCAAAGAGACGTGTGCTTCATGGGGAATCCAGTGATGAGGAGGAGGATGATGAGATCCGGTACTTGGAAAAGCTCAAAACTTCAAAAGTCTCCGCAGTGTACAGGGATGATGAAGTAAGCAAGAAACATCGAAAACTTTCCAGTGTCTCAAATATGGAAAATGCGGCCTCATCAAGGCTAGGCAAAGATGATATGAAAAGGTCCAGATCTGATAGAATCAATGAGGATATTGATTATGAGGAAGAAGAGGAGACTGGGTCTGATGGTGAGCATAATGATAGGAAAAAGAAAAAGCAGAGGAAAGAGTCTGTTGATGTCTTGATGGACAGTAAAAAAGAAATAACTCTGACAACTCGCCAACGCGCTCTTCAGTCAAGCAAAGATCCCTCCGCATCTGGCTCAAGTTTAATTGAATTTCCTAATGGATTACCACCTGCTCCATCTAGGAGTGAGAATCTATTCCCATACTATTTTTTTCTTGTGTGAATTTCATACCACATCCATCAGCCATATGACTTCATTTATATTTACACTGTTACTTCATAATTGCAGAGCAAAAGGAAAAGCTTTCTGAAGTTGAGCAACAAATAAAGAAAGCAGAGGCTGCCCAGAGGCGAAGAATGCAAGTAGAAAAAGCCGCCAAGGAATCTGAGGTATGCTTTTGTTCTTTCTAAATTGCTCTGTTCTTTCTCATAGATGATTTCATGCGGAAAGGCTCATGACTGTTTGGATTCATATTGTAGGCTGAAGCTATCAGAAAAATACTTGGTCAAGATTCCAGTAGGAAGAAACGAGAAGAGAAAATAAAGAAGCGCCAAGAAGAACTGGCACAGGTTTTAAAGCATTGATAGATCTTTTCAGGCTATTTATTTCAGTTTTCTGTGTAAATACAGTTTTCATTGAATTATTGTTTACAGGAGAAGGCAGCTAACGCACTCCTGCATGCAGCAAACACAGTCAGATATGTAATGGGTCCTGCTGGGACTACTGTGATATTTCCTGAGGAGATGGGCCTCCCTAGCTTATTCAACTCCAAACCTGTCGGGTACTTAACTATTTCAATCAATTCATGAATTCATTATGGTTTGACTGGCATCCATAAAGCTCTTGTCTGTCTGCATGGATTTGTACAATCATAAGTTAGATGTTGATGCAAGGATACATGTGAATTTTTTCAGCAGTTTCGTGTGCTCATAAAGTTTAATTGTATGGTGTTGTGACAGGTATCCTCCACCGCGAGAAAAGTGTGCGGGTCCATCTTGTACAAACCCATACAAGTACCGGGATTCTAAGTCAAAGCTCCCACTCTGCAGCCTCCAATGCTACAAGGCAGTTCGGGAGCAGACTGGGCCTGAAAATGCCTGTTGATGATTCTCTATTACAAGTGTTAATATGGAGTATCTTACTCTTAGGTATAGGTTTAGATTTAGGATAGATCGATTAGTGATTGAGTTTTGAGCTATTGCCAGAGTTCATGTTGCGGATTGTTCATTGGCATCTTTTTTGGGTGATGGTTAACGAGTCAATTGAAAATGAATTATTTTTACTCTTTTTGCACGAAATTTTACGTGATTACATATTAATTGATGAAGCAGATTAGTGATGTCCTCTCCTCTGTATATTAGTATCAACCTACATTAAGCTTCTTGCAGTTGTTTCACATGATAGCGACTAATAATCAGCGGTTTTCTTTTTGGTCTATTTTAGAATGAAAACAGAAAGTGTTAATCAAAACCACAGAAATTTGCAAAAATGAACTGCAGTCAGGCATAGAAAATTATACGAAGCCAACACCATAATTCTCCACCTCCCATGTATTGCGAGGTGCCATATGGTAACATTCACTTCAGTATGGATTGTAAAAATAATCAAATAACGAAGAGTTAAATATCAATACATTGATCATATATCCATATGGTTGAGTTTAAAATCAAGGGAAATTTTTGTACGAACGCTATTCATCTCGTCGTTTATTGTATAGTTAGTCAGAAACAGACATTTCAAATCACTTGGTAAAGGTAAATTTTCTGGGGTACGAACCTGAATAAATTCTCATAATCAGATTTGATGTGATTGCTTTCTATAGGTTAGCGACACCGTTCAAATAAAAATTAAGCTAGCAAATTGGCCTAAGTGACAAGTTACTCTCATTCATAAGTAAGTGGTTGGAGGCTCAATCTCCAACTCTTATGAATAGAACAAACTTAGAACCAATTGTATCAGGGAGGGATTAGTCTTGCAGATGGTGATATTGGGAAACATAAAGAAATTACACACGCATATTGTTGAGCAAAACATGATTTTGAAAAAAAGAAATATTGTTATCAATGAAAACTAAAACTATGGGTGGAACCGCATATTGACTCGATTTAATATTTTTATATAATATAATATTTATATGTTTGCAGGCACAATTTTTAATTAAAAACACTCATCAGACTTTAATTTAGAAAAGGATAATATTCTGTATATTTGTTATTTCTATTACCATATTTAATGTAATCTAACCAAACAAATGTATTATCATTACTTGATGACAAATCAAACATATTTATGTAATATTCCTTCTAACCAAATGAGTAAAAGGGGCCTTTATAAATTTTAGCCAAATGCTATTTAATATGATCATGACAAAAATAAATAAATCTTATTACTATTTGGGAAAAATTACTATTACTAATTACTAATAAAAATAAAAGTAAAATTATTTTTCAGACCAGAAAAAAATAAAATGATTTTGGGTGTTGATGCGTTGTTGCGTGGTGAAGTGAAATAGTAGAAGTAGATTTGAAGTGAAGGATAGATAATTGGTTTAATTGAGAGTTGCTTCCTTCCAAAGAACACTTGTTCCTTGGTGTAGGCTGTAGCTTCAGAGTTGTGAGCGCCGTCGTAGTGGTTCATGCGGATAAGGCTTCTTCCATAGCTTTATCTACAATGTCAATGGCCCATACTTTGGTCTCCACACAAGCCTCCTCTCTCAGATTCAACCCTCTCTTCCTTTCCTCATCCCCTAGCCCTACTTCTTCTTCCCACGCTCTCAAGCTTTCCTTCGCCTCCCACCCTTTCAACTCCTGGTAATTTGTCCAGAATGATATGCTATGGATATTCCTTACAATATCTTCCCTTATCCCTTTGGTTTTACCTATACTGATAGTGAAGCTCATATGAGTTGCAGGAAATTAAAGAAGTTAATTGGAAATAAAAGGAATGGTCTAAGCTCTCCTGTGAAGGCTATGTATGGTAATAATTTTTGGGAGCCTCAGGAGAGTTCAGCCCTCGGCATTTGGTCCATCAGGTATAATTTATCCCCTCGTCCCCCCGTTATTCGTTTAAGCCTTTGTAATGATCTGTTCTTAAAATGTGATTGTAGAGAGGATCTGCAAGTTCCATCTTCTCCATATTTCCCTACTTATGCGCAAGGACAAGGTCCTCCCCCCATGGTTGCCGAGCGTTTTCAGAGTGTGATAAGTCAGCTTTTTCAATATGTAGGCTACTTTTTGCTATTCTAAATGTTACTTAAGGTTGATGATTCTGTTTCAAGTCTTTTACTGTTGATTATAAGCTTTGTTGAATTTAGAGAATAATCCGTTGTGGTGGAGCAATTGAAGATGATATGGCTAATATCATAGTTGCTCAGCTTCTTTACCTTGATGCTGTTGATCCTAACAAGGTTTGTTCAATTTAGTCACTAATAATCTGGTTTACCCTCTCCTATCTCAGTTTATCTAAAATAATCCTTTGCATTTCTGAAATAAGACATCAATTTTAATGCGTTCGTATTTCATCATCTTGACTTGATTACTACTTTGAGTCTGTCTTTGATTCTTTCCAGTATGTGCGCCTTCCATTTTTATCATGCTAGAGTTTTTTTTTTTATTATTATTTTCATCTGATTGGTTTGACTTTTTTGAACAGGATATTGTTATGTATGTAAACTCTCCTGGAGGATCTGTAACAGCTGGTAATGGCTTTTGAAGTAGCTGTCTCCTGTGTTTTTGGTTATAATATATATTATAAAAGTATGTGATTATATTTTCTTTTTGCAGGCATGGCGATATTTGACACAATGAGACATATCCGACCTGATGTGTCTACTGTTTGTGTTGGACTAGCAGCTAGGTAATGGTTCATCCTTCTTTTGGATAGGATCACCTTCATTCTGACTTAGTCTTTGAGGGCTTCGTTTGCTGTGGCTTTGAAATATATTCTTAAATTTTCAGAGATGCACCATGACAATGGTGTTTAAATTCATGATCTTGTCAACAATTGTCATCCTGTTGATTTATAGTCTAATTCTTAAATTCATCATATGCCCGGTTCTTTTGAAGATACATCATCTCTTTGTATAGAAAGTAATTGGATATGCCAATGAGTTAAAATTCACAATACTTTTCAGTTTTGTGCATGGAATAGATCCTACTTCCTAGGATTCAAACTCCCCATTAATATTGATAATTTGTCTCTGAAAGGTGATCCATGGTTGTTCAAATGCTATTTTACTTTTGGTTTTTAGAGATGATATTCCTCGTTAATGTTTAATATATTAACATCTATGACCTTTTCTTGAGCAGTATGGGAGCTTTTCTCCTTAGCGCTGGGACTAAAGGTAATGATTTCTCTATCTTGCTATCACTGCATTCTTTTGCTCCCCTTTCATTATTTTTATTGTAGATCTCGTTGTCATACTTCTCCAAGGAAGAAGCATTCTTCTAATCTATTATCCCTTTTCTTCCTATCTCATGAAGGGAAGAGATACAGCTTGCCTAATTCTAGGATAATGATTCATCAACCGCTTGGTGGAGCTCAAGGTTCCCAAACTGACATAGATATTCAGGTATAGATCCTGTTTTTATTCCATTGACTTTTAACATGTGGGTGTTAAGTCAGTTCGTGCAGTCTGCATTTAGAACTGATGTTTTTTTACACTTGTGACGTATAGCATTTCAAACTTCACTTCAGTAAGGATCGTTGATTTTTTTTTTAATAATAGTTTAGGTTGTTTGTTACATCTTAGGCTTAAGTATTTGGTTCCAGACTTCCTGATGATTTGTTAAAATGCAACGTGATAGGGGTCAAGTTATTTATTGTTGTGATCTCATTTTATAGGTATCATAATCCTTTTTAGATAAATCTGACTATTTTGTTACAATCTTATAGGCAAATGAAATGCTGCATCATAAGGCAAACCTGAATGGGTATCTGGCGTATCACACCGGTCAAAGTCTAGATAGGATTAATCAGGACACAGACAGGGATTTCTTCATGAGTGCTAAAGAAGCCAAAGATTATGGACTGATCGATGGTATCATAATGAATCCTCTCAAAGCCCTTCAGCCATTAGCTGCTGCTGCAGAAGGCGCAGATCGGGCTATTGTCTGAATTTTGAGCTATGATGCACCTTAATGCGGACAAACGTTTTAATGTAAAAGTAGAACAATCATTTTGGCTGCTCGTTCCATTTAGTTGCTTAATCTGTATCATCAAAGTCCATAGCTTTCCAATTGTATAATAAGGCGGTGTCTCATTTTCTAATTTGCTTTATACATAGTGACGCTGGAGCGATAGGTTCACAACAGGCATTGTCCTTCATGCATTTCAATTATGCTTTGGTGATTAGTCATGTTTTTAAGTGACTTTTTCCTTGTCCAACGGTTTTAGTTTAATTTGTTTTATGATCAATGGGGTTAAAAATGTTATCCGCCAAACTTTGTGGTGAAACGAGTTTATCATCAAAATCCATGATGTACACAATTTTGGGAAAATCACAATTAGGCTCTTATAAGGGACATAAGAACTAGGATCCAAACAATGTAATTCTAGTTTGAGTCTAAAGACTAAAGAGGTAACTGCCTACTCTTACTCCTATATGTGTATGCGTTGTTGGCATGAGTATTCTAAAACTCTTGCAACTTCTTGATGATTGCGAAAAATTTCCTAGATTCCAGGGATATATTAACTTTTGAAATTTGACATCCAATTCTATTTTTTATCTATTATTATCCCTAAATTTTTTCCAACTTGTTCACATAATATATCCTTTGAATCTTGTCATTCCCTAGATTATACAAGTCATATTGTTGTAGAACTAATATTCCAAACTATCAAACAAAATTTCAATTTTGAAATAACATCAAAATACTTAATGATTCCAAATAGAACATTCTAATGGGAAAATAATAAAAAATATACATTTGAATTTCAGGCAGAATACTTTAATTAATTGAGTAATATTATTAACAATTAAAATTTTCTTTTATGTCTGAGTATAAAAAATAAATCACCTATATATATATATATATATATATATGAGAATTTGAAATTCAAAAAATATTTTACTGTTATTTTCCTTCTATAATCACTATTCTACGAGTAATGTCAAATAAAACAACACAATTAGTTCATAAATGAACTACTCCAATATCATCTCATGGAATCGGGTCGGGATTCTCTCAGAATCTCACCCCCTCAGAATCCCTCATAATCACCCCTATGGAACTCATTCTTTCCATTAAAATTCATCTAGGCTCATAATTTGTCACTTGTACCATTAAAAATAAAAATAATTGTATTATAATATAAAATAAATGAAGAAATTTTAATTTTTTTATTTTTAAAACTTTTTAGCATAAAAAATTTCAACCATCTAGACCTATTTCATTTCAACAGAAGGATCTATAAGAGATACAGACTTATCCAGTTAACTGTAAAATAATTTTACAGTTAACTGGATAAGTCTGTATCTCTTATAGATCCTTCTGTTGAAATGAAATAGGTCTAGATGGTTGAAATTTTTTATGCTAAAAATTAATTTATATTATAATACGGTTTTTTTTTATTTTTAACTATATTATTTTATAAAAATATTAAATCTGAACCATTGGATCTTTTATCTAATGGTGTCAAGAGGTGATAATGAGGGATTATGAGGGGGAGGGATTCTGAGAAAATCCCATCCCCATGGAATCACCATCACCTCGCCACTTTTAACTACCCCCGAAGGAAAAAGAAAGAGCAACTTTTTCCTTGACAAAGAAGCAATAATATTTCAGCACTAGCTCGTGAATCTCATGCCATCTCTAAATTAACAAAAGTTTATGGTATAGAAAACTGTCATAGTAGGTGGAAAGAAGATGAAGACTAGCCTTTAAAATAACCATATTTATTCTTGGCAAGCACATTCGTCCTGAACCAATAGAAATCAATTATTTAATATACAATTTTAATTTTTCTAAAAGAAAACTTTTTATATCAACCTAAGCACTACATTATTGACAACCATTAGATCTCATTACTTGCTTATCTGCAGTTTTCCAGACAGAAAAGTGGAATGACCTTACTTGCTTCTTCCTTAGTCAGTGCCTAAAAAGTTAGTCACTCGCCATACTTTCCAACCACCCTTTATTTTCAACCACAACATGCAATGCAATATACATAAAACATAAAATAAACAAAAATGCTCGTAACTGAAAATTAAGCTCAAGTCATGTGGGTTTAATTTAGCGTATATATGAACATTGTAGTTATATTATTCTAGGCAGCAAGCACCAACCAGAGACTTGAATCATGACGGGGCAACTGGAATCCTCATCAAGTTCAACAAAGACTGAGACATGGGTAGCTCTTCAAGCTCGTCAAAGAAGTCAAGTTCCTCCGATTTAAGCGTTGACACATTCTTGAGCTCAGAGTAACAAAGAGGCTCATCCTCTAAGAGAGGGTCCATCTTATCTTGCGTTTTCTCATGCTTCAATTTGAAAACATCCTCTTGCTCAATAATAATGTCCTCAGAACAGCCTATTGGAGATTGCAGGTAATGAAAATTTGTTCCATTGTTAACTTGATCGCTAGCAGTGTCAAGTTGAAGGTCTTTATTATTCTCTTCCTCTGGCTCTTCTTGGTATTTGGCCTTTGAAGTGTCAGGCGAGACATCTTCAGTAGATTGAGTTTTTAGTTCTTTGAAGGCTAATTCTGGAGCTGGATGGCTATGGGAAGAAGTGTAGGTGACAATGAGCATTGATGAATCTGTTTTGCACCTCTCTACTTGCTTTTTAGCCGAACAGCCTTTCAATGTGCTGCACTTGTAATAGCCTCTGAGATACACAATGGAGTTAATTTTTGTGTGAATAAAAGCTCACAGCATTGAAATCATAAGGTATGCATTAAATTAAATTAAAGCTGATCACTTTTATTTGTGGTACGTGGTAAGAATATAATGCAAACCTTGGATAAGGAGATCCTTTAATAGGCTTCTGTCCATATTTTCTCCAAGACCATGAATCCAATGGCAGCCCTTCATTCTTCAGTTTACTAACATTTTCTCCAACTTTTACCCTCACAACTGTTTTCTGAAACATTTTCCTGCAACAAGCATACCTCAAAAACTTGCTCAGCAAACAGTTAAACCAAACAGCCCAAATTTGGAAATGATGACAGGCCTAACATTCTAATTTTTTATTTCATTTTCTCCCCGACAGAGAAAGTTGGACTCACCTTTTTTTGGATTCTTGAATTTCTGGTGTGAGCGCTGTGGATGTTTCTGAATCAGCTTTAGGTGAGGTAGTACCATCCATAGTAGTGTGTAGTGTCTCTCTTTTCCTTTTTGTCTCTGCTGAAAGCTTCAAAGGCATGGAGTTTTATGGAAGGCAAGGTTAAAAGGGTAATATAAGCAGAAAGAGATCACTGATTAGAGAGAGAAAAGAAGGGTAGAGAAGAGATGATGACAAAAGCTACAAGTTGCTGTCTTCTTTCTTTTCATTCATTTAATTTAATGTAAAGCTATAGGGGCAAGTATGTACATGTCAGTGCGAGCCCACCTTAGCAATATGATAAAACACTTAACAACCCCATCATCTATTATGACTTGTGAGATATTTTTTTGGATTGGCTGCACCTCAGCGTGGTCCTACTCAGTTACCACTCACTGTGAATTCTTTTCTGCCACGTGGATTCATGGATATCATTTGGCATTTGCCCACTGACTGTGTCTTGCTATAACTACTCCAAAATGTTACACCATCTCCGAGGAAACAAACAATTGCGGGCTTTCAAATTCCTAGTATAGTTGAATTGCTTTGCCTTTTGGGATTACTGTGGAGTGAAATAAAAAAATGAGTGTCACTTGGGCCACGTTGGGGACTGTGTGTTTATTTATGCTTAGCCTACAATATTAAAAACTACACAAGAGTAATTTGTGTCTATATGTGCACAACATGATCAATGTGTTTAGCTCATTCGCCAAATATTCTAATTTATTCTGATTCATTGTCAGGCCTTGGTGAGGGTTTTGTCCGAAAAAAAGGGCCTTGAGGGCTCTGCAAGTCTCCGTTACTGGTGAAAAACAGGACAAGAACGCCAATGGGCTTTTGAGTTTTAGGCGGGAAAAGCCCAAAACAACGTGGGTTGAATGTTATGAGGCAACGTGCATGTGCCCACTTAGACAACCCTAAACAAACAATTCTCTTTTTTTTTTGGTAAAAAAAAAATCTTTATGTTCGGAAAAGAACAAGAAAATAAGAAAGACAAGAACAAGGACCTGGCACCTGCGATTTATATGTGATATACGGGGATGATCTCTTCCCATCAAACATTTCGCAGCTGAAAATTGCCTAATTCCCTCTTCTTTTTTCATCAAGAAAAGGAATATTAAAATAATTGTATTCTATGGCTTGTCTCCTACTAAAACTAAATAACATGATCATTTTTAAGCCATATGGCATCCACGAGCGTCTTTTTTTCCTCACTCGGTGGATGCCGCCATTTTTTCTTTATTAAGTGAGTTTCCTAGTCGCCAGTATTATATAATTATATTGTTTGATAGATGCGTTTAATTTGAATTAAGTTATTTTTAAAAGACCGAAAAAATTTATTAGGCTATCAAACACATATATTTGGACCAACAAAATAGTCTAATGCCGTCCAATCATTTCGGTGGATTGGGTAAAAGGCCACTGCTGGTTAGATTATATACCACTTCCTAGGAAGCAAACCGTGTGTGTTTACTGATTCCCGTTTGAGTTTCACCAGAATTGACATTATGTTCCTACAGGTCAAAGATTTTCTTCTTCATATAAAATTATTAAAATTTTCTATTTCTATCCTCAAGTGTTCGGCTAACTACTTTATCTAAAGGACTAAAAATCTCAGCTACGAATATATCTGTCCTTGTGACTATCAATTACTTACCCCATGGCTTTAAAGGGATGATAAGGCAACTATTGCCCCAACTCATGAAGATGAAAATTGATTGGGTAAGTTGTAAATAAGTATACCTATAATTTAAATAAAATCATACTTGCAAATAATTAAAATTTATACGAAATATTATAGCCTGTAAATAATATCTTCTTTATCCAATTAAAAATGATATGTTGACGGGGCTAGTTGTCCCACACTCCCACGAGTGTATACAAATTAGCAAGATTAGTTTTTCACGTGTCAAGTGGGAGGAGGGGATACCTTGATCATTGATAAAAAATATGATATATTAAAAACCATTTTAATTTGCAAATTTGACGTGATAAATACTACGACGGCAGCTGCTCAATTTCTCCAGCCTTTGCTGATTATACGTATACCGTGTGCGCTTTAAAATGTGATTTTATTTTTCCTACCCACAATTGAAAATGTGATTTTATTTTACGTGTGCACTTTTATCTTGTAGTGCCTAACATAAGTATGAATAAAATAAGGGTGAAGGTGCAAAAATGATACTAAACTTTACCCAAAATTGCGTTTCTAATACTAAAGTTTCGCGATGTGCAAAAATAGTACCAACTTGGGGTCTGAGTGCAAATATAATATTTTAACTTGAGTGAAATAAAATTTAGATATGAAAAGACTCTTATATCCTCATTAAATAAAAATTTAATGAGAGAGGACTGAGGGCATAAAAGTCTTTTCATATCTAAATTTTATTTCCCTCAAGTAAAAATATTATATTTGCACCTAAAATCTAAGTTGGGTACGATCTTTTTGCACCTCACGAAACTTTATATTAGAAACGCAATTTCGGGTAAAGTTTAATATCATTTTTGCATCTTCACCCATATAAAAAGGTATGTCAGAATCTTCCAGCAAAGGGAAAAAACAAAATAAAAAAACAATAGTAATGATAATGGTAATGATGGTTTCTATTGGTAATTAGGCACGGGTAAACTTCCGTTTTCAAAGTAAAAAATTAGAAAACGGAAGAACAACGTAACACTTGGAATTTTTTTTTTAAACTGAAACACTTGGAAATTTATTGCAGTGCTTTTGTAGTATATCCAGACTACTTCATGACATGACTTGACCGCCAGCTATTCTTCTCAAATGAGAGGGCTTAGATAACTACACGAAATATTACTGATCATGGGTTAAAAGACAACTAAACTTCAAGTGAGACGTCTCATTTTTTTTAATAAAAGGAAAAGTTGTATTAACTGATAGATCTAGGATTTACATCAGATAAGTGAGACGTCTCATTAAATTATAACTCACGTGGACATCTGAAACATCTTGCGAGCTAATTGCCGAAATTGAGTATTTCAGACATGTAATCACTGCTCACTTGTATTTTAAGGTAGAGTCTGAGAAAATAAAAAATAGAAGGTGGGATAAAAGAAGAGAAAAACAAAGTAGGACTCATTAGGCCGAATGTTAACCAGTCAACTATTTAGAATAATATAAACCAATGTTGGATTGTTCCTGTCAAGCTATGGCATGTAGTACGACTTTTGGTTTGGACAAAAGATTGTTTGACAAGAGAGTTGTATTTTGTGTATATGCTTCAGTACCTGACTTCCCAATTATCAATTCGATAAATAATTACTATGACTTAGTTTTGCTAGCTAATATCTACGTGCACTCCGGCCCTAAGATCAGGTCTACGCGCTTATTTGTGCTTGAGATCGATTATCTGCTAATGGATGAAATCTATTTTTTTTTACCATAATGGATGAATTCTATTTGGGAAAAAGGATCTAATAATCTGTGTATCATCAATCCGTTCGATGCAGGGAAAAAAACAATAAGAAGTTACTGTTAATTAATCAACGACGAATGATGGAATATGGAATTAATTAGTGATCCCCTTTAATTTTACTATTTTGGGCACGCAGTTGCATTTATTATTGATATTCTTATCCACAGCAATAGTCCACAAAATGATTTAAAAAAGGAAGATGCGTCTTGGTCCAATTCGCAGTTGCATTTCAGACATTCCCAGCCCTCAATATACAAGTCGTAGAACATAGGACATGAAAATATAATAATAAAATCATTCAATCAACTGACAATTGAATATTCATGATAATATACATATATATTAATGAACAACCCCCCTCCACATGTCATATAAGAAAGAAAGACGTGGGAACCACTTGAAGTTTTTCCTCTAACAGCCATTTTGAGAGGTGATCAACTTTCACAAGTTCAACTTTCCTTGGCTTGCAAATAAAGGGGACTTTCTTCTAGTTGAGCTAGCCAAATCATCAACATACATCTCTTCAACTCAGAAATAATGGGGAGCCAAAAATGGCAGCTCCAAGCTAAAGAGCTCATCAAAACATGTTTCTCATCATCTCCCACAAAAATCTTATACCTCATCACACTCACCATCCTCAGCCTCCTCCTTCCTCTCTCATTTCTTCTCCTTGCCACTCTCTCCGCCGCAAAATACCACCTTCAATCCCTCTTCACTTTTGACAACCCCCCAAACATATTTCCTCGTCTCTTCTATATAGCTCTCAACCTCAACCCTATAATTCTCTACCTTCTTGTTTCACTCGTAACAGTTTCCACTCTCATCCACACCCTCACAGGAAAAATAACTCTTTTCAAAGACTCACACACCTCTATTTACCGACCTCGTCTTTTTACATCGTGGGTTCTCCTATGTAGCTTCCAGGTTTGTGTTGGACTTGGCATTGAAGGGAGTATATCAGCTGGACTATATGACTCTGATGAGTTGAGTTTTGGGGTGGAACGAAGTTTGGTGAGTAGAGTTATTTTTTTAATGGGGTTGCATGAAACGATGCAGTTTTGGAAGAGAACGGTGGTGAGGCCAGTGGTGGATGACACGGTGTTTGGCGGCGGAGTTGTGAGGGAAGAGAGGTGGGTGGAGAGGGTGGTGATGGCGGCGAGCTTGGGTGGTCTGTGGTGGTGGAAGTTGAGGGATGACGTGGAGTGGTTGGTGGTTATGGCTGAGGTTAAGAAAGAGCAATTAATGGAAGTTGGAATGGTGGATTTTGTTGGGTGGTGGTTGTATTATTTGACTGTTACTATTGGTATGGTGAGAGTGGTGAGGGCTCTTGTGTGGCTGGTTTCTGTTTGTTGCCGCCGTTCAAGTATATCGGAGATTGGGACGGTTGATTCCGGTGACAATGATGACAAGGTGTAAATTTGTTGATTTTATATGTGCTATATACATTTTTTTTGTCTTAAATGATTTTGCCAATGCTCATATATAATTGACATATAATTCTTTTTTTATTGCCTAATAGTAGAGATCCAACCTTGACGCACTCAACCAACTAAATACTCTTAATTAAGGATGATTCATTTAATCATGTTTTGTTGTCATAATAATAGTCTTCACCCTTGTTGTTCTAGTTATCATTTCCAATTTCGTTAACATGAAAAAAATAAACATGTACCAATAAAGGTTGGTCAGTTGATAAAGTGGTTTGACTCATAACTATGCGGTTGTGAGTTCAAAAACTATCGATGTAAGGACCTTATTGATGATCGATCTGTAAGTACCTCTGTAAGCGCTCTTTAAGCCTGAAGGTTTGCCCTGACCTTGGTGAACCTGAGCATCGAGACCCAACTCACATAATTTTTTGTATAAAATAATAAAAAATAAACATGAAGTTTAATAAGTTGGTTTTGATTTTTTTTCTTTTCCCAAGCAGGAGATATTGAATCACATCCTTGAATAATAATGAAGTTTAACTTTGCACATTATTAATTTCTTTTTGAGATTTTTAATTTGATTCTTTACATAAAATATTATGTTGATTTGGTCCTTTTCCACAGGTTTGGCTCAAAAATAAATAATTTAGACAGCAATATTTAAGTAAATAATCCAGTATAATGGAAGCGCGCTTGGTAACGCTGCGTTGATGGTGTCAAAATTCAGATGTGTCCGAAATCTAGATCCTAGCAAGCAAATACATAACTTCATTCCGAAAAAAAAAAATCCATGACCGTGTCTTCCTATAAAATACGGGATAGATATGATTTAATAAGTTGAAAATCAAAATCTAAGTTAAAAGATCAAAATAATCTTTTTTGCAAATCAATGTGTTGAAACTTGAAAGTAGTTTTGATAAAAAGAAAAGAAACTTGATAGTAATGGAAGAGTACACACTCCTAGTAATATATGGATCAGGCGACCATAGTTAAGGGCTTTTGAAAATCGAAACGGGAGCCGAGAATTCCGATTTTAGGTGCTATTGGTTTCTCATGTTAAGCCCATAACCTTCATTACTATGGTCCATTTCCCCATTGTCTCGTATTATAACAGGCGTCAAGCGGTATGTCGCACGTAGTTCCTCAGTTTTTCTAACTAAATACTGAAACTTGTATCTGTTTCATGCAAGACTAGAAACCACAGTTTCGGCCAAATAAAAAAAGACTAGAAACCACAGCAGAATTATTTCAATCATATCAAACACATATAATAGATTCATTCTCTAACCGCTATTATTTATTTAGGAACACATCTGCTTTTATCAAATATATACTTATAAATCTTGTGGCTCATCACTCATTGGTCCAAGTGTCTCATGTCTATTGGTTGTTTTTTTCTTACTAAACTTTGGTCATGTGTTTCTAATCTTATGTGTAGTGACATTTTATGTGGTGACCATTATTTGAGCATTACGTTTTACGGCAACTGTTGGGGGAATTGCAATGGTTAAATTGCTGCCATTATTCTCTATTAATTGCACATTCTACCACTGCGCCTTTCCATGACTTACCTTTTCATTTTCCAATGCCATTTTCTCACGTCTTTGATTGTTGGGATGCATATATATCCATTTGCCTCACCATCTTTCACTACTTTTAATTGGCAGGTAGTATAAATATATGTGTTTTGCCTTGGTGGAGACATTCATGTACAGGACAGCACCTTGGTGGGCAAAACACAATGGTCTCTGAGAATTGAAGCATGGTTAGAGAAGCATCCTGGAGCAGGTTCCTTTATATTCTTATCCGGCAGTACCATGAACAATGTTAAAACCCAATTATAATCAATAAAAAATACCATTGTGATCCTAAAAACTGCAAAGCTGAGGTATATATCATCACTTTGCACTCTGCAATCCATCAGTTTTAGCATATTCTAATGTACAACACATGAACTCTCACCGATTCCATGATCAGATATGAAAGTGAAGCATGCTTTCATGTGGTGTTTTAGGTAGTCTTTCATGTGGTGTCAATCTTTCAACATTGGTACTTGCAATCATATTTTATATAAAGGAGATGGAGGGGAAGATTGTAACAACAATGGCAAGGGGTAGTTGAAATTAAGTGACATACGATTTCTAATTTGTTGCATTGTCACTATGATTACATGGGAATAAAGAAAACGGTTGGGAGTTACATATCAAGTGTTATTTATTTACTTAAAAATTAACAATACATTTGCCAACAGACGCCCATAAATTGCTGGTTTGGTTGTGTCAACATATTAGGTGATAGGGACTAGCAGAATATTGATCTGAATTCAACTATTGTTGTCTAATAAATATCTCAAATGTACAATTGCAGGGCACACACCCAAATAAAAAAATTTGAATCACAATGCAATTAAGAAAATTCGTCATTGATTATAAAAAATACTGCACAATTAGATATTCGCCTGTTAAGATTATTACCACCACCTTAACTTGAATTTCCATGTAATGTAAAATTTAAATTATTCGTCATTGATTATAAAAAAAATACTGCACAATTAACAGACACACACAAATAAAAAACACCAACCAATTTAAATGCATGTTTTCTATAAAAACACTTAATAGATTTTTTTTAAAAAAAAATTCAACCACATAACATGCATATTATTACCCCGAATTATTTGGGCTTTGATCTTTTGAAAGGGTATGTAGACCATAAGATTTTATATCAAATCAACCTCATCTTTTGAAAAACCTATAAAACTTTTTTTGTATGTTTAATTTAGAAAACACAAATGATTTTGTCAAAATTTATGATAGTTAAAATATTAATGGGTAAAACTATTTTTAAATAATTAATTTAAAGGTAATCGTTCCTCAAAATATATGTTGTGGGGGTCTACTTTCTCTACGCATAATCAACTCCTGAACCTTTTCTTTGGTTCTCAAAGACTCCCAATTAAATTATTTTTACGAAAAGGGTTTTCCAAGATCCCCCCTAATTTTCAAAAGTTTGGTGGCGACTCACTCCCACTTTTTCCTCCGTACAGTGGAAGGATGTTTTTTCAGGTGCTACATTAAGCGTTCTAAGTAGACATATTTGCTTTGATAAAAAAAAAAGTAGACATATTTGGATCAATAAAAGGGGATTGAAATATTTATTTTCATAACATATTAAATATTACACATAGTGTAATTTATATTTTGTTTTCTAAAACATTTTAATTTGCACGTTGGCGTTCTTTAAAAATGTTTTTTCAATAAAAAAATATAAAAAAATTAAAATACCAAGTTTGGGGTTCTTAACTTTATCACTGCTTTTTTCATGTATAGATATTTAATTTGATGGAATGATGAAGTTTTTCAATTACTAAAATGGCCCATTTTGGCCTATAAACTATTGGAAAATACTAAAATACCATTTTCACACATAAATGAGTTTTTTTTTTCAGCACATAAATGAGGAGGGGGGACCTCATTTCCTAGGTTTCGATTGCATGAGATCACTAAATATTTTATGAGGTGGTTCCTACAATTATGTACTCCCTCCGGTCCTAAATATAGGGCCTATTTGAACACTCAATATTGGTTCTAAATATAAGACCTAATTACAATTTTTACCATTTTTTCCCCAAAATACCCTTATTCATCTTAACACTCTCCATCGACCTCCTCTTCTTCTTTATATCTGTTTCTTCCTATATCTCTCCCTCCTCCTTCTCCTCCTCTTCTTCTTCAGATCTGCTCTTTCAATGGCCTCCTTCTGTTCAGATTTCACCTTCAGAATGATACACTCAAAGACATTGACAGTATTATCATGATCGGCGACGGTGATACCGAGAACATAAATTCCGTTAACAAATCAGAAGCCGGCGGTAGCGGCTTTCGACGCCAAAGATGACCTGGCCTCTTGAGGCGGCGAGGGGATCGTCGCCGATGGAGTTGGCGGCAGCGAAGGAGTCAGAGAAATTTTGGCTGCGGAAAGAGTGCGGCTTGATTTGGTTGATTTGTGCATTTAGGAATTGATGACATTGAAGTAAGTAGAGATTTGTTGGATGTGAGAGGAGGATGAGGGATTGGAAAGTGGAAATGAGAGTGTGAGTTTGTTGGATTGCTGAAGAAATTTTTGGGGAGAGATGGAAGTGAGAACGATGAAAAGTCTCATGCTGTCCGTGGTCTTTGTTTTTTCTTTTTCTCCTTAATACTCCAGAAATTATATTTTGACAGTGGAAGGGCTACTGAGTAATTAAACTAATTAAGGAGGGGTATTATTGGAAAGACATCTAAAATTAACTAACTTAATTGTCTTCCTTAATCTCCCTAAAAAAAGTCATCTAGGTCCTATATTTAGGACCGTAGGGAGTATTATATTTAAGATTAGATGGAGTAATATGCATGTGTGTGTGTGTCACATTTCCCACTTATTAATTCCGTGCAATACACGGCAACAAATGACTTATCATTAGTTAGAAGATATCCTACAAAATTAAATACGGAATTATTGGTAAATATTAAAGCTCAATATTCAATGATTAGTGAAGATAATGATTTTATGTAGTAATATTAATGCAAAATATTAGGTTTCAAAGTTATTTTGGGGTGCCAAGGGAAAATTTTAGTTTTTGGTGCTTAGAGGATGGGCTGTAACTTTTCTTTTGTTTAATAAATGAGAGGTTTGATTCTCAATCAAGTTCAATATATTACATGTATTATAAAGTTGTATTTTAGGAAAAATAAAAATAAAGTCTTCCCAATGTGTAAAAGGACAAGTGAGATTGCTAACTATCAAAAAGGATAATTTGGGTCATTGACACTTAACTCACATTACTAAATTAGGGTAAAAGACTCAAATATCCTAAAAAACATACTCATTGTCAACGATAATTGTTTTAGGCATTTGAGGAGTAATTATGTTTTACTTGTCAAGTTTTTTTTAGGGCATTTGAGTCTTTTCCCCTAATTTAGTAATGTGAGTTAAATGTCAATGACCCAAATAATCTATTTTGATATTTAGCAACCTCACTTGTCATTTTACACATTGGGAAGACATTATTTGTCTTTTTCCCTGGTATTTTTCTTAAAAAATCAATTCAAATAATCATAGTCCTTGAATAAGAGATGATCAAGAAAATTGATTTGAGAATTGTTCCTTTAATATTAATTTCATTTCGTGGAACACATTCAAATTTAAATACTTTTAAAGCGATTAGTTTTTTACGCTTGATAAATCATGGAAACTTAATTCTGGTCAAGGAAAATTAATTATGAATAATAAGTGGTTTACTATAAACTAAAGAAATCTAACAATTATTTTGAAGTATTTATAGTTTTTTCCATCACTAATTTAATTTACCTTAATCAAACTTTTTCATAGAATTAAAACACATTTCAATAATTTAAAAGTTTTTAATTAGGTGGGTTAGGTTTGGTTGTATGAGATTACTGAATATTTTATGCATTCTATTTATGTGTTGAAAATAAAACTCAAGAGAGGGTTTCTTCGGCCGCCACCATAAAACTCATCATATTCTCAAATAGGTTTTAGCACATAGTTCTTATATTTAGTATTGGATGGAATAATATATATGTCACATTTTCCCCCATACCAATCCCGTGCAACGCACGGGTATGCTGCTAGTTTCAAAAGTTTTCCGTGACTCAATTGTAGTGCGCCAAATGTAGCTTAATGCCAACTCTAATTTTGCTTAGTGTCTCTCCTAAAGCAACAGCCAACAATATTACTCCCTCCGGTCCAAGATCTAGTTGACTTTTTTTTGGAGAGGTTAAGATTACAAAATATATTATTAAATTATGACATATTTGATATAATTTTTGATTAATTATTAGTTTATACGTTGAATAAACTAGTTTAAGAAAAAAAATAAATAAATCAATTTATAAGTGACATATTTTGTTTTTTTAAGATTTTCCAAAAAAGTCAACTAGATCTTATATTTAGGAGCGGAGAGAGTATAAGTTAGCTAGCAGAGGGATAGCCTCCTCTGTGAATAACACAATAGCTGTCCATGCCTACTTCATTTTTCGGCAGAATAAGCCATTTTGCTGCTGTTCCTGAACCGTATGCAGTCACGCTGGGCTGAACTTCCTAGAAAAAAACTCATCTAACACTGATGCTATCACTTCCATTTCATCCATATTTCTCAAATGTCTTCAATTACGACAAACTGAGAAGTGCACAATGGTAAGGCGGACAGTACCACCAATATTTTTTTAATCATTATTAGCTGCTTCCTGACGTTTTCCCTGATGACATCCAAATATCACCATCAAAATCTAACGCATA
This sequence comes from Mimosa pudica, assembly GCA_029929735.1. Lineage (NCBI taxonomy): Eukaryota > Viridiplantae > Streptophyta > Magnoliopsida > Fabales > Fabaceae > Mimosa > Mimosa pudica. The sequence continues at coordinate 17,062,061 of JAKELP010000013.1, read as the reverse complement.
CCTTTCAACAATTCCTCATTATTCTATTGGTAATGGAGTCTATTTACCACGATTAACGACACTGTACAAGTGTTGGTAGTTCCACTCTGATCAAGATTCAGACAAGGACATCGTCTTTAGTTCTAAATTGCTCAGAACACCATTGGTTTGTCACAATCTAACATGGAGAACGACACAGCTACCAATTTTAATGAGTCTCCACAAGAGGAAGCCATGTTTCATGAGGGAAGAGCCAGTTTCCCCGATGACATCAAATTTATGGAAGAGAAGAATGCTCTCCATGTGGAGATTCATGAGAAAGAACCTAAATTTGACGACTTGATGCTGCAAAATTTCAGCTTTGACTCTCTTCTGCAACCATCATCACAAGCGGTTGAAGTAAATAATAATCAAGGAGTAGTGTCAATTTCTGAATCAGTCAAGTACAACAACAAGCCAGTCACACCAACACCGTCAATCCTAGCTTCCTTGGAGATCTTAAAAAATTACAAAAGCAGGACCACTAGCATGAAGGGCCAAAATATCAACAACACAGTCAAAATTGATAGCTCTACTAATCCCCAGAGCCTATCCACTGAGGAAATAATAAGAATCGCTGGAGAAAGGTATGTCCAATTTTCTGCCTATTGGGAGGATAATATTTACATTCCTATACATCCATATGGGTCTGTTCTAGGTGGTCTCTCTCACCAAGAGAACAGAGAAGTTGAACTTGTTCAACTTCTTCTTGCCGCAGCAGAGAGGGCAGGATATGAACAATATGAACGAGCAAACATCATACTTCTACACTGTGAATTGGGTTCATCAGCTTGTGCCACCCCAGTTCAGAAAATCATCTACTATTTCGCTCAAGCACTCCAAAAGAGAATCCACAGGTCAATAGGGATGATAACAACACTTGATGGATCAAAAACAAAAAGACAAGAATTATTTGGGAAGATCGATTCTAGTTTACCGTTTGTGACTATGTGCTTTCAAAAGATTCCATTTTGTCAAGTATTGCAAATAGCTGGAGTACAAGCTATCACTGAGAGCCTTGCTTTGGAGACGAAAATTCATCTGATTGATCTCCAAATGAGATGTGGAATTCAATGGACCGCTCTCATGCAAGCCTTGGCTGATCGTCATGATCATAGTCCTCCTCTTCAGCTTCTCAAGATAACTGCTATAGGATTTATAGGCAGAAACGAGTTAGAAGACATAGGCAAGCGTTTAGCCAATTTTGCTGAATCCTTAAACTTGCCTTTCTCATTCAAGGCAGTGTTTGTGACAGACATGATTGAAATTAAGGAAGAACATTTTGAGATGAACGAGGATGAAGCAGTGGCGGTCAACGCTTCCTATGTTTTGTCAACCATGATACAAAGGCCAGTGAGCTTGGAAAACTTGATGAGCATATTAAGGAGAAAGAAACCAGTCATAATGGTAGTGACTGAAACGGAAGCAAGCATTAATTCACCTTTCTTTAGGACTCGCTTTGTTGAAGCCTTGTTCTTTTTCTCAGCTTATATGGATTGCATTGACACGTGTTTGGGGGGTGATAACACAGAATGCAGAATGGTTATGGATGCGTTGTTTTGTGAGAAGATAAGGAATGTTGTTGCTAAGGAAGGAGAAGAAAGGACGAGGAGGCATGTGAAGTTGGATGTGTGGAGAAGGTTCTTTGCGAGGTACAAAATGGTGGAGATGAGTTTTAGTGAATCGTCACTGTATCAAGCAAACTTGGTGGTCAATAAATTTGAGTATGGAGAATTTTGCAGTCTTGGTCAAAATGGTAAAAGTTTAACGGTGGGATGGAAGGGAACTCCTATCCACTCTGTTTCGGCTTGGAAATTCCTCTGACAAAGAAGAAGAGGATAATATAAAACTCTCTCTTCAGCTGTAAGCTGTGATGATAACATTTCTTTGTATATACTTATGCTATATAATTGCTTTTACATTCTTCTAGTGGTTAAATTAAATAAATCTAGGGAAGGCTAAACATTGTGTGTCTGAGGTTCAATGCAGCTAATGGGACTTAATTTCAAGTTCGTGCACACGGACCGGTCCAAAATATATTTTGTAATTTATTGCCTCCTTCCTTCCTAAACACTCCACATGACATTTTTGGAGAAGTGAATTTGTTCTAAAATATGAGTCTTTTTACTGATTTTTTTTTCAACTTCTCCCCTATTATCAGTTAAATGCTCCTTTTTTTTTATCAGGTATTGATGCTCCATGATGAAAAAGGAGGGTGAGAGTAAAACCAGATGAATATGATGTTTTGTTTGGTATCATGTGATTTTAATTAATCTAACTAATTTTTTTAATTTAATCCAATCAAATTAAGTAATTAGGCCAAATACAAAACAAATGATCTAGTTCTCCACATTTACCCAATTTCTAATTATTGTAATCTAACTAATTTTTTTAATCTAATCAAATCAACTAATTTAACTTATTTAATTTTCATATGATTCTTTAAGATAGTCAACTATTAATCCACCCCACTCTTATAAGCAGTAAGGTTCAATCAAAGATGAACTTCATGTTCCATATTAAATAAAAGAATCTATTACATTTTATTGATTTATGTAAAATGATTAATTACCTCTTTCCGTCATCAAATATAAGGTTACATTAAAAATTTTGATTAAATTAATTATATTAGTTAAGTTAGTTATCATCACATATTATTACCAATTCACCTCTATGATATACGTTTATCCCACTCTTACCTTTTTAATTGTTTATTATTGATAAATATTAGAATGAATAATATTAGAAAAATTTGAAAATAATTAAAAAGTGGTCTTATCAGAGTGATTCGTGATTCTATATTTATGGAGGGAAGGAGCATTATATTATTACGACAGAGACCAATAGGCGCTAAAAATGAGCTAGAGGAATACCGTGAAGAAGACATTTTTTTTAAGTTGAACAAAAAAGGAACAAGACATTTTTTTTGTTCAAAAAAATAAGGTTTAGAACTAGATCCAAACACTACTAAACAAGTGTGAAGTGATTTTGAAGAGTGGCGGAGGTTGATGCGTACAACGTAAATGGCGCATAAAAGGGTGGGTCCCAGAACCAGAAAGAAAGAAATAACGTTGGGTCCCGCGTAAGCCATCTCTCTCTCTCCTCACTGCCCACAGCAAACGTGTCAGTCTCTCAAGCTCTTAAGCGTTACTTTCTTTCTTCTTTCTTCTTTCTTCTTTCTTCCACTTCCCTTCACTCCTTTCCTTCCTTCCTTCCTTCCTTCCTTCATCAACTCGCATAGTAACAGTACAATACTCAACTCATGGTCTCCGCATCCGACTCTGCCATCAAACCAAGAGTCAGTTTTTCTTCCACTTCCCTCTTTCTCTCTCCATATCTTCTATTCAATCACTATCACTTTTTTTCTTATTTGATTTTCCCTGAATTGGAATCATACTCTCATCTCACAACTCAATTCACGTAATCACGCAAACTTCTCAATCTAATCGGGTGGTAAACTTTGATTAACAAAAAATTATTTTTTCCCTTTAATCACTATTCCCAACAATTGAGTTCAGGTGTAGGGCTTCCCCAAACGTATACTGATTTGTTTGCTTTATTTCTTTGGAGTGAACGTGTAGTTTTTCCCCCACACTGATTGTGACTTGAACTTTAAGAACGTTACTTTGCAATTTTTGGTCGGGCTAAACAAGATATCACAGGGACAGAGGAAGCCTTTTTAAAAATGTTTTCATTCTTGGGTTAGTTTTTGTTATGATGTGTTTTGAACCAAAACTTGTTATTGCTATGTCATTTCTACAGAAATTTCATGGACAGTCAGCAAATGATGCTGTTGGAACCTTGCCAAGCAAGATTGATCACCTGGAAAAGCAAATCCAAGCGGAGAGAATTATATCGGTTCAAGTAATTTGCTTTCTGGAAAATGGTTTAGCCTGAACATTTTGCTTTCATTGGAGCACCCTTTTTTATGTGCTTTATACTCAGATACTTCATTCTTTATTCACTGTTAATGGACGGGATTCTAGCCGATCTTCTAGTAATGTTTTGTATTACCCGCCAACTCATTCTTGTGGAATTACCGTTTTCTATTTCATTTCAATTTTCCTGAGATTTTCTGGGATATACTGGACAGAAGCAAAGCTAAATATGAATGTATAAGTACAGCATGCAAATTAGCCACAGGGTTTCATAAAAGACCTTTTTTTTATCTTACATTGTGGTGAATTTATTGATCACGATTCACGTGGCTTTTTACTATAACTGTAATTCTTACACAACTGTGAATGCCTATTCTGTATATCTTACAAGTTTGCTTGCAACTGATTCTTCATGTTTGATAGGAAAAACTATTGAAAAATGGGAAGAAGGTACAGTGTGATGTTTCTGAGATTGTCTCTGCAATGTCAAAGAGGGACTTTCTACGCACTCAGGAAAATAGGATTAATCAAACACTCTGTTCACGAATCTGTCACCCTCTATTTAAGTTCAATGCTTTCTCTCAAAGTTCTGGCGAGAAGGATATCATCAACAGCCTTGATGTAATTTTCACTTCAAGTATTAAGATGCCTCATGTTGAAAGATTACCGCCCTACACATCTTGGATATTTTTGGACAGGTACATATCCTTATAAATTTCATTTAGTTACTGCCCTGTTGCTCATAATGTAGATTTGTGGGTAATGAAAATGCTAACTTCTTGAGTCTGATTCCTTTTATGGTTAGAGAGATTTAGATCTAAAAATTTTACCAGTCCATATACACCCTGTACTGTTTCTTCTGCTATTTTACAATTTTTCACTCACAGAACAGAAATCAGAGAATGGCTGAAGATCAGTCTGTAGTCGGCAGAAGGCGTATATACTATGATCAGCAAGGAAGTGAAGCATTAATATGCAGTGACAGTGAGGAAGAGCTAGCAGAAGCTGAGGAAGATAAGCATGAATTTACTGACGTTGAAGATCGAATTTTATGGTAAGTTAGAATGGAGATGCGATATTTGAAAGAACAATTTTTTGGAGGAGCTGCTTTAAGTTCTTATGGGTTTGCAACATGAACCTTTCATTGATGAATCAAAGTGATCTTATTCCGATCATGACCTCATAAGATATTTACCTCTGAATATAAGTTCACAAGTGTTTGAAGAAATATAGAAATATGGGTAAAGGGGCAAAAATGCCCATGTTAATTATTAATTAATTTTTCAACAGGGCGTGTGACATTATATTAAAGTTTTGGTGCAAAAATGCCTATGAAAATATGGTTGAAGTTAAGTGGATTTTTGAGTACGATATGTTATGTTTTCATTGGGGAATATACCGAGGATGTTACAATTTATGGAAATATGAGTGTAGGTCTCCACATAAAAATCAACAATCGTTTGGCAAAGTTAACTATCACACTATGTTTGCTTCATTTTCAATTCTTTTATAAGTATTTTTGCATTAAAATTTAAACATGGTGTTGGATGAACTTTTCACAAATTAATGTGGGTATTTTTGCCCCTTCACCCTAAAGATATTGAAAATTTCTCCTTTTCATAACTGTCGTCTAACTCTGATATATTAGGATGGCAATTGAGGAATATGGGTTAACTGAGGAGGTTTTGGATACTGTGAGCGAGTCTGTTGGAGGAACTCGACAGGAAATTCAGGTGAATCTGAATACTGTATGGACGTGAATTGAAGCTTGATGGCTATTGATTTCAACTGTTTATCAGAAAAAGAAGGGTTCCAAGTAGTCATGATAAGTATCCCATATTTGAAAAAAATATTTTCATGATAATATGCAGGATAGGTACAATATTCTCAAGGAAAAGAACATGGGGAGGCAGGACCAGCAGTCTGAATGTTCAGGAAATTATGAATCTCAGATTGGCATAAGTTTGGAGGAAAGCCTTAGTTTTGCTTTAGATTCTTTTGACAACCTTTTTTGTCGTCGATGCATGGTACATGATAAATCATGGTTTCTTTTACATTCTGGACATATCATAGTGTGTAAGGTGATTAATTAATATATTTTATATCTTTCTTTGGGGGATTTTCTTCAGCAGATGTTTGATTGTCGCTTGCATGGATGTTCTCAATCCCTAATATATCCTGTAAGTCAGAGCGCTGCATGTATTTTGCTTTCTAAACCATTGGTGGTCCTTCCATAAGTAATTTTGATCCTTTGCCTCTCAGAGTGAAAAGCTGCCAGTTTGGTTTGAACATGAAGAGGATAGGAAACCATGCAGTGATCAGTATTTCCTAAAGGTATTTTTCTTCTTTTTCTGAGATGTCACTGATTGTTCCTCATTTTGATATCAGAAGAAATGAAACCGCATGCTTATTTTAATTTCAAGACAAGAAGTAATGAGGCATAGTAAAGGCACTTTTCTCTTCTAGCATTCCAGATGAAAATTGTTTCCTTTGTCTGTGGGATTGAGATTATTATTTGAAATTGCTTCTAAATCTCATAGAAACGAGTTTACAAGGCATGTGATAGTTCAAATAGATCATTCAAATTGACATTGTCAATTGCCATAACAAGAAATGCTTGTCAAGGGGCTGTGGGACCGTTTTATTCAACTTTTCACTTGTGGGTAGGATTTGTTGCCAACTTTTGGACTGAGCTATAAAGAATGACATCCCTTTTTATTAAACATTCCCAATCTTCCTTATGAAGTTTAAATGTAAATCATGTTTGATGAGCAAACTTTGTCCGGGTACTTTTTTTTTGTGGTTGCAGTTAAAGGCTGAGAAAACTTCATCAGATCCTAGGTGTTTGCAGGGAAATAAAACCACTAATATAGAAGAGAGAGTATTGACTTTCTCACCTTCTGGTGCATCAGAGCCAGAACACCAGAGTGCTTCAATTACCTTGGCGGATGAAAGATGCAAGTCTATGAGCACAACACATTTTCCAGCAAAAGTTGGTGGTTGTGGGGGTCTCAACTTAAATGTTCCTGTTGCTGAGAGTGTTGGGAAACGGAAAACTGTAAATCAGTCTGATGATGACTTAACAATGCTCACTGATGATTCTCAGAGTTCTTGTAAAAAGCAAAAGAAAATCACAGATACTGAAGAAGTCATGGCAATTAACAGAGACCTAAATGTCATTGCGTGTGATGAAAAATGTGATATCACGTCTGAATGTTTGGATGACTCTGTTGAGCATACTTTTAACAAATCAATGCTTTCTGGGAGCACTTGTCATGATGAACATGGACTTGTTGGGGATGAACCTAAAGATGGCATGGCTTTTGCAGAATTCAATGAGTCATCCAATTTCATGAATGAGCATGTTGAAGGGATGCAAATTCTTTCAGAATGGAAACCTCTGGAGAAAGAGCTATACTTGAAGGGAGTAGAAATGTTTGGGAGAAACAGGTGTGTGGCTTTCAGCATTGTCCTGCATTCTTACTCAATAAAACACTATGACCGTATTATGTTGATTTATTGTGTAATGATGTCACTTTTGGTTTGGGGAGTGTGCCCATATGTAGGTTTTATGTCTCTACACCCTAAAACCATGCCCTCTTTATTTGACCTCTATTGTAAGTATTCTACTTAAAGACATAGTTTCTGAAATTCACATTAACATGACAGGCGCTTTTGAATTTGGATTATAATTGAACTTCATGTGTAAATATGTTTAAAGCTTGCTTCTATACATGCAAAATAGTCTTGAGATCCACTGAATTCCTATTTACATCAAATTGAGGTCAATATTACTATTGAAGTTTGAATGTGATTTAAGATGATTGTTTCTCGTACATGTGATCACAGAAAGCAATGTTAAAATGCTTGTTCTTGTAGTTCTCTGTGTTGGAACTTAAAAAAAATAGAATAGGATATCTTTCCAGGTATTGGATGTCATACACCATATTTAGCTGTGAATTTGAAATTGTCAGATTCGTGATCATGTGAAACTCATGCTATGCAGTTGCCTCATAACAAGAAATTTACTTTCTGGTCTAAAGACCTGCATGGAAGTAGCTACTTACATGCATGCTGGTGGAGCATCAATGCCCTACGGATCTAATGTTTCCCCAAATTCAATCAGGAATGACAATGGAAAAACTGATGCAGAATGCACAGTGAGAGTTGCAAGCTTTACTTTCCCAGTTTTCTTTTATATGTAGATTATTTTATTCCTATCTTCTTTGATTTTCCTTTTTTCTTTGTTGTGGGTGAGTGTGGGCATGGAGGGTTGTTTACTTTGGGGTGGGGGCGAGTGAAGTGACTTGGTGCTTGGTGAAGACGAGGCAAAAGATTTTCAATCTATATTTACTATAACCTTATATTGAAGTTTATTTTCTGATAACTATTCCTTTTATTCTTTGTTTTTTAAATAAAAAACTTTGAATCTCCATAATTTTGTACGGAGGAGATTCCCTATCTTTGTGTACTCTTTCTTGGCTTATAAGTGGAGCTGTTTTTTGCATATTAATTTATGTTTCAAATTCACCATTCTGTCACTGTGTTCCCATCTTGGTTATGTGTTTAGGCTGTTTGACACCGATAAGTTGCTTCTGTACTCATTTTTAGGACCAAGAAATGCCGACAAGGTCAAGATTGCTACGGAAAAAAGGCAAAACGAGGAAATTTAAATATTCTTGGAAATCTGCCGGCCATCCATCGATATGGAAAAGAATTGCAGATGGAAAACATCAATCTTGCAAGCAATATACACCATGTGGATGTCAATCCATGTGTGGAAAGCAATGTTCGTGCCTTCACAATGGAACTTGCTGTGAAAAATATTGTGGGTAGGACATTTTTCTGTTATTAGATCATTTTCTTTAACCGATTGCACAATGAAATGTTTGTCTCCTTGTGTTGTCTTTTTTAAATGTTTTGTCCTGGAGGCCATAAAACCTGAAGTTGATTTCGTATGATGGCCATCTTGAAATACTTTCAGCTATGGCTAGCCAAGTCTTTGCACTCCCTATACTAAAAAAAAACTATTGTGGCAAAGAATAACAAATTCATCTGACCATAAATCTGTTTTTTTATGAGTTATTAATAAATTCATGCATATCCTGGTAGAATTGATTCCTTGCTAGCATTTGGATATGGAATTCAAAAAAATGAACCCCTTTCTAACTTTGTGAACAATTGTAGGAACGTGTCTAAGAAGAAAACCTTGCCTTGAGTTCTTCACTTTTTTACTTGGTCAGATCAAGCTACTTTTTTTTTACGTATCTAATTGGCTCTTCTACTTTTAGTTGCTCCAAAAGCTGCAAAAATCGATTCAGAGGTTGCCACTGTGCAAAGAGTCAATGCAGAAGTCGGCAGTGTCCATGCTTTGCTGCTGGTCGTGAATGTGACCCAGATGTTTGCCGAAACTGCTGGGTTAGGTAATGATTTTAAAAAATTTGTATGGTGACCTTAACCCTGTGCCTTGGTATATTGCATATCTCATATCTTTATTCTGGCATAGGGTGCTAGAGTATTCAGTATGCTCTTACCAACTTTAATCAGTTTATGTATAATGTATTTTCCCTTGGCAATCAATGCGTGAATTATGCTTCCATTTTATATTACTCCATTTAATAGTAAATTTGATTATGCTACATTTCAATTTCTACCTCTTTCAAAGCAAAAGTCAGAAGAACCAACATTTAGAACTGATGTGGCTGTAATTTTCCAATTATTGTCGTATACATAATGTGACCTTCCTGCAATTTTACTCTTGGTGCTCTCATAAGCTTAAATAACATTTCAAGACACGGGAAAAATAGGTGTTGTGTTCCGAAGTCTGTACGTTATGTTTTATTGACTCTTGGTAGCACTCTTGGGCATTTCACTTAATATGTGTAGAGTGAAACGTGTATTAGTCCTCTGCTTTGGCTTTATCTCCTAGTTTGAGGCCAGGAGAATTCCTTGTGCTACCATATCATTTTAAATTCTCTGTTTTTTTGGGGGTTATGTTATTTGGACCTGGATGTTTTTATTTTGATCTTCTACAATGACACTAAGCATTACATTCTTTCAACAGTTGTGGTGACGGTTCATTAGGAGAGCCTCCTAGACGTGGAGATGGTCAGTGCGGAAATATGAGGCTTCTTTTAAGGCAACAACAGAGGGTTAGTGATTATCATATAATTTAACACCTAATTATATGTTTTTCTCACACCGTTTTCCATTTGTTTCAATTCTATTGGTCAGATTCTTTTGGCAAAGTCTGATGTGGCAGGATGGGGAGCATTCTTAAAGGTGGAGAGTTGAGATGCATGAAGTTGTATATTTTCTAGTTAGTATCAGCCTTTTCTTGTCACTAACTGATGGATATATTTCAGAACCCGGTTAACAAAAATGATTACCTAGGAGAATACACTGGGGAACTGATCTCCCACCGAGAAGCAGACAAGCGTGGAAAAATATATGATCGTGCCAACTCATCGTTCCTTTTTGACTTGAATGATCAGGCAAGTGTATCATAGTCCTCTTAACGAAAAATATATGATCGTGCCAACTCATCATTCCTTCAGGGAAATATATTATAATATACACATATTCATGGCCTTAAAAGCTGTTACTTTTATCTTCACAGTTTGTTCTGGATGCTTATCGCAAAGGTGACAAACTAAAATTTGCCAATCACTCATCCAATCCAAACTGTTACGCAAAGGTGAGTTCAGTGGCTACAATTTTTAGGAGGGTTGTGTAAGTTTACCTCTTAGGCTGATAAGCATGGACTTTATTGTTCAATCCTTATTGTAACTTGATGAATGTATTGTATTGGGTTGTTAGGTGATGTTGGTTGCTGGGGATCATAGAGTGGGAATCTTTGCAAAGGAACACATTGAAGCTAGTGAGGAGCTGTTCTATGATTATCGCTATGGTCCAGATCAAGCACCTGCTTGGGCTCGCAAACCTGAGTCTTCCAAGAGAGATGAATCAATTGCTTCTCAAGGAAGAGCTAAGAAACACCAGTCTCATTGATGACATGTTCATTGTATGCACATCCAGCATGTCTTCTACTCATTTAAATGTAATATATATAGTGTAGTTCCATGTGGAAAATAATAATTCGAAATGCACATAGCAAATCTTAAGAATAATATGTAAAACAATAAAAATGGGCTAGCCATGGGACATTATAATGTTAATATTGAGGGCAGTGATATCGTTCGTGTTAATATTAACATTAGTGGTGTTTAAATCTAATACATCTTTGCTCGTGATTTTTGCTATGAGTAACTGCATATTCATCTGATTTTAATGGGCGCTATGATTTTTCGCTTTATAATCTTGGTTAATTGGATGAGGGCAATAAACATACCGCGTGATGAGTTTGTAATTCTTGTTACAGGAGTCTTGTTTTACCAGAGATATATGAAGTAAAATTTTGTATGCAATTATGTACATCATAATAACATGTAGTTATAATGGTAAAAAAAATAACATCCAGTTATTGAAGAAGAGAAGAATTAGTGTATTTCTATAGCAAAAGATGACGTTGTTTTTGCTTTATATTTACCTCCGAAATCCAAATGAGTAAAAGATAAAAAAAAAGGTCCAAAAAAAAAAACTCCGAATATGAGTTGACAGACAATTACAAAACGAGAGAATTAGTGGAGTATATAAGTTTGATTATCAGATTAAACTAGGGAAGGAGCTATACCTCTCTAATTTAGTTTATTTGATTAATGATATTTAACATGTTAAGAATACTCACTTATCCTAGTTTAATTTTGGGCCTATTCGGACTACATACATAAAATTTATATTCTATTATTAAATCTAATAAATACAACCAAATGCTAATATTTGATACAATAAAATATCTGAGAGTTCCGTGATGCATTATCACAACTAACTGTTTGATGTTATGATAGGTCTTATCTGAAAGTTCGAAAGAAGATAATAATGAAATAGCCCCCACATTATCAACAAAAGGGGAGAAGATATTGTAATAGACTAATTACACCTTTTATATATTGTTATTTGTTAGTTGTCTAATACTCCCTAGTCTAGCATAAGATATGATAGGATTAAAATTGTTAGTTATGATAATTAAAATCACATGTTACTCTCATCCCTTAAGCAAATAGTTTGGGGTTCGATCTCTAACTTTTGTGAATGAAGCAATGTCCACTGTATGAGATTTTAGAACAGTGAGAGTTCAGTCCCACTTGATACGTGGGTGGGATACCCTGGGAAACAAAAAAATCACATGTATTTAAACACCATAATCATCTCCATTTATTCTCACCCCTACCCTCTTATTTACTTGTTATTGAGGATAATCAATAGGGATGACTAAAAAATAAAAAGATTAGGAAGATTTCTTATATTTATGACCAAATTTATGTATGGAAACGGGTTCCTATCTCTTATGTTTCATACAGATGTAGTATGTTATCTAACTATACCCATTGAACTATTCATGAGTAAACTTTGTAATTGGGTCAATGTCGTGTTAAAAAAGAAAAGGAAAACAGAGCTTCTCCCACTCCCACTCCCACATGACATGAAGATGAGAGCGTAGGGTAGGTTAGCTCATGATTTATCAATGCCCTCATGCTTTTGTGATGGCTCAGATGGAGAGAAATGACTCCATCTCCATCTTTCGTATAAATTTAAAATGAAAAACCATGCAAGTCAGTCTAATGGTTCTTCTTTTGATGATACTTAACCAAGTGGTCAAGAGTATAAATTCTACCTTTAGACTTGAAAAACATTGCATGACCAGTCATTAACCTTTGAGTGGAGAGCCTGCGGCAAGGGAATAGCATTAAACACCACTATGGGCGATATAAATTAAATAAAATAATAATATTAATGTTTTTTAATTTAATTGAAATTATCATTTCAAAACTTAAATTTACTTTTAAAAATATAAAGTCGAAACCTATTAAATAAATCAAAATCAGCCCAGAATAAGGGTGTGTTTGGGAAATGTGGTGGAGAAATGTTTTTTTTTCAACATGGTTTTTTAAAAGTTGGTTTGGGTAAAAGTTGGTTTGAAACCATTTATGTTTGGATCCGTAGTTGCAGAAATGTTTTTTTTCAGACTACTTTTACAAACATGTTTGGATGGTGATTTTGAGAAATCAGTTTAGATGAGAACATGATATTTATTGAATAATACACAATTAAAATATTCATATATTTTCAATAATTTAAAATTAAAAAATTTAATAGATTAAATTGCATAAGGTTTCCAATAATTGCAAATAAGAAAAATTTAATACATTAAAATGCATATAAATTAGGGGTCATGTCTATCACATTACATTTGGATGATTCAATTCCATAATTAGTTGAATCAAAGATGTTCTACAACTCGATCATGAATCCTGTCACGGATACGATTCATGCGAGAAGAAGATGATGTAGAAAAATTTGATGATGAAGCCTCTTGGTTTTGATGACAATTATCTTCATCTATCAAACTTTCATCTTCAGAAACCAGTTTCTCAGAAATAAGCTGGTTGGAGAAGCTCCAAATTGGAGTTTCTCAGAAACCACTTTCTCAAACCAGTTTATCCAAATAAGCTGGTCAGAAATAAACAGGACCCAAACATGACCAAAAACAAAAAAACTGTTTATGTAACTCAAACCAGCTTTTGAGGGTCCAGAAACAGTTCCCAGACACACACTAAATATACATAATCTACCTTTTAAGTTATCTTGTATAAAAAGTGATATAATGCTCTCGTCTGCATGCAAATAATTACGTATCAGTTTAATTAATATATCATCCCCGACACTTTGATTGAGTTGACCAGTAAAAGATGCGATTCTCGCCTGGATTTGCGAGATGGAACATGCGGATAGAGCAAGTGAATCGGGGGAAGATTTTACAAGTTAAGCAGCATCTGAAAAAAATGAATAAATTAATAAAATTGGAATAGTGAGACAGACTTGCACAGCTCACTTTGATGTTGCATACACATGATAAAATAAGAGTTCATTCCAAGTATCTGGAACCCCAGGAAGACACCAATGGCTACAATCTTGTATGTTCTGTGATTTACTACTCTTCCCTGATTTCCATCCATATACAGATGGATGCCCATCTATTCTATACTCTGACAACCTTGTTATATCCAACAATGTCACCCTAGTTTTCATCTGCTTCAACACCTCCTCAACAATTATGTTCTTCTCAGGTTTATATGTGCTTAATGTTTCATTCAGAGGACTTGTGGCTTCTTTACAGTGCCCTCCCGTGTTCCATTGACCTTCCCTGTCACAAGGCATTCAATTTCATAAGTTTGAGAAACAGCACAAACTGTTACACAGCTAAAAAATTATAGTATAACTGCAAGCAGACCTGAAATGAGAAGGTGCTGAGCTTCGAAAGAAAACACTAGTTTTTCTGGGATTGACATGCTTGTCAACCCATGTAGCCCAAGTTGTCAAAGATTTCTTAAAAGCTGTTGACACATTTAGGTGCGGATGAACTAGGCTTCCTTCCTGATAGTAATTAATCCTGTCATTAACACATATATAAAACCCGGAAAAGATTGATAAGTAATTCAGCTATGACTGATCATTTAGCAAGGAAGGATTTTGCAACTGAATTACAATCATTCCTCAACACTGTTATACTTAACTTCAAAGGCCTAATGATTGAAGAGGGTAAAAAAACTGTGCTCACCCAGCTTTTGTCTTGTAATGTGACCACCAATGTGCAGTGTTAAAAACTAAAACATCAGCCCCTCTCCATCTTGATGAACCGCGATCAATGGTGTCAATTCTCAAGGTTGGTCTCCTTTTCTGCCCTATTCTTGCCTTGCCTTCATGGACTAGGAAATGGGACACATAAAATTCAACTGTGCATTGGTAATCCTGCAAGGTGGGTGGTCCAACAACTTAATATACTTGCCACAGGGCACACATAAACAAAGTACTAAGAGTTATCATTAGTTAAAATTAGAATTACCAGAAACCTGAAACTATAATTTCCCTTCTCTTTGGTAATCTTTCGCCCATGGGTTTCATACACTCTTTTGGGATCTCTGATAGCACCAAATAACATGCACAACAACGATTCCCACTGGTTCCTATTCATTGAATCCCCCACAAACACTAGCCTTTTCCCTCTCATCAACTCCAGCATTTTTGTTGCATTGAACCTACCATATCAAAACTTGTTCTTAAACCAAACATGTGTTCATTAGAAGATAATAGAGACAGAATTTGAAGCTAGTACCTTGGAAGATCACAGTCTTGAGGCTGCCATCTCAACTTTGAGTAATAGCTATCTAATCTTCCATTGCCCAAGCAATCGAACCCCTCGTCTATGAAAGGACACGAATCTTTAGTGTACAGAGGATAGCTTTCATCAAAAACCCAACTTCCTTTTGTCAAATCACAGTCTTTCACTGTTCTCTGCACAATCTTCCTCCCACCCAAAATTTCAACTTTCTTGGACAAAACTTCTGTAACAAACTTTTCCTTCCTGATGCCATCATCAGTTTTCTCATCTAACCCAACACTAATGTTAAACCTTATGTTCTCATGTTTATCTGTAACGACATCTTGCATTGCAGTGAAATTAGCACCCAAAACATGAGCTTCATGTCCTTCATTTTCGGGCACGGATGAATTTGACCCAGAATAACTGTCAACATGAGAAACGTTATGGGAAAAACCACGACGGTTATCAATGAAAGCAGGGATTTTTTGACCATCAACGGAAGAGTTTGCAGTTAAAACAGTAAAGTTGTGAAGGGTTAGAGATATGAGGCTTCCACTGAGAGATCTGTTGAATAGGAGATTGGTCTGGTGGTGGAGTGAAGGTGAGAACTTTTGGACCCAAAATGTGAAAGAAATAAGGAAGATGACAGAGGAACAGATTGTGAATGAAAAGAACAGAAGCCTAGTGGGTTTGAAAGAGAAGCTTCTCAGCCTCTCCATAGATGAAGAACTGTAGCTGTACTCAAAAAGCAAACAGAGACATGTGGTTAATGTCACGGGCTAACGCAAGATTTCATTAGATAATGAAGGGAAAGAAAAGTACAGACTCCAGAGTATACTATAGACATTAGATAACAACAGATAACGTGGACAGACTGTGAATGAGGAAAACCGCCAAAATAAAAATAAGCTTAGTCAGAATATGGGTGTGTTTGGATTGCCGGTGAAAAAGTAACTTTTTTTCAATTGGACTTTTTTAGAAGTAAGATTGGAAAAAAGTCTGATTGTGTATTGTGATTATGTTTGGATGTGCAGTGAGTATAAGTTACTTTTTTCAATCTGACTTTTAGATTTATGTTTGGATAGTTACTTTGAAAAAAGTAAGATTAGATTAAAGCATTAAATTTTATTAGAAGTACATATGACATCAAAATATTGTTATAATTTAGAGAGAAAATATGAATTAAATTTAAAACTTGAAATAGTAATTTAAAATGCATATAAACTTGAAATAGCTGCTAGAAAAAGGGGTTAGTGAACCGCTTTGAATATAGCACTAGCCACTCTTAATTGAAAATTAAAGAGATAGTTGAGTGACTTTCAAATGAAGAGGGTTAACTAAAAAATAATAAAATGCAAATACAATTGTAAACATAACCTGAGGTACGTAGCTTACTCTAGAGAAATTAATAAACATTAGCCATATAGGAAGCTATTAAAATAGAAACAAGCAAAGAAAAGAACATCTAATAGAAAAAATTAATAAAACATTTTTTTAAAAAAATATTGATAAATAATAAAAATTATAAAAATATTAATAAATAATCGGTCCGGGCCGCCCAATTGGTCATGGAGCATATGTCTTGATCCTGTCCTACCCGATGGTTGGAACAGTAATATCCTAATCGGGTTGTCCCGAGTTACATTGTAATGGACCATTTTTTGTATATGACCGGCCCTACCCATAGGTGTTGGATATCCAGCATCAACCAAATAATATTTCCCTAATAAATTGAGAGATCATTCAACAATATGAAATTAAAACTCAAGTAGAATTAAGACATATATTACTTTCGGTCCTAAATATAAGACCTAGTTGACTTTTTTTAGAGAGATTAAGGTTGTGAAATAGGTTATTAAGTTATGACATATTTGATATATTTTTAGATTATCCATTAGTTTATAGGTCAAATAAACCAGTTTAAGGGAAAAATTTAGGTAAATCAATTTATAATTAACTTATTTTGCTTTTTAGGATTTTCCAAAAAAGTCAACTATGTCTAATATTTAGGATCAGAGAGAGTATTAAGCAAGAAGCAAAATTAAGCAAGAAGCAACTATGAGATACTTTTGTTCCACCTTGCTTTTCATGTATAAGCAATTTGCTTTTCACTTCATGCCAAACATGTCCAGAAGCAAAAATAAGCAAAAAGTAAAAATAAGTTGAAAAGTGCCGGTGACACCTTGCTTTTAGGTGCTGCCAAACACACCCTATAAATGTTCATTTTAATTGGGATGAGTTCACTAGACTGTTAGCTCACACTGAATTTTTCTTTCTTTCTTTTTTTTGGATCGGAAAGCTCACGCTGAATTGGATTATGGAAATAAAGAGGGCGGCGCCAAAAGTCATTTTCTAAGATCGCATTATTGCATGTTAAGTTCAACTTATGTTAGTGATATGTTTCCTTTTTTTATTCAGAGTGGTTTATGCTTTGAAGCAAGTATAATGGACCCCCCAAGTGTGTTGTCTTCGGGCACACGTGAGAAGCTGTCCTGCCCCACCAAGACTTTTTTTCTTTTGGGTAAAAAAAATATCTTTTTGATTTTACAAGCATTTTTATTTTTTAGAATTGGCTTTTTGCTCCAAAAAGATAACGATGACCGGAGTATTTATCAATTTATGGTTTGTGAAATACTACTTTGGATTCCCTTCTTTTCCTTGTACGTCAAAAGCTTAATTCAAACGAGGGCTCTCCTAACCCCAATGGCCTAATCAGGTTAATAAAATTAGGTGGGAATAAAGTGCCGCGCGAGAATATATTTATCTTTAGGCGGGAGACTTATAATATATACCCAGAGTCATTATGTTGTTAATCGCGCGTAAATCCTCACACACGGATTGTTTTGTTCCGTTGCTGTCCATATTACTCCTTCCTAGAATGTTACAACTCCAACTACTACGTTATGTTATTTTAAATTAAAATGGAGTAATAAATAATTAAACCCGCTCCCACGTTAAGTAGTCCCCCCTCCCCCGCCCAAAAAATATCCCCAAAATATTAAAGAACCAACAGTTCCCACTTCAACTCCTCCCCACTATTCCGGCTCAACACTGGTTAGTGATTACTGATTACAAGAGTCAGAAAACCATATGGCTAACCTAAAAGCCCACAATTCCCCACTCTGGGTTTAAATCACAGGCCCATTTTACCCACTCAGTCCATAACACACTAAAAGGCCCCACAGAACAAGTGTCACCGACCCATAATCTTTGATCTTATTAGGTCCCCGGTAAGAAACATTCTCTAGTTGGATTCAATACAAGAGTGCGGCCTCCTCTCCCTCTCCAACGTCCAAATTAATGCAGACAACAGTAGAAAGGAAATTGCAACAGACACAACCACCATCATCAATGATCAATCACTCCAACGATAAAAGAGAAAAAAATAGTGTATCCTAAACACCAACACAGTTGAGTAATGGGCACAGGACCCACTAACCATACAAACCAAAGCTAAAATAAATTTATCATCGTACCACACGAGCACGACAGATTTCTTTGGCGTTTGAGATATAAAAGCATAGAGGCAGTCATTCTCTTCTTTTTTCCCTCCCTAAAACTGTGCCTCAACGAAAGCATGCTTCCTTTTAGGATACCCCATTCCAACCAAATGGTTGATATAGACCTTGCCATCCTTCACGGTGGCTGCGGAGGCCAACCGATGCTTAAGCCCCCAGAATGTTCCCACCACAGAAGCTGTTTCCCAGCCATCAGAACTCTCCACTAATCTTGCTGAAGGATTTCCAGCCAGCACCAGCTTTGTAGGGGACACTAATTCTAAGCCATCACCAAATGTAAGTGGCCCTCCCTTCACTTTTATTAGTTTCACTTCCTCCTTGCCATCTGACAAGTCAATTTTAAACAAGTTGCCACTAAATGTGTGGATGACTATCAGATATCCATCTGGGTGGTACACAATGCCGTTCAGTGCAACCAAGTTCTTGTACCATTCTTTTGCTATGAACAGTGGGTGTCTTATGATTGATATGAGCTTCCCTTCCACCCCAACCTTCCATATCTTGCTAGCTTTTGCATCTGTGACATAAGCATTGCCCTCTGCATCCACTGCAACATCATCTGCCAATGATTTCTCATCCCCTACATCCAGTGGAGGGGAAAATTATTTAATTTGCCATTAGTTATAATGGTAGATTAACTACATAATGATCCCAAAATCCAGATTCCATTTCAATTCAGTGCTCAATGTTCCCCAAAATTCTTTAAATAAATAGTCTACATATGTGGCAGAAATGATTCAAAAAGCAAGATCAAACAGCGTTAGTATTAATATTTGGACTGCTTTCCATAGTATTAATTGATAATTGATCCATTAAAACAGCATAGCGCTAACAAATGTAGATATCTTTTGATCCGTGTAAAACTTTAAAAATATGTGGACAGTTTTCCATAATATTGATTGATAATTGATAGTAAAGTGAGGAATATGAATAAAGCTTACTAGGGCCACTAAGGTGAGTGAGAAACAATCGTTTCCAAGTGGACAAATCGTATGCGGCGAGTGCACCGTAGCGATTCCCTAAGGCATCAGCGTGGACAGCTAGGAGTCTATTTCTGGGTCGGTCGATGAGAATCCCAAGGGAAGCGTTACCGGCGAGGTCAACGTCTTTGACTACGGGAATCTCCTGGAAAACATCGCCCTCCACTCCCCTCACACGAATCTCACCGATTCCTCCCTCGAAGAAAGCCACAATGAATCGCCCATTTTGCTCGTCCCACTTCCCGCACTCTCTGAACCACCCCGTGCTGTGATAATGGTACACGTGCGTTGTGGGCTTTGCTAGCTCCAGTGAAATTATTATGCCTATTGGTACGGCTGATAGCAGCACTAGAAACACTAGGAATCTTGGGGAGCAAATCCACGAGAAAGCCATGAGAAATGAGATTGAGTTGAGGATTCTAAAGGCTAAAATGAAAGAAAAAGTAGTGATATTTAAATGGGGTTGTTGGGGCGTTAGGAAAATTCATTGATTTAGAGGGGAAATTTGTATTTTTGGTAGGAAAAATTGGGTGAGGGTTACAGAGGGTGCATGGCATAAAAAGAAAGGTCATAATTCATAAAAACGTACAAGAATGGAACAAAATATATATCTCGTGAACCTGCTGTTGAGAACGCAATATCGCTGACACCTTCTTAGAACGCTTGTCGTTTGCTCGTTCTATATATGTCAATATATTTTTTTTTGACCTTTATATATGTCAATATATTTTTTTTGGTATATGTTAATATATACTCCTATATAACCAAGCGCGGTTGGCGTAGTGACAACCTCACTTCGCCGCTTAACCAAGGGTCTTGGGTTCGAGCCTTGGGAATGCAGCATGCCCCTTGGCCAGCACTCTGCCCTTAAATGGAGGTCCACGGTGCGGATCTGGATTAGTCTGAACCTGAGTTCCCCGTGACATAAGGGCTGGCCCAGGACACGAGATTAAAAACTCAATAAAAAAATATACACTCCTATATAAGTACACTACTCATATAAAATCAAATTGTTTATTTCTTATATTTTATAGCGCGTACGTACCTATCTCATGTTCATGTTGGCGGATGCATTTGACACAAAAACTTTGAGTAACGATAAATGCATGAATAAAAAACATTCATGCGTGGAACACGATGTGTCGAGAGATTTTCTGTGATAAAATAATTTATTCTAGCCTTTTTACATATCTACATATCTGTCTGCCCCTCTCCACTCGTGATGGATAATTTAGATGAGGCTGCTTTAGTATTTTGAATTATATGAGATAAATATGTGAAAAAATTATTATTTTTTTAGCACTTTTTATAATTGATTGCATGGGTGTCGAAAGTCAGCTTCAGATTTAAAATTGAATGCACAAGGCGTTACAAACAGAGTGCTTCTTCCATGCAAGGCTTGGTCCTTGATTGTGCGTTGATATTTTAGGGTCAGTTTTCTGCCACTGATGCTGATAGTCTGGTCTATTGGTGAAGGCATAAGTCCATGAACATGCAATTGATGCTTTGTCCAAATGCAGACAGTATGGAGGATGTAAATTGCCGTTTGCACATGGTAATTTTTTGTTTTGCCCAAATTTTTTTTTACCCGAGCAGACGGTAAACTTATTGCGAGTAAATTTGTATGACTCATAAAGGAGTGAAGCATCCATTATTTTATAATGTAATGTACAATTTAGCATTTACTTTTACTCTCTACAATATACTCCTATATAATAACTATTCACACCTTTCACTCAAGTTATTATCACTCATAAGTCATAACTAATAACCTCAATCCACTACCACTAGGCACTAGCCAACGGGGCTAGGTGTAGCAAAAGGGGCCAATCCCTCATAACACAGAAAATTAAAGTTTAAATCCTCACTAAAAAGGTGTTAACATTTAATTTAGTGTTTAACAGTGCCTTGAATATAATTAAATAAAATAGAAAGATACATGTATTTAATAAAAAAATCCAATTCCCTGCTCATTCTAAATTTAAGTTCCCTAAAAAAATGAAGATGTGATAAGATTTTAGAGACTAAAATCTATCTTTTCAAATTATAGGGACTCAAATCAAAATAGGATCAAACTACAAAGACGAAACATTATACTAGCATTAAAAAAAAACTTATTTTTATTATTTTTTTTCAATCTCCACGGGATACATTAATGTCAACCAGACAAAACTTCAACGTTTCGTTTTTTGTTTTTGTATGAATGACTTCAATGTTTTACAATTTCCAAAGACACATCCATGCAGGTGCTAGCGGAACAGATCCTTCTCGATCAGCTTTATAGAATAGACTTACAAGGTTACTTACAGTCACTCCCCATCATAACATAGTTTTGCAGAGGAGGAATAAATAAGAGTTCATTTATTCCTAGAACATATTCAAATTACTTTGCCAAACTATTTGGTCAAGGACCATTTCTAAAAAAAAAAGTTAAAAGGATGTATATTCTGGCGAACCCACCGCACCATCAATTTATATATGAAATTAATGCTATCAACGGGACTGCCTGATTAATGGAGATGGAGTGCAATGACACATCTCACGATCGTAATGTCTGATTAATGGAGATGGACTTGATCCTGTTGCGTACTCAAGTCTATGGAAACATCTACTTGCTCGGCCTCTCCCCTGCATCAGTCCAGTGCTTCTTCATGGCAGCCAGAGATTAGCCATCCCTTCTACATAATGAAAAGAAAAGCTCATCGTGACGATAAAAGCACCAAACATAATGAATATTATGTCTATAAATGTGCAGGTGGTGGACAAGTAACAGATATTATTATTATCTGTAGCACCCCAAAGAAGGTTGCAAGAATATCCAGGTCGCTGAGCAATTTATTGATGGCAAAATTATTATATCCAGGTATATTTAAATCCTAAGTTTTTTTTTTAATCAGCATAAATCCTAAGTTCCAATAAATGGCGCTTAATTACTTAAATGAGGCTGAAGAGATTACCACAATGAAGACCTTGGCATAGAGTGGAGTTCTTCATAATTGAGATCAAATGCTTCCATGCCACCACCTCCGCTAGGAATGGCCACCTTGCTCTTAGAATCTTCATTTCCCTTGTCAGCATTTTCTTTGACTGTGCCAGAGCCATGATCTTCATCTGCACCAGAAATGTTGGATACACAGTGCTTATGCAGCCATCTATCTGTTTCCCATAGGACATGCATGATGCTTTCTCTGGCAGAATAACCGTGGCTTTCATAAGGCAGAATCACAAGTCGGCATAAAGCACCATGGCCCTTCAGAGCATTAAAAAACCTATCCGACTGGATTACCCAAATGCATTTACAAGTAAGAAGTAAATAAGTCAGTCGGCCCAAATGGATGGAAGAAGTTATTTCTATCAAAACTCTGCAATGATCAATTAATTACAGGCAACTTATTAACTAGGCAGATTGATAACAGTTGCTAACTTACCTGCATGGTTAATGTTCCTGAATTGTTATCTTCTTCCCCGTGCATAAGCAAGATGGGCTTCTTAATTTTATTAGCTGACATGAAAGGGCTCATCTCTACATAAGTATTAGTGGCCTCCCAGAGAGTTCTGTCTTCATTCTGTAGAAAGGAAATGAAACGTAAGGCTGAAGCTTCAACTTCTGCAAAGTACAGTACGGTGACATCTGGTGCTAGAGGATAAGGTATGATAAAAGGAAAACACGATCATGATATAAAATCTCAATTTATGGTACTTATTCACACATCATTATTTCTTTTCATAACTAAACCATGTGCTGTACATAGGTGGGGAATGCAGTCAATGACATACCAATCCTTGCTAAAACAAACATTGAAATAGCAATAATCATTCCATTCTTCATATAATAATCATGCGAACCAAATGTGCTGAACCACTGGAACAAAAATCATGTCATTGTTTGCAGTATACTACCTGAAAACCGAAAGGAGTGAGTGTTCTGTTGTAAGCACCAGACCGAGCAATTCCACAGCAGAAGAGATGAGGTGCATGCGCCAGGAGATTAGCAGTCATGAAAGCCCCATAGGAATGTCCACCAACAGCTATTTTTTTAGGATGAGCCACCTATATGTGGCAACATGAATAGGTTTTGCTTAAAATTAAACCATATTTGAAGACTGTTAATAAAATCTAAACATTGTTAATGAAAGCATACCCCTCGCCGGATGACTTCCTCCACAGCTGCCTCTGCACTAGAAACTAATTGTTCTACATACCTGATTGAACAACACATTGTTTATAATCAGATATAATTCTAAGGCTTTACATAATACAAGGAAATACATGATAATTCAAATTTTGAAACCACAAATTGATGAAACAAAGAAAATGAGGATAAGACAAATGACCACAGCACTCAAAGCATAGATCCTCCCTGGGAGAATCACTCATGGTCTTTAAAAATATGTTGGTTATAGATATGGAATAAATATCCTTTGGCAATAATGATTTATTTCCAACTTACGTATCATTTGCCTCCACGTCACCCTCGCCAATAATAGGGATAGTAGGTCCAGATAGAATGGCAAATCTGCAAGTGTTCAAGTAATCAAAGAAAAATACAGGTCATGGCACAATTCACTTTCAAATAAGAAAAAATAACTGAATTAGAATAAATTAAACCGCACATAGAATAGGAAAAGACAATCCACACCTTTTAGCCAGCCAAAGAAGGGCTGAGGTAGAACCTATCCCAGCAAATTCATTAGGAGAACCACGAACTTGTCCGGCAGCATCTTTGCTTTTAAATTCCCCTGGGTATGACCAAACCAAACATGGCAATGGGCCATCTGTTGATGGATTATATCCTGGTGGCAGATATAATGTAGCTGTAAGTTGAACCCCATCCTTTCTTTGATATCTTATCATCTCTTTTTGCAACGATGCCAGCTGAGGATATGGATGAGGGAAATCTGTAATCTGATACGCCTTTTTATCTGGCCAGGTGACAATGTGGTATTGAGTGTTCTCAGTCTTTGACTCTTTTGAAGTCAGTATTTTAAGTTGATTTAGATGCAAATCCCCTTCTTCCCGATCAGACATTAGAGCAACAACAGTCTCATAATACTTTTCTTTATCACTCTCCCAGATTCGTTCTTTGCTACCTGTATTACTGTAAGGTTTTGATTCAGACGACCACCCAAGTAAGAAACAATAGGAGCATACAGAAAACCAATTCTGTAAGACACTTACATATCAAACAGATCAAGGAATGGGATGTTCCCTTCCGGTGTAGCACCAACTCCGTTTAGTAAAATATATCTCCCTTCATCACTTTCTTTCTTTACATTTGCAATAACATATGTGCCAGCTTGAGTTCTCCGCAGCATGGGAGAGCCAGGATCAGAGTAGACATCTTCTGAAGATCTATCAAATAGGATGCGGGGGTTCATGTCAACATCTCCAGGAGAAATTACCCATGTTCTTATTCGTCGTGTTTTATACCATGATTCATAAACCAAAGCCAGTGAATCATCACACCATGAAATCCCTCTGTAAAGATGAAAAGACGTACATCAATTGCTATCTTAGGTTTTTTCTCAACGTGTCACTTGGTCAAGACAAGAGAGAATGATAAGCTGATCAAATATATGGAAGAAACTTTTGTAACAACTGCTACAGACAAGACAAAGACGTGTAGTAGCCATACTGCTCATATTGACAGGCATACATTTTTGCCAAAAAGTTTAAAGCTCAGATAAGAAAGTGCACGCTACCCTTACTTTGGTCAGGACAATCTAACACAGGCATGGACATGAACGAAATACATGTACAATCTGAGCAATGGAAATTTCTTGACATTGATATAAGATTAACTATAGCCTTTAGTAGCATACATGAAATGTTAATCAGATGATTTACTGACTGGGGGAAATGGTCCAATAATGTCAATACTATGGCACAGACGTGGAGATAGAAACAAAGAGAAGTCACTGTGGACCATGCACTGATGCACATACCCATAGCGGAGATCAAGTTTGTGTAGTATAGTTGGCTGCTCGCCCTCCAGTGTCTCAGCAGGCTGTGTGTAAACTATATCTCGTGGAGAAACTTCCACCTTCGCATCACCTCCATCTTGAGTTTCTACCCTAGAGATCTCAAATTGAAAAAAATATACAAAAAAGAAATTACATGCCAATATTCTTTAAGAAAAGAACCATACAAGTCTGAGAGAATTACAACACGATCAAAATACATATATTTTTATGCCCTATGGTTGCATTTGAAACCAATTGACGTATAAAAAGGGGAAACACAATCAGCAGAATATACTTGAATAAAGCAAAATTTAAGCATGGCAGTTGAACAGAGGCCTAAGAGAATTACAAATAGTGGCAAACCAGAATTGTCTGCAAAAACATTCTATGTTGAAAATCCATCCAATAGATCTTTTTCTTTTTCCTTGGGTATCTCAATGCATCTTGAACTTCAAATACTGAAAGCAATCTCAATGTAATTGTTTTTCAACAATAAAAATTTTGAAAAAAAAATAATTCACGAAATTGCAAACACTTTATTAAATGGTATTTATCTGAAAAGTGTGTCATTTGAGTAAAATTAAATCCAGTAACTGTACTGGTTCAAATGTCTATGCTCCACCAGAAAATATAACCAAGAAACCAGCTATGTACCAGTAAAGTGTGGATGGCTTATCAGGTCTCCAATTAAGTGACCGCATCCCTTTCCGCACACTGTTGAAAGCAATTGGGATGTCCTCAGCCAGGGGTAAGTCACAAAGTTGCCTGACAAATTTTCCATCAGCACTCCATAAATCTATCTTCTTTGGAAATCTTCCACAAGGTACAATGAAAGAGTATGGCCTATGAATTGAACTAATCAAAATGTATTGATGATCTGGGGATGGGTCCACTGAAGTATAAACAGCTGGTGGGCCAACATTGATTGTTTCACCATCAAGGGAAGCTAGAATCAGCTGTGAAGTTGCATAGTAGTCAAACAAATCTTCATCGTATTCATCCTTCAGCAAATCCTGATAAGTTCTTGCTTGAATGACGTTTTTCTCTTCATTAGACTGAATTTTAGGGCCAAAAGGGACCAAAGGTTTCTTCGGTGGAGCTCCACGAGATGAAGGAATAGTGCAAACTAACAATTTCAAGTTATCTACCCATACATAGTTTTCAAAAACTGTATTCAAGTAAATGTCAGTTGACTGAAATAAAGGTCTTGCTTTCCCTGTTTCAACATCAGCAATCCACACTCTGAGCTTACTACTTTCACTGTCCTCTCCATTCCCACGAATGCTAAAGGATATATGCCGGGCATCAGGAGACCATGAAACAAAATTGATCTTGGAACCATCCGGGAAACCATGAACTTCTAACTCTGGCCCTAATGTATTATCAGGAAGAAGTCGATGGATTGCTATGCCAGTGTAAAATGACATGCGACTCCTAGTATTGCAGCTTCCATCAACACGTATACCAGCCAACTTTTCCTCCGGCCTCGCTAATTCCGCCAGTGGTGGCAAAGATCTCCGCTTGAGAAACACAATTTTATCTCTATGAGGTGAAAATGACAAGGCAGGCACCGGTGGAGCATCCACAATATCCTTGATCTCAGGTGGAGGAACACGATATCCTACTCCAACACTTGACTCTTCTAATAAAAATCAACCAACATAATAACCATCATTTAGATGCGTCATCGTGGTACTTAATATAAGAGTCAACTACATTCGTACTCAATACTAAGCTCAAAAAGAAAGTTGCACATAAAGGAAACTAACTACACAAGGTAATATGACTATTAATGAAGAAAATAATCCCATTCATTAATGAACATATTCAATTCAGTCATCACTCATCACATCTCCAACGTTTCAATGACAAAAACAGGACAAACTCCTTATGTACACGATTTCATAAAGATGAATAAACTAAAGAAAACAACAGTGTTACTTATTCGATCTTCTGTGAGTGAAGTATGCATAAGATAAACAAATTTAATGTTGAAGAATACTATGCGCTTGCAGACGAAGGTGTTTTATGATAAAGTCAATCAAAAAAAGCAATTTTGTCACACTTGAAGACCAAGGCATGGGCATAGGCATAAGTAAAGGCATAGGAAAGTAGTATTATGAGGTGACCTTCGTAATCAGAGGTGGGTGTGGAGGAAGAAACAAAAGCATTGGAATTTCCGCCGTCTTCAGTGGCCATGGCAGTGAGAGGAGCGATATGGCGGAAGCGAGAGGAGATCATTGAAGTGATGGTATTGAAATGGGCGGTGATTCTGCGAGGGAATTTGAGAGGTGGTGAGTGTGGAGGAATCAGAGGGAGAATGGAAGGATTGGAAGGGAAGGAGATTGGGGAGAAGTTGAGAATAGAGAGGCGATGGTAAACTTTGTGGAGTCGCATCATGAGATAAATAACCAATTATTCCTTCTTCATTTTTTTATTTTTAAAGACTCTGCTCACTTTTGTTTGCAGCTTCACTCATTGGTCAAGTAGTGTAGCCAATCATGTTATCTTTTCTTATTTTATTATGAGGACAAGAAAAGCTACTCCCTCCTCTTAATGCGTAATGTAATATTACATCACTTTCCCCAATTTAATTTAAGTAAATTAAAGAAATTAATTAAGTTAGTTTTTTTTCTTGCCAAGAATTAAGTTAGTTATTTACACATACCAATTTATCTCAACTGTATACTTTTATCCTCACTATCTCTCTCTTACTTGTTATTTTAGATAAGTATGGTAGGATTAATTTGGGAAAAAAGTTGGGAAAAGTTTGAGGGTGATCTTATGAATAGGAGCAAATTAAATTTCAAAATTGATCTTATATTTAAGAACAGAGGAAATATAAGAGTCCAAAATTTGAATTTAAATATTTTTATTCAAACTATAAGACTTACTCTTATATTTTATGGTTATTTAATGTATTTTTCCTATTTTATTCTTAATTTTCTTTCTCTCAAGTATTATTAATGTTTAATGTTTAGATAATTTTAAGAAGTACTTGAAGTGGCTGAACTTTTATAATTACAAATTTGGCGGTCGCGGGAGCATTATTTTTCGATGATGTAAAGCGCGAATATATCACCATATTATCTTGACATCCGAGCCCATCTTTTGTCTTCTATCGCCTTTTTCATTGCGGAAAATAGCTACGGGATTCCTTTCTGTTCTAGTAGTTGCTTCAATTGGGCCTGACGTTTATTATTATGTGTCGACATCATCTCTACACGAACAGCTTCTTACATAATAGTGCTTGAATATTATAAATATATACTAGAGTAATGTAATTTTTGTTAGATTTTACCATTAAATTTTACATAAAATTAGTGATGAGATACAAAATGGTTCGATGTTTAATTTTATATGATTTTCAAGGATTTAATTATTTCACTTTAAAATGAATACAAAATTTTAAGCAATACATTTTTTATAAAACATATAAAATTGAAAATAGAACCATTATTGTGGGAAAGATATCAAAACACTATATTATGTAGAATTTAATGTTAAAATCTAACAAAAAAAAAGCTACAACAAAGATTTTTTTTATGAAAGTATGGGGGGGGGGAGTGGAGAGCCCCTCAGACTATGATCTCAAGCTTTGCTCATAATGAACTTGTTGGTTTGTTGATTTATTAAATTACGTGCTCATACGATTTTTAAACATGATGATTAACAAAACTTAATATGTTGGGCCAAGCCCAAATATAACAAGGTTGTTTAGATCTGCCAATATTCTATAAATCAATTAATTCGGCCAGACTCTAACTCAGAAGTAAAAGTAAAACAAGTCATAGATCATAATTAGAGCTAATCCGGATAGTTTTTCCTAATTTGGTCTTGTTTTATCCAGTTATATATCTCTTGGCCAATGGAAGCAATTTACTTTTCTCCCCCCTCCATTCATGATATACGCGGAATGACTAAGCTTAAGGCCTCTTTAATTTCTTTAGTCAATAGTCAAGACTTGTATGGATAGAAAAATATGGACACGTGACACTAATAATTGCCTGATCTTAAAATTGCGCAGAGTTTATCAGCATAACTGAGAATGGTGATTGTAGGGACGTTGAGTCCACGTGCAACCTTACAATTCAACATGTTATGCTCAGTGAAGCTTGATCAGAGTAGTAATGTGATCCGTACAGGATATAAGACTCACTCTATGGAATTATGGTGAGGTCGAGTTGATTCATTGCCCAAGGGAGGCAATTATGCTTGAGGATATAATGGCAAAGAAGGCTCGGGGGGAGCTCGGATCTCAGGATGCTTCATTCACCACCAGATTACTGCTGCATCAACTGCTATCTGACTGTGAAGGAGCAGTTGAGGCTAGCAGTGCTTCATCTCTCTAGGCTGAGGAAAGGATGTAATTAATTCAAGCGTTTAGCTTGCCTTACTATTCTAAAAAAAAGAGTAGCAATGTGATTAGGGTAGCAATGTTAGACCATGTGCATCTCTTACTCCAAAAGTACTCCTATAAGCATGAAAAAGCAAGCATCCATGACAAGAGTATCATTCTAATCTTCTATGTTCTAGCGGAACTCATGCCAAAAACCTTTGTACATGCACATGATAATAGAGGGCACCTCTAAGTTTTCTAGCAGTCACTTAAAGGTGTATCTTCTACCGCTACATCATTATATCATATATTTGATTTATTATCCTAGTTTCTTTTTCTTTGTACTATCTTTCTACAATTATAATGTTATCTATTCTTGAAATAAGCATAATTAGCACACCTTTTAACACTTCTAAAAGCATAGATGTCGTGAAGAGTCGAGTAATTTCTACAGATCTCAAAAAAATGGCTACATGACTGACTACCTCGCTTCCAATTTGATTCAATTCATTATGCCAAAAAGTTCAAACAGGTGCTCTTGTGGTGCAATTGCAGGATGACCTATAGGCCCCCTCATCAAAAGTCAAATATGCATATATAAGTCCTCGATATGCAAACTTCTTTCATGTGTATTTTATATGCCTACTACAATGAGCCCATTTTTCTTTAAAATGTATTAGATGGGCTCATATTGTTGGAAATTAAAGAACAAAAGAATGACGAGAGAAAAGGAGAGAGGGTAGTCACGTAAATAATACTGGTCACACTTTATTAATAATAATGAGCCTATTTATAAGTCTTTACAACGGAACTAGTCAAATAACAACTTACTAAAAACATGACGAGAAAATCGCAACGGACAGATTTTCCTAATTATTTAATAAAAATAAATATGCTAAACAATAAAACAATTGACTAACTCAGTGTTGAATTATTCTTCTAACACATATAAATGTAAGTTTCATTTTATGTTAGTATATATTGCCCTTCTATACAAAATAGTGTCATAAATTTTGGATGAAATGGAAGCCAAGTTACATTATTCCCGTTTTCAATTATCATGTAAAATATCTCAGCATGATTCCGACGTGGAAGCTCACCATTGGCGCATACCCGATAAGAAATATGTGTACACAAATCTCCACCGCTCTCACTTATATATCTCTCCACTCTTAAACCCCATTACGGAATCGCACTCTTATCCTCAATCACGAGACCGATCAAAGTGACACGAAGCTAACCAAACAACAGTAAGTAGAGAAATGGCAAGCATAACTGGTCTGAGCCTATCGGGCACTATGGCTTTGATGAGGGCATCGGAAACACAAAAGGGCAATATGGTCAAGTTCCCAGTGATGACAGGCCAAAGATTCGGGTCAGGTCGCATGAGGGCGATTCGGATGGTGCGTGCAGCACCGGATCGCATATCGGAGAAGGTGGAGGAGAGCATAAAGAATGCGGAGGAGACGTGCTCGGAAAATCCGGCGAGCGGCGAGTGCGTGGCGGCGTGGGATGAGGTGGAGGAGCTTAGCGCGGCGGCCAGCCACGCCAGAGATCGCAAGAAGGAGTATGACCCACTTGAGAATTATTGCCAGGACAACCCTGAGGTTAAGGAGTGTCGTACTTATGAGGACTGATCCAAAGGTTTTATATTAATCTAAACATGTCAACAAAGTGTGTTCTCTTTTTTAGTACTTATTTTTAGCTACCTGTGTTACGTGATATGAATGAACTGGAATCTTGTTTTATTAGTTGGTTTTGAATGAAAGCGAACTACCCTGCTCATACTCATAGATACAGGGTAATAAGCCTCTTTTAAATCACAAAAGGT
This sequence comes from Mimosa pudica, assembly GCA_029929735.1. Taxonomy (NCBI): domain Eukaryota; kingdom Viridiplantae; phylum Streptophyta; class Magnoliopsida; order Fabales; family Fabaceae; genus Mimosa; species Mimosa pudica. The sequence continues at coordinate 17,030,313 of JAKELP010000013.1, read as the reverse complement.
AACGTGCTCGAGTTTATTTAATTGTGTTTTGTTTTGGGCATATACGTCGATGATTATATTTGATCAGCTCATGGGTCTATGGATGATTAATGGATGGGCTTAAGTTTCGTCTTGTTATGGCTTTATCTTTACTAGCATGCGCTTACGTGACTCTAGAAGAGTCTTGTTATTGCTCTAGCTTCATTAGCATGCTCTAATGTGATTTTACCTGCTTCCAGTGTCCATAATCTGGTCACACTGATCACTTGACTGGTAGAATCAGTGATTGAAACACGTTTTGCCAAACATACATGTATTGGATTCTTTCGTAAACCTTAAAAATGAATTTAGAATATAAATAAGATTTTCTTTCACAACAAATGACTCATGTTATCAGACCATAAATTTGATTACACACTTAAAAACCTCCCAAATAATTCTCTTAAAAAAACTTCCCTATAATTTACTCCTTCCGTTCTTAAATACAAGATCACTTTGGGGAAGTGGATAAGTTCCTAAATATAAGATCACATCCTATTTTATCTCAAATTTTGCCCAAACTACCCTTATACTCCCTCTTTTCATTGAAAACCTTCTCCTTTTAAACTTAAATAATTGATTGGATTTTGGGAAGATCATGTAATTTTATTGTCCTCATTAATCTCCCCAAATTAATCAAAGTGATGTTATATTTAGGGAGGGAGGGAGTAATTAGAAACAAAGCTTTACAACAAAAACGCCATTATTACTTATTTGTCCAACCCTGATTCTGATAGAAAAGGGGGATTATACTGAGAGCCACAGGTGCCAGCCACACTAAGCCATATATCGGAATAAGGAGTCCGACCCACTTGAGAGTTACTGCCAGGACAACCCCGAGGACCTGAGGTGGACAGGTGTTGCACTTGTGAACATTTTTTTTTTTTTGATAATGAGCACCTGTGAACATTCAGGGGGTCGATATCAATAAATATTGTTTCCCTTTCTTTTTTGGGAAAATTAATTTGAAGTCCCCACAAGGGACTTAATACTAAAAAAGTCTCATAAACTCTCCAAATTAAAGTAGGGTCCCAAGGGACCTCACTAAATGTGAAAAGACTATTTTGCTCCTCAGCCTATTAAAGTAGGTTCCCAAGGGGTTCTTACGTGTGCCCATGCACTTGTCATTTTGTGCCCAGGGGTTGTTATGCGTGCCCGAGAGGTTCTCAATCCCTGCCCATTAACTTAGACTATTATTGGAAGTGAAAGTGTTACACCTGCCCAATGGGTTGTTACGTGTGCCCAAGAACTAGTCATTTTTTTGCCTTGATGGTTGTTACACCTGCCCAAGGGGTTGTCAATCTCTGCCAACTAACTTGGAGTATTATTGGTCATGAACTTGTTACACCTGCCTAAGGGTTGTTACATGTGCCATGAACTTGTCATTTTTTACCCAAGGGATTGTTACGTGTGTCGTTTCTTAATAGAGTAATACACAATAATCGGTGGAGGGACAAAATAACCTTTTCACATTCAGAATATATTAAAGTGAGATCCTTGGGATCCTACTTTAATTTGAAGAGTTTATGAGACTTTTATAGTGTTAAGTCCTTTGTGAGGGACTTCAAATTAATTTTCCCTTCTTTTTTTACTACTTCATTCCGGTTCTAAATATGACTATTACTTTTAGAAAATTAAGGATGCCACTTAAAGTATACTTATATATCATTATTTTTCTTAAAATTAATTTCTTTTATTAACTAACTAAGAAATAACTAATTATATGTAATAGTATATATTATAATTAGTTGTCCAATTTCATCTACTTAGACGTTGTCATCATCCCCTATTGTCATGTGATTTATATTTCTCCGATTCTAAATATCATCCCCGATTGTTATGTGATTTATATTTTTCCGATTCTAAATATAAGATCTTGTTGATTTTTGTGGAAAATCATAAAAAAGTAAAAGTAATTAATTAGAAATTGTTTTGCCTTATATCCTACTTTAATTTGGAGAGTTTATGAGACTTTTATAGTGTTAAGTCCTTTGTGAGGGACTTCAAATTAATTTTCCCTTCTTTTTTTACTACTTCATTCCGGTTCTAAATATGACTATTACTTTTAGAAAATTAAGGATGCCACTTAAAGTATACTTATATATCATTATTTTTCTTAAAATTAATTTCTTTTATTAACTAACTAAGAAATAACTAATTATATGTAATAGTATATATTATAATTAGTTGTCCAATTTCATCTAGTTAGACGTTGTCATCATCCCTATTGTCATGTGATTTATATTTCTCCGATTCTAAATATCATCCCCGATTGTTATGTGATTTATATTTTTCCGATTTTAAATATAAGATCTTGTTGATTTTTGTGGAAAATCATAAAAAAGTAAAAGTAATTAATTAGAAATTGTTTTGCCTTATTTTTCTTTAAATTAGTTTATTTAACCTATAAACTAGTGGATAATCTAGAAAATATATTAAATATGTCATCATTTAATAACATACTCCCCTCCGGTCCTATATATAAGACCTAATTGACTTTTTTTAGAAAATCCTTAAAAAACAAAATAAGTTAATTATAAATTGATTTACCTAATTTTTCGCTTAAACTAGTTTATTTTACCTATAAATTAATGGATAATCTAAAAATATATCAAATATGTCATATTTAATAACCTATTTCACAACCTTAATCTCTAAAAAAAAGTCAATTAGGTCCTATATTTAGGATCGGAGGTAGTATTTTATAATTTTAATCTCAAACAAAAAGTCAATTGGGTCGGAGGGAACATAATTTTACAAGCTTTCGTGGCCAGATTATCGGGTTATCGGGTCACAACAATCACTTGACAGAGATCGACAATGATTTTTCTCAGGGAGTGATCGACAACGATTGAAACGCGTTTAACCCAAACATCTATCTATTGGATATTTTCTTTTATGAACCTTAAAAGTAAATTAGAAGATAAAAATGATTACTGATATTCATATTTTATAATTAAACGTGATACAGCATTTAAATTACAGTGATCTTTTATTTTTCTTTTTACTATTGTACACTATTATTTCAACATATTATTGACTTACCTTAAAAAAATATCGATGCGTGTATAATTTATATTGGTTAAACCGCGTTTTCGTATTCTATATTAGTTTCCCCTTTGGAAGAGAAACTCATTTTCTTGACCTTATCTTATCTTATCTGGATATGGACGCTTATATCCTGCACGTTGTAGTTCTTCTTGCAATGTCTACGAAGTGCCGACTCTTAAGAAAAAATGTTCAATGGTCAAAGCAGTCCTTGATAAGATCCCCGGAACCTTCCTTCCTTCCTTCCGTGTTTTTTGCCGGATCTTCTTTCCTTGTTTTAAGAATATTCTTTTTGAAAAGATATATACGAGGACTACCAAGATTAAATCTTTAAAGAATTTTCTCGCAAGAGGCAAGAAATTAGACTAAAACAATCTACAACTTATAAGTAAATAAAAAAAGTACTCCCTTCCCTACCTAATAACAAGTACATCAACAGCTTCTTAATAAAACACTTAAAAGAATGTAAGAGTGACTTTTTTATTCCTCGCCAACCATTAAAATTTCGGATTTTTATAATACTACCCCGGTCCTAAATATAGGACCTAATTGACTTTTTTTTGGAGAGATTAAGGTTGCGAATTATGTTATTAAATGATGACATATTTGATATATTTTTAGATTATCCATTAGTTTATAGGTAAAATAAACTAATTTAAGGGAAAAAATTAGGTAAATCAATTTATAATTAATTTATTTTATTTTTTTAAGGATTTTCTAGAAAAAGTCAATTAGGTCTTATATTTAGGACGAGAGGGAGTATTAAGGAGAGAAGAGAGTACGTGATTAAACAAATACAAAAATATATCACGTGTTCCATTCTTATAATCATGTCCTTTAAACAGATAAAGTGCCTTTGATTTCGACAGAAAAGAATACAGGTTGGCGCCAATTCGTGGTCAGTTTTACAACGCAAAGGCGCCGAGAATGGATTAATCCAAAGTCACGACCTACCATAACCACGGTACTCTATATAATTAGGAGAATAATCATCACTATAAGCAGTCGTAAGGAATCTACAAATGCAGACATCAAACAAGACGAATCCATCCATATATTAGAAAACGCAAACACCAAAGCACTCCATTACATAACCACAAACTATCTTAGTCTAACACCAAAGCACTCCATCACATTATTCAAAGGCACAAATGTCTAATAAAAGATACCGAACAGATAAAACTATCAGACTCATCAAACACAAACTAACCAAGTACTAAAGCCAAGCAACAAATGTCCAACAGAGGACACCCAACAAAGAAAACAAGCAGACTCATCACACATAGTTTAATTAAACTAAAACCCCTCAAAGGCACAATTTTTCTATGACATCAATGCATCATCATGTCCATAGACTGCATTGGAAGAGGAAGCTGCCATGGGTTGAAGGTGAACATAACATCAGGCATCTCAGGGATGTCCACAGAAAGGCCATTAACATTAACCTCTTGAGCAATCTCAATGATCGAGTTCAGAAACCCCAAACGATCACTCAATTCCTTAGTCTGAGCCCTCAAGACACTGTTCACAGCTTCGATCTCAGTATATGCCTCCTCCTTGGCCTTTATACTCGCGGATAACTGCCCATTTTCAAGTTGAAGCCGACCAATTTCGCCTGAAAGATCCTCCAGTAGCTTTTGCTTCTTCATCCTTGAGCGCCGAGCAGACTCGCGATTCGAAAGCATCCTCTTTCTCTTTTTGTCGTCGAAGCCGGCGTATTGGGGGTCCACTCCTTCGGATCCCGAGCTAGCAGAGTGTTGAATCGAGGTCATCGTTTGACTACAAGGTAACTACAGATCTGATTGGATGATGGTTGGAAAGGAAGGAAATAGGATTTGAGGGATGGGATAATTAGGGGAGGGAAATAATTAGTTCATGAGAAAACGTAGAACCAGTAGAGGAAGGCGACGGAGAAGGAGTGCTGGAGGCGGATTCGACGCATGGGGTTGGGAAGGGTCATAAGAATTTAGAAATCATTGAAATGTGCGAGGGATCTGATAATACAAGAGGGGAGGTTGAAGGAAAGAGGAGACCTGTGTGTGTGTATGTGTATGTGGGAGATGAATTGAGGAGGAGAAAGCGGAGGCGGAAAGGGGAATGGAGAAGAAAGATCAGAATATGTGAAGCGAAGAGGATAAAAAGAGGATTAGGGGAATGGGTAAGGTGGGGTAGGTATGGTTAGGTTAGGTGGCTATTTTATGCACAAAGACAGAACAAGACGTGAGAGGAGAAAATGGACAAGTCTGATTATAAGGAGAGGAATTTTGCAAGGCCTTCAATGGACCGCGTCATAGCTGGCGTCCAGCCTGACCTCAGCTTTCATTTTTTTTTTAAAATTAAAAGGCTCATATATAATTGCTTTTTAATTACTTTTTTTAAGATATACACACGCACACGCATGTATATATATTTATTATATTTAAGAAATTAAGAAATTGTGCTGCAATTTTATTGCGAATTTTATCAGAAAAAGCAAGAAAAGAACTCAGTACAATATTTTTGATACAATGAATTCTAAGCCTTCATAAAAATAAAACTATTTCCATTCTCCTCCCTTTAAAATACTTTATGGCGATAATTAATTAGAGCACCCTTGCAAGTTACAACCAACTTGTCTCCTGAAATGCACAATTAACTTGAAACTTGAAAGACCATGAATCTGGAGAAGTCTTTAATTCTCTTAGTGCGTGAGCACACTTCAATAATCAATAGTATTTGTTTTTTTAAACAAAATTCCCACCACTCCGCCTCCTCCAAACCTTTCTCTCCTCACTCTGAGCAGAAAAAGAAAACTATCTCTCCTCACCAGGCACCAGCTCCCCTCTCTATCATCTCTTCACACATGCTAAGGGAAATAATGACTTTTTCAGTCTCATGAGACTTCAATTGATTTTAGATAAATTGGCGGATTTGACTTGTAAATTAACCTATAATATAAGAGTATACAAGATATGTAATTATTAGAGAATAAAACATTGTTTCTTTTTTTTTACAGAGAGAATTATTTCTTGTTGATTCAAATTACCAGCAAGGGTATAATATATTGGGAGTAGAGAGTAGATAAGAAATGCAATACGATTTCGAAATTAATGCATAAAACACTTTGAAATAAAAATCACATAGAATAGGAAATGATAATCAAGAACTATAATCATGCTGATTTATTTTGATTGATTGAAATGCAGAGTTTAGTCCATTCGGCATTGCTATATATATATATTTTTTTGGCCAATTGGCATTGCTATATATAACGGAGTAAGCTTTTGTTAGATCACATTACATTTTCAGCTTGCTAGTTGTGACACTGTCCTGAAAATATAAAATATCATTGCAGATATCGTCTAATTTAAAGTTCCTCCTATTTTGTCTTCGGTGAAAATTTGCTTTAGAAGGTAGTGCATTTATATTCTTACCCGGTGCATAAATAGTATTCAACTTTGTGACTCGGTGCAAAATCGAAAAAATCGGTGTTGGATGTTAACTAGCAGTTATGTGGGTGGAACCTTGCTGATATCATTTTCAAAGTGAAAATATCTTTTTCATCCTCTCAATTTAAACCTTGTTAATATTAGTTAGGAGGGGAAGAGAAAAGGGAAAAGGAAGAAAAGTTGACTTTTAATTGAGAGAGGGTAAAAAGATATTTTACTTAAGAAAATAATATTAGTAAGTTTCCACAAAACTACAAGTTAACATTTAGTGTTGGTTTTATCATTTTTGCACCAGATCATAAAGATGATTATTGTTTATGCACTGCTAAATATTCAATCAATATTTTTGCCCAAATTGAAATAGTTAATTATCATATAACTGTTTTTGCCCATAAAAAATAAAAGGTTAACAAGTTAGCCTACCAGGCTAAGAGACTTTTTTTTGGGGCCTGTGACTGACTTGTTAAGTGGAATAGGTCTAGAAAAAAGGTCAGAGTCTGAGTCTAGCCTAATAATAATCAGGTCGGTCCCGACCTTAATAAATCAGGCCGTAGGCCCCTGGCAGACCGAATGGGGACTATTTCCATCTATAGCCCTTTCCATGCCCCTTTGCCTTTAAAATGGGCCGAGCTGTAGCCTGTTCACCAGGATAAAAAAAAAAAGGAGCGAACCATTGAGTTCGGATGTGGGCTGGCGCTATTAGGTTATTACCGCTACGGGTATTTTTTTTTTATCAATTACCGCTACCGGGTTTTTTATTTTGAACAATTACCGCAAGCGGGACTTTTATTTTGTCATTTACCGCTAGCGGGATATTTTTTGAACAATTACCGCAACCGGGGTCGGTTCTCCTAAATTGGCGATTCCCGGGAAAAAGCACGTTAATTTCCCGCCAAATTTCACCTTCCTCCATATAATTGAAAATCACTCCCCTCGCGCCTCTCTGTTTCCCTTTCAGCTCTCACTCTCTCTTTCTTCCTCAGCAATGTCTTCTTCCCGCCGTCAGATCAACGGCCGATCGCCTCTCGTCAATCCCCAGCGTCAGATCACATCCTTCTTCTCCAGAACCTCCTCCTCCTCCTCCTCTTCCCTTCCCTCCCACCAAAAACCTAACCCTAACCCTAACCCTAACCCTTCGCCTCCCTCCATTCTCTCCAAGAACAAGAAATTAAGCCCTAGCCCTAGCCCTTCTACGCCGTCTCCTTCCAATTCTAAATCTAACAAACCTCTTCTTCTCATTGGCTCTTCATCTCCCCTCTCTCCTTCTTCTCCATCGTTGGCGTACGGCCAAGAGGTTGTCGGAAGAACGGTTAGGGTTTATTGGCCTCTCGATAAAACCTGGTACGAAGGCCGTGTCAGCTCATTTGATGAGCGGACTGGTGAACATTTGGTTGTATACGATGACGGTGAAGAGGAGTCACTGCAACTTGCTAAGGAGAAGATCGAATGGGTTCAAGAGACTGCCAAGAAGTTCAAACGGCTGCGGCGTGGATTGTATGATTCGAAGCAGACGGTGATTGAGGACGAGGAAGCAAAGAATGTGGATGTCAAGCCAGAAGAAGGTGAAGATGAAGGTGATGGTGATGGTGGTGATAGTCACGATGATGATGATGATTCTAACGATGATGATTGGGGGAAGAATGAGAATAAGGATGACGCTGAGGACACAGATGAAGATGTGGAGCTAGAAGATGAGGTGGAGGACGTAGCCGAGAGGCCTAAAGGTAAAAGAGGTGAAAAGTTGGAGTGTGCAAAGAGGAAACCAAGTGTGGTAGAGAAACCTGGACCTGCAAAAAAGAGAAAGATCGCAGTAAATTATGTGGATGGAAGTTCCAAGGTTTCAATGCCGGAGCTTAAGTGTGATCTGGACAGTAAGTGGTTTGTTACCTTATTTATTTGCTTAATCATGGGAAATTATGGTTTTTGAGGGAACTGCCTGTAGTGTTTGTTAAATAGCACAGTTATTTATGAGCAACTTGACTGCTTAGTGGGTAGCGCAATTAATCTTAAATGGATATTAATATATGTCTGTAATGTAAAACGGTTAAATTTAAGCGAACTATCTGCAGGTAAGAAGGCATTTAATGAGATTGATAATGTTGCAACTGGTGATGCCTCTGAAAGATTTGCTGCACGTGAAGCCAAGAAATTGCATTTCCTCCAAGCGTAAGTGCTAGCAATAATCTTATAGTGCTTTCCTTTTAAACGTTTTCGATCTGCAGAGTTACTTCTGGACCTATTTGACTTTTTTAGAAAATCCTAAAACAACACAATAAGTTAATTATAAATTGATTTACCTCATTGTTTCCCTTAAGATAGTTTTTTATCAATAAACTAATGGATAATCTAAAAATCTATCAAATATGTCATAGTTTAATAACATATTTCACAACGTTAATGTCAAATTTAGGACCGGAGGGAGTAGTTGTTTAAGTGGCTGGTTGCTTTAGTGGTATTGCCGTTGGTTTTGTTGAGCAAGCTTATGCTTGGCTTCTGTTGGGAGTAATACTCATGCTTGACTGCAGGACAACTTAATAATGTGATGAAATAACGTGCATTTATAAGTGATTATAGCTGCTCCTGCTTTTCTGTCCTATCATAGTTTTGTTTCCAGGTTTTTGTTTTAAATTTTTATGGTGCTCTGTATATAACATTGGAACAGAGATCGAAAAGATGCCAAAAGACGACGTCCTGGGGATGAAAACTATGATCCAAAGACCCTATATCTGCCTATTGATTTCTTAAAGAGTTTGTCAGAAGGGCAGGTAATTAATTCTGAAATAGTGTACTAAGATTCTGAAATGCTTCTTGTGGTATATTATTAACAAGGTTTCCTGATGAATATAGAAACAATGGTGGGAGTTCAAGTCAAAAAATATGGACAAAGTCCTGTTCTTTAAGGTATCTGTTTTACTGTGACTAAGTTTTATTGGTGCCATCACTCTGCAGCCTAATAAATTTTTTTTTTGGTTGGAGTAGATGGGCAAGTTTTATGAACTTTTTGAAATGGATGCACATGTTGGAGTAAAAGAGCTTGACTTGCAGTATATGAAGGTCAGTATGAGCACTATAGAGTTCCAGACATTCTTTAGAATTTTAAGTCATATCATTTCCCTCTTTTTTGAGAAAACACGCACTCTAATTTTGGCCTCTCATCTTTGGTCATTAACACTATCAAATTACGTGAATAAAATCACGAGATTCTATTTATAACATGTCTATGCCCTGTAGTGCTTGAATCTAGTAACTTGTTTGCGTACATATATTTTTGTTTTTAGGGGGAACAACCTCATTGTGGTTTTCCAGAGAAGAACTTCTCAATGAATGTGGAGAAACTGGCTCGGAAGGTTTGCCTTTCACATTGCTTTGTTTCTCATTTTATTCCTTTCACTTAACTTGTGAGAAACTTATTTGAACTCTTCTGGCAGAGCAGGGCTATCGGGTTCTTGTTGTAGAGCAGACTGAAACACCTGAACAATTGGAAGAACGTCGCAAAAAGGGTTCTAGGGATAAGGTCCAATTATATATTTTAGTTGCCTGAAAAGTGAAAAGCCCCGGTTCTTGTTTCTAAATGTCATTGTTTTTTTCCCCTTTAATGAGTTGAAGTTGTGAAGAAGTGATTTCAATGCATGTACCTTGTATTCCTTCTCCACGTAGTGTTTTTACAATTTTTACGATATACCTGGCTAGAAATTTGTCTTATTTATATGTCAGTGTTGGTAAAGGATTATTTTTATAATATTGACACAATTCTGAATTTTCTTATAGGTTGTAAAACGGGAAATATGTGCGGTTGTCACAAAAGGCACATTGACTGATGGGGAGTTATTGTCAGCAAACCCAGAAGCTTCTTATCTGATGGCTATAACCGAGTGCCACCGAAACAAGGAAAGTGAAGGTTTAGGACGTGTTTATGGTGTTTGTGCGGTTGATGTTGCTGCTAATAGAGTCATTCTTGGCCAGGTTTGCCTCTTAAAAGTCTTAGTCAATGGCTTGATTGGTTCATAGTGTGAATTTATTACTTGGGTTGGTGCATTAGATGCGGTCAGGGATAATGTATCTGATCATTTAGGCATACCAATTCTGTTATTTGCTTGTTCGGCCACTATTTAAATTAGGATTTACTTCTGTGCCACAGTTTGAGGATGATTCAGAGTGCGGTGCCTTGTGCGGCATTTTGTCTGAATTGAGGCCAGTGGAAATTGTAAAACCTGCTAAACTGCTTAGTGCTGATACAGAGAGGGTGTTGCAGAAGCATTCAGGAAATGCTCTAGTCAATGAACTAGTTCCTAATGTGGAATTCTGGGATGCTGAAAAAGCTATCACTGAGTTGAAGAAATTTTATGGGCATTCTGGTCTTTCTAGCGTTGAAGGTGATGGGATAGGATGCATGCCAGATGTTTTGTGGGAGTTGGTGAGAGCAGGTGGTAAAAGTAAAAGTGCACTTTCTGCACTGGGTGGTGCTCTCTATTATTTGAAGCAGGCTTTCCTTGATCAGTCATTGCTTAGATTTGCACAATTTGAGATGCTTTCATGTTCCAATTTTACCGGTCTTGCTTCAAAACCATACATGGTTCTTGATGCAGCAGCCCTGGAGAACCTTGAGATTTTTGAGAATAGCAGAAATGGTGACTCTTCAGGGTATTGTCATCTGATGATGAGCATTCTGTATTTTCTCGCATTTATAAGTAATAAACTTCTTGCGTATCTTTTACTGAAGTGATGAATTTCTTGCAGCACGCTTTATGCACAATTGAACCAATGTGTTACTGCATTTGGAAAGAGACTGCTGAAGACTTGGCTAGCAAGACCATTTTATCATATAGAGAATATCAAGGAACGTCAAGAAGCTGTGGCTGGTCTAAGGGTAGGTTTCATATTTAAGTAGTTTACTTCTGATTTCAAAATATGATTAAGCTATGAGAGATCATCTACAATGACTAAATAAGTAAATCAAACAGGATTCTGAAACTATCGGATTTTTTGTTTTAATGCTGACATTATTTTCTGATTTTTTATATGGTATGATATATTCATGTCATACCATTCTTTTGGATTTATTTTTTATTCTATTTGTGGTCTCTTATGCTTAAACTTTCAGACAGGAATTTTACTTATTTGATATAACTGCAGCACTTAAACTCATTGACACACATGGGTACTCTTGCAAACTCATGTATCTTTGAATGAGTTGCTATTAACTTGGGTCTAATTGTAATCCTTAGAATGATCGATTTGGCTCAGCGGTAAGTTTACTTGCTGTGGGGTTTAAAATCGTGGGTTCTAATAGGCAGTCTCCTTGCATAAAGCTGGGTAAGACTGCCTATTAGATTCCCTTCCCCAGCATCCTCACCAAATGGGAATTAGAAATGGGTTGACCCTTTTTAATTGTAATCCTTACCAGTCCATCCCAAGTAATTGATGTGAATCCTGGGGTTAACGGTTTGTTTGACCTTTTCCAGTTAGTTGGTTTAAATTTTAGCGACTGACTTGAAAATTTTAGGTTTTTCTCCAAATTTAGTCCTCTTAATCCCTGATTTGAATTAGAAAAGGGGGCTGTTGTCTTATAGCTAAAACAATGAGATCTAGTAGCTGGCAGTTATTGACTAAAGATTTGGTGGGGGCAAAGTTGATCAAGGTTACTTATTGTTTTGATGTGTGATTTGCTGTCTAGGGAGTTAATCTACCTTACTCACTAGAATTCCGGAAAGAATTATCAAAGCTACCTGATATGGAGCGGTTGCTGGCACGCATATTTGCTAGCAGGTAAAAGCCACATGTACCAGAAATCGGTCATCAAGTAATGTAATTCATTGCATAAAAACTAATGGTTCTCTTGATAATTCCTGATCCTCTACTTTCGTGAATGCAGTGGAGCTAGTGGCAGGAATGCTAATAAGGTGACTCTGTACGAGGATGCTGCAAAGCAACGACTGCAAGAGTTTGTTGCAGCATTGTGTGGATGTGAACTAATGGCACACGCATGCTCATCATTATGTGTCATTTTGAACAATAATGAATCTAAACAGCTTCATCATTTGTTAACTCCTGGTATGATAAACCTCAATGCACATATTACTTCAACTACTGTGGATTGACGGTTTGATTTATTTATTGTTGTCATGTGAAGGAGAAGGCCTTCCCGATGTTCATTTACTTTTAGAGAACTTTAAGGATGCCTTTGATTGGGTTGAAGCCAATAACTCTGGACATATAATACCACATGAGGGAGCTGATTCTGAGTATGACGCAGCCTGTAAAATGGTTGACGAGATTGAATCCAGTTTATCACAGCATCTCAAGGACCAAAGGAAATTATTTCGAAACAATTCAGTAAGATCTTTAATGACATCATCAGTCTTCAATCGTTTCTTGGTGTGTTTAATCAATGTCTGAATGCTGTCATATGGCTGTTTCAGATTACTTATGTATCTGTTGGTAAGGATGCATACCTGTTAGAAGTTCCAGAAAGTTTGTGCGGAAATATTCCACGGGATTATGAGATGAGGTCATCCAGAAAGGTGATAAATCAAACATTTGATGGTTGACTAGTTGAATGCTAGTTTCATAGTCTTATTTCAACGATTGGGTCTACAGTTATGTTTTGTTGTCTGATCTTTGTTTTGCATGGAGGCCTCCTAATTCTTGAGCACTTGCTCAAGTGTGGCTTATGAATTAAGTATGCCATTCTGCATATATTTCTTTTTCAGATTAACTAATTGGTCTTTAATTCTTACATCTTGTACATGCAGGGCTTTTTCAGGTATTGGACTCCAGATATTAAAAAGTTGGTGGGAGAACTTTCCCAAGCAGAGCAGGAAAAGGAGTCCTTGTTGAAAAGTATTTTGCAGAGATTAGTTTGTCGCTTTTGTGAACATCATATAAAGTGGAAGCAGTTAGTGTCTGCTACTGCTGGTACATTGTTATACTTTACTGTCTATGTTCGTAATGACAGTGCATAATAGCAGGTGCCTTGAATTCTCAGCGAGCATATTGTACTATAATTAGAAGTTTAGATATAATATAATAACATCTAGAAATTCAATCATTGACTTACCAACTTCTAATGAAGAATATGCAATAAACATAAATTAGCATCTTTTGCCCAGTTAAAAGGTGACAATGAGATTACATGCGAGAAAAATAGGTAAAATAGAGTGTGGTGCACTGTGCATGTCTAGAACACATGATCCCTTATCAGTCCTTGTATAATGGATGCATTCACTTGATTTTATATATGTTATGGTGTTATTTCTTTTTTCCCCTGACAAATGGAATATTCAAAAGCTTTTTACATGTCTTAAAATGGACGTCCCATGTTGCAGAGCTGGATGTCTTGATCAGTTTCGCTATTGCCAGTGACTACTATGAAGGGCCAACATGCCAACCAAAATTCCTAGGCTCGCTATGCACAAATGAAACTCCTTGCCTCTCTGCTAAAAGTTTAGGACATCCAATCCTTCAGAGTGATTATTTGGGCAAGGGTGCCTTTGTGCCAAATGATATAACAATTGGTGGTCCACAACAGGCAAGCATCATACTTCTCACTGGCCCTAACATGGGTGGAAAGTCAACACTTCTTCGCCAAGTTTGCTTGTCAGTGATTCTGGCTCAGGTTAAGTTTTCAGTCATGTTGCATAATTCTGTTTTTCTTTCATTTATTGTTGGTTTGTTCCCTAGCCTGGAGTGGCAGAATTGTTTTATTTAAGAGTAACAATTAAAAACTCGACTATTTTGGGAATGACTGAAGTGGGACTGCAATCTAATTTATCAAAGCAACTAGAATTTATGATTGAGAGCCTGCTCAACATAGATTATAGATGATAGAAATCTACTATTTTTTTTATGGCGTGGGAGTAGGCCAAGCCAACCTCGTGGTTAAATAAGGCTTCTTATTGTTTTTGTAGAGTAGGAGAGTAGGCCTATTGGGTTTTATTAAATATGCTTCTCTTTTAACTCTGAAGTACTTTGTTCCTTTCGCAGGTAGGAGCTGATGTCCCAGCTGAGAGTTTTGATCTATCACCTGTAGACCAAATTTTTGTTCGAATGGGTGCTAAGGATAATATCATGGCAGGCCAAAGCACATTTTTAACTGAGCTTTCTGAAACTGCAACCGTGCTGGTGAGATGATGCTCTTGAATCTTATTAGGATTGGGTCGGTTATCAAAAGTAATGATAGGATATTCCCACTTTTAATTTGTAGTTTGTTTTTAGTATGCTCAATAAGTTACTTGATGGCTCCAGATAGCCCTAGAAACTGTTGGATTGAATGGTAGTGACAGAAATATCTCCAAATCATGACAACAAATTAGCCAATGACATCTAATAGTGAAGCGAGAAAATATTTACTTGTCTTTATTAATCAAATGTATTCGGAATGTTCTTTCTTTGATTGGATTGGTTACTTTATGTGCAGTTTTCTTTGTTTAAAATCTTTTCAAACTCTATTTTGAATGTTCATTATTCATGATTTATAAACTATTAAGCGCTCTTTTTTCTTCTACATATCTATTTGGTGTTCTTAGTCATCAGCCACTCGCAATTCATTGGTGGCTCTCGATGAGCTTGGACGTGGGACCTCAACTTCTGATGGACAAGCCATTGCGTAAGTGTCTAATAGGATTAGGTGCACTCATTGTCCCCAATGGTTTCAGTTTCCGTGAATATTATTCTACTTTATGATTTCCATCTTAGTTTGTGCTTTGTGTGTTTTTTTTTTTAATATCCACAAGGGAATCGGTACTTGAATATCTTGTGCAAAAGGTGCAGTGTCGTGGAATGTTTTCTACTCATTATCACCAATTATCGGTCGATTATCACAAGGACCCCAAGGTACGCTTAGGTTTCATCATATAGAATTAATTAGAAGTCATTGCCCCCACCGTCATATTCTAAAGCAAGTTAATGTAGTTCAATGCTTAAACATAGCCATCTACTCTTATATTTTTCTAATAGAAGTTGCTGTTTGGTGGGGTAATGTAAATAAATAGCCTCACTTTCTTTCTTTTTTTTTTGCTACTGTTTTTGCCTTTCTGGTATTTTAGCTCATATATGTTATTTGTGCTTTTGTTGTAAAGGTTTCTCTCTGCCATATGGCATGTCAAGTTGGTGACGGAGATGGAGGTGTGGATGAAGTCACATTTCTTTACAGATTGACACCTGGTGCATGCCCTAAGAGCTATGGTGTTAATGTTGCTCGGTTAGCAGGTATGGTCTTATTTTTTTTTTAGATTCACAGTTGGCAGTTGAGATTTTTACTTACTAGTTCGCATGTGTTGGTATGTGACCCATATTTTTGAAGATTTTTTGTTGATATGGATCCATTTAGATAGAACTGATGGATTTAAGAATTTACATTCTTCATTGTGTTCCCATTCTAGTACTATTCATGTATACATAGGTTTGAGTATTTCTGTCACAACTGGAAACTGAGTCTTCGATAACAGTATTGGAAATGAAACAGACTGAAGAAAAATCATCATCGTTAGTTATTTGTTAATGAAATTTCAGGTAGAAATAGGAAGTCGTGCGATTGAGATTTTAGACTGTTTTGACAGTGTTTGAGCTATGCAAATTGAGAATAATTCAAAAAGAGACTTCGATGAAATAATCTCATTTCAAGTCACTCTTCTTTATTCATAACTAAGTCAATTTCCACGCCATTTCATTCTTTTCAATTAATCAGGATCTATTTGCAGGTGTAGGCAGATAACACTGCAATATTAAATATAGTTCATATAGATTTATTCCAATATTAATTATTTCTTATTTTTAAAAAACGAAATTAACTTTATTTCAGGACTTCCAAGTTCTGTTCTTCAAAGGGCTGCCGCTAAGTCTAGAGAATTTGAGGCTGCATATGGTAAGCGCAGAAAGATGTTTCTGAAAAACAACGGTTCTAATCAAAGCTGGGCTGATGAGATGGCAGACATCCAAAAATTGGTCAATTCCACGTTGAACTTGAGTTTCCAGCGTAACAATTTTGATAAATCCCTCAGCGAACTTCATAGTAAAGCAAGAGCCCTACTGCAATGTTAAATCATTTGCAGACATTTTTCAATCCCCACCAATATCAAATAGCTAGCCATTGCTAGTTTTCATTTTTCAATAGCCAGCCTTTGTTTATGGCCATAGTTATGTTTATTTTAATCGCAACACTATGGTCTTAAGTCGCGCTTCTTCTATGTTGTCTAATATCTGTTCTATTCGAAATAGGCCCGTTTCCTGTAAATAATTGTAGTCTTGATCCGAGCTCAGAAAGTAATGTAGAGCTTTTTGTAGGCGTTTGGCTGGCTATCTTTTTTCCTTGAACCAGAAGTTAATATTTTTGGTGAATCCGGTTGTTGATTGTACCGGCAACTATCTGTAAAGGTTCATTTTTTGGTAGGCGGGTGGTGGACTGGTGGGTGGTATAGAGAATGGAATGCATTTGAATTTAATTTACGAATTGCATTGCTCTTTACAATAAAATTAATGTCCCATAGGTTTCAGTTAAAAAAAAAATGTCCCATAGGTGCTGGAACTCATCAAGAGCATCAGCATGATGCCATGAAACAAGATGAAAGCAAAGTAGGATTGCCTAGGCGTGTCTAAAAATCACATCACGCAGTGTCCCGTGTTCATTGTCGTATCCATCAGATGTTGTCACGCCGTCTTCAGAATCCTGAATGTGTACAATAACCATCGCGCTATGAGGTGTGAACTTGCTATTGAATGTCAACTAGACAATCTAATAGTAAGTGTTGTGATAACGACATAAAAACTAAATAACCTGATATTTGCGCTGAACTATGTTATGAATGGCACCAATCATTCTAATAATTATGAACATGGGCAGCACAATACCGCCGGCTCTTAGCATTAGAACCTGCAGAAATAAGCACAAAACTTAAATATCAAATGGTGTTCGAAAAGCATGTTCTTCCACAAGAATAGGAACCGTTTTGGAAATCAAATACTTACAGTTAAAAGTGTAAATGGGTAGTCTTCCTTTCCACTTGTGAGCACGGCGAGAAGATGTCTCACAAGCATAAATAATGTAAACTGCCAATTAGAGAAAAAGAAACGTGAAAATTTGAGAATTGACCCCGGAGGAGCTATTACAAAGTTGCACAAGTAAGCAACTCTATCAACTACCTCTATTTCTTTCAATTTGAGAATTCTTATCATTGTACAATAATGACAACGTAACTCAATGAATCTGATTAATAAAGAATGAAATATACTTACTGCCAAGGCTAGGAATCGACAGTAAGATGCACTTCTATCTGCAGCAGACGTGCATTCAGAGTAATCATTTTCTATTGTCACTCTTTCAACTATTGCCTCTAATCTTGCATTCAGCGCTTCTTCCTCCATCCTTGAGATTTGCAGGCTATCTCTGCAGTAATGCAGTCTTTAGTCAATGGTTCGCACTTCACACAATGATGCCATCCACTTTTCCGTGAATTATTAATCAATTAAGTAAAAAAAACTGTGAAATGGGTCCCAATTCGAGGACTGTAAAAATGATTGCATTGAATTATTAGTTGTAAAGCACATTGAGACAATTTTGAGCGGAACTATATGCGGGAATTGAGAGGAGATGTAATAAAGCAAATAAAAACAAATAGTAAAAAAATATATAGATATTAGGAAATGTACCGAATGGTCATTGCTTCATCATTCATCTGCAACTTCTTTGGAGGAGGAGCCGTGTAACCAGGTTCATATTGCTGCAAGTACGGATGCAAACATGTATAAGTCATTTTGCTTATTCAAATGAACGAATTCAATCACATTTCTCAACAAACGTTCTGAAATTTCATAAGTCAACTTGTCCGTTAAGAGAAAATAATGACTAAACGTTAGTTCAATACAGGGTGAGTGATAGACTTTAATATTAAGCATTGGAAGCAAAAAGCCGAGAAAAAAGGAAAAAAGAAGGAAAACAGCGAATGAAGAGGAAGAAAGGAAATTATCATAGGTTTGAAAAGTCATTATCATAATGGACAGCTGAACCAAATTTGTATAACGACACCAAAATTTTGTTGATTTCCACAACCAACTTCTTTCCCTTTTCTCGACAAGAAGATAATTCTTGTATTTGTTTAATAAGAGATAATAAAAAATTAAAATTTATTGAAGCAGAAGAAGAGAAAAGAATGGTAGATAACAAACTAGAGAAGTGATCAACATTCAACAACCATACCTGGAGACATATTTCACAGATAGTGTTTCCTTTCTCATTGCACCATCTCTGTATGCAATCTCTGTGAGCAAACTGAGCAACAAGACAGAGTTATTAATTCTCAGAGAAAGAGAAAAAGACCCAAATATATATGGCTAGTATGTATATACTCATGTTATTACCTTAACGGTCCCAGAACAAGCACATGGAGCTTCAAAGCTTTTTGAGCTCTCAAATTCCTCTTCATGACATATTCTGCAACGAGAAATCCCAGAAACTGATTTCAAATCATTGATAAACACAATAACCTCTCCCATTTTTCGAAATCTCGTGCACTATGCTTCTGTTGTTGTTCTTCGTTGGTTTTCAAAAATCTTTGTTTTGTGACACTAATGAAATTTGCCTCTGCCCCTGCTGTGGAGGATGGACTCTATTTATAGGATTAACATAGACTTCCAAAATCGCCCCTCTCTTTTTCCAGTGTACTGTTATCTCACTTTTTCTTATTTTAAGTTTTGATCAATACTCCTACTCTTGAATATATATGAGATTAAAAAAAAATACTAAATTTAGGTAAATCAATTTATAATTAACTTGTTTTGCTTTTTTATAGGATTTTCTAAAAAAAAGTCAACTAGGTCTTATATTTAGGACCGAAGGGAATATATATAAGAATCAATTGACTTTTTCTTTTTAGAGATTAAAGAAGCAAAATAATTTAGTTAATTATGACATATTTATATATATTTATATTACCCATTAATTTAAGAAAAAACAGTTTATAAGACTTTAAACCGCAATAGGAAATCATACAATATTTTTTTGCCCAAAGATAGGAAAGTGACGAGGATGGGTATAAAACATGCATGGAATATTATTAATTATTTTAATTTGGTTATCTCTTTTTTGGAATTGAAATTAATTTGGTTATCTCTAAGCTGAGGATTCTTTCTCTTTTTGATACTTTATAGGAAAGTGAAAAATAAAAAATTTGGAGTTCTCTTTTTTCTTTTCGCTCGTTTTGTTGGGAAGAGCTTAAATTAAATTGAATGAGAAATACTTGCATGCTTTGAGAACCACTTTATTTTATCACTATTTAATAAAAATGTAATGTATATCTTTATGGGATTCAGATATGCATTCTTATCATTATAAGGGTTGTAAGTTGTAACCCGAGCTCAACCAATACTCATTGGTATGAAGTATATATTGATTTTAATAGTAGTAATAACTGCTGTCCTTTTATTACATTTTTACTGGATATAATACAAGTTATACCTAGTACCTAGGTATCTCTCAATCAAATGAGTTCTCTGGATGTACATGAGCGTACCGTCCCCAGTCCAAAATTGTTTTTCAGATTTAGATGTAGGACCATCAACTCTTCACCAACGGTCACACATAAACGTTCAAATAGGCCTCAATTTAAAATCATGGGCAAACTAAACTGAATCCAATGCCACGCGGATCCAGTGGGCCCTCTCACAATCTATGGTGGTATCCAGTCGCCTGTTAGTAAATCTTTTTTTTTTTTCGGCCGAAGCCTGTTAGTAAATCAACAGTTCGAATGTCTTTGATTTCACATTAATATTATTGCGGTAAGGATCATATTTTCCCCTCAAGTAAGCATAGAGGATATTACCTTCCCCTGAAGTATTTTTTTTGTCTATATTTATGCCTAAAGTATGCATGATGATCATATTTACTCATTACAACTAAAATATTAATGGTCAAATATGATCTTTTGAACATATTTGAAGGGCAAATATGACTTTCTTATAAATTTTCGTGACAAACAGGGGTAAATATGACATCTAATTCAATTATGACTACAACTTTTATAAGAATCTAATTTTTTATTGGGTGCATAAAATTTAGAGAATAATCTTGAAAGAATGATAATTTAGGGAATGCAAATTTAGGGGTGAAACGGTCTTATCATAATGATATCCTTTTATTTGATTTCTAAAATATAATTATAAAGTGTCACACTTGTATCTTGAAAGAATGCTTTCATTTATATTTGTAAATTTGTTGACAGGTGAAAACTTTTAATTTGATAATTCAACTCATTATGACAAACTCTGGAAGAGATCATCCTCTATCAAATATGATCATTGAAACCAGGTCCCTAATCTTCTACCACTGGGATCTGATGATATCCTACTCACCATGGGAGAGACTACAATGTGCAGACTTCCTTGCTCATTTAACTGATGATTTGAGCACGGAGATCACAAATTCACAATTCTTGACTTGTCACCATCCCCTTTTTTGAACTTAATGTTGGTTGACTTCAGCCAAGATTAAGTCACGCGTTAGGATATAATTCTGTATCTTGATGTACCCCAAGTGTAACACTTGTCCTTTCTATTCTAAAAGAAAATAATTTGATTCTCAATTAAACACCACAATAGGTATTAATAGAAATAATACTCCCATTGGCCCTAAACATAAGATCAAGCTGATTTTTTCATATATGATTGAAGATTCTAGATAAACCGCTTGAAAAAATTTATATTTACCACTTTTCTTAAAAATTGATTGATTATACTTATAAATTTAAATATAATCTAATTATATATAATGTAGGGTAAATTAAGATGTTTGTTTGGTTTATTTGGTTCTCTAAATCTACAAAAAAGTCAAATTAATCTTATATTGAGGATTAGATTGATTACTATCTTATAGAAGATTAAGTTAAGATTGGAATAGAGGTTGGTTTGAGATGGTTTTATGTGGGTTAAATTTGTATTTCACCCCAATTATAAAAGACATGTAAAAATTGGAGAATTTAATTCATTTCTTATTTATACATATTGCGCTTGTGTTGGCACTAAAATAGAATTCTGACAAAAACATCAGTACAGTAATAAGAATAGTGTCCTATTTTTAATAAAAGGGCGAAGGCCCAAAAATAATACATAACTATTGGTCAAGGAACAAAAATAGTACATAACTATTTTGAGGTACACAAATGATACCCAACTTTTACATGTTATCGAAAATGATATTTTCACTAATATGACAATAAGATTAGTCACGAAAAGTCTAAAATGTCCTTATTCCTGACTTTCTCCTTTATTCTCTCTTCTCCGTATATACACTCAACGAGTCAGCGGCAGCACACACCCCCAACCCAGAACACTGACGCCTCCATCGCATCTAACTTCCTCCATCACTTCCCCCATTACATTACATTGCATCTGCACGGTAAAAGAGAAGGAATTCTCTAATTCTCTTTTATTACTGCATGACACCCACCATTACATTGCATATGACTTCCTCCATCGCCTCCCCCACACCTATCGCCTTCATTCTGACTCTGTCTTCTCATAAAAAATAAATCCTATCTATAACCACATCCAATTATGTATTTCTTTTACCTATTTAGCCCACTTTTTTTTTAGAGTTCTAAATAACTAAATATTGTTGAATGAATGAGAATGTCTATCTTAAGTCCAACCATAGATTTTTTCCATATCTTTCTCTGGATCTCGAGTGTTCTGACTGATAGATGAATTTTTTTCTTATGGTGTTTTTTTTTCGTTGTTTTGTGTGTCAGGATATACATAACAGAAATTTAGTGAAAGGATTGAAGAAATAGACTTTGATTTGCCTAGGAATTCTACAAATGTTTTTGTTCATGATAGGATTGATGATGAATTGGTATGGTTGATTTAGGACGTGTGCGAAGATTACACAAAATATGTGTATGGTTGATGTGGTAATTGGGGAAAAAGAAAGAATGAAGATCTGGAAAAACTTTATTTTCAATGATGAATTGGTATGATTGATTTGCGATGGAGGCGTTGGTGTTCTGAGTTTGGGGGTGTGCTAGGTGTACAAAGAAGGAAGACGGAATGAGAGAATGAAGAAGGAGAAATAGAATTTATTTAATTCATAGGAGGGGTATTTTAGACTTTTCATGACTAATCTTATTGTCATATTAGTGGAAATATCATTTTTGATTACATGTAAAAGTTGGGTATCATTTTTGTACCTCAAAATAGTTATGTACTATTTTTGTTCCTTGGCCAATAGTTATGTATCATTTTTGGGCCTTCCCCCTTAATAAAAAAAGCTTTCAAATAATTGACAAACATTGAAATGTGATTGAGAAGTAAGAGTCAGTGATTAGCATATTAATGGAGAGTGAAAAAACTGGGGGGAATTAGGTATGGGTTTGACATTGGATGGGGAAGTTGTTCCGTTAGAAGAAGATAGGGGTGTCGCTGTTGAGTTTGGTGTAAGCCATGGATTATATTTCATAATGTGGAATTAGGCCATATATCCATTAACATCCATTGTTAGCACAGATTTTCTACTTTTGATTAGGACAATAAGTATAAGCCTCAACCTGTTGTTGATGTCTTAGCTTCCAAGTTCATGTCTCTGCTTCTAACACAGTCACATTATGCATCCATATCGTCAACCTTTTTCAATATGGTGGCCCATAAAATCTCTTATATATCACTACTTCTTTATTCTTAATTAGACTCTCCCCCTAACTGTCACATGCCAAACTCTTTTTCACATTACTGTCTCCCCACTTTACTTAACATCTGTGATCGGCCTCTTCTGTCATGTTTATGTTAGAGGTATCATGTTTTATGTTTAGGTGCCCTCTTGTATTATTACCCGTGGCCATGCAGCTATCAATGTAACTCAAATCTCATACCATTGTCCATATACTCGTTTCCTATCCTAATTAATTATGAGATATAGTTAACCTTTTCCGGGAAATTAATAATGTAAAATAAATCTATTTAAAAAGTTTATATTTAACTTTTTTCTCATGAGTACTAATTTATTTTATTTATAAATTAACATAAAATCTAATTACCCATACTTTATGTTAAACTATTTTGTTTTCTTAATCTTCACAAAAAAAAAACCAGTTTAGTTTTATAATTATGACTGTGGGAGCATCTGTTATTTCTTTGTCTGTTCGATTAACTATAGCTGTTTGGTGTCACTGGCTAGTAATTATATTGCTTTCTGATGTATACACGCCATATTGGTGAAAATGTTTGCTCAATAATCTACCATCACCAGCAACATCAATTATGAACCTTAACCAAAAGTATATATTACGTGCCTATCATTTTACTAATATTTAATTCTCTCTTAATATGTATCCGCACATAAGAGGCAGATTGATAGTAAGAAGACAAGTTTTGGGCAGGTTCCCCATATGGATGTGTTAAAATACATGAACTAACTAACAGATTACATAACAGAGTACGCACGCTCAAACTGCAATAGATGGGCGCTAGATGTTAACTTAATCTTTCCACTCTATACAATCAATTAACAACTAAGATTTCCAGAGCTTAATGCAGGTTGAGTGAATGACAAAGATGGGTTTTGACTTTTGAGTAATATTCTTTGCTTTGTCGGTGGGCCTTTTTTCTTTCTACTCATTTGGGCTTTAGTGGTGACACCAATAATGTTGAATACTTGAATATTATCCTGGATAAGATTCAAGTATTCAACGTTATTAGGGCTCTCTCTGATTGGCAAACCGGTTTACCCCAGAACTTGTCATCGGATGGGGAAGTCATATTCTCTCTGACTGGATAGTCACTGTTGCAAAGGCCCAATTTATATAACCACCCATGGACTCTGCTCTAAAGAGCCCAAAATAAGACCCAATATTAAGGTTACACTTTATTTTGAATAATTTGGCTGTCCATAATTGTTGCAAAGATGTTGTGAGTTGTGACCCAGTCATCTAGAGACTGGAGGACTGGGCTTTCGGTGTCTTACTTGGTCCATCTTCCAAACAAGAGCTTGCGACTTGAAAAGTGTTTCTAAACAATAGCTTAGGCCTATTTGGATAAATGGGCTAGACTTGAAAAAAGTTTAGGCCTAGTCTTTTGGACTATTAAGTTTAGGCTTCAGTTAAAAAAAAGACTAAGTTTAGGCCTAGATAGACCTGAAATAAGCTAAACCTATTTGATTAGAAGCTCATAATGATTTATAGTTTAAATAAGATTATTGTTTAGAAGTTATGAAAAAAATTATTGTTTAGAACCGTTCGATGGATTCATATCAAAGTATGGCAATTGTTGACCTGAATTGGACTACTAGACAATCCTTATTTTCTTGTCTTAAAAAATTAATTTCCTAAAAATAGTTACTTGAAAAACAATCTTCTTTGAGCCAAAAAATTTATACAATCTACAATAAATGCTGATTACTTTCCTAATGCAAATGAAAAATTTATCTCAACCAATTCAAAATCTCCGCCCATAAATGCTGATTGATTTTCTTAATTGATATCAAAAATTGAAATAGTTAATCTTATTAATTTCCTAATCAATGGTTCACAATCTACAATAACTAATAACTGAATTCTCTCCAGTTAATGGATTGGTGCCTTTATTTCCTAACTAGATTAGAGTTGCCACTTCTAATGGCTCATCAAGGGACGGAATTGGAAACAAAATCCAACAACAATCAATCTTATTGATGTTCAATTGCCGCCGGCCACTTTCTTTCCTTTATCAAAGTAACCAATGGATAATATTGACCACCACAGAACTGAACTTTCATGCCACGTCATCACATTAAAAACTCTGTTTCCTTTCCTGCTCTCACATAATGCTTATAAATACAGATAATAGGTCGATGTCTTATCTCCTACTTCAAACTTGCATCATTCGAACCCTCATCACATGCACGTAATATAACTACACATACATTAGACAAAGCTTTTTCTCCCACTCACAATAGCTACACGCTCAAGCTAAGCTCTTAGTTTAAGCCATGGGATTTAGCAGAATAGTCCTCTTTTGGCTTCTTGCTGTTTTTACCTTTTCCTTTTGCATCACGATTAGTTATCAAGAGCAGCACACGCCACCTTCTTCCGCCACCATCTCTTCCATTGATCCTCACACTCCGAAAGACTTCGAGCAATATGTAACCTTAAGGAGGATTATGAAGCTAAGTGGCGTTGAAGACTTGATGGCTTTAATGACAAGACTTGGGAAAGGACTTCAAAGCCTAATGAAGCACAATAATGAACCATGTGACCACACCATATGGAATTCTCATCTTATTTCGGATTACAATGTGAGCCTTGTTTTGACGGTTAGTTCAAAAGGCTGCGGAAATTTTAGCACCATGCAAAAAGCAGTGGACAATGTTCCTGACTCAAAATCTGATAAAACTCTCATCATCGTTGATTCCGGCATATACAGGTTGATTGTTTTTTATCTTTCATCAGCAGTTTTGATAACTGATATTTTCACTTTGTCAGTTTAGTTGACTACTTTTCAAATAACTATTTCATGGTTTTGGTAAATACAGAGAGAAGGTAACGGTGGACGCGAACAAAATCAATCTAATATTGCAAGGTCAAGGATATCTGAACACAATCATAGAATGGAACGACACACACAATTCTACGAAAGGAACTGCTAATAGTTACACATTTGGAGTCTCTGCTTCTAATTTTCTTGCCTACAACATCAGTTTTAAAGTATAAGATTATTTTGAAATATTTTTTTAGTTTAATTTTATTTAATAGCTTCCTTTTTAAGTATAGTGTTGTAAATTACTGTGACTGATATATATTTCTAAATTTTGATGATTTGAACATGAAGAATACAGCTCCAGCGGCACTACCAAGTGTTGAAGGAGGACAAGCAGTAGCGCTAAGAGTGACAGGCGACCAATCTGCGTTCTATGGATGTGGAATGTATGGTGCTCAAGACACCCTACTAGATGAACGTGGAAGACACTTTTTCAAAGAATGTTTCATCCAAGGATCAATTGACTTCATATTTGGGAATGCAAGATCTCTTTATGAGGTAAATTGATCATCATAATCGTGATGCATATATAATCACATTTATTAGTTGTGAAATTATTAAGTTGCTTAACTATGCTTTTATTTGTGTCATTAGGATTGTATTTTAAACTCTATATCAATAGACAAGGGAACGGAGCCTACTGGAGCTGTCACGGCTCAATATAGACAATCGAAGAAAGAAGAAACTGGATTTTCGTTCGTGAATTGTACGATCAATGGGAGTGGGAAAGTGTATCTTGGGAGAGCATGGGGGCCCTATGCTACTGTGGTCTTTTCAAAAACATACATGTCAAATGTTGTTGCTCCAGTAGGATGGAACAATATGACTCATTCTGAGAGAGAAAGGTATATGATATTTATATATTTTTCTTTTGTTTTTCAATGTTGTAATTTAACATCAATTGATGTATTTGTGTTGCATGTGTTTTTTTTCATCAGAACTGTCTTTTTTGGAGAATATGATTGTTTTGGAGATGGAGCTAATTCTTCTTCTAGAGCTACATTTGGCAAACAACTTGAAGACCATGAAGCAGCTCATTTCATAAACATTTCATACATTGATGGCAGCGACTGGCTTCTTCATCATGGATAATAGTCGTCCTTCTAGTGGCCAAAAAAATATTAGCTAGGAGTTATCTCTTTTAGTTAATGATATATTTTTAATTTTTATTAAGCCACATTATCTAGTTGTAATGAATAAAAACTAGTTGTTGTAATATATATTGATTCTCTTATATATTATATATTTTTCTTGTTTTTAATGTTGTTCTGTTATATGCTAAGATACCTTTCTTTTAATATATGCTAAGATACCTCTCTTTTGATAATAAACTGGATATATTCAAAGATCAACTGCAGATTTACATTAAGAGTGCTCCAAAGATACATGTTTATGTATATGCTGATAGGAATATATTTCAAGAAAAAAACGAATGAGGAATAAAATTTGATTGGTCAAATCAATTAGGAAATGACTCAATCACTCAATCTAAAGATATCTAGTCAAGATAGGAAAATTTAATGAATAAATGTGTAATTGCTTAACAAAACTTTCATAACAAAATATATAATTTATTTAAATCTCATCATTTTGTAGTTAATCCTTATTGATGTAGGAAAGATGTGATAGGTTAGGAAAGAAAGAAGGAAAGATGTGATAGAATTTGTCATCGGATGGGGAAGCCTAACTCTCTCTGACTGGATAGTCACTGTTGCAAAGGCCCGATTTATATAACCACCACTGGATTCTGTTCAAGAGAGCCCAGAATAAAATCCAATATTAGGACTGAACTTCGTTTTGAACAATTTTGGATTTTCGGCTGCCCATAATTGTTGCAAAGACGTGGTGACCCAGTCTTCCAGAGACTGGAAGACTGGGCTTTCGGTGTCATACTTGGTCCATCTTTCAATTAAGAGCTTGCGACTTGCTAGTTTACTGACGTAAAAGAGTTTCTTTATAAGCACCCTTTTGTTAGTAAATTACTTAATTCTTGTTTACAATCTTTGACTTTTACTTAATTCTTGTTTACAATCTTTAAATTTTACGCGGTCAATCAATCAATTAATCAATATAAGACCTGATTATATATGTGAGCTTATTCATATAGGGACCTCTTCCTATTTTCCCCTAATTTAACCCTATTAATTTTCTCAATCGAGAATAAGCAAGTGGGGGATTTCGAGGATAAAAATAGATAATTATAACACTTTGGTTATATCATGTGATTTTAATTTAGTTAACTAAATGATATAGTTCATCTATCAAAATAAATAGATAAATCTTATACTTTAAGCATACTGTGGATAAGAGAACATACACAAATCAAAAGCAAGCTAGTATTAAGTAATGTAAGCAGTGTATTTAAGAAAGCATTAGATTAAAAACAATGTAACTGGAGAAAGAGGAGATACATAGACATGAATGTGCGGGAAGGGCCAATTCAACTCCATTCATGATAAACTAATCCATTTAGGTGATGTAGTTTCAGTTGAACGGTTCCTCAGATTCACTTCACAATTAGGTGAATGAACTCATCCAGAACAATCTAAATTCCCTCTTCCGTACACAAAATAATTAAAAACAAAAGGCATGTGCATTTAAAGAAGGGAGATATATATGGATCCGCAGAAGTCAAAGCAAGGAGTTGTGGTGAAAGTGAAAAGTGAAAGAACAAAACAAAAAATGAAAGGGGGCAAGGCAACGACCAAGCCAAATCAAAGGTTAAAAATGTTACCAGGTCCACCATAATATGTGTCACAAGATGGAGCGGTTTAACAAACATCAATTCATATAACGTACTAAATCTCATCACAAACAACCCACTTGCCTCTATGTTGTGTATATATAAAACTTCCTTCACTTTCTCCTCTCCCTAGTCGTACATCTCACATGCAAATACAAGCAAAATTAAAGCCTCCCATAAGCCTAAGAAGTAAGAACCAAATGGGAAACCACATGTCTAATGGTGGAAAGGGCATAGGGAAAATTGTTCACTGGGATGGTTCTATTCAACAATTTGATAAACCAATGACAGTGGCTGAGCTTATGCTGGATCACCCTCAACACCGTGTGGTCGAGTTTTATTCTGCTGTCAACCAAAGAAAGCCAAATCCATTACCTGCAGACAAAAATCTAGAAACCAACAACGTTTATTTGATGCTTCCCATGAAGCGAGGGAAGCCACTTGGATTGAACGACCAAGATACACGTCGTTTTATTCTGATTCTCAACTCATCTAGTTTGCGTTCTTCTACCACCAGATTTCTTCCTTGGCTTCCTCGCACGTGCCACCATCCCAATGCAGTAGAAGTGAGTCACCCTTCACAAGAGAAGCCACACGTGTCGGAAAAAGAGGACGTCAATGATGAGATGTTCCCTGAGATTCTTCAGCCTGAGAGACCTGAATATTTGAGTCGGCAGATTTCTGGAAAAGGGTGGAAGCCCAGCTTGGATACTATCACAGAGAAGAAAATTGAGTCCAAAATCTCTCACTGGCTTTTCTTCAAGGCTTTTTAGCGTTGTCAATCCACCCTGCTGGGCGTTATATATTATGCATGTAATTATTTGTGGTTAAGTTAGAGAATCGTATGTATGTACGTATCTGATAGATCATGATATATCTTAGCCTTAGGTTAATGTCTTTCTTCTTCTGCTTCATTACATGAGGTATACATGTTAAAGCCAGATACTGTTATTTGTATGGAAGCCTTCTGTTTTGTTGCGTTTTGGTCGTCTGAAACTAAGGAATTGAGTAATTGATTCTTAAGGAATCTTGTTTTCTTGTGTGTCAAAATGTATTAATAGATTGTGTGACTTTATTTTAGAGTTGGTACAGTAATTATCCAGCTGCAGTATTTTATTACACACATTTTTTTTTGTTACCCAAAGGTATCTCCACCCGCGTGTCAAGTGAGACTAATCCCTCGCTGTTCTGAAGTCCCATATAGGGGTAGACAGCTGGCCTGTGAATTTGCTCCATTCGCAAGAGATAGGGATCGAACCCCCAACCACTTGCTCAAGGGACGAGAGTACTTACCACTCACGTCAACCCGCCAGGTTTTTTATTACACACATTTACATAGAGGTTTTTTACAACAAAAAAAATTGTTAACTGACACACAACAAGCATTTAGCCATTGACTTAATTTAATATTAATAGTCCTGGTTAGCATGCGCTTATTAACAATAAGCTCACTTTCGTTGACTTGGTTCATGTTGACGGCCCTTCCTTGATTAAACTTCTAGCTAGACCCACGCACCAAAATTAGCAACTCTGTTTCAATATATGAGGTCAAATACAAAAGAAAGAACATGCTAGGATTTCACACTCTCAGTATTGATTTTTTTATGGCAAACGCGCGTCGTAATTATTCATGTTTCATTAAAAGTAATTGGTGGTCACCCCCGCGCTCCTACCTCTGTTTGTAACCCAATTTATAATTTTCACGCTCCCTTGAAGCTCTTAAATCAAAGCAGCCATCCCCTGGCGCCAACAAGTTACCCAAAAATATAAATAAATCAAAGGAGCTATCATTTTAGTATTTACACGCTCTCTACAAGAGTGTTTCAGATCAGTTAAAAAAAAATGTTTCAAACCACTTAATTGCTTACCACAAAATACTCTCTTCGTTCCTAAATATAAGATCACTTTGAAGAAGTGAATAAGTTCCTAAATATAAGATCACTTTCTATTTTGTCTCAATTTTGATCCAAATTACCCCTATACTTCTTAGCTCCCTCACTTCTCTCTCAAATCCCTATTTGTCTTTTAAATTTAAGTGAGGGGTATTTTGGGAAGATCATATAATCCTAATTCGTTGAAAAGTCTTCCTTAATCTCTCTAAATTAGTCAAAGTATCTTATATTTAGGAATGGAGGAAGTAGTAACACATTCGTTGCTTCATAATGCAATTGGAGGTCGAGGTGGAGAGGAGCACTGGGCCGAGCCTGGAGGTCCATTTCTAGTTCCAAACCTATAAGACAGCCTAATGGTTATTTTTAGCCAGCAACAGCCCAATAGTTATGGACTTTCAGGGAGGACTGCAATGAGTTGAAAGAGTGGGCCCAATAGTTATGGACCTTGAAGGAGTGGCTGAGACGAGTTGAAATAGTGAGCCTAATGGGCCAACATAATGTAACTCCCGGTTCAAAGCTAGGTAGAAGTACGTTGTATTTTATGTTTGGGCAATGGACGATTGGACGTCGGTGTTACAAATGATGAAGATAAAAATAAAATGGGTAGGTTAGGAAAAGAGGGAGGTGGGTGAAGGGGGGATAACTTATGAAGGGCTCAAAAGGTGGTTGCGGGTGGTATTAGTGGGATCCTTGCAGCTCACAAAAGACCCTGCCAGATGCAATCCCTGGTGGTCCCTACATTGTCTTTTAATCCTCCATACATACGTGTGTGAGGGTAACCAAGATGGCATAACTGGTCTGGTGGGGCCCATTTACTGACTACTAATACTGGTTACATCTACAAGTGAAGCTCCTTTTGGAATACAACAATCCCCTCCTGTTCCACCAGATTGCCTCCATGCTTCTCTATTGATCCTGCATTCATGATTCATGCACATATTCAAACGTAGAGTACATAATAAGTATACTACTGGTTACATCTACAAGTCACCTCCCATTATATCATATCCATCACGTACCCACACCACGCACATACTTTGCCTTAACTTGTATAATACACTTTTATTTCTCTCTGATCTTTTCCTTATGGGCTCACTTGTATGTTGTAGCTTAATACCAGCTATACACCCAAGTTTGTAATATAACTCCTGCTTTGTGCCTATTCATACAGATATACATGTCTATATTGTATACATATCTCCCTTATTTTCAACAGATTACTACTTAAATTGGTTTTTCACTTTGAATATTCATCAACTGCGGTTTGAAATGGGTTTAGAACAAAACACTTCTTTTGACCTTGTCTTGAAAGGAAAGCTACTCTTGAACCACAAGTATGTAATAGTGCTTCCCTAATGCATCCCAACTGTGTTTTTTTGGGCGCACCTCACTCCACTTGCTTTCTTATACATAGTGTCACCCCAATTTTAAAAATCAAGTTCTTCAACCATTATGTGTCTTACACGCAACCTCCACTCTCACACTGTTTCAGCTTTCGTCCATTTCACAATATTCTCCCCCCCGCGAAATTAACAGCTTAACCGAAAATTAGTTACAACCTACATTGCATGTGAACCCTCCTTAATAACTATCTTGGCAAACACATATCTTGCTCCCCCTTTGTTTAATTCTCCTTCAAATCATCATTGTCAATTTATAACCTCCAGATGACAAAGCTAGTTATCATCCTGATCTAACATTACGAAAAAAATTAATTAATTTTTCAACACAACAAAATTAAATTAATTGATTATTCTTCTCTTCCACTAGCTAGTTAACATGAGAACTAATTCCGCAAACAAGGAAGTTGCTTTAAAATTATATATGTGCACCAAGCATCGTCACTTCCTTTGCTCTTAAAACCTAATTTTATATAATTTAGCATGTGCAAATGAGTTTAATTAGTGTGATTTAATTATAGTGCAAGCTTATTGCGCTAAAAAAGGAGAAAATAGCTTACGAACCATGAAAGTGAATAATAAGCCAACAAGATTCTGAACAGAAATTAAACAAAATAAATTTGGACCAATCAATTGCCTTGTACAACATATATATCCCGCCACTCACCAATTAATTTGTCTTATCTCGATAATTGTAGGTCCTCATAAATTGATGGAAATTCACAAAGGATTTTACCTTCATTATTCTATCTATTAATAACGTAACCAACTTTGTTCAAACCCCACTAGCCAACTAATTAAGCTGTTCCATCAGACCGCCCAGAAAAAGGGAAAATGCAATCATGATAAAGGAGTTCCCCCATAACATCGAAGCACAGTGATGTCATTCCCAAGATGTATATATACATCTGCCTCTCAACAACATAGTCATTCATCAAATTCTCAAGGCATACTATAATATAATGGGTTCCCTCTCATGCATAGTGAGTATCACTTTGATACTTGTGGTGGCTGTGGGAGGAGAAGGACGTGATCCATTTGCATGTGACCCAAAAGCAGGCAACACAAGCACATTCCCATTTTGCAAAACATCACTATCAACAACAGAGAGAGTGAATGACCTCATCGGAAGGTTGACTCTGGCTGAGAAAGTAAGGCTGCTAGTCAACAATGCGGCAGGAATCCCACGCCTCGGGATGAAAGGGTACGAGTGGTGGTCTGAGGCACTCCACGGCGTCTCCAATGTGGGCCCCGGCACCAAGTTCGTTGGTCCATTCCCCGCCGCCACCAGCTTCCCCCAAGTCATCACCACCGCTGCTTCTTTCAACGCTTCTCTGTGGGAGTCCATCGGACAGGTCAGCCTACATTTCCTCAATATACACTACTCATCTGGTCCTAAATATAAGTTATAATTAACTTTTAATTTTTAGGAGTATTAAAGAAGCAAAATGGTTTACTTAACCATAACTTATTAGATTATATATTAGTTTATAAGTTAAATAAACTTGTTTGGAGATAAAATTAGGTAACTTAATATATAAGTGACTTATTTAATTAGTTTATTAGTATTTTCAAAACAAGTTGACTAAGTCTTACATTTAAGAGCTGATGAAGTATAATATGGCTATATATTAGCCTTTTCATTGAGATTCATTGGGAAAAAACTAGGTGGTTTTATTTAAAATTAATATGGTCTCTTAAGGAAATTAAACAAATTTTCCATAAACAATGTTTTCTTAATTATTTAGATGTAACATATATAATGATAATTATTTCTCACATAATTTTTAAAATAAAACGATGTAGTTTATTGGGTTATTATTGTTAGAAGATGACCACTATTTTTCGAATCTATACGTAAAACATACACATTACTAAAGCTATGTTCAATGCCATTTCATTCATTAATGGGCAATAAGCATAGTGGGATTGATTGGGGCAGGTAGTGTCAGACGAAGCAAGAGCAATGTATAACGGAGGAACTGCGGGGTTAACGTATTGGAGCCCAAACGTGAACATATTGAGAGACCCCAGGTGGGGACGTGGACAGGAAACTCCCGGTGAAGACCCCTTCCTAGCCGGTAAATATGCCTCCCATTACGTCAGGGGCTTACAGGGAACAACTGACCCCAACCGGTTAAAGGTGGCCGCATGTTGCAAGCATTTCACGGCCTACGATCTCGACAATTGGAACGGCATGGATCGTTTCCACTTTAATGCTCAGGTACATTACACGTACGTACATTAATTATGTTCATTCAACGTGCAACATGTACACTAATATATATTATTATGGGATGAGGACATGCAGGTTAGCAAGCAGGATATCGAGGACACGTTTGATGTGCCATTTAGGATGTGTGTGAAAGAAGGGAATGTGGCGAGCGTGATGTGTTCATATAATCAGGTGAATGGTAAGCCCACGTGTGCTGATCCTAACCTTCTGAAGGGTACGGTTCGTGGGGAGTGGCATCTAAATGGCTACATAGTTTCAGATTGTGACTCAGTGGGAGTGTTTTTCTCCAACCAACAATATACCTCGACCCCAGAGGAAGCCGCAGCTGATGCCATCAAAGCTGGTTTAGATTTGGACTGTGGTCCTTTCCTTGCTCAGTACACTCAGAGCGCGGTCAACAAGAGATTACTCTCGGATGATGATGTCAATGGTGCCTTAGTGAATACACTAACGGTACAAATGAGACTGGGCATGTTTGATGGAGAACCATCGGCTCAGCCATATGGTCAGTTGGGTCCAAAAGATGTGTGCACCCCTGCGCACCAGGATCTTGCACTTCAGGCTGCCACCCAAGGGATCGTCCTCCTTAAGAACCATGGTCCCACTCTGCCCCTCTCTCCACATCATCACCGCACCGTGGCTGTCATTGGTCCCAATTCTAACGTCACAACTACCATGATTGGTAACTATGCAGGTATATATACTAATATTTTCTTCCACTCTCATGAAACAAAAGCAAATAATTTCAGAGAGCTGAACGCAGCTGCCCACCCAATTAAAAAATGTATTTTAATGGTTTTTTACTATAAGACAATAAATAAATAAATATGCGACATCTTTTAAAATTTCAATACAAATTTTTATTATTTTTTGAAAAGATAAAAAATGTTGAAAAATCTCAAAACTGAATCAGTTTTGTCACCATTTTATGTAGAATATCAAGATATATAGGAATTATAAAAA
Organism: Mimosa pudica; assembly: GCA_029929735.1. Lineage (NCBI taxonomy): Eukaryota > Viridiplantae > Streptophyta > Magnoliopsida > Fabales > Fabaceae > Mimosa > Mimosa pudica. The sequence goes on along the minus strand of JAKELP010000013.1, from coordinate 16,995,094 downwards.
TGGCACCAAATTTGGGGAGCAGCTGAAAATATTGCACAACTGACATAATTTTCAAGGTTTTTAAAATTGATTTATTTCCCTATTGTATCAGGTATTGCTTGTGGCTACACCAGTCCCTTGCAGGGATTAGGGAAATATGCAACAACTATTCACCAACTAGGCTGCTTGAATGTGGCCTGTACAGATGACAAACAGTTTGGAGGGGCTTTAGACGCGGCCCGTCGGGCCGACGCCACAATTCTTGTGATGGGCCTAGACCAGTCCATTGAGGCTGAAACTGTTGACAGAACTGGCCTACTTCTTCCTGGACATCAACAAGAACTAGCATCCAAGGTGGCTGCAGCCTCCAAAGGCCCCACTATTTTGGTCTTAATGTCTGGTGGCCCTATTGACATTACTTTCGCCAAGAATGACCCACGTGTCTCCGCCATCTTGTGGGCTGGCTATCCAGGCCAGGCGGGCGGCGCCGCCATGGCTGATATCTTGTTTGGAATCTCAAACCCAGGTCTGTCTCCACCCACATCCTCACTTCCTTAATACTACTATAAGACTTAACTTTTTTTTTGAAAAATTAATAAAAAAAAATGCATCACTTTATCACAAGTCATTTTTATATTATTAGATGTTAATTTATAAGTTAAATAAATTAGTTTTAAAAATCAGGAAATTAAAATGAATTTTTAAATAACCTTAGAATTCTCCAAAAATATATTTAGTATTAGCGCTAAAATTGCTATGTGTGTACTAGGTGGTAAGCTGCCAATGACATGGTATCCACAAGATTACCTAACAAACTTACCCATGACAAACATGGCAATGAGAGCAAGCAGGTCTAAAGGATATCCAGGAAGAACGTACAGATTTTACAAGGGGACAGTAGTGTACCCATTTGGGTACGGATTAAGCTACACAAATTTTGTTCACTCATTGGCCGGAGCACCGAAGGTGGTGATGGTGCCTGTGGATGGGCACCGCCGTGGAAATAATAGCAATATCTCAAGCAAGGCAATTAGAGTGACACATGCTAGATGTGAGAAGTTGTCCCTCAGCTTAGACGTGGACGTTAAGAATGTTGGGTCTGTGGATGGTACTCATACGTTGTTGGTGTTCTCGGTGCCACCTGCAGGAGGACAGTGGGCCCCGCACAAGCAACTGGTGGCCTTCGAGAAGGTGCACGTTCCAGCCAAAGCTCAGCAACGAGTGAGACTCAATCTTCATGTGTGTAAATTGCTAAGTGTGGTGGATAGTTCTGGGATTAGGAGAATCCCAATGGGTGATCATCATCTTCACATTGGTGATGTTAAACACTCCATATCGCTTCGAGCACAAACACTTGGGATAATCAAAACCTGATCTCTGATCTAGTTTCTTCCATTCTATACGTGCTTCTGTTGAACAATATATACATCTACATTTCTGCATGCATTAGATCGGCATTAATTAATTTGAAGGTTCAACTTTCAACTATACAATTCAACATCAAGGACTTGCATTAGTGTGATGACCTGTGAATCATCCATTCTTTGATCCAAATCAAATCAAACAAAATAACATAGGATTATATTGGTAGTAATTAGGCGTGGGCTTTAGAAAATGTACCCATCTTTCCATTATAATTTCTTTTCTTTGTTTACAATAATACTTCTGTATGTGTTTGTATAATTGATACGGCATTGAATATTTTCTTTTTCCAATGAATTAATATATAATATTGTTTGGAATCCAGCCTTATCTTTTTAGAGATTGGTGATGTGAAAGGGTTCTGCCTACAGAACGTGAGCGTCAACTTAATTATATTGTTTCTCTTTGCTTTTAGGGCGTCTGCTAGTCGCTTGGATTATGGTTCTCTATACATGCGTGCTTGGCTTGATAAATCATGGTACTTCGTTAATTTGCTGCTTAGTATGAGGAAAAAGGAAACATGAGTTATGAGTTATGTCGTTCTCCTTTTTTGAGTGGAAAAGGATTTGTATTACTCAGTAAATAATATGTGCATGTGATGTGTTAAAGTGGGAAGAAATTAAATCTAGTGGCTAAAGTAAGTAAGCGGGAATGGAAGTCTTTGCTAATCTAATATGATTAAGGAGTTTTACACTTAATAGTCTTTGAGGAGTACTATGTTCATTCATGATGAAGATATATATTTGTTTCTTGCGTTCCAAAACTTCCAGCAGATGATTCCTAAGAGACTACTCCATTGCGTTCTAGTATGATTTTGTCTAATGTTTGCAAGCGACCGTTCATTGAGATTGGGAGTGGGAATAGGTTAGACCGCGAAGAGGCGACCAACAATCTCGTCTATTAAGTCCTGATCTGACCTGACCTATTTATTAAAAAGGTTAGGCTAAGACCTATTTAGATATCTTATTGTATAAATATGTTAGATCTATTCCTTTGAAATGTGTTTGAAAGCTTCTACACTTGGTCTGTTTAATATTAATATTTTTTTATTAAATTTTCGTATAAATTGATGTGCAATTTTTTTCCTACTTTGTAAATAAGATGCTATTGAAGTCCTATAGAAATTATCCCCTTTTATTTTTTTTTTATTTTAGAGCATAGCGTTTTCGTCAAAGTGCCAATGAGTATGATCATATGAAGCAAACAGGTCACTTTGCCTATAAGTCAAACCTCTCAGAAATCATTGATGGGCCAGGCAATGGCCGAATGGATCCCCGCTCCTCGCTTTTATCACATGATTTTGTTTTGAGCTTCCCTGTATTGGGCCAATGTGTTCCGATACAAAATTTTCTAGAAAAGAGATTGAATAGACATTAAAATAATTTTAACCAACCAAATCTGGTAAATATTGAGATGGACCATACAAGGTGTAACTTGCTAGTAGGGTTGCCATATAATGTTCGAGAAAGCACATTTCATAGCTGAAATTAAATATAATATATACCATTCAAAATTTGGTATAAGATAGTTTACATTTAAACTTTTTATATGAATTTTTTTTCAAAAGTAAATTAATTTTTTTAATAAATGACACTGGTAAGAGTAATATTACTTTTGATCTTGTATCTGTTAAAATAAAAATTTGTGAAAATTATTAAAATAAATTAAAATGAATACAAATTGTTAAAATAAATTTGAATGTCTTGAGAAACTTTTGCCCGTGTTTGTTACCGGCATGTAATGTTATTTCCTGTTTTCCAAAACCAAAAAGTGAGGTGAAAAATTGGGTGTCAAGGTGAATCCTCACCAACTTGAGTTTTGAAGGCAGTCAATGATGATCCAATCGTCACTGAAAGTCTGAAACAGCCAAGTATGGGCCCCAAAGCCCACGCTCATTAAAATACGAACTACTGTGCAAAAGCGGGATACAAATAGTAAAACGGATCTGGTGCACGGCCTTGAAACTGTAATTAGTACTCCGTATCTTTAAAGTAGTCGTAGAACCCAGAAAAACATAATCTGGATCGCTCCCAGAGTGGGGTCATATCGGTAAGTCACGTTGAGCTCTATTTTCTCCCTTTTTTCATACACATAAACAATTTTATCGGCCATAGTATTTAGGATAGCAAGTAGGACGAGAACAACAACATAACATAAAATAATAATAAGTTAATAACAAATAAAGATGCAGTTTTGAGGCATATATACATAAGTGACTAGTATGTATCTACGTAATTTAATTTTCGGATGAGAGGAAATACAAGTGAGCTGAGTCAAAGGTTTTTAAGATTCGTGTCAGGAAAACCTGAGCTAAATTAAACAACCGAATGCATGAAACATGCAGGGGAGCCAGGAATTGTACATAAATGGGATGCTTGACTTTGAATTCAAGTTTCAGCTGCATTGAACTTCTCCACTAGAAGCTGGGCACGCAGTGATGATCATGCCTTTAAAAGTGGAGTATTTGAAGGAATATCTTTCCCGTAAATAGCAAGAATAGACAGAGAGTGGAGGCAACAAGCAAGCTACGTAAAAAAAAAAAAAGAGCTTTTCTTTTTCCATGCCACTTTTATTTAAAGCGAAGAAAATCTTTAGCAAAAGCTAACTTAAGGGGGATGTCCTTAAAATAATAAATAAAATCTCATTCGTGCAGCACATAAGGCATATATCACTCTGCATTTTGTATCTTCACGTCTACTTTTCCTCAACAATAATTAGGGAATAACAGCCTTCTGTAGGTTTAATTTTTTTCCCATTAGTTTGAATATTCCGGGGATACATAACAATGTCAAATATCAATGCCTCAGAATCCAGACAGATTAGTTGACTCAGTCTTTGACTATTTTCCTTAGTCGGGTTACATGCACTAACATTCACATGATAAATGTTTGAATTTCCAAGTAATGATATGGCAATAATCAGTAGAGGGTTGGCTTAAGCTTTCAGTATGGTTGAAAGCACCTTTCGGATGCTAGCTAGCTGCCTATCTCAACTCCTTGCTTTCATTAATTTACAGCAATATTTAATTAGTAGGGTATGAAGTCACTCATCTTGTTGAGATAAAAAATGAACCTTGGGATGCGAGGCTGTGGAGCTTTTAAGAGAGTGGGATACTTTGAGTGGTATACTCAAGTACATAAAACTTAAAAGACGTACGAATACTAATATGAAAACAAGAAGAAAAGATTGAGTGTGGTGCGTAAAAACTTGAAAATTGGAGAGGATGGCTGAATTATTGGGGAAAGTTTAGAACAAAGAAGTGGCAGGGGCACATGGGGTAAGGGGTGGCCACGTGCACGTGAAATCCCATCCACAAGGCACGTGCTCCCCACAGAGCCTCGAAAACGTAACCATTCAAATTGGCGAGACATAATTGGGGTATTATGATTGGCAAGGGACTTCAGATAGACTATAATATACGACTCACTCACTCTCTTGTGCCGCCAAACAACACATAGATGTGTATGTATATATGTGCATAGTGCTTGTGTAGAAAATCAAACCTTATCCGAGCACAGTAGAATCTTTATATATGTGCATAGTGCTTGTGTAGAAAATCAAACCTTATCCGAGCACAGTAGAATCTTTAGGGCTTCACGTCACTTCTCTGCCTCCTTATGCACTAACATGTCTTTGATAACTGAGAGGCTCCCTTCCCATCGTTAATTATACTAATAAATTAAACTACTTTCCGTTTCCCTCATGGAACACAATGTTGTGAGCATCTTAAATCTTTGATCATATTCCCCTGCGGAGCTATAACGTTTAATAATTCTGTTGCATTGGAGCAATAATGGAGATTTTAGTTGGTGACAATGGTTTTAGTGTTCTAGCGATGTTGCTCAATTATGAAGTAGTTGGATTTTTAAGGAATGTTTGGTGGTGGTGATTGGTATATTAAGCTATTGTCTTCTAATCAGGAATAAAGCTGGCCTCCTTAATTGAGGATTTGGATGTCATAAAATAGGCTCTAATGATGAGAGACTATGCTCTTAAACTTCCCAATCATGTATAATACAGGACCAACAAATTCATCAATCAGTATCACACTTTTTATGTGGTCCCCTTTCCCATAAAGTGAACAATTACCCTGTAATTATCACTCCCAGAATATTTACCAACCATCAATAAGGGAATGAGAATAGTAGTAAGAGATGTGTGAAGGCAAAGGTAAGAATCTTGACCCTTTATTTTTTTTCTCACTTTAGAAAAGAGCTATTCACATACATGTCAGGTCTGTTTGCATCAATCCTTGTTCTGTGGATTCCAACAATCATGTGATACACATAAACATCGATTAACAAACAGAGTGGGTCCTTAAGTCAGCCGAGCTCATACGCATGATATGGTATGTCTGGAGAGAAAAATAGGAGAAGGGGGAAATAAAATGATAAGGAGAAAATGGTTATTCTTGCTATTAATTATTATTATTATTATTATTATTAAGAGATTCAAAAAACAAAATGTTAGATATTTAGACAGCTACCTGAGAAGGAGATGGGGTCTTACATGTGGATAGATAATAATTGGCAATAATAGGCGGGGCGAATGAAAACGAAATAAGGGTAGATCCAAAAATAATGAAGGTACGATAACAAAGCAAAAAATAAGAAGAGTGGACCTAATTTATTTGGGTTGTGTGCCTGCACGATTAAACAGTGTCCAAGAATAAAGGCATACCCTTTTTGCAATAGGTAAAGTGAATTCACATACACGTTCGTAAGACTAGTAACACACTGCGTATATTGTGACTAGACGAGTTGAAGATGGTCCTTCGAAATGGTGTCCTATTTCATACAAAGAAACAACATGAACCTCATAACAGGCCTCCTCAGGGTCTGGACATTGACGTCCCTCTCTCGATGAAAAAAAATGGAGTATTGAGTGGGAAGAGGTGGGAGTATCACGTAAAGTAAAAAGTGGACCCTCACCTATTTAAGATTTCTACCAAATAATTAGAAAAGAAGTGGTCTACATCACAATATATGGGTCCCACCTTACAACTGGAACCCCTTAGCTGTTCCAGCGTAGCAGAATGGCTGCCATGTTTGTAAAAAAAAACCAGCTCCTCTTTGTAGTTCCTGCCCTGTCCTTAGGGGCCAAATGGTCCCAATGCCTATGGGGAGTAAACTTCCCTAGAAGTCTATAATCCCATTCATACCTTTGCTTCATGTGTTGTGTCTCTATGACACCACCCTTCCTCTCTCTTTGCGGATCATGCTTAATTAGTAGTCCTCAGTTTAAGTTTCTGCATAATCCGAATTGGCGTAGATTTGAAAAATGCCAATTCAATTCATCCTTCCTGTGATTCCTTAGTCCTTGTAATGTGGCCAACTTTTGAGTGAGACATGTTACACAAGGTTGGTTTGTTGATTGAAGATGTCAGTGTTAAGTTGTTCTGCGCTCCTTTTAATTTATGGGCCCAACTTGTTAAATTGTCTTCCTTGTGCTACCACATATTTGACATAGTTTGAGCCTGGTCCCTTTTGAAAAAAAATATAGAAGAAAGAAATGAAATTGAAGAAATCTGGCTATGAAAAAGCGAAATTCAAGTCATTGATAGTATTGTTGAGTTTGATATTTGAGGCTTGTCCATTAATGAGTTAATGGATAACTTAATTCAGCAAGTTCCAGGGTATATAGATCAGAAAAAGCCAATGAGATATATTGTTTTGGCGAAATTGAGCTCAAGAGACACCACTTTTTGCTAAAAGATGTACTTAGTCTGAGTTCCAGGATGGACTACTAGAATGGCTTCATCAATGTAATGTCAAAACCGTTAGTCTTTGTGGCTCCGAGGTTGTGTATTTTTTTTTTCACAATACACTGCCACCAAAAATCCGTAAAAGCACTAAAATTTACAGCTTGACACGTTGCTGATTAAAGATACAAAAAGATAAGACACGAAGAAATTAACTCAACTCATTTCTAATGATTAATTAACAGCACTGACATGATTCTGGATGTTGAATAAAATATAATGTGCATGTAAGGATTGGACCGTTGAGAGCTGACTTGTGAATGGGCAGAGCCATGTGGCTATACATGATTAACAATTTTCATAACAGAAGGTAAATTATGGAGAGACATTTTTTTATTAAAAAAAGAAGAAAAGAGATTGAAGGATAGGAAGGAACTGTTCTTTCCCTATCTAAGGAAGGAACTGTTCCGAGGTTGATGCATTGATGTTAGAGATGCAAAGGGAGTGTGTCATCACAATAATGGAAGCGGTCCGAAAGGAACAAAAGAAACAAGAAACAAAAGCACAAAGACAAAGTCCAAAAACTGAGGCTTATCTGGATAGGAGGGACCCAAATTCCAGGAATGCCACGTGGAGACAGGCTAGCTCCTAAAGAGATGACATGGCAGAAGGCAGGAGATCGCAGCAGGAAGTGTGGACTTTATAATGGAGGTGGATAGTGGGGGCAATGGAAAGGGAAGTTAGAGAAGCTTTAAGACAAATCCATCTGGCAAGCTATCCAAATTCATGTGCCTTCATTAATCTTTGTATACAAAAAGCAAAGGTATCAGTAGTAGCAGATGCATATGAAGCAAGACCTCTAACATAAAAATCATTATTCTTGTTCCACCACACTCTCTTTCTTCTCCATTATTACTCTATTCCCCTTTTGTACCATTTTCACCTCCCTCCCTTTTCCTTTAATACTAATGATTAAGAGCTGGGGGTTATTTAGCTTAATTCACGCAACTACCTTCCGGTGATTATTGCAATCTTGAAAGGCTAATTAGTTAAAATAATCACTGGTAATCATTGATTGGTGGAGGAGATTACCATACTAATTATACGTGGGTGATGATCATTTTTCCTTGTTTTGCTTTTGTTAGGATGTAAGATGAATTCTTCCAGATTTACTGATCTAGTATCCTGTAGCCTCTCACATGTGCAACTACTATTTATTCGCCTTAGGAGTAGGATTGGATGAGCCCATGACCATGAGAATTAGTATTAAAAGGAAATGCAGTCATATCAGATAGAATCACAAGATAATTAACTGCTTCTTTTCACGGGGTCGAGTGTGGACTGCTTAAAGAAGAAATAAGATTTAAAAAAGTATGACTTCATTACTACTAAACACCCAAAAATGGAATTTAACATATTAATAAATTCATGAAGTGGGTGGAGGAATCCAGACCCTCAACCCGTAAAATAAATGCGATGTGGTGTGGTAATTACTCCTTATTGACTTGGTGGAAGTTTTCTGTCCAGAGACAGCACTAAACTTTACTGCTTTAAATTTTTTGGTTCGTCTGTGTACTTGGTTTTGATTTTATGGTTTGAATACCAGGAATGACGAGGGTAATGAATGTAGGCAATGCAGAATGGTGGACTAAGAGTGGTCAAACTTCAGTAAGCAAGAGCCAGCGGGTAATTTTGGCGGGGACGTGAAATAAATAGACCCGGGGGAGGGGTTTTTCTGCAAACACAAAACACTCCCGATTGATTTTTATGCGATCATGAATCCGTGAGGGCCATTATTAAAGCAAATCTGTCACGCTTGAATAAAACTACTAGTAGGAGAATTTCAAATCTTTTACTCTCTTGATAACCAAGATACTTAACATATTTAATTTAATTAAACTTGTAAATTATGTCATACTCCCTCCGGTCCTATTTATAAGTCGCTAACCGCCTCTAATTTTTGGTCCTTAATATAAGTCACTAACCGCCGTATTAAATGCTTTTTTCCCACTTTACCCTTGTCATTAATGAAGATTCAAAGTTGAAAATGTGAAACACATCATTTAATGAAGGGTGAAGTTGGAAAAAGTGGAAAAGTAAACATGAATTTTAACACCCAACTACCATTTCTTGATATGTGAGAAATAGGTAGTTGGTGACTTATAATTAGGACCGGAGGGAGTATGTGTGTGTATGTGCAAGGACTAAGGAGTAATTAGAATCTCTTGAGTTGGAAGGAGTTAATATTATATTAATAAAATTGTCACAGATATTAGGGACAGTAGACCTATAGAAAAGGCAGATAGGGTGTGAAGGAGAAAGAATCTACGGTATGGTGCCAGCTAATGAGCTTGAAATGAAATAATCAAAACTCAAAAGCTTACCATAAGTAAGGGTCAAAGCTGTCAAATTTCCCCCCAACCAAACCCATTTCTCTTCTCTCTCTTATACTCTTTACAACCTTCACCCACACCTCACGAAACCTATACTCATTTAAAATCCCTCCTTTCTTCCTCTCCTCCCAACCCCATTTCCTTTCTCTCCAAAAAAAATGTGCCTTGTTCACTGAGGAGAGAAAGTGAGATCATAGGCATAACGGGGTTCATTCATTCTTCTTAGTCTTTTTTTATGTTTCAACCTTAGAAACTCACACACTACTACCACATGACAATGGCCGTGGCTACCACCTCCTCTCTCAATGCTTCAGATAAAAAGTACTGGTGGCTCACCAACCGAAAGGTACTTCCTTTACATTTGTTTCTCAAGTTTTACATGACCTCACAATTCTTACATTCACATATGTTTTTTTTATGTGTAGATTGTGGAGAAGTACATAAAAGACGCGCGAAGTCTTATTGCAACACAAGAACAGAACGAGATGGCTTCAGCTTTGAATCTTGTGGATGCTGCACTGGCCATATCTCCGAGACTAGAGCAGGCTCTTGAGCTTAGAGCAAGGTGTCTTCTTTATCTTAGGCGTTTCAAGGAGGTGGCTGATATGCTTCAGGATTATATTCCTAGTTTGAAGATGGCTGTAGAGGATTCTGGCTCTTGTTCTTCTGATGGTAGTTCGTCTCAGCAGCTTAAGCTTCTGTCTTCTGAGTCTTCGCCGGCTGATCCGAGTTTCAAGTGCTTCTCTGTTTCTGACTTGAAGAAGAAAGTGATGGCAGGGCTTTGTAAAAGTGGTGACAAGGGAGGGCAATGGAGGTAATTTTGTTTCATTTCATTTCATTTATTCTGTTTCATTGGTTTCGCCACATGTTCTTGTTTCTCTGTTTATGATCCATTTTGAAATGGACTCTATTCATTTGGGGGGTTCACATTATTTATGATTCCATTCAATATTGGCATCAGATCACATTAATGATTTTGCCACCCATCCCTCCCTTTTCAATTGGTTATTTTGCTTTACCACTTTTGAAAATATTATTCAATTATTTTGTTCATTGCACTCTGCAACTCATTTACTGTTTCTGTATTTGCTTTTTTTTCTCTCTCCAAGACCAAATTTTTTTCCTTCCCCAAAGAGTTTCTTCCCACTCTGCAACTCATTTACTTTGTTTACTTACTCTCACAATTGGTTTGTTTGGCTCCCATCTTTCTATTATCAATACTTTTGAAAAATATTATTAAATCACTTTGTTTGCTGCACCCTTCTAAGTCATGTCACTTACTATTTCTGTAATTGCTTGTATTTTCTCCAAGATCAAAACTTTTCCCTTTCCCAACGAATTTCTTGCCAATTTGCAGTGTGAGCTTTCTTGTAAACTCTCACTATTTCCATTTTTAATCTCTAAGTTTTGGTGCGTCTAAAATCAAATGATTATACACTAAAGTAAAACAAAAGATTAGATTTTTTTTGCACAATAAACAAAAGTTTAGATTTTTTTGGACAATAAACAAAAGATTAGGCCTTTTTCATTCGGATTTAGCTTAATATGTTTCAATTATGCTAATTTGACAGATACTTAGTGTTGGGACAAGCATGTTGTCATCTTGGTCTAATGGAAGACGCAATGGTTCTTCTCCAAACCGGAAAACGCCTCGCCACCGCCGCCTTCCGCCGTGAAAGTGTGTGCTGGTCGGAGGACAGCTTCTCCTTAACAAACATTCCTTTCTCCGGCGACACTCCGGCGAGCCCACCTCGCACACCCCTCACTGAATTTGAAAACGTCACACAACTCATCAGCCACATAAAGCTCCTCCTCCGCCGGCGCACGGCGGCCCTCGCCGCCCTCGACGCCGGCCTCTTCTCCGAGGCCATCCGCCACTTCTCGAAAATCGTCGACGGCCGCCGCGCCGCCCCTCAAGCCTTCCTCGCAGAATGTTACATGCATAGAGCCTCTGCTTATAAATCCTCAGGGAGAATTGCTGAGTCTATTGCTGATTGTAATAGAACTCTTGCATTGGACCCCACTTGTATTCAAGCTCTTGATACTAGAGCTTCTCTTTTGGAATCCATTAGATGCTTGCCTGATTGTTTACATGATCTTGAACACTTGAAGCTTTTGTATAATACCATATTGAGGGATCGTAAGCTTCCTGGGCCTATTTGGAAGAGACATAATGTGAGGTATAGGGAGATTCCTGGGAAATTATGTGCCTTGACGGCTAAGATTCAGGAATTGAAGGTGAGGGTGGCTTCTGGGGAGACTGGTAATGTGGATTACTATGGTTTGATTGGTCTAAGACGTGGTTGTTCAAGGTCAGAATTGGAGAGGGCTCATTTGTTGCTTTGTTTGAGACATAAGCCTGATAAAGCTATGGGCTTTATTGATCGTTGTGAGCTTGCTGATGAGAGAGATGTTGAGTCTGTGAAGGAGAGGTCAAAGATGTCAGCTTTGTTGTTGTATAGATTGATTCAGAAGGGTTATAATAGTGTGATGGCTTCCATTATGGATGAGGAGGCTAATGAGAAGCAAAGGAAGAAGGCGGCTTCTGCTTTGCAAGCTGCACAGGTGGCAATTCAGGTTCAAGAAAAAAGTGAGTATGAGGAGAAGAAATCAGAGAAAAGTGTGTCTTCATCAACTGTGAATCCTTCTGTATTTCAAGGAGTGTTTTGTAGGGATCTTGCTGTTGTTGGGAGCTTGCTTTCTCAAGCAGGATTCAACCGTTCTATTCCGTTGAAATATGAGGCATTGAGCTGCTGATTTTGTTCAAAGTTTTAGTAGTGTAGTAGTGGTCTTTTGTGTTTGTGCAGGCAGTGTGCTAGAGAGATTCAATCTTAATCTTTGCATGAACGTACAGACACCAAGCAAGAAATGTTCTCATGATGATCCATTCGTACAAAAATAGAAATGTGGTCCTTGGAGGTATTATCAGCAGAGGAGTCTCTTGAGCAATGCAATCTTGTTCTAGTTTACAATCTACAATGATTGTTAAAAAAAAGGAAAACTAAGGCTGCCGGAAAATTTTGTCACCTTTTCTCTTTATCTCTCCTCGATCAGTTATCTTCACCAGCTGTACAGAATGTCAGTACTTAATATTCTAATTAATGAATTTAGTCTTCCATTAGCTTTTAAATTATGTCACTAGATTTTACTTAAAATCATCAGTGTAAATTATGAGAAAAAATTGATTACGTTTTCAATTTTTTAAAATAAACTATTTTCTCCTAATATACGTTTAATTAAAAATTTAACCAATTTTCACTAATAATATATCAAAATATCACTAACTTAAAGTACAGTTTAATGATAAAAACCAATTTAACCACAAAATGACATATTTGAGAGCTTAGGACAGGGTGGATGATATGACATATTTGGCCAGCTTTGGAAAAATATGGATTGTTTTCCCCTTAATGCGTTAGTGGTGCTGGTACATGGAAAATGTGGCATGATATTGCAGCCTTGTATTGTTTGTAGGTACAGGGTACAGAGTAATAGGTACGTGCCTTGGTTTTTTCCCTTTGGTTCATCCGTGGGAGCAATTAATTTTTGCCTCGTTAATTTATCCAAGAAAGTTGAAACTGGCTTTTTCTGACATTCCATTGGATTCTTTATCCTCAGTTTTCACTTTCATGCATAATGAACTCGCTATCAATGATGCCTTTATGATCTAAAACCAATGTAATTTGTCTCCACCTCTCTCTAAATGGCGACGTGGACTATGAAAATAATAACTGGGTGTGGGTAAAAGCACAGTGTAGACTTCGTTAACTGAGTCATGAGAGTGTTGTGTCATGCCTAAAGAGTTTGTGTGCATGAGAAGAGTTGAACGTGGCTGTATGATAGTGGAGAAAGTTGATGAAGTCGTGGGAAAAGGGCTTGTCAGGTTCTTTTTTCATCTCAGGTCTCTCTCTTGCACTGTAAAACTGTATCAACAACAAAAGCAAAGCAAAAGGGAGTTTCAAGCCTCACTCAATATCAGAAAACAAAGTGATTATTAGAAAGAAAATGTCCAAATCGAATCAACTTTTTTCTTTGGCATCATGACTAACCCATGTGGTGTGTGCTCTGTTATTTTCCATATGAACCCCTTGCAACACCCTAATAATTTGACTCGTGATTAAAAATATCTCCAGTTTCAATTACTTTAATGAATTTTTGGCCAATGGAAAGTATTTTTTGGATTTTAAGATTATTAGATAAAGAAAATTAACCCTTTGTTACTTTTATATAGTGTGTATTTTCATATATAGAGGGGGAGTCCTACTAGTGATAGAGAGCGTGTGGCCTCTTTGGAGAGTGACCTATGATTATGATAGAAAAATGTTATGGGGAAAAATCCTGCAAATTTCTGTCCACATAGTAAAAAGGTCTATTATTTTGTTTTCACAGTGATTCTCTCCTTGTCCCTTTGCGATGAGCATACAAGTACTCTTGCCATTCTTCAGGAAAAGTTTTGAGTGTCCTCCCCAATTCAGTGTTGGTACTGCCTCCACTGTTGGGGGAGGAAAAAAACCATGGGCGCTGGGATAAGGAGAGTACTAGAGTGTAACAATGGTTTTATAAAAAAGCTAGTGTGGATTATGTTATTCTTTCCCATGTGTGATGGTTTCTTTAATATTATATAACATCTCATGGAGATTAACCATATCTGAGTAGCCTAATTATTTTACTTTTAAGACACATGTCATATTTAATGCCGAGTTTTAGTAATTACACCACCTTAAGCCATTTTTCCGAGATTGACGATTGTTACTTTCCTTGCAAGTATGATTTGATGTCCCTTTTCCTTAACAAGAAAACAAAAGAAAATAAGATTTAATGTCCTTTTTTCTGGAAGAGCCACTCAAAAATTTTCCCACCTTACTCCCACTCTCCATCCTACTTCCCCATTTCTCATAACCAAGTGCCCATTATTGTGTTACCAACTCCAATCATCCAACCTCACATAAATGGTTATAACCTCTCTAAAATTCCCTTCGATTTCAAGTAGCACGACACCTTGCAGCTATATAATGTAATAGGGACATGTGTACGAATATATACTAACTAAATATGCGCTTGGCTTTATTCACCCGCATCATTAACAGTGCCAAATTAATGATGACACATTGACACCCCACCTTCGTTTTTAGCTACTTTACCATTCACCAGTCTATGGCATTGTTCTGTTCTGCTTGGATTTTTTATTCTGTGATTCACATCTAGATTCATTGTATCATTATCTTGGAATTACCCTTCACAGCGATTACTATATAAGATTTGAATGTCGTGGCTTGTTGTGAGTATTTAAAAAAGTATATTATTTATTCATTAGTCTAGTGGCTAGATTTGGAATAGCAACAGTAGAAGAATTTGAAAACATGCCTTACACATCGTCATCATTCACATTATATAAAACCACTCAAAAACTCTGCCCAAAGGCGTATGGATTGTATCACTAATCAGCACATTGTACATGAATAGTTCCTCTGATACACTATTGTTATAATATTGTTCGGAAAAGGTCAATATTTAAACCTGGTTCTTCGAATTAGAAGCATACTTTAATATCTTCTGGCGAAAGAAAGGGTGCATATCACGAGGCTATGAGTTTTCTTTATTCCTTTTAAAGTGCCCACTTTATTCTATAGTCAGAGACTTTAGGGCATCTTTGTTAGACTATCTCTGTACTCCTCACTAATTGTGAAAACACATGACACAGTCTTTTTTTTTTTGAACGAACACATGACATGGTCTTAAACAAAATCAACTGAACGAACAGCCTAGCTTCACACAAGAGCAGGGCAACAACTGGCAAAGCAAAAGTTTAATTATTGAAATGACACATAAGTTGGGATAATTAGGAATATGAGATGGAGATAAAAGAGAGAAAATGGCACGTGATGTTTGAATGTTGGGGACATTGGTAAGAGGAACGGTAGTGGCCAGATATGATGTCAGTAATACCATGTGCAGCTATCATGTGCTATCGTGAATCTCTGATATGCCTCTACACCTCCACTATGATCGATTATAGTGTCTTTTTATCACTCTTATAGTGTTATATCAATACTTGGGTCTCATATTGGCTGCATCAATTCTTATTCTAATGCATTCATATTTGTTATGCAATAGGCACAAACGAAAAGGTGCTAAAACAAATATGTTTTCTTCTGGCTAGTTTCGACTTGAAGCCAAATGTTGCAGTGAGCAGCAAGAAAAGCTGAAGTGTGGGGTTTTCTTTTTATTGAGATCCGAGTCTGCAATTAATAAATTTGTTCTTTTTACAGGGTGATGGGTTTTGAAATCTGTATCTAGCAAATAACAACTCAAAATTTGTTTGAGAGTCAGATTCCAATTAAGGAGGAACAGTCCATATTGGTTATATGAGGCATCAGATTTAGTATAGGCTGTGAAAATGAGGAGAATATGTATGGGAAGATGATATATAGGACGAATGTCATAATTGAACCATCGAATGATAGGGCATGGAGGAGAGGGGTTTATTTTCAAAGTTTTCTGTGACTGTACCTTAAAAAAGGTCATATTTGTGGGACGAGTGCGTCATTGAAAGTTGAAAAGTAAATTGGGTTGGTTGTTGCACGATACTCAAAATCATTGGAGAAAATTGGAGTGAAAACAGTTGTCACAATGATAGGCATGCCATGTTATCAACTCATACACGTTGGAGTTGAATGATGGCAAACATTCATATTGTCTGAACTTTGGATTTTTGGAGGTAGTGGCTTGGGTGATTGAATCCTTGAAGGAGTATGATAATTGATGCTTGGATTTGGAGCAAGGAGATTTAATTTGGCAAAAAAAAGTGTTAGATTTAAAAAAAATTCGAAGTGTGGGGTTAAAATGTTTAATTAATAATTATTACAACTATATCTTATATATTCTTAAAAATTTAGTTTTGATTTTTTTAAACCCAACTTAAAATATTTTCCCCTTCTCTTCAAATTCTTGTCCCACAAGCTGGGGAGCATTAGGTTGGTAAGGAAACTGGATGCTGTTGCCATATCCAGCATGTCGAGACTTGAGTTCACGAGGATTATACAGCACCAATGGGCTCTTAGCCCTGTGATTATGTGCCCTTTCAAATTGGGCCATCTTACTTTTATTTCGAAAGTTGTCAGAACACAGATTGGAGCCTAAAAAACAGCACAAATTAGGCCATCTTACTTTTGTGAGTACATCGCCATGTACTAAAATGTAATTTCCTTTTCCATGTTTTTAAAATAAAAAGACCGCCAAAGAGGAGAGCACACGATAAAGGGTTTTGGCGGCACTTCCTCTCTTCAACCGAAAGGCTGAGAGGTATCTTCGACTCTCCCTGACTGTAGCCGTACTCAGAAAATATAACTGAATGTGATTAATAATTAATCAAGGGCAAATGTTGAGCGCTTCAAATTACCTATAACTAGGGAAAGAACCTCGAACATTACATGACCTTCAAGAAATAAATTGCCTTTCACCAAAAAAATAAAACAAAGAAATAAATTGCACAGTCCAATTAGCTCATTTACAATCGACAGTGGCTAATTCATAAATGCTACTCGAACATCATTTCACACAAATAGACTCAACGTTGATATATTAGTGATTTAGAATTTTGCAGAACATGGAAGCAATCATAGAACAGTGATTGTTTCAACCGTGGCTAGGCGGATGCTTCTAACAATTGAAACAAGCTTCCTAGGTGTTGATAACTAGCATAAAAAGGGACACTCACTTGTTCTTTGAGGAAGACAAGACGCCTTTTTTCCTTTTCTTGTTAGAGCAGCTACGGGTTTCACTGCACTTGGGACAAAACCAATCCTCCTCAGGAACATCTTTCAGAGGAGGATCCAAGCAATCGATATGGATACCAACTCCACAGCCAGAGGAACCACTTTCATCACCACAAATCAGCATTACCTCTCCTCTATCCCGGGATCCACATTCTAGGCATGCCGTGTCATTATCATCAATTACTGGAGGAATCTCGATGACCTCTTCTGCCTTCCTTTGAAGGTTAGCAAATGACCTCTCTGCCCAAGCATTAGTCCCATACTGTACATATTTCTCCAGGGAGAACCCGGGCTTGCACACGTACTCTACCAAATAGTCAACCAAAACACAGGGTATCTCGTGTTTTAAGAATTCTTGGATCCACATGTCAACACGTGGCATGCCCGGGCTCACCACGGCATAGTCAACACCAGTATCAAGGAACCGGGTGTAAGGAGGAGAAGTTGCTAATATAGTCCCATCTCCTGCTTTGACTACACGCTTCAGTGTATCCTGTTATATGTTATAAATTCAGATGAGAAGCATTCGTGGAATCAAACATTCAAGTATGTAAACAAAGGTGTAAACCAGTTAATTTAAATTATTCGTGTAAAGGAAAATATAAGACTCGCTTACTATTCAGGTTAGTCCCCAACCCTTGTATCATTTGAAATGGTACACCCGGTTAACAATAATGGCAAATAAGAAGATAATTTCTCAAAAAAACAGGATCTCAAAAGCAAACCTACCAAGGATGGGACAATGCAATCGCCATAAACAATAATGCGCATTCCATATAAGGCACCATGGCCTGTCTTCTCTCTCAAATGCCGCCATTTTCTTGGAGCCTCCAAATTGATCGCACCATCCTCGCTAAGGCCACTCTTGTACCACTCATAAGGTTCTTCCGTAAAAAATTTACCGGCCTGATTACAGGCAGTTAAGTAATCAGTTTTAAGAATCCACCTGCATCCCAGTCAAAATACATTAGATTACATGAATTAAAATTAATTAGGAGCACAAATAAGCAAAAATCAAAATAAGTATGAGTATCAACACAGACATGATTTCAATTTAAGAACAATCATGCAAGTGTCCAAATAAGTTTCAGCTGTAAGAGGCCGAACGTTTTCTATAGGAAACGCCAAACATAATCAATGCATGCCCTATGACAATACTTCTTTCCAAAGATAAACCATGCAGTTCAACTTAGAATAAGCCAAATTTCCTTACCTTCCCGATGCAGCAGCAGCGAAAAATTTCTCAGTCCTGCGTAAAGGATCTGGGGCTATAAAGTGTGTTGCCTGATATGACCACTGATGAGAATCCCGGCACACCCTTCCTTTCAATTGCCTAATCATTTGTTGAAACTCCTTTCTCAGTAGGCGTTGCCCACTTACTATAAAACATGCAGATTCTCCTTTCACTCTTTTGTCATCTTCTGAAGTAGATGAATTAAGAACTTTTTTCTGGGTCTTCTGATTGATCTTTGCTTGACCTGCACTAACTTTAATATCCGAATTCCCAATGTTTATACCCCCTCCATTGATTGGCCTGTTTTCCTTCTCAACTTCCTGAAAGCTCCCTGAACTATTTGTCAGTACTGATGAGCTGCTATTTTTTTTAGCAGGAAATAAATCTGTTTCCACGGTTTCCATAATTGTCTCATCTTTCCTCTCACTCGATGCAGCCCCCTCAGGCCTCATTATTTCCTTGGTAAATGCAGTTTTCTTGATTGTACCTTTAGCAAGTTTTCTTCCTTTAGGCTTTCCTTTTCCTTTAGAGGTTGAGTCTACTGGCCCAAGTACTACCGGTTTAGTTCCATTTGTATCTTCCTTTGGCACCTTTGATTTTGACTTTGATACATGGTTAGTTGCTTCCAACTTCTCTTCTGTCTGTGCACCAGATTTTTTAAAAACATGAACTGATTCGCGATTGCCTTCATCAACTGCCAGCTCCTTGAATTCAAATTCATCATCCGGGGACTCTGTTTCTTCATCATGAAATTCTCTGCAATTGGCATTTTCTGCAGATTCACAGACATTTTCCTGCTCCATTGACGTTGCAACACTAACAACTTCTGAGGATTTATGGAGCTTCTTGCCATCATTAAATGCTGTCTCTTTCTGTCCACTTAAGAAACTTGCACCATCAGCTTGAGGGGTACTTTCATTTAATGGAATCAAGCCCTTCTTTTTAACAGCAGCTCCTGATTTAGGTCTAGAACCCAAACATTTCTTGGCAACTGTCTTCTTGCGGGGTGATTTTCTAATCAACTTATCACTTACTTTGTTACATAATTTCACAGTAGCATAACCAGCTGGTTCCTCATTTCTAGACTTCTTTTTACTTAAATATGAGCATCCAAGATCGTCCCTGGCATCATGAGGTTTTGTTTCATTGCCATCTTTAGCAGCTTCTTCCCGGCAAAAGCCTGCCATTTCAGGCTCATCAACTTTGGGTGCACCATCCTGCCGAGACTTTGTGCTAACAGTTTCTGGGCCCTTTGTATCATCTCTGCTCACAGGAAAATGGTGGTCTATCTCTTGAAGCTTATTGCTATCTGCTGTTGGAAATTTTTCAATGGAAATTTTTGTGTCTATTCTCACCTTCGATTTAATTTTGGAAGAGTCAATCGTCCCCTTTTTAGGTGATATACTGTTTGGCCCCATCTTGTTACTAACATCATTTCCTATTCCAAAATCTTCGACAAAGGCAAAGTTGACGCTGTCACTTGCCTTTTCTACTTTGCTTGAAGAGGCTTCTAGGTCAGATCTTAATTTCAAATTATTTAAAGGTGCATAAGGAGGGCATAAACTGCCAAGGTTTTCATTCAAGCCACTTGGAGGAGAAAATCTCTCTAAGTTTTTGGCAGCACTACCCTTCGCACCTGACTGTACATGCCCTTCAACACTTTCTGAAGTCAATCTCATGTCATCAACCAACTTCCCATACTCGGAAATACCAGGCTGAGGATCAGGACGATGACCAGATGACTCATCATTCCCAGGAATGCCAAGATTCCGTTTGTCAACTGCGTCTTGTACACAAGGGCTTTTACGTTTAGAGGTCTTGACACAGATTTCAGGAAGCTGACAAAATGCATCATGCCTAGAAACAGCAGGATCACCAGAACTTAATTTTAGAAAATCCTGATGAATGTGTGTAGTTTGATCAGATCTATTTTCATTTTTTAAAATCAACAATGACTCATGCCCCTCTTTAGCCTTTAGCAATCCCTCAGGACCAGCAGAACCTTGGAAGGCATTTGATTCTACTATAAAAGGTTTTGATGAGTTGTGGGATGTAGCAGCATTACTTTTTGACCTGAAGGGACTCTTGGTTATATATCCTCCCCTAGTGTTCACTGGCACGGGATCTACAGCTTCTTCTTCAGAGTCTTTAGCCTCTTCTACCATCATCTCTAGTTCATAACCACTGGTTGAGAACGAATAGAAGTTGGTCAGCTTAAACTGGGTATTTCAGGAATACCCTACAACTGAAGAAATTGCAGCGAATATAGAGGATGTCTATGCAGCAGCTGGCTTCCACCAGAGCAATGACTCTAAAGCAAGCACCAAGACATATTATACCAACTACTTAAATGATAAGGGGGCTCACCTCTTCTTATATTTTTCTTCAGGGAGAAGCGCCCAATCCTTCAAACTGGAGGGGGGGAATCACAGGTTTGCATTAAGTAACTTCAAATTTTTATAACAAATTCCAAGTTTTAAAATAAATGGAACTTTCAACGTGTAATATTATGAGCAAAAAACGAAAATAAATAAATACCAGTCTTCCAACCACTGATGATTAACCAACTTAATTGTCTGCAATCTTCTGGCAAGCTCATACTTTTCTCCTACTCACAAAATAATTTTCAATAAGTCATAAGTGTTCAAGATGATTAAACTTAGAACTTAATAAAAAGTCAGGAGACACGTAAAAATTTTGAAACATTCACAAGCATAAATCATCATAGATTTTGCATCAGTGACTCTATAATACTACGAACAATCTTGGTAACACCTCAGATCAGTTCAGATACAAGTATATAGCAAACCTTCGAATTTGTAGCATATAAGATGAGTTACTTTGCTTGCCACCAATGGCTTAGAAAATTCGGCACCCATCAAAGCAACCATTGTCTGACGAGAGAAAACCAAAATCAAGTTCAATTGTAACAAAACAATCAATTGCAAAAGCTCCAAAAGAAAACCAATGAGTACCATAGACTCTTACCATAATGTCATCCCGATCATGACGCAGATAACCAGTCAAGCAAACAACCAAATTCTTAGCACCCGGTATACCATTTAAATCTTTCAGGGGCATGTACATAACCTGCACAGAAACCATAGACTTCTAACAGTGTCCAAGTTGCAAGAATAATGAAACATATATTAGATTAGAAATGTACGCAGTTCCTCACATCCTTAGAGGTCAATAAAAACATGACAAACAAATGGCTCTCCAAGTATAATATGACATGTGTATAGATATATAAGCGAATCAACAGAAACCAGAATCATGGCAGGTGACCACTAGAAAAAAAACAGCCAATTGTAGCAGAGAGAACCTGACTATCATAGAAATAAAAAAAATGAATGTAACGATATTTCAAGCAAGTTCTGGGCCAAGAATATATACAGATTGAATGAAGTCAAAGCTATAAATAAGAGAACAGAATTTAAAGTTGCAAATGAATATAATGTAAAGCTTAATTACAAAACATACGGAGGTTGCATCAACTGGCATTCCAAGATCGACACTGTGATCAACCCACAAAGCAGTAACGAGTGTTTTCCCATCACTCCTCGCATTAACGCAAATAGGATCATCCTACATAACACATAATAAATCAAAGGCTGTGGACTCTAAGTTGTCAACGTAAATTAAATACACAATCCATAATCAATTTCTTCCAACTCTAATTGCGTGAGGAAAGAAAATGAATTGGCTTACATATGTAAGTTTTCCCACAACGACATGTGAGCAATTTGCACCGTACTCACCAACGTCAACTCCACCGCCATTTACAAGCTTGAATCGAACCTACAAAACAGCAGTAAATCAATAAAAAAGAAAGAGGAAGGAAAACGATAATTAACCTTAAATTCGACGACGAGACGAGAGAACGAGAGAAACCTTGGTTTCGTTGACTGGATCAAAACCAAAGAGAACGAAACGAACGTTGAGAAACACTTGCGATGGAATACTTGTCTCCAACATTTGGAAGGGAAAAAAAAGAGAGAGAAACAAGAGATTCAGTTATAGGAGACCAAATTGAGTGAGTTCTGCTCTTCAATCTTGAATCTTCACTTCTTCAATCCTCAATTTTAATAAGCGCGGGAAAAAATTTCCTCCATTCCATTTTTTAATTTCGGGCATGCGGCGCGCTTACACGTGAATCCGAGAGGTCCAATAAGTAGGATCCGGAAGACAACACGGCCCAGGCACATTTTGTATAAATCTGGTCCACCACATCAATTATGGTTCGAATAACATTCGAATAACAAACAAACATGTGAGGTGATATGTGGAATATCCAATTTAACTTGCTATACTACAAAATACAACTAACACATCAAAACATTTTAAATGACATCTTTTTAAGGGAAAATCCCAAATAAATCTCTCCCAATACCCAAAAGGACATGTAAGGAACCTAAACTTCTAAAAGGACTATAAAGGAACCAGCACCTACCTGTCATTTTAAAATTTTGTGAAAAGACAAAATTGCCCCCATCCTAAAACACAAATTACTACCTCGCCTTAAACTCACCCTAACACTCACGCTCTTCTCGCAATTTGTATTTTAAGATGGTGGAAATTTTGTCTTTTCGCAAAATTTTAAAATGACAGGTACGTGCTGGTTCCTTCGTAGTCCTTTTAGAAGTTTAGGTTCCTTACTTGTCATTTTCGGTATTGGGAGGCATTTATTTGGGGATTTCCCTATTTTCAATATTTTACCAATTAAAAAAATGTTGTTAATGGTTAGTTAATATTTTTATGATGTCATGTCATATTAAAAATTATAGTTGTTATTGGTGGGACCATACACATACACATTGCATTGAGGGAGGATTTGTCCTAGAAGGTTCCATTTTCCAGTTTTGCAATTTTCCAAAAGTAGGCCCAATAAGTAGGATCTGAAAACAACCCGGCCAGGCCCATATTGTATTCTTACTAGAAGGTTCCACTTTCCAGTTTTGCAATTTTTCGAAAGTGGGCCCGACCCGATAAATAAACGGCGGGCAGAGTAGGCGCAGGAATGGTTGGTGGAATTGTTGAAGCATAAATTGTGGTGTAGGAGAGAGAAGGAGGAGATTGAGATTTTGCATTGAAGCATAAATTGAGATGGGTTGGTTGACTCGATTCCTGGGGGCTGTGGCTTTCTTAGCCATCGGAGTAATCTTCTCTCCTGAAATCTTTGGATCAAAATCGGACTCTTCCAATTCAATCAACCTCTCATCCTACCTCAAATTAACGCATCTCCTCTGCTTCTCCACCGCATTTGGCGCCGCCTTATGGGTCACCTTCATCGGCGGAATTATTATGTTCAAGTAACCTTCTTTTCTTTTATTTTATCGTATAAAATGTTAGTATTTTTTTTCTGTGCTTTACTTACCTGATTTTTTAATGGGTTTAATAGGAATTTACCGAGGCATCAGTTTGGTAATCTGCAAAGTAAGATGTTTCCCGCGTATTTTTCAATGGTGGGTATCTGTTGTGCCTTATCGGTGGCCTCCTTTGGGTATCTACATCCTTGGAAATCTTCCTCCACTGCTGAAAAATATCAACTTGGATTCTTGCTTTCCTCCTTCGCATTTAATCTTACCAATTTGTTTGTCTTTACACCCATGACTATCGAGGTATTATCCTGCTTTTCCATGCTTTATTTATTTATGGCATTCATATGTGCTGGATGAGAGGCTTCAGAACTCTCAACTTATTCTCTGATTGTTTAGAAGTTATGAACTTTACTTTGAGAGAGTGTGAAGGAAATTACCCTTTTAAAGAGAGAGTGGATGTTATCATGCCTTACACTGGTATTGGCAAGTTAATGTAGTGCATGTTTCATGTTTGTTGAAAACAGAACTCTTTAGCTGATCAATTAGCTGAATACTCTCACAGCTTAGGTAGGGATTTTTTATTCTTGATCAACCCCCTTCTTTTGTTAGGGGCTGAGCTGCTGAGGTTGATAGCCTTGTGAAGGCTTCTTTTGTTGTAAGCTCTTTATGAGATAATGAAAGCTTAAGGGAGCACTTTTTTGTGAAAGTTAAGAAATTAGACTACTAAATTATAATATATTTAATACATAATTAGATGATACGTTAGTTTGTAAGTTGAATTAATTAGTTTTGATGAAAAAAAGTTAATCATAGACAATTAGGCAAAAAATCTTATTTTCTCCAAAAAAATTCAAAATAATCTCATAATTAGATTGGAAGGAGTACTATTTAGAATGTTTCCAGTGATATTATTCCCAGACCGTGAAATAGTTTGAACTTTATATTAGTTGGGGTTTGCATAGTTAGAGCAATGCAACTTCCCTTGATAACGACTTGATTGGAAGGATGGTTTGAGAGTGATGCCGGTTAAGTTTGGTGGAGACGTGGATTGGATTCTTTGAGTGTTTAAGTAATTTGAAAACCATCTCTAGTCATCTCACACTTTGGGTGTAGTTTAGAGCTAGACCAGTGTGACTCATCTGAACAAAAAAAAAATAAGTGAAATATCCCGGAAGTGGATCGTCTCCAGTGAGCTTCATTTCCCAAAAGCGATTTGAGTGTGTATATCAGGATGATGTTGGGCTTAAATGGAATGGCATTGGGTATTCATGTATATTAATTATTCCAGACTTGTATGTTGTGAAGCTGCCGTAACATATGAGTGTGTGATGTATTATTTCCTTGAATGTTTTTTCACTCCTAATTTTGATTGTTGTGACACAGTTGATGAGGCAAAGGCATAAAGTGGAGAGAGAAAGTAACATTGGAGAAGAAATTGGGTGGTCAAAAAATGTTGAAGTGGCGAAGAAGAACCCAAAGCTTGCAGCCATGAATAAAAAGTTTGGAATGATTCATGGATTATCTTCCCTTGCCAATATCATGTCCTTTGGCGGCCTTGCCATGCACTCTTGGTACTTGGCAGGTAAACTGGATCTCTGATCCAATTTCTGCTCCCCTTCTGTGGATGACTGTGGAGCTCATAGCTTGTTCAGTTTTCTGGCAAAGTAAGATACAAAATTTAGAATATGTGTGTAATTTGTGAAAATATACTGTGGAAGTAAGAATTATAGGGCATTGCTCCAATCAAACTTTTCGACGCCAGAATTATTCGGATTTTCGGAAATAATTAATACCATCCTTCCCACGGAGGAATGAAATGAGTCTCTTTAACCTCCTCACCCCTTTTTTCCCTTAAAAGAAGGCATATTTTTCCGAAAGATTGCGCAAAAAAGATAGAATAATTTGGTTCTTTGGGGTTTGAGACCTCGATTTAAGCTGTCTCACATATGAGGGATGGGCGTTTGATTGGCAAAAAACAATACTGAGTTGTGTGTATATTTATATAAATTTTAGAATCTCCAACCTTGTCCTTGAGGATTCATCTTAATGCTAGTTGAAAAGCGAGTTTTCTATTAGTTTGGCAAACTATGAACTTTTTGAACCTGCATATTTAGAACATTGTCCTTCAGGATTCACCTTAATGTTGATTGTTGAAGGTTCTGTGCTAATCTGCACATTTGCACACAACTGTTGTGGCTTGGCTATGAGAAGCCTCAGCATCTGTGATCAGGCTCTTCTGTCTGATTGTGATTTTGTTGAGTATCCTGTTTTTGTTACCGTCTTAGCACAATGTTATAGGAACCTCTTCTTTCATATGGAAGTAGGAATGTGGTCATAGTTTCAGACTTCCGTTGAGGCCCTGGCATTGTCCCATGAATTGGTTTTGGGAGGGCTTTCCAAATGCTCATGACATTCAAAATTCTTTGATTTATGATTTTCGATCAATCAACGACAACTAGGCAAAAGATGGTTGTACTTTTTTGGTAAAACACCGCCCGGTTTAATCCGGACTCGAGGGGTAGGAGTGTTGCCCACATAAGCAAGGTTGTCACCTCTCCCAATGAGAGCGCTTCCTGAAATTCGAACACGCGTTCTCATCCTTACGGGGGTTGCAGCCTACTTACCAGCTCAACCAACTACCCATTGGTAGATGGTTGTACTTTGTCTTGTGAGCAAACATGCATATATATATTCATATACAGGGTATATTTCTTTATATAGGTGTCTCTTTTTCATAAGGTTTGATTAAGATAAGAAAAAAATTAATCCAAGAATATTGATATATAAATGATATTTTTCATTATTATATTACTTTCTTAATCATTAAATTAACAGCAAGCTCTAAGATGAGCTCATGACATATAAAAGTCTTTGATTTATGATTTATGACTTATGATAAAGCAAAAGATAGTGAGCTAATGATATATGTTGGAGTGTAAGAGTGATATTTTACCAATTGTTGGGCTCCATATCCATTATATCTTGTTTATGAATGATTAATCGTCAAGTTGCTTCCTTGATGACCCTTCTTGCTTGTGGTTGGGCCGACCCACATCCCCCGTTGCCGATTATGATACTTCATGAGGTGTGAGTGTGTGACCAATTTGATCATGACTTGTTGAAACTCATTCAGCGTACGTGTGTCCATGTAGCCCTTATCCATTATTTAGATTTGATTCAAATTTATTTTTCAAAAATAAAATCTGTGTGGATGGATGAGTTTTATTGGAATTTGCAACGGAAACTGAAAAGGGTTTCTGAACCGCCAAGCAAAGGAAAAATAGAAGTAAAAGAAGAACAAGAAGAAAGCGTGATTGGACTTGTTAGGACTTGACTAATAAATTTTTTTATTGATAATTCTTTTGGTCAGAATAAAAAAATGATTCAATTGATAATTAATGGGGCAGACAAACTAAAAGAGATTGAGCGCCTCAGAGGTTTTATTTGTTAGAGAGAAATTGCAACATTCAGTAATTCAGTAAAATTAGAATAGCTAAGCCAGTGTTAGACGACACAAAGGAATAATATCTACGTATGATCCACCACTCATTTGGAAGATTCCTGCCACCGGAACAGGAAGGAATCAGAGGGATGGCAACACCAAAAAATTGTTCAACGCGAAATATTGTGCAACTGTGTCCATCACCTCATTCTTTAAATGATTAGATCGACCGGCCAACTACCTTAATTACTCCCCGTTTAATTTTGGGTCCTGTATTGTTTAACTTCACGTGTGTGAGTTAGGTTAGAGTTGGGTGGTGGAAAATGGACGAGTGATATGATATTTTCATGTTAGATTTTTAGTTGGAATCATACTTTTAAAGAAAAAAGGTCTAATTTTACTTGAACATATACGATTATACGGATATGAAAAAGGTCTAAATAGTGAGAGGTTGCAGGTCCCATCTCCTTGTAACCTCATAAGCTAGTGTATCTTGCATGTACGTGACAAAGGGAGGAGTTAGGATGAGTAGGGCTGTACAAAGACCGGGGGAGACCGGGCTCCCCCTCAGCCCGAGGTCTGGTCCAGTCATGTCTTCGGGCTGAGTATCTCAACCCGAAACCCGGACCAACCCGATGGAAACCCGACTGTCACCGGGTCGGGCCAGACCAGACCGGACTAGGCCGGGTAATGGTCCATCTACCAAAAAAAATTCATCATCTCTTAGAGTCTATGAGGAAAAAAGACTCCAACTTTTTACTAACATATGGAAGAAAAAGACCCATCTTAGAGAAAAAAACTCATCTACAAGAAGAAAGTTTCTAACTTTTTTTATTAAAATGTAAAGACATACAACAGAGATGAAAGACTCTAGCTTTTTACAAAAAAAAATAAAGACTTACAATACAACAATACAACATCTGGAAGAAGAAAAGGCAGAGAATCTGAGTTCTAAAACAGCAACTCGAGCAAGATAGAGAAGTGACGATGACGATAAGAGCAGATTTTTGGACTTGAGTTTAGTATTCTAACATTTGGTTTGAAGATTGAAGAATGTAGAAGTGAAACTGAAGTATGATGGAGGATTAAAATTTAAAACCAAAGTGATTGTCGGCAGAGAGAAGGAAAGAGTGAAAGGGTATTATTGACTATTGAGTATTCTCTCTCTTTCATCTATGAAGGACATCCCATACCCCATAGTCAGAGACTCAATCACGTGATGTGTACTTTGAAGAAGGAATTTTTTTTTATGTATGGCTCACATAGAGCCACGTGTTCCCTTGCACAATTTTTTGGCCAGAAGTGTTCCCTTGTACATTTGAATATATATAATGTTTAAAAAATATATATAATATATTCTTTTTGGTCGGGCCAGACCAGACCTCCTGGTTTGATATGCTAGCCCGAGACCCGGTCCCACCCGAACTTCGGGTCAGAACCCGGTCCAGTCCAATATCTGGTCGGGCTGCTTTTCCTCTTTTCGGACGGACCAAGACTGGACCGGGCCGGGTCGGGCTGACCGGGTTGCCGGACCATCTGAACAGCCCTAAGGATGAGGAATAAAAGGAGGGCATGTGATGGAAGGAAGATGAGAATGAGGGTAGGGTGCTTTGTTGGATGGATAGACATAAAAGGTAAAGGGAAGAGCCATATGGGGGTAGGAGGGCCTATTGCTTCTGTCCAGTAATGAACGCGGTTCCACTTTCAAAGCTTTTGTCGGCTTTCACGCTTACGTTGGTTCTGCATGTGCATCATATGCTTTGTTTCCACTCGGTTCCCTTTCACTTGTGACCCTCAATTGCTTGCCTTCCTAAGCTACTCTCTCTTGTCAAAACCTATTTGAAGATATAGATCTGATTATAAATATAAGATCAATTTTTCTTAAATTATTCTTATCCATACATGCTAATAATAGACAAATAAGAGAAGAAGAGTGGGGTAAAGGTAAAAGTTAAATTATATTTGATAATATCATATTATTTTAATAACATCTTTAATCTAATAAAATTAGGTAAATATGTTTAATATTATGATATTATCTCTTTAATCAAGATACGCACACAACCGGCAATCAAATGCATACACTCCCAATGTTCCGTAAAAAATGCCCAACCCTTTCGTGTTTAAAGCCCCCACGCAAACTCACTTAAGTTCCAAATCCCAATCAAATAATTGATAAAATGTCCTATTCATACATTTCATGCTATTTGCACAAAACTGTAACAAAATCAACTGTTTACATAACTCCTTTCTCCCAGTTAACCACACCAAATATTGCATACAGTTTATGCAAAGCCCTTCCTTTTTTACTTCGGTATGCGGGTGCCTAAATATAGATCACCAATGCTTTTGAAACAAAAAACTAAAAAAATAACCACCATTTAGATTGTAAACACAAGTCTATTCCTTGACCAATTCCCTGGAATCAAGCAACTTTCTTTGCATAATTTGATAATTGAACAAGTTTTCTATAGACATACATCATTTGTGGGGGACACTTTCACTTTTCACTATTGAAATCAATGAATAAAGAATCACCTAACTGACTAAACGTCTCTACATCCATGTCCCCGCTCCCTATACAGCTAACTTGACCATAATTAATGAATTATCACCGTCCATTCAATAGAAATGGACCGTGCTCGTGAGCAACAATCGTGCAGGAAACAAAAGCACCACAAACAAATGCATGTGTTGGGATGCAACAAGCCTACTGAACCTTTTCAGTGACTCTCTTCCTGATTTTATGACGCCTGAGAAGGCTGACCCTTCTTCACTTACATTGACCGATACCACTGACCTCCTAACAACAGCCACAGCTTCAATTCCATGGGGTGCCAGCGCAACCAGAGGCCACCACTCCTTCCGCCTATGCTCTCTCGTCCTCCTTCTGATCCGGTAAAGTTCATGGCGAATCACGCTTCTCACAGATTTGAAGTAGGAATTCATGTCATGATCCCTCTGTATGGTTCCGCCCGAGCCATACGCACCTCGGTCACTTAAGATCTCGAGTGGATGTGGTGAGTTCAAGAACACCAGCTGTGCAGCAAGGAGCTGCCTGTACATGTTATGATCGGATTCGGATAAAGGGCCAATCAAACGATATAGACCACAGCCTGCAGGAAGGAGCTCATGACCCGGAGAAACTTTCTCTTCTGGCTGCAGTATTAGCAGTTCGCCCATAGGTGTATATAATACATGCTGCAGTGAAATATTCACAAAGTGATTTAGAGGACTGATGATATAATGTGAAGTTCTTTCTTAACTTGAAACTTCTTTAACAAAGGTTACCTGGCTATTAAGACAAGGATGATTACGGAAGTTTCCATTGATAGCCTTTAGAAGCTCTGCCACATGAATGGGGTAATTGCAAGAAAAGGCTCGTGGAACTATGTCTCTGTGCATTGCAATTGCCTGAACATGACTCTGGGGCAATCCTAGCTTATCTAGAAGTCTGTCACCTCCACACATGATGGAAGGAGCGCCGAAAGTTATCACAGGAAGCAGGGAGGACATTGGCACTTCTTCTCTCATCAGCAGCATGAGATTTACAAGCAATGCCAAACTTCCCCCAAGTGAATGCCCTGTGAAACGGAAGGTTGCACGAGAACCTTGAGATTTTAGGTGTGCCTGAACTTCTGGTAACATCTGTTGGTAGATTCCTTTGGCAGCCTCATATATACCTCTATGGACAAGAATATCTAGCCCCTAGAAAGGAAATAAAAATCAGAACACGTATCTCATTTTTAACAATTTTTTTAGAAAAACAAATCATGATTGTTCATTGACAAAAAAGTCGGTGAACAATTAATATCTACCTCAAACTGAACAGGCTCGAACAATAAGTTTGCTTGCCAGGATTCTAAAGACTCAGAACCCTGCACATTGAAAAGATATTTTATTTTGTGAGAAAGGCAGATCACCAGAAAAAGAAAAGAAAAGGTCCAAATCTTCCAAACTTATCTAATCACATGCAAGTGTGAAGCACAATATGTTACATTACACAACTACCTAATAGGAGCTATGGTATTTCTATTATGGTTTTACGTGATCAAGTTTTACTGCTATAAATTTCAGCATTTTATCAAAACAGAAGCAGGTCCACAATTAGCCTTACCTGGATGACAAAGTATCTAGTACCACTCCGGTCATCATCACATATGAACCATTCACAAGGTGACGATTTTGTTGAGCTCAAATCATCCGCAACAGCTTGTTTCACATCCTCTTCTGCAGCCACCACCGCTGTCACTGAATCAGTAGTTGCAATCAAAGATGCTACCTCTGTGTTTATCATGTTGACACCATCAACACTTTCACTGCCTCCTTCTCGTGAATCTTCACGAACCCCATCTTTTGAGAATTTAAATGGAATCATGCTCTTGGTCCTAGCATGGAGGTAAGAGGCAGCAGAGGCAGCAATCTCATAAGCAGCCAACGCACTAATCTCGGGCCTGTTGTTCTTTTGTTCCTTTCTTTCTTCTTTTTCAAGCTCATTAGTTTCAGCTGACACCTGATCTTTTTCAGCCGTTGTAGAGGAGGCTCTTTTCTCTATTGAGGAGGTTATAAAACGTAGTCCATAACTTTTCAACATGTCCTCTGTCTGAATCAACCAAAAGCCACATATAAATTAGTGGCAGATATAAAAATGTCTTAAAATAATACATCGCAGATGGATTTCATTGGAAAGATCTTGAATCAACCACCATCTATATACTTATGCCAGAACTATAACGTCTGAGTATCCAAATTGTTCAAAAATACATCAAGGATATTTTAGTCCGAACTGTTCTTATCTAACCGAGCATAGTTTGACACGGCCTGAAAAAACAAGTCTTTGGGACAATGCAATCTAATTATGACATTGATATAATTAGATATTCCCTATCAAACCGATGGAAGGTGTGTTAATTGTTCAATATACCTATCCCCGTTGAAAGACAAAGGACGCCCACCAGGGTCAAAGAAATTTCCACAGCAAGCCCTTCCAACGTGAAAAACGTAAATTTCAAAGAACTCTAAGACAATTTTGGCAAAAATGAGATTAAATGAACAATAAGCAAGATTTCAGATATTCACGTAATACGATGCAAAGCAAACAAATCATCCAGATCTCAGAATAAAGTCTCACCCACATTTTACGAGTTTCTCAAACATCAAGACGGAAAACAAAATCTGACGCATCATAAACCATTAAATAAGACACCGCCCCAGGAAAAAACGGTATATCAAGTCATGAATTATGCAGAAATCTTTGCCCCCAAAGCTAAAGCAAAAATAAAATTTTAAAAAAAAAGCATCATACCTTAATTCTGGGTATGCAATATGACAAGTTTCCCAAATATGACATCTGCGCATACAATCTGGCTTCAGCTAACGACACCCTCCTAAGCATCCTTGAAAACGAACCCCTATCAAATTGAATCTCCTCATCACCATCATCAATCTTGCAAGCATCACACGACTCCTCATTATCACAAGCAGCCTCATTTATTCGACCGTTAGCTACATCATCCTCCTCCTCTTTATTTTCACTATCTTTATCATAAACACCATTCCCATGCTCACCCCTCCACATAGATTTAACATGAAGAATCTTCAAGACCCAGTTTTCATCTCGATCATCTGTATACAATGTTCCATTATTATTATCATTATTATTATTATTATTATCCTTGTCTTCTTGAACACCTTTCTCTTCCCTTTCTTCCACCGACACGGCGTCGTCTACGGCAAGCCCGTTGTACCTGCTAGTTCCACTTCCATTTCCACCTGGCCATAGAGATCTCAGGGGATATTTAAACGAAAATCTCGAAAAGACAGATTTTTGACTCGATTTCTCCGTCGTTGACCGCCCAACGGCGCTTACTTGAGATGGGTTTGTTCTTGGATCGATGGAGCCACTAATGGAGATCGCTGGGGTAAGCCCTGTTATGCTACTTTTAAAAAACAGGGCATCCATTTTAGCTTATGTTGGCTTGCCTCTGTTTTAAAAGTGTTAATCTTTCACTTTATTTGTAGAATGTTATGGGAGAAACTAGAAAGGTCAATCGTAGGGGACGATTGTGTCGAGTTGTGGGATATTGATAAACCCCTGAAGGCTTGTGTTATGTTTTTTCCCAGAAAGTTGGCTTGACTTTGGCTGCAGAGGAAGAGAGAAGAATGAAAACGAAGGAAGAGAATAGCCGTATGCGTATGCGAGGATTTATAGAGAGATGTTTAATTTATTTATTGCTAATAAAGTACGCCGTTTATTATCAGGTCACCTAACTTTCGGTTCCTTGTCAAAATGATTTCTTGCCTGCCTCATTTTTATCTATATCCAAATCTAAAATAAAACATTTTATTTTCTAATTTTAATAGATGCGTGTGCATTTTTAAAATGATATGCAGACGTTTTGATATATATAATTTTCTTTGAAAATACATGGATTTTTCAAACATTGTATAAGGCTGTTGTCTGTTACTAGATATAAATATATAATGATGTAATGGGTTTTTATAGTGAAAGATTACCATTTGAAAATTAGCAATTAGTAAATCCTAAATATCAAAGTGGTCTAGTTTCCTTCATCACCAATCATCTTTAGATTATAAGATGGGCGGTAACAAAAACATAATAAAAAGCTTGGGGCGGTAATTGGACAAGAAGATACTATCTCCCATATTGTGTGGCGTGTTTCAACTTTCAAACTGCCCAAAATTGTTGGGGGTAAAAAGCTGCCAAATATGAACAATTTCATCTAAAATCGTTTTTATTTTTCCAAGTCCAAAAACATTAAAAATGGCAAATTTACTCTGACTATTAAGACATTTATACTTACTGTTGAAAATTTGAGGTTCACAATTAATTTTTTTTAACAAGACAGGGCCTTGTAAATTGTTCAAAATTGAGATTTACAATTAACATTTTTAACAACACAGCTCGTTGTAAAATTTTGTATTTTAGTAACAGTTTGCTCCTCAAAATATTTTTAGATTTTTTAACGTTTGTCTGGTTGCAGGATAAAATCACTTTATATGGTTTTTAATAGTATATACTCCCTCCGGTCCCTATTGTAAGAGCCCAAAATTTGAATGATTTTGATCCCTAATGTAAGAGTTCACCCCATATTCTCTCCTCATTTAATGCATTCTTTCCTACTTTACCCCTAACTATCTTTCATATTTATTAATGCTTATGTATTTCTCTCTCTTAAAAGTACCATAATAAATATGGACAATTTTGGAAAAGAAGCATTAACTCCAGACACCTAACTAACATTCACATGTTTTCTTAAGAAGCGTTTTTTTTTACGGCTAGCTCTTTCATTAGAGACTGGAGGGAGAATTTATTTGTGGCAGATCTTAATCTTAAACATTCTATTTCTTTTTAAATTTTATCAATTTTTCCAGCATATTGCTAATATGGAAATTTTGTACTTCAAATGACAAATTTTTATCAACAAAAACATGACACGTCACAGGAGTATCAATTAGCTTAAAATAATATGTTTAATATTTTCAGAATAAAGTAAATATAAATAATTAAATACCGTATTTAGAACGGAGGAAGTTCATATTGAAACGTTTTTAGACCCATAATAACGACGTCGTTGTTCAAATTTGGGTTATTATTATTTTGGTGTTTGCGAATTGGGATTGAATCTCACGTGGCTAAAGGTCATTCTGTCGATTTGTGCAACATTGATTTTTCTACGAAAGCCCGTAGTCGTCGGCCCCACGGCCTGCCTCTCACAGTTGCCGACTAGCTCAAGGAAGTGCCACGTCAGAGCCTTTAGACGTGTCCGTAAAGCACATTGCTCTGCCTTCCTATCTTTTTGTAAACACTCCCCTACATCACCTCACGCTCTCCTGCTATCGTTTTATCCACTCGCTCTAGAAAAGCTACACCTTTCATCTTACATTCTTACTCACGCTTCAAAATGTCGCGGTGTCACAAGTCTCAGCTCACAGGTCACAAGTCTCAGCTCACATATCATATTATCTATCACACGTACACAGTTTATAAAGATCAAAATGCCAACTAGGTCCAGCATATAAAAATAATAACGAAGATGCCTACTGCCCAATCACATTTTGGGTCGAGAAAAAAAACTGCCCAATCACATCTAGATAACTGATATGGTCTTCTTTCTTTTTTTATTTCCCCATATAGGCTTTGGTAGTGTGAGCGTTTATGAGCAATTTTTAAGATTTTGATCCCAGTCATAATTTCAATGTCCAGCTCATCTAAAATGTTTAATCTTTTTGTTATAGGGTGATAAGTTGCAAAAATATTCATGTAATTGCAGTTAAGCCGCATCAAACATTGTGTAATTTTTTATGGCAAAAGTACTCATAATATTGCAGAACAAAGGCAAAAGTACCATTTTTGAATTAACGAGTTATTTTTACTCTTTTCTTGAAATGTTACAAGTAATATTATCCCTATTATGAGATATTATGGTTATTTTTGCTATGAACAAAATCACATGAGTATTTTTAGACCATATGCATAATTACATAGATATTTTTGCACTTTAACCCTTTGTTTTAAGCTTATCATGGTTTGACAACTTACCCGAGAAATATCACGTAGTTATAACATATAAAATCAGCTACTAAAAGCCTATTACAGCTGGCCCCTTCTATTATTAAAACAAGCATGAGAATTCAGAGCTTGTATGATTGCGGACCATTCTTTGATGCCCTACTGTCTTTGTTTTATTTAGGTGCTGTTAGATTTTTTTTTTGGCCAATGAAGGTGCTGTTAGATTAGATAGAGGCACTTAGTGTCGTTTCAAGTCATATGCTCCTTTTAGTCCCATTTATAAATTAAATAAGCGAAAGAGAAGGTTTTCATTGGTTCTCTATAAGTCATTTCCATGTGAATGTATAAGTTTACCATTTATTTATTGTTTGTTGACTTTATTTTTATGCGATATGATAGATATTAAATATAGATATAATATAACAAGTACAAGTCACTTGGATAGCAACACCCAAAAAATTAGTCATTGAGTAAAGTATCCTTTGTGGGAAGATCTCTTTGATATGAGACTTGTAAAACAATACATCATAAACATTTTTTTTGTCGTCTCTCAATCAAAGCGTCATTACAGCGAGCACAAGTCATCCGAAGAACCATGCTCCAAAAGCTAGTGGCTGGGATTGAAGAGCCAATGACTTGTAAGATATTGCTCGTGAAGAAACCTTCTATGTAGGACATGTGAGATTAATGATATTTAAGGTTTGCATTTTTTATGTAAACATGACAGTGAGAATACATTAATTTGATTTCCTTTTAAAAAATTGCTTGGGCAAAAAACGATAAAGCTAGAGCGGTTCAAATCTAATCCCAGTATGATCCAAATGAAGCAAGTGTGCATAATGAATTCGATTGGGAATCTAACTCGTCAAGCATGCTTTAATAGTTTCATTGGATAATGCTCCATTTAATTCCATGCCAAAATGAAGGGAATATAGATTATAGATTGGATTCTAATGATCAAATTCAAGCCTTGCCAATTATTGTTAACCGTGGCCTATGTTAATGTCTACTAGTGAAATTCAAATGAAGCATAATTTAGATGAGTGATTTGTTGAGGCGCGAAGATGATAGATACTACCTCGATCCAGATGGGAAACAAGCACAACCATCTCGGAGTGAGTACTCTTTCACGGTTAAATTGAACAATACGCAGAATAGTCCGTCAATGTTTATCATCACGAATATCCAGTAAGAACTATCGAATTCGTCCACGAACTTCATGGCTTACGTTGCACCGTAGTATAAGATAGGATCTTCTTGCGCCGGGGGTCCTTGTGGGATCTCTTAGTCCCACATCGACCAGGAATATGTGAGTGTGAGTATATAAGTATGACATTCGCACTTCAGCTTACCAACCGCGTTAGTTGGTTTTGTTGTTGTGTTTGGTCCGAAAAATGTGTTCAAACAAAAAAGATAGGATCTTCACAGGCAGCAATTTCCAAGAGGGACTCCTTTTACCAGGCCCTAGCGATGGCTTGCCTTTTTAACTACAAAGGCTTAGGATCCATGCTTTATTTCGAAACATGTTAAACTTTCCTTACATCCACAAAAAAAATTCCTTAAAAGGGCGGTGTAGGCCACCGGATTACGTCAAGACATCTATGATAGAAAATAGGGTAAAGTATCAAATCGCCCCCGGAAGTTTTCCCTGAGGAGCATCCCCACCCCGAAAGTTTTTTTGGGAGCAATTAACACCCAGAAGTTTTTTTAGGAGTAATTAAGTCCCGAAAGTTTATTTTTAGGAGTAATCTCACCCAAAAATTAATGACATTTAAGGGCAATTAAGTTACGACACAAGTTAGATTTGGGTGAGATTGCTCCTAAAAAAACTTCCGGGTCTTAATTGCTCATAAAAAAAACTTCCGGATGTTAACTGCTCCTAAAAAAACTTTCGTGGTGGGAATACTCTTTAAGGAAAACTTCCAAGGGTGATTTGATACTTTACCCTAGAAAATAATATGGCCACCCGTCAACTAAATAGAGAGACCAACATTTCCCGTAACTACCTAATAATATCACATAACACTGAAACAAAATACTACCTCTGTTTCTATATAAAATCACTTTGGTTAATTTGGAGAGATTAAGGAAGACTTTCCAATGAATTAGGATTACATGATCTTCCCAAAATATCTCTCACTTAAATTTAAAAGACAACTAGGGATTTGAGAGAGAAGTGAGGGAGCTAAGAAGTATAGGGGTAAATTGAACCAAAATTGAGACAAAATAGAAAGTGATCTTAAATTTATGAATTTATCCACTTCCCCAAAGTGATCTTATATTTAGGAACGGACGGAGTATATACATACACATCTATGATTCGAGTGTGTACACATTATCTATCTACCATGTAATTAGATTATACATATGTTACTCTAGAAGAAGAATCAGTTTGTTTTAAGGAAAAATAAATGTAAACAATTTAAATAAGTAGTCATTTTTACATTTATATGTCAAAATTAACCTATAATATTATTACATACTGCTTACTATGTCATAAATTTTGTAGTTTGGCTAATTCAAAGTGGAAACAAAGCAGCGTCCTTCTTCAAGAACCTTCTCTTTGATGTCCCAAATCTCTTCCTTCCAAAGCTCCCCCAAACCAGAACCCCCTCCCCCGCCGGGGAACGCACGTTCCTCCAAAAAAGCTAAATTTGTAAGCTCTTCGGATGATGCTGCTCTTATGGATGCTGAGTTTCCTCCTCTCGCTGGGAGAGTGCTTGCGCTGCCAGATCTGACCTCGACTCCTCATGTGGAGGCGCCGGACTCGCAAGGCGATGTGGGTGTTGACAGTGACGAGGACCAAATCATGACACCGGAACATCCTACCCCTTCTTTTAAAGAAAAGCTTATGGGATCTGAGATGCCTGAAGAAGACGAAGAGGATGACCTGACCATCCACAGTGAGGATGTCACTTTGGACATGAATGGCACCATTCCCACCATTGATTTTGCTCCCCACGTTCGTGAAGCTCTGAACCAGCGCATGGGTTTTGCAGTTATTGTGAAGCTCTTAGGTTGCTCTCTTGGCTATAGACAAATGCGGATCCAGCTGCAGCGCATTTGGAAACCCAATGGTCACTTTCAGGTAACGGATTTAGATGAAGGTTGTTACCTCATTCGTTTCAAAGATCATCTTGACTTCCAACACTCTCTTATTGGGGGCCCTTGGATGATCTTTGGGCACTATTTATCGGTCCAACGTTGGACTCCTGAGTTTTCTCCACAGAACCATAAAATTTCTGAGATTATAGCCTGGATCCGTCTCCCAAAACTCCCAGCTCAATACTATCATAAGTCTGCGATTCGCCAAATCGGTAGATCTTTTGGCGAAGTTATTAAAGTGGATTACAATACTGACTCCGGTGACAGAGGTAAATTTGCTAGATTAGCTGTTCTTATTGATTTAACCCAGCCGCTCACTTCCAAGATACAGGTAGATGGCCAAACCATCTATGTGGAATATGAGGGACTCCCCACCATCTGCTTTAAGTGTGGGAAATATGGCCACTTCCAGGAATCATGCCCGACCAACGCTCCGCCCCCGGAGCAGGGGCATACACAACAGGAGGAGGCTGATTCCCATATGCCTGATGCACGTGAAGACGCTTCCTATGGGGACTGGATGATTGTTCTGCGTCGGCGTCGGCCAGCGGAGAAAGGTAACAAGAGGCATGATAAGCCCTTGGCGAACCCCACTGGATCCAGATTTGATATCCTTCAGTCTGAGGCTACCCAGGATCAACATGAGCCTGTTATGTCTGAGTTTGGCAGGCCCCTCCTTCCTGGTGAGCCAAGCATTCCTTACAAGAAACCCCGAGATACTAAAGAACCAAGATCCACCAAAAAACCCGACCAAACCAGAAACCACATAGACCACACTAGCCCACCCACTGGTCCTACTCGCCACACTTGTCCATACCACGCCCTCCAAACTGAAACCTCTCTTGACCCAAACTACAACCAAGCTATTGTAATTGTAGACCCCCGCACTCCCACTAGTAAACCCACTGCCAAACCTTCCCCGCACACCAAAAGTCCAGTCACGCCCCAACAACTACCCAAACCTCCTGACCAATCCACCTCACCTGGTGTTAGACTCTCCACTAGAGTCACTGTTAATAGGCTCGGGTCTCTCTCAGCTGGGAACCCAACCGGGGCTTCTGTCAAAGCCTGGAAGGCTATAGCTCGTGAAAACCAGCCAGGAATGTCTAAAGAGGACATTGACAGGCTCCTTGAGGGAGTAGAATTTAGTTCTGAACCGTCTCTCTAAATGACTTTTCTTATGTCTATAATAACTTGGAATGTTCAGAGGGCCCAAGACAAAAGGTTTCCCTCTATTTTTAAATCCTATGTTGCTACTTATAAACCTGATATTTTTGTTTTGCTTGAACCCAGGATCTCTGGTGATAAGGCTGATAAAGTTATCAAGAAACTTGGGTTCCAATCTTCCCACCGGGTTGAAGCTCAAGGTTTTGCGGGCGGTATTTGGATTCTTTGGTCCAATAGAGTCTCGATTGAGATTATTTCCAACCACTCTCAGTTTATTCATATGAAGGCACAATTTTTGGAGTGCAACTCTAGTTTTATTTTCACTGCTATCTATGGCAGTCCTCAACCTTCTACAAGGCGGCTTTTGTGGAATGATCTTTCCATCCTGCTTGCTGATTCTACCCTCCCTTGGCTCCTTGCTGGTGATTTTAATGCTACAGTCAGTTCAGAGGAGCGAAAGGGTGGAGCCACTAGAACTAACAGGGGTTGTGAGCAATTCAAGGCTTTCATTCATCAGCATGGTCTCCTGGATTTGGGTTTCAGAGGTCCTAGATTCACTTGGCGGCGCGGCACTTGTTTAGTGAGACTTGATCGTGCCCTATCAAACCAATCTTGGCTTCATGCTTTTCAAGGCGCTCATGTCAATCATCTTCCCAAGCTTCTCTCTGACCATCGGCCAATTCAGATCATTATTCAGCCTTGTGCAATTCACAACCGGCCGCCTGTTCCCTTCCGCTTTTTAGCTTCTTGGCTTACTCATCCGGGTTTTAATCAAGTGGTTCAGGAATCTTGGCGCAGTGATGCCTCCATTCTTGACAACATCAAACACTTCTCTGATTCTGCCCGTAAATGGAATTCTGAGGTTTTTGGTGCGGTGGGGAAGAGGAAAAGAATAATTCTGGCGCGTTTGAAAGGAGTTCAGAAATATTTGGAGGAATATCCTTTCTCTCCACACCTATTAAATCTAAACCAAAGTCTTGCCAAGGAATTTGAGGAGATTTGCCTTCAAGAGGAATTATTATGGCTCCAGAAATCCACTTCTAACTGGGTTTGTCTTGGTGATAGGAACACCTCCTATTATCATACCAAAGCCCTTATCAAGCGTAGGCGTAGACATATCCCTCGCTTGAAATCTGATGGGGACATTTGGATTGAAGAGGAGTCCCAGCTGGCTGCCCTTGCAGAGAATTTCTTCCAGCAACTCTATTCTTGTAGTGACCCTCTACAACTCAGCATGGCTGCTCGCGGTGCTTTTCCTGCTTTATCCCAAGACCAGTTCACTATGCTGGCTGGGGACATCTCTGATATAGAAGTTAAGCAAGCAGTTTTTGAAATGCATCCGCTTAAAGCTCCTGGGGCCGATGGTCTTCATGCGCTCTTTTTCCAAAGTCAATGGGCCACTGTTGGCCATAGCCTCGTGACTTTCATTCAACGCTTATGGAATGGTGAGCCTATTGACCCGGAGATCAATAAAACCTTAATTACTCTTGTTCCCAAGGTCCCCAACCCTGCACATTTGCGAGAATTTCGCCCAATCAGCTTATGTACTGTGGTGTATAAATCGGTTACTAAAGTGATTGCCAATCGTCTCAAGCACATCATGCCTTCCCTTATCAGTCCACATCAGTCCAGCTTTATTCAAGGCAGAAGCATAATGGACAACATTATTATTTCTCAGGAAGTAGTTCACTCCATGAGCACTAAACAGGGTCGGCAGGGGTGGCTTGTCATTAAAGTGGATTTAGAGAAAGCCTTTGACAGAATTCGATGGGAATTCATCCAAGATACCC
Organism: Mimosa pudica; assembly: GCA_029929735.1. Lineage (NCBI taxonomy): Eukaryota > Viridiplantae > Streptophyta > Magnoliopsida > Fabales > Fabaceae > Mimosa > Mimosa pudica. The sequence goes on along the minus strand of JAKELP010000013.1, from coordinate 16,953,232 downwards.
TCCATGATGTGGGATTACCGGAGCAAATGATTAACCTAATCATGAATTGTCTCACAACCCCAACTATGCAAGTTCTATGGAATGGCGCACCTTCGCGTTCGTTTAAGCCTCAAAGAGGAATCCGGCAAGGTGACCCTCTTTCTCCTTATATATTCATTCTCTGCATGGAACGACTGTCTCATATGATTATGGCTGCTGTCCGTGATGGTACTTGGAAGGCAATCAAGATGGGTAGACATGGTTCGCCCCTCTCCCATTTGTTTTTTGCGGATGACCTCATCCTTTTTGGGCAAGCTACCTCGGATCAAGCCCATGTCATCCAGGATATCCTCCATCGTTTTAGTCTGGCCTCGGGGCAAAAGGTTAGTCAATCCAAAACCAAAATATTTTACTCCAGGAATGTCCAGGCCTCCACTCGCCGAGAACTTTGTCAGTTACTGGGGTTTCAACAGGCTGATGGACTTGGGAAATACCTTGGCATCCCTCTCCTCTCTGACCGTATGTCTACCAATGAATATAAGTACATTCTTGAATGCATTGAGAAGAAACTAGCGGGATGGAAAAGGCGCTCTCTCTCTTGCCGGCAGGATTACCCTTGCTAAATCAGTGCTGACTACTATTCCTTTCTACACCATGCAATGTAAGCTTTTACCTTCTGCCTGCTGCAGGAAAATTGAGAAACTCATCCGGAATTTCATATGGGGAAAACCGGATGGAACAAGAGGAATTAGCCTTGTTAAATGGGAAGATATGTGCCAGCCCACTAGGAATGGCGGTTGTGGTCTTCTCAATCTTGAATCTCAAAATCATGCTTTTTTTGCTAAACTTTTGTTTAAGCTATATAACTCAACGGAGGATCTTTGGGTTAAGATTTTGAGAGGGAAATATGGCTTCACTGTTGAGCCAAGATTTCCTCTGAACTCCTCGGCTTTCTGGCGCCAAATGCGAAGGGTAAGTGATGAAGCACGTCACTTTATCAAGTGGAATCCGACTGTAAACACCAGTTTTTGGAATGATTATTGGGTTGGTGATCTTGGGCCTCTTAAACATTTATCCTTTACCGAGATTTCCCCTTCTGCCCTTCAATTGCCTATAAGTCACTTCATGTCTGAGGAAGGAGATTGGAATTGGGACTTATTCCAAGCCTTACTGCCTCAGCATATTCTGACTGAAATAGCAAATGCAAAGATTGAGGTTAGTTCTCATGAGTCTCCCTGCAGATGGAGTCTAACCACCTCTGGTAATTTTACTGTCAAATCGGCCTATTTGGCTCGGGAAGCTTCAAATTGGCATCCTTCTTCCAAACTCTGGTATGTAATCTGGACAGCCCCTACTCTTCAGCGGGTTCGTGTCTTCTCATGGCTGCTAGTCAAGCAAAAGCTACTCACTAATGTGGAGAGAGGAAGAAGGAAGATGACCTTGGATACTACATGTTCCCTCTGTTTATCCTCCCCTGAAAATATTGATCACATCTTTAAGCAATGTTCTTTTGCCTCTGCTGTATGGAAGAAGATTCTTCCCATTGATATTAGCAGGGAACTCTTCCAATCAGATTTCATCTTTTGGTACTCTCGCATGCTGCTATGTAAAAATCTTAACTTGTCATGGAAAGTGGGAATCATGGTCACATGTTGGAAGCTTTGGGAGGCCCGGAATCTCCGCATCTTCAAAGCAATCACTCCTTCTCTTGATGGTCTTCTTAGGCAAACTATATCTTTTGTAGATCACTCACTGCACAGCTTTACCAATGTACATGCTCTTATAGCTAACCAATAGAGTAGTTGTTAAGCACACATTACTCGAGTGTCTTAGTGATCACACTCGCATCTTGTAAGTAGCATTTTTGAAGTAATGAAATCATTTCCATTCAAAAAAAAAAATTTTGTAGTTTGGCTTAATTCACTGAATCCATTGAAAAAGTGAAAGGAATGTTATATTTAGTACTCCAACATTATTAGAAGGAGTATTAGAAGGGGTATTGTGCTAACCAATATTACTTTTATCTTGGTTCTCTGCTCCTCCTCGATAACTGACTGGGGAACAATACCTCGAATGCTACGTAAAGCTCTCCTTTCTTTGTGCTCATATGCAACACATGCCCTCTCTCCTTTGAAATTCCTCACTTCCCTTGGACTCACTATTTTCTGGGCGGTAAAAACAAGTCTGTCAGATGTGTTGAAACCATTTGACAAACAGAATGTCGACCGGATGCCTATCCAAATGTTTGATGGTTTTCTCAAAACCTACTAAAGTTTCAGCCCTAAACATATACTATGAGCTAACTTGCACTGCTAATCTGTAAATATTAAGTGTGACCGGGATACTTTATCCACATAAGTGGATTTCATGTATACACTGGGCACTGCACAGTTTTTGTCTCATTTATCGTCTTACTTGGGGTGGAGCAGAGACACCTGACCAGATTATTGGCTTAATTACAGGAACCAAGGTGAAGATTACTACAGCTCCATCCAAAGTGGTGGTACCTACTCCCAACAATATTTGATGAGGTTGTCTTGCAAAGACATCTTGGTTGAGTTTTATGCACCTTGTTACTGTAATGCCCTAAAAAATCTTATTAAAGCAATACTAAATGAATGAATAACAATTCAATCACAACAAAAGCTAATCTGGAAATTACTGCTTGATATTAATTAAATGAAAGAGTTTACAAGATGTTCTTCTTGAACAGAAATTACAATATATTCTTTTTAGAATACAAGACATCATATTTAAACTAAATTGCATCTGGAATAACTGCTATGGCACGTCCTGGATCATGCATTCTGGCATAGTGGGAACTGTCCACGTATCATAGTGGATACTCCCCACCTCTGGTGACTTCATCTCCAACTACTCAGGAATAACTTCCCACCAAGTTAGTGGTAATCTTGAGCGTCCACAAGTAACTCTGGGCTGCATTTCTTGGGCCGCAACGGGTCGGGTTTAGTCCAGGTGTGAATCCTGGTGATGGTCCAGACAAGTAGCGATGTGAATCATAGACAAGTAATCTGGTTTATTGTTCAACATAGCCACGTGTCCATATCATTTGAAATTCAAATTAGGAAGAGAGATAAGAAGGGGGTAACGGGTCACTACATTAACTCCCCCACAGCGACACGTGTCTGGTTCTGGCTGACGCGGGTGGATGTGATTACTCCCATCCGTTGAGATCTTTCCCAAATAGCCATTGGATTGGGGAGTTTCCCTCTCAGACACCTTTTGAGCCTTATAAATTTGACTCTTTTGCAACATCCTGTACTTTCGCTTTCGATTTGAAGTTTCTGGGCATTCTGGTTTACTTCAAGAGATCTGGTCTATATTCTGGAAAAGAAGAATAATGATGAGGCTCCCGTTATCACAGAGAATGACGTGGCCGCTCTCCCTGATGAGTTGGGTCTTGACAGGTCGTTGCTGATCCGGGCGCCAAAACCTGAGGAGCGTCTAAACTGGGCAGTGAGAACTGGACCACTCTGGGCATAGACTACTTGAAGTTATTTCCCTGTGTTCCTCTTCCGTCTTTGATACTTGAGATCTGCCGTTTCTATGATCTGGCACCATCCCAACTAATGCCGATGGTATGGTCGGTGGCTTTGAGTCTGGAGATGATCACCAAAGATTGGGAGAAGAAGATTTCTTTGGCGGAGTTGCTTACAAGTTACAGCTTTGGTAGGAAGTCCAGTAGGCTCTTTACCCTTTCCGATAGGAATCCCTTGATCATTACTCCCTGGGATTCTGTTAGGTGTTGGAAGCGTAGGTTTGTGGTGGTGCATAAGAGATGTTTAGTCCCGGATGATGGTCCTCTCAGGACAGAGTGGAATTTATGTAAGTAGATGTTTCAACTTCTGGTTCTGGTCTCTGGTGTCTGGTAATACTTTGGGAGTTTTGTACTCATATGAGCCATATACTGGTTGGTCTTTCATGCAGTTAAGGCTGGGGAGAAGAAGGTTCCTCTGCGTCCAGATTCCGAGGAGTTGATAACAGTCGATGCCGGAAAGAAGAGAAGGAGCAGCACGGAGAGCGGATCGAGTAGTGACGTGGCCTCCGAGACGATAGCGTCTCGGATGAAGAGGGCTAAGCGTGCTGCTGCTGTGACTTCGAAGGGGGCTATTGAGCTGGACCCCATTGATGAGGAGGTTGACAAGCCAAAGGAAGTTGGAGCTATAACTGCGGTCCCGGAGACTAGAATTGTGGACCTGGACACAATTCTTGAAGTGGGTGACGGGAAAGGCGAAGCATTAAAAGCTTCCAGTAATACTGGTGGTCAGGACTTACTGGTCTCGTTAACCACTAGTTCCCTGAAGGTATGTAGTAGGGGGAGATTTGGTTTAGTTTTTGTTATAGGATATGATTCTGTGCATCTTGTCTGCGTGAGTTTGTTACTGAGGTTTTCGATCTGCCAGGTCAACCAAGTGGCTGAAGCAGTGCGGGGCCGGTTCCGGGATCTGGAGAAATCAGCCGAGATGCTTCGTGTGGAGCGAGACACTTTGGTGAAGCGTGTGAAACATTTAGAATGGTTTGACCAGGAGATGAGGAAGAAGCAGGCGAATTATGAACCTGCGCACAAGTTATACAAGGATGTGGCTGAGGCAAAGCTTCGAGAGCTCACTCGGGATCTTGAAATGGCAAAGGGCGAGGCTGTAGATGCCAGAGAGGAGGTGGAGCTCTCAGATATTACAATCGATGGTTTGAATGCCACCATCGGGGACTTGAGGAAGCAGCTTGCCGACTTGGAGGAGGAGAGGGACAAGAGTGAGAAGAAAGTTGAAGCTTTGGTCGAAAGAGAGAGACGGGAAGTCTCGAAGTTCATGTTATTTGAGCGTATTCGTATGGTAAAGGAGTTCCAGGCTGGAGAAGGTGTTAATTGGAACTTGAAGGAGTTGGAACAGGAGTTCCAAGATGAAGGCTACTCCATGCCTTCATCTGGTGATAGCGATGAAGGATCAGGGGGTGAGGAAGAGGTTAATTCTCATCCTGAAATGCTTGGTTCGGACAAGGAGCAAACTCCTGGCAATGAAGAAGGTACTGGGGACTCCCATGATGTGGATGGGGACAAGGCCGACAAGAAAGATGTTTAGGTGTTTCCGTGTAATAGTTTTATGTTATGGACATGTTTTTCTGGTGAATGTTGTTTTTGTTTGACTAGTGTTAACTAGTTGTGTTCTCATTATCTTAGGGAAATGTAATTCTGACATTTATGGAATGTAAGTTGCGTATACTTACTTATGTATTCTTCTGGTATTTTGATTTGATATCTGGTAAACAATTTGTAGATGCATCTTTCTGGTTGAGCAATCTGGTTAGACAAACACGATCAGGTTATATTAGAAGGATTAGAATTGAATCAGGAATTAATTAGAATCTGGGGTTCGTGTAAGCCTAGTTAGAATTTGGTATACCTTAGATATTGGAATCAGGTTGCTCAGGGATGTGGTGGATCGTCATCCATAACATCTTTCAGGATTCAGGATGGTCTATAAGTTATGTATCGGGTTAGTAGCTACTATATGTTTGGCATTTATAAGAGATTTAAAGCAACAAATAAATGAACAAATAAGATTAAAATAACAAAGAGTAATCGTGAATCATAAGTATTATGTACCTTTGGCTCCGGGAAGTTTTACCAAGTGACAAGTGTTCAGTTGGTGGAACTTGTGCCTAAGTATTAGTTGGATGTTGGCTCCGGGAAGCTATGTCATCAGGAAAGTGTTCCTGGTGACAGAACTTAGTTCTGGGCATTGCCTGACGGTTGGCTCCGGGAAGTTGTATAATTAGGAAGGTGTTCCTGGTGATAGAACTTAGTTCTGGATATTGCCTGATGGTTGGCTCTGGGAAGTTATATCATTTAGATTTGTCTCGCTGCTCCGGGGGTACTTTTATTTTTCCTAGCCATCGCACTTGATCCCCCATTTTTCCCAGTTCTTTAACTAACTCCTTCGCGGACAATTGCAAGTCTTGCTCTTCTATTCGGGGAGCCGGTGGTCTGCTTGGTCTGGTTGACCTTCCGGACCGTTCAGGTGTTTTCTTAGCATTTGAGTAGGATTTTGCTCTGGGAGGCTTCTCGGTCGTTCCTTTCTCTTCTTGTTTTTACCAGCGTGACTAGACTCGGATTCAGGTGAGTCATAGTCTCGATTCATCCGGTCCTCTTCTAGTCTGACTTCGGCCAATATCCTCCTCATGACTTCTGTCCATGTCTTGGGTTGGAATTTGGTCAGTTCTTCGTATAAGGGCATCCAGGTCCATAACCCCTTCCTGAACGCATTGATGCAAGTCATTTCATCTGGATGGTCTATTTCCAACCGCTCTTTGTTGAATCTGGTAACAAAGCTGCGAAGGGTTTCCCCTCGTTTGATATGAAGCCTGTACAAGTCATCGGCGGTTTTCTCTAACCGCTTGCTACTGGCAAACTGACTCACGAAAGAGTCATGTAACTCAGCAAATGTGGCGATGGAGCCTACTGGGAGATGCATATACCACTTGAGAGCGGATCCTGTGAGGCTCATTCCGAAGCCTCTGCACATACACGCTTCATGTACTTTCTCAGGGACTGTAATGGCGAACATTCGTTGTTTGTAATGTGCCATGTGGTGATCCGGGTCTGTTGAACCATCATAAGGTGTGATGGCCGGGTATACGAGTCGGGATGGCAGTTTCGCTCTGGATATGGATTTAATGAATGGTGAATCTGCGTAACTGGAAGGATCGTTTTTCTCGAAGGGGATTGGTGCTCCTGGGAGTTGGAACATGGTTGCTTTCAGTTCATCTAACTCCCGTTGCATCCGCTTGATTTCCGGATATGTTTTCCGCTTTTTTCGCATTCTGGGAGTTGAGTTTCTGGGAAAGGTTATTTTGGAGGCCAAATGCCTTCGTGGCCTCTTGGGAGGATCAGGTTTATCCAACGTATCGTTGGAACTTCCAACTCCTTCTTCATCTTCGTCGGAAAGTTCGACTCTGGGGTTATATTCCGGATCATCATATTCTGTGTTCTGGTATCTGTCATCCATCCTGGTATCCTGAGGCTCATTCTCTGGGTTTTGGTGTTTGCTTTTCCTTCTGGTTTGACGACGCTTATGCTCTGGATTTCTGTGTTTTTCCTCAGGTTCTGCATGTTAGGATTTGTGTTCGGGAGTCTGGTGATCATCTCGCATTTCTGTGCGTCGAGATCGATGTTCGTGCAGATCTTCGTCAGGTTGGTACTGTTCTGGGTTCTGGCGTCTGGGATCTGCGTTCCGGTGATATGTACTTTTGGAAATCACTCTTGGGATGAGTTGTTCCTCTTCCATATTATCTTCGGGTATATGGAGTCGGGCCATCCTTAGTTCAGTGATTTCAAGTTTCAGGCTCCTATTCTCGCTTGACAGTGTCTTGAGCATCGCGAAGTGCTCTCGTTGTTGCTCTTGTAACCGCTGCACAATGAGCATCAGTGGATCATTTTCTGGGATGTTCTGGGGGTTATCCTGGGCGTTTCCTCCAGGGTATCCTGTGGAGGAAATCTCTTGGACATTTGAATGCATGGGTGCCTCTGGATTAAGCGGTGACGTCGCGTCATCTTCCATGATCTGGGATTGCAAGATAACGAGAAGAAATATAAATTTCTCCCCACGGTCGGCGCCAAATGTAATGCCCTAAAAAATCTTATTAAAGCAATACTAAATGAATGAATAACAATTCAATCACAACAAAAGCTAATCTGGAAATTACTGCTTGATATTAATTAAATGAAAGAGTTTACAAGATGTTCTTCTTGAACAAAAATTACAATATATTCTTTTTAGAATACAAGACATCATATTTAAACTAAATTGCATCTGGAATAACTGCTATGACACGTCCTGGATCATGCATTCTGGCATAGTGGGAACTGTCCACGTATCATAGTGGATACTCCCCACCTCTGGTGACTTCATCTCCAACTACTCAGGAATAACTTCCCACCAAGTTAGTGGTAATCTTGAGCGTCCACAAGTAACTCTGGGCTGCATTTCTTGGGCCGCAACGGGTCGGGTTTAGTCCAGGTGTGAATCCTGGTGATGGTCCAGACAAGTAGCGATGTGGGTCATAGACAAGTAATCTGATTTATTGTTCAACATAGCCACGTGTCCATATCATTTGAAATTCAAATTAGGAAGAGAGATAAGAAGGGGGTAACTGGTCACTACAGTTACTTTTTTACAATTTTTTTTGTTCTGTTTCCTTATAAAAGTCACAGAATAAGTTCATCTTTCAGAGGTCATGGTAAATACATAGGATGTTAAGTCGTAAGTGTGTTCAAGAGATTAATGATATTGAATATAATGCAGGTATGATGATGTAAAAGCATCTCCGACATTATTGAAGTTCTTTCCAAACAGAAAGGTAGCTTGTGAAAGTGTAATATATATGGTGAGGAACAGAGGCTGTGAATTGTGATGTCTTCATAGCTTTCCTCGATTATTAATATTGCACGGGAAGAGACCGAGAAAGGACAGATTGAAAATGCAATTTCGCATTAAAAAAATGGATTTTTAGCATTCGGTAACTGGCTAACGCATTTTGGTCCAAAAAAAAAACTGGCTAACGCACACATTTATCGAGACACTTGTGGCCATCACGACAGAAAAGAGACGAGAAGGACAGATTGAAAACAAACTTAAACCAACACGCACAAGTCGTCACACATGTGCCCATCTCACACGTATGCTGATTATGCACTAGTAAATTCAAACACACACATTGTCCCTTTTTGAAAAAAATAATAACTGTTACTTGGTAAATTCGTTATATGATTTAAATTAGATACTGCTAAGATCTAATTTAAGACATATCAAATATAGAAGAAATTAGCAATTGCATGTTGATGTTATATGACTTGAATGAATTTGTTCAAATGACATTGGCAAATATCCTTTTTTCCTTTTTTAAGAGATACTCCCTCCGGTCCTAAATATGAGACATAATTGACTTTTTCTAGAAAATCCTTAAAAAGCAAAATAAGTTAATTATTTCCCTTAAACTAGTTTATTTTACCTCTAAACTAGTGGATAATCTAAAAATATATCAAATATGTCATAATTTAATAACCTATTTCAGAACCTTAATCACTAAAAAAAAAGTCAATTAAATCCTATATTTAGAACCGGAGGTAGTATTTGAGATTGGAAAAAATTTTAGATGGTCCCATTTCACCATATCATTTGTGATCTCCAACGATCACAAGTAGACACTTAAAACATGATGCTGATATTATAATTAACTAAATATCGTGAAAAAGTATTTGTCAAATAAAAAATTTGTTATGTGTTTTCTTAACATTAAAAGTTAAAAGAAGTAGATATATCTACTGGCTAATTGTTTTGGTGCCTACTATATAATTCCACATTATTTATGTATTTTTATAATTATTGGCGGAAATCACAAATTTTTTTTTTTGACCAATGCGGAAATCACAAATGATACTAGGGTAATGTAAACATTTCTGTTGGGACTAAATGTCCACCTCAACTTACATCCCCGACATTAATTTTCCATAGTTTATATTATATGTTAGGAGAAACATGTCTCCCGTGGTTTCAGGAATTATGTGTGCATGACTCATTGAGTTCATTAACAATATTTCCCCTTAAACAACCACACACGCATGACTAAACAAGTAAAAGGCTTTTTTTTTTTAATGAAATTCTGCTGTCTACCTAAATTCTATGACAGCTTTATGTGCCATAAGTAAAACTAAAATGATATATAGCCATATAGGTTCATCCTCATATAGTTGGAAGTAGCATAAAATCTTTTGAAAACAATCACTTAAGCGGCATGGCACTTTAAAGATAAATAGTCTATAATAAATATATCAACATTCACATTTTGTCAATTTTAATAGATGAATTTCTATGAAATCACATATAAATTCATTGAATTTGGTCAAATAAAAATAGTAAAAATGAATTCTAGAGTAAGTTAACACGATTTACTATATGGTATAGACATAAGGTGAATTCGACATATAAGCACATGAATTTCTACTATATTTATAGCCCCCAAAAATTTAGTGACCATGGTCTTATTTTTATTAGATAGAAACGTAAAAATTACAAAGTTAGAGTATCAACTCAAGCGTTTGACAATAATGCCAATTCCCAAGCCAACATCCAATGGTACAACTACAATACTAACATTTAAAAGGAAAAACAAAATATTAAATAAAACACCAACGCTTACACTATCAACACATATATGAGATGTCCATTGAATATAATACTCTCTCTGGTCTCTAATAGAAGAGCTTAAAATTTGAATGGTTTTGGTCCCTAATATAAGAGCTCATCTCACATTCTCTCTTCATTTAATGTGTTTTTTCCCACTTTGACCCTAACCCTCTTTCACATTAATTAATGCTTATCTATTTCCCTCTCTTAAAAGTATCATAATAAATATGGGCAATGTTAGAAAAGAAGCATTAACTCCAGACACCCAACTAACAATCACATGTTTTATTAAGAAACATTTTTTTGGGGCTAACTCTTATATTAGGGACTGGAGGAATACTAAATACCAATATTTAACAGGAGAATAACAATATCTTGAGTAATAATGACATTTAATGGGAGAACGAGAATTCATCAAACACGATAATTGCATTTTAATAGGTAAACAATAAATAAAATCGAATGTTATGTTGCAATACATGCATGTAGGGGTGTTCAACGGGCGGGTTCGGGCTGCCCGTGGGTATGCCCATACCATGCCCGTGTAACATAAACAGGCGAGCTAAATATTAATAAATGGACGGACCATAAATGGGCGGGCAACAAAGTTAAACGGGCGGCCCATGTAAGATAAACTTAAAAAAATTATAAAATATCCAATAAAATCCCCACAAAGAGTAGAACATGCATTCAATTTTTAATAAACTTTGAATTTCATCTTGTTCTAACTAAGCAATACCAACAAAATAAAATTAGTTACGAGGAGGGAGTGATGTAAAATAAGATTAATACATAAAAAAAGTTTTAAAAAATAATAAACGAGCATATAAACGGGTATGGGCATGTCCGTAGGTATGCCGTACCCGTGTAAGATAAACGAGTATGGACATGTCCATACCCGTGTAAAAATGTGACGAGCCCTAAATGGACGGGTCTAAACTGGGAAAATGCGGGTGGGTATGAGCGGGCTCAACAGGTATGGACATACTTGAACACCCCTCATGCATGCACTCCATATGAGAAAAACAAGGCATCAATTTTTTTTTTATTAACAAGGCATCAAATTTGACACTAACAAACAAACTAGTTAATTCTCTTGATAAAAAACGTTTAAAGAATAAAAAAAATACAATCATCACATCCTCTCGACGAGTAACCATTCACACAATCAATTCAAATTCTCTGCTAAGCATAAAAAAATAATTCACAAGAAATTGCACCATACACACACTATATAAAAGAAATATATTTGTCCAAAAAATAATAAAGATATAGCCACGTCAGCAAGCAGTATTGCAAAAGGCCCGCCAACGAATTCAATTTTGGGGAGTTTGTGACGAGAAGCGGGAAAGGAAGAAGGAAGAAAGAGGGAAAAAATCAAATAAGGGCCAAACAAGACAACAAAACAAAATATTCGTATGTGCCCCTACATTCCCCTAGGTGCGACTGTCGAGACCTATAAAGCGGACCAAATGAAATGAAACTCTTCCACTATCCCTCACCGCATCAGTATATCACACTATCACTCTCCTTAGCTCTCCTCTGCAATTTGCAAAACCCTAGAATCCAGGACCTACTTTTCTTGAAGGTTCTTTTGTTTTCTTTATCTTTTATACATCTGATTATTCTGCGTCCTTGTTGATTTTGTTCTTTTCTTCTCATGTTTTGTTCACTCTTTTTTTTTTTAGGTCACCATGGGATTGCAATCGTTGAATCGTGTTAGTCCGAATCAGAGTCCTACAGCTAAAAGTGAGGTTAGTGCTTCAATGAGTCGTCACCGTTCTGTGGTTTCTTCACCTAAGCGTAATATTGTACCGACTGATCATAAATGTGACAAAAGTGAAGCTTCAAATGGATCAAAAAATTCTCCATGTCAGAGAAAAATCAGTCCCTGCGTACACGTTACGCAAAAAGATGAGCTGAACGAAAAATCTGTTCATGTGAAAATGATCAACTGTAAAACAAGTGAAAATCACGAAAATGACAAGCAAAATGTGGATGGTTTAAAGAGTAAGGAGGCTGTAATACAGAGAAGAAGTAGCGCTAGAATTCAAGCCATGAAAAAGGTGGCTAAGGAAATTCCAGTGTCTAAGGATAATGCTAGTGATGTGAAGAAGAATACGAATCGCAAAAGAAGCCGGAAGGAGGAAAATGTGTGTAAGGAAAGTGTTGTGGAGGAGAAACAGAAAGATAAAGAATTGAGTGAATCAGTCACTGAAAAGGCAAGTGAGGAAAGGAGAGATAAATCTCGAGTTCAAAGCAAGGAATTGCTAGTTCGACGTAGAGTTATGTTATTAGAGGAGCAAGATAATAATGCTAATGATGATAAGAAAAGCAAGTGTGTTAAAAGCTGTGATGATGAAAATGGAGATGGAGGTGGGAGTGAGGAAAGGGGAATAGGTAAGTCACCTAGAGCAAAGAAGTTGAATGATACTAGCTTGGTTTTGTGCAAGAAGGCATCTCCGGATATGAAAGCAAATGGGGCTGGGAATTTGGGTGATAAAAGTGATACTGTCAAAGTGAAAGAAGCTTTGAGGTTGTTTAACAAGTATTATCTTTTCTTTGTTCAGGTTAGTTTTCAATGGCCATTTTGTGATTATTTGCATTGGTCAGATTGGTTGACTTTATTATATCTATCTTTCTCTCACCATTTTTTTCTTTTGATTTTTGCATCTTCTTTACACGTGTAGGAGGAGGAGAAGAGGTGTTATAAAGAGAAGTCTTCTCAAAAAGTTTCTGAAGGACGTTCAAAACCCAAGGTTGCTCACTATTCCTGTTGTTTCTTGGCGCTTTTTTTTTTAAAGGGTTTGGATGTATTCATTTTTCATTTACATCACCGAGTGGGACAAGACTTGCTATTGTCCTTTATGTTTTAAGCCCTAAGGTTTCTTCAGATGAAACTAAGAGGTTAGTATGTATTTGTCTGCAGTGATTCTCAAAGTCTGTCAGAATCCTCAAATGTGCTTCACTGCGCAGTGAACTTTAGGTTTGAGTCGACCCAGATATTTCCTCCATCATTATTAACTAATAAAATGGCTAAATGTTCAAATATGTGCAGATAAAGGCAAAAGCTGAAGGTGAAAAGACAAAGATTAAGCGACCTGATTTGAAAGCATTATCCAAGGTGAATGGAAATTTGTCAGGCTTTCAGTAAATGTAATTTTGTTTAAAAGCCTTTCATGTTTTACCCATTTGACTTTCTGATGGGGGCTGTGTTTTACTTAGTTCATTGCATGCAATACATTCTTCTCATCTTAATCGCATCTCTTTCTCTTTATTATTCGGTGAATTGATGCCTTGTGGCTTTATGAATGCGTTGATCATTTAACCATTTACCCTTTCTCTATTAGCGTGTTTGCTAGCTATATTCTTAACCAAAATGAGCCACAATCATGACAACTAAAGTTTAAAGATTATCTAGTGATTGGTAGAGTTAATTATTGTTGAAATCTTATATTTACGGGATTCTCTTTTGGTAGAATTACGTTACTGGATCTGTAGGGAGAAATATTTAATAGGCAGGACCATACAATCTATATTTGTTTAGAAGGACCAAATGTAAAAGCATAGATTTTAAACGCGAAACTACCCTAGACCCTCTCCTATCCTTTTCTGTTTCCATTCTTTCTAATTGTTCGATATTTGATAGAGGGGATATAGGAGTAGTTATGAACAACAACAACATAGCTTTATCCCACTTAGTGAGGTCGATTATATGGATCATATGACGCTATTGTTGTTGATCTATGTTCATGAAATTTGTCAAGGCTACATTGTCTATTGGGGCCTAACACAACCCTCCCTCTTAACCCGGACTTGGAATTGGCTATAAATATGGGTAGAGTTATAGGAGTAGTTATGTACAATATAGCTTTTTCATAATTAATATTTTAACATGTGATCCTTCTAAATAAATATTGTTTTTATTGTTATTCTTACTGAATATTCATTCCTACAGGCCCACTAGTGTTATTCTTCTTTCTTTTTTAAGTCAATCTTATATATCACATGTGATTTAGCATCAAAGCTAAGTAATTTATTTCCCTTATTATTTCCCTTTCGATTTTATTATTCAATTTTCCCATTAATCATATATTTTATTTGTGGTCTTCTCTAGTTATTTAGTGGGCATTGTGAAAAAATTTCCCCTTTTCTTAGATCCCTGGAGTTTGCTGCTGGGAAAATTTGTTGTCATTTGCTGCCCTACAATTTTGTCTCACCAGGAATGAAATAAGAAAATTCTGAGTTGTTATTCCAAATAAATTCAGAGTTGTTAGTGGTTAGCATGAGATAATACATGATGGTTGGCATAGGGAAACCAAGACATCTAACTACAGGGAAACCAAGACATCTAACTACAAAAGGTGAGATAAGGATGCCCAAAACAATGACCCTTGCTGCAAGGTAAGGAAGTAGAAGTTACAAAATAATTAAAAGGACTGTACGTCAAAGTGGCCTGAGGAAAAAGACTTGCACCTTCTTGCTAAAAAGTGATGAAAACTTGTGCTTATCATCAGATTAAGTGAAAGTGTTTCAGGGATTGTCTACACTTTCTCCCCTTAATTTATAAAATTTGGAATTTGGTGCTTAAACCTTAATGGTAGTTATGTTTCAGGCATGATATGGAGTTGCTGACATATGCTCTCTATCATTTATATAATTTAGTGTCCCACCTAGATTGATAGGAGAAATTGCAGAGCCCTTATTGAACAAATTACAAAATTCTTCATTCATTAGTGAATGTTTTCTGGTATTATCATTTCTTACCTGGTTAAAATTGAGTGTGATACAAGATGTGTACAGATTTACCTTCCCTAACTAACCCTCTTAAATCGGAGACCATTGTCAGATGCTGGAAAATAAGGAGACATTATATTATGAGAAAAGAATTGGCGATATTCCAGGTTGGTGGCTTCATCTTGCATTGCTTTAGCACTTTATCTGTGCATTTGGCTTATTCATTGGTGTTGCTGGAAAAAAAAACTGATGGACATTTTCTCTGTGTTCCTTCTCATAATAGGAAGATTATATTTGTATGCACAATTTTATTTTTTATGTAGAAAGAGTCGTGCTATATTCTCTGTACTCCATGTTTATTTGTTTAAGTTTGCTCTTAAGGGAAGGCATTAAAGTAGGACATCAATTCTATTCACGTGCCGAAATGGTTGCTGTTGGGTTCCATAGCCACTGGCTAAATGGCATAGATTATATGGGCGATGCTTATTCCAAAGTGGTAATGCCATTGTCTTTTATCTTAAATTTGTAGTTGCACTATGATTTAAAATATGTAAGATCTTGAATATGCTTGACTGACAAATGACACAAATCTGAATTAAGTGCTCATCTAATCACATGTCACTCTTTTTTTGGCTCTTGATACCACAGTACTGTCAGTATGAATTTCCAATTGCCGTGGTCATTGTTTTGTCGGGGATGTATGAGGATAATCTTGATAATGCTGAGGAAGTTGTATATACTGGTCAAGGTGGGAATAATTTGTTAGGTGATAAGCGTCAAAATGGCGATCAGAAGTTAGTGCGGGGTAATTTGGCTCTGAAGGTGCGCACTACTACATCTTTTAATCCATCCATTTCATAATAAAGATCTTGCTTCTGTGCAATATTTTTTTCATATTCAAACATTCTTCATATGTACTAGTTGATTTTACTGATGTAAAGGATTTGTGTCTCTTGTAAGTTGCAACTATTGCTACAAATATAGGGTTAAAACATGACTTTCTCCAGATTTGGATGTATTTGTACCATATTTTTTAAGTAAAACATCCTCATAATTGTACTTTATTTGAAGCATGTGAGTGAAGCTAACTCTGTGCTCCATTTCAGAACTGCATGGATCATAGTGCGCCTGTAAGGGTGGTTCGTGGACATAAATCTTCAATCAGTTACAGTGGTAAAGTATACACATATGATGGCTTGTATAAGGTAGTTTTTCCATATATGCTCATCGGAATATTTCTCATCTCGTATAACTTATCCTCTATTCCTTATGACGGTTTTGTGTATAACAAGTTTGGAACTTTGTAATCTCAACACTAAATTTTTCTTCCTTGAAATATATTTGAAGTAATATGTAATATGAATCTGTTAGTGTAATTTTTGCTAATGGATTGGATCACAAAGCTGGTAAGTTCTGTGTTGAATGTTCCCTAAATTAGGTTTAAATTGGCCTGATAAACTGGCATTTTATATTGTATTCCAAACTTGCTAATGGATTGGATCACAAACCAGGACATTTTACTCATTATTGGGAATCGTTTTTAATTTGAGTTTATACCCTATCGTTGAGAACTTCAAGCTACCTTTGTGTTTGAAGATTAATTAGTGGCTACAAATATTGTAAAATGCTCATTTAACTTGGAACTTTTTAGCTAATTGTGTTTGTGTTGATTGTTATTTTAAGATAGATTTTTTTTTTATCAAGGGACTGGTTTGATTAATAATTAATAATAGAGCTTATTCCCCAAAAACGACTGGTAATTTTGTGTTCTATATGTAATTGTCTGTTTGTAAATTTTTCGTGATGTCCTTTTTTATGGTTTCTGTTACAAAATCCATGCTGGTTTACTCAAGGAGGCCACTTGCGCGTGCTGCTGTTTAAACTCCTTGGCAGAATCTTTCAATTTTCTGTTTTAATAATTACAGTTATTTAGGAGTTTATTATTCTCATTCATCAAGTGTAGTAACTGACTGTTATAACAACAATAATTGTAGTGGCCAAATTATGATTTGTTTTCTTCATTTTATGTTAAAACTTAAGATATATTGCTTGATTCTCTTGAATGTCATAGTAATCAAGGTTAAGTTTAGGGTGATTCACCAAATTGTTTTCTGTTTTTTACAGGTTGTTAAATATTGGGCAGAAAAAGGACAAGCTGGGTTTACAGTCTACAAGTTTCGGCTGAAGAGGCTCGAGGGGCAGCCAGACTTGACAACTAAGCAGGTCCATATATTTGTTTTTCAATTTCATTGTGAAGAAAATTCACGTTTTATGAAGTAATGATAGTTTTATTTAAACATCTATCTTTGGAGAGTTTGGTCATTGGTTCACTTAATATGCATTTTCTAGTACATTTCCTTACTGTTTGCATGTGTCATGGGATATTGTGTTTTTCATTCATGTCTTTTGCGATGAAGTAGCGAAGAAAGTTAGAATGTTTATTTTTTTTTTGGTTGTACTGACAGGTGTATTTCATTAATGGACGAGCTCCTCAGTCCAATTCTGAAATACGAGGGTAATGAAGAAGCCACCATGAGTTTAATATCTACGTGGTTCAGTTTGACTATTGTGGCCTGAATCCTTTTGTTATTATTTACTTTAGGCTGGTATGTGAGGATATCTCCAAAGGTCATGAAAAAGTGCCCATTGTTGCTACTAACCTGATTGATGTCCCCCCAGTTGCACCCACTGGTAGGTTGAATTAAGTTTTAGCATTTTATGATGATCGTTTGTACCACTTAGATTAGATACTGGAATTTGATTTGATGCTTGTTTTAGTTTCAAGATCCTTGAATTTATTTATCAGTTTAACTTACAAGCATGTGACTTTTGATTTGAGAAACTTCAGACTCTTACCTCTTGAGAGACTGAGTGAATCTGAAATGTATTCATCAAAAAGTAATAAATATTCTCTATTATCTTGCATCAGAAACGTTAATTTTCTTTGATTTGTTTGGACTAGTGATGAATGAATTAAGTTAAAAGGGTCAGAAGGTTAATTCACATGCCTCCCATTACTAAGAAATGTCACCTAGTTTTCAACAATTTTGGATTTATGTTCTGTAACGGTAATCTTATAGGGCCATATCATTACTTCTCTAGATTAACATGTCCTGCCGATAAAGGCTTGCAAATCCCTGTAGTGTTCCATCATAACCGCCCGCAAAGCTTGTGTCCTTCACTTATTATTAGGGGCCCATTTGAACTTTTGTTTGTAAAATGAGTGGAATTTTGGTGGCATTGAGAACGCTTTAGTGACCCGAACCTAGTTGCCAGGGGTTCGCGTTTGGTGTCCTAGTAAGAACATATATCTGCTTTGTCAATCAAATCTCGCTTCCTGATACATGGTGATAAGCCTTATTTGACTTATTCTAGGCGCAAGAAACATGCAGCACCACCTCTAGAATAAGTAGCAATTGTTTTAGGTGTTTTATGTTGATTGATTATTTTTATTTTATTTGTTGTATGTAGACAGTCAAATGTATGTAAGTAGTGGAGTAGTGGGTTTAGGATGTGGTGTCAGTTTTTTATTTTGTTGTCAGTTTCCTTCAGTTATTCAGTGTGGTCAGTTAGTGGTCAGTTATTTTATTTTTCAACAAATGAAAAAAAAAACCAAAAATATGCTCTGTAACTTTCTGTATATATAGGCCATTGGCCCTGTGGAATGAAGAAGGAATTTACAGAGTAAAAAAGAGTTTATTATGGAGATTCTCCTGGGCTGTTTGTAAGATTAAGTGAGATTCTTACTTGATCTTTGCAAATAGATTAACATCAGTGTTCTTATTGTTGTTTCTGTTTACTTCTTAAATTCAAGTCCTATCAAATTGGTATCAGAGCAGGTTTCATTTCAATGGTTACTACAAGATCATCACAACATGATCCTGGAGAAGGGACTTCTCTTGGGCCGGATCCTTTGGCTGCAATTGCTTCTAGGTTGGAAACCCTAGATGAATTGAGGGACAAGGTAGCAGCGCTGGAAGTACAGTCAAAGAATAATGAAAAGAAGAAATCAAGAATTGGTAGATGGGCAGATGAATGTGAAGAAGAGGAAAGGCAATTTCACAGACTAAGGCCTCCCCAAGCCAAGATTGAATTTCCGAAATTCAAAGGAGGGGATCCAAGGGGCTGGATTTTACAAGCAGAAAAATTCTTTCGGTATTATGCTACACCGGATGATGATAAAGTAGATATTGCTTCAATGTATCTAGAAGATGAGGCACTTGATCTTTTCTCTTGGTTAAATTCTGATCGCACCATTCTTTATTGGGAAGATTTGGTGAAGGCATTAGAAGAACATTTTGGGCCTCCAGAGTACCAAAATCCAGATGAACACCTTAGCACAATTAGGCAAGAAGGGACTGTGGCAGAATATCGCCATGAATGGTCAAGAAGAGTGGCAAGGGTTACAAACTGGCCAGAACATTGTCTTCTTGGGGTTTTCATGGGTGGATTGAAGGAAGAATTGAAGACTAAAGTCCGTATTCACAAACCACGTACAGTGTTTAGAGCATCATCTCTTGCCCTAGAATTTGAGAAAGAAGTGGAGCAAACCCATGGATATAAATCTGGGACAAAAAAGGGGCCAATTCGGCCCAATCCATTTTACCCAAACTCCCATGCCTATTCTGCTCGTGAACAGAAAGGGGGAATTACAGCCTCATTAGAAATCTCAAAACCATCCTCTTCAACATCAAATCCTTCCTTTTCTGTGAATGCATCAAGTGTTCCTTATCCCATGGGTGAATCTCGGCCAAACTCCAATTCTGAAGTAGAGAGGCAGAGAAGGAGAGATAAAGGGTTGTGCTTTCGTTGTGGTATGCAATTTCGGCCTGGCCATAGATGCAACAGAAATTTTTCTTTAATGGAAATTGTTGATGAAGAAGAAGAAATTGTCAGTCCCGTAGCCGAAGAAGAAGATGCTGAAAACGTAGGACCCTTGGCTGAGATCTCATTCAATGCAATTGTGGGCAGATCATCGGCTTCTACCATGAAATTGGAAGGGGAAATTCAAGGGAGGCGAGTTTTAATTCTCATAGATAGTGGGTCAACCCACAATTTCATTTCACAAGCTTTAGTTTCTGATTTGAAACTTCCAGTAGAGAAATTACCTATTTTTGGAGTTCAAATTGGAGATGGCAGGATGGTCAGGTGCTCTCAAATTTGCAAGAATGTGGAGGTAAAAATCTCTGATCTCAATATTAATCAGGATTTTTATCCTTTCACTTTAAGAGGGTCAGAATTGGTGCTTGGAGTTAAATGGTTGGCGTCACTAAATACTATTGAAGCAAATTGGAATAAGATGTTCATGGTTTTCTGGATGAACGGGAAGAAATACAAGCTGCAAGGAATTCCTTCAAAGACCAAGACTCATGTTTGTTTGCAAAGCATGCTACTGGAAACAGAGGAAAGAGTTGCTGATTTGCAAATAAAAGGTGTATGTGAGGAATTTTCTTCTATTTTTGATGAACCAACCTCTCTACCTCCTTCAAGAAACCATTTCCATACCATCACTCTTCTACCAAATTCACCACCACCAAATCTAAGACCCTATCGTTATCCACATTACCAAAAGGATGAGCTTGAGTCACAGATTGCTGCCCTATTAGAAAGAGGATTCATTCGCCCCAGCATCAGTCCATATGCAAGCCCAGTATTATTAGTTAGTAAAAAGGATGGTTCCTGGAGACTTTGTGTTGATTATCGTCGCCTCAACAAGATCACAGTTCCAGATAAGTACCCAATTCCAAACATTGATGAGCTTCTGGATGAATTGAATGGGTCTGTTTATTTTTCAAAAATTGATTTAAGATCTGGGTATCATCAGATCAGGGTGCTTCCTTCTGATATTGAGAAGACTGCATTTCGCACTCATTCCGGTCATTATGAATTTGTTGTTATGCCATTTGGTTTGACCAATGCACCAGCAACTTTTCAAGCAGTCATGAATGATTTGTTTCGTCCTTATTTGAGAAAATTTGTACTGGTGTTCTTTGATGATATTCTGGTGTATAGCTCCTCTTCACAGGAACATATTGAACATCTTAGGACTGTTTTCCAGATTTTGAAGCAACATTGTTTCTTTGCAAATGAGAAGAAGTGTTCTTTGGGGAAAGCGAAAATTGAATATTTGGGGCATATTGTATCAGCTAAGGGTGTAGAAGTAGTTCCAGAAAAGATTATGGGAGTCATTCAGTGGCCCACTCCTAAAACAATAAAGGAGTTAAGGGGTTTTCTTGGATTAACTAATTACTACAGAAGATTTGTGAAGGATTATGGAATTATTGCTAGGCCTTTAACAGACTTGACAAAGAAAGATGCTTTCTTTTGGAGTGAAAAGGCTCAAGATGCATTTGAAATGTTAAAAGAAGCATTGACTACAACACCGGTGCTTCAGTTGCCTAATTTCCACTTGCCTTTTACAGTAGAATGTGATGCCTCTATGAGTGGAGTAGGAGCAGTTCTTATGCAAAATGGGCACCCCATTGCATATTTCAGTAAAGGTTTGTCATTCTCCAATAGATATAAATCTGCTTATGACAGGGAATTACTTGCTTTGGTGTTGTCTCTTCAAAAATGGCGCCATTACTTGTTGGGAAGGCCATTTCAGGTTCAAACTGATCATTACAGCCTCAAGCATTTATTAGATCAGCGAATTATTACTCCATCTCAGCAGAGATTAATGGTAAAGTTACTCCCTTTTGACTTCACCATTCACTATAAATCTGGAAAGAACAATGCAGCAGCAGATTCCTTGTCCAGAAAGCCAGAGCAAGTGGAATTCTTCCATTTAGTAATTCCTATGGTCAAAGATATACAACAACTACCCCAAGAATTGTTAAAGGATGATGAGACACGCAAGATTATTGAAGAATTGCAGCAGCATCCTAATCCTTTTTCAAATTACAGTGTAGTTAATGGAAGATTGTATTATCACACCAGGTTGGTCATTCCCAAAAACAGCCCACTTCGTCAACAATTGTTAGAGGAGGCACATGCTACTCCTATTGGTGGCCATGGAGGGTTTCTAAAGACTCTCAAGAGGTTAAGTGAGAAATTATATTGGAAGGGAATGAAAAATGATGTAAAGCGTTTTGTACAGACATGTCAGATTTGCCAGAGAAACAAGTATCAAACACTTGCGCCTGCTGGATTACTTCAACCTCTCCCAATTCCAGAAAGAATTTGGGAGGATATATCCATTGATTTCATTACAGGTCTTCCAAAATCAAGGGGTTATGATGTTATTTTAGTGGTGGTGGATCGCCTCAGCAAATACAGCCACTTCATTGCATTAACTCATCCTTTTTCGGCTAAAACTGTTGCTGAAAAATTCTGCCAAGATATTGTACGCTTGCATGGTATGCCCCGTTCCATTGTATCTGACAGAGATTCTATTTTCTTAAATACATTTTGGCAGGAACTTTTTCGTTTAAGCCACACTCGCTTGAATATGAGTACGGCATATCACCCACAAACAGATGGGCAGACCGAAGTGATGAACCGCTGCTTAGAGACATATTTGAGATGTTTTGCAAGTGATCAACCTAAGAAATGGAGCAAGTTTCTTTGTTGGGCAGAATTTTCTTTCAATACTAGTTTTCAAGTTGCTGCTGCCACTACACCTTTTAAACTAGTATATGGGAGAGAGCCGCCCTCCATCATTCCCTATGTTAAAGGGGAAACCCTTGTGGCTGATTTGGAAGATCAATTAGAGGAGAGAGATGCTATGATTAAACTTCTTAAGGATAATTTGATGAAAGCACAAAACCGAATGAAACAGCAAGCTGATCAACATAGGAGGGATGTGCAATTTAAAGCTGGAGATGTTGTTTGGTTACGTTTGCAGCCTTACCGCCAGCAGTCATTAACAAAAAGAAGGTTTGAAAAGTTATCTCCAAGGTTCTTTGGTCCTTACAAGATTCTCAAGAAGGTTGGACAGGTAGCTTATGAGTTGGAGCTCCCTTCAAATACCACAATCCACCCTGTTTTTCATGTTTCTTTACTACGCCCAGCACCTGGACAATCTGTTTGTACACCACTAGCACCATTGCCATTGACCAATAACATGGAGCTAGTACTCAATCCCATTAAAGTTCTACAGCATCGTTGGCTCAATACACAACAACTTGAACTTTTGATTCAATGGGATAAAAGACCAATTGAAGATGCTACGTGGGAAGATTATGATCTATTCTCCAAGCAATTTCCTAAATTCCAACTTGAGGACAAGCTGGCTTTCCAAGGGGGGAGTATTGATAAGCCTTATTTGACTTATTCTAGGCGCAAGAAACATGCAGCACCACCTCTAGAATAAGTAGCAATTGTTTTAGGTGTTTTATGTTGATTGATTATTTTTATTTTATTTGTTGTATGTAGACAGTCAAATGTATGTAAGTAGTGGAGTAGTGGGTTTAGGATGTGGTGTCAGTTTTTTATTTTGTTGTCAGTTTCCTTCAGTTATTCAGTGTGGTCAGTTAGTGGTCAGTTATTTTATTTTTCAACAAATGAAAAAAAAAACCAAAAATATGCTCTGTAACTTTCTGTATATATAGGCCATTGGCCCTGTGGAATGAAGAAGGAATTTACAGAGTAAAAAAGAGTTTATTATGGAGATTCTCCTGGGCTGTTTGTAAGATTAAGTGAGATTCTTACTTGATCTTTGCAAATAGATTAACATCAGTGTTCTTATTGTTGTTTCTGTTTACTTCTTAAATTCAAGTCCTATCACATGGCCAGTAGTATTAGGCTAATAAATAATAAGACTTGTAATTGCGTAGCTTTGTTATTACCGCCTATAGGAGTACACGTGGACACTAAGCACGTGACTTAGGGAAAGTTAGTTAGAGAATTGGCGGGTATAAGTAGCAGGGTTGTAACAGAATTGAGTGTGGAATATACAGACTTTCTCTTTCTTCTCATTTTCTACGCTTTCTCTGTACCACTTCCCTAATAACATATGAGCATGCCTTTCGGAACATGAATCAACAGGAGGATGCAGTGTCAGAATTTCGTGACATTATTGACTTAATTTAGTTTCTTCTCTTCTGGAAAAATCAGCATTTAGTGTAGTAGTTATATTATGTTTCTGAAACTGAATTGCCATTAATGTTCTCTTAAAATCAATGTTTAATATTGTGCATACCTATGATGATCTAGTTAACTGATTCAGGCTCCTGAATATAACAGGTTTTGAATATAAAAAATCAATTTCACTTTCAAAGAACATAACGCTCCCCTCAGCTGTCACTGGATGCAATTGCAAAGGCCTGTGTGTGGATCCTACATCCTGTAAATGTGCTTTACGAAATGGATCTGATTTTCCTTATGTATCTCGTAATGGAGGGAGGTAAGGTCTCTGTAATGAGTTAGCTGATTACTTGTTGGTGTAGCTATTGTTGCGTAGTCTATAATTTTTCACCTGCCAGGTTAATTACACCCATGGATGTTGTCTTCGAATGTGGGCCAAATTGTGGATGCGGTCCTGATTGTGTTAATCGAACTTCTCAAAGAGCACCAAGATATCGTCTTGAGGTTGTACTTAAATTACTAGCTCTCTTAGTTTTTTAGACTAAACTGCCAATACCTATTTCGTTTATATAATTTGCCTATGCAACCAAATTGTGATAGGTTTTCCGTACTGCAAAGAAAGGTTGGGCTGTTAGATCATGGGATTTTATACCTTCTGGAGCACCAGTTTGTGAATACACAGGAATAATCAGGAGGGCAGAAGATGTAGAGAATACACTCGAGAACAACTATATTTTTGATATAGATTGTTTGCAAACAATGAAGGGCATTGGTGGAAGAGAGGTTTAAGTCCATATTTTTTGCTCTTATATTATGGTCAAGCTAATTCAGCATTAGATTATATTTGTCTTTCCATGCCTCTTTTTTTTTTTGGTCTCTGGATTCAACTGGCTAGTAAAAACTGGAGGTCAAAACAAACTAGCACGTGGATAAAATTCGAAAAACTTATATAAGATGTCTCGCTATCTATTTGCTTGCAGAGGCGATCAAAAAAATTAGCACCTGAAGCAGCCAAGCTCTTGGACAATTATACTGATGATAATTCTGAATCTGCCCCAGAGTTTTGTATTGATGCTGGATCAACTGGAAATATTGCTCGATTCATAAACCATAGCTGTGAGCCAAATTTATTTGTTCAATGTGTTTTGAGCTCACACAATGATTTAAGGCTGGCACGCGTGATGTTATTTGCTTTTGACAACATACCTCCCTTACAGGTTAGCTGTTAATTGACTTCATTCTGTTGTATTTGTGATGGTATTGCTTTGAACAGTAAAACACAAATGGATGAAGCATTTATATTTGCGTTTTTCCCCAATTGAACTCAATTGTTCCTTTTGCTTTATATTTGTAATTTACAAAAACTATTTTGAGGAGCTGAGTGGGCAGTTATAATGTTGATATGTAATTTGCAATGATTTTGATAATGAAAATTGGATACTGCATTGAATTGTACTGTCAAACGATGATGCTCTTATGTTATGAGTTGAATTTATCGTACGAATCAATATTGTGCACCTGACAAATCTTGCTTCATTGGTAGCAGGAACTTGTATATGACTATGGTTATGCTCTTGATAGTGTATTGGGTCCTGATGGGAAAGTAAAGGAAATGGCATGTTACTGTGGAGCTGATGGCTGCAGGAAGAGGCTATTCTAATGTTTTTTGGGGGAAGCTTTTTGTTTTTGCCATTGCATATATCTGCCTTTTGTATTTTATACTTAAAGGGGGTACATTATGCAATGTCTTTTGTAAATCAAGGAAAATATGATTATATCATTCTTTTGATTGAAATTGTCTGCCGAACGGAACAGCTGAGATGTAATTTTTTGGAAAATAGAAAGTATCAAGTCCATTGCTAATTCCCACCGTTTTCTGAGATTAATTTAATGTGTGCACTCACTGAAAGACTTTGAAGGGTTCTGTACAATTTCATGCTAATGGCCACTGGTAACAACTAACAGGGCATTTGCTCTAAATGCTTCAACTTTGAGATTTAGATTAAAGTTTATAAATTATGAGCTAAGCTCATTCACCAATTGACCAACTCTTCTCGGCTTTTCTATTGATTAAACATGGGAGAGGAATGAAGTTTTCAGCAAAGTTTTGACAAATGTATAAAACAAAAGCTTGAAAAAAGTGATGGCAGTGACAACGTTGGAGGAATCAATGGAGACAAGCGAGAAAGATGAAAATTTAGGGAAAGTTGAGAAAGTGGAATTTGATGCTTCGGAGATTGAATATGTTAGCTATGGCGATGAACATCACCTGCCATTAATTATGAACCTCGTCGATGAAGAACTCAGCGAGCCTTATTCGATCTTCACGTACCGTTAGTTTATCTTTGGCCTCAGCTTTCTTTCCTGGTTCCTCAACTTTTACTTTTCATCTTTTTAATTTAATATTTGGCAAATTCGATTTTGTTTTTTTTTTTGGCATTCCATATGGGCATATGGCCATAATTTTCAAGTAGGACTAGAGTATTGAACATTTAGGTTTAAATATCATATTTGTCTCGGAAGTTTTAATCCAGATCAAATTTGCCCCTAAAGTTTTTTTTATCAAATTTGCCCCTACATCCTACATGTCTTGACACCTCATCATCATCTATGTCAAAACTTGTGCCACCTCATCATTTTCTACATCCCTCATTGTTCAATCTTCTTAAAACCTACAAACCATATGATATGAAATACACCTACCTTTTAGATCAACACCAACAGATTCCAAATCAACAATGAGTAAAAATCATATTATTCAAATCCAAACCCAAATGATTCTCATTTAATTATCCAAACCCACATGTTTGGATTTGAATGGTATGGTTTTACTCACGTTACTGATTTGTAATCTATTGGTATTGATCTAAAAGGAGGTGTGTTTCAAATCCCATGGTTTGTAGGTTTCAGGAAGATTGAACAGTGGAAGATGGAGAAGACGATGAGATGACACAAACTTTAACATAAATGATGAGGTGTCAAGACATGTAGAATGTGGGGGTAAAATTAATATATTTTGTATACTTCGAGAGCAAAATTGATCCAAAAAAAATTTTAAGGGTAAATTTGATCTTGGGCTAAAACTTACGGGGCAAAATGTGATCTTTGACCCATTAATTTTATGTTGAATTTAATGATGAAATTAAACACGCTAAATTTAATCCAAAACTATATAATTTCAATGTAGAGGACGAAAGAGCAAAGTAACTGAAGAGGAGAGGATCCAACTCCATGTAATGCTTGCCCAAAATCCTACTTATACTGTGTAAACTTGTTTATTCAATATACAGCAGAGTGATTTGAGCAGCAATTGGCTAAAATGACTTGATGACACGTATTCACTCTTAATGAGCTTATTGGCCGATTCTAAACAAATATCATGTAACTAACTTGACAGTTGATATACAGACTAATACTGTCGAAAAAGACAGTTGCACGTGGCACCACAATAACATGATCATTGATTATATTAGCAAACCAGCTTACGTTCTCGCAAAATGATCGATATCATGTAGCCCATGCCTAAGCATGTTCATTATCAAATTTGGAAACGAACATTAACCCAACGCACAAACAAGTCATCATCACGATACCTATGGCCATCTCAGACATATGCAGATTAAGATCATCGTGTTTTGTATGATTTGATATATGATATAAATCTATATGACTCAAGTTGAGACTCAATACTTAATTGACTCATAAAATTAACGCGGAAATAACTTGATTAATAAATCATTGTCCCTTTTGGCAGTAAAAATAAAATAAAATTATTGTCCCTGGTCAAATTTACTTGGTAGAAAATACAAACGACATTAAATCCAACATGTTTATAACATATAACTCAAATTTGTTCAAAATGACACATCGGTTGATTTCCATTTCGAAATAGTATGGACATGTGCAATTGTTTTTTATTGGAAACATTCCTAGGTGAACTCGGTCCGCAATGTCAGCAAACACACAAAATATGGTATGAATGATACATAATTGAGTAAGTATACATAAAATAACATGTCAAAGAAAAAAATTGTTATGTGTTTTCTTGACATGACAAGTTAGTATAAATAAAGTTTGTCAAATGTTTTCTTAATATTTCACGTCATATTCTATATATTTGTTTGTTATTAATGGAGGAGATCACAAAAGATGTAGTGAACTAACTTCACCTAAAATTTTCTCTTAATGTTGATTATTAGCTTACCTCTCTGTCATTATATATATAATTTTCCATAGTATCGTAATAGGAGAGAACTTGTCTCTAATTGCTTCAGAAATCATATACACAACTCAATGTGTTTAATAACAACACGTCGGATCTTTAGAAAAACATACACTCAACTAACTGGCAGAAGGCTTTTCACCACACCACGGTGAAAAAAAGATGCTGGATCTTTTAAAAAAAAGGCAGGGCAACTTGGTTTATATGTGAAGCCTAGTAGCTAGCTGAAAATTGCTCCAAAGGGAAAACACATTGTATATAAGTTAATTTTTTTAAAGAACAAAATTTATATTTTTAATATAGACTGAATGATTCATATTTTTTAAAGATCTTGGCCAAAAAAATATTTTTTAAAGATCAGATGCTCTATATATTTCTATGAGAGTAATTGTAACAAAGGTGTGACCAACGGTCGCTAACGATGATTCTGATGAAAGAATATTATAAGAAGAAAAAACGGAATAACTTCCTCCTCCAATAAGCAAAAAAGGCATAAAGTAGAGGGATGTTCTGGTGCAAAAGAATAAAACGTGTGTATTTTTTCAGGAAAGGCATAGAGGAAAAAGTACCTCGAATCGTTCCAAAGCGCATGAAAAGGTATTTTCGAGAGTTTATGCTGCTGATGCATCCCATGCTACAGTCCTCACTGGTAAATTTGTAAAGCCAACACCCTTGTCATATTGGATAAACTTTTTCCAAACTACACTTAGAAACTGCTTTGGACTCCATTTGTTTACCTTAGTAAATACTCCCTCCGGTCCTAAATATAAGATATAGTTGACTTTTTTGGAAAATCCTAAAAAGGCAAAATAAGTTAGTTATAAATTGATTTACCTAATTTTTTCTCTTTGACTAGTTTATTTTACCTATAAACTAATGAATAATATAAAAATATATCAAATGTGTCATGATTTAATAGTTTATTTCGCAACCTTAACCTCTCCAAAAAAAGTCAACTACATATTATATTTAGGACCGGAGGCAGTACAATCACGTTTTTGTTGGGTGAAGTGAATACTAACTACAATCACTTGCAGACTGCAATAATAATTTTGTCACTAAACATTAAGCACCATAAAGACATGAGATGAAATAAATAGGAGAATTGCATTTCCATCTTTTTTAATTTAATTAATTATAAAATATCAATAATAAAACATATGCCCACACTACTTTTAAATTTTAGGTTAAAACATATTTTTCGTCCTTTATGTTTACATCAAGTTTCAATTAAGTTCATTATATTTGGAGAGTACACTTATAATCTTTTTATTAATATCATTAGTTTCACTTAAATTTAAAGGACCATTTCATAGTTAAATGGGGCAATGACAAAATTCAAAATATAAGAATAATTACACTATAATATTCAAATTTGAGGATGTTTTTTAATATTTAATTCTAGATTAACCATTTAAAATTCTTAAGTCAATTTTTTCGGTTAAGTGAAACTAAGCGTGTTAATAAAAAAAGATTAAAAGTTTATTTTTCAAACAAAATGGTACTAGATTAAAATTTGATGTAAACATTAGGCAATAAAATCATAATTTAGTTTATCAAAAAACAAATCATAATTTAGCAATACTTTTATCTAACAATTGTTTGATAGTAGTAGGGATAATTTATTGGTGGGAAGAAATTTTAAGGGAATAATTAATTAATCAGCATTGAACAAACGTGGGGGTATGATTGGGCAGAAAGAGGTGCGAAATGGACAGTTCAAAGTTGTGAGGAAGAAGCCTCCCAAAAAGCTTCGAAATTCTAAAAACGTAGTAGGGGTTTGAAAAGCGTGACATAGGTGAAGCCCCATATTTTAATTAGGTCCTTTCTCTATATTAGGTTTCATTTATTTCTAATTATAATTTTAATTATAGATTAGAAAGAGACCTTCTCCTTCAGCTTCGGCTTCGGCCACCACAGCAGGGAACCTCTCTCTCTATTTTCTCGTTATCACCTTCCCTCCTTCCTTTCGCGCCCTCACATTCATTATTCACTTATAAAAACACACACAAACACACACACACATTTTGGCCTCAATTCCGTTACACTGTTCATTTGATAATAATGAAGTACGTGTTGATCACCGGCGGCGTCGTCAGCGGCCTCGGCAAAGGCGTCACCGCCAGCAGCATAGGCGTCGTCCTCAAGGCCTGTGGCCTACGTGTCACTTCCATCAAAATTGGTTCCTCTCTTTCCGTCCTCTTCTCATTCTTCTTTCCTCTTCATTCCTATTTTCATTACTTTTAATTAATCCTTTCTTTTATAATCTCTGCTCACTATGCTCTTATTTAGCATAATTTTCGTTTCCTAATACTGCCTTTCTATTGAGAACGTTTTGCATGTTACTTCAGACTATTTCTATTTCACTTTTGTTTCGTTCATTTTCTGTTATGGCCGTTTTGTTTTGCATGTACTGCCTGCTCTTCCTTTTTGTAATTTGTTAGCTTTCTTGTAGGATTCATTTATGAGCAAATTAAATAATCTGAAGCTTATTGTGATTATTTTTTGCTATTTCATTTGCAGATCCGTACCTGAATATTGATGCTGGTACTATGTCTCCTTTTGAGCATGGAGAAGTTTTTGTTCTTGACGATGGTGGAGAGGTTTTATTCATTTGACAATATATCTGTCTCTGCTTTTTCATGGATGTACTTAGGTCGTGTGATATTGACTTGTTATTTTGTTACCTTTGTTGCTTGGCTTGGAAGGTTGATCTGGATTTGGGAAATTATGAGCGTTTCCTAGATGTTACACTTACAAAAAATAATAATATCACCACTGGAAAAATATATCAGGTGCTTTTATATATTCCATGCACGACTCAATATTGGGCTGTAAAATGAAATTACTCTGTACTTTTATGACTTAACTATCACCTATGTTTTTCGCTCAGTCTGTTCTTGAGAAGGAACGGAAGGGCGATTACCTTGGAAAGACAGTTCAGGTGATACACATGTTATCATTGCTGTTTTGGGATGCTTGCATGCTTGTATTGTTGGGATGAGGAGTAAATTACTGAGTTTTGGGGATGTTGTTATAGGTGGTGCCGCACATCACAGATGCCATAAAAGATTGGATTGAATCAGTCGCTGTGATTCCTGTGGATGGGAAGGAGGGGCCAGCTGATGTTTGTGTGATTGAGCTTGGAGGAACTGTGGGTAAGATGTTTTTTGTGATGTAGATATGCTTCTTTCTATCAATGTAATCCAGGTCAATTCATCACGTTGGAGTATTATTTTTTACAGGTGACATTGAATCTATGCCATTTATTGAGGCTTTACGGCAATTGTCCTTTTCTGTTGGTAAGTTCATTATATATTTTACTGCTTAATTTTTGTTTTTTGTACAATACTTTATTCATATTACTTTGAGGCTTTGAGCCGTGAGCTTATTTGTCAAAATTAAGAATAGCTATTGATTTTCGTTGTTCTATAGTATGACTCTGGGCATGTGTTTTGGTTGTTATGTCCAATGCATGAGAATCAATTATACGGAGATAGGTATGAGTTTAATGAATCTATATGGCAAGCTTAGTTCTACATTTTGTGGTGTCAGTCTTTGGCGTTGCTCAATGATGTCTCCATTTGGTTTGCTTCTTGTTTATGGATTTTTATATGAGGAGTAAACTTAGGGGTGAAGTATTTTGGTCTTTGCTGCTTCCCAATGAAACCATGGCACGGGGAAAAGCTTTTCTGAAACACTCAATTATATGGTTTTGAAATGTAAAAAACTCCACTTGTCCTTTTTTTTTAAGGAAAAAAGAAACTGGAAAGCCTACTTATGTAGTGACCATACTCAAGCTTTCTTTATTTTCTATTTGGGTTTGAAATGTTTTTGTTGAAGCATAATTCTTCTTGCTTTTTAATTACTAGTTTTTATTCATTCTCAGGGTCTGACAACTTCTGTCTCATCCATGTCAGCCTAATACCGGTGTTGGGTGTTGTGGGAGAGCAAGTAATGTTTAATTGCCTGTGTATTATGATTGCCCACTAATAGTATTAATTAATTATTTTTCCTCTTCCCCGGCTACTACTTTTTTGGTTCTAGAAAACAAAGCCCACACAACATAGTGTCAGGGAACTGAGAGCATTGGGTTTGACTCCTCACCTTTTAGCATGTCGATCTGCTGAGGTATGTTCCTACACCATTTCATGCCTAAACTGACATCACTGCTGGAAACATTGGGCAACAGATAAATCCCGTTTTTCAGATGACTCAATCGTTGGGAAAAAATTAGATGTAGACAAGATGTACAAGTGTTAATATTATTCCAAACTTTGAAATGGCATTCATTTATATTTAACTTAGAAAGGATTAGAAAATGATTCAATCAGGTTTGTTAAAAATTCATTTCCCCTGTCAGTTCCTTCCTTAGACTACTGTAATATATAATGTATCCCCTTGGTCAGTTTGTTGTCAGAAGAATATGAAGTGTTGTCTTCTTTTGAAATGCAATATTCAGTCTAGCAATTTCTCTCAGATGTTTGATTTTACTCTACAGTTAGTAAAATATTTTGATATTGAATGTGGCAG
This sequence comes from Mimosa pudica, assembly GCA_029929735.1. NCBI lineage: Eukaryota > Viridiplantae > Streptophyta > Magnoliopsida > Fabales > Fabaceae > Mimosa > Mimosa pudica. The sequence goes on along the minus strand of JAKELP010000013.1, from coordinate 16,920,532 downwards.
CCTCTTTTGGAAAATACGAAAGATAAACTCTCACGATTTTGCCATGTTCCGGTAAGTTGGTGAATTCAGCTAGGTGCTTGGCGTTTTACTTTTTGCCAAGAAAGATTTATTTTCTTAGATTTTGAGCTTTTTTTTACCTTAACAGAAAGTTATTGATCTCTTGAGTTTTTGTATGGTCTGCACAGGTTGAAAATATTCTGAATATTCATGATGTACCAAACATTTGGCACATTCCTCTCTTACTTAAGGTGGGTTTTCTGGTATTTGTTTCGCATTATACTAACTCTTGGTTGCACTATGTGTATACTGTCTTATCATCTACTTTATGATTGCCTAATATTTTCAGAACCAGAATGCGCACCATTCAATTCTGACGCAGCTTGACTTAATCAGGTGAATCTTGGCCTTTATGTGTAGTGTTGTGAAACCTATAACTAAGGTTTTAATTTTCTTTTGGATATCGATTTGATGACAGACTATGCTAATTTGTTTCATTTTATGCTTTGCTTCAGCAATGCTATGCCTCCTGACTTAAAGAGTTGGACAAAGATGGCTGAGACTTATGATAATCTTACTGGTTCTGTTAGTACCATGACAATGAATTTACAATGCTCTTTCTGAATGTATTTTATATTTATTGTGCAAGAATAAGAGCATTATGACATTTACAGGTTAGAATTGCAATGGTGGGGAAATATGTTGGCCTATCAGATTCATATTTATCTGTTATAAAGGTGTGTAAAAGCTTTCGTTTTGGTTTTAAGATGAGTAAGAAAATTATAATAATCCTTGTTTTGGATTTCAGCTTGTTTGCTTAGCTACTAGACTAATTTTTTGATAAAATAACTTGTGGACTACATGATGGTATTATTGTAGACTATCCACTTGCTATGATTTAATAGAAAAGGACTATCGAGTTTCTTGTTCACTTGAGTAATTGCAGTTTGTTATGCCTGATCTGTTTACAGGCTCTTCTACATGCTTGCATTGCATGCTCATTGAGGCCATCAATTGATTGGATTGCAGCTTCTGACCTTGAAGATGATAGTGCAAAATCGGTAGTGATTTTTTATCAAATGGCATCTAAAAATATTTTGTTGACCGTCTCTCTTCATGTATCCAGCTTTATTTAATTTTGATTTCCCTCATTTAGGCACCAGAAGCATATGCTGGAGCATGGAACAAGCTTAGGGTAAGCTTTACTTTCATATATTACTTCCCCTCACCGCCTCTCTTTGTTCTTGCAATTTCCTTTATATGCTTCACTTTAAAGTGACATTTTGCATTATCACCTCCAAATCTTACTTGGGACTTTTTATGCTGCCTGTCTATATATATTTTTTTTACAAGAATTCAATGCTAGATATGATTGTTAATGATCAAATACTACACGTATTTCTGCGAACATATTATCAGGAATATATGACGGGCAATTGCTAGGGCTTAAAGGTCTTAATGTATTTGAATTTCCCATTTGGTGTGAACTTTTGACTTTGTAAGAAAGGTTGGGCAGCGTTTGAAATTGAATTCGAAGAATTGGGGAAGAGGTCTTTGGTATTTGAATCTGCAGTCAGCCATCCATTTCTGTTTTTGGAATTGATACTTGCAGGGGGCAGCTTGTGTCTTGGTTCCTGGTGGATTTGGAGATCGAGGTGTGAGGGGTATGATGCTAGCTGCCAAATATGCCAGAGAGAACAATGTTCCATATTTGGGAATTTGCTTGGGAATGCAGATTGCTGTGGTTGAATTCGCAAGATCGGTGAGTAATATTTCTATATACATTGTGTTTGGTTCTGTTTATATGTTCCAATGTTGTTATTTTACTGGTGATTGCTAGGTTTTGGGTTGGGAAAGGGCAAACAGCGTAGAGTTCGACGCCCAAACGCCAAATCCTGTTGTGATTTTCATGCCTGAGGTATAAATTGGTTAACCCTTTTCTTGCTTATGCCAATTTCAAAAATATTACCCGTCACCCCTCACTCTACAACAGATGTCATTATAATGTTTGCTTGTAGGGTTCACGAACACACATGGGAAGCACCATGAGGCTAGGATCTCGTAGAACACTAATCCAGACACCTGATTGTATTACTTCCAAGCTGTATGTGATGTTTCCACCCCCCACTGCAGTTGTAATAAATAGTTTACTCATTTCATTGATTAAATAAAGGGTGGAAAATGTATCTTTTAAGCTTAATTTTCTGTAGTATGTGTGCCTTCTTTTACCCATATGTGTTCTTAAACATCAGGTACCACAATTCAGAGCATGTGGATGAGCGGCATCGGCATAGATACGAGGTTTGTTGTTTGTTTTAAAAGACTTGACGCGTGCAGTGTGTGAATATTAATTCATTGAATGTCATAATGCAGGTCAATCCCGATGTTATTGGTGACCTAGAGGAAGCTGGGCTAAAATTTGTTGGAAGAGATGAAAGTGGAAAGCGAATGGAGGTAAGTTTTACAGTTGGATGTTATTTGGATGAGAAGAAATTGTAATTAATCATGTTACATTTGTTATCCCCTGTTGTCTTCCAATAACTGTTCTGTTACATGGAATTGGTGTGTTTGAAGGGCCGGCATTTTCCTACCTGAAATGCAGAAGCAGCCCAGCACTTTCCTTTAAATAAAAAGCAATTTCCTGAAACACATGCTTAGTCGCTTTACTAATAGAATTGAGTGATCTGCAATCCACAGCTTGATTTCCACACTGTTTTTCTGCACATCAGAGTTTTTTCTTTTCTTTTCTCAATGAAAACAAATCTAGATTTTGATGAATGTTAAATGATGAAATACTTTCTTTTGAGCAGATCTTAGAGCTTCCAAGTCATCCATTCTACGTTGGCGTGCAGTTTCATCCTGAATTTAAATCACGGCCTGATAAGCCTTCTGCTTTATTTCTAGGTACTCGTTGGTCATTAATCTCTAGATCAAGTGATTCTTGTGCATCCTGTTAGTTAATAATGGTTAACATGCAATAACAACTTGAAGCGTTTGTCATGAGAATACCAACTGGTTATTTTAAAGTGGTGTATCCAATTCATCTATGGGTATTTCTTGATCAAGTGCTGCACCTATTTGTAGGTATGATTTTGGCGGCAACAGGGAAGTTGGAGGCCCACACCAGTGGTTATGAGAACGGAAGTTAAAGCTCAATCTTATGATATTTTGACAATGCCATAGTATTTTTGTTAGGATTTTATGTTCTTTATTTTTTTTGGGGAAATAGAGAGATAAGTTGAAGAAAGTTGGGGGTGAAGGGATTCACGGCAGTTGGGTAATATTGTGCAGCTGCTCCATATTCCTTCTGATTGGTTCCAAAAGCGCGTGTCCAACGTGGTTTGGACGTCATGGTTGTCACTAAGGTTCAATATTTTAATCATTAGATCTGGCATTGCGATCTTTTGATTCTAATGTAATACAAAACATAGAACTGTGCTTATGTTTGCTGCACGGTCAGAACGTTAGTCATAGATTTATAGCTTACCTCAAAATCTTACCTTGTTTCATCCATAGCATTCAAGTCCATAGTCATTTTGCGTGCCAAATTATTTGATCTGCTTTTCTTGACCAATAGAAGACTTAGATCGTACAATTAGCGCGTACTCGATCCAATCTTGTAAAATCGGAGAATTTTGTACTATCTATTTATTTGATTTAATCTTCAATTGCTGTCTCATTAATCCAGAAAACAATGATGATATTCCCTCACCCCCAAACAAAATAATTGTGATATACTATGAGCTTTCTCCAAAATGAAATGCAGTAATAATAAAGATAAAATCGATTTTAACGGGCTAATGGCACATTCTCTTGTAAAATAATTCAAAATTGAAGGATTCATATTTATTTTGACTGATATGTTCATATGAAATGAAATATAAACAATATAATATTGCCGGAAAAACATGAAATGTAAATACTCGATCTCCGCCGTAAGTAGCAGCTCTAGGCATCTACAAAACTCCCCGCCAAAAGTGTGGACTCAAACTTGGGAGGAAAATAATGAATATTACAAAGAACCAAGCAAAGTCAAGAACAACTGGGTCTGGAGGGTGTATCATTATACTGTAAATATGAAATCTGTCTCTGCAGCTTCATCTGCTGGTAGAATTTAGCAATAAACTCCTCAGCTCTTACATCAATCCCTTGATCATCGCCACCTTCTTCTCCTTCTTCTTCATAACGGCATTGTTCCTTGCAGTCTTCAGTGTTGTCGTATGGGATATCATCGTCATGGTCATAATCAAAGTCAACATGGGGATTGATACAAGGGAAGTGAGGCAAATGGAAGCGCATGGATGAAGGACGATTGAACATGGGGGTCTTATCAAAGGAGAGCTCACGCTCCAAGTAATATATATGGCTAGAAGATGATGTGTTGTGAGTGATACGTCTTAAGTATTTTGGAAGAAGACGCATTTCAGTGACAACCCTGCGCTTAAAGACTCCACCTTTGCGAGCCCAGAGAAGAGCCAGCCGCAATATCTTCCATGCTCTATCAGCACCATTTTGGTTTTTAGTAATGCCCATTATCAAACTAAGAGAGAAACTCAAGAGGGACTTTATGTGGAAATTAAAATGTGATAGTGAATATGAGTAAAAGAAGCTTTAGTGTGTGTATGAAATATGGATGAATGATGATTATGATGGGAGTTGGCAGGGGAAGTGGGATGTTTTTATAGGGTGTTGAAATTTTGGACGCGTCGTGTGGGAAGGGGGCAAGGGCAACATGGTAAATTTGGAGGTGGAAATGAAAGCTATGGACATGGGCGGTGCCAAGTTGTTTAATGTTATGGACACACGGCAGTAGCCTGTACGCGGGTAGATCTGGCTGGACATGTTTTGTCGTTTTCCTATTTTAACCCTGGTTTACTCTTGTTGATTTCATCAACTTGCTCACACTGTGTGGTATACAAGTAATACAACTAATATCCCAGACAGGATCCGTTGCGGTATTTATTTGAGTCTGAGGTATCCACATTTCCTAGTCTTGTTTATGTGCAGGAGCTGAGCAAATTTGTGGCTCAAATTTTAATATCTGAAGCATTGCCAGTTTGATGATTGAGTGATAAGCTGATAAGGGGCCGCAAGAAGCAGAAACGGAGGGTAATTTTGGTCAAATGAGGAGTGGGGGCCCACGCCCACTAAAACGAAGGCTGCCTCTTGTTGGATGTTGTTGGGATGTAGTTGGAAGTTGTCAATCATAGGACAGGGGAAAAGATTGTACACTTTGTGCAAGCAAACAATTGCTTAATTTGTGCCAATCTAATGATTAAGGTAGGACAATCTGAGGAAAGGGGATCCAAAGCTTTCAATTTTAAAAACCCAGTTTCCTGGAAGCATAGAAGTGCTCGCGTGGCTAATCCTCGTTGGTCTGCCAAGCCGTGTGTGATTGTTTTTTCATAAAATTAATCATGAATCAATCAGATTTAATAATTCATGTAAACAAGTCAAAAATTCATATTATAGATTAATTTTTTAAAATGTTAAATACGAGCATTTCATTATTGCATTTCAAATTCACTTCTTGTGTATGAAGAGGTTGGTGTATAAGGTTGAAAGGTGCATGTGAAGAGGTTTTAATTTATGGTGTTCACATTACGATTGAGAAGGAGGAGAGGATGTCATGGGAGTGGGGTATTGACCAGATGAGTCCACGGCCATGCACATGGGTCTGTTTGTTTTGAGGGAAGGGGAGGGAAAATGGGCGGAGGAAAAATTTTTCTGATATGAATTTATAAAAATTTGAGAAGTGAAATCGGAAATTCTAAACTAATATATATATAACTCTTATATTTAACATCTTATCTTTATTAAAATATCACAACCCCACTTCTTCAATATTTAAAAATTCATCTTACAAAAATTTTCCTTCCCCTCCCCTCCCCTCCAATTAAAAAAAAATTGGATCACATTCCTTTTGTTTGATTTTACCATAAGACTCTACATAATTATTATTAGTCATATTTTGATATCCAATGGACAAAAATGTTTGATTTTTTAAAAATTCATATATTTAACTTTAAAATAAATACTAATTTTTAAGAAATAAATCTTCGATAAATCATATAAAATTGAAAAAGTGGAACCATTTTTTGTGAATAAGTTATCAAAATGTCACTAATATTATGTTGAATTTAATGGTAAAGTCAAACAGAAAAATGTGATCCAAAAATAATTCTGTTCAGGGAAATGGAGGGAAATAGAAGAGGAGAAGGCCAGACAAGAGAGGTATTTGCTGTTTGGATTTTGGAAAACAGGTATGAAAATGCAGCCACCCATGAAACTTGCTACACTTGAGTTGTTTTCTGCAAGACTCGGGCGACGCTTTTTTCCCAACTTGGTGAAACTGAACCGCTATCTAATTGCCAATACGGTTCACTCTTAAACAATTCGCACAAAAAATATGCATTCAAAAGGAGACCTTATATAAAAAAAAGTAGCACGCAGGCACAAAAATAAGTAGCAAATCATGGAGGTTATCTCTTCAACCTCAACCTTTTACTAGAGAGGTAATGGATGATTAAAATTATAAAACTTCCCCTGTATGGGTAATCATAGCCAAGTATTCTGCGACTGAAAAAGAGATATACTTTTTTGGCCACTATATAATATTCCTTCCGTTCCTAATAAAAATCAAAAGTTTGAATTGGTTTGTCCTTTTTATAAGTACTTCCTATATATACTGTTAAAATATTTAATAACTTTTTTCTCAATTGACCCATTATTATTTTCTATATTCACATTTTCCTTCGTGCTTATTTCTATTATTATTGTCACAGTTTTTCCTCTAATACACTGCATAATAAATGATGGCAGACTTGAGGAACAAAATTATTTCAAACAAATTTATCATTTTAACCAGATTCCTAATCTATTTGATTTTTTTTTTATAAATTAATCCATGTGATTTTATTAGTTTGGCTCTTATATATAGGGACGGATTATGTCTAAATGAATAATGAAGGATAATGGATATAAGTGATATTCTGTAAAGAAAAATGATTCTAAGGCAATCGTGCATTAATCAATCCCCCCAAAAAACACCTATACTCGACTGGAAGTGTAGGATAGTTACAAGTTTGGAAAGAATGAGATGTATGTGAAAAATAATTTTAATTGTTAAAATGTGAAAATTAGTTTAAAAAGATAGTTCATTTGTGTGTTGTGAATTTGGGTAGAGAATTATAAGTAAATTGAGTTGATATACTACGATAGCCAAAAACCAAGTCTTGTCTTGATTTATAACTCGTTTAGTTTTACATTTTTTTTTGGATAAAATACAATTCACATTTACATGTTTAGCATCAACCAAGTTTAATGCACTGAATAATTTAGCCGTGGTAATTTTTTACACTACAATATATCATCGTAATGTATCGATATATTTAAATACTACACTCAAGAATGAACTCACTTGTGTAAAAAGTGTATCTTGAAAAATATATAAATATTATTAAATTATAGGTCAATAGAGTGCTTATTATCGGTATGTTTTTAATCAATATATGTTAACCCCGAATCACATCGATCCCACACTAACAATCAATTTAATTAACGGATCACCCAGGAGAACATAGCTGAAAGAAAGTGAACCCAATTTCTCAATCATGAGGATGGTTTGAACACATAAAATGGACAACCATGAAAATGAAGTGAGGAAATGTCAAAATCAAAAGTGAAGAAGATCAGAAGGCTTGAGAGAAGGAGATGGTCAAGTCTTACAAAATTTTTACAAAAAGAACCATATATCTTTAAATTAAATTGTGGCCACATCAACTTCAAGAATATAATTTCTCACCAACAAAACGCATGCAGGGGTGACGTGGCAAGATGCATGGGCATGGGTGGTGAGTAGTGAGTACTAGTAGCCATGAACGATGTGAGAGCACTTGTTCTTGATCCACCGAAAGCCTTTCTTGAGGGAAGTCTTGACTTTACCTTCAACTGCGTACACCTTATACTTCGCAATCCTCTTCTTCCTCTTCGCCTCCGACCCGCTCTGACTCCCCCGGTTCACGCTCCCCGCCGGTTCGCCCCCACCATTATTGGAGGAGCTGCTGTACCCTTTTCCGCTGACTATGCCGTACGGTCGGTGACCCGAACCAGAAGTTTCCATGGCGTTGACTGGAGTCAATGTATGGCTCGATCAAGGAAGTAGGGATGGGCCAGAGAGGGAAGGAGGAGGCATATATGAAGGATGGATGTATATATTTAATAATAAGGTAGCTAGGGAATATAATAAGGGGCTAGGGTTTGGAGAAGCGGAGGGGTAGCATGGGGAAACTATATGTATTATGAAAGATTCAAAGAAAGCAGAAGAAAGGGTAAGGGAATGAATGTTGAAGTTGTGAGGGAGAAGTGACTAGTGAGTGCGGCGCTGGGAAAACTAGCTAGAAGTTGGGGTTAAGGAAATGAATTAGGGTGGAGTATTTTAATTTGCTTTTTATTGTGATCAGTAAGTGCTGTTTAAAAAGAAAAGAAAAGGGAAGAGCGATTTGAAAGAATGGTGGCAAGAAGTGTCTATTTCTGAGTTTGAGGGTTTTGGTTTGGTGGTGGACAGTACGTACCTCGCATTTTGTCCGCGGGAAAATCGACGCCTTTGTCGGTTATGTTCATGTTATTATATGGTGCATTGCATCATTATATATGCAAAATCATTCATTTGATTTGATGGAAAGAGAATTGATAATATATAGTAGTACATTAAAGAATTTATAGTGGGGAATGTTTTGACGAGTTCTTCATCAAGAGAAGGCTGGTTCAATTCAAAAGTTGATGGCATGATGATGGTCCGAGTGGCCACAGGAAAGTACGCACAAAAGTAAAACACGAGCATCCGTGCTCCCCATAGATGCTTTCTTTTTTTTTTTATAAAAAAATATAAAGCAATTACTCAGCAACAATTACTGAGTTTCTACGATAAGACAACAAACTCAAATCAAAAACCAATAGGTTATGAATCAGATCTGGAGGGTCAACATAAACCAAAAAATCAACATTCATATCTTGAGCTACTCCCGCAAGCATATCAGCAACACAGTTGGCATCTCTTGGGCATATCTTAAGGATCACTGTCCATTTCTTTCTCAAAAAACTTTTAATTTCCTGCAAAACCTCGAAATCTGGATGACAAACTGGAATCGTCTTTTGCAAAATATTAACTAATTCATGGCAATCACTCTCAACAATCAAACTTTGAACTTTCTTCTCCCATAATAACTTGAGAGCCCATAAAAAGCCCCAAGCTTCAGCAGACAAAGAAGACCCAATACCAATACGATATTAAAAAGTCTGTATAAAATCCATCCGATGCTTTCAAAAAGCTTAAAAAGCAAGATTTCCATTCAGGAGGGGACATCCCAAATCTAACAGTACTAAATTAGCTTTCCGGTTGCAACACACTAGCTACATCAGCTACATACACTGCCTTTTGATTTAATTTGGGAAATGCCCAATCTCCATAATCGGCGCCTCCTTGAGCTTTGAGTTTGCCCCTCTGGCTGTGCTCCAATGCTGCATGCATTTCCTAATTCTTTTTCCCCTTTTCTTGGGCTTCTGTTGCTGCAAAACCGAACAGTTTTAATTTGGTGAAGTGGGGCTCAAGTGCTCAACGATTACACCTTCAAAAATACTTTTATACGTTCCCTTAGCTTTTTATGTTTATGGGGGCTCGACCCCTTTATCCCTTAACTACCATGTTATTATGTATGCGCCACTTCGTAATTAATTATTACCATGCCTTCATCTTGAAATTATTATTTATTTTCAGTGCACTTTTGACTAATTGATTATATTATTTGGTACTACATTTGCAACTTAACACATTATACTGATACAAAGCCATGTAATATAATAATGGTCCCTAGTGGCAAAATATATATATATATTGATTGGTGACCACTTCCATACGTACTGCGTCGATGACAGGTTTCAAGGACATGCGTTCAGGTTCAAATGCCATTAAGCACTCCGACGCATAGCCATTCAAATGTGAATGATTAGTCATAAATATATAATGGAACACGTTGGCGTACACTTCACAATTTTCACCTATCCAAACCCAGTGCAAGTTAACGCAAGGGGATGAATTAAATGGAAGTTTAAATACGTCGAAGAATAACTCGAGCTTGTAGGCAAGAATATTAAAATAAGTTGAAACTAACCATGCGATCTATCAAGGTGTATCGGTCAAATAATGGTATTACCTCTTATCTTTATAATGACATCAATCTGATTTTTATTTTTGAAAAAAGGTTAAAGGTGTAGAATAAATCACTTTAAATTATTTATATTATTTTTCTTAAAACTAATTTTTAACTAACTTACTACTATAACCTAACTATGAATTAACATACAATCTAATTATATATTTCATATATTATAATTTATTGGTTATATTTGGTCCTTAACTAAAAAAAATTAACTTAACTTTAATATTAGGACAGAGACATTAAGTCGTCCCTGTAATATAATCACGGCTGGGCATGAATCATTGCGTGCATGCACGTATTTTTATGAGTGGGGTCGAATTTGGGAAATTTGAGAATAAGGAGGAAATGCACTGATGGAACATGAATAAAGATTGACAGATGAAGCCCCCACCGCGCTGGGCAAAAGTTGGCCAAGGCAGAGAATGAGTGGTCTGCTTAATATTGGCCGGTGTGTGTTTTTGTGGTGATATGCATCTCTCATCGTCACCAGCTCCTAAAATTCAACTTCACGGGGATGCATGGCTACATCACGTACACTCTTTGTCCCACACCGTATTATTCTCTGCCACCTCTGACTTTATTTTATTTTCCATTTCACCCTTTTTTCTGCCTTCTTGATGACTCCCCATATTTAGTGGTTTTTAGGAAATATTTTATTGTATTTGGGGAGTCATTAATTAAATAAATAAGTGATTTTGTTGTGAATTGGAAAGAAAGTAATTTGAGGATTATATGAGTGATTCTTTTGGAAAATCTGAAATTTAATTGAAATAGGAAACTTAATATATTAAAGATGGTTGTCATCTCACTAGTCCCTACAGGGGGACTATGCTTTCATCTTATGAGGGCAAAATGGTCTTTGAAGATAAGCAAACAATTGCAGGAAAGGGCCCCTGGGACTTTATAATTATTTTGGAATGTATTGGGACCTTCCAGTATTAATTTCCCTTACCAGGGACTAAACTGCAAATTTCCCTATATACAATATGAAATATAAAATTCATGGAAATGTACACCCACATTCACCATCCTTTTTTTTACTATGGGCATCGCACCCACTTTACTTCAAAAAATATGGGTCCCTCACTTGTTCACGTTCTCTTAGATACTCTATATAAAACTGAGGGTTAAATATCATTCTGATCAATAAACGATTTTGAAAGGATTAAATTGGCTAAAAAACAATAAATGAGCTCATTTTGGCCAAAGAACAATAAAAATTGTTCATTTTGGCCAATGAGCTACTTAAAAATACTAAAATAACCCTTGGGACCTAATTAAAATAATTTTTTAAAATATGGGTGTCAAGGGTTATTTCGGTATTTTCAAGTAGCTCATTGGCCAAAATGAACCATTTTAATTGTTCTTCGGCCAAAATGAGTCATTTTATTGTTCTTTGGCCAATTTGACCCTTTCAAAATTGTTTATTGGTCAGAATGATATTTAACCCTAAAACTAACAACAAAAATTAAAATTTATGCACCATATGTAGATAGTAAACAATATACAATAGATTATGGAAAAAAATCAATAGATCAATATATGAGTCTTTTTTTCTGTCCTTTTTCCATAGATAAAATTAAATATACATGGAGCTCTTGTTTTTCTAATTGTCTTGTTAAAGTAATGAAAATAGTTGGATTTTCAGAACTGGTAGAGTGACCTCGAAATTGCCATTTTTAGCTAATTCAATTGAAAAAAAAAATGAACAAAAATACACTCTCCAACCTCAAATTCGACCTTTCAGGCCAAAATAAACTTCAAATTCGACCCTCGAGAGTCGAGAGACACCTTTCAAGGCTACAGTCATCTTTCTATTTGGGGTAATATACAAGTCCACAGCCTTCCTTTCAAAAAAACAAATCAGCTAGACTCAGTAAAGAAAAGAAAAACGATACCTGATGGGTTGGCGTGAGTGGTAAGTATTCTCGTCCCTTGAACAAGTGGTTGGGGGTTCGATCCCTAACTCTTGCAAATGGAGCAGATTCACAGGTTAGCTGTTTATCCCATATATGAGACTTCCGAACAGCGAGGTATTAATCTCACTTGACACACGGGTGGGTCGTATACTTGGGAAATCAAAAAAGAAAGAAAGAAAGAGGAAACCCGTCGAGCTCTTTATTCTCCTGTTCGTTGTTTGGCGTTGGTTCAAAAGACACAGAATAAATTTTTGCTGTGCCGGGTCAACCAGTCAAAGAGCACCGTCACGAATAGGTTTTAGTGAAACTGTTCAATCTCTAGTAACACAACAAATTAAAGTAAAAATTAAATCCATAACAGGAGGGATGTGCATGTTTAATGCTCACAGTGTTGTGATTCTGAAGGATTTATGTATCCGGCTTGTGGGATTTGAATAGAATTATCTTTAATATAAAAAAAGTTGCAGATTGAAAAATAAGGAAAAATTATTAGATCCCAAGGACAAAACTCATGAAGCAATATTAATACAAGTAGTGTAATTTAGAGTCCACATGCGGCGCTCATAATGAGCACTATGTGTTTTTCTCACAAACTCATCATTTTGACTATAGATTCAGCCCTTGATGAAGACCTAATCATGATTGTTGGCATTAGTGAGGTTTCTTAATTAGATCACTAATTAAGGATGGAAACTTAATCATGTTAAATTTTCTTTTTTTGCCTCTTTTCTCTCAAAAACCATGATTTAGTGATCTAAAATTTAATGAAATCATCATCAATGAAATTATTGATGATGATGAAAATTTTTCAGAAATTTTTATAATTAGAAAAATTAATTATGATATTCTCCTTGTTGTATGATGATGATTAAGTCATTTAAATGAAAATATGTTATTCTACTTATTTAAAGAAAATTAATTGAAGAATGCTGATGATGATCAAAATTTTCAGAAATACGTCAATAAAAGCAACGCTTGTGTGTATATAACGCAATCAAATTTCATGCGGAAAAACACAGCATGTTTCATGGAAAAATAATAGCGAACCAACGGCCATAATTAGATCTTCATCAAGAAATTGACTCATTAAACAAAACAGTGAGTTTTGGAAAAAAAACCACATAGTGCTCTTTTATCCAATGAGCACTGCACGTGGACTCTATAATTTATGAGTCCCATCTCTATTTGAGGGCCCAGTAAGTCCAATAAACATTCCTGAACTCCTTCACAGAACACCTTCTCGCAGCACTGAGCTCAAGATTTGATTTAATTTTCAACCCCTGATTCATATTGCGAAACTGAGAGTCTGAACCCCCTGTTCCATTATGAAAGAAAAGCTACAGTGCACTCCAGCTTTGGACTAAGTGCAAATCCCAACTTCAATGATTCACGAACGACAAGCACATAAATAACAATAAGGCTTTTTTATATCAAAGATAATTTTCATTCAATTTAGAAAATGGATTACATAACATACGTAACTAAACAAAAGAAGAACATTGAAAAATAACTGAGAAACAAGTGTCCATAAAGGCAGAGATGTCTCTACTTTTGATTGCTAGAATGGTGAAATTGTCCAAGTAAAACCAAAATGTCAGCACCAACAACAATTCTTGAGTAGAGATGATTGATGAAGATCAGATATATGAGCCAACGTAATAAAAGCAAGAGACCGCTGAGGAGTAATTATATCACTGAGAACAAATCCATTGTGGAGCAGCCCAAATAAACAACACTAATCATACTAATACAAGCGGTTCAATCTTACAAGTGCATTCCTATATATATCACACACACACACACACACACACACACAACATACATATGTGTACATATATGCATTGCATACCACAAAAGTAGTTACTTGACTTCTAAAGAGAACACTAGCTTCGTTGGAAAGAAAGGAACGGAAAAGTAGGACACTATATGGTAAGGAATGTGAGAAAAGTTAGTTGGACACTAAATATGGTAGGTGTGAATTATATAGATTAAGATTTTTGCTACTTTTGTTGTGTTGGAGCGGAGGCCATGGTGACCTTGCTGAGCCTACTTGGTGACATTCTGACGGCATCATTGCCTCTCACATTTCTACTGCTTCCTCCGCCGCCACAATACACTGCCCTGTATGCCAGTGCTTTTCCCAAGTGCCATTTCTCATTGCATCTCTTGTTAGCGGCAACATCTTGGACGTTGTAACCTACGGTGTCTGAGAATTTGGTATTACCATTCTCACTTGCCATTTTTCTGATGACAATGCAGCACCAAGTAGACAGCAAGTTTGTCTTATATATTGCGTGAAAAAGAAGAAAAATGGACTGGATTGGGCCTAATCATAAAATCTGAATTACAAGCTAAATTTAAAGATGCTGAAGTTTGAAAGAGAAGGTATTAGCTACTAGATCTCTAGGGCTCTTTACCAGCTAATGTGTTCTTTTTTGTTCTCTTCCATTACAAGAAACCCAATATACCCGTTCCTTCATCTCATCCTAACATTCATTTATCCGCTCTCTGAGAATGTTACTTTTGTAGCTCGCTCTCTATAGAAGCTTGTGTTGCATGCCTTCCTCTTTTGCAAGTTTCTATGCCATTTCAAGATGTACGGAATATATTGTTGTGAAAAGGTGTACTACACATTCCTTCCTTTATAGGTGGATGTGTCTAAGAGAAAATAAGAGTCTCACATTGCTTAAAAATTTGGGAGAGGTAGCTTATACAATTAAAACACTTTTTGGTCTAGTAACATGAGCTTGAAGGAGAAGTGGGCTCGTACGCATGAGAATTGGCCACTTGAAGGAAATTTAGTTGAAATCCGGCGATTTCTTCCTACGTATTACAATGTGACTTGAACCTTTTTACATTTTTGGTCTTCAAACTAATTTTTCCTTTCCGTTTATTTAATTAAATAATTTTGACAAAAACTATTTAATAAATGCTTCTTGGAAAACCCTCTTTTTAGACTCATTAAAAGTTCGAAACCCTTCAAAATAGGAAAGATGCAATTGTCATGAGGTCAAATATTTAATCGTTTTATGTGATCGCCTACGTGCCTATTCCCCTTTTGGGTTGTGTTTCGCTGGGCGAGTGAGGGTGTCTTTTGGTGTCATTGTCTATAAATAAACTTCGTTGTTGAGTGGTTGTTAACATAACTGCTATCCTCCTCCTTCTCTCTCTGACTATCTTTTTCCCTGTTGCCTTACAAAAACTTGTGTCAGTTTTGTGCCTTGTCATGAGATAGGTCCATTTAATCGTGGGGAGACCCCTTTTCCACACCAGTGTCACAAAATCACTCTAAGGATAGTGTTGTTCTACGAGACTCAGGTCGTTTGTTTCTTAATTGCAGGTTTTTGTTCGTTTGTTTCATCACATATTTTACATATATAATATACAATAATTTGATTGAATCCTTCTAGTAATTTAGAATAAATTTCACCTTTGAAAATTCTATTAGAAAATGACCTAATGATTAGACACCCACAACATGTCACGGTCTACTTAACACTTTAACACAATAAGTGAAGGTCAAGACGAGAAAGGGAAAAAGTGATTGCGTGACCTTGAAAGAATGCTGTATACAGTATATTTTCTGCAAGTTGAAACCTACATTTGATCTCATAACTAAAACCTTACAACTGATCAAATAAGTTAAGACACGATTAGTAGAATTCAAGCCTGACTCTATGCTGATTAACTGGCCCAATTACTGTTTTAAGAGGTTCAGACGGCAAAGATCATCAACAACAAACACCAACAGGATTATATTAGAAGCTTAGAAATGGAATATTACGCTTGTCTCAATAGAACATGTCCACAACCAAAAATATGCATACGTCATCATCTGTGGATAATTTTGTCTTGCCTTTATATAGTAAAAAAAATGCCTTTCTTGCGGATGAAAACTTGAATAGGCCCCAACGATATAGACAAAATACAAACATTCCAGAAACCTCGGTAAACACTTGTTTACTTCAAATGGTCTTTCAGTAAATATAATCTTACATTGAAGGAGGAAGCTTGATCAGTCCTAAGTTATCCTCTTACACTCTCTTCAGTCAATTCAATGAAGTACACTAAGTCCCCCAGCATCTAAAATCTTACCCAGTCTTTGGGCAACCGCAGCTAAAGTGGCATTGCTCT
This sequence comes from Mimosa pudica, assembly GCA_029929735.1. Lineage (NCBI taxonomy): Eukaryota > Viridiplantae > Streptophyta > Magnoliopsida > Fabales > Fabaceae > Mimosa > Mimosa pudica. Next base: position 16,904,265 of record JAKELP010000013.1, on the reverse strand, counting down.
TGCAAAAAGCAAACCTGATGTATCTCTTCTGGTAGTTACAATTCTGATTTGAAGCTTCTAAGTTCGGATGAAAAAATCCTTGCCCTGGTACAGCCACCAACCCTGCTTCTACTATGAGTTTCTTAACAAACTCTACCTGAAAACCAAGAATGCATTTTGTTCCAACAACTTTAGAAACAGAACGTGGTAATTAAGATATTTCTTAAACTGAATTTACCAGAAGATCATAGAATGCACATACATCAGAATGGGGGTAATCATCTGGAAGCTCAGCGAATAAAAAGAAGGCTCCTTGAGGTTTAAACTGTATCTTTAAACCAACTCTAACGAGCAAATCTATTATATAATCTCGTTTTGATTCATAATCCTGAGAACAGATTTAGAAACACAAAAATATGAATATACTGCAAGCATCAACATTCACGAAAATTATGAGCAAACAATTCATGAAAGGCATCTAGTACTGTATCATGATAAGAATTCTAAATGTATGGAACATATACATATTTAATGATGTGTAGTCAATGAGAAGAATAATTATATGTTGGTATCTTACTTTTCTCACTGACTCAAAGTACTCAGGGCGGCTGCTCAAAGCAGTCAAAGCAGCTTCCTGAAAAGGTGCAGGAGCTGAATCCGTGATTCTGATATGAATATTTCTTATTGCAGATGCAATGAATGCTGGGGCAATTGACCATCCAATCCTCCAACCTGATCGATATTTAGATCTTCAATGAATTATGTTATTCTCAAAAACAATTATGTTACTTTTTTAAACAAAAAAAAAAAAAGAACATGTTTCAGGTACTGTTTGGTTTGATGCAGCACCGACCTGTGACACTATATGTTTTAGATAAAGAAGAAGTTATGACAGTCCGCTCTTGCATCCCTGCAAATGAGGCAATGGATATGTGCTTTACATTGTCATAAGTTATGTGTTCATACACCTGCATAAAGTCAGGGGAAACATTATGCACAAGTTAACTAGATAAATTTTCCTTATCTAGCAATTATATAAAGAGAGTGACACAAGCAAGCCAATAAATGGGTAAAGTTGGGATGTTGTGAACAGAATGAGCACACATCACCATAACTTGCACAAAAGATTTGACACTACAACAAAATTTATTGCAAGGATTATTTCCTCTTACTAATAGCATCACTGTCATGACATTCATGTGGAACATGAATATGCATTGTATATCACCAGAGATTTCATGTCTAAACTGTCAAATTGAAATTCCACCAGCAGAAAGAAGAAAAGGGCATCATACTTCATCTGTTATAGCCAGACAATTTCGGCTGCAGCATGCTCCAGCAATAGCCTCAAGTTCATCTTTTGTGAAAACTTTGCCAGTTGGATTGTGAGGACTGTTTTAACTTTATGTCAGCATTTGCATAAACCATAATTTGAGGGTAAGCACTAAGCACGTCTCTTCAAATTCACATTCACAATGATGATGACAAGTCTTGTTCAATTTAAATATCATATGAGGGATGTTTTCCTACAAGTCAAGACCTTGAAGGCAGGGGCTTTTCCACAATCCACTGGTAACATTAGTCTATTCTCAGGTGATTTAGACTATTTGAAAAAAAGAAGCTTTAAGCAAGAGCAAAATCAAAACAGGGAACAAGCACACTAAAAGCACACCAGACTACTCCAAGGATGGCAAGCTTGCAATTAGCGGCAAACAATTAGGCCAAATCAGAACTTGAATGATTTCATTTTCTTGAAGGTGAAAAATTCATAAAGGTTGAATGATGAATGTCCAGCAGAATACATAGAACGTATTTTAGAAACAACTTCAACATTCACAAGGCTACAAGCCTACAAATTTTAAACTCCAGTTGCTTGATTGGCAAATCTTTTCAGTTCAGGTCAGACATGGTTTTGATTCACTTAATCACTACCCAATCAGTTTTTTTAAAGAAATATCTGAGGCTTTTATGTTGAGGATGAATTCTATCTAAGGTTCAATATAGTTGATGTAATATCCAACCTGTTCAACACGATGGCTTTCGTTCTATCAGTAAAAGAGTTCAGGAATTTGGCCTGATCCAGGGTCCATTGAGGCGGTTCAAGTGGCACGTGTACCTGTGATGCCCATAAAGATAAAACAAACAAATAATTTGAGTCTCAAACCAGCCACTTCAAGATTGCACGCAGGCTTTATGTTATCTGCCAAATGATTTGAACATTTACCAGAACTCCCCCAGCAATAAGAACGGGAGCTTCATAAGTTTCATAGGAAGGGTCAAACACAATGACCTCATCACCCGGATCAATAGCTGCTCGAATTGAAACAAAAGAAAAAACAATGACATGGTGAACTAGAGAAAAAATGATGCTCGTCAGGAAACAAGTGAAAAAAAATATACTTGCAAAGATTGCTGCAGCGAAAGCTTCAGTTTGACCGCAGCAAATAGCAACATCAGTAAGAGGGTCGATGTCTAAGCCATGCATGCGCTTCACTATCTTAGCAAGGTGATCACATATTCCTTGCACGTGCCTCAAATAAGAAACAGGAGAATATAACGTGTGAAGATCAAAACGTTTGTTTGATACTCCAACGAAGGGTTGTAGAATAGTACTATACTATAATATTCACTACCTGTACTGGTTGAAGTCGGAGACAATGGCGGAGACGGCGGCGTGTTTAATGTGGGAGGGAGCAGGGAAGTCGGGAAAGCCCTCGGCGAGGTTGATGGCGTTGCATGAGTGGGCAAGGTATGAGAGCTCTTGAATGGGAGACGAAGCAAGCTTCTTTGCTGAGCGGGATAGCTTTCCTTCCATTTTCCTTATCTTCTACACGCTCTCCTCTTCTCACAAGTGTCCGTTTCTGCGTTGTATTTTATCGTTCCCGCTTAAAAATCATAAATATCTCCGAAATAATCTTCGTTTTATAGAAGTACTCTTATTTATGTTTGATTAAATGAGAGAATTGTGATTACATAAGTGTTATTAGTATAAAAGAAAGGAGAAAACTTACCTCAAGTTCCCAATATCAAGTTCTCTCAATCTTCACCATCCATTTGATCTAATGGCTCATATCTAACACACTCTCCTACACCCCACCCCACCCCACCATATCTCCCTCTCCCTCTCTCAAATTATCACGTTCAGTTTCACATGGAAGTTCCAATTTCAGTGGACCCCACCCAGTGCCTCCTTCAACCTCCCACCTTCACCGGCGACCACCCAAGGCGGCGGTGGCGTACTTTCCGTCGTCCTTCTTCCCCAACCATCTCCTCCTCCTTCCTTCTCTCCTCAACTACACTGAACCTCCGTACGGACGTTAGCGGAATTTTCCGACAAGTTCCACCGGAAAATGGTAAGCAACCACCACTATTTTTCATCACCTACTTCATATATCCTCCACTGCTTCCCCCACCCTCATTTCCAAATCCCCCAACTTCGGCCACCGCCGATTCTTGTCGCCAGACGGTGATGATAGTTCGATTTTCCGACGACGAAGACTGTGTCGTCACCGGCGCGGCCACCAGGACGGTGATCCGGTCATTGGTGTCCGGCGAATCCTCTGCCACAACGACGACGATGATGATGAAGGGAGAATACTAATGAAATGCTTTTCTTGTGTGTGTGGATGTGATAGGGAGAATGAATGAAATGTTTGATCGTGATTTTGTCTCAGTCAAGGAGCTTGGTCAGATCTGCACGGAGATAAAAAGGGAGAGATGGGGAGAGGGAGGGGAGAGGGGGATAGAGGTAAGTATAAAAGAAAGGAGAAAACTTACCTCAAGTTCACAATATCAAGTTCTCTCAATCTTCACCATCCATTTGATCTAATGGCTCATATCTAACACACTCTCCTACACCCCACCCCACCCCACCATATCTCCCTCTCCCTCTCTCAAATTATCACGTTCAGTTTCACATGGAAGTTCCAATTTCAGTGGACCCCACCCAGTGCCTCCTTCAACCTCTCACCTTCACCGGCGACCACCCAAGGCGGCGGTGGCGTACTTTCCGTCGTCCTTCTTCCCCAACCATCTCCTCCTCCTTCCTTCTCTCCTCAACTACACTGAACCTCCGTACGGACGTTAGCGGAATTTTCCGACAAGTTCCACCGGAAAATGGTAAGCAACCACCACTATTTTTCATCACCTACTTCATATATCCTCCACTGCTTCCCCCACCCTCATTTCCAAATCCCCCAACTTCGGCCACCGCCGATTCTTGTCGCCAGACGGTGATGATAGTTCGATTTTCCGACGACGAAGACTGTGTCGTCACCGGCGCGGCCACCAGGACGGTGATCCGGCGAATCCTCTGCCACAACGACGATGATGATGATGAAGGGAGAATACTAATGAAATGCTTTTCTTGTGTGTGTGGATGTGATAGGGAGAATGGATGAAATGTTTGATCGTGATTTTGTCTCAGTCAAGGAGCTTGGTCAGATCTGCACGGAGATAAAAAGGGAGGGATGGGGAGAGGGAGGGGAGAGGGGGAGAGAGGGGAATATGGTGGAGTTGAGTGTAGAAGAGTGTATTGGTTATGAGTCATTAGATAAAATGGATGGTGGAGATGGGGAGAACTTGAAAGAACTTGATATTGGGAACTTGAGGTAAGTAAGGTCCTAAAAGAAAATGTGATTTAGGGAGAATAATATAATAAGTGTGGTGGGAAAATCTCATTCATTGCTTTGACAAATTTTGTTGGGTTCATATAAAAAAAAGAATAAAATATTTAAATTTTGGGTTTTTATTTGTAAAAAAGTGACAAGACTACAATTTTTCATTAAATGGGCAAAGTATGAGCTTTTTTCGTTAAGGGTCTGCTTGGATCAGAGGAAAATGGGAGAGGAAGGAAAATAGGGAGGGAAAAGGGGGCAAGGGAGAACATTTTCCCCTACTTGTTAGGAGAGAAAATGGGAGAGGAAAGAAAATGGGGAAGAAAAATAGTGTGGGTCTCATGCCCCATTTTCCCCCCAACTTTTCCTCCCAAAATGGGGGGATTTTGGGACAAATTTGTTTTTCCACTCTCTACCTTTTTCATTCTCGCGCCCTTCTCTCGTTTCACAGCACACTAGCTCTATGCCTCTATTTATCTTTTGCTCCATTCATCTTCTCTCGTTTCAGAAGGCGCTAGGCTCCATTCCTCCCATTTTCATACCTTCCTGCTCCACTCAAGCATTCATCACGCGCAAATGATTATTGAAGAAAATCAATCACAACCTTTTTTCTTTGTCTTCATAATCAAATTATATTTTTATTAAATACTAAATTATTATATTTATTCCCTTAAGTTAATTTAATTTAATTTCAAGAGATGTTCCACTTGTTGCCTTATTAAAAAATAATTTTTTTTGTTAAAATATATAGTTTTCTTATAAAAGTATTTACAATAAGGGTATTTTAGTCATTGTAATATAAACCCATTTTCTTTCCTCCCTGTTTTCCCTCCTCCATCCAAGCAAGAGAGAGGATTACATTTTCTTCCCTGTTTTCTTTCCTCTCACTTTCTTTTCTCTCCCATTTTCCTCTCATCCAAGCAGACCCTAAAATTAATACTTCTTTGATTTATTTATAAAGAAGATTTTTTGTCCTATATATATGTTATTTCTATTTGAATATACAAGTTCGCTCTTTATTTATTTTATGTTGACTTTGTTTCCATATGATATAGTCGATATTAAAAATAGGTGAAATATGATAGTTGTTGTGTTTTAGTAGAAAATTAATTATATTTAAGGTTTCCCTTAATATGTGTGAAACATGACACATGTGACTGAAAAATAGAACTAGAGGAAGTATTAGATACTCACTCTGTTCCTAAATATATAATCTAATTATCTAATTGACTTTTCTGATAAAGAATGTTATGTTATTTTATGAATTGATTTGTGAATATTAGTTTTCAATTTTTAGGAGTGTCACTTAGCTGTGAATTTAGTCTCAAAGTTTAGAAGACATCTCGTACAGTTTAGTGATAGTAGGATAAACGCAGCTGTATAGATACAATAAATGGTTTGACTTTATCATATTCAAATTAAACCCTCCAAAATAGGCCTCAATAGATAAGGTTAGAAACCATACTTTTGAATTTGGAGGAGTTTAACCTCCTTTAAAAAATTTCTATATAAAAGTCAGCTAAATAAATTGATCTGTTGGAATTTCTCCCTAAATTAGTTAAATTTATTTACTCATAAACTAACTTTTTTATTAGTTGTTATCATTAAACCTCTAACTTAATCTTTTATTTTTAAAAAGGCAGCATGATGATATTTTTTAATATCAACAGAAAATGAAGAATTATTGTCAATTGTTTGTATAAAAAAAAGAGTTATTGTCAATTGATATTAATAAATATAGAATCAAGCGCCTACAAGAAAATTAGTGTGATTATTCTTGAATTCTTGCTACCAACCCAAAAGGAGAGAGAGGAGAAAAACCAAAGTCCATTCCACATTGTACCAAAGCCCATTCCACATTGTTGCCCCAATCATTATAAGGATCATTTACAGGTTTTGATTCTATGCTCATCTCATCATCTTTCTCATCACCTCAAATACACACAAATAAATAAGCACATGGTGGGTCCCACTAGGAGAATAGTTATGGGACCCACCATGTGATGAGAAGGTGGGTGATGAGTATGGAATCACAACCGGACCATTTACATATTTACATATCACCGTACAAAAAGTGAAGCAATGCAAAAGAACTGCTACTACATATCATAGTTCATTAATTACTCTGCGGCTGCTTCCTAAATCTATAATATTGCGATGTTTCCGTTTTGTGTGATGATTTATGATTGGTTGCTGAGGTTTGCCTACGCTGGATTTCTCTTTTCTTTATCCTTTCATGACTCATCGAACATTTTCACAACTTTTTTCCTTTAATTTTCTTCCTCCAGCAAAATTTTCTGGCGCGCGCGCGCGGTCATTTGAGGCTTGAGCTATCATTTTGCTCTGCCCTGTTCTTAACTTTTGATTGCGCCTTATAATTTTTTTTTGCCAGAGATTGCGTCTTACTATAATTTAATGGATTGTCTTAGTCAATTATTATTATTTAAGTCATTTTGCTTCTTATGAAAAAAAAATTATTACCATTATTAAAGGCAAACCAAACGGGCAGCTTTATGAGAAAATGCTTGAAGCTGGTTAGAGAGCACGCGGACTAGAATTATTTGGGTCGGACTCTGTCTTTTCTGTTATCTCATTTCTCTTTAGCTGTTTCTACACATTTGTCTGTTTACTAAAGCAAAATTTGGATCCATCTAATTGAACACCATACCACCGGCTCCATAAGATTCTGGCTCTCTCTAGTACCCCCACCATATATCAACATCACACACCGATAAAAAGAAGCGTGCCCTATCATAATTCATAATAGTGATTGGGGACGCCAGACTTGCTCATCATCGAATCAACCGCTAATACCACCCCTATCCACTATTATTGGGAAAGAATAACAAGACACAGACATCAAGAGAAGAAGGCATTGAAGCCCAGATTCAAGTTCAATTGTCTCCACATGATTTGCAACTAGAGAGTATGAAACAGCATTAAAGATAGAAGTCAAAGCAATGGATTTTAAAGCAGAGAAAATATGCAGGGATTGCCACACAAGGACTACGCCACTATGGAGATCAGGTCCAGATGGGTCAAGGGTACACCACCAATTGTTACATTCCTCTAATTAATTAATCACTATATCTTGTGAGTAGCAGTGACTTGTTTGTGATCTCATTTTTAATGTTAAATTCGGCTAATTGTTACAGTCTCTTTGTAATGCGTGCGGGCTACGATTCAGAAAGAGAATGGCACTTCGAGGACTAAATATTGCAGTATCACAAAAACGGAAGAAGAGGACTCACACTACAGATAGAGCCATGAAGAAGTTAAAAGAGGAAGAAGAAGAAGCCGCCATGTCACTGATGGCTCTTTCTTGTGGCTCTCTTTACCTAATAGGACGACACTAGAAGAACCCAGCAAGAAACAAATAATAACACACACACATATTCATGTATCCAAGTCATGCAATGTAAATCATTGATATAATGCTCTTCTTATATTTTTTCAATACGTTTTTCTCTGCTGTAACTTCAAGCTAAGTCTTGTTGACCATAATTAAATAAGAGTTTAAAGTCTGTAGTATGCTCTAATAGTTTCTTCAGCTTAATTTGGTTTTACTAGAGTTTTCTTTAATGTTCCTCCATCACAATACAAAGTAAATCACCGGTGTCCCACTAGTGCTCTTTTTCTAGAGGAGTCCATCACCAATGGGAGGCCCACACGCAAGTTACACTGTGACAGCAGAGAAGCTGCCACGTCAAAAGATTCAGACACGTGTCGAGTAAATTCCAGAAAGCACCTCGCTCTCTATTTCTTCTTCCTCTCGCTTTCCCATTTCGCATGACATCCACTCCAATTCTAAAAATTACTACAAATCATTGAAAGCAGTACAACACAGAAAGAAAACAACATGCAGTCAAGACTATTGACTTCAATCCGCACGTTATCTACAGTCCATCGTCGTAATCTCCAGCAACGCTTATACGCCGCCGCCTCCAGCGGTCAAACCGCCGACCCCGCCATTCATTCCGGCGAACGTGAAGCCGGCCCTGCCGTTCACAAAGGAGAACCCCAAGTAACCATTTCACTCATTTCTATACATGATCCCATCAATTTCCTATCTTTTCCACTTTATACTGAAACTATATATGGTGCCATTTGTGTCTTTGACTATTGCAGGGAATCGAGAGCAGAAAAAACACCAAATCTGAAGAAGCAGAACACGCGCAAAAAGAAGACGAATTTCTCCATACCCCGAAATCTCCATTTGAATCATCAGCAAAGCTGAAGAGTGATGGGGTGAAGCAGAGATTAGATCCAAGTATACAACAAAAGCGAAAGGAGGGAACGAAGGCCATTGAAGAAGTAAGCTGTGTAGGTTTAGATGGAAGTCCATGGCCAGAGGAGGATGAGAGGAGCAGGGAGGAGAAGCTGGAGGATGAGAGAGAGTACTATAAGCATCACAAGGCGTCGCCATTGTCGGAGATAGAGATAGCAGATTCTAGGAAGCCTATCACACGTGCGACCGATGGGACCGCGGATTCAGGAGGAGGAAGGGATGTGGTTGGGTGGCTGCCGGAGCAGCTGGACACGGCGGAGGATTCGCTTAGGAGGGCCACAGAGATATGGAAGCAGAATGCCATGCGTGGTGACCCTAATATGCCACACTCAAGGGTTCTTAGGGCTCTTCGTGGTGAACACTTTTGACTTTTGAGAATGGTCAATGCTGTATTGTACTAATGCAGTAATGCTCCTCCTATGTATGTACTTCTAGTTCTTTCTTGTACATATTATTAGTATACTCCTATGTCCTTGCTTTTAAATTTTAATACGGAATCTTACGTGGCTTCTGCGGTTGCATGCTTTGACCTCCTTAATAATGTGATGAATGACCAAGATTATTCGCACTTTAAATGGAGAAACCTTTTGGTCAATCGCCATGGCTTGTAATGAATTAAATCTTAGGGATAATAATAATAAAAAAACTTTTGTATTGTTCTTTCTCTTTTATAATTTTTAAAATCAATATTTTAAATTTTCAATTTTTAGTTGATTTTGTTCTCCATCCAAGAACTTTTAATTGTAGTTTTCACCTTGAACTTTAATTGTGCCATTCCGTAATCAATGGTGCCTCATATCTTTTATAACTTTTTTGTAATCAATGGTGCCTCATATCTTTTATAACTTTTTTTTAAGTCTAGGGATCGAAACAATATAGACTGAAATCTCAAGAATTAACACTAAAATTAATTGGAAGACTTGAAACTATCAATTTTAAAGTTCATAGACTAAAGAACAAAATTCACTGAAAATATAAAAACTAAAATTACCAAACTTCTAAGAATATATTGAATTGGTTCAGTCTTTCTTCTTGGGCTGATGTAATAAGCTTTTCCTGCCATTTAGTAAACATTGGAGCCCAACCAAAATCACATGTGCCTAAATGGACCTATAATCACAGAGAATTGGATCTGAAAAATCGGCGTTCAAGCCCAAAACCTGAACACATCAACCTAAATTTGATGGATCCTAGGCCGAGAAAAAGGGAAGTCTCCCCATTTTTGCCGATGCACACCTGAACGTGGGTGCTTGTAGTTCATTTCCCCAATGTGGATCCCCTCTTGTGATTCTTTTTGTGCACTGCCTAGGAGTAAGTCCTAAAAGGTTACCCCCACGACTAGGGTCTAGAAAACATTAAAAATGTTTGCCAATAGATGTGCATTTATATATTTAATATCTGATTTGCCATTTCCTTTATGATACGAGGACTTAGAAAATTTTTCTTGCAAAAAGTTAGCTGAAACTTTTTTCTGGGTCAGAAGTTAGCTGAAACTTATATTTAGCAATGAAGGAGATACTTTTTCATGAACAAAAATTTTGAAAATTTTATATTGTTAATAGATAGGATAGTGGGATGTAGATTTTGTGCTTCGTTGTGGGTTTCCTTTTTTAATTTGTTCAACCGGGTTTCTTTATTACTTTTTTATCCATAGCCGGGTTTCTTTATTTAGATGACATGTGTGGTGATTCTGATAGTGATACTTATTCTACCTCCGGTTCTAAATATAAGACCTAATTGACTTTTTTTTGGACAGATTAAGGTTGCAAAATAGGTTATTAAATCATGATATATTTGATATCTTTTTAGATTATCCATTAGTTTATAGATAAAAAAAACTAGTGTAAGAGAAAAAATTAGGTAAATCAATTTATAATTAACTTATTTTGCTTTTTTTAGGATTTTTAAAAAAAAGCAACTACGTAGGAGGGGACTATATAGGTGGAAATCATAATTGATGACTTTCTAAGATCACGTGTAGATAGATACTCGACAGTGAAGCTGAAGATAGAAATATGGACGGAACTAGATTGAGAAGCATTTATGGAGATCACTACTGGTTTAGGTGCCTTCCACCCTCCCCATAACATATCGCGTGATCCCTCGGCTTCCATGTCAAACAACGCGTCCATGTGTGCCATGAGTCCCCTATCCTCCCCTTCTTTTAATTTTTAGCCATCCCTATATCCTGGGCTTTACATTTTAAACCAATCAGAATCTCTCTTCTGCCTTTCTCGAAAGTGAATAGTGAAACTATTAAACTCCTACTTACATTCTGATGCTGAAGGGGATTGAGCTGCCGATCTTATGGTCACATGCACAAAGGCTTATTACGAGTATATCCCGAGAGGTTTCATAACATCAACGTCAGCACATGCAGTAATTTAGAAGAATTCATCACTAAAGCGACAAACGCAAGCTTGATATATAGATTGTACTATGACAAAATGCAACTCAAAGATGTTGATTTGAAGAATATCAATTGATGACTTGGATATCATATTATATTTCCTACGATCTGAACTGATGTACCTAGTCAGTTCAAAACAAAAAAAAGTACATAGTTATATAGCATATACTCAGCGAACACTTTAATTTTGAAAGCATCAATCTATGTCTGTTCTTCTAATTATTATTAGGAGTAGGTGGTAAGAGGGATAGGGTTGGAGAAAGGAGTAATGGGAATAATTGTAGCCGATTAATTGCACAGTAACGAGGAAGCAATTCATTAGTTGGGGTTAATTTGTGGAGACATTTAATTTGATATTCCACGTCCACCTCACATATATATACATGTTGGACAGCCATGGAGAGTAGGAAAACATCCAATTACTACATCTTTTTGCCATAATTGCTACATCACTTGAAGATTTTCATTATAAACGGTGATCCAGATTGAACAAGTATGTATGACAAACTACAAAGAAATTGCAAGGTCGTCCAAACTACCAACCAACTATTCTGTTTCCATTTATCAGATTGTTAGTATATCTCACTCAAGTAAGGGCCTCACCATTTAGTATTTCCTTTCCCAATATTGGATTTGCTTTCGAAATATTATACATTCAACGATATATACTAATATAATAATTTTTTAAGATTTTATTAGATTTCAACCATTAAAAACAAATCCAAGAATCAAGATACTAAATAGAGAGGGTTGGTAATTTTTTTATCAGATTCTGGGTTGGTAATTGAGATACCCCTTTCCCACAAGCCGTCATGTGGGCCTACCGCTGAGGCACGCTATGCCAAAAAAGAGAGAAGTGTCATCCCTCTCCTTCCTTTTTTACGTCCCCATGTCACCCCTGAGTAGTGACACGGGGCCGAAAAAGGGATCCTATCAGCTTGTTTGATGATAAGATTGTGAGCTTAGTTTTACTTCACTATAGAGAAACGAAAGAAGACTTCCATCTCCAAATTGACTCATAAGTAACTTACTTCTTTTTAGGTATGCAGCAACGTGAAACCAAATTACTCCCAACAATCACCTCATCTTATGGTCAAACTATACAACCACCAACAGCCCCGTATTAATTGTACACGTATTCCTTGCCCACCTTAGCATTATGAATCAGCTGCCTCCATCACAAAGTTGCAAGCCAATTAATTAAGTATAGACCAATCACTATATTAATTAAGCAAGCAGTAGGAGTACCCGTAATAATGTGTAAGGGAAATGTAAGAAAGCTCCAGCAAATGATAGGGAGACCCATGCATTACAAACACTGTAAGCCAACATATAATTAATAAAGGAGTGTACTGTGCCGACAAAAATGGGCTGAAACTAACTAAAGGGACTAAAGTGTCTTACAAGAATACGATAAATCAATCTCTGAATCCAGTAGGTTAAAAAAGCTAAGTGTCTATATTCAACATCTGACAGTCCCTCAAACAAAATTATCTATACTTGTGCTAAAGGGAAAAAAAGAGCATACCAAGGAAGCGTATTGATGAGGGAAAGTGAAGGCCTAACTACACGCCTCCACTTCATTGAATGCACCACCTCCTCCTCCTGTTTGTGTAGTTTGAAGCTTCATATATATATAAATACAAATGCATGTCTAAGGAGAAGACACATGTTAGAGATGGAAAGTGTAACAGTAGGGAGAGTAGTGAAGGGATGGAGGGAGTACTGGAGGAGGAGAAGCTACCAAAGACTGAATGGGAGGAGGGGGAGGAAGATTAGATGGAGGAGGATGAGGGTGGGGCCCAGGATGAGAATACGAGGGAAGGGAATAAAGAAGATGATGGTGCGGGTGAGAGATGCATACATGAGGATGATGATGCGGTTGGCAGCGTCCGGTGTGAGAGGCATGAGCAGCGGAGGAGCAGACGCCGTCGTGGGGCTGGGCGGCAAGGCCTCCCTGAAGGAGTACGACCCCGCCGTCATCCTCCACATCTACAACTCTCTCCTCCTTCCGCCACCCCGCCGCCCTCCCCCTCCCCATATCTCCTCCCTCTCTTCCACCTGATTTTTATATATATATACACCCTCCATTCCTAAATACACTTTTTTTTAAATCATAACATATTATTTTGTATGCATGTCACCATTAGACTAAGTAAGGGGATTGACTTATGTAATGGTAAGCTCGCTTGTTTGGTGTGGGGTCTAAATTTGTGGGCTTGAATAAGCATCTTTGCATAAATAAGCAAGGATAAATTGCCTATTATATTCCTTTCCCTAACATCTCACCAAGTGAAGATTAGAACTGGATCTGCACTTTGTTACTATTTAATGAGCATAAGTCCTTTAAAATTAGTCATTGAGGTGGGCGAGTCAAAGACTTATAGGTCTCCGTGGTAAGGAAACGCCCGATGTGGAACTTGTGACATACTATTAAGTTAAGTAAAAGAAATCAGCTTTTAAACAAATAGATCTATCAGCATTTTATTTAATTTTATTGGCAAAAAAAAGCAATTTATTTAATTTTTAAAATTTTTTTAAAAAAATTCAACTTTCTTATATTTGGGAAAGGACGAGGGAGTATATATATTTTTATGTTGTCGTTATTTTTCTTCCCCTGTTGTAATCCATTTTACTTCACTTTTGTATTACTATCCCAATCAATCGAAACTTTTTCTTATTCCATTCTTCCCTTTTTTCCCTTTAGCTGTTTGCCTTTTTAATCTTGTAATAGGTCAATATGAGCAGTTCATGATGACATATGGATGTTTCCCAATTCCATGCATGAAGTAAGTTATGCATCAAGTTTAGCAAGAATTTGTGCTGAGTGCAATTCTCTGTTTTTCTGTTCTTTTCCTTTTTCTGAAGTATTGTTTAGTGTATGCGATTGATTTACCTACATTCTATAAAGAAGCGTGGCTTTCAGTGGCTTTCCAATTGGCGGGAGCGGGCTCATTAATTGGGATGAATTAGAACCTGATCCTTCTCAATTAAATCTAATTTTGTCAAATTCTATATTCTAGATTTGCGTATGGAGATGGGCCGAATCCCTTAAATGCCCATAGTTTTTCTTTCTGGTTCGGAGATAAAAGCCCATCACTGGTAAGCTGGTATGCAGCTCAAATAGAGGGAATGGTAATGGTAAGTTAATTAATAACATAGGTAAAAAAAAATAGGAATGCACTGATATTCACATGTTGTCCAATCAGTGAATTAACTATCGAGCATGATTTTAACCCTTTACATTTCAGATACAAATTCATTCTACACGCTAGGGCAACAATCTGTATGGAAAAATTTTTTTTGGCCTAAATTGAAAAGAAAACTTGACAACAATACACAAACTGAAGCAAATTGGCAAATTGGCAAAAGAAGAAAATATATTACTTTTCTTCTATATAGACAGTGGTCTACTAGAATAGCACAAGGTAAGAAGAGATATATGGGAATTAATACAACATAACACCATCTACGTAATTTGATAAAGAATGGTGCGAATTGGCACAAATGTAGAAAAACAGAACTCCATCTTCATCCAATCTAAGGGAACTGGAATCTCGTGAAGTCTTGCATGCCAGCAGGAGGGTTTATGTACACCCAAAGCAAAGAGATGATAATTGAGAGCAATCCTGACCACACATATATAATGGTCGGAACCTTCCCTCTCCTCCCCATCAACGTCCCCTTTGCAAAAGGATAGAGATGACACAAAACCCAAAAACTGAAGAACACCCCTCCCACCAACCTACTCCATTGTGGAAAAGGACTATACATAGTCCTGGCCACACCAACAGCAATAGCAATCATGTTCACCATCATGATTGTAATTGGAGGGATCATTAAAAAGCTCCACTTCACCACATAGAGATCAGCAAACTCATCATCTCCATCTTCTGGAGTGGCTGACTTTGAAGTCAAAGTGAATGATATGTCCACTCCTGCTATCACCTTCAACAAGCCTTGTAACACAGCAGCAGGATGAGCACTTGTCCCACCAATCAACCAGAACTGTTCATTCCTCCACCAATCATGTAAAGTTATTCCTGACCATTTGATCTCCAGAAGTGCAAGCAAGCATAGTGTCAATGTGATGGCCAACAAGAATACCAAAAAGGTCACACTAAGGGATTGCACAATGAACTGCCCAGAAAAGAGAGAAATGGCTGGAAGAAAACAATACACTATGAGAAACATTGAAGTGAAAGGGTACATTCCCACGTTGAAATATGCCACCCTTTGCAAGAACTTCATTCTAGGACTTGCAAACAAGGCATTATTCCTTGAGAAAAAGATTTCAACAGATCCTGTGGCCCAACGCAGCACTTGGTGAAGCCTGTCTGTAAGATTGATAGGAGCTGTACCTCGAAAAGCATCCCTTTTGGTGACACAATACACAGATCTCCATCCTCTATTGTGCATACGATAACCAGTCACCACATCTTCTGTTACAGAACCATAAATCCATCCCACTCTCTTGCCCCACTCAGTTTTGTCCTCATAGAAGCATGACACCACACTTATTGCTTCTGCAACAGTTGCAGCATCTAATGGTTCACGTGGCACTGCAAGAGAACCAGCTGGCCTTCCTTGTGTTCCTCTCCCTTGCAAATCTTGAAGCAACCTGCCTTGGTATTCTGCCACTGGGATAGATGCAGCTAAAGTAGTAGAGTTTCCAAACCTTTTTGGAAGCAGCAAAGACTCAATATCAGCATCATCATCATTGGGATCAATTGGGAGGGCTATTTCATCTTCTTCCTTCTTTGACTTCTTTGGCTTTCTCAGAAAAAGTTTAATTTTCCTCCTGCCAAGCCATCCATGATGTTCTGTAGCTCTTGGTGGGCTAAATCCATAAAGAGCAGTTCTTCTGAAAATGCAGCCTGTGCCCACATACATTGGACCTTGTAAGCCATCCAGAGCTCTCATACTCACATCAAAGAACACAGTATTGTGGTTTGCATAACGGTCACTTGGGTCAATACCCTCAAACCTCTGTGGGAATTGAACGTAGCATATCCTATCACCACCTCTATCAAGCATAAAGCACATGCCTTCTCTGAGAGCCGAAGAGTTGTGTATGTAATGATCACAGTCAAGATTCAGAATGAACGGTCCATTCGACATTATAGCACTGGTGCGTACTAGAGCATTCATGGCCCCAGCTTTCTTGTTGTGATCATATCCTGGCCTCTTCTCACGAGACACGTAAACCAGCATTGGCAACCTAATATCAACTGCTGTTGTATCAATTAAGTTCTTTCCATCTGCTTCTGCACCATATTGTGGCTCAGCATTTGGGGGAGCTAACATAGCCTGCACAAACAGATCAAGTTCAGTGGACTTCCTAAACAGTGTCAAGCATTATGTAAACTAAATATATAACATTTTTTTATGAAAGTTAAAGGAGCAAATTCTGCCACCAAATTATAACATATATCACGTGTCATTAGATTATATTATAGATTATAGATTAGTTTATAAGCATACTAAATTAGTTTTGAAAAAAAAAATTATAATTATTAACACTTTAAAGTGATTATTTTTGTACCATTAATTTCTAAAAAATTTGAAGTACCTGAATTATACCAGCATGGTCCCCCCTGGAGTGATCCTGTTCAGATGAAGCCCAAGTTCCTGGCCAATGAGAACCATCAGACATCCATGTTGCCCTTGGAACCTTAATGGGTTCAGAAACATTGGTGCCTAATTCCATTTGTTTCTTTTTAGCTCGAAGCTCCTCATGAGCATTGTAAGCATCAGATCTTCTCCTTATAGATTCTGGCAGAGAATTTATTCTCACTTTGAATTCATCATACTCTCTCTTCACCTTTCTCCTCTCCCTCACAAAGTCTAGCCGTACCTTGTTCTTGAGAAAATCACCCTTCTGTCCAAAATATGCTTCAGGATTTCGTGGCTCTATTTGATGCTTTCTACAAAAAGGAACCCATATTCTTGCAAAGCTGGCAGTCTCAGCAAGAGCTTCAAAAGTCAACAAAGCTCCACCATCATCAGATAAGTAACATGCAAGCTTTTCCACTGGATAGTCAACGGCTAGGATTGAAAGAATGGTGTTTGATGTGACAAGAGGAGGTTCTTTTTCTGGGTCTGCTGTGGAAACAAAGACATCAATCCCTGGAAGATCGGATCTTCCTTTGGGGTTACGGAGGTTTAGGCACTCAAACCTCTCCTTAAGAACAGAGAGGTCAGTAACTCTGTTGACAGGGCAGAGTTTAGGAAGCTGATCAAGTAGCCATGAAAATGCAAACCAAAGCTCACATGTAATGGACATCCCCCACAACCACATTGCTTCACGGTTTGGATGTCGAATCCTCCATGTAAGAAATAAACCCAGTGCAGCAAGACGCATCAGAATAAGTAATCTGAAATAGATAGGTTGCACTCATATGAGCATAACCAGAAAATAAAAAACTTAAAGCCCCTCTCACAAATAAGGGACTTCAACTTCAACACAAAAATCTAATTGAATTACTCCATCATATTCTGTGTACGTCAACGAAACAGATCAAACCAATGAAACATATGTTACAATATAGTCCCTCCCGTCCTAAATATAACACCTAATTCACTTTTTTAGAAAATTCTATAAAAAAGCAAAATAAGTTAATTATAAATTGATTTACCTAAATTTTTCCCTTAGATTAGTTTATTTTACCTTAAACTAATGTATAATCTAAAAATATATCAAATATGTCATGATTTAATAGCATATTTCGCAACCTTAACCTCTCCAAAAAAAGTCAATTAGATCTTATATTTAGGACCGGAGGTAGTATTTGATTATATGCTAATTATATATTATTAGCTTAGAAGTAATGAATATAAACAAAATTTATTTTTCAACTTTAATTTTACTTAAATTTCTCCAAAAATATCAACTTGATCTCTTACATGAGTATTATCTGCTACATTTTGAGCTCTATTCAAAGTACTCCACAATATTTTGTGGAGGTCAAGGAAACATATCAACTATTAAATGAGACATATGTTACATGTAATTAGATTATTAGTTCATTATATATTAATTTAGAAGTAATGGATATAAACAAAATTTATTTTCAACTTTAATTTCTCTAAAAATATCAATTTGATTTTACATGAGTATTATATGCTACATTTTGAGCTCTATTGAAAGTAATTACTCCACCATATTTTGTGGAGGTCAAGGAAACATAATGAACCACTAAATGAAACATATATTACATATATATAATTAGATTATACACTAATTATATATTAGTTTAGAAGTAATGAATATAAACAAAATTTGTTTTTTAACTTAAATTTCTCCAAAAATATCAGCTTGATCTCACATGAGTATTATCTGCTACATTTTGAGCTATATTCAAAGTAAAAATAGACAATAATTTAAAGTTTACAGGGAGCTAAGCATGGGACTTACCTGTAAGGACTAAGAATTGCAGCTGAAACGCTGACTTTCCTTGTCAAAGGTTTCCTGGTTTTCTCTGCAAAATCTGGAGGGTTCTCAAATCCATTAGCACCTGATTCTTTACCAAACCCATCTTTAGGCCAAACGGCATTGCCATACCCATATGTTCCCTTCGTTTCAAAGAGCCAACGAGTGTGATCAAAGTCAGGAGGAGGATGGTTAGGCGCTTTATAAGATTTCACAACCGAAAGCCTCTTATCACCCTTAAACTCTGCCATAGAACGCAAAGGCAAAGCCTGATCTTCTTCTTCTTCCTCAGATATCTGCCCCTCCTCATCATCACTCACATATTTGAAAGATTCTTTACAACCAGGACACCTACCTCCTCCATTCCCAGCACACTCCAAATAACACTCTCTACAAATCTTAAACCCACACTCACAAGGACCACCACCATCACAAGACTTGTCTTTTATTGCTTCCTCATCACATCCTTTCATTCCACAAAACAACCCAGATTGCTTCCTAGGCTCCTCTTTTTCCATGGAGCACTCAAGCACATGGCCACGTGTCACTGAATTGAACCCACCTGTGAACATTGTACCTGAAATGTAACTTCTATCAAGGTTCCCCAAACTCTTCACATCCTCAGGTAGGCTAGTTTGGGAAGATGAAAAAGTGTGATGCTCAGGGGTGGGAGGAATAAGAACTGTGTATGACAAGTATTCAGAGCTGATAATATCTTCAACTACATCGTTGTCTTTGGAGATTGAGCAAGAATTATTGTTATTACCACCAATGGAAGCTCTGTTTCCTCTGTTTCGAAGAGGGGAATTTGGGTTGTTTGACAATGAAGCACGTGGAACAGGACTCGTTAAACCCATGCTTCTACTTCCATTTGATTTTCCCGCTGATGACACTGTTATAGTCACCGGAGATGAGGAAGAAGAAGCTGGTGTTTTCACCATTTTTGCTGCAGAAATAGTTCAAAATGAGATAGTGAAAAGTTGTGTGTTTGAGAGAGAGAGAAGAAACAAAATGAAGTTTTGATGAAATGGGAATTTCTGATATATCAAATGTCCATAATGGATTGGTGGGAATATTTGAGGAAGGAGGGGGAAGAAGAGAAATATGAATAAGTGTGAGTAGGTGATATGGAGAACGGTTGAATTTGAATTTAATGGGAAAAAGGTTGCATGCAATTTCATACAACGTTCGACTGATCTGGACCGTTGGTTGAATGAGATCGTGGGGAGGATTTTAGACAGGAGATGTCCGTTGTCTGTTTCATGCATGTGGTCCCCGGCATGTCACGAGAAAGTCAAAAGGGTATTTAACATCAACGGTCTAATAAACTGAACGAACTTCGATGTTTTTCGGTTTTTCCTTTTTTTGAAAAAATAAAGTTAATGACTACGTTTGATGCGTTTTCATCGTTTCGGATGGGTAGGTAAGAGAGAAAATGCTTTTGTCTACTCTTTAGTCTTTAGACATTAGTAAGATTACTGATTTCCGCTTCCGTTGTCTGCTGCTTTGTTTTGCTTTTTAAAAAAAATTGTGAAAGCTATTGTTCTTTGATTAAAATCTTTAATCGTGAATCCATCTTTTTTGATTATATTAATGAGTATTTAAGTCCTAAGAATGAATAGTATTCATAATCACATGCCAAATCTGAAGAGTAATTGAAGCAGATCTATCAT
This sequence comes from Mimosa pudica, assembly GCA_029929735.1. NCBI lineage: Eukaryota > Viridiplantae > Streptophyta > Magnoliopsida > Fabales > Fabaceae > Mimosa > Mimosa pudica. The sequence continues at coordinate 16,883,867 of JAKELP010000013.1, read as the reverse complement.
GTACAAATACAAACACATATATATTGTTTTTCATAAGGAGTTTGATTCAATGGAATCACTTCTTATTATATTTCTAAATCTTTCATTACAAATGCACTTTTTACATACACACACACACATAAATGTGAATTTCTAGTTTGAAATGAGAGCTGTATCCTTGAACTCGATTGTTTTTTCATACATGTGCATATCAAGGTATGTGTATTTTTTTTATTACAAAGGTATGTGTATTTTTAAATAGCCACATGTTGAACTCTTAATAAACAAAATACAAACAAATTAAGTATAACTATCCTCTTATGGGAGACAATTATATTAAATGCACTAGCGGCCAGTTGAATAGTACCATATGTTACACTTAATCCAACAATTTAGTGTTAGTTCAAAAAAAAAAACAATTTAGTGGTATAATTTGTTTCCTTGATTTTTTTAAAAAAAATTAACTTAATCTTATAATTGGGACTAGAGAGGGAACACATTGTTATTGACTAAAAAAAGGGATACGTAATTATTATCATTCATGTATTTTTAGAAAAAAAATGAAAATCAATTGGCGCCTCACCGGGTATATCCTTCTTAGAGTTAGATTAATCAAATCTTTTGCAGATTGACTACCATAATCTCAACTCTTGGAACAGTAAAGGCTTAAAGCAGATCCCAGATGGGTGAAACAATCTATCCCAAACCATCTAAAGCATCGAAATCAACTAATATTCCATTGCAGGGAAGCTTGCCCTGATTATATACTACAGAATGCTAAAAGATATCTTTCCTTCCCAGAGGGAACACGGGTTCAATTTGATTCAGCCAATAACTACTAATAGAAGGCGAGCTGCCAAGCTATGACACCGAATATTTGGATTGGACATCTTTCTATCTACATTGTTACCTTCGTATGATCGTGGCAAAAGCATTTCCATTTATATATAAATTAATTAAATATATAAGATGGGTTACAAGTGGGGGCGCGTATATGCGCTTCAAAATGTCAAGAATATTTAACCTTTCCTAATTTTTCTCAACATTTGTCAAATTTCAATGTAAATAAATGCTGAACACTAAAACACTACATTCATACTCATATACTCCTTTAGGACTATGAACTGCCCCAGGCAGAATAAAAACGAGGGGCCTTGTGAAATATCAATGTGTTTATAGCGGTTATATCATGTTAAACGAATAGAATTACATGTTTGTACTGTCCACGAGCCTTTCATGGATTTCGTAGACTCCAATATAACCAGGTTGGACAATCAACTGACTTTAAATTCCAATCAATGCTATAAAGCAACGCCTTCTATCCTATATAGTGAACTGCAGATTTGATCAAGAAACCTACCATAATTATAAGAGAGGCTGAGTCAAGATGATTAGTAAGGGGATTCCAAACAAGACATTAGTTTTTGACATATTTCATCCAACACCAATGCGTGTTTCTCTGAAATGTGATTGAACTTTCCGACTCATGGCAGCCTTACTATCTCCATTGAGAGCTATGATTTATAAAGTACTGAAAATCAGGAAGTTTAACCTGCAGACGTTGCAGCCAATTGTCAGCAGCCTGCAACAAAGAGCTCGCTTGCTGCCACTCAGAGCCACCATCAGGAGTGAAAACTGAACCTCTCAACTTATAGGAAGCAAGGGCAAAAACTGGAAGAGAAACCTTTCCATTAACACCACGGGCCTTCTTGGCACCAGAAGCATTAAATTGTGATTGAAATTTGCCTGCACCAATTAGAAAGACACAAATTCAAGCGTGAGAAAAGTGGAATTTCTTCAATGTAGTGTATTTATCAGAATGAGTGAGATCAACATACTTCTTGAACGAGTTGATAAGGAATGGAAGGTTAGAAACGATGCTTCCAAACTTCTTAGCGTTGAGCCAACAGGTATTCTATAAATTGGATACCTGAAGCCATGTTTAATTAATCAACACAACAAATAACAAACAAATAAATAACCACAACAGCAACAATAGAACAACATTTCCACTTACCAAGCCACTGAAAACCAACTTGATGGCAATAGATCACAGCTTCTGTACTTCTTTAGATCCGGAAAGTGGGAGGCAAGGCTAGAAATCTAAGGAACAACAAAAATCATAAGTGTCCAAGTCATAGCATTAGAAAGGAAAAAATCCATTAAAACCTTGAAAGAATGAACTTGCCTTGTCATAAACAGGTGGACGAAAATGTGGTTGTTCTCGTTCAAAATATTCAAATACAAGCTGCCCTGGATAGTTGCAGACCTCAGTTTCATTACTTGAAGAGCTCAACGGTGGCCTATCTCTCAAACTCAGCCTGCTCAGCCTCTGAGAATCAACATTCATCAGGTTGTGCTGCATCAATGCACCATCAACACTCCCTCTACCTCGCTTATCTGTTTCACAATCGCTGCTACCAGCACTGCTTGTCTCCCTTGAAGACTCAGCATTACTGTCCTCACCAGGCTTCCTAATACAGTTTTATAACAATTCACACATATTTAGCATTGCAATGATGATAAAATGATATCCGTTTCAGAAAGAGTTGATAAAATGAGCAGAAAAACAAAAACAACCAATGAGGCTACAATCAAATAGCATAACTCCTAATAATCATCCTTATAAAAGAGCATGTGACATGATACATCTTCACTACAACAAATTTAGCATCAACCAACTTAAGGAGAGAAGATGTGAAGCAGCCTTCATAGTTTACGAAAAAAATAAACAAAGGCTCATCAAATTGTTCCAATTGTTACTGGCTAAACCAAGTAACAAGTGACTTTAAAAGCACAAAAAAAAATATAAATGCCTTAGGAATAATCTTCAGCAAGCATCTAGCAATTCACCCTTGTTTATCTCTCATGACTCAAAAAATGACCATCCAATGTTCACCATATGGTCACTTACCATTTGAGCAGCACTTCAAAGTTCAAAGGCACATGCATTTAAAGTTATGATTGCAGGGGTACTAAATTAGCAAAATATTGCTAGATAATTTAAAAACCTAGCATGCTTGATGGAAAAATGGGTTTTTATTCCTCTAACCAAAGCATACGGCCACTTAACATTTGAGCAGCACTTCAAAGTTCAAAGGCGCATGCATTTCATTTAAATTATGAATGCAGGGATACTAATATTAGCAAAATATTGCCAGATAATTTAAAAACCCGTTATGCTTGATGGAAAAATGGGATTTTATTCATCTAACTAGAGCATGAATCCTTATCCTAGTCAGCTCCTAGCATTTGCTATATGCATAACACTTCATATTTTGGATCCACACGGCAACCAAAATAATAGCAATGCCATGGCCTTCAATTGACGAATCAATATTCTCAGATAGACAGTCCAACGATAAAAGAATAACTGTTTTATCCTGGTAAACAAAATTTAATAACATCCAATCGTAATTGATTCCAACTCTCCATTTCTGAATTCGATATCACAAAAAATGATTAATTTATATGAAGTTAGCTTTGCTCTGCAGGCTGATCATTTCTCAACAATCACAAATCATCTGAAGTCGAACACAGACTTGTGTTAACAAATTTGCATCGTATGTTGGTGTGGATGTAGAGATCAACAATAAAAAACAACAAAAAACCAACTTATAGGGGAAGAGTGATGAAAACACAGAATATATTGGATTCTGGCCACTGATTGATCAATGCAAAGAGAACGAAAGACAAAAGAAAGAAAAAAGTAGGTAAACTAAAAATAGATTAGGAATGTGGATGCACAAATATAGAGAGAGGAGGGTTATACAAAACAGCTGACCTTTGCCTATGCGGTTCAACATATAATTGAATGCCTGACAAATATGGAATGTAATACTGCTTAACAGAATCATTCCCATTCAGTAAAAGTGGCACTTCTACTCCATAAGCGCTCCATTCTCTAAAAGATTCCCAGAGATCCCCAAGTGTAAAATATGGATACCCACCAGCTTCAATTCTCCTACATCCCCTCCTCTTTGGCTGTAGACTCCAAACCCCAGCAGTTAAGAACATAAATAGGAAAATTTATAATCAACAAGTAGAAACACCATAGCACAACAATAGAAATGACTTCTCTTTGAAATCCAGTGTGTCATTTACAAATTATACTTTCAAAAGGGGTGCACAATCAAGACACTAGTACCAACTAACAATGACAACAAATGAAAATCAGCCATAAAGAAGTTACATAGCCTCCCTGGTAGGGAATTAGGGAAAGAATGATGAAAACTATACAAGAAAAAGAGAAAAGAGAAGGAAGGAGAGAGAATAGAAATTCTGATGTTTATTTAACAATAACAGCACACATACAAATGGGGGTCTATAGGGTTTTTATAGGTCTAATTCCCTCTTTTCTAATGACTTTAGTCCAACAGGCCAATGCGCCATTTTCCTTGTCTTTCTTACTTAGTGAGCAGAACCCTCCAATAAGCATTGGAATTAATTCTCCCTTGAACCAAATATGAAGTACATTCGAAACACTGTAATAGGGATCTTCGTTTTCATGTGTCGCGTTCCAAAAACTTTGAGCATATTCAAAAATGCTCACACTTTCCATTGCCTCTACCTCTGTGTCTTTAAATTCTCCATGTCTATTCACGTTGTACACTTCAAATCCTTCTTGAATGTTAGTTGAATCAACCCCACCACTTTCTAGAAATGCAAAAGCTTCTTCTTGAACTTCTTGGGTCCAGGGTAGAAAAGACCCATTATTTTCTTGAATGATTAAACATTCTTGCACTTCTTTACATAACACTCCCATCTTTGTAATTTGAATTGAGATAAAAATATCATCCATTTAACAGCAAGATTAATTCAATCATTCCCACAATGCTCAAAGCATTCCTTGAGAACTTGAATTCAAAAAATCATATAGTTCTACAGGCCACACCACTGATTACACGCAGACCATAAGCTAATTAGCCAAATAATATTAGTCCAACCTTGACAATATGATATTGCACCAACATAAAAGGCCACCCATTATCAAGTGTAAACAAAGTTCAGATAATAAGGTCACACTATTGATTAATTGCCATAAGATAAAATAAAAATAAAAAATTTATCTATGAGGCTCTCCATCAAAACTCAGAAAGTACCTCGGATGAGAAGTGAGGAGGAACCAAGGGTGTAACGGAATCCATGAGGCGATCCAAATTAGTGAAATTAGCAGTTGCCGGCGGCGAAGAAGAAGAAGAAGATACAGAGTTAGGTCTTGAGAATGACGATTCATCTGAGTCCGTACGAGTCTCCGGTTCGGCCGAGTCGACTCGGGCCGGAGACTTCAACGGTCGTTGTTCCACCTGCTGCTGTTGCAGCACTAACTGCTGATTTCTCCGAACCGCCGGAGATTTGTAAAATCGGTCGGCGCCGTGGGTCCGCGTGACGGCGAAGCCACCGGAGTTAGACATTATTGAAATTTAGGGAAATTGAAGGGCGTGGCGGTTGTGGAAGCAATAGAGGAAGATTAATTAAATTAGAGATATGTGGAAAGAAAGATTGGTGTTGTGATTTGAGAGTAGAGAGTGGGTGGGTTTAGAAGAGGTTTTAGGGCGAATTGTGAGTTGTGAGTAATAAGGTTTGTAACTGTACGTGCGTGTATGTGGGGAGGTTGGATTTAGAAGAGTGAGTTTTTTTTCATGTGTAAGTGAATGAAGGAGGTAGGTGTTCCTTTCTTCAGGAAATTGGCCTTTTCTTTCTTTGTTTTTTTATGTTTGGGACGAAATCTAATCTGCTTTCCCTAGTTGCTGCCGTAACGCTATATCTTGCATTTTGTACCACATTTCCACACTCACATGCCGTAAATGCCCTCCTTCCTCCCTTCTTGTTTATTATAAGTATGAATGGAATTATAAAAAAATACCTCATCCCATCCAATGCTAATCATAAGTCCACATTATAGAATCACTATTTAAATGCATATACTAATATCTATAGTACAGTCACATCCAATGTCGGTTAAAATTAAATGATTTATTTGATTTGCTTAATCTATACAAAAAAAGTAAGAGTAACCATATATTTAGAGTTTGAAGTATATCATTCAAAACAATCATAAAAATATAGGAATTAATAAATTAAAATTCCCTCTCCTTCGTAAACAATCAATGTGCATCGTTTATCTTTCTAAACCTCTTACCTCTTATTGTAATCTGTTTAATTTACTATGCCCCTAAGTCCTAATAAACTAATAGTCAAATCAGTTCAAGCCGCATGTGACGCTCAAGCCTGAAAATGGCCTTTATTAAGCACAAACAAGACTCAAACCTCATTTCAACAATACCAGCCAAACCAATTATTATACATGCCTAGTCCAGCCTACCATTTCCACCCATATCAGTAAGTTGTTGTGGACTAAGTTGTTGTGGACCAGTTAGAAAGTGTGGATGTGTTGCCAGGTTATAATGGCAGTAGCATGATATGGGCCAATTAATGGGAGTAGCCCATACTAATAAGAGGCTCAAAAACCTAAGTCAGGCCTGGGCCTCAGTGATAGCACGTGTTTTCATAATCGTCCAAGCTAATACTCCACTTTTTCTTTCGGCTCAGAAGCTAAATAGAAGCTAATACTCCACTTAGACACTCAAGATAGAGTAAATACACATAGAATGATAGATAGATACATAGAATTTCAGTTCAAACAAAAAAGAATTGGGTAAGTAAAAAAAAAAAAAAAGGAAGAAGAAGTGGTGTATTAAGGCAACGGCGGGGGAGGGAGAAGTTTAGGTCCAATTGGACTCCCGCTTTGACTATCTACAACACAACAGCCTCACAAGTAACACAAGGTAACATCATAAGATGGACCACACCAACACCAACACCACAACCATTTCCTTCAACCATCTTCTTCGATCTCATCGATTCTCTTCTCACCTTCTCCACTGCACCTAAAAACTAGCCTAAATCCCTTACAACTCCATGCAATTCTGCTTCTCTCTCAACGCCTTCCTAAGAGAGGAAGGACCCTTCTTACTATTGCATCCATCCATCCATTAGCTATGGTCGTTGATACTCATTTTCCCGCTTCTAAGGTTATTCTCTGTAATGCTGCCTCCGGTGCTGCCGCTGGTAACTCCTTTCTTTTCTCCTATTTATTAATTATGCATAACAATCCAGTGCTTTTCTTTTTTGTTTTTTTATGTGGGATGCTGAAAGAACGCATTTTTATGCAGGAGTTATTGCCGCTGCATTTGTATGTCCTTTAGACGTCATCAAAACTAGGTTTCAGGTTCATGGCCTGCCCCAGCTTCCTAATGGAAGTGTTAAAGGTACTTCTTGTCTTGTAATTACTTTTGTTTTTCCATTCAAAATAGATCTTTTTTTTATGGACTGGCAAAACAAGGAATTTTAGTTATGAGCAATAGTTCTTAGATTTAGTGCACGGCTTACCTGAATTTGTTACATTAGAGTAACATATAAGAGTTTCTTAGTGGAACAAATTGGGTGTTTTTGTTGTCAGGTAGTCTAATAGTTGGTAGTTTGGAACAAATATTTCATAAGGAGGGGATCCGTGGCATGTACCGTGGTTTGGCTCCAACTGTGCTGGCACTCCTTCCAAATTGGGCGGTAAGTTTCATTCTTTCTTTTTCTTAACAGTTTATTCTCACTTTTTGCAGTGTATGATGGATATTTACTGTACAAGTTTTCCTTCTTACTTTATTAGTACTGGAGGCTTTCTCTGAAATGTTTAGGTATATACTCTAGCAATTTGAACTGAAGTTGATGTTTCATGAAGATTTATATTTAATTGATGATTGTTATAGTAAGTGTAACGGCCTCGTATTGAGCTAACCAGCTGTATAAATATGGCATCTAATCCTTCCAATCTCTTATTAATAGCTGTTTTGGTGGATCAGTTCTGCCTGTTTTTATGTGTACACAATAGACGAGAAAATCCATGGGTGCATCTTGAAATAGGAGAAAACAAAGGAATATGAGTCACCATCTACCTTATGCCTGCTGAATACTAATATTTTCTGCACTTGATTGGCTTACAGTCGCATCATAGACTTTATTGACCCTACAAACCCCTTTATGCTAGTGAATTTCCCTGTTTTTTTTGGGAAAGTAGAATATTGGTTTTGTCAGTTTGTATTTTAATCTTTTCCATATGTGAACTTTCAGGTCTATTTTACCATGTATGAACAGTTTAAGAGCCTTCTCAGTTCTGATGGTTAGTCCTTTACTGCTTACTGAGTTGACAATAAACTGTTTGACCGTTATTTTTTTGGTGATAAAATGCTTTCTATTATCTATTATGCCGTTCTTAAACTTGCCATTGTTCTGCAAATTAAATTCATCTATATTGATGTGTGAGCAGTAAAAGGCAATGTTATGTATATTTGCAGATGAACTCCATCATCTATCTATTGGAGCTAACATGTTAGCTGCTTCTGGTGCTGGGGCTGCGACTACAATTGCCACAAATCCTCTTTGGGTTGTCAAGACCAGACTTCAAGTGTGTCTCTTCATTTTTGCAGCAACATGTATTATCATCAATCATTGATATGAATATTTTATTACATTCATTCAACTTAATTTGTCAGTGCCTCTGAATGCTTATTTCTCAGTTACATGCAACCTGTAATCTATTGTTTGCTAGTTTTCAACATATTGCCATGGAACACAACTTTGGATATATGTACATATGTATTGTATGGGAAAAGTCATTGTTAAGTAAGCAACCATTCCTATAGTAGTATTTGGAGTGTCAGGCATGCACAGTCTCTGTACCCTGCTTCACATCAATGCATGTCTCTACATTATCTCTTATAATAAGTGTGCTTTCCTTTCTTATTATTTTATTTGTTTATTTTAATGCAGACCCAGGGAATGAGATCTGCAGTTATGCCTTATAGGAGCACACTATCTGCTCTGAGGAGAATTGCTCATGAGGAGGGCATTCGGGGTTTGTACAGTGGCCTTGTACCAGCTCTTGCTGGTATCAGTCATGTTGCCATTCAATTTCCAACATATGAGAAAATAAAATGTTACTTGGCAGACCAAGGTACTTTCTAGCCGTTTGTTGCCCTATTGTGAACTCTTTAAAGTTGTAGCACTTATATTATGCGGTCATTTTTTTGGGTCAGATAACATAGCCACAGATAAGCTTGGTGCTCGTGACGTTGCAATTGCGTCGTCAATTTCTAAAATCTTTGCATCCACCTTGACATATCCACATGAGGTATGTTGCTGAACTATGTAGTAGAATTTATTTGAGAAACCTCTGATTGCCTAATCTTGAAGCCCGGTTTCTATTTACAGGTTATACGGTCTAGATTGCAAGAGCAAGGGTACCACTCAGAGAGGCGGTATTCTGGCATGGTTGACTGCATCAGGAAGGTGTTTCAGCAAGATGGCCTTCCTGGATTTTACCGTGGCTGTGCAACAAACCTGTTGAGGACAACCCCGGCAGCTGTCATCACATTCACCAGCTTTGAAATGATACACCGGTTTCTTGTTTCTCTCTTCCCTTCTGATCCACGAACTCACATATTATGATGATGGATCATGGTCAGCCTGTGCAACCATAGAATTATGTTCTCATACACTAGATAGTCCAGCTGGCTAATTATTCTTTTCTAGCAGCGAGAAGTCCCATTCTTTTTGTATTTTCATTGTTTTCTGGCGATTTTCGCGTAATCCGAATGAAAATGAATGAAAATGGAGTCTTCTTCCTCTTCGAGATGGTGCGAAATTGCTGTCTTAGCTGCTGGACTGAGGGAGAATTATACAAAGTGATAATGACGATAATGATATGAATGATGCAATTACTTGCTACAGTTTGATACTTAGTTCATCTCGAATATTTTTTATTGCTCAGAGCTTAGCATGCGGAATTCTGTCAAGCTCGTGTTGAACAAAATTCATTTGAATAAACTATGCATTCTAATCATCAAACCCGTGTTGATCGTGGTTAGAGTCTGATTTTAATATTATAATGGGACAAGGAGTTGGGAATCTAACAAGTCCTTCATTGGTACCATCTTAGCTTCCAAGCGCATAAAAACGGTTGCTGATTTTTCATATCCGTGCTTTGGCATTGGGATGCTGTCAACACAAAAAATTTCCGTAGTAGTGGATTTTCTTTATTGAAAAAGAGACCAAACCAGCTTTTTGGGAATAAAATCACCACCTCCTCGTATCCTCGTAAAATGAGATTGTTTCGGCCGTAGGACAGATTAAAGTGGTAGGACCTGATTAGCATTAAAGGGTTATTAATGTTTATAATGGGTTGAGAATATGTAGGAGGAAAACAATAAAGTAGGATCAAGTGGGTGCAATGGAAGCAAAAGAATGCGTCAGTGATGGAAAAACTATTACAACTAGTGGGTAACAGCAAAGGAGAAGGTAAAGGTTTGGGCATCCTTGAAGGTATATAAAGATTTTCTACAATGACCGGCTTAAACTTATACTCCAACTACCCATTTCTCACGTACCAAGGAATGGTAGTTGGGTCTTAAAATTGATGCTAAATTTTCCACTTTTACCAACTTCACCTTTGATTAAATGGTGCGTTTCACATTTTCAATTTTAAATCTCCATTAATAACAAGGGTAAAGTGAGAAAAGAGCATTTAATGCTGCGGTTAGTGACTTATATTAAGGACAAAAAATTAGTGGTAGTTGGTGACTTATAGTAAGGACCGGAGGGAGTAACTATCAGTCTATCACTAGTTATTAAACTAAAGTGGTAAACAAGAACTTAAGGGAAAATACTGTTGGTTTCCTTTGAAGAATGACATCCAAGAAATTAAGCCTCTTTTAGCCTCACATTATTGAAACCATACGAAGTGGCATGCTATGAAAAATCTGAGGCTAAATGTGTAATCTTGGTCATATATGGATCCTCCCTTGATTGTAGGAAGTGCATTGAGTTTGATTGACAGTGGGGCTACAAGTTACTCTGGTCTTCCATTTAATTATAGTACATGGTCTGATTATTGCTTTGTACTGAATTATAAAGAGTGTAATTGTTAGAGAAGGGACCACCTGGACTCCTTACTTGGGCTTTGCCATTGGATTGGGAGGGTAGTGAATGTGACGTGACCCCTTTTGATCTTGTCTATTTACCATCCACCAATGCCCCAACAAAGGCAGGCCTTGGGGCAACGCCTTGTGTTTCTACGTGTCATCGCCCACCTGGCGGGCCAAGATTGTCTCTCACGCCCCTTAAGTTTTTTGTTTTACTACTTCATAGTTCATAGCTAGTCCTCCTTTAATTATTGGAATTGATTCTACTAGAAGTTGTTTATCTCTCACAACATGACGGATTAATGTCTGAATACCACTAGATATGTGCTTACATTTAATATACAACAGTGATCCGAATAAGGTTTGCCTTCAATAAAACGAATATATTTGCCTTGCATAAAAAATCCACTTTTAATTATGGGTTTATGCAATTAGTCTGAAAAATATTCACAGTTAACCTATGAGTTCCTAGGTTTGATCACTAAAATGATAATAACCCCCCATTTCAGTTATAAAATCTATACCAAGATATAGCGTTCACAGTTTCTGTATCGTGTTAACATATAATAGAGCTGCCTAACTTATGATCTGTGGATAAATGCAAGCTGGTGGCGCGCAATAACACTTCATGCATGTTCTACAAGTCCCTCATCGAGGATGGTTTAAGCCATATACGTGAAATTAACATCCCATCAATAATTCAGCGTCAAGAAATTATAATTTGAAGCTGAAAAATGGAACAGAAAATCCAACTTTTATTTTTTTAAACGATTTACAGGAGTGGTAAATCAAAGGGAGTTGAATTGTCAGAGTCAGATAACTTAGAATGCGTAACATGTGGTCCAAATGGTTTCACTCAGCTTCCTTGCGAAGCATGCAATCTTTTCGACCAGGGTGGGTTCTGTTTCCTCTCTAGAGCACTCAATTATATGCTGTGTAAAGTATTTCGCATATAAAAATATAAAACTTAAACTAATTTTGTTTCAAAAAAACTTTTTGAACTTTTATCCTGGATCTCGATTTGAAAACTCCTTGCCCCTCTTCCCCACGAGCATGCCAGTTAAGAGTTGCAAATTAAGGTCATTATGCCCCATAGTTGGACAACTCATTACTGAAATAATTTGAAAGATTAATGGTTAATTGCTATAAAAAAACCAAGAATGAGGACGCTGCTCAAATCATAATACAAAAAAAAGACACATATAATAATGCCTTTTGCAAGCCGGTGCACAATTGTTACTTTCTCAAATCAATGACTGAGACTATGCATTTCCTTGAGGCATCCAATGTTGAAGCCTTGAAGGAAAGCATCAATAGACAAGACTCGTGGGATTCCTTTGCCAAAGCTATATCATCATTTCCAAAAGATCAAATGAAAGAAACACTGCAAGTATCCAATATCTTTAGACCCCAAAATTATTACCGTTGCTTTACTTATATAGGATAGAGCTTGGTTCAGTGAAATTAAAGGACATGAAATAAAAACAAAGCGGTTCACTAAAGCAAGTGATTTTGTGCCAAGAATTCTTTGGCGGGTCAGCTGCTGAAATATAGAATGTGACAGGAAATATGAGTAGGAGGGGGCATGAGAAGTTAGATAACTATTCTTTCACCTTTCATCATGGCTTGGTTGGTCCAAAAAGTCTTAAAGCCATTAAAAGGACCCAGGAGTGCCAATCTTTCATCATTCTTTTTCTATAATGATTTACAGGTCTCTCTCTCTTGCTTGTCAGCTAGTTGTGTGGTACTTGTTTTGCTCTCTTCCCTTTATAATTGTGTGTTCCTGATCTAGTATCCTATTAATTACTAGTATTTATAAGATGAGGCTATTCCTCACATAAAAGATCGATCCCACCTTACCGCAAATTTTAGCAACATAACTGACCAATTATCTTTAAAGTTAAGGTTAGGTCTCCCTTTCCCAGTTAGCTTGAAAATATTATCATTCCTCTGAAGTTTAAAACTTGAGTTTTGTACCATAAACTTGTGACCGCATATCTTGCATAGTGGCTAGCCGGTTGAAATATAGTACTCATTGACACTATATTTTGATTTGGTACTATTTATAAATTACTTCATTACTTTTTTCATATACATTTATAAATTTATCCTTAATCTATAGATTTTGATGGTGATTGTGATGAGAAAAAAATGAAAGAGTGCATGTAAATGGGGAACATGAGAGAGTGTTGTTAACAAAGGTAAAACTGGAAAATAAACATTAAATGACTAGAAAAAAACAACATCAACCTATATGGAAAAACCCTCTTCCAAATCATTAGTTTATATTGTGGGATGGATGAAGTATATATTAGTTTTTTTCTCATGGGTGCATTGAATATTAAATGTACGTAAATTTGAAAAGTTGTTAAAATTTTATAACAACAATAGTACAATTTAAAATGAACGAAAAAAAATAGTAAAATTTAATGTTTTTTAGTATGTAACATTTGTTAGGAGTGTCTTATAAATAGTGGTGGAGTAATTATTATACACATGTAATAATAATAATAATGAGTGGGATGATGAATTCATCAACTATTTGTGGGGATCCCGAAGCCTAAAGGTATCCTCTTATCCTGTGGAAATTACTGCTATGATGAACGCAGTAAGTGACAGCTATCTTTTCATCGGTGGCCATTGCCAGGGGACAATTGTGTACTTCAGAATCACACACACAGATTAAAAGAGTGATGAAACTTGAGGCAGAAGCTATGTTGATTTTGACAGTGATTTATTAACACATACACACGTATAAAGTACTAACAGAGTAACAGAGATGTAGATTTTGTTTTAACTAAAGAAGTTTGGACAGATTTAAGATTGGCTTTAGGACAGTGGGATGAGGACATGTGCTGATGTGCTCAAAAGAGAGAGAATGGTAAAGTTAATCGTATTATGCTGGTGGTGCTGCAGCAGTGTCTGGGCTCACCTCACATGTGAAAGTTTCAAAAGAAAAAGGAAAAATGCATCCTAACTTTTTTTAACTTTTCATAATAATAATAATTTGTAACTAATAAACTTCCTTATATTACCATTTTCAATTATAGTTCAACTATTGATGTTCATATTAATTGCCTTTTGGGTCCTGCCATAAAGTCTGATAATCAACTCCTTGCAGCCAGGTCCCATGCACCACTCCCATTTTCTTTGTAATTATGGTCTCGACCTCCATACAAAATGCTAAGGCCTGGATACCCAACTACTCACTTTTGACCTTTTCTTACTTTCTCATCATTACTCATCTGTTAATTATTTTAAGTGTTAACAATCCCTGTGCTCTTTTGTTATTCTTAATAAAAATAATATAACAATTGAATATTTCACTCACTTTTTCTATAAAAAGGATTTTTCCACAAGAGAAATTTCATTCTACTCTTAATAATGATTAATGATAACTTTCATTGATCAACTTATCGATTTATAAATCTTTAAATGTGTATTGGTATAATAACAAGGCCATAGGATTGGGGGGGGGGGGAGTTGGGGGGCTTTATTTTTAGAAACAAAAAGTAATTAATTGATGGAGGTGAGCCACGCGGTTCAGTTGTGAGAGTATTAATGTATTATAACGGTAGAGGTGGCCAACAACCAAGTGGAAGGTGCCACGTAGCACCAAGGTTAAATTAACAAATATCCCAAAAATTGTTATTCCCTTCTATCCTACATACAAGACTATTTTATTTAATTTGATTGGATTAAGAATGTTAGTTAAATTACTTTAAATTATTTAATATTATTAATGCATCATCGCCAACCTTTATCTCCATCCTCCTTCCCTCACTTACTTATTACTACTAAAAAGTATAGATATAATTTGAGGAAAAACTGGAAACAATTAGAAAATGACCTTAAAATTAAGAACCACTTTAAACTTAAAAGTGACTTTATATTTATGACCGGAAGAAGTACTATATATATATATATATATATATATATATATAATTTTACATGATCTGTTGATCTGTACAATTAAAATATAATAAGTTAATCTAATTTTACATAAAATCTTATATACTCCCTACAGTCTTAAATAGAAGACCCTTTTAAGGAGATGTGTTTGGTCTCAAATATAAGACTTATTTCTAATTGTTCTCAAATTGCTCAAATTAAATCTAACAATGCACATAAATAATAAAAAAGTAGGAGAGTGAGAACAAAGTTAGATGATTAAGGTAAATTGATAATTTCATGTGATAATGACTAATTTAACTAACATCTTTAATATAATCAAATTAGATAGATAAATGATAAATCTCATATTTAAGTTAGTACAGGAGTAAGTAACATCTAATTTATGTATGAGATCTAATTTTTTTAAAAATGGACCAGAGCGCGTAACAAGTTTAGGGTCTGTTTGGATTTAGCTTCTGAAGAATAACTTTTGGGAAAATAGCTTTTGAGTATAATAGCTTTTCTGGAAAATAACTTTTGATAACATGAGAGTGTTTGGATAAAGTGTTACTAGAATAACTTTTTAATGTGTAAATTACCAAAAAGGACATTACTAATATAGTATCTAACATTTAAGCAAGAAAGAGAGGGAGGGGTAGGAGAGGAAAGAGAGAGAGATGTTGAAGTTGGAGTATGGAAAAACAAAAAATTGTGGCTTTTCATTTTGGACCCCAAAACTTAAGTTTGGCCTTGAAAATAGATTATACAACTTTTGTGAGTGCTTGGCAAACTTTTTATAAAACCTAGGTTTTACTACATAAAATAACTTTTCAAATCGATCCAAACAGGCCCTTAGTCCCATTTAGCGCGTAACAAGTTTAGTCCCATATAGCGCGTAACTTATTTAAATATATTAAAACCGTTACGCGCACTTTGTCTTTTATGCCCTTCCCATCGCATCGACTTCTCCTTCTGCTTAACCCTGCTCATTCGTTCCAATTTGTGGTGGATGACCATGTTTTTTCAAGGAACAAAAATGCTGTCGTAAAGTTAAGTTCTACAACCATTTATATACCAAATAAAAAAATCTTTTTGTTCGTCATTCATTTGCTAATGAGCTCATGCAATAAAAGTATGGGTGTTTAGAAATTTTCAACATTTAAAAGAAAACACAACTATAGTTGAACAACCAGATATTTGTTTTGGCCAGTAATTAAATGTGTATATGATAGATAATATGAAATTGTCAGTGATTGTTGGCCAAAAAAAGAAATTGTCAGTGATTGTTTACTTTCAACCTTTTTTAGTTGTTAATGCTAGTGTTGGTAGTGGCAAGGCCAAGCCATGTGGGAATGTCGCTGTGCATTTTCTATTTTTCTTCACTTCCAAACTTGACTACGTCCTACGGACTAAAAGGTGGACCTATTGTAACACTCCCTTTTGTTTCAATTATGTCATACGAAGACGATGTAGCACCAAAACAGTCCTTGAATTCAACTAATCTCCAGTGAATCAGGTCACCGTTACCTCAGTTTAACAAATGTTGCTTACTTTGACCGCGGGGGTTAGTTTTGTACTTTGACCCTCTATGCCATTAGGGGAAGGAATACAGATGGGTCCTTTTTTCATCAACAGATGGGTCCTTTTTTCATCAACAGAAGGGGCCTTCTATTTTAACAAAAAAAAAAAGAGGGGGCCTTCTATTTCTATTATACTACATGGCTTTATCTATTTGTGCAGAGTTAAAAACGAGGAAATGATTGTAAAGTACAAAATAGAGAGATTGAGGTAGTGAGGTGTGTTGTTTTGTGGATGAGCATTAACGAAGACGACAAACGCAACCACCCCTCAGCTTCTCTAATGTAACAAATTCATGGTAGGGGAAAAAGAAACCATAGATACTCCCTCAATATATAATATGAGAGTCTAGAGTTAATGTTTTTATAATATTGTCTATACATATTTATTATGATACTATTAAAAAAAAAGAAAAACATAAACATTAATGAATTAAAGTTAAAGTAAGAAAAATACATTAAATAAAGAGAAAGTATGAGGTGAACTCATATATTTTAGACAAAAAAACATTCAAATTTTTATTCAAAGTATTATTACTATATATTAAGCTACAAAAGCTCATCATTTCCTTTTTAATTATCCAACAAGGGTGTCGCGTCTCATAAATAAGTAGGATTATTCTCAGCGATGGTGACCATTATTAGTGGTCGTCATCATGTCACGATTCTTTAAATTATACCTTCAATTCATATTAACCTTAAAAAACAAGAACAGAGGCACGTCGGCCACAACTAGAATATCTGAAGTCATGTTGTGAGATCATGTTGCAATTGGAAGTTAAATTAATTTCTCGTCTAACGTCCACGCCTTTTGTAGTATTTTTTAATGGAGTAATAATCATTTTAAGGTAGAAGCTTGGGATAAAAGAAAACAAATCATTCTCTGCGCGTAAAATAATGGCAAGTCTTCATGAGCACAAGCTGGTTTTCCATAAAGCCGGTGGACGAGGGGGCCTTTTTTAATCTCATTGAAGACTAGTAATGAAACGACAATTCAGTTTTTATATTCAATGAAACGAAAGTGAGATTTTCATGGTTTTCACCTGTTTATCCCTATTTTGGTTGGCAGATTGGCTATACCATAAATACATGCCGAGGTGCTGCTTCAGGTGATTTCCTAACATTTCCGCAAAACTAATCCATTCATAAAAGGAATGCACTATAAATTAAATCATAATGGAATTTTTGTTAGGAAAATGCATGTATCGCAAAAATCTGTATTGAGCAGTCCAATTCTCTTTATCTTTATCCATAAAAGAATAGATTCGTACTTTGATATCGCAAAATATATAAACAATAATAACTTAAAAGAAAGGATTACAGTATAGAAAACACACATAAGTGTATTCTAGTAAAAAACTCAACAAAATTAATTATTATGTATTAATAATAATTCGCCAAACAAAAACATAGAATAGGACGAAAATTAAGATAAAGTGAAATGAGCAATGACATGTTAATTTTTTATATCATTTTGCCGCCACTGATGTGTTATCATCATTACTAGTACTAATTTATTTTGCCACAAATGCTTTGAAGTTAAGATGCTCAAGGGGTGAAGCTAAGTTAAGATGCTCAAGGGGTGAAGCTACTGTCTTTTCCTCTGTTCTGTTTGGACGGCATCATGATCATAGTAAACCTTGGATATTGGGGGGAATATATATATATATATATATATATATATATATATATATATATCCTAAATATAAGACCTAGTTAATTTTTTTTGGAAAATCCTAAAAAAACAAAATAAGTTAATTATAAATTGATTTACCTAATTTTTTTCTTAGACTAGTTTATTTTACCTATAAGCTAATGAATAATCTAAAAATATATCAAATATGTCATGTTTTAATAATTTATTTCGCAACCTTAATCTCTCCAAAAAAAGTCAACTACATCTTATATTTAGGAATGGAGGTAAGGTAGTATATATATACTATATAAGAGGTCGGAAGGACGGTAGAGAAGGCTAGGGGAGAAAAGTTAAGACCAATAATCAGTAACTACTAACCCGCCAGGAAAGTTTATAATTTTTTCTTCTTTTTTCTATATGATATTCTATTGCATATTTATTCCTATAATTATGATCATATTTCTTCCCTCCTTACTTACCAAGATAAAGCATTAGTGGGAGTATAAAGCGCATGGTTGATAGTTGCTACGGAGAGAGAAAGCAAGAGTGGGAGCATCTGCTCGTGCTTTGTTACAGCTAGATCATAGAGAGAAAGAAAAGCAAAAGGTTGGTTGTATATGAAGAGAATGTGAGTGAGTGTTTGAATTTGGTAACAAAGAAAAAGAAACCTCCCTCACACTCTACGTCAACGTAACATTATTATTATTTTTACTCTCCCTCCCCTCTCTGTTCTTTCTCATCTTCTCATTTTCCTCTCCCTCTCTCACTCAACCATGAACACTGTATGTTAACTTCGCTTTTTGTCAAAGCATTTCACGGCCACATCACTGTTTGATCTAGGAAAGCATGGCAGCGTTTTCAGTAGCATCAGTGGTGGACGACGTGCTTCAACAGCACGGCACAAGCCACAAAGATCTTGATTTAGAATCCAGAAAAGCAGAAGAAGATGGTATGCACTTGCAATGATGCGTTGTATATTGTTTTAAATGCAACCTACACTTTATTATGATATCAAAAACTGATTTTCAAAAATGCAGCATCGAGGAGATATGAGGCAGCAGGGTGGTTGAGAAAGATGGTTGGAGTTGTTGCGGCTAAAGACTTGCCAGCAGAGCCTTCTGAAGAAGAGTTTAGGCTTGGTTTGAGAAGTGGCATTATTCTCTGCAATGTTATTAATAAGGTTCAACCTGCAGCTGTGCCCAAGGTCAGCTAGCTACATCTTAATTATCTGCCTCTTTTTTATATCATGGTAAAAAAGGCTCTTTTTTATATGCTAATAGCAATTTATCTATTAATTATAATATTTTGTAGGTTGTGGAAAGTCCTGTTGATTCTGCCATGATCCCAGATGGAGCACCATTATCTGCATTTCAATATTTTGAGAACGTCAGGAACTTCCTTGTGGCCATCCAAGAAGTCGGACTTCCTACCTTTGAGGCATCTGATCTGGAACAAGTATGTAAAGGACTACAATTTTATTATTTTGCACTTCCTGTGTCAAGGATTTCAACAATGGATATTTCAGTAGCATCTTAAATTTTGTTTTTTTTTTTTTGGTTTTTTGCTCATTACTTTATTCTATATTAGGGAGGGAAATCGGCTAGGATTGTGAACTCCATTTTGGGCCTCAAGTCCTATAGTGAATGGAAACAGACCGGGGCAAATGGATCATGGAAGTTTGGTGGAACAGTTAAGGCCACACCTTCTGGAAAATCGTTTGTGAGAAAAAATTCAGAGCCCTTTACTAATTCCCTGTCAAGGAGCTCATCCATCAATGAAAAATCTGTGACTGCTTCTCTCTCTGACGTTGATTCTAGTAAAATGGTTGGTAAGCTTAAACTTATTGACTTTATATCTGCCAGTGTTCTCTTGTAAAGCATGACAATTATGAAGTTTTGACCGCCCATACTTTTGCAGTCTGGCTCTCATTCTTTGAGTTCACTTGTTCACGCAATTCTATCTGATAAGAAACCTGACGAAGTCCCAATGGTATGGAGAAATGCACTTTTTTGTGTCCATGACAACTTAGCCAGAAACTTTAATCAATTTATTCATTACGAAATTCAAGTATTCTGAATTATCTGGGAGCCTACCGTCTAGTATAATTGTAAAATGCTTCTCAGTTGTTGTGATTTTCCTACTAATCTATGCTGTTTGTGCATGGGCTCAGTTGGTCGAATCTGTTTTAAACAAAGTTGTAGAGGAGTTTGAGCATCGGATTGCACGCCAAGGTGAACAGGTATAATATGCTTCACCTTTAGTACTGTTATTGTTTTTGTGTTGTTGTTTATGGCCAGCTTTTCTTATTATTTCTTTGTTCGTAATGTAACTCAGACTAAAGCTACGCCAAGGGATGGTGTTTCTCAAGGCAGCCGACCTGTATCAAAGTTTGTGGTAGGAGATAAAAAGGTGACATAAACATGTGTTTCACATATTCCACGAATTCTAAGAGAATGATGAGATTGATAAAATTCTTCTTAGACTTAATCTCTTGCAATTGTTCAGGTGGAGAACAAAGCTCCAATGGTAACAAGCAAAAAGGATATAATTCATAGAAACTGTGTTGCTGAAGAAGAATTGCAAAACCAACTTCTGAAACAGAAAATGCTCTTTGATCAGCAGCAAAGACATATTCAAGTAGGGAGCATCTGGTATTATATTGGTTCTATTAACTTTTCCGTTTGTTAATCTGACTATCTATATTTTGTTTTCATCTTTATATTTGTATAGGAACTAAAGCATACTCTTCACACCACAAAAGCTGGTATGCAGTTCATACAAATGAAATTTCACGAGGAGTTTTCCAATATTGGTAAAGATTTGAAATGGAAATATTGTTGTTTTTCAATTATGGGATTTTTGGATGAGTCACCTTATCTGATCTTCACTTTTCCTGTATAGGAATGCATATTCATGGATTGGCTCATGCTGCTTCTGGATATCATAGAGTTCTTGAAGAAAATCGTAAACTATATAATCAAGTCCAGGATCTTAAGGGTATTTAGATTTTACTATTGGTTTTGAAATTTTTTGCCACCTATACTTTTCCAAGGATTTTGATCCCAAAACAGATTAACCGTAGTTATTTATTAAATCAGGAAGTATTCGGGTGTATTGTCGTGTAAGACCCTTCCTACCTGGACATTCGAGCTATATGAGCACAGTGGAAAGTATGGAAGAGGGGACAATTACAATCAATATTCCAACAAAGAATGGAAAAGGGCGCAAAGCATTCAACTTCAACAAAATCTTTGGGCCATCTGCCACCCAAGGTTAGTTTGGTTTATAAAATAAATTTGTATCCAATATTCTACGTCTTAATGATTGAAATTGTATCTCATTGTGTTGCAGCGGAGGTCTTCTCTGATATGCAGCCACTCATCAGATCTGTCCTTGATGGATATAATGTGTGCATATTTGCATATGGCCAAACAGGATCAGGAAAAACTTACACTATGGTAGGATACGCCGAGTTGTCCCCATAAGTTTGACAAATATAAAGATTTCTTAATGATTTATGTCGTTGACGTGCAGACTGGGCCTAAAGAGATATCAGAGAAAAGTCAAGGTGTAAATTACAGGGCTCTAAGCGATTTGTTTCATATAGCAGATGAACGAAAGGACACTTTCCGCTATGATGTGGCAGTTCAGATGATTGAGATTTATAACGAGCAAGTCAGAGATCTTCTTGTTACTGATGGAACAAACAGAAGATATCCTTTTATTTGCCACTTGACTTTCTTGTGTAAAAGGGTTTATATTCCTAGGTATTGCAAAACCTCCTATTGAAACCTTATAGACTAGATGATATAGATGATATTTGCAGCTACTATATACTTGCTATTTTTACTCTTTACTGTTATTTCCCTTTTCTATATTTTTTAAACTCCCTATGGAACAGCATTGAGAGATGATGTTTCACCTTAATCATTCAAACATTAGAAATTCGAAATAGTTCTCATAAGGGGTTGAGTGTACCAGATGCAAGCCTTGTCCCTGTATCATCAACGATTGATGTTATTGATCTAATGAACCTCGGACAGAGGAATCGTGCACTTGGAGCAACTGCCCTTAATGACCGTAGTAGCCGTTCTCATAGGTATATGTCCCATATAGTTCCTGGTATCACTACTTCTTCGTTGTTATGGTGTACTTTTGAGACATGTACTTATTATGGTCTTGAAATGATTAATTTGGCAGTTGCATGACCGTTCATGTTCAAGGAAGAGACTTGACATCTGGCGCCATCCTTCGCGGATGCATGCATCTAGTTGACTTGGCGGGAAGTGAGAGGGTAGACAAATCTGAGGCCACTGGAGATAGACTCAAAGAGGCACAACATATCAACAAATCTCTCTCGGCTTTGGGTGATGTCATTGCATCACTGGCTCAGAAAAATCCACATGTTCCCTACAGAAACAGCAAACTCACTCAGTTACTCCAAGATTCACTTGGTAAGGGTTGGGAACTTCATTTATTATGGTTAACAAGAAAAGAAATAAATTCATTTGCTTATCAATTAAATTTAACCATGTTGTAAAATATGTTGATGTGTTTATTTCAGGAGGACAAGCCAAAACACTTATGTTTGTTCACATAAGTCCGGAGTCTGATGCCATTGGAGAAACAATTAGCACCTTGAAATTTGCAGAAAGAGTTGCTACAGTTGAACTTGGTGCTGCTCGAGTAAACAAAGATAGTACAGATGTGAAGGAACTCAAAGAACAGGTTGTGATATCGATTACAGTTAACAATCATAGAAAATAACTATTTTCGATTAAATTGGGTGTAACTTCAGAATTGCTATGCAGATTGCCATCCTTAAGGCGGCATTGGCAAGGAAGGATGGGGAATCAGAGCTGGTTGTTCATTCATTTTCTGGCAGCAATGAAAAGTACAGGACAAAAGCTGGAGATTTATCACCTTATCCTATAAATCAGCGGGGTGCAGTTGTGATGGGTGATGTAGGCAGCATGGGAGTATGTATAATTCTTTTCCAAATGATATTTTCGTAATGATTAATAATTCTAATGATGCTCTTCAATCTTGCATAATGTGCTAAAACATGCTTATGATCTTAGAAAATCATTTATCGTTTCAATTTTGAGGGAACAACAATGAAAATTACTTCATGGCAGTAGATGTTGGAATACTTGAGGAGAAGAATGTCTTTAGTGAGATTAAGGAAACAAAATAGCTTAAATAATAATAACATATATGATATATTGTTAGATTATGATTTAGTTATAACTCAAATAAACTTGTTTGGAAAAATAAAATCAACTAATTCAATATATAAGTGGTTTTTTTAGCTTTCTTAGGATTTTCCAAAAATATCAACTTGTCTTATATTTATGACATGAGGAAGTAATTATTAACCTTTTTTTTAACTTGCAGCTTCATAGTAAAACGAGGAGGATAAAAAGTCAGAGCCTTGATTTTGATGATGTATCCGCAAATTCACCACCTTGGCCTCCTGTGAAGAGTCCTGGTCAATTTTACGTGGAGGATGATAGAGAGAGTGGACAGGGAGAGTGGGTGGATAAGGTAATGGTTAACAAGCAAGATGAAAGCACCTTGGGGGGTTGGGAGTCAGACAATAATGGACAGATATCCGAGTTGTTTTATCACAAATATCTCCAAGACTCTTCAAAACTATGCACGGAACGATCTTTTAATATGCTCATGGGAGGTAATCAGTTCAACCTTGCCGGTTCAGATGACATGGATGATCTTGACGCTGTAACAAGTGATTCTTCAGAACCTGACTTACTTTGGCAATATAATCATTCCAAACTGACCACCCTGACCAGTGGAAACGCCTCAAAGCCTAAGAGGCCTATATCCAAGCTCCCTAAAGCCCCCGACTTGAGGTAATGATGTAAACATTTACACGAAGTTTTTTTACTTTGTGAAAATGATAGATAAATACCTTTGAATATCTAAAGGGATAAGTAAGGAACTCAAACTTCCAAAATGATAAGTAAGGAACTCCGAATTCCAAAAGAACAATTAAGGAAGTAAACAATTGTTAATAATTATGTTCCAAGTGTCAATAATTATGTTCCAATTGTTAATTTTTATTGAAGTTCCTTACTTGTCATTTTGAAAGTTTGAGTTCCTTATTTGTCCTTTTAGAGGTATTTATTTGTCATTTTCCCTTTTACTTTTTTACTTTATATGCTTAATAATAATAATTATTTTTTGGGTGTTATGCCATCCTACAGCAAGAATGTGAATTCTTCCTTTGTTCCCTCGCCTTCTCGGAAACAGCCAAACGGAGTATTGAATCGAACTGCAAAGCACGCAGCTCCTGTTGATATGAAACGGAAAACTGGAAATAGAAAGTGAATACTGAGGGTATCAGCAAAAGGGTGGCCTTTTTTTCTTTTTGTTTTTTGTGATTTTTGTGATATAATTTTATTAGTTGGAAAATGAGAGGTTTTGCCCTATAATCTTTGATTTTTTTTTCTTGGGTCTGTAATCGTGGCAATTTGTATTATACACACATGATGCAGCAATGGTGTCTGTTGCTTGAGCATTGACATTCTTTTATTTATTTTGTAGCTACCAGGGGATGTAAAGTTTTCATACAATTGCTTTGGCATAGTTTGCTTGTTTGCTATAAGCTTGAACTTTGATGCGCGCCTTTTTTTTGGACCGAAATGATGCGCGCCTTTTTGGCGAAGAAACACTTTTTTTTTTTGATCAGCAGGCGAAGAAACACTCGAGTAACTGATTTTTCTTTCATTTTGTATGTTGTATCGGCTGATTAAGTATTAAGAGACTAATTCCCAGTTGACTATGATCTACATCGCACATTATATAGCTCAAACTTTAAAATTTTAAATGAACATAAAACGAGTTGTTTCACTGGAACAAAAATAATGCAGTATTTATTCTAATAAAAAATTTTGATTATTAAATATCTAAAGGATAATATCATTTATTAAACTAAATTTTTTGCACTTGCGGATTAAATGAATCGATAGGGGCGAGAAGCAACATTTCATGGGTATTGATAAATATTAATAATTAATAGTATCATATTTAATAACCACCAAACTAATAATAAATTTTACTGAGGCTGACAAAATAAACATACCGGACATTTTTAAATATATAATGATATTAAAATAACTTTTACTTTATTAATGGAACTAGAGTACATGTTAAAATTGTGAACATGTTATAAAAAAAAAATAGTGAACAACTAGACGCAGATTATTTGTAAGTTCAATATAACTTTTCATTGAATTAAAAAATATATATTTCATTTGTTTCTCAACATAAAAGGTAATTGATTTTTTTAAAAACTTTCAAAAAAAATTAAATTGGTTACTTAAAAATTGACTTTCTCTTTAATTTTCTCTTTGAACTAGCTATTTGACTTGACTTATAAGCTAACATATGATCTAATAATATACTAAATATGTCGTGATTTAGTGGTTCATTTCACTTATTAATTTTTAAAGAAAAAGTCAACTGACTCTTACATATAAGAGTTGGAGAAAACAAGTCAATTTCACTCACTTATTCTTCTTTTTATCAGCACCACTAATTCTTTCTTAAGAGTCTAAATAATTAAATTGGTCCTTTCTTGATACAAGTTTTTTTTTATAATTATTACAAGGTCACGGTGAAAGTGTGCAGAAAACAATAGTTCAAGTCAGCAATTAAGAATTCCTAGTCCCAGCAGAAGGAAATTGAATACCATCACTTTCCAATGGTCTTGGAATGCTTGATGAATGAGACAGGCAAGACAATCTATGATCCCTCTAAAAGATGGTTGAAGGAGACAGTTGACACGGATTTTATTCTTTATTTATTACGATTACGATGTCAGAGATTAGCCCATTTAACTAAAACTCAATCCTAACTAAAAATCCATCCTAACGGTATATGATATATAGGTTAGATACATCACAATAAAGGTGGTGTGGTTGTCCATGAACATAATTATCTGCAATCTGGATCCATTCTGGATAGGAATAAGATTAATCCCAAGACAAAGGAAACTTGATTAAATTAAAGAGAAAAAACCTGTTTACATCAAGAATTTTCTTTTATTGGAAAATTGTGTTAAAGAAAAACGGAATATAAAATCTGTGTCTCATGTACAGATTGAATGAAACGAATCACATTAAACTTTTTTGTTTTTCTCCACGATCACCTCATAAGCTCGAGACGTACGACGTTGTTGATGGAGAAGCAGAGGCAATAAAGCAAGAGGAGAAAGAGGAGGAGCTCTGAAGATCAGGACATGGCTCAGGAATTACTTCTCTAGAGAAACCATTCACATTAGAACAAACCCATGAAGAAGATGATGATGAAGACTCGGAACTAATTGAAAAAGTGACATTTGAAAGACATATTGAGGCAAATGGAGAATCAACCAATCCTGAGAAATTGCCAGCAACTTTGATATTCTCACCAACAACATCATCAAAAGTGATGCCACCAACAAATGGAAGTGCACTTGGATCATAGTCCTCATGTGGGTGGGAACCATAGTAGGCATCAACACTTAGTCCCATGTTGATGTTTTGCAAACGTGCGTCTGAGATGAATATGTTTTTTATATAGCCACCCCTACCCTTTGTGGTCTTCACTTTGATGCCCACATAGGAATTGAGTACGTGCAGGTGCTCCGAAATTACGGTGGATATGCCTCCAGACATCTCGCTTCCAAAAGCCAGGCCAGCACCTGACGAAGATTCTAGCCTCACATTCCTTATGTGTACATTCATGGTCGGTTTTGCATACGACATTCCATACTCATCCCGTCCACTCTTTAGCACAATCGCATCATGGCCACTGCTAATGTTGCATTTCTCTATGTATATGTTCTCTGAAGAATCTGCAGCCCGCATATGAATTTTTAATATCTCTATCTCTATCACTATTATGATGATGTAGAAATTAAATGTGTTGACTGAAGGAATTATCATGACCACTAATTGTTATTACTTTTATTTTTGTTATTTTAAGTGAATAAATATTACCTGGAACTATACCACTTGTGTAAGGGGAATCAATTGGTGCACGAGCTGTGATGTTGTAAATTCGAACGTTGCTGCATTGTGTTGAGAAGAGTGTTAAATAATGGAACTTGATTTAATTAGATATGGAGGGAATGAAGGGAGAGTTTAGAACAAGTACCTGCAATACACTGGATGAATGTCCCAGGCTGGAGGATTTAGAAATGTTAAGTTGGAGATAATGATGTCGTCAGAGGCTATGAATTCCACAAGATGTGGTCGGGTGTGATTCAAGGAATGAGAACTGAACATGTCCCACCACACAGAACCCTGGCCATCAATGGTTCCATTATCACCTGACACATTCATTGCTCATGACAAGTTAAGCAAAGCATTTGTACTATGAATGAACTAAATAAAGCAAAGGACAGTGGACCTTGCCTGTAATAACCACATCACTTAAGTTCTGTCCATAAATCAAGCTGCGATATCTTTTTCCCTTTCCCTCAATTCCACCATAAGAAGGCAGCGCATCCACCACCCACCAGTGCTTAATATCCTGAAAAGGTGCCACCAAAATTGCTCAGTAACTAAAAACTTTTAATGGCACTAACACATAAATTCTACATATTTTAAAATGGAGATTATAACCTGGGATGCAACAATGGTGGCACCACTGGCGATGAAGAGAGTGAGGTGGCTGGTGAGGTTGAAGCTTCCGGTGAGCCATGTGCCTGAGGGAACATATAATTGAGCACCACCTTTATCAGCAAAGGACTTGAGATAGAATATTGCATTTTGGAATGCAACTGTGTTTAGTGTTTTCCCATCTCCAACTGCCCCAAACTCTGTAATTGACACACTGTGAGGCCTTGCATCCAGTGCTCTATACTTGCACGGTCCACCATTTGAATCATCCCCATTGCTCTCCAAAGCAGTGCTTAGGGTCAGAAGTAGAAGCACAATTACCTGTAACAAAAAAATATAAACAATGTTTAATTCTACAAATTTCAATAGTACATGTGATGCATCATCACGCATGTCTATTTTTAAAGAGACATTGTTTTGTGAGAAAATAACTTTGTGACAAGAATTGGGATATGAGAAAAATTGGATTCAAACTAGTAATGATTACATATTGTGAATGGACAAAAGTGATAAACCATACAACAACGTTAACTAAGAATGAGATCTTTTGATCAGCCTTAACAGACAAAACAGATCTATAAAACATCCTACCTAGTACTACCTAACACAACCACCGATCTAAAAGTCCTAAAATTAGCAGTTTTCATAGAATTCTTCATAATTATACACAAGGAAGACACAGTACACACACCGAAAACAAAAACACCCAAAAGGGTGGATAAGAGTGAGCCTAAACAAGCCAAATGAGAACTTTTTCAAGCTACAGAAGATCGGAATTCAAAACCTTTAATCTGGACACAAACAGTGAACAGAGCACTCTGTTTCAATAGGAAGAAATAACAGAGAGAAGGAGAAAAAACAGTGTTTTTTGTTGTTGTTACAGTGATCATTGTAAGATAAAACAACGTACTTACTAGCCTCTTCATGTGGGGGTGTGATGAGGTTGCTTCAGAAGCCGAAGCTAGTGAAGCAGTGAGAGAGAGAGAGGAAGGGAGGAAGGTGAAGAGAACAAGAAGAGTGTTTTGTATATAATGCCAAGCAAGTACTCCACAAGGAAACAAAGCAAGAGGTGATGTGGTAAGAGAAAACGACAGCTAAAAAGGAAGAGCCAGCTCTGCGTTTCATTTCCCTTCTATATTTAATTTCCACGCATCACGCAAGGCAACGACAATCGCTTTCGAAATGGTACCATATTATTATAATTATAAATTATTACTACTAATCCACTCATTTACCATCAAATCTTCAATTAAATCCTTCATTTTGCCGACACCTTATTTCAACCTTTGAGTGTTTTCACATACACTCCTAAACAACGGGGCCGATGTGACTTATATAGTTCAGATTAATGTAGTATTTTGCTACTCCTTGATTACGATGGTTCAAGGATAACCATCAATCTTTTTTGGTAAAAATAAAAAGATCAACTCGCTATTAAAAATGTCGTGTCAAATAGTTGGAAGGAAAATGAATTGCAAGTTGTAGCGTGAGGATAACTCTGTCTTGCTTCTTTTTCCCAAACTTTGAAATGCCTAATCATGCAATTTATTATTTTAATCCTGAACTAGGAAGGAAAATAATCAGGTATCCTGTAATAACGGCCAAAAAGTTATCACCTGGTCGAAAATATAATATTCCTAATTTATTTTATTCCTTTTTTGGACTGAAATTTATTTTATTCCATTTCACTCATTCTATTATTTATTATTCATTTGAAACCTTTACATGAACAATCCAAGGTTTGTCCCCACTGGTCCTTTACTGAAAATCTCGATTTCTTCATTCATTTATTGAATCAGATTATGATAGAATTGTGATTCATGATCCTTCAAATATTATTTTAGTAAAAAATCAATGCCAATTATCTTACAGTTCAAAAAAATGTCACTTTTATTTCTCGGACAACTCGGACAAACGATTCTAGAAGAAAAATTATTCTAGATAATTGATTATGAATAATCTTCCACAGGAAAAAAGAGTGATATATCAAATAGTAGTATTTTGGTAAAATATCAATCTCCATCATCAACATCCTATACGGAAGATGTTAAAAAGGTAATAGTTGACAACAATTAAATATGAACGTAAATCTGTAAAATTTGGCACAAAAATAAAAAGAAAATCCATGAGGAAAAGTAAAATAATTCTTTTTAAAAAATTCCAACTATTTTTCGTCAGCATTTTTATCTTATTGGAGAGTTGAAAAAGAAAAAGAAAAGGTATTTACTATTTAGACTTCGACTGCACTAAATAAAATTGCAAAGAAATAGGAAAATGACAACAAATGGACAATTACACACTAGTCTCAATTAAGAGACTTAATTTCATAAAAGTCACAAAGAGTTATTAATTATCACTCTTAACAACTGAAATAACATTTGTTAACAAATGAAAAGCTTGTCAATGAATCTATATGATTTAGGTGCAATTGTCCCATGTGATATTCCATCAAATACACATTGAGAAATCACAGCACTGGGAACCAAACGTCTTATTGAAATTTGCCAAAGTGCTAATTATCATGGCACTCATGGTAGCGGAAAAAAGAACTATGGAAGCTAAGTTCAATTAGAAAGATACAAGTGTCGTTATAAATATTGTTGAATTTCTTAAATTTTCTCAACATTTCAATTTCTAAAGGTAAGGTATAAAACAATACTCCTCTGATTTTTAGGTTAGAGAGAAAAAGTTTTATTGGTCATATTTATGTCACTTCATTTAAATTATTATACAAATGTATAGTTTTATTATTTATTATTTATTATATGTTTACTTTGTTCAATTGTTTTGTAATGAGTTTTAAATAGGAGTATAATTGAAAATTTGTTGAATTTTAAGACAGAGAACAAAAAGTTTAAAGTTTCCCTATTATGCGTAAATCAGGTTAGAAATGTCTTATATATTGAATTAAGAGTATTTTATTTTCGGGAAAGGCTACAAACTTATGAGCTTAATTTGCTATTATCAAATTATTTCTATTAATTTTTTGACATTGATACTTTCAAAAATACAAAATAGGTCAATTAATAGAGATTTCAAATTTGTACGTTAACGATGTTATGAAAATCTTTTAGGAACTAGATCAATGATGGTAAATTTAACCACGATGATCAAGTTCATGACAAAAGATGGGTATGGTTCAAGTTTCGTGTGACTGAACTAATAGAATAAAATAAATAGCTGGCAACAAATGAATAAACAGATAGATAATTAGCTGTTTAGCTTTAAGAAAAAGAAAGATAAATAGTAGTAGCTGGCTTTTTTCAGCAAGGAGAATAAATGGAGGAATAATTTGTGAGCAGTGACTTAAAAGCAATATTGGGTAGGAGATCATAAATAGAGAATCCCGTTGAGACACTAGGGATTAGGACGGCTGGGCCCATGAGTTTTTCCCAGGTTATCTTAAGTAAGTAGATTTGCAAGGATGATAGGTATTTCTTGGGTAGGAGATCATATGACTCCAATTTTTTTTAGGAGGACTTTCTCCTTTTTCGTTTTTTTTTTACCTTATGATTTTCTCCTTTTCTATTTTCTCTTTTTTTTATCAAAATTTTACCTCAGACGTTCAATAAAAAATTGATGGTACATTAGTACGTATGATATACTCTATTTCATATAAGTATTATTATAACATTTTATTAATTCAAATTCATTCTTTTTTTGTAATTATGAACCATGTAAGATTGTAGATAGGCTCTTAAATTTTAATTATATTCATTACAAAAATTTTATATGATATAAAATCTAAATCATTTTTTTAATCCAATCGGTCAACCATGGATAAGAGCTTCTGAAAAGAAAATAAAGGATAGAAAAAGGAGCCCTTAGATTCTATATGGACAGCGCTTCAGAAAGTTTGATCAGTTATATAATCATGTATCATTCCTGCATGAAAGGCCCAGCCTTGCATATTTTCTGACAATGTTAACTTTTCATTCAAATAAATCAATTTACAGAGGAATTAGTAAATTACAATGCTCATTTGTGGACAATTTGTGTTCATTAGTGCGTATTTAATGAAGAACGGGGGTTATCCATTACATGCTTAGTTTCAAGCCCGAGTTTATTTTTCTAGTAGGAGTGGGGGGTCTAAGCCATGTGTATTTCGTAATCATCACGGGCAAGCTCCAATGAACCCTAAGAAAACGAAAAATGACTACTCATGATTTTACCTCGTGCATGATATGGAATATGGATGTTCCTACTACTTCCTATAGCTAGGCTGTATTCAACTAGTTCCGACTTTGGGTTGAGCTGCTAAAAAGAGAAACTTTTGGACCCCAGTCAACCGCCAGAATTCCCACACGTGGCAAAACTCACATCCCTTTCTTCAATTATTGTATTGGGCTCTGGAATCAAAATAAAGTCTCCCCTCCCATGAAATTGCTCGTTACCAAAAAAAAAAAGAAAATAATTGCTCAAACAATGTACTACTCCCTCCCTTCTTAAATATAAGATCACGAGGAAGTGGATAAGTTCCTAAATATAAGATCACTTTCTATTTTATCTCAATTTTAGTCCAAATTACCCCTATATTTCTTAGCTCCCTCACTTCTCTCTCAAATCCCTATTCGTCTTTTAAATTTGAGTGAGTGGTATTTTGGGAAGATCATGTAATCCTAATTCATTGGAAAACCTTCTTTAATCTCTCCAAATTAGTCAAAGTGATCTTATATTTAGGAACGGAGGGAGTATAACATATGTCCTGCATCACTGTTTTTTTCCATTACTGATATTATAACTTCCTCCAGGCTTTATGATTATTGTTATCAAATCAATTCAACGTCTTAAAATAATCTGATTCTAAGAACCTTATATGAATAATGCGCCCATGCATTGGAATTTCTCCGCCACAACCACACGTCACTCCCCAGAAAGCAAAACTAGTGAGATCAAATTATTCAATAATGTCAGAATCAAGGTCTGACTTAAACCAAAATCACAATTAAAATCACCAAGCCCTTGCATGTAATGGTTGTGGGTTATTCTAACTTGGACAATGGTCTCGAGTTCGAGCCCTAAGAATAGGGCTACGAAAATTAAGCTACCGAGGCCCTATTGTGAGCTTACATTAATAGGAATAGCGCCAGATAAAGATGGATAAATCCAAAAAGAAATCACAATTAAACAGAGTACAAGGAATATTATAAATGCTAAAGATTAAAACACTGTTCAAAGGTCTATAGCAACAAAAGGAAACTCTCACAAAACTAGTTCTTAGCACAGTAACTGAGAACGTCAGGGCCTTGGATAATTCAAAATCCTTCTAATCTCCAAATAAGTGACTGACTTACTTCTTGGATTTCTTTGATACTCTGCATATAAGGAAAATTCATTAGATACTAAAGAATATCTCCAGGCCACACAGACACAGGTACTAAAGAAATGTGAGCCATGAAGTGGATGAAGCATTGAGCAACACTCACTGGGCAGGCTGGGAAACAGGAGCAGATGCTGCTACTGGAATCTTTTCTCCGGGACCCTGTCCATTTTACAGAGAACATAGCAAATATTAAAATCCCGTGTCTCAGAAAATCCAAATTCAGCACACACACATTTAAACATGATCTAAACTGCATAAATAATCACCTGAGCCAAGCGCTCCTCTCTCCGGGCAATTTTCCTTTCCCTGCTGGCCTTGTTCTTGGCACGCTTGGCTTCAAACTGGTCGGACAACGTTTTCTCTCTTGCCTTCTCAGCCTTAGATTTGTGTATGCTCTCCATCAGCACTCTCTTATTCTTGAAAACATTACCCTTCACCTTCATGTACATGTCATGGTACATGTGCTTGTCAATCTTCTTGGCTTCCCTGTACTTGCGGAGCAAGCGTCTGAGCACACGCATCCTCCTCATCCAGAGGATTTTAGTGGGAAGCCTTGCCTCCCTAGTACCCTTACGCTTACCTAAAGGGAACATTATAAATCAATGACACTTCAGTTATAACACTTTGATGGATATGATCCATCTATGACTAAGTTCTCTAAACTATTTAGCTGATCTTCATGATATGTAGCAGAGTAGCATCTCAACAAAAGCGCCTATTTACAAAGCTATCTGACAAGACCAAAATATAAAATTGAACATTTGTATTTGCAAACAAAAAGTGATAACGTCCAAAATATGATTTCAAACTAACTACTAAAATCATTTCACGCGTAGAGAAACACATACCATATCCAGAGTGACGTCCTTTCCTCTTGGCCTCCTTCATGCGCCTAGCACGAGATCGGGAATGAATTTTAGTTGGCTTCCTGATGATGAAGCCATCCTTCACTAACTTCCTAATGTTTTGGCCTGCAAATAAAAATTCATTCAGCAGCAAAGCATAGAACATGATGAAATAATCAATCATACATCAATCACATAACCTGACTAGTCCAAGTAGATATTATAGAGCACGAGCTTATTGACAATCCTAATACCAATACAAACACAACTACAAATAAAAAATACCTCTCTATACGATCCATAATGAAAATTATTATACATAAACCGATAGGAAACAGATACAAATTCAAACACAACAAAAAGGCATCACAATAAAGCAGCGTACATCAGCAAACTACTATTCTATAATAAGCGTGCTAGCAAATCTCAAAAAAAAAAAGAAAAAAAACCAGTAATATCCAAGCCTAGCGTAAGCTACAGTTAAAGGATTATCGAAAGCGAATTAAGAAATAAGATGTGAAAAAAGAGAACATACGAGAATTGGCCATGGAGATTTCATTGACTTCATTGGGATCCAACCAAACCTTGCCTCGCCCGCACTTCAACACGCTGGCGGAGAGCCTCTTCTGCAGCTTCAGCGACACCATTTCGATATATCTGCCGCGAATGGTAGCTAACCCTGTGAAGTGACGATGTTGGAATATATGAGCTTCTCAAAACCCTAGCTTTTCTGTATTGGGCTCTACTAGGCCCGCCACTTTATGTGGCTTTGCACTGGGCTTCACATTACTATTTTGTTTTTAACTCAGGATTAGGTTTTTTCATTAATCATATTTTACTATTCTCCCTTTTCTCCTTTCTAGTATTTTATGTGCGCACCTATTTGTTTTGTTCATTTTTTTCTCATAGTACATATTTATTTTTCATGCAATGACAGTTTTGACGCCATAGAATAGATAACTTTATATCTGTTTTCATCTTTATAAGTGTTGAAATTTGAAATTGTTTTGATATTTAGAAGTTTTGAAATTTAAACATATCTTGATATATATACGAGTGTGTTCCCGATTAAATATAATCCCAAAACCTTAGTTTGTAATGGTCAAAAAAAGAGCCTTGGTTTGTAGTTTTTAATCTGTATAATTAAGGAGTGCAAATGCGTGAAATTATTAAAGGTGGGGTTCACTTATCAATATAATCACATTTCGTCTTACATATAAAACCTATTTTGAGAGACAAATTTTGTCATAAATATAATATATGACCTATTTCTAATTCCTACCATTTTTTTCTAAATTATTTTTATCAATGCTCCCAAGTAATAGACACGTAGGAGAGGAATGTCAGGGTAAAGGTAGATAATTAAGATATATTGGTATTAATATGTTATTTTAACTAAATTAATTATCATTCTTAATCTAATCAAATTAGTTAGATTTATCTTATTATTAAGACCTCCCATATGTACTATAAATATGTTTTTTTAGATCTGGCATGAAAATCAAATTTCTTAATAGCGTTGATCATTATGTAAACTTTTAGTGCATGGATAAGGCCGATAAAATTATGATGCCAGGCGAAGAGAAAATGTGATGCATTTGTTTTATGTGCATGTATCATGTGATGTATGGTCTCCTCAAAAAACCCAAGGGCTTGATCAACTTTGGAAGGATTGGGCTCTATTATGGGCTTGTATACGTTGTTATGGGTAGATTGGGTCAGCTGATGGATAAAGACCCTACCTTGAATAAGTTTTGGAGTTTTTTCCAAAAGAATAATTGTAAATTGTTAAAGTTTGGGAAGAAATGGGGAAGAGAATACAGGAAGCGCCCATGGGATTGAGAAAGTAGAGCTTACACTGCCTAAGCAATTCCAAAACCCAATGCTGCGCCCACTGTCTTCCGCCCCCACTTTTCTTTCCAATCCCTTTCCAGTTTCCACCATCCCATGAACTCAGTTATTAATTTCATCTATATTTTACTACCTTAAATCTTTCAATTTATACTTGTCTAAGTGTCTAACCCCCGTTTGTTTTGGATTAAGTTTAAAATATTACTTGTTATGTGTATGATTTTTTTGAACTGACTCGTTACGTGTATGGTGATGACAAGAAATAATATGACACTTTGTCCACTTATATAACTAGACACTAGTTGAAGGTAAAAAAAAACACTAGACACAAAGTTATTATACCATTTTGTTTGATGAATTTCACGCTTAACCATCAAGCTTACATTTCGTTTGTATGATATTTTTGAGATAGTATTATATTAGTCATACAAACACTTTTGCACTAACAAAAATTATTAAGGATTTTTGGATTCATTGTATTTATTTATTTGCCCTCGTGTTAAAACAATGTTCAATTGTAATTCATGCTTGAACTCGCCAATAAGTTCCCCTCAAAGAGAACTGTTCTACTTAGCTTGCTCTGCCAAGCAAATGTCTCTCCATTTCTCACCATTTTAATCTTAGTCGGTGCTTATTTATACACCATTTTGATTTTAAACTTTCCAAAAAAAAAATAGGATAGGGATCAAAATAATGGATGAATAAGAACAGTTAGATTGAAATAGAGGGTAATAGAGAGGGGCCCTTAACAGGATAGGTTGTAGGTTACTCAACACGAACCCCCTTAATTACACATGTCATGCAATGGAAAATGGAGACCAATACTTGCTTGTCTGAACACGATAGACAATGGTAAAAAAGCTAAGACAGAAACAAATTCATACATAGGCAACATCAGGATGCAGCATAGTATCATAATTACAGAATTCCACATAGTAACAAGAAACACAAAACTAAAACCACCGTTCATGCCCAATTTACATTGATCCAAAAGAAACATCTTGCAAATCTAGAGGCCTCCTTCACACAATGGAAGAAGGCGTGATGAAGAGGCAATGCATTAATCATCTAAGCTCCACAAGTCACCTACCACGTTCTCAACATCATTTCTTAGTGCAGTCACTTGGCCATCATAATATGAATTATCATCAAACTTCATATAATTATCATACACTGCTATCTCATCTGGTACCTTTCTCAAATCATAACCCAACTCCAAATTCAGATTTGTTGTCGTTGGTGGATCCCCACGACGATCTTCAACAAAAACAACTTCATTTTCCTCAGGAAAATTGACCTTGGCTTTCTTTCCCCGAATTTTACGAGCTGCTTTGTCATATGCCCTTGCAGCTTCCTCTGCAGTGTTGTAAGTTCCAAGCCAAACACGAACCCCTTTTCTCGGATCACGAATCTCGGCTGCCCATTTTCCCCATGGACGTTGTCGAATTCCTCTGTATATGTTTTTCCTCTGTCTCTTGCCTGGTTTCTCCATCTTCTCTGCTACTACTGTTGCGATAAAATCTCAAACATGAAGTCACAAGGCACATAAAGCAGCATAAAAAGGCAATGGAATGAATTAGCATTAATGTATGAAAAGAGAACATAAATAGATAATGACCTGTTGAAAGTTGAGAACTTTGGAGGGAAATGGAGGGGAAGTCATCATTGTTTTTGGAAGTGTGAGGCCAGATTTCGGAGGGGGTACGGTTGCGAGGAATGAAATCGGAGATGATGGCACCGCCACACATGCTTGCTGTAGCTTCTTTGGCGAGACAAACTATGGATTTGAAATTTGTGAAAAAGTGAATGCGATATAACCAGATAGGGAGGTTTAATTTGATGTGTTGTGAATGAGAGGGGGCGGCCTTTTTGTAGTTGAAAATGAGCGCAGGAAGCGTGTAGCCCCGCATTAAAAACACTACTATTATATTCAGTTTTATGCTTATCCATACATCAGCCTGAAAATATATATATATATATATATATATATATATATATATATATATATATATATATATATATATATATATATATATATAAGTTTTGAAAACAGGATGAATCTGTTGTGTTATGGGTGTGACACAATGACCATCTATTTTACACTTGTCACTAGTATTCCTTATTTTATTATAGTACTAGTACTTTTCTACTTGATACTTACATGGGACAACGTTGGTATTAGTTTGTTTAAAATCACAATTTGTTGTACTACTCGATCTGCATCCTCGATCTGCAACAAATTTCAATTGGTGGGTGCAGTCTTTGAAAAGCAGCAAGGATGGGCCCGTAGAAGATGACATGCTAAGCATTAAGTGAAACTAGAGAAGAGGAGCAACTGGGTGTGTGTCTGTGTGTATCAGTGCTTAGTTTGCTGACAAAACACCCAGCACATGGTAATGCCCATTTGGTGGGCTTAATCTGTGATTCAAGTCCACCTTCCTTAATTAACTACACCGCAATATCGCTTGGAGTTTCAAGCTTCAACCTTACAAGTGTTCTGTTAACGTACATCAGACACTTTCAAAATACGTTTATTCAACCAAAACAATACTTCCTCCTCCTGACGTAAATATTTTTTTTGAAATTAAGATATAAATTAAACTACGAAATCATAACATATATCCTTATATTATATGTTTGTTTAAAAATAGAATAAATTAATTGTGATGAAAAAGATAACTATAAACAATATAAAATGATTGATTTTGTGTTATTAATTTCTCCTAAAAAGTCAAAGTGATCATATAATTAAGATAAGATGAACTATATTACTAATTTGCTATTCACTCTTAAATAGAATTTTTACCCATCACCACTCAGTAAATACCTCGGCATCCCCCCCAGGGGATTTAGTTACATTAAAACGTAGAGAATTCTTCGGTGTAAGAATTACTAGGGAAATCGTGCTCAAATTTAATATTTAATATTCATATCAATAATGTTAGTGTATACAGTAGATACATTTTTTAACAATGGCTATTCATAATAATTTTATTTAGGGTGAAAAAAATTTCAACTCACGAATTTTGATTAAGATGTTATACTTTTTGTCTTTAGGATTATATTATTTAAAATTTATATAATCTTATATTAGGACATTCTGTTTGCAGATATCTTATTTTGTGTTTTGCACTCTCCCATTTCTAAAGGTAAGATTTAGTTAACTTTTTTCAGAGAAATTAATAAGCAAAACGACCCGCTTAAGTATAACATATTTTCTGTGTTATTAAATCATATGTTAGCTTATAATTCAAATAAATTATTTTAGAAAAAAATCATGAAAAATAAATTTTTAAGTAAACTATTTAGGTTTTTTATGATTTTCTAAAAAATCAAAGGGAGAATTATCTCACTTTTCTTTAGTTTAATGAAATAAAAACTGAACTCAATGATGAAGCCCAATTTCTCCTAAGAAGGCCAAGACATAACTGGGCCACTGAGTGTGTACTGTATAGTACTTATAATGGGATGATTCAGCGTGGGAGCCGGGTATTAGTTGAAGCCCAGTTTCTGTTTATAATGGTCAAGCTCCCTTATGAATCAATTTTTATGTTTGTTTCATGACCCAATTAGTGTCCTATTATCTCGTTCTGTCCTCTCCTAGTCTCCTATTCTTTCATCCCAACATATACC
The DNA here is from genome assembly GCA_029929735.1 of Mimosa pudica. NCBI lineage: Eukaryota > Viridiplantae > Streptophyta > Magnoliopsida > Fabales > Fabaceae > Mimosa > Mimosa pudica. The sequence continues at coordinate 16,844,524 of JAKELP010000013.1, read as the reverse complement.
TGTAATTATTTAACCATATAATTAATGAAAGTTAAACATGCGAAACAATAGTTAAAGCCTTGTTTAAAAAACCCCGATGTGGCAAAAACAGACATTTTAGAGTGGAAGGAAATTGAGATTGAGTGCTAGATCAAATTAAATTAAATTATAGGAGTAATAAATTATCCGAGTGTCACGAGCGAATGAAATAAATATGCACTAAAACTTTACAACACATAGCGACGAAGTTGAACTCGTGAATTTTAAATTGTCAAAGACTAAATGAACAACGACAGCTGGAGCTGGTCCTCCACTAATCTTGACTGTGCATTAAAACTAAATAAAAGAATTGTATAAAAAAAAAACTAAATAAAAGAAAGTGGTAAAAGGGGGCACAAGAAGACTTGTGTGACACTGAATGGTTGGCGTGTAGGTCGGTTATTCACAAAATGAGCAACAAGACGAGACGAGGCGGGAGAGAAGCAGGGAATCTTTGGCCTCGGATGACTTCACAGCAAGGAAAAATGGAATGAGCGTTTAACGAGTTCTTTGTAAAGCAGATCCCTCAATGTACAATATTCAATTATTACTATTGTTATTCGGTGGCAAGCTCGAGTGGAACGAGCATTTAACCACTTCCTTGTAGGCTTGTAGCTTTCGGTGCCGAAGGCTTGATAAAAATGAGTGGGAGCAAGAAAAAAAATATGTACTATGAGTGAGAGTATTGGATTTTGGTTTAAAACAAATGAAAGGTCAAATATGATTATTAAGGATTTGAGGAAACAAATGGTAAGGAAGTGGGTTGAATATATAATTAAACATAAGGGTAAATGGAAGATAATACCAAACACGTGGCTAGCGAGGGGGGGAAGACCATAGAGTGACAAGCAAAGCAAAGCAACGAATCCGAGCTATTCATAATTTCACATACACGACCTTCTTTCTCATTTCTCTCGTCTCTTCCAAGTTCCATCCCTCACTATTAAAAAAAATTAAAAAGTCAACAGCCATCGTTGAAGTTGAAACTCTTTTATCTGCTCTCAACAATCAAAGGAGCAATCATAAGCCATAGTTGAAGATGGAGACACCCCAAAGGGAAGGCATCGCCAACAAAGAAAAACGCAACAGCACCTTAAACGCCGCCAAAGGTGGCGGCGGACTTATCGTCGTCGGTGGAGCCTTGGCCATCACCGGTATGATCGCCGTCACATCTTTCATCATCAACCGACAAAAGAACAAGCCTTCTTCCCAACACGACAATGCCTGGTATACTCAAAATCTTATATATCCTCCTTTTACTATTGTTGTCTCGTGTTGCATGTCACTTATTTGTCTTTTTTATTGCCCTATTGCATCGTATAATTATCAGCCATGTAACATCAAATACCACCGAGGAGCAAGTTCTTTCGTGTGAGTCACTCCCCAGCCAAACTTTGATTCTGGTAATACATTTCTTCTCTATCGTGGGATTTTTTCCTTGGGGCTTGGTTTGTTAAATTTAATAATTCGCTGGGATTTGGTTCAGGAGGATAAACCTGATGTTCAGGTTGAATCCTACGTGGAAAAGGAGAAGACAACGAGTGTGGAACAAGAGATAGTGCTAGCTGATGATTATCCACCAGAAAGTACGTTGTCGTTTAACGATAATGAGACCGTGGAAGAGGGTACAGAGTCTTCAGCTGAAAGCCCATGTTTCGATGAGGTGGATCAGAGTGAACCCCAAGAGCACCCAAAATCCATAGATATCAAAGAAGAACATTTCGACCATGACACCGCAACGAGTGAAACAGAGGAAACAGAAGATGGTATTGTCGAGGAAGACGAGGATGTGGGCTTTGAGAGAAGTGAAAATAGCTCAGAGGTAACAGGGAGGACTTCCATGGATTCTAGTGAGGCAGCAATTTGGCCTGCAGAATTGATAGAGGAAGAGCCTCAACAAGTGAAGGGTGATATGGTCAATCACAAAGTCGAAGCTGAAGGAACTGCCAAATCTAGTGACATCTCTCCTACGTATGAGAATGATAGAGTTATGGCTTCAGCAAAAGCAAATTCGTGTGAGAAACCGACTTTGTATGCGGCGCAGGATTATTATTGGTCTGTAGCTAAATTCAAAACCTGGGCCATGCTTTTGCTGCTATTTGCTATGATGCTTCTAGTCCTGCTCATCCATCGCAATCGCAGATCAGGATCTTCTGCGGTGGCAATATCGTAATATCCCCACAATTACGGCGCGCAAGATAATATATAGCAGTTTCTCGGGGGATAAGGCAACTAGAACCACTTGAAATCACGCGACTGCCTACATTTTGTGATTGCCAAGCTTGATAAGGACTATCTGTTTTATGTTTAGAGGCTTTATATCAAGTATAAACTATAAAGGATAAAGCAGCGCCCAAGCCTCGTGTTGCAAGTAATATGTAGTTATCAAGTACCCCCAATCTCATAAATAGAAATGTAAAAATGAGTTGGATTGGCTTTTATTTTATTTGGTATATATTTATTTTTCATTTCCAAACTAATTCACTTCAATTATGAATTGGTGTACAACCTAATGACACACTAATTTATTAAGAAAAATATTGTGTAACATTCTAGAATTAAATACTTTGTTTACCTTTTATCGCACTCCCTATAAAAAAAAGGTCATCTCAGTTCAAGTCTCTTATATAAAAAAAGGTCATCTCAGTTCAAGTCTCTTACTTGGTGGGGGTGCTAAGAAAAAGAATATACTAGACAGAGAAATTGATTCGAACCTACGACCACAAATCCCACAACAAACGAACTTAATCATAAGTAATTCAGATCCTTCTTCAATTAGAGAATACCACTCTCTATAATATCTACAATATACAGAAAAATTTGCATAATTTCAGAAAATCACACCAGCCTCGCCACATTAAGAGGACCCACTTATTGACGAATTCTTGATGAGTCCATCCAAACCATCAAGTGAGGGGATTGTTTTAAGGAAGAGGTCAGCAAAACTTTTGCATAAAAAGAGAGTATAACTATATATTGAAAATTTGTTTATGCACATCAACCTTTACAGCGGATAATCATAACTTTGACTTTCCTATCACTCTTTCTATATACAACGCCTTCAATTTTTTAGTATTGGCCCAACTGGCTTCTACTGGTTTATTTAGCTAGAGTTGGAACAAATATGAGCACAAAACCCCTATGGAAAATAAACCGCGAACAAAACTTTGTTCCCACCTATACAATGGTTGGGCGATGTAACTGGAGTAGACCTTGTCAACTGTAACAGCAATCAACAGACATTGGAGAACTTGTAACTTTCCATCAAGCTTGGCCAACTGCAACCGGTGGACCATCCCAAAACACCCACTATCAGATCCACTCCTTGGCTTGCATCAACCTGTGAAACATAGTATTATTCTATGAGTTGACCAGAAACACGGCGAAGCAAACACAAAGGTTAATAATTAGCATTAAGCATCTTAGCAATGTTCTGAGACACGATACAATACCAAACTCTCCAAGTTCCCTTCAACTTGAAATAACATGACAGCCAACCCCCTTCCGTCATCAATCTCAGCCTGGTCATCGAGTTTTAATTAGCATATTCAAAATTAGCGCCCAACCATACAAGTCAAAGCCAAATATGCAAGGAAATTTAACTGTAGCCTGGACTAAAGTTTACCACTCACCACACAAGAACATATGGATATGCCTGCAGCAGCCAATGCTGTAGTGACCTCAGCCATGATGCCTGAAACAAATGTTTACCATGTCAGAATCCAAATAGTAAAACTAGCTTGTAAGTCAGGTGTTAGATGACACAAGTCATCGACTGAATGTGACTCACAGAAGTCTTACAACACCCTCAAGTATTTGACGGTCGAGCATCCATATCAGAGTACCATGCATACTAGCAAGAGATGTGGATCGAATTGATATTTTTAAAAAGAAAACAAAGAAAAGCATACCTCTTCGGTCTATGCAAACTACACAAAACCATTGAATGGAATGCCCTTCAATATGATGCCAAGAGGCAATTTTCTGGGTCTGCCAACTTTCTAAACCTGGCAGAATTTCCTTATATCTTGTGTTCAACCGCACCATCTGACCAGCATGGTTTCCAGGAAGCAGCAACTCTTCATTGCCCTTCAAACCAACATGTCTGTTATGCTTTCCGTTGACCTTAGGAGTCCAAATGCTACCATTACCACTTGGGTGGTCATTTCCAGAGGATGAGGCTCCCACACCATTCACAAATGTCTTCCCAGGCAACGGCTTGAAACTATTGAAACCCTTTAATGGATCTTCAGATTCACTATCCCCTTCAGAATCAGCTACAAAGTCACTAACAGCTTCTGTGGTGATATCGACAGCAGAAAGTGCAGCTTGTTCCCTTAGAAACTACAATATACAATATGATCACTCTTAGAAGCTTAGAGCACATCTTTTTCACCAGCACATAGTTCGAGCTCCACATTCATTCTTAGTTATATAATTGCCTACCTTCATTATTTTGTGTCTTGCGCTACGAGTTTTAGCATGTTGCAACCATTGCTTGTGCCTCTGAAAAGCTGATTTACTGGAAAGTGCCTGGTGATAGTAAAGTTCCAGAATATACAATGAAATGTAAAAGGTGAATGTGTGGTAACAGTAGTACTGTTTATTTCCTTTTTAGTAGTCATACAGCCAAAACAAATTGCAGTTTAACTCACTTAATTGTGTGTTACAAATGCAGAAAGGAATTCCCTAACTGACAGTTTAAAAAAGGCAAAAAAATAGTCAGTTGATTTTAACAATTAAATAGACTGATTGGAGGATCTAAACATTTAACATCAATCCTCATTGCAAAGAAAATTATTATTTTCACGTATTTAAGAAAATGATCACTGTTCATTTATATCATAATAGAAAATCGTAGGGTCGATTGACGAATACTAACATCATATGTGATTATCTCCACTACTTCTGCATTCACAAGGATGTGCGTTGGAGAAACAAGATTGCCATTGACCTGCATTAACATCATACTAGAAGTCACTAAGTTCCTTTCAATATCATTTCACGACTGAACTTGATTTCACAGAAGACCATTATTCAAAAGAGTGGGAGTAATACCTTTGCGGCTACCATCTTGTTGCCAATTTCAGTGTGTATCATATAAGCATAGTCAATGACAGAGGCACCACTAGGAAGATTCTTAATCTGTTTATAACACAATAACTGTCAAGAAACTAAGACCGATATTCTGCAACAATCTTCTGATTGTCTTTTCAGAGAATGGAAGGAAGAGGTAAATTGTGATATAAACATAGCATACAAAGTAATCCTCCCTTACCTCTCCTTTGGGTGTAAAAACGAAAACACGACTGCCCAACAGATCTCTGGTAATAGTGTCTACAAATTCCCTAGAACTCATGTTGCCTACAAACTCTTCTTGCCACTCTCTAATGGCATTGAGCCAGCCAATCTGCATAAAAGTAAAAACTCCATCAATGAAATCACAACCAATATAATAATCTTGTGAAAATACGTAAAAAAAATCTCTTTTAGTGATTATTTTCATCATAATGGCATACTCTGAGAGCAATGTTTGCATTGTTAAGGCAGACAGTCTTTCCTCTTGAACTTTTACTAGTAGGCATTGCACTTCCAACCAGACCGCTAACAGATTCTCTCCCACTATAATGAGCAGCGATTCCCCTTTCAGCAATCAAATGCATCTCCTCCGTTCTAACCTGCCAACAATAAATAGAACTTGCTATAGAACAATGCAAATTATGTAAGCACTTACACTTGGCTTTTTTTTTCATATTGCAAAAAGAAAGGTGAAAGCAGATAGACCCAGCAAAATTAAGGAACTCCAAAATTTTGTAAATGATTCACTTGGATGAGCTTGAGCTCATTTCTAACAAGGAATGAATGTGAAAACCATTACCTGGACTTCTAGTCCAAACATTCTCTGATACAAAAATGGAATCACAGTGGTATGAAGACTCTGGTAGCCATTAGGTTTGGGAGTTGCAATATAATCTTTCACCTATATCAGAAGAGACAAAAAATTCACCATGCATTGAAAAATTTGTTTCTTTTAGGCCAAGCACTATAACATAGAAGCATACGCACAGATCTAGGAATAGGTGTCCAAATTCCATGGACTAACCCCAAAACATGGTAGCAAATCTGCAAAAATCATAACAGAAACAACAGAAGGCCTTCTATTATACCAAGTGAAACGAGGAGAAAAAGTATACAGAAAAACTCCTGAAAATGGGCAATTTTTTACCTGTTGTGGGCTGCACAATGGCCCTACTCCAACACATGCTTTTGGCTTTATGATTATACGAAGCTAGACATGTTTCAACAAAATATAACGTGTTCAGCAAATTTCTTTACAATACGTCAAGGCTTATTTCAAGGCCAATAAATAATTAAGAATAACCTGCGCAATTTGGTTAATCTTGTTGATCGAACCATTTGATTTGATAACAGCCTTGTATATGCTGCAATGACCAACAAAACCACTTAAAGAACAACCAACAAACCTCAAAAGTTTCTGATACAAAAACCCTCAAAAGTGCTACCGCAATATGCAAGAATTACATTGAAATTAAATCATTTTCACAAACAGTTTTAAGAGAAAAATAGATAATGGTCCTATGTGAAAAACGTTGAAGAACAACTATGATAATTATCCGAAGAGTCTCAACATGGTAGGATTTTTGTTTTATCTCACCACTCCACCAAAAATTATTTACAGAAAATAGTTATATTACAAAGGTGAACTATGTCATTGACTTGCTACTAGAAGAGCTGTATATGGTCCATCAGCAAATTGTAGATATTAATTTAATGATCTCATGCTTAAAACATAAATGACGCTTAATTGAGAATGAAATATGTATAATCAAACATAAACATGTGGCCATATAAAGATGGAAGCTTAGAGTTTTGTGGCTTAACAACCTGTAAGGCTCTTTAAACACAGCATGAACTTCAGTTTTCACAGTCAGAAGGTCTAAGAACTGGTCATCTTGGATTTTCTGCACCAATATTTTCTTTGCCTATTTGAAAAGGGAAAACACCAATTATAGCACGGATATTGGATTTGGCACTTCAAACATATAGAAATATATTGCAGTAAGCATGGATAACCATCCTATGGGTTTGTCTTAACAACATTTCCAGATAGGGCGACCAATTTTACCTCCAAAAGTTCTTTTTCATGTTCTTTATAGAGATCTGCAGCTCTTCTCTTGACCTTAGCATAATCTTCAGCATTTGTATACATGAACGATAGATTTTCTAGTTCGGACTGCATCATTAAAAAAGCATTTGTATGGAAAAGAATCTTTCATAATTTTTAAAATAATGCTGAATACACTTCATAATTAGTATCTTCCATGAGCTCTACACTAGATAGAGGCTTCAAACGTTTATAGGATAAAATTTAATGATGTTTAATGTGAAATTAAAGCATACCTTGATTTGATACATTCCAAGCAACTTCGCCAAAGGAGCAAATACCTGTAAGGTCTCCATTGCAATGCTAGTCTGTGCACATAAAACTGGTGTTACAAAAACAATTCACAAGTCATCCTTCTTTCCTTGCTTTATAGAGGAAGCATTATACCTGGACAAGGCTATACGCTCTCAAACTATAAGTTCAAAATCCAATCATTCTAGAACACACACAAGTTTTAAATGAACATTTAAGAAATTCAGCCCAAATTTCTGGATATCGGTTCCAATGATGGAGACAATAGTTTTTCATTGTATGCATTTAATCATATTAAATTCTTAACTTTTCATTGATGAACAAAGTTGGCAAGGGATTTGACAAAATACGGGAACAATATATATTTTACAGAAACCATAGATAAAAAAAGCTTACTTCTATAATCACTACATGTATTCAATGGGCTACAAGTGAAACATTTCCTTCGTGAGAAGGAAACCTAATATTTTATTTTGCTTTTACGTCACCTTCATAAGAAGGAAACCTTAGCGGTGGTTCCTATAAATAGCCACCATGCAGCGCACATAAGCAGACAGGGATGATGACGAAAAGAAAATTTTTAATATTTTTAATAATTTAACTATTCTCTGTCCCTCCTAATAGAAGCCTTGTGCGCCGGGAAGGCCTTTTTTAATTTTTTCTGTTCCCTTCAAGTTCTTCCAAATCCCCCAGCTTCTGATCTTTTCTCTCCTGAACCCCCTCTTAACCCCCCCCCCCCCAAAAAAAAAAAAAAACAAATCATCACTGTTCTGCCCCACCTTCCTCTCTGTTTCTGCAACTCTCCCCCAAATTTTTACCTTACAAGAAGTGTGTGTGTTTTGCTTCAGGGTCAAAGCACTTAAAACAAAAGGATGGCGAAAAAAACAAAACAGAGAAAGAATGACCTGTTAATTATCTATATCAATAGCACAAACCTGCTTGTGTGGAGGCATATGTGATAGAGTGCGCATGTTATGTAATCTATCTGCTAACTTGACAATTATAACACGGACCTGCAAAAAAAAGAGAGTTCACAGACAGATTTCAACAAAGAATACACTGTTAATGGAGAAGCATCTAACATGTTCGGCAGGTCACCTCTTCGGTCATGGCTAAAAACATTTGGCGCAGATCCTCTGCTTTCACATCCTGAACAGAATCATTCTCATTTTTATACTTCAACTTTCCAAGCTTCGATACCTAATAAAAACGTGGAAAATAATGAGATCAATGTACAATGAAGGCCAGAGAAATTGCACACATATCCAAATGCATTTTTTGACATTTGCTAAACGTGACACCCATGTTATCGCTAATTATAGAAGGCATTATTTTCTTATTACTGCCAAGGGTGACAACTGACAAGTACCTTTGTCTCTCCTTCAACAATGTGACGCACCGTTGCACCAAACTCCTCTTCCAGCCTTTCGAAAGTAACAACATTTGTATCCTCAACTGTGTCATGCAGTAATCCAGCAGCCACAGACTCCCAGTCGAGCTCCTAAACAAGAAGTTAGCTCCACTTTGAATTTCAGTTTGCATGAAAAATAATACCCAGATCAAGGAGCATCATTCAAAATCAGCAAAACTCACAAGTTCTCCAAGAATACGTGCAACCTCAACTGGATGAATGATGAAGGGTTCACCGCTACGTCTCTTTTGACCATTATGAGCTTCAAATGCCAACTGCGACATCCAAGAAAAGTAAGTCTTACCACCTTGGAGAAACGAATTTACAAGGCAAGTTAAGATTTCAGCTTCAATCAGATAGCTTACCGTAAGAGCATTATAGACCAACTCAAGTTCTTTTGGTGAAAGGTATGAGATCACAGGCTTAAGATCCTATAGGAAGAAGATGAAAGACAGCATGACTCAAACACTGGGAAAGAGGATATTACCACTTCCAGAATTTAATTAGCACTAAACATGCCAGGTTCAGTAAAAGCCAGGACCATACCTCCCACAGCCTTTCAGGAGAAACCTCACTGGCAGTTTCCACAGAGGAAGACGACAGGCAGTAGAACCGCCAACATCTAGTGGCAGCTTGAGACGAGATTGATCTAGAGAAACCCCCAGGAAGTGCAACATCACATGCTTCGTCTGAATATGAATATACTATACTAAAGGGTCTGCATCTCTGTCAACATGAGATCAATAAGTGTACCAAATAGCAACAATGATAATGTCTAAACTGAACATAGGAGACCAGAGAAACCAAATACATGCCACATACAAGTCCCATTTTTTTATGTTAATGTTAATTGTTTTGAATACAGCCAATGTTATAAACACAATTATTCATGAAGACAGCAAATCCAAAGGCATCCACTGGTCTGAATAAAGTATGAACAATTCCTAATGCCAGTGCTCCAGGAGAATCTCAAAGAACTTACAGAATTACACCGATTCCTTCTTCCATTTCGCCCACACGACAAGGATGACTGCGTAGGGTCCGCAGTACTCGCAAGATACCCTGTAAGGACCCTAGGAGCTTTGGACGCGCACGATAAAACACTACAGTCATATCTTCCACTTCCCTCGCCTCTCAAGAACTTGCACGCATTCACGCATTCTAACGAAACTACAACATCGAAAAACACAAATTCACTCCACCATTACACTTCCACAGTTCCACATAATTTACTTCCAATAAATACAAATAAACTAAAAAACTAAAGATGCTCCAACCGATTACATGTCAAAAAATAAAGAAAAAAAGGGGAACAACATCAATTTCAACCTAGAAAACACACATAGCAGGTCTATCACAATTTACTATCTCTTGATTCACCAGAACCAGAATTCGAGTTAACGTCTATAACACTCCTCACATTTTTCGACAACGAAAGGAGACATACCTGACATCGAAGGAGCGGAGGCCATTTCTACGAGAAGCGAGAAATCTCATTGAATACAGCTAGGCATTAATCGTTCCATGAGCACGCACACACAACGGTGAAGCTGGTGAAGTTCTGGAATTGAAAGCGAAGCAGGAATAGGTTGGATGATTTTGGAGAAGGAGAGAGGGTTAAAGGATGAAAAGAGGAGAGTAAATTAATTAAGAATAGGGTGAGATATTGAGAGGGTGGTTTGGACTAATTATCGATGAGATTGGTGTGAGTGAGGAGGAAGACGAGCATGGATAGCACAGGGAGAGGATATCGAGTTTAGCCAACGCCACACAAATACCGTGCCATCAAGATATTTTTAATTCTATTACTCTTCTTACTCCCTTTCTTTCCATTTATTTCGTGTCCTTTTCTATTTTACTAAAAACAAACAATACAATTTGTTGGAGTATTTATTTCTTAAGAACTGTTGGCCGAGCTTGTTGTTTTTTCATTTATATCAAAAACAAACCTCATAAATATGCCCTCCTTCTCCTTTAGCGTAATTTGCCTTGTTCGTTTATTTCATAGGAACTGCTGCTGGCCTTGTTTGTTCATATTTTCAGCTAAGAAAAATATTCATTTCTTTCTCTTCACGTGAATTTTAGTTTAGTTCAGTGTACCTTGTTTTAAGAAATAAAATCTCTTTGATGATAACTTATCATAGTTAAATTACGTCAAAATTGAAATTTTCAGAGACATTAATATTAATAGTTCATGAAACTTTGATTTTTCTTTGATTCGTGCAAGTTTACTGTAGTTAGTTAAAATTATTTAATTAATTACAACTTCTATGTGTGTAAGGCGTGATTGTGACATACTACCTCCGGTCCTAAATATAGGACCTAATTGACTTTTTTTGGAGAGATTAAGACTGCGAAATAGGTTATTAAATGATGACATATTTGATACTCCATATTTTTAGATTATCCATTAGTTTATAAGTAAAATAAACTAGTTTGAGAGAAAAAATTAGGTAAATCAATCTATAATTAACTTATTTTGCTTTTTTAAGGATTTTCTAGAAAAAGTTAATTAGGTCTTATTATTAGGACCGAAGGGAGTATAATAATCGTCGATATATGATAAGAAAGTCGAATTAATTATAATGTATTAGAGAATTTTTACTTCCTTCAATTTAGAAGTTATTCCCCTCCTATTCTTTTAATGAGATTTTATTAATTGTTTTCTTGCAAGCAAGAACGTTATCAGAACTATAGTTTTTATTGCTTTCTTTTAAGTTAGTTAAATGTATGTGATTTTTTAATTTTGAATCACGCCTGATCAAACTAAACCAATTATTTAAAACATGAACGGAAGAGTTAAGGATGCTTTTGAGTTTTGAGAATGTGTCATGCGTATCTTACCAAGATTTTGATACAAATAATGAGAATTCAAGGTCACCATAGATATTCCTTTTTTTATAGCCCTTTCCTAAGGTTTACCTAATGTATTTAGGTATCAACATGCAAGATCTTATAATATAACTAAGATTAAATATTTTGGCCATTCATTAAAAAATTGTCATTACGTCAAAACTATTTGCAGCCTTTATACCATTTTCATGCTCTTACCAACTGTACGGAAATTTTCCTTACTACACGTATAAATGTTGGTGTGAAACAAAATCAGACCCTGTTTATCATATGAAATTTGAAATGAAGTACACGTGTATGTGAAATCCTGCAATTAATGGTGAGACCGCAGGTATCATATGTTTAAGGCAAACAACAAGAACTACCTTCCCCAGGTGCCTATAATCTGCATAAATATTATTGGTAATCAACCTAGCCAGGCAAACAACGTGTTTGTACGCTTATACTCATGTTTAATGTATTTATTCATTGGACAGAGGCATCAGAAAAAGGTGGCCACGTGCCCACGTCGGTTCTCTTCAGTCTTTACCAAGCATTACTAGAAATAAATAAGCACAAAAAGTGGACACTCTTTGGGAGTAAAGAAAGCATTAAAAGATAGTAATTGGCAACTGGCCATAGGTGATTGTGTGTTTATATTATATGACCCCTTTCTTGTCAGTAACTGTCCGATCGAATATAATACTTGGTCCAACCAAAAGAAAATTGTAATCAGATGTGCTCATGTACCCTTCCATTGAGCTAGAAAGCATCCACATTCTTCGGCCCATCAAGAAAGCATCCATGAAGTAATCGGCCTTTGAGTCAAAACGATATTCTATTCACCAGACAAACTTAAAAATAAAGGGCCACTCCGTTTTTTCTTAAATATATTCCTTTCACTCAAAAAAACAACAAGCCACTTCTCTCTTTTGATAATGCAGTATTACAGGTTACTGAAATAGCACCACAAAAGCATATTCTGCAGTGCAGCTCTTCTCCCCTCAAAGACAATTTTTTTTTTTATCTCAGGATGAAACCTATCTTTTCTCTTGGACATTACTAGAGCTTGGATTAAATCTCTTAAATACGGGGGGATATTACTCAAAAATTCCCTCTAAGTGATATTTTGTGACATTAATGAAGAGTGGAATGGACCGACAGGTTGACGTGCTATTGTCGCGGATTTATTCAAGATTTAAACAAGACAGCAAGACTTGGTTATATTCCAGAACTATTGAGCATAAAGAGTGTAACGGGTCAAAAGATAAATGCATCAATATTATGGGATGAGCTATGGTCAAAAATAAATATTATGGGATGAGCGCGATCACGAGGAATTTTCACCCCTCAAATCAGGATAAGATCATAAGACACATGCCTTAATATTATGCATGCAAGTAAAGAATGTGATAATAATTCAGGTGCATGTGAACTGTATGTGGTCATTTTCCTGACTAGATAAAAAAGTAGTTTAAAATTTACCGATCCACAATTTTATTTTTGTTTGTAATGAGACCTCACTCTGCACCAATTATAGCATCATATCAACTTTCTTTTCAAAGTAGCAGTTATGAAATCTAACTAGGCACCGTCGAAGGTAGATCTTTGCTCTGTTGTCTATATTCTTACATAGAGTATTTTAAGTCTATGCGGAGCTTATTTTTCCTGAGTTGAAGTTGGCAGTTTAACAATTATTTGCCCTCTAAATCTTGAAACTAGGATGTATTTATGAAAAAGTTTTATGCCATCAACACACTAGCTAGTTCATAGAAGCTCAAATTCAGCTAGATTTATGTGTTTTGAGCCTTGTAGAGACTTCGACAACCTCAGCGTGCTAAGCTAATTAGTCCCATTATTTTTCTAAACTAACCATGAGATTCTAGGTTTAGAACCCTTGAAAGAAAAATCCAAGCTTGAAAAGTCATCTATAGCTCCTAAGGTGAAGAACTATCGCCTAATACTTTTTTTTTGGCCGGAAAGGATAATTTTTCATTAAGTAATCAATCAAACAGAGTACATACTAAGGCTCAAAACAGAGCACACAATACTACAAACACATAGCACACACATACTACTGCCAGCACTAAGCATACCACATCCAAAGGGCACATGATTGCCCCTGGACAAATACATACACACCAACAAACAAGCTAACATCAAAATAACAAGATAACACAAACAATAACTGAACAGACTCAAGAGACTAATGCCGATGCCTAACACTTGCAGGTAGAAGGTGAAGGTATTGAAACTTCATTCTATCATGATCAAATGATGAAGCAATAGAAGGTGGTTGTCCATAGACATGCTCTCCTGAACCCACCGACTTTGATGCAAATGCTGCATATAAGCAGCTCCATTCTCACCTTCAGGAAGGTGAAGAGTCCAATGGAATTTGTGACCAAACTCCATTGTCGTACTGATCATGCTAGAACATAGCCAATAACCAGCACTCCCAAAATTAACCCACACGAGCAAACAAATTCATAGATAACAGGACATATTCAAAAGAAATTGCAAAAACAAGACACATATCCTACTTCTAATAAGACCTACAGGGGGTGATCAGGACACTACCAGCTCTATCATTGGGCCCCATACACCCAGATAGATCCCTAGATAGACCATCATGGTGGCTCGGTGGCTGTGGACCAGCCACCAAGACCCAGGATACGGGCACCACGAAACCCCACCTCAGCCAGATCTGAGACCATCACCAACCCCGACAGATCTGGAAACACAGCCGGCTCCAACAGATCTGAAGAAACATCCTTCACAACCAAGATCTCCACCTCCACAAGCTTCGCCGGCGCATTCTTCACTGCCACGACGTGCCCCGCCACACCCTCCGCCATCACGTTCTTCACCACAGACTCCTTCACCGACGGCGCACCCTGATTCCAGATCTGAAGTCGTCGCCCCCATGGGTCAAAAACCCAACCTCTGCCTCGCTCACCGCCGGCGCCAGAGAGCCACCGTCCTCCCCCAGCCTGCGCGCCCCACACTTTGCTCGCCGCCGTCAGCCGCGACCACCACACGCACTAGGGCGTGACACACCCTCACAAATGGAGGTACTTAGAGAAGAAAAAGTTTTAGAGAGAAGGGAGAACTTCTCTCTCTAACTTTCCTTAAGCACAACTATCGCCTAATACTTATGAGCATATATGATGTGTGGTAGTCATTCATACAAGCCTTTCCATTAAAATATGAATATTTCCCAAATTTCTGCTGCACTAACTCTTTTTTATCCGTGACAACAGTGACCTGTACATACATACATACATACATACATACATACATACATAAGTCACAACAGACACATATATAAAGTTTTCCTCAACTAGGAACACCATTATATCATGGAATTCTTATTCGTGTGTATGTGTATCACACAAAGTACAGAAACATACATGCATATTTGTGTCGGTTTAGTAGTTATAAAATGGGGAGGGCGGGTGGTTTCTGGAAGCGTAGTTGAGAACTATGACACCTCCATATTTGCGTGCGGCTTCATAGCTATCAATGGCAGGTCCCCCAGCTGGTTGGTGAATCACAGAGTAATATTGATGGAAATGATGAACAAGATATAGCCTATCAGTTGGGGCCATCCTCTCCTCCAGAAACTCAAACCCTTCCTTTCCAACTTTGATAAGACGAGCATACTCACTTGAGGATGGAGCCATTGCCACTTAACTCACTCTCTGCACAGCACCCTTCACACTCTGCTTCATTTTTTATAGTGAAAGTTTCAAGGAGCAATCAAACAAGCAAACCACAGTGGAATCAAATTATTTTGCTTAGCATCTCCCGTGTTACGTACTGTTGTTTTACTTGGGGTTTATAAAAAAAGCAGTTAATAATTTGCCCTGCGGAACTTATTCTTTTCCCTCTTTTGATCTTATGTTTATTTCATCCATATCCATACCTAAACAAAAGTAGAAAGTGGCCTTCAATCTTTAGTGCTTGATAATATTTATAGGCTATAGCCCTGTTCTCGTGAAAATTTATTATGGATAATATAATTATTTTCAAGCTATCTCCTAAAAGAATTTAATTATAACCTTATTTAAGTGTATCATTTGGCATTGTCAGCGTGACCAATCGACTAGTCGTATGAAAAGCACTACTACATTTTGTGGTGAGAAGGGGCAGCTCACCACACATATTGTTCATCACATTCACATAATCACAAATACAAACAAATAAATAAGCATGTAGTGGGCCTAACGGGAGAGAGGTTCTAGGGTCCATCATGTTTTTATGCATTCTTGTGCATTTGTAGTGATGAGAAGATGATGAACAATATATGAGTGATGAGCAACTAACTAGAACCACTACAAAAAAAAGGGACCATTTCAGCGTGTGTAACACCGAGCACATTAGCGGTTTCAACCGCTGAAATGGCGCTACAGCGCGCCCAGCAACCGCTAAAATTCAGGGCGTTGAAAACACCACATTAGCGGGCGAACGCGACCGCTGTAGCGTTGGTCAAACAGCTGTTTTGGGGAAGCACGGGGCATATCAGCGCTCAGACCAACCGCTGATGTGGTTGATGAATATTTTCAACATTTTCCTGGCGGGATGATTCGAAATTCAAACATTTCAAACATTTTTTCCTGGCGCGCTTTTCAAACATTTTAACAAATTCCCCCACTTTAGCGGTCACATCGACGGCTAAAGTGGGGGAATTTGTTAAAAATTAAAAAACCACATCAGCGGTTACAACCGCTGATGTGGTAAAAAAAAACAAAAAAAAAATAATTACAAACCCAGTTGCCTAAGGAGAGAGCTCGACTGGGTTTGCCAATATAATGCTTGAAGTGAGAACAAGTAGTATAATATTTTAAGAAGAACTATGAGTTTGAGTTGATGAAACAATAATAGTTTACATAATACTTGAAGAATGAAAAAAAACTTCAAATTATAAAAACAATGAAACAATAATAACAACAACTATTAGATTAATGTACATATTGCTTGAAGAAGAGCTTTGAGCTTGACTGGAAATTTGGAAGAAAACACCTGAATGTAGATATGAGAGGAGAGAATCTGAGGGAATTGGAGCGAATCAGAGAGAGGAGGAGGGAAGAAAATGAGGAAGATTGCAAATGAATGGGTGGGTGGGTGGTGCTCTATTTATAGGCAGACCGTACACACCAGCGGTTCCAAGCGCTGATGTGTGTATGACGGTTCATTGCAGCGCTTACCAGCGCTGTGATGAAAATGACGGTGCAGTTCAGCGGTTGCAACCACTGAAATGAACCGCTGGAGTGAGGGTTAAAACGGTCAGAAAACTCCCACGCTCCTCTTGGCCTATATATATGCATACATATACCTTCAATGAGGATAAATTCATCTCTGTCTCCATTCTCACTCAAATATATCATATATATGGATAAATCATGGATATCATTGCCACGTTCAACCACCGAATACAAGATCGGTCTCCATCAGTTTTTAGATTTTGCATTTGCGAGGTCGAGTGTGAATGGAGAAATAGCTTGTCCATGTCCCAAATGTAAATTTAAAAGGTGGCAAGTTAGAAGTGTTGTGTATGAACACTGTATAATAAGGCAATTCCCACGCAAATACCTTTTTTGGGCGCAGCACGGTGAATATGATTATGTTGCGAATAATTTTGAAATTGGTTCAAGTTCTCACGTGGGAAGAGACATTGGTGGCACTGACAACAATGTTGAAGAATACCAGACAAATGAGAATGTTCAAGATGACGAGATGTTGGCTATTGAGGCAAATGAGAATGTTGAAGAAGAAGATGTGATCGGGCCAGAGTCGTGTATTCTGCAAAATGATATTGCCAAAAACTTTTTCGATCTAATGAAGGATGATGTGCCATTATATCCAGGTTAATTTAAAATTTTTTTATGTTTTGGTATATATATATAATCATTTTTTTAGGTTTTATATATATATATGTGTGTGTGTGTAGATATATATATACTGTTGGTTTTTTTATTTTCTTTAATTTGAAATATGTTTTTCTATCTTGAAAACAGGTTGCACTGATTACACTAAATTATCATTTTTGACCAAACTATATAGAATCAAGTGTAAACGTGGTTTTAGTGATATTGGGATGTCAGATGTTTTTGAACTGTTGTCAGATGCATTTTCAAAAATGCAAGTTCAGATCCCGCCTACATTTTATGAGGCAAAGAAAACTATTACCAAATTGGGGTCGAATTACATTAAAATTGATGTGTGCAAATATGATTGTATGTTGTATTGGGGGCAAGATGCGGAGCTGGACAGATGTAAAAGATGCAACACTCGTCGGTACAAGAAGCAAAAAGAGGGTAGCAGTCGGAGCAAGAAATTGTCAAGGAAAAGTATGCGATATTTCCCACTTCGAGGGCGATTGCAGCGGTTATTTTTGTCGCGACAAACAGCTGAGCACATGTGTTGGCATCATAGAGAACGCAATAATGATGGGAAGATGAGACATCCTAGGGATGGTGATGCGTGGAAAGCATTCAATAATGAATTTCCCGATTTTGCGGACGAACCTAGAAATGTGAGATTAGGTCTCGCTTCTGATGGTTTCAATCCATTTGGCGCGTGCAACCAAAAGCACAGCATATGACCTGTTGTTTTAATACCTTACAACTTGCCTCCGTGGATGTGCATGAAACAAAGTTCATTCATTCTGTCAACAATTATTCCCGGTCCAAAGTCTCCTGGAAATGACATATGCCGAGGATAATAGGTTTTACATCATTAAAAAACATAAATAAAGGTAACTAAAAAAACATAAGTAAAATAAGTAGCTAACTACATAAAAACCCAATCAACCAACCTCTCATGTCCAACCCCCCCGCCTCCTCCTCATCATCCTTTCTTCAACTTCCACCTGGACCCCGCCGCCTCCTCCGACGTCTTTCCTGGCGTCTGCGTTCTCTTTCCTCCCACTGTTGTCTGAATTGCTCAAATTCAGACATCCGACGCTCCAAATCCTCCCTTTCACGCTGAAGCCGCTCCCTTTCCTCCCTGTTCTGCTCATAAAACTCCTCCCTGAGCCTTCGATCTCTCTCCTCTAACTCCTTTTGCAGCCTCTCGTCCCGCTGTCGGTCTTCATATGATTGGCTGCCACTGCTCTCGCCAACCTCCATATTCCGATAGCGAGTACCATACACTTGTGAAGGTGTCGCACCAAATCCCGCAGTGGGCACGCGCCCGGAATGTTCACGGGCACCGAGGGCCTGCCGTAGTCTGGCTATGATCTGAAATGGGTTGCTATATCTAGCTTCTCTATCAAACTCGTCGTCGTCCATCCCAATTGAGTCTGCAAATTCCTTACAGGCTCGATCAATCACCTCCTGCAAATAAAACTTATTATTATCATTTAATTAAAACTACACAATTCATTTCTATAACTTTGACATCTAATATTATTACCATCTCATCCTCGGCATATGGAACAAATGACCCATCAGCGTGTCTGCGTATTTCCAACAGGAAATCTCTGACGATTTCCTCACAGGTTCTTCCTTGCTCCTGGCCCCTCTGCAGCTGGAATTAAGAATTGCAATTATATTATTATCATATTAAACAACAAATTAAAAATTGTATTGAAATTTTCATAATAACTCATCTCGTACCATCTCGCCCATTACCACCGAAAAGGGACGGGAGCCAGTGGTGTGACGAACATCTTGCTGACTGCGCGAATTTTTGCCAATCTCAGACCTCTGGCGGCCTTCCGGGCTGAAACGGAATTTCACAAATTTCCTCCACTGATCAGGATCAACCCCAGGCGGTATTTGTGCAGCAACCTCCTCTTCAGTTTTATCTCCTAACTTATTCCTATTGTTGAATAAGGTGTTTCTTTTTGACTTCCACCCATCCCCTATCTTCTTGAGAGTGTAATTTTTCACGTGACCATATTTATCTTTAATCTCAAATTTTCTCTAACAAAAGAAATTAAACATAATGTCAGTATACAAATTAAATAATAGTAATTAAACAACTGAAATTGAGTAATCGATTCTTACTTTGACAATATTGTTCCACGCGTGGTCACGCTTGTGGTCCGACACCTTCTTCCAATCAAGCAAATCAATAGGAAACATCTTAAAATCAGCACCAACATCACGACAAAAGCGGTTGAATAGAGTGCCCGCTGAACCGCTGGGCTGCCCTGTGACTTCGAAATGTTGGTCAACCAACACCCGCTCATGCAGAGGAAGGTGATGAGTCTGTGCGACAGTCAACCGCCTTCTTGAGGTCGTGCCACCTCGAAAATCTACATCATGTGAAAAGTAAAGATTGAAATAAATTCATCATTAAATTGTATGTGATACAAAAAATAAATATAACAAAAAATAAATATAATAAAAAATATTAATAATATTAAAATTACTCACTTTTCACTATAACATCGGAGTCAGGTGCTCCTCTAGACTGTCTGCCCCGAGTAAATGTGGTTTGAGCAGGGGGCACCCTACTACTTCTCTCCTCGCCATTATCATCCTCCTCATCATCCTCATTGTTCCTCTCCTCATTATTTTCAATGTTCTCCCTATCATCAGCATCATTTCTACTCCCATGTCCCTCCATATACTCATCATATTCTTCATTATCATGCCCCGCCATATTCCTTTCAGCATCAACAAACACAGAATCTATTGGAACATCATCATTTGTGCGGTCGATCGGGGGTGTAAATAATCCTGGAACAACAGGCACCTCGTAATTAAACTCGCTATCCTCACTACTACTGCTAGACATGCTATATATAGTGGAAGAAACACTCAGAGGAAAGAAAACGCGCTGGAAAGAAGAGAAAACCACACTGAAAACACGCTGAAAAGGTCGCTCTATTTATAAACACCTGAAAGCCATATCAGCGGTTTGAACCGCTGATATGCACATTTATGGCCTTTTAAGTTTCGAGGCAGGCTGGGGACGCAACGGTCTGATTCTAACGGTCACATGCATATCAGCGGTTGCAACCTGCATTTCAGCGCGTGGGAACCGCTGATGTGTCATTTATTTTAATATTAAAATAATGTCATTGTCATATGCATTTACTGCTCTGACAGGTCCCAGCACATCAGCGGTTTGAACCGCGGAGTTGCAACGTGCTTTTACTTTTTGTTTTTAAAAACAATTATTTAGCTTTTTTTTTCTGAAAATAATGAAGTTACACGTGCACTTCAGCGGTTAAAACCGCGCATATGCCCTGTTTTGTCTGAAAAAAAAAAGTTGTTGACCGTCATTTTCATTTCAGCGGCCAACCAAGGAACCACGGAGATGAGAGCCCACTTCAGCGGGTTTTGCCCAACCGCTGAAGTGCAAGCGTCATTTTTACCCCTTTTTTTAGTAGTGAACCCGGATACTCTTGTTGATATCATTGGACAGGAACAATAGCCCTCTTCACTTGGCGATAGTACCACATCTTTAATTACTTTATTTTGCCATCACTAGTTCCTTATTCACTATACAATTTAATATATATATGGAGGTGAAATTTTTATTATAATTTTTGCTTAAATGTGTTTTTAGTCTCTTAACTTTGGAAAAAATCATGTTTTATTCCCGTAACTTTGAAAAATGTGTCTTTAATTCTTTCAAATTAACACCATTAACTTTTCTATTGAAAGGTGTTGATAGTATAAATTGAAGATGTTAAGAGTGAAACATTAAAATTTGACTTACTATCATAAAATCGAAAAAATGTTACAAATAAGAAAATAAATAAACTTAAAACTAATGTTTTATAAGCATTAATTTAGTAAAAACACAATTTTCAAAGTTAAGGCACTAAAAAATGAGTTTGTGCAAATTTAATGGACCAAAAACATACTATAGCCTAATTTTAAAGAACTAAAAACACACTTTTTAAAGTTAAGAGACTAAAATATGACTTCGTCCAAAGTTAAAAGACTAAAAATACAAATTTTAAAGTTAAGGGATTAAAACATGAATTTGTCCAACATTAAAGGACCAAAAGCATACTCTTGGCATAAAACATATATAACATAAAAGATTATTTATTTTTATACCCCAATAATTTCTCAGTGAAAACAATATTTTTTACCCGTCACAAAATTTTACTACACTTATTAATATTATTATTAGAATCCTTTTATCTGACTGACTGTAATAAATAGCTCCTACCAAATGTTCGTTGGACAAACATAATTTTGCTTTGGAACAAAAAAAACATAAATTTGCTAAGTTGGCGAAAAATTTCTTTGACAAAATAAAATGACCTCTAATAAATAAAATAAAATAAAATAAAATTTCTAGATTATTGGGCGAACGAAGTCTGTAACGCGAATGGGCATGACCAGGGAAAACCGCTTTCGGGTCAAACAGTCAAATAGAGTAAAAAACAATTCCTCATTTATTAGTCTGCTAAAGTATGTTTTTGGTCCATTAACTTTGGAGAAAGTCATGTTTTGGTCCCTTAACTTTGAAAAGTGTGTTTTTGGTCCCTAATTTTGGAGAAAAAGTATGTTTTTGGTCCCTTAACTTTGAAAAGTGTGTTTTTTGTCCATTAACTTTGGACAAAGGGAAGTTTTTAGTCCTTTCAAAAAAAGGATAAAATATGTTTTTAGTTTCTTCTTTCCAAAATTTAGGGATTAAAACAAGACTTTGTGCAAACTTAAGAAACAAAAACATACTTAAACCGAATTTAAAATGACTAAAAACACAAATTTCAAAGTTAAAGGACTAAAAGATGACTTTGTCCAAAATTTAGGGACCAAAAACACACTTTCCAAAGTTAAGGGACCAAAACATGACTCTCTCCAAAGTTAAGGGACCAAAAAGATACTTTAGCCTTTATTAGTCTCACTTCTTTCTTTCTTTTTTTAATAAAAAAAACGAAAATGAAAATGGAAACGTCCAATTTTTGAAATTCAAATTTCTCCCTCACGCTCCTCTATAAATACCATCCAGACAACCGCTCGTCACCTTCACATTCATTCCTTAGGTTTCAGAAAGAGGCGTCTTGATAAATGCCTTCATTTCTCTCTCTGTAATTCCTCTCTTCATTTTCATTTTCATTCCTTCAATTCAATCCTTTGCGCTACGAAGATGAGAGAGTGCATTTCAATCCACATTGGTCAGGCCGGTATCCAAGTCGGAAATGCCTGCTGGGAACTTTACTGCCTTGAACATGGCATTGGGGTTAGTACCTTCTCTTTCAATACTGTCCACGCTCTTAAATCAATAGATCTATGTCTTATTTTCATACATGTTCGCTTTCCTTTCCAGATCTGCATTTACTCGTATTTATTTTTAATTTAATTTAATTCTCGATTTTTACGATTCTTGTCTGAAACTGTTTGAAACGATGAGTTACATGGATGTTCGCTTTCCTTTCTGGATCTGCATTTTGTTGTATTTGTTTTAAACTTAATTTAATTTACGATTTTTACGATTCTTGTCTGAAATTGTTTGAAACGTTGACTTACATGGAAGTTCGCTTTCCTTTCTAGATCTACATTTTGTATTTATTTTTAAATTAATTTAATTCACGATTTTTACGATTCTTGTCTGAAATTGTTTGAAACGTTGAGTATTCTAGAGATCTGAGAATTTCAGATCTCAACCGTTTTCTCCTTGCATAGATCCGTGTTTTATCGCTTTCGTTATGGCTAATGCGCGGTTTCGTCAAATGTTTCGACAGTTCTTCAAAGCTTTTGAACATTATGCCTGTTTTGTATTCGTAGATGTGCTTCGTTTTCTTTTATGCCTTTCGTATAAACGAATTATTACCACGCACACTATGATATCTATTATATTTGTTCATTTCATTATGCAATTGTTCTTTAATGGTTCATATTCTGTTCACTCGATGTGTTTCTTATAAAACATTGTAACAATTCATTCTGACGGCGATTATTTACATAGCCTGATGGGCAAATGCCAAGCGACAAGACCGTTGGCGGTGGAGACGATGCTTTCAACACCTTCTTTAGCGAGACTGGTGCTGGAAAGCACGTGCCACGTGCCGTGTTCGTAGATCTTGAGCCTACTGTCATTGATGAGGTTAGAACTGGCACCTACCGCCAACTCTTCCATCCTGAGCAGTTGATCAGTGGCAAAGAAGATGCTGCCAACAACTTTGCCCGTGGTCATTACACCAGTAAGTACCCTAACTTTATTTATACACTTATTTAATTTAATGTTTATTATTGACATTAATTCTTTCTGTGTGTTTATTAATTGTATGATTGCAGTTGGGAAAGAGATCGTTGATCTGTGTTTGGATCGCATCAGGAAGCTTGCTGACAACTGCACTGGTCTGCAAGGGTTCTTGGTTTTCAATGCTGTTGGAGGAGGCACTGGTTCTGGCCTTGGTTCTCTTCTCTTGGAGAGGCTTTCTGTTGATTATGGAAAGAAGTCAAAGCTTGGGTTCACTGTGTACCCATCACCTCAGGTCTCCACCTCTGTCGTTGAGCCCTACAACAGTGTCCTCTCCACCCACTCCCTCTTGGAGCACACCGATGTGGCTGTTCTTTTGGACAATGAGGCCATCTATGATATTTGCAGGCGCTCCCTTGACATTGAACGCCCCACTTACACTAATCTCAACCGTCTGGTGTCTCAGGTATACTTACCGGAATCCAATTTTAAATGTCATTACATTGGTGTTTCCCAGGATATGAATTAGTTGTAAACAATTACTTTTTGTTGTTTGTTCAGGTCATTTCATCCTTAACTGCCTCTCTGAGGTTTGATGGTGCGTTGAATGTGGATGTGACTGAGTTCCAGACCAATTTGGTTCCATATCCAAGGATCCACTTTATGCTTTCTTCTTATGCACCAGTCATCTCTGCTGAGAAAGCTTATCATGAGCAACTCTCTGTTGCTGAAATCACCAACAGCGCGTTTGAGCCTTCATCTATGATGGCCAAATGTGATCCTCGCCATGGAAAGTACATGGCTTGTTGTCTGATGTATAGGGGTGATGTTGTGCCCAAGGATGTGAATGCTGCGGTTGCCACCATCAAGACAAAGAGGACCATTCAGTTCGTTGACTGGTGTCCTACTGGTTTCAAGTGTGGTATTAACTACCAACCACCAACTGTTGTACCTGGCGGTGACCTTGCTAAGGTTCAGAGGGCTGTTTGTATGATTTCAAACTCCACCAGTGTTGCGGAGGTGTTCTCTCGCATTGACCACAAGTTTGATCTTATGTACGCTAAGCGAGCCTTTGTTCACTGGTATGTTGGTGAGGGAATGGAAGAGGGAGAATTTTCTGAAGCTCGTGAAGATCTTGCTGCCCTTGAGAAGGATTACGAGGAGGTTGGTGCTGAGTCCGCTGAAGGCGAGGATGATGAGGGAGAGGAATACTAAAATGTTTCAGACTACTGTCGTTGTTTTTATGGCCTTTGTTTATCGTATTTCGTTTCTGTGCATGTGGCTTGCTTACTCTTGGTTTAATCTTGTTTTCAATTGTGTTTCCTGCGGTGTAACCGGAACTTGATCGAAGCTTTCGATCCTGTGATATATTTGCATTTCATTATTAATGTTCATGTTGTGTGGTAGTTAGTAAAGTTCCATTGCATAATAGATATTTCTCGGTCGCTTTAATTTGATGTCTTTGAAGAAATAACTCAGCACTAAATGGTGAACTAGTTCTGGAATCAACATTGGGTTGGCGTTTGAGTCCGTCATTTTTCTATGGCCCAATAAATGCGGTGGGCCCAATATTGAACGATTGTTTACACGTTATATTGGCAGTTTAGTAAGCAAGCCAATAAAAATCAATATTGAACTAGTTCAGGCCTTCAGGGCCTTGGTTTACACGTTATATTGGCAGTTTAGTAATTGATGGATATGACTTTTATTTTTTACTTACATCCTAATACCAGTAACTTAATTTAAAATATTGATATTATTTAGATAGGTGATGGACTGTAATCACTATATAGTTAGGAAAATAATTGAAACTGAACCCAATGGTAAAAAAAAGTGTACCTCATTTTCGTTATCTTTAAACCATCAAATTCCAAAAATTTATTTGTATTATATTAGATTTATACTTAACTACACATTAGAATAAATTATAGGCAAAAGTAAAATCACAAAAATTTGGAAGCAACATAATAATAGAAATATTGATATTTTTACTATGTTTTTGTTTTTTTCAATATTTTATTTGATTATAATTATTCTTTTTTACCAGTAATATAAGGAAAGTGACAAATAGGTTTTAAGGTCAAACTAATAAGTTTTCAAACATGGCATTGAAGTTCAACACTTCTACGCTTTTTTTTGCCAACTTCAATATTTCTGTTTATTCCATTTTTGCACTACAAAGAAAAACATGACTTTGTCTCCTACATTCTTTCGTGAGACTGCCTCGACCATACGGGACGTAGCTCCGAGCCTCGAGGGCAGGGCTTGACTGCTTTATATTGATTGACGACCTCGCTTTCTCATACCATATGAATCCAGCTATTTTGAATCAAACACATCTTAGTTCTTACAGATATTTTGCATATCGAGAGACACAATGTCAATGCACCATAACCACCCATATTTATCACGATCTTCCTTCTCATATTTCTTTATTATTGAGGAGAAAAAAGTTCAGAACAATTAGAATGAGATCTTATATTTATAATAAGATTACATTTCCAGTCTCATCCTGTCTCATGCCTGTTTATATCTTTGGATAAAATCATCAGTTAATTGATTTTTTTACATTAAGCCCAAGTTTGTGAAACCAGGTTTGCTATTCTCAATTTCGCATTATATGGACAGGCATCTTATTGTTATTTGCTTGTCATCTTTTTCCCTGTCCGAGTTACCTTTTAATATGATTTTTGTTTTGGTTGTGGTTCCTACTTTCTAGTTATGCTAATGCAAGTCTTCAGTACATTTTGTTGGCTTGTGAGCTTGCTTTCAGGAAGGATACTGTTGGCCAATATGAGAGCCACATAGCATTTACCCTTCCCGGACTCTATAGGGTTGTCCACGGCATTGATGACTTTTATCCTTAGTATCACTTGGTTAGTCTTCAAATAAGGCTCCAGGGAAATATATGCTCATATCTGCATAGCTCCAATGAAGAGTGTTATGTGATCCTGAGAGCGTTGATGAATTCACGCAAATAAGTGTTCCTTTTTTCACAAATTTTTCTACTCGAGTTATTTTTAGTTGCTTCAAGAAAGAACCATTATTCATGTTTACAGATTATTCATTGGGTGGGTTCCTATCATCACGTATTTATCATATTATTACATTATGGTCAATGAGATCAGTAGTTGATAGCATTTGCATTTCCATTGTTGGCCAAAAAAAAAGCATTTGTATTTCCATTTAGTTAACTTGCTCCCAAATTTTCAAGAAAATAAGATGAGAATGGTTTGAGATTTTTTTAAAAGAAAAGGGATGTGATAGGACAACCTTGGAAGTGAAGGTAAAATGAATGAGGGGGTGAGGGGAGTGCACCAACTAGTGATTACGTAACCTAGTTGAATTAGGATTGTTCCTGAAGAAAGGGGGTGAAGTGGATGGGATGGGAGGAATAGCCGAATAGGTTAGCACTCTTTATTCCTACGGCTGACATATCTGACACAATCCACAAGCTTTCAACAGTTGAAGCAGCTTTTTTGACCGTATCAACACCCTCACATGCCCCTCCTTATTCAACTCAAATCCTTGTTTCTCCCGCCAAAAATGTTTGTAGAGTACTTTCGATATTCCATTACCACTTGACTCTCTCTCTTTCTTAATGATTCCAACTCTCAAGGAATTCGATCACAAATATAGGATCTGTTCAGTAGATATGAATTGAGAAATGGAATCGGGCATTGAAATTGAAAATACTCACTCCGGTCCTTATTATAAGTCGCCAACCGCCTCTAAATTTTTGTCCTTAATATAAGTCACCAACTAACATTAACTAATTCATTTATTGAAGTTTTCCCAATATACCCATATCATTGGAAAATGTGAGAAGAGAGAGAAGATGAAAAGTCACATGTAAACTCATAAAGATGAAAGACAAAAATGTGAGAGGGACAAAAATGAAGGTGAGAGGGACAAAAATGGAAAAGACAAAAAAATAAGACTAATTTAATGATGCAACTTCCATATAACCTCCATTCCTTGGTATGTACAATTTGGGCGGTTGACGACTTATAAATAGGACTGGAGGGAGTAGTAATTTTCATATATTGCGGCCCACAAACTTTCTCTCTCCAACTCACACTTTTTCTAGGCCCTACAAACTTTTACATCTCATCATTACCTAATTTACCTTTATTTTCCATCTTTACCCCTTCCCTCAATTCCTACCTCCAATTTCATTTTCCAATTCCAATCAACCAAACACAGCTAACCAACATAATTGATTCATTTATAACCAATAGGCCCGGAACCTAGCTTCGATATAAATATTGACATGAGAAAATTAAGCTTCGCGCTTGTAATATGGTTATTAAAGAAACAAAGAAAACATCTCTCAAACCGTTGATGTAATTGGACAAAAGGCAATAGTTGGATAAAACGTACGTTAATATGTGTCACGGGTGAATGAGCTTACAAATATTGCAACGACAAGACCTTACCACATAAGACGTTTACTATAGATGAGCTTCGAGGTTCGGGGAATGTGCTTTACACATATACCCTCTTAACCTCGAGCCTTTCCAGGGATCAATATACTAGGCAAACATACAAATTAATAGCATAGGGATGATAGTTGACAATAATAATAATAAAAAACAGGGGATATTTGATAGTTGATACTGCTCCCTTTACATTAGAGTTGGCCAAATGAGTGAGCAAGATAAGCCAAGGCACCCACAAGGGGGGCGTTTGTGTAAGTAGCTGGTTCTGATTGTGCATAATCTAACCGTTCATCTGGAAACCTGTCATGCAAGTCTGGCCCACCAACCACAGCCCCCACTAGTACGTTGGGATTGGGGCCCTGTGAACTCAAAGCGCTGAAGCCTGCTGAGCATTGGATCTTGGCTGGGTGCACTGAAATGGACGGTAGAGATGAGCCCCTGTGGTGTATCCTTCGCGGGTAATTTGGGCCATACCCCACCATGTATGACATCTTCAAGGGGTTATCTCCCAGCAAGTAATCAACCTGCGCATCAAGCAATAATTAATCCACAAGGACTTGAAAACGGTAAAAACTACCAACAGATTAACTATCAACGAACGAGGTTTGACTTATTAACACCTGTTTCTTGGCCATACTGCGAAGAGCCTTTGGGGTGACAGTGGCCCCACCACAAGTGACAGACATGTGAGCTGATGTCAAGTACTTGGCATAGGTTAAGAGCAAGAAGGAAGTGGACGTCACATACTGCATGTTGCTTTCACTCATCTTAAATAGAAGCCCTCCTGCTTGGTTTTACAACCCCAAAACTAGCCGTTACTATACATTATTGGACCACAAAGTACTTTTTTTGTTTACCAGAAATAACCACTGGGTACTAAACATTAGACATTTGAGAGTCTTGGGTGGTCTCACCTGGGGTATATTGGGAAGAAGAGAAAGAGGTCCCAGGAATAATGGAACATATGAAGTTGTCTGCGTGGATTTTGTAGTCATGGAGCGGTTGTACTTTTTGAACGAGGAATGCCTGAGGTTCAAAGCACCAAGCATGAGATGAGTTTTAGAGAAAAACAACCCCTAACCAACGTTACCTGCTTTCTTGAAAAAGACAACATATAGTACAGAAGAAGTGTGATTATGATTAGACCTTTGAAAGGAGAATCCTTGCCCCAACGTGCTTGTTATCCCACCCAAACATGCTATCAGTTTCCGCAGCCCCAAGGGTGGGTCCGTTAGCTTGGATATAGTTTAGGTACATGGTCTTCCCAGTCGCCTTGTGCAGCCAAGCAGCACCCCATAACAGCTCATCCTGCCATATTTCCAACACATCCTTTAGTTAACTTATATCCCACTGTAACAACCACAATGCAAAAAAAATATGAGAATAAAAATGAAACCTTACCTGATAACCAGAGTAAGAGCAATAGAAAGGGCACACAATGGGCTTCAGCCCATCACTGTAAGCTCCCCTATATTTATCAGCAAACTCAAACACCTATACCCACAACAAGCAGAAAAAGTCTGAATAATTTTCACAAGGGAAACCATTAACATGCTGAAGAAGTTATTCTAACTTATATTCAAGTGTCCATAGTCCATACCCTTGTAGCCCGAGTGACTAGAGTTTTGGAGTAGGAGGGGTCACTTTTCTTGAAAACAAGAGAAGCAGCAGCTAAAGCAGCTGCAGTTTCAGCAGCCACATCAGAACCAGGGTTGTTCTTGTCAATCTTGTATACATTTCTTGGAGTATCCATGTCCTCCGGTCTCTCCCAGCAAGTGTGATCACTTCTAGCATCTCCCACCTGCAATGATCTCAAACAAGTCATCTTCAGTACATATGAAAATATTAACTATATGACATATCACAAATATGATAAACATTGGTTAAAAAAAGAAAACTCATTGACCTGAACGTAAATGACATCAGGATATTCAGTAGCCTTGAGTAAATAATCAGTAGCCCAGCGAATGGCTTCTCTGGCATGCTGCAATTCACCTTTCATGACCCCACCAAACTCAATAACACTCCATGAAAGCATGGTGGCTGTGAATGCCATGGGAAAACCAAACTTGACATTGTCTCCTGCATCGTAGTATCCTCCCACTAAATCAACCTGCATTGTAGTTTTTCACACAAATATAAGTAAAACCACTAAAACAAAAGCAAAGTTAAAGAGGTATAGAAGATGTGTATATAGATATACATACATGCATTGCAGAGCCATCTGAGAGAGCAGAGTCTCCCCTCCAAGTCATTCTCTGGTTAGGAGGGAGTTTTCCGGACCTTTGTCCTTCAAAAAAGAGGATGGACTTGGTGAGGGCATCTTTGTAATTGTGAGAAGCAAAGCGAGGGTGGTGGTGGTGGTGGTTTTGAGGGAGAAAGGCTTGAGAGGAAGAAAGGAGGGAAACTAGTAAGAGCAAGGTGAAGAAAGTCATTGTTTGACTGTCCAAACAACGACGACTCATATTCTGCCACCTCCTTCATTGAGTGACCTCTATTTATAAAGCAAAAGCTGCATATTAGGCCACTTGCTCTGCCACGTTTTGTTTCATTTAAGCGGTAATCACGTTTACATCTTTATTCATCACGCACGGGTTTGGCTAATTAATCTGTTTTATGTGTTTCAATGTGTGCCTGCTGCCTTGTGTTTCCTCTTAAAACGTTTTACTAGTATTAGCAATATATGTTGATTCATTAGTCAATAAGAGCAAAGTTGTCAGATGGCCAGTTTTATTTACAGTCCTTCCTTTATTCGAAAATTCATTAAAAGAAATTTCACCTTTTTCGTCCGCCTAAATGGCAATGGTCAACTTTTTTGATATCTTGATAGCTGATTGATGCTCAACTTTTTTTTTTGGCAAAAAAGGCACATGTTATTTTTTCTTCTTCCCCCACCTTTGAAAACTACTACTACTAATACTATTAAGTTAACTTCTTACTTATAGTTATTAGTCTTCACGTGTAGGAGCTGAATCCGAATCTTAAATATAGTAAACACAGAGAGCTAATGTTTTTGAGAAGTGAAAACTCTGCATTGAGAGTGTGAAGTAAGCCCTCATTTTCAGTTTCAGAATGGGCAAATACACTGAGGACTGTCACAAAGCACGTTTCCACTTCTCCGTACCCCAGGGAATGGGTTTGTTTTTCATTTTGGGAGATAAGGTGAAGTGATGAACTTTGAAGTCTGTGGGGTTTATAAAAGGAAAGGCACTGCTTTTAATCAGGTCATGTACATTGTCACGGACTCACGGGTACGCTCAGTATTAGTATCACTTTAACCACCCTCTGCATCCCACACTGATAACTGTCAATAAACACATGCTATAATAACAAAGGGGAAAACGTCTTCTTTTCATCAAATTAAACATGCAGGATTGCCATTGAATTTCATTTGTCTCTTAGCATAGACATTATATATTTTTCGTGCATTACATAAAAGCATGATATTCTTTATGTTTAAATATAGTAGTGCTAATAAGTAAAAAGTATTCGGCCAAAAAAATAAGTAAAAAGTAAATAGTCTTCATTTTGAATTTTAAAGATTAAGACTTTAAGTATGAATACATCTAAGTTAACTATATTAAATATTGGAATCTCATCCTATTGACAATACACATGGTTTATGTGTACAATGTAATGGGAGTGGAGAAGCTATCCCGTCCAAAGTAGTGCATGTAATTGCTGTGTTACCATTAGCATGAAAGATGCAGGATGCGGTGGACACTATTAACGTGTACATGATTGAAAGAAAAAAATCAAATGGAATTAAAACTGGTTGCCCATATTGAACTGAATAGTCAGAACTAAGAGGTTGCTGTTAATGTGAGTGTGAGTGTTAGTGATGGTGAGAGTGAGCAAGTCTGGGAACAAAAGAACATGTGTAGTGATTAAAATGGTGTCGGAGAAAGTAGATGATCACGAGAATGCCCACCACACACCTCTCATATTGGTGAAGGCCCATACCTTTTAATGGAGATTGAAAGCTTGTATGGATAAGCCATACATATATACTCCTATATTGTCCTTCGCCTTATCCATCGCTTCCCCACCTTTTCTGTTCTCAATTCTGATTGAGGCGTCATTATATTCCTTCCCTTCTTAAATTCCTCTCCTCTGTCTCTTTCCGTGCTCCTTCAATCCTATCATGGAGCTATTAAGTTTTAATAATTGAGCTGAATTCACGGAAGGATAAATCATCACATTCTTCATTTCTGTTGATGAATTCTCTGACCGTAATTTATTGAGGCCGTCATTCAAATGAGAATGTTAGTCTGTTCCATACAAACATATCGTGAAAACGTTTCATACATAGCTGGAGCTACATTCAACGTAGCATATTACCCGATGGAACATTAAACATGAGGAGGAGGACCACAACAGTGAATCAAAGTTGTGGTAATGTTGTGTGGTTACGTTGATCTGCTTCATATCTTGGTTGGTGTGAAATTACATAACAAGAATTAATTGGTTTCATATGTGTTCCGGTGTGGCAGATCGGTGAACAAATAAAGGGGAGCAGAATAGGACCACTAAGCGCGATGGTAGGAGATTGAGCTTGTCTTGTGGGGAAGACCTCAAAAATCATTCAAGTGCACTGCGTTTTAAAGAGAGGATTACAGGGAATGAAAAAAGAAAAACCAATGAGAAAGTGAGAGAATGATTAAAGTGCTCAAACATGGCCACGTGTTTCATGCTCAACTGCTCATCATGAATTAAGGAACCAGTATTTTTCATGTCACTATTGGTTTCTCCCTTCTCTTGCTGTTCGTTGTCACGTCCTCTTTATATATCCGCTTTCCTCGGATCCCTTGATGGGTCATGAAATATTGCATTATCAGTGTCATACCTGTTCTATTTCATGCAACTGTGAAATTAGATGATTACAATTACATTTTTGGTGATATAAGTGAAACCATCATTCCATCTTGGAGCTTTTAGTTATCTAGGCTTCATTTCCCAGTTTCATTTTGCTCAAATCATACTGGGAATGACCATAGATAGTTGGATCAGGCACTAGTCAGTGCCCAATAGGGGTTTGGGCCACATGAGAAGGGCATGTGAGACGTAAAAAAGTTGAGCCCAGGCATTAGAATTCACATGCACCGACAAATATCCAACCACGTACTGCACTGTCTATACTTAATACAGTATACTTATCCATTTTGCCTTTTTTTGGTCGAAATAATTATCCATTTTGTTCACAAGTGACAACGCTTTAAGAGTAGGAAAAATACTAACAGATAAGGGCCTAGCCGCTTAAATTAAAGTTATGGCACCTCCCAGTTAGAAGATGCACGTTCAATTTGGCTTGTAACTTCAAGCACGTTATTGTTTCTTTTTAATGTAAAAAAGGAAATGCTACTTATATATGTGTAATCAAAAATACTATCTACAATCTTAGTTAGAAGAGTAATTTGACTTTTTTTTAGAGATTAAAGAAGCAAATTATACGGCTACATTTTGATATCTACAACATGTAATTAGATTTTATATTTATAAATAAAATAAATTGATTTTGAGGACAAAAAGTCAACTACAAACAATTTAAAGTAGTGTATTTTGTATCTTAATTTTTCTTAATTTTTATTAAAAAAACAGATAATCTGACTACTGGTATTGGAGTATAATTTGGACTGGGGTATAAAAATTCAAATATTTAGCTGGTGACCGGCTGATCTTGTCCATATATTTTGTTTTCCATGCATAAGAAATATTTTTCTTTTATATTTTCAAGTCAATATGTTTATTCTTAAAAAAATACGCTCTAAAATTTATTCACACCATCCACCAGTTTAATAAAAATAAAATCAGCTGAGGAATTATATTTTGATAGGTAAGAGCTCAAATCAAATCAAATGATTCTGGTTGGTAAAAAAAACGATTCTCATTATTCCTCCTCAAATCTATTAGTCGAGGCTTTTGACTCACATACACTTGACAATAATGCAGCAGAAAATTATTGAAATTTATTCTGCACGAAAGAAATACATCACTGGTTTTCATTTCTTCTCTTTCTCCTTCTGGATAACAATGACTAATTGATAAATGATAAGAATGATGGAACAGCAAATTAAATTAAAGAAAGTCAAGGGGTGAGACCAGGGAAGTAAGGAACACCCGTGGAGTTCAACCAATCAACACCTTGAATAAACTGTGCAACAGTAAACTGAGAAGCCTCCGTGGAAGAATTAATCACCCTGTAACCTTTCCACGTCACCCTTGCACTTGTATTAGAGCCAGGACCCCTATTCTGATACTCCCCATAATACAAAGTATCCAAAGCAAACGTGCCATTCCACTCCAACCACCCAGCTGGATTAATCAAATCCTCCATCAAACACCCCAAATACACAGTCCTCGAGTACAACTTCCACGGCCTCCCTAGATACGTAGGAAACGACGCCTTCACCGGAATCAAGTCCGCCGCCGCCGCCACCTTAGAGTTGATTATAGAAATGCCTGTGTTTTGGTTAGGGTCTTCTCTGCCTTGGGCTGTGAAGAGGTTTTTCTGGTTGGCGTTGGGCTTGCGGGCGTAGAGGTTGGAGTTTTGGATGACGGTGGCGGCGTTGCCGAAGATGAAGTCAATGGTGCCGTAGATGTCACATTCTCTGTAGAATTGGCGGAGAGAGTGAGCGTAGAGTGTGTCTTGGTACCCCACGAAGCTGCATTGGTAGAACACTGAGAGGTCTGCGCCGTTTCTTAGGGCTACTGCTTGGTGCTTGCTGGGCCCCGCTGAGTTCTCTATTGTTATTCCTTTTCCTATGAATCCTTCTCCCACCACCGCTGATCTCATCAACAAAACCACGTCAACGTTCGTTATCATATCACATATAAATATACTACTCCTATATACTCCTCCGGTCTCTAATGTAAGAGCACAAAATTTGAATGGTTTTGGTCCTTAATGTAAGAGCTCACCCCACATTCTCTCCTCATTTAATGTATTTTTTCCTACTTTACCCCTAAATCTCTTTCATATTTATTAATGCTTATGTATTTCTCTCTCTTAAGAGTACCATAATAAATATGGGCACTTTTGGAAAAGAAGTATTAACTTCAGACATCCAACTAACATTCACATGTTTTCTTAAGAAGCGTTTTTTTGACGGCTAGCTCTTACATTAGGGACCGGAGGGAGTATAAGCTAGCTAAGCAAGACAATCAGTCTCAATGACTTGTTGTTTATTTCTGTTTTTTACTTGTTACCCTTAACTGACAGTCTCACTTTTCATTAACAACTCATATAACTGTCTGATGGAGTATTAATAACTGTTATAGTTGAAGTTCGAGTCAGTGCAAGTGTGCAACTGACTTTCAAAACAAGGATAATGTGTGTGAAAAAGAAAAAGGGGAAATGGGCCTTGTTTAATGGACCTTAAAGGTAGATGGGTCACACAAGGTGGCCTAGTTGATTGACCAGTCTGATAATGTCTAATAATCTAATACAGCTGTCTGGATAATGTAAATTTTTTATTAATTTTGTAGTTTCGAGTAATAGTAGCCTTAGCTAGGATTTTGTTCTATTTGACAACGTTGAATTAAGCAAAATATTTTGGTGCTAAAATTTTAAAACATCAACTTGAAATAAAATAATTTAAACCATGAAAGAAAAAAAATGGTCTAGATGCCAAATCAAAATCAAAGGAGCGAAGTTGACACTCGAGAAATACGTGGAGCTAAAATTAAGAACCTGTGTAAACAAAACTAATGTTAGATATTCTATAATTAATATGTGCTCTAAAAACGACCTTTTTCCCCTATATCAACATATGCTCTAAAAACTAAATTTTGTTCACATTTTGAAGGGTTACAGAAGTTATTATTTGAATTTGCCCAATTCAGCCTAGGAGCTGGTTTTAGCACAAATGACAAACCAACCTCTTCCCCAATTCAAACAAACCTTTCTTATCAAAGGCATTAAAAAGGTTGGTTTTTTTACCATAGAAAAGGTTGGTTTGAATTAGGGAAGATAATAAGGTTGGTTTGTCACTTGTGACACCCATACCTGATAATCTCACTTTATATAAAACATATCCTTCTAAAATTTAGTTTTACTAAAACCAAGTTGTGTGTCACAGATTCACAGTCTAGCAAAAAAAAATTTATTTTATAAGATGGGATAAGAAGAATCCAGTCTAGCAAAAAAAATTACTCCCTTCGGTCCTAAATGTAAGACCTAATTGACTTTTTCTAAAAAATCCTTAAAAAGGCAAAATAAGTTAATTATAAATTGATTTACCTAATTTTTTCCCTTAAACTAGTTTATTTTACCTATAAACTAATGGATAATCTAAAAATATATCAAATATGTTATCATTTAATAACCTATTTCACAACCTTAATCTCTAAAAAAAAAATCAATTAGGTCCTATATTTAGGACCGGAGGTAGTACTCCCTCCGTTTCTAAATATAAGACCTAGATAACTTTTTTTTGGGAAGATTAAAGTTGCGAAATAGGTTATTAAATCATGATATATTTGATATCTTTTTAGATTATCCATTAGCTTATAGGTAAAATAAACTAGTTTAAGAGAAAAATTAGGTAAATCAATTTATAATTAACTTATTTTTTTGCTTTTTTTAGATTTTTCAAAAAAGTCATCTAGGTCCTATGTCCTATATTTAGGGATGGAGGGAGTATTATTTTATAAGATGAGATAAGAAGAATCCAATAGCAATCTGCAACAGATGTCCGTAGTTTTGTCCACATTTGCTTCCCAGACTATTTTAATGTTCTCTTCTCAAATCATGAGCGTGGGGTCATACCTAGCTAGCCTACGGAGTAATTGCTGGATCCATATTACTTTTAACCACAAGCATAAAGCTAGTTGCTACATTAAGAAACGAAATAGTAATATTTTAAGTACCTGAGTTTACTTCTAAACAGAGACGTGTTAGTAAATATCTTCGGAGTTTCCATTTTCCAATGCTGTATTATTCATTGACAAACACCGTGCATCTCGTATTCTCGTGTGTGTAAGTGTAATGTGTACAAATGTTGTAAGACGAATGTCAGATCCATCGTTTGACGTCATTTTAAATTTTTCTTTCAATTTCTTTTTTAAAAATGCTATTTAAAAAAGGTATGCCTTTTTTAAATCCCAAAAGGGACAGGACAAAATGATATTATTTCGAATATAGAAAGTAAGTAAGATGATTGAAATTTGGATGCTCACCTACAGTAGCGGATTGAAAAGTGGTCCAGCCATCCACCACATTCCTACTGGCCTTCACTACCGTCTTCCCAATGCCATCTCCAACGAACATCAGATTCGTCTTCTTCTTTATCACCTCCACATTCTCGAAGTAAGCCCCAGCTTTAATGTGTATCACAAACCTACACCGTCACATTCATTTATTATACACATCGAAAAAAAACACAACCCCACATAATTTAATAAAGTCACGAGAACACATGTTTATAATTGCACTAGAACGTGCCTGGTTTTGGTGGAGTTGGGTGCGGCAGCTACTGCTTCCCCAATAGTGGTGAAATTGCCGGAGCCATCTTTTGCCACCACGAGATCGAACTTGGTCACATTAACAGAAGTTTGAAGAAGCCTTCTGTCTTTGGAGGTAAGCCAAGAAGGGAAGCCATGCTTCATTTTATATACCTGGTGGGACGATGAGGAGGACTGGAATTTCTTCACCCCTTTGATCTTGTTGAGCATGGCCAATGAGTTACTAACATGTTTGCAAATCTTGTACAAGTTATCCTGAATAATGTGTTTCACGTGTCCATTAGGGTCACCATCGGAAAGGCTGTCTAGGCAAGTGTAAACATTGGTCATTGCGGCGCTGAGTAGAGTCTGCGAATCATGGTAACGCTTGGAGTCAATGTTTGTGTAGGAGAGATCGGCTATGCTGGTTTGGAACTCCTCTTGAGTGTGATCAAATAGCTGGAGGCAGTCATCGAGGGCTCTCTTTTGAATTGGGCTAACACTTCTGAGCTTTTTTCTAAGACCAGTGCAGTTAGAGGATGAGGATTTGACCTCGTACATGGTGTGGTTGACGAGGGAACATATGACTTGGGGGACAGATTTTGAGGTAAGATCAGGGAAGGAAGAGAGGGTCGAGACACAGAGGTCAGGGTAGAGTGTTCCATGGCATGTGGATTGAGCTACTTGGAGGTGTTTTTGGAAATGTAAGTGTTTTGTTTCTTGTGGCTCTGTTGCTTCCGCAAGGAGCAGGATTAGAGAAAGAAGGGCCAATGTAAGTAGTGTTCTTCTCTTGAGGTTCTGCATTGTGGGCATGTAAAATGTTGCCAAATTGGAGAAGATGTGAGGGTGTGAGAATGGGAGGTGTCGGCTGTCAAATTTATGCTAGGCGAGTACTTTAACTAAAGTGTGCTAAGCTGCTTGGACTAGCACAGATTTCTATATTAACTTAGTAACTTACTTAAGTTAATTAAGCAAGTGGAGGGTGTCCACCGACATCCACTGTAGACCTCGAAGTCACGGGAGCACTGCGTTTGTTGAAATTTCATATTTTGGTTCTTGTGCCTGACATATATGCTCTGCCTCGTTATTTCTAGTAAGCTGTATTTGATTTATGTGTGTTTTTATTTTTAATTTGATGAGTGAGACAGTACGACTAAATAAAGCAGTGTGCGATGCCTTTTGTGGGTAAAGTCGTAAAGATACTCTGCACCTTTTTCCTTCATTACATTCTACCAAGAGAAAATCTTAACCTGCAATTAACAAAACAGTTACTAAAAGAAACTGGCGGGTCGTATACCGGAAACGACTTATGACACATCTGATGGATTCAACTAAATATTTTCAATATGCGATATCAATGACTGGTGGCATGCAATACATACTCCCCAGCAACCAGAATCTCCAACAACAACTTGATTTGTGAAAATAAAATAAATGTCCTGAACACCAAAATGTTCATGATGGAGAATATGATTGGAAGGTGCTGAAGATAAGTTATACGTCTCTTTATCAGTGCTCTCAAACTCAGCAAGTAACTATCAACGGTTTGTTGAGATGTAGCCAAGACGAAGGGAGGAGGAGGAGCAATGAACTTAATCTAGACATAATTGGAATGTCAACATTGGTTACTAAAACTAATTTTTTGTTCTATCTATATCAAGGGTAAGTTTTTAATTTTGCCCTTGAAGTAACTTCATATGACCGTGTAATACCCTAAACTAAAAAAACCCGTGTATTTATTTTGAAGTAGCAAATGCATAGTTATTCCACCCTTTGATGAGCATGTTAATGCCACATGTCTACAAAAAATATTAAGGTAGTGTATTAAGTACGTGGTTTCCAAAACGTTGTCTCGCTCATCTGCCCTTTTACTTTGTTTGTATTTGCTTATTCTTAGCAGATCACTTTATTGTTTTTCCTTTTATCTTCCCAAGATGTTCAGATGTTGTTAGAGTGGTAATATTTTTTAATTAGTATCATTTTGTCTTTTATAAAAAATTGTTTATCCATGTAGTACTCTAAACTCTAAAGACCAAACAAGTAACTATCAGCATTTCGTTGAGGTGTGGCCGAGACTAAGAGGAAAAGGAGCATGGTCCTTAATTTAGACCTATCTAGAGAATTAAAATTGGTCATAAACGCGATATTATCCTTTTTATCTTATCCTTAAACTGACCTTGTTAACGCTTATTCACGAGGAAGGTAATTAGGATGTTATATAAAATAAATATAATACATCATTTATCCTTAAATATAAGTCCATTTTATCAAATTTAGAGAGATTAAGGAAAATGGTTAAATTTATCTAATTTTATGTGCTTCTCCAATAGTACTCTTCTTTTAAAATTATGGGTGAAGGTATGGAGAATATAGTTTGTCTGTAAAAAAGTATACATAAGGGAATTTTGGAAAAATATAGACAAATATGTGAGATAAAATGAATAATAATCTTACAATTAGGGACAAATTGAATTCTCAAAAGTGGACTTATATATTTAGGGACGGATGGAGTATTAATTAGCAATTAAATAAGTAAATTATACATTTAACGACGGAGAAGTGATAGAATTAGGCCAAAACAGGGTAAAAGCAGAGAAGGTCGGGGCTGGTGATCGGTAGTGTTGAGATGATTTTTATTCCAAAGAAGTGGGGACATACAGCTTTTTGAGGGTGAAGAATTAAGAGGGAGCATATGAAAGTGGGCCAACAAATGTGGTGGCTGGGGTCCAATAATTGAACTGGACCATAATACACTGCCATGCGCCCATAATACACTGCCGTATCTGCAACGCTATTGCAATTATTATTTAAGTATCTATACTAAAGAAAATCCCCCCATGCATGTGTCCATGTCTGACCAAAAATACTTAACAGTTTATAACAAAGAGAAGCCAGAAGCAACCAAGCGTGGTTGGTGTAGTGGTTACCTCACTTCACCGCTTAACCAGAGGTCTCGAGTTCGAGCTCTGGGAATGCAGCATGCCCCTTGGCCAGCACTTTACCCTTAAGTGGAGGCCCCGGTGCAGATCTGGATTAGTCTGAGCCCGTTGAGTTCCCCGTGACATTGGGGCTGGCCCAGGATACCGGATTAAAAACTCAAAAAAAAAAAGAGAAGCCAGAAGCGACCAGAAATATCGAAAATTGGCTAAATTTTGAGGCCTCTCATAAATAAGTAACTGTATATTTGAATAACAAACCAGATGGATGGAGCATGTCGGAGGGAAAACTGCAGCGAGAGAAAGAGTGGTTCAATTCTGGGAACAAGGTTTGAAACCTTAGTTTTAAAATTAGGGAAAACTGCAGCGAGAGAAAGAGTGGTTCAATTCTGGGAACAAGGTTTGAAACCTTAGTTTTAAAATTGGAGTAGACAAAAGCTCATAGCTTTTTCAGACTGGTTATTTTGCCTAAAAATCTATGCTTTGTCAAAAGTTATTTTTACCACAATCTTGGCATCTATTTTCCAAAATTGTTTTTTTAATTTTTTCCTAAAAACTATTCTTCAAAAAAGACAGCATAATTAATTAGTATATTTCAGCGATTCATTTGTATGTATGGAGAAGCGTTGAATTGTGACATACAAGCATAATTCCACAGTATATAAAGTATGATCTGTCATACTGTGTTATTTAGTTAAATTTGTCATACTGTATTATTTAGTTAAATGTTTTTTTCAATGGTTCCCATATTTAGACGTCATTGTTCCCTGTATAGCTGAGGACTGACGCAGTGTGTTAAATCCTGCTTTAATTATACTCGTGAAACTTGTTTTTGGTCGGTTGGACGAAGCATTTTGCTCCTAGCCCTGTACTTACTATCAGGCTAATTACTTTCTTAATTGGGCTACCCTTTTTCATCAATTCCTATTGATTTAGTTTGTCATAGATGTATTTAATTTACCCATTTTATTTCATCCATTAGCTCTCTTGGACATTCTTTTTCATATTTATGTACCATTATTACTCTCATTATATTTCTTGCACATTTATTCTTGATAATTAATTTTAACTATTTTCTTTGCGAAGCTGTAATTATGCTTAAGTATACAGGGGCCGAGGGAGTATCACCAACGTTAATATACACTTGCCGAAATTATGTACAAGGACAGGGGAATCATCACCAACTAACATTAACTATGCTAAAAGTTGTAATTTTAACATTTTCTTATGAAGTCCTAGTACCGATAAAAAAAAAGGTTTATTTGTTGTTTTAATTACTTGAGAAAGAGGGCGAGGAATGCTCTTTTTTGCGAGCGACAAATATTATGTCTATTATTAGGACTAACTAACTAGCATATCATTTGCTCACTTGCTCCATTGATATATATGTGGAAGAAGGAATGATAGATGACACTTAAAGGGGCGAACGTGAAGAATAATATTGCTAAAATCAACAAATCTCCGACCTGAGTTGTTATTATATTCCATTAAGTAATTAATGTCCTCGTTTTGTTCATGCATGTATATATGCATTATCGTCATTATATCATTTAATGTCCTTATTTTTCATATTTTCCCTTATTTTGTGGGGCCTTCCAGGATATTAGGTTGGTTCAGAATGTGTTTGGTAGAGAGATGAAGAGGGAGCGGCTTGATGAGTATCGTCATTAAAGATCTTGTTTTATATAGATACAGACCTTCAAGACGACTTCCCTCTGTCATATATGTTATTTATATATATTTTGACCTTCCACACACACACACCTTATTGTTTGGAGCATTGTGTTTAAAAAGTTATAGTAATTTTTTATAAAACGTGTAATTGACTTTCGTGTGGAGATATTGGTGGGGACGGACACGCATGTGGTATGTCATGTTAGTGTTAACCGGTGGAAATTTAGAATGTTCAGTTTCATACAATTTTCACAAATTAATGCTTATACTTGATGGATTATGTCTCTAATTTATATGATGATTTGTGAAAATCGTGCGAATTTTCCCTTGACATATTATTGAAGAAATCAATCTAGTGCAATTCCTCTCTAAAGTAAGGGTGAAATCTAAGAAGAAGAGAAGTTCAAAAAAGAATGCAAGAGCACAACGGCATACCAATATAAATGGGCCATCTATATGGTCCGCCGTGTAGGATAAATATGAATTTATTCTTTTCATGCCTCTTATTCTTTTAAACAAACTGCTCCAAACTTCCCGCTCGCTTCAATTAGTATACACTCTTTTATTCATAAAGATCTGGTGAATTAAAATTATTACTGGTGTTAAAGACATACTATTTAACTAATGTTAGATACTATTGTTACCAAATTAAATGAGGTTCCAATTTTCCTCCTCCTTCTTAGAAAATAACTTTTGGTCACTCAAATTCCAGATTTCAAAACAATGCAATGAGTGAAAAATATCTTTTAGTGTTCCAAATATCAATTATATATGAGATTTTAACTAATTGAATAATGTTATTTGATAATTGAATAATAATATTAACAGTCTGAGACTTTGAAAATCAAGAAGGTAATTTTAATTTCTATCATTTCCCTGAAATTTAATGTAGAGTTATAATTAGTCGTCTTAAAGAATTACATGACTCATATAAATTGAAAAATTCAGATCCAAGCTCCTTATTTTTGAATGATTTTTTTGTTCAATCGCATACAATTGTTTATTGATGAGGAGTTCTTTATTAATTTGTTGTTGCTAACCGCCGTAACTCCATTTTTTACTTTCTTTTTGTGACTCCAACTTTTCAAGTATCTAACGCGAATTTATAAATTATAGTACTCAATTAAAATGAAAGAGCGCGCACAGGATATATAACGTGATTTCCAACTAATAGTAATATAGTATACTTCTTACTACTCCCTCTCGTCTTAAATATAAGACCTAGTTGATTTTTTTTGGAAAATCATAAAAAAATAAAATAAGTCAATTATAAATTGATTTACCTAATTTTTCCCCTTAAACTAGTTTTATTTAACCTATAAACTAATGACTAATCTAAAAATATATCAAATATGTCATAATTTAATACTCTCCGGTCCTAAATATAAGACCTAATTGACTTTTTTGAAAAATCGTAAAAAAAGCAAAATAAGTTAATTATAAATTGATTTACCTAATTTTTTTCCCTTAAACTAGTTTATTTTACTTATAAACTAATGGATAATCTAAAAATATATCAAATATGTAATGATTTAATAGACTATTTTGCAACCTTAACCTCTCCAAAAAAAAGTCATCTAGGTCCTATATTTAGGACCGGAGGTAGTAATATATTTTGTAACTTTAATATCTCCAAAAAAAAGTCAACTAAGTCTTATATGTAGGACTTGAGTGAGTATTTTAAAAGAAAAAAACTTATACCTTCAAACAGGAGGCGAATTGAGCACTGATGTGCGCATATCTATATATTGTTCACGCGGCAAGATTAATTTGTTTGTCTTTAAAACAAAACAAGGTGCATCAATCACCATATTGAAGAAAAGCGCATATGTTTTTAATTATAATTGAGCATCACAGGGAAATTGGTAGGACTTTGCGTGGTTGTGATTGAAATTTGAACTGCCCTCTGTTCAGCTTTCTACAGGCTGGCTGCAGACTTTCCTCTATTTTCTCAGAACCTTCACTGAAACATAAAAAAGAAAAACTTTGACCCAAAACATAGAGGGAATAAAAGAAAGAAGACCGTGTATGCAAAAAATAGTTTTGAGAGGGCTACCCCAATTTCACTCTACCTACTAGCTTCGCATCTTACCTCTAATTAAATATTAATATAAAAATGAGAGCATGCATTTGTGTCCGAAATTGAGGCAAATTAAAGGCAAAATAATATTTCTTATATATGCACAATTTTATGGGAAATTTTAACTTGAATTTCTAATCGAATTGCAGAAAGAATTTAATTTTCGTGGTTAATGCACAGTACAACTTTATATATAACTCGGGTCTAGCTATACTGCGATTGCTTCCTTTACAATTGCAGCGGATCCAACCTCACTCCCTTCCTTTTCGCCACCTAATATGCTGCTATATGTATACTATATTAAACGCAACTAGAGTTCACGGAATCATTTGTCAATTGCGAATTATTACTACGTGTTATTAGTATATGCTTCAGTGGAGCTTGTTTTTCTGGTATATATCATTCCAATTATATTCTTTGTTACAAAACACGCACATGAAATGTGCCTAAAATGTACTCCTGCTTACCATGTAAGATGTAGTCAACCATTTTACCCATATAAAAGAAATATAGTGGGTTCATTTTTATATATATGTCTAATTAATGCGTGATTATCCAATTTACCCTTAAACACTCAAACACTCCCTTTC
Organism: Mimosa pudica; assembly: GCA_029929735.1. Taxonomy (NCBI): domain Eukaryota; kingdom Viridiplantae; phylum Streptophyta; class Magnoliopsida; order Fabales; family Fabaceae; genus Mimosa; species Mimosa pudica. Next base: position 16,799,542 of record JAKELP010000013.1, on the reverse strand, counting down.
TTTTACTTATATATGCAAGAAAGATATGGAAGTCAATCATTTATTATCTTACATTTTACATTCCTATTATTTTATTATTTACAAGGGGAGCATAACTTGCGATATGAAACCTTTCTATTTCTTTTTGGTCATTTTCTTCTCTCTTTCCCTAATCCCATCAAATCTGATAGCTAAGAAATTGTGAGAGATAATAATAATAGGTAGATATTGTAAGCTAGTTGAAGAGATCTGTGACCCAACATTTTTTACCTTCTTAGCTATCAGATTTAATGGATGAATAAGATTAGGGAAAGGAGGAGAAAATGACTAAAAAGAAATTGAAGGTTTTGCATGCTTGATTTGTTGGCCAATTCGATCTACAACTTTAACAGTTGTTAGGCCCGAGGACCAATACCAACTCTCATAGTTTTTAATTGTTTAATTTTATTGTTGGTTCAATATTCCATTTAATGGCTTCCTTTTTCCCAATCAAAAATATTCCTATGAGTTGTTCTAACTTCTAAGATATCGGTTTCAATCATGCACGTTGTTCTTCTTGATGAGAACATCCAAACTACAAATATACGCGCTCTTGCATTCCCTGTCCTTATATGCTGCTAAGCTGAACTACATCCTAAAATATTTGTAAAATTATTCTACCTCCCTTTGAATATGTGTGTGTGTGTGTTGGTACTCTAGGGTTAGGTTGTTCACATTTCGTTTTCATACTAGCTGCCAAAAGTTGAATACGAGAAGTAATCTAGCCAATCCATTCGCCCATACGTATCAATTAATATAAACCGATAACGCAGGCTTGTTTGATGATATATACTAAATTGCTTGGTCACCTTGTAACGTAATAATAAAGACTGTATGTAGGATTTGAATCGCTTTCAAACCTTTCAGCTCACGTCATTTCCCTAAATCAAACCCTTGACATACACCTGAATAACAACTTGATGTAACGTTTAATTAAACTAGTTTAAGAATCTATAATCACTTCTTTTAGAAAATTAACGTTTTGCTAAGGGTTTGACTTGACAACACACATCATAAAATTTAGGCAACTATTTTAGATAATTTAGTGAAGTTAGTTAAACTCCTTATTTAGAAATTAGGTGGCATGGTATTTTTTCTAAATTTCCTTTTTTAATATTTATTTTAAACTATACTGGCGGTAAAAACCCTTTAACTAGCATATATAGTTGGCAATAGTGTTGCAAAACCCAGACCAAACGGTCAAATGATTCGACCATGATCACCATATTATTAGTAATGAATAGTTGAACCAATTTAAATTGTCTATTGGACCAAAAACTGAGGTTCAACTGTGAAAAAGAATGTTTTTATAAACACACTTTAATATGTAAATGTGTTGACCAAACTACATTATTTAATTAATTCAACATATTATTAATATTCTTATTTTTAAATTATATTAAAATTCCATATTTATTTCATATGGTTTGCATATATTTATAATATTATTTCAATTAGTTATTATGTCATCGCTGATTAATTCGCGTTGAATGATTACGTTTTGGACAATTTTTTTTAATATGGTTTGGTTCCAAGCTCACTTGAGCTAGATACACCTTCCCGACAAGTTTTACAACATTGTAGTAAGATAGTATTTTAAGAAATTGCCGAATTTCTCACAATATAAGTTAAAATTTTGGGAGAGGATCTATCCCATAATATAAGCCAAGGTTGTTTTTTGTCCAAACATTTATTGTATTTTTCCACTTTTATCTCTTCACTACAAAAAAGGGCAGATCTGCGGCGGGTATTTTCCCAGCGTAGGGGCGGTTCTAACCGCCCCCATGGCGCTCCGGCGGTCAAATTTACCGCCGGCGATTTTAACGTGGCAACGCTGCGTGGGGGCGGAAAGATTTACGCTGTAGCTCCCTTGACCAACCGCCGCTACGCGTTGGGGCGGACGTAGGGGCGGTCCCACCCGCCGCCAAAATATTTTATTTTTTTTAAAAAAAGGCATGGGGGCGGTTACGACCGCCGCCATGTGATTTTTTTTTTTTAAAAAAATCAAATAGTGCCGGCGTATCGAACCGCCGGCATGCTGTTATATTTACTAAAAAAAAATTGCTTCATGCGAACAACTTAATGATAATGACTTAAATTGAAGACCGAAAAAGGAATAAAAACAAGAAAAAAAAACAAAACAAATGCAGCAAAAATTAATTTTATTGTAATATATGTGAAATAAATATATACTAAACCATCAAGCACAAAAAGATCATGTCCAAAATCCATAAGATATATTATGAAAACAAAATAATAAGAAATAAAAACAATCAGATATAATAAAATAAAAAAGAAAAAATAAACAATATCTATACCAAAAGCAAGACAAACTTTTAGACATCATGTGTGCACCAACAATGAAAACAACAAGAAACACAAAAGGGAGAAAGTGAGAAAGAAGAGATTGCGCGCGGTAGAAATGGGGGGGAGGTTATTTATAGGGAGAGATAACAACGTGGGGGTGGGCGACCGCCCCCACGCGACAGTAAATGCACACAAAACTCTGTGCGCCTTGGGGGCGGTTGCCCGCCCCAACGTGATTTTATTTTATTTTTTAAATTTTTTTATTCGCGTAGGGGCGGTCGACCGCCCCCACGCGACATGAAATGCGCACAAATCTCTGTGCGAAGTGGGGGCGGGTGACCGCCCCAACGTGATTTTATTTTTTTTTTAAATTTTTTTATTCGCGTAGGGGCGGTCGACCGCCCCCACACAACATGAAATGCGCACAAATCTCTGTGCGAAGTGGGGGCGGGTGACCGCCCCAACGTGATTTTATTTTTTTTTAAATTTTTTATTCACGTTGGGGCGGTCGACCGCCCCCACGAGACATGAAATGCGCACAAATCTCTATGCGCAGTGGGGGCGGGTGACCGCCCCAACGTGATTTTTTTTTTAATTTTGTATTCGCGTGGGGGCGGTCGACCGCCCCCACGCGACATTGCCGTGGGGGCGGGTGACCGCCCCAAAGGGATTTTATTTTTTTTAAAAAGTTTTTTATTCGCGTTGGGGCGGTTGCGACCGCCCCAACGCACCGTGCCAATGAAATTTTTTTTTTGTTTTTTTTTTATGCTTCGTTGGGACGGGTATTATTTTTGTGACCGCCGCAACGAATGCACCACACAAAAAAAAAATTTCTCCCTCGCAACTCACCCTCGGATGGCTTAGACCGCCGGAACGCGTTTTCGTGGGGGCGGTTTTTGGCGAACCGCTTGGACGCGCGCGCGGCTAATCGCCGCTTCTTTTGTAGTGCTTGTTAACAACACACTCTCATATTCCACATACATATTATCTCTCATTTTTTTCTCATCTACTCGTTATCTTACTTAACCTCTCCATGAATAGGGACAAAATTTGAAAAAGAAATATGTTCCAGACTAGCGATTTAATAAATATTAGATTATATTGTGGGACCACGAGTAATTTATATGGATGAGGGTAATTAATAACCAATTCACACGTCATTTGTTTTGCCTTTTTATCCTTCCGTTTTTATATTGGGTAAACCATTGCAGAGTTGAAAAATAAAATTACATCGCAAATCGCAAGAAGTTAGCTAAATCTTATTAGATAATTAATAGCTGATAAAACCATGTATTCAACTCAAAGGAATAAAGCCAATACACACACATATATGTATAAAATGTGTGCTGGTGCAAACTATAGATCGCAGTAAGTCAATGCTTAATGTCAACCAATACACACACACAGAGCAATTTCGAATTCCCACTTGGAGTTCTATTGAGGGTGGTACGTGGGTGACATTTTGGCCTTACGCGTAATATAGTGATGCCAATGAGACGAAGTTTATAGCCAAAACGACACAAATTAAATCAAATAAATTAATCTTATCCCTCACGACCCGGCCCCTATATATACCGCATGGACACTAGCCATTTCAAGTCCATCACAACAACTAAGATCTTCCATTGTGTAAATCCAAAAACGATGGCTCTAAATTTCATGTCTCGTGTTAGTCTTATTACACTCTCCGTTTCCCTTTTGCTTTCCTTCTCTGCAGTATTATCTGTTGCAGATAATCCTGCGGCCTCCCTCATAACACTTCCAGACACAGTATGTGACTCCACTACGTACCCTTCCGTTTGCAAAAACGTGCTTAACAATCAAAACGGCAACGTATTCGATTATGGCCGCACCCTTCTTCGAAAGTCCTTATCTCAGTCTCGTATATTCCTTAAAAAGGTGGATTCCTATCTTCAATCCTCATCCTCTCTTTCCCAGCCCACCATAGGAGCCCTCCAAGACTGTCTCTTCCTTGCTGAGCTCAACTTTGAGTTCTTATCCAATGCCTTGAATGCTGTCCAAAATCTTGATGCTTTTCTGCCTTCCTCTCAAGCAGAAGACCTTGCAACATTGTTCAGTGCCGTTCTCACCAACCAGCAAACATGTCAAGATGGCCTCCTAACTACAGCTTCTGATGGAAGAGCTAAGGACGATCTTTCTTCCTCCCTCTCAGACGACACAAAGCTTCACAGCGTGTCTCTTTCTCTCTTCCACAAGGGTTGGATTCCTCACAAGAATATCACAACCTCATGGGTACACAAAAGGATACATCCGGAACTCAGCAATGGACGTTTACCATTGCAAATGACCCCACGAGTAAAGGCCAAATTCGACTCAGCTAGAAGGCACGGCAGAAAACTGCTTCAATCCTCTGATGAAAGCGTGGTGGTCAACGACATCGTTGTAGTGAGTCAGGATGGAAGCGGAGACTTCACCACCATCAACGACGCCATCAATGCTGCACCTAACAATACAGCTTCCGGCGATGGCTACTTCTTGGTGTACGTCATTGAGGGAGAATACCAAGAATACGTCTCCATACCCAAAAATAAAAAGTACTTGATGTTAGTAGGAGATGGTATCAACCAGACCATCATCACAGGAAACCACAGTGTGGGAGACAATTACACAACATTTAACTCAGCCACCTTTGGTACGTAATTAACTCATTCATGAATAATATCTTAAATTAATTACAGATGTCAACGTGAGATTTTTAACCATGTACGGATTAAATGTTTAAACAAAAAGACGATTTTTTAAGTTTAGGAAGGATGAATTGAATGCATGTATATACATGTGTGTGTATTTATATGTATGTTAGGTTGGTCTTTCTATAAAAAAATAAACCAAGTTGATAGCACTCACCTGATATTATATACTACCTCGGGTCCTAAATATAAGACTCAATTGACTTTTTTTTTTGGAGAGATTCAGGTTGCGAAATATGCTATTAAATTATGACATATATATTTGATATATTTTTATATCATACATTAGTTTATAAATAAAATAAACTAATCTAAGGGAAAAAAATTAGGTAAATCAATTTATAATTAACTTATTTTGCTTTTTTATATGATTTTCTAAAAAAATCAATTAGGTCTTATATTTAGGAACGAGGAGAGTATATACCACTAATTCCTTTGTCAACTTTTGAACGAGGACTTATTAGCTGAATATATATGAATGTTAATTATTTTGCAGCCGTGGTGGCACAAGGGTTTGTGGCAGTCAACATAACATTCCGTAACACAGCGGGTCCCAGCAAGCACCAAGCCGTTGCCGTTAGAAGCGGAGCTGACCTGTCCGAGTTCTATAGCTGTAGCTTCGAGGGGTACCAAGACACACTCTACACTCATTCTCTCAGACAATTCTACAGAGAGTGTGACATATATGGCACAGTTGATTTCATATTCGGTAACGCAGCCTCAGTCATGCAAAACTGTAACGTATATCCACGGCTTCCAATGAGTGGTCAGTTCAATACCATAACAGCTCAAGGTCGTACGGACCCCAATCAGAACACAGGCACCTCCATTCAGAACGCCACCGTGAAACCCGCCGACGATTTGGCTCCGGCGGTGGGGACGGTGAAGACATATTTAGGGAGGCCGTGGAAGGAGTACTCGTTGACTGTCTTCATGGAGTCTTGGATGGATAGTTTCATTGATCCTACTGGTTGGCACGTGTGGGATGGCACATTTGCGCTGAGCACGTTGTACTACGCGGAGTATAACAACAGTGGGCCCGGTGCTAACACAAGCAGTAGGGTGACGTGGCCTGGTTACCACGTCATCAATGCCACGGATGCTGCTAATTTCACGGTGACCAACTTCTTGATGGGGGATGATTGGTTGCCTCAAACTGGGGTCCCTTACTCCCCAGGACTTGCCTCCTAATCGTTTCTTCCCTCTCCTATATCAAACACATACAATAGCATTTAAATTCACGAACAATAAATAATCATAATTTGTGGTCAACTTAATATAAGATCAAATTCATTATTCTGACTATTCTTTAGATGCTCAGGATCAGAAGACAAATAGGCCACCTAAATTTTTTATGTTTATGAGTTATTGCATGTCAATTTATAAATTCATAAGTAAGATAATAGTATTCCAACTTGCAATGAAAAGGTAAGATAAATTAGTTTTAAAAATATAAACATATACATTTTTAACTTAATCTTAATTATAAGAGAGGATTACAAAATCATGTGAATGAAAATGAAGTCCCATTCGGGATATCCAATTTTGGTCAATCTCCTTTACTTACTCCACGTTTCATATATATAGCCTATATCACAAAATGGTCAACGCAATCAACCTGATGATCTCATACTTCAAAAGTTTCGGCGCGAGCTACAATTTTGGTTAGCTCTATTTAAATGGGTTAGTCTGATGACCCAACCCACTTTCAATTCAGGTTAGCCTGCTTTTAACCCACTTTAATTCAGGTCTAATTTTTTCAACTCAACCCGACCAAGAAAAGTTTTACATGTAAAGTTGGGATTTCGGATCAGCTCATCAACCCGACCCACTTAAAAAGTGGCATGGGTTAACACACTTTTAGCCCTTTTTAATTTGAGCTAATTTTATTGCAACTCAATTCGTTTTTTCTATGTATTTTTGGCTCAGTCCAATGGGTTAGGCTAGAAGTCCTAGCACTATTCGTGGTTCTCCCTTAGCAAATTCACTCCAATCCAATTAATTTTCCTATGCCCCCTGCAGCTTCCATGCTAAACAAAAGATTACAAAATTATTGGGTACTCCATTTATATATGATTATTTTTCTAAAAATCTAATACCTTTTTTAAAAAATCATTTTAAATAGTATAAAATAGAAAAATAAGGACAATCCCTTACCTATCATATTTTAAAAACTATTTTTATTCCAAAAGCATTCTGTTAAAAATAACCAAATAAGAACCATCCAGATCAAAACTAGTGGGCCTGGACCCATGGTACCTAATTATCCAATATTTTTTTTATTTTCCAGAATTTAGTTAATTTCTTTTAAAGATACTCTAAACGCCCCGTAAAATCCATAAAAAATATAGGCTCTTAAGAGATTAATCATGTATACTATTGTCAAATAGTCCAGTGAATTAACTAAGAGGTTTCTTTTTTCCTTTTTTCTTTTTCGTTTTTTCTAAGAAAACTTTTGGTGAGATAGATTCCAAAAATTATTGCAGTGCTTTCTTTTCTTTATACACAAAATAATTGTAGTCAGTCTTTAGAGAAACATAATGTAGTCCACATGTCAACGACAAAATTCACACACACGTTTCTCGTTTATGCGAATCTTTTTTTTTAAAAAAAAATCTCACGACTCATTCTTTTACGGGTAATGGCGACGTCTGCTCAGGCTAATTAATACTCCTTTACGATTCAGAGTGCTCAGAATGTTTAATCCAAACAAAAGAGGTAGTGATTTGTAATTAAAATATAATTTTTTATTTTGCTTAAAAAATATATACTTTTAAACCAGTGGCATGTAGAGCAGCACTGGATATGGATAGTCAGAAATTATGCCGCAATGTGTTTGCCTAAAAAATGTGTATGTTGAATGAAAGTGTGTCTGTTTTTATAAGCTTCCATAAGGTTGTTGGTAGGACTTTGCGTGATTGTGATCGATTCAAGTGCATTTGAGCTAGCCTTCTGTTGAGCTTTCTACAGGCTGGCTACGTATACGTTCATCTTTAATTTATTCTCATAACCTACATCGAATCATGTGAAATGAGAGCATGATGATTTTAGAGTTTTTTTGGGGGAAGGGCGGATAATTACAATATGATAGAGCTCATCTGGGTCTCTATGATGACCGCTTTCTTTACAAACTCAGTGGATAGATCCACCTCCATTGCCTTTCTTCTCGGCACTTAACATGCTGCTATATGTATATTGTTTTTGTTTGACGCAACTTGACTGGATGGAATATGATTCATCAATTAATGATCGCGTGTTAATCGTAGTTTTTGTTATTCTGGGCCGTTCAATTTTCCTTTGTCCTCTTAAGATATCGTTTTCAATCATGTTAGATTGTTAGTTGCTCGGTACTTGATGAGAAATAAAATTTAATTTAAATATACACCCACTTATTACATTCATCCCCTGCTCCCATGCTAAACCGAAAAAAAAGTTCAAAACTAGTATGTAGTTCTATGATCATTCTTCGGACGGCTTAGTAACGTATGTATCATTCATGCAATCTGCGTTTTTTTTTAAACTCAAGACATGCATCCTAAGCTATTTCCTTCATCTTAAAGCTAAGCATGGGGTGATCATATTTCGTTTTCATACCCTTAATTAATTATGATAGTTGTATACGCAGATAAATCTGATCCTCTCATATATATTTATATATACTTTATATATAATTAATATATATACCCTACGGGTTGATTTCAAATGTAATTCTATGTTGCTTATATGATCACTTTATAGTTTATATATATATGAAATTTTTTTAACTTCAGAGTCAATCAAGGACCTGAGTCGCTTTAAAACCGTTCAATATATTCACTTTATTTCCTTAAACCAAACCTTTAATTAATAACATAGACTAACAACTTGATATTGCATTGAACTAGTTTAGAAATTCATAATAACTTCACTCAGAAATAATTAAATGATTAAACTACATATGCATAAGAGCTCGCTCAAGGCCAGCTGAACAAGAGTAGTGTTGCTTTAATTAATAGTCTTAATTAATTTTCAGGTTGACCCGATTAATACTCGCCTCGCCCACATTAATTAAATTGACTTAACAATGCACCATAATTATTTGTTAACACTAAATATTCCTTCCAGGGATAGGTCATGCATGTTTAATTTATAGATTATAGAAAGTAGATAAAACCTATACAAGAGAATCAAGCAAATATATGTGTATGTGTGTGGTGCAATGATCACAGTACGTTAACGTTTAATTAACTGTCAATCAATACTTCAATTTATAATGGCCAATAAGACAAAGCTTATGATGAAAAAGCCTGATACCTAAATTGATTAGTCTAATTTCCAAACGACCCGGCCCCTTTATATATCAAGTAAATAACTAGCCATCGCATGCCCGTCACAAAAAAGATCCACTCCTATTGTGATCCCAATATGGCCTTGAAGCTCATGCATATTATTTGTTTTGCACGCTTCGTTTTCCTCCTTCTTTCCTTCTTTCCATTGTTGTCCCATGCAGATAATTCTGTGGCCTCCACAACCTGTGACTCCACCACGTACCCTTCTCTCTGCAAAAGTGTGCTGAGCAATCAAAACGGCACCGTTTTTGACTTTGGCCGCATTTTTCTTCAAAAGTCCTTATCCCAGTCTCGTGGATTCCTAAACCAGGTGGATTCCTATCTTCAATCTCTATCCTCTCTTTCCCAGCCCACAATAGGAGCCCTTCAGGACTGTCACTTCCTCGCAAACCTCAACTTAGAGTTCTTATCGAACGCCCTTGACTCTGTCCGAAACCTCAACGCTTTCCTTTCTTCCTCTAATGCTGACGACCTTACACAACTGTTAAGTGCCGTGCTGACCAACCAGGAAACATGTCAGGATGGCCTCCAAACCACAGCTTCCGATGGAAGTGTAAAGGAAGATCTTTCTTCCCCTATTCTTAATGACACCCAGATTCACAGCGTGTCTCTTGCTCTCTTCAACAAAGTTTGGGTGCCACGCAAGAATATCACAAAATCATTTCCAAACCATCATGGTCGCTCGCTAATGCCAATGTTACCTCAAGTAGAGGCCATTTTTGACACCACAAGAAGCCACGGCAGAAAACTGCTACAGTACGCGAACCAAAGTGTGGTGGTGATCAACGGCATGTTGGTAGTGAGTCAGGATGGAAGTGGAAACTTCACCACAATAAACGATGCCATTAATGCCGCCCCTAACAACACTGCTTTTGGAACTGGTTACTTCATGATCTACGTCACGGAGGGTGTGTACCAAGAGTATGTCTCCATACCCAAATACAAAACGTTCTTGATGTTCGTGGGAGATGGCATCAACCGCACCATCATTACCGGCGACCACAACGTGGTGGACGGCTTTACAACATTCAACTCTGCTACATTTGGTAATTGTTCTTAGACATTATTAACTTTTGATTGCATGTTACTCTCTCCTACTTCCGTTTCTTACTATATACTACCTCCGGTCCTAAATATAGGAACTAGATGACTTTTTTTTTGGAGAGGTTAAGGTTACAAAATAGTCTATTAAATCATGACATATTTGATATATTTTTAGATTATCCATTAGTTTATAAGTAAAATAAACTAGTTTAAGGGAAAAAATTAGGTAAATCAATTTATTATTAACTTATTTTGCTTGTTTAAAGGATTTTTCAAAAAAGTCAATTAAGACTTATATTTAGGACCTGAGGGAGTATAAGATTTATTTTTTCTCCTGAAGACATTAAAAAAAGCCAAATAACTAACATATTGTGTATTTCAAAAGATTGTGAAGATAATTTTGAAGAAAGTAGCTTAATTTAAAAAGATTGTGTTTTTGGGATGTTTGAATGTCTGACTAGTTTATTTCATAAGTATAAAAAAGTAGGTTAATTACTTCATCTTATAAGTAGTTTATGATGTGTTACAAATTCTAACTTACATTATTTTTAGTTTTTTCATCTTTAACTTACTTTTCAACATATAAGTCATTTTTTCATTGTTAATTCAAACATAAATATCATTACATAATACATAATCTGACTTATTTTCAAAGTGACTTAAAAATAAGTGACTTTTCCATATATAAGCCTAGTCAAACAAGCCTCATAACATATATTATGTATATATATTATTAATACTTGATAGCTAAATAACTTCGTTGAAAGAATGTAATCAAACCAATTTACAGACAATAGTTTCTTAATTCTTGCTATCATCATAATTATAATTTGACAAATCCTTGAATTTGTATATTTTTAGTGTGCTAAATTGAAGTTATTAACATTTCAAAGATGTAATATTGAATTAAAATGCATTTATTATATTTTGAATTGAATTAAAAATGATTTTATGTGAAAATGGTTAAAAAAGAGCATAATCGTCACATTTAATTGTTTATATTAAGTGATTAATTTTTGAGATGAAAGGTATTATATTGTTGTAATTTTTCCCTTGCAGAAAATGACAAAAATGAGCTGAAATAGCTATTCTGAGCATTTGGAGAAAATTACAGAATCGGCCCAGAATCCTGAAAATGCTTCAGAACAGTCCTGCGAAAATTACAGAATCTGACCCAAAACTTTCAGACTTTGCAGATCAGTCCCTGTCGCGAACTGATATGTCCAGCTTCGGTTTTCTCTGGTTTTTGGCTCTTTGAAGCACCAATTTGGACCCAAACTCAACCCCAAACATTAGGCCCAAGTCCCCAATCATATTAGGTGGTAAATTAGGTTTAGAAACACAAGTTTTGGGGGTTGAGTGCTCCCCAAAACCCTAGTTACCTCCATTCCCTTCATCCTCTTCTCTTCACTTCTCATCCCATTTCTTCAATCTTCCACCTTCCTTCCTCTTCCATGCCTCAATAAAGTTCCTCCTTGCTCTTGGAGTTGATGGGAAGTGGCTTGAGCTTTAGTTCTACAAAGGGGAGTCCCAATTCCTTTACTTTCTCTTTATATTTTTGATTGTCTAGGTTTAGGTTAGCATTTATGTTTTGAGATTGGACTGGATTTGGTTGATATTGTGGGTGTTTGTGATTTTGACTTGTAATGAGGAATTTGGACTCAACAATATGTATGGTCATACATATGTTCTTTATAATTCATTAGATATTTCTATTTACTCATGGTATTGGTAGATAGTTTATTGAATTGAATTGTAATTGAACCATGCATTACAAATCACTAATCACACTCTAGGGTAATTAATAATGCCTAATTTAATGAGTCCATGAGATTAGGTGTTAGACTTGCCGGTTGGTGAGGTTTGGTATTTTAGGAAACCTAGAGAAACTCAAAGTGAACCTATTAATTGCTTGAGTAACATTGGACTTCAATCCTTAGATTTTATTTTATTATGTGGGGTTCCAATAGTGAATTAAAATCATAGGATCAATTAAGTGGCGATTCGGGGTTCCGGTCGTAGGATTAATAGTTCCTTGCAAGTAATAGGTCCACAAGCACTAAAGAGCTTAACAATGCCTAATTGGATGAGGTTTCAACAACTAGGTATTGGACTCATGGGTCCATGAGGTTTGGTAAATTAGGAAATTAGTGCATTTAACTCCCCAAAAATATTTAGAAAGCTATGATAGCCATTGAAAATCATTTCCAAGAGCACTTCACTTTCATTCCACCCTTTTATCCAAAAATACCAAAAATATTTATTTGTTTTACATTCTTCATTCCATCATTAAAAAAATCAACAAAACATATTTTCTTTACTCAAATCCATCTTGCATTGCATTTAATTTACTAGGATAGTTAGATTAAACAAGGCTCCTTGCGAACGATACCCCGGGGTAGCTTCCGCTTACCTTGAGGTTCTAAAATTTCTTGAAGGACTAGACTCAAGGCACACTACACCAACCCGCAAATCGGTGTCTTTCAAGTGGCGCCGTTGCCGGGGAGTCATTAATTTGACTCCCTAGTAAATTTGTGTCAATATTCAAAATTGATTTGGGTCAAAGTGAGCCATTAGCTTGCATTTAGTTTAGGTGCATTTTAGGATAGTTCACTTTGCATTTAATCTTTGTTTTGATTTTTTTAGTTACTTGCATTTGCATATTGAGATTATTTGGTTGCAATTGTCATGTCTAGGCATTATAATTGTGAACAATTGTCTTCCTTTTTAAGTGTTGATAAGCATGATGATTTGAGCTTCTTTGAATCTATTCAACATGATGAAAAATTCATTTCACCTTCCTCCCCCTTCATTAACACATGTGATTGTGATGAGTCTTGTGCTATTTGTATGGAAATTGATAATTGGCTTTCCACTTCACATGATGCTACATCTTCATCTAGTTCAATTGATAACATGACACATGCTACACTTGAAAATGGACATGAAAATTGCATATCTTTTGATCTCAGTTCTTTTTTATCTTTGGATAGGTCAAATAAGGAAGATTCACATGTTTTGAATGATAAAATTGAGAAAAAATATGAATTCTTCCATTTAATTTTGTCTTGTGACCTACCTCCCGATTTAGGAATGCATTCATCTTCCATATTGCATAAATCATCTTCTTCTTCCACTCTTATACCTCCCACCTTTTGTGGTTGCAAATGCGATGTGGTGTACCTCAACACCAAGTTGAGTTCCTCACCTTTCCGGTTGCAAACACAAGAGGATTTAAAAATCATAAATGTGTCTTTGACTCCTACAAATAGGAGTAATGTTGATTTTCTTGGTTGTGATTCATACTTGGAGAGTTTTGATCTTAACTTGCTTAAAACATGCTCTAACCCTCTCCAAGTTTGTTCCTTTGGATTTGGTATTTCTCTTGGCTTGTTTTCTTTGCATAAACACCATTGTAGGAGCCATATGAGATATCTACTTCAACCACCACCAAGGAAGATCAACAAAGGAGAAGTTGGAGCTCTAAAGTCCAACATAATCATCATCAAGGATGAGAACTTCTCCTTCAAGCATTTGAAGATACCATAACTAAGGTTGTCTCTTTCCTCACTTATTTTCCTTCTTGTTCTTCGTTTAATTGGCTTAATTGTTGATTAAGGAATATAAGTGTGGGGGAGAGACATAAAGTAGTAGTAAAAGGTAGCTTTAGTTGTTTTTCCCATTTCTAGGATTAAAAATAAAGTGCTTAGTGCTAACACCACCACCACACTTGATTTCCACATGCTTTGAAATTTAATTGGATTTTTCCATGATTTTGCTACATTGAGGACAATGTAGGAATTAAGTGTGGGGGAGGGGTTATAGTTGGGTTAAGTTTTGGGCTATTGCATCTTTAGACATGTTTCTAGCTTCAAATTGGCTAAATTTTGAAAAATTTTGAACTTTCCCTCACTTTTACATTTGTTAACCTTGGACATAACATATTTTTGGACTTTTGACAATTTTGAGAATTTGTTTTTATGCTTTTGATTTGCAATCTTGTGAATGGAATCGATGCCCTATGGTTAATCTTGATTGTCTTGAATATTTGTTTATGAGTTTAGGAGAATTAGCCATATATTGTGAGGTAATTTGGGCCTAATTATTCATTCTTGAGTGAAATCCACTTGGTTACCATTCTCTAGAACTTGTTTTCATTCTTGGTCAAAGCTTGTTGCATATAGTGTAATGTAGTATGATAAAGGCCTTCATTTCATACCCTTCTATCCCAAACACCAACCCTAAACACTATACCCTTTTGCTACCCATTTGAGCCATTCACTTGATGTTATTGCATTGTTTTACCAATATGAGAAAAGTTGCACAATTGCTTTGTTCAAAATGAAAAAGATGTCATTGTTATGTTTCAAAGAAGCATGTTATGTATAGAAAAGAAAAAATACAAAAAAAAAGAAAAAAAAGTGCAAAAAAGGGGAAGAAATGAGAAAAAGTCGAAAAGTGAAAAATAAGGCATGCATAGTAGTTTAGCAATGTGCAATTAGTACTTCAAGTTGTGAATGAATGACTAAACATGCATAACGTCAATTCTTTTCATTCTCATTCTCATTCCATCATTTGGCCTATCCATCACCATAACCCTCAAAAGTCCTTTTGATGCATTGCACTTTATGTTTTAGTAGAGACCTTAGAATTCCTACAAGCATATGGTAGGATGTGTACCAAAGTGGATAATGAGAGTATAAATTAACCCAAAATGGTGAGATGTGTGTAAACACTTATCCTTGAGTGATTTTCTTCTCTACTCATACTCTTCACATTCATTACAATCTTTATTAATCATTGTTAATCATTGTTAGCATTATTCCATTTCACATTGTTTGTTGAATTCTCATAATTGTCATTTTATGTACTTCAAAGCTTTTAAAAACTTTTCCTTGTCCGGGAGTACAAAGGTTTAAGTGTGGGGGAGTTGACAAATCCTTGAATTTGTATATTTTTAGTGTGCTAAATTGAAGTTATTAACATTTCAAAGATGTAATATTGAATTAAAATGCATTTATTATATTTTGAATTGAATTAAAAATGATTTTATGTGAAAAGGGTTAAAAAAGAGCATAATCGTCACATTTAATTGTTTATATTAAGTGATTAATTTTTGAGATGAAAGGTATTATATTGTTGTAATTTTTCCCTTGCAGAAAATGACAAAAATGAGCTGAAATAGCTATTCTGAGCATTTGGAGAAAATTACAGAATCGGCCCAGAATCCTGAAAATGCTTCAGAACAGTCCTGCGAAAATTACAGAATCTGACCCAAAACTTTCAGACTTTGCAGATCAGTCCCTGTCGCGAACTGATATGTCCAGCTTCGGTTTTCTCTGGTTTTTGGCTCTTTGAAGCACCAATTTGGACCCAAACTCAACCCCAAACATTAGGCCCAAGTCCCCAATCATATTAGGTGGTAAATTAGGTTTAGAAACACAAGTTTTGGGGGTTGGGTGCTCCCCAAAACCCTAGTTACCTCCATTCCCTTCATCCTCTTCTCTTCACTTCTCATCCCATTTCTTCAATCTTCCACCTTCCTTCCTCTTCCATGCCTCAATAAAGTTCCTCCTTGCTCTTGGAGTTGATGGGAAGTGGCTTGAGCTTTAGTTCTACAAAGGGGAGTCCCAATTCCTTTACTTTCTCTTTATATTTTTGATTGTCTAGGTTTAGGTTAGCATTTATGTTTTGAGATTGGACTGGATTTGGTTGATATTGTGGGTGTTTGTGATTTTGACTTGTAATGAGGAATTTGGACTCAACAATATGTATGGTCATACATATGTTCTTTATAATTCATTAGATATTTCTATTTACTCATGGTATTGGTAGATAGTTTATTGAATTGAATTGTAATTGAACCATACATTACAAATCACTAATCACACTCTAGGGTAATTAATAATGCCTAATTTAATGAGTCCATGAGATTAGGTGTTAGACTTGCCGGTTGGTGAGGTTTGGTATTTTAGGAAACCTAGAGAAACTCAAAGTGAACCTATTAATTGCTTAAGTAACATTGGACTTCAATCCTTAGATTTTATTTTATTATGTGGGGTTCCAATAGTGAATTAAAATCATAGGATCAATTAAGTGGCGATTCGGGGTTCCGGTCGTAGGATTAATAGTTCCTTGCAAGTAATAGGTCCACAAGCACTAAAGAGCTTAACAATGCCTAATTGGATGAGGTTTCAACAACTAGGTATTGGACTCATGGGTCCATGAGGTTTGGTAAATTAGGAAATTAGTGCATTTAACTCCCCAAAAATATTTAGAAAGCTATGATAGCCATTGAAAATCATTTCCAAGAGCACTTCACTTTCATTCCACCCTTTTATCCAAAAATACCAAAAATATTTATTTGTTTTACATTCTTCATTCCATCATTAAAAAAATCAACAAAACATATTTTCTTTACTCAAATCCATCTTGCATTGCATTTAATTTACTAGGATAGTTAGATTAAACAAGGCTCCTTGCGAACGATACCCCGGGGTAGCTTCCGCTTACCTTGAGGTTCTAAAATTTCTTGAAGGACTAGACTCAAGGCACACTACACCAACCCGCAAATCGGTGTCTTTCATAATTATAATATTAAGTTAACAATTTATGCAGATTAAGAAAACAATTAAAATAGACCATCAAATTACCTATAATTAAATTTTATGTTGGTTTAATGGAATAAATTAGTCTAGAAAAAAAATAAATTATTTTTCCTATGTAACTACTAAAAAAATAAACTTGATAAATCCACACTATTATATTATATTATAAAAATAGCTAAGTTACCTAAAGTTAAGTCTGTTGCGAACTCATCTAACTCAAAACGTTAATGTTATATGCAGCGGTGGTGGCTCAGGGATTCGTTGCCGTGAACATAACATTCCGCAACACTGCGGGGCCCAGCAAGCACCAAGCCGTGGCCTTCAGAAGCGGAGCCGACCTGTCCGTATTCTACAGCTGCAGCTTCGAGGGGTACCAAGACACACTCTACACTCATTCTATGAGACAATTCTATAGAGAATGTGACATATACGGCACCGTCGACTTTATATTCGGCAACGCCGCCGCCGTATTCCAAAACTGCAATATCTATCCTCGTCTTCCATTGAGTGGTCAGTTCAATGCCATCACCGCTCAGGGCCGTACGGACCCCAATCAGAACACAGGCACCTCTATTCAAAACGCCACCGTAATACCCGCCGACGATTTGGCCCCGGCGGTGGGGACGGTGGCGACATATTTAGGGAGGCCGTGGAAGCAGTACTCGTTGACTGTCTTCATGGAATCTTATATGGATGGTTTCATTGATCCTGCTGGTTGGCATGAATGGAGTGGCACATTTGCTTTGAGTACCTTGTACTATGCTGAGTTTAATAACAGTGGGCCCGGTTCTGACACCAGCAACAGGGTGACGTGGCCTGGTTACCACGTCATCAATGAAACAGATGAGGTCAATTTCACGGTGGCCAACTTCTTGGTGGGGGATGCGTGGTTGACTCCAACTGGGGTTCCTTATTATCCTGGATTTGCCTAATTTAGCTAATTCCTGTCTCAAACTAGTGCTTTGTACATATACATAAATGATCATTGGTTGTCGTCTTTGTTTCTATTTTTTTGCTTACCACTCGTAACCTCATTGTTCTTGGAAGAGCTTTCATATGTGCATGGACGCTAATTTTCTGCGTTAATTCAGATTCATTTATTAAAAAAAAAAAGCCCTTTTCTACTCTGTATCTGAATGGATGACTATTTTACTTTGTTAGTTTTTGTTGCCATGTACGAGATGATAATGTGTGTGAGAATTATGAGACATTCGGGGCTGGATATACAGCTAGCTACACCAACTTGTTTTGTGAAAATTAGAGTCTCAAATCCTGCACACCAAAATGTTCGCCATAAAAATGATTTGTTAGCTAGGCGTGCGTTCAATATCATTTGCTGATATAAATAATACTACATCCGATCCTAAATATAGACTATTAAATCATGACATATTTGATATATTTTTAGATTATACATTAGTTTATATGGAAAATAAACTAGTCTAAGGGAAAAAATTAGGTAAATCAATTTATAATTAACATATTTTGCTTTTTTATAGGATTTTCTAAAAAAGTCAACTAGGTCTTATATTTAGGACCGGAGGGAGTATATCATATGCAATTTTTTTTTTAAGATTCTGTACACATCTATAAGATTACTCCTTATATATAAAGACCCCTTTTAGCAAGCCATATGTCTTTTCTGTTAAGCTTAATTAAACACATTATTTCTTGAAGGAGGGGGAGAAGAGTGGTCCTGGACTGTAAATTTGACACCCCGGCCCGGCCCATGTTAATTATTTATTAATAGACATAATATTTGTCTTCCTCCAGACAAAGAAAAAAAGTATACATTGAAGGAAAACGTGTGCACATGCATGTTATTACAAGCATCCACAGGGGAATTGGTAGAACTTTGCGTGAATTGAGATTGAAATTTGAACAGTCTTCTGTTAAGGTTTCTGTAGGTAGTTGGCTGCAGACGCTTATCTCTTTTCTCATAACCTTCCCCAAAACATCCAAAAGAAAATAATATCTTATATATGCACAATTTTCTGGAAACGAATTTTCAACTTGAATTTTCAAAATGTACTACAGAAAGTAAGGCTTTTTGTGGTTTATATCACAGCTTGATAGAACTTAGGTCTGTACTATAACCTCTTTACTTTACAATGATGGTGGATTTTCATCTTCATTGCCTTTCTTCTCGCCACTTAATATGCTCCTTAATATAGTCCTGTGCATTCTATTAAACGCAACTATATAGACTAAATGAATAATCAATCAATTAATTATGGTGTGTTTATAAGTGCTATATAGTGAAGGTATTTTGCATGCATTCGATCTGTGGGTCAAATATATCATAGACTTGGTCTGTCCTATCTACACTACCAACTTTCGTTGATTTTAATAAATTTTTTTTTCTTTTTAAGGTTGGTTCAGTATTCTTTTGTGTTGTTATTGGATATCGTTCTCAATCATGTTGCCCAACTTGATGTGAACATCCAAAGGACAAATATACACGCTCTTGCATTCCCTGCTTCTATACTATATATAT
The DNA here is from genome assembly GCA_029929735.1 of Mimosa pudica. NCBI lineage: Eukaryota > Viridiplantae > Streptophyta > Magnoliopsida > Fabales > Fabaceae > Mimosa > Mimosa pudica. Next base: position 16,780,029 of record JAKELP010000013.1, on the reverse strand, counting down.
GTATGCTTTTAGACCGAACTAATTCTCAAATATTTACATATATTCTTCCATTACATGTGTGCGCGCGCCCATATGATATGCATATGCAGACTACACCAGCTGAAAGACTCTTAAGGTTGGTAACATTTCGTTTTCGTACGCGCAGCCAATCAATAGTTGATTAAGCAAGGCTGATTATCTGACTAAAGGGGGAAACTTATTCAATTATTATAATTGCAAGTCTATTTTGCTTAATCTTCTGATAAAAAAATATATATTGCTTAATCACTTTGTATTTATGAATCTCTTTTAGCTTAAGGCCGATTGTTTTGATCGTTTTCAAACCATTCACTTTACTTCAGTTCCCTAAATCAAACTTGTACTAATAAACTATATATTACCTCTATACAAAAGAAGATCGAGAACTCTAAACTAACAGTCTTTTCTTTTCTCTCCTTTAATTTATTAGAGTAGCGGGTAGCTTAAGAATTTGTAATCGCTTCATTCAGAATTCAAATTACTTATAGTTTCATACCGTGTTGGACTAGCTTTTTTTTTGCCCTCTTGTATTAAACTAGCTTAAGAATTCGTAGTAGCTTTATTCCGAAGTCAAATTATTAAATTACACATGCACACACATATAAGGGCTGGGTCAACGCCAATTAAATGAGTCTTTCTTTTCTTTTTTGTTGGCTTTCATTTATGGCTTGACCCGATTAAAGCTCCTTGTAATATTTATTATTTCACAATATAGGAGCTGTATAATTATTTTTCGGAAATTAAAAAGTTTCGTTATTTTTAAAACAACGCGTCATTTTTTTTCTCTAAATTACATCCCTCAGTAATTTACAATAGTGGAACTACTTTCAATAAAAACTCCATTAGCTAAAACTGATTTTGTTCTTTGAAACTTTAAGCCAATTTTGTTTTTAATTCCTGAACTTTAAAATAAAAGGTTTTAGTCCTTAAACTTTCGTTAGTTTTGATCTTAGTCCTTGAAGATCTTTAAAACTAAAGGTTTTGTGCCTTTGAACTTTTTTTTTTCAATATTCTTCTTTATCCCTTAATTTTCATTTAATTTTGGTGTTGGTCGTCCCTAAACTTAAAAGAAAACTTGAAAAATTAAGAACCAATGGTTAGAAATGACACAAAGTTCAATGATAAAATTCACCGATTAACTAAAGTTTGAGGGTCGAAATTGAAATTTAACCGAAATTTAAAGGATCAAGACTATCGATTTTGAAGTTCAGAGACAAAAACAAAAATGATCGTAAGTTCAAGAAACAAAAGTTGTATTAACCCAATTTTTTTAATATGGATAATTATTTGATATCATTTTAAAGAAATTTTTAAATTTGAGAGGCAACACACACATATATGTATATGTATGAATGGATGTTATTCGCTTGTAAAGAAACTTCTTAGATTAATCTAGGATGGGAGGGAGTGGCAATTAATCAACACTTGTTTTACTCTTTTTACCTTCTTTCTTTGTATGCTCTAGTTGTGAGTGACTTATGGGAGTTGACAACATAAAGTTTGTCCCTCCGATCTTAATAGTTATAAGAATAAATTTTGACTGAGAAATTAAATATTTTTTTATGGAAACTGAGAAATTAAATATTATTTAAAACAAATTACACTTTAATTAAATGTCTATATTTACTTTTTTTTCACAAAACTAATTTATTCTATATATAAACTAACTTAATTATAATCTAATAATTACGTGCCATATCTTATAATTAGCGGCCTACTTTTTTCCCTTTAACTTTGAGGAAAATAAAAATCAAAGGGGTCTTATACATATTTATGACCGCAGGGACGTCTCCAAACTATAATCTTAATTATTGGACACTAATAAAATAGAGATAAAATTAAGAGCTTAATGCAGTGGAAAAAAGCAAATATATTATGTGTATGTGGTAACTGCAGATATCATAATAAATCAACGTTTATTGTCAACCAATATATTTTAATTTAGAAATGGCCAGTTGGAGCTGTAAGACTGCGCGTTCATGGGGCTCACGTTGGCCTCCCACCAATAATATGGCGCCAAAAAGACAGTTTTTGTCCCACCAAAATGGCAAAGTTTAATTATCAATAAAATCACACGAATAAATTAAATTGATCTAGTTCCCACACGACTCCTCCCCTATATATACCGCGACGAAACCATCAAATTTTAGACCATCGCAACAAGCACGTCTTCCATTGTGTGGATCCAAACAATGGATTTCAAGCTCATGTCTCGTGTTAATATTACACTCACTGTTTTCCTTCTCCTTTCCATACTGACATTTTCATCTCTAGCAGACAATCCTGTGGCCTCCCTCATAACATCTTCAGACACAGTTTGTGACTCCACCATGTACCCTCCCCTTTGCAAAACCCTGCTCGGTACTCAAAACGGCAACGTCTTTGACTTTGGCCGCATACTTCTTCGAAAGTCCTTATCACAGTCTCGTATATTCCTTAACCTTGTTGAATCCTACCTACAATCTCCACCCTCTCTTTCCCATACTACCCTCGAAGCCCTCCAAGATTGTCTCTTCCTTGCAGAGCTCAACTTTGAGTTCTTATCCAATGCCCAGAATGCTGTTCAAAATTTGAATGATTTCCTACCTTCTTCTCAAGCCGAACACCTTGAAACCTTGCTCAGCGCGGTTCTGACCAACCAACAAACATGTCAGGATGGCCTAGAATCCACTTCTTACAATGGAAGAGTGAAAGACGATATTTCTTCCTCCCTCTCTGATGTCACCAAGCAACACAGCTTGTCTCTTTCACTCTTCAAAAAAGGTTGGGTTCCACAAAGGAATATCACAACCTCATGGTCAAACAAAGGGATACATCCTGAATTCAGCAATGGGCGTTTACCATTAAATATGAACCCAAGTGTAAAGGCCAAATTCGACTCAGCTAGAATGCGCGGCAGAAAACTGCTTCAGACCTCCGACGGGAGTGTGATTGTCAATAACATTACGGTAGTGAGTCAGGATGGAAGCGGAGACTTCACCACCATCAACGACGCCATCAATGCCGCCCCTAACAACACTGCTTCTGGTAATGGCTACTTCTTGGTGTACATCACGGAGGGTGTGTACCAAGAATACGTCTCCATTCCCAAATACAAAACCTACTTGATGTTCGTGGGGGATGGCATCAACCGCACCATCATCACCGGTAACCACAGCGTGGGAGACAATTACACAACATTCAACTCAGCCACCTTTGGTACGTAATTAATTATGCATGCCATGCAAGCATGTCTCAACTTTTAATTTCATGTTTTTCATAGGTTCACATTCGATACTCATTAGAAAGATGAGCAATATACTTCTCATCATAATCTATGTTATCCAAAATTATTTCAATAGTTTAGATTCAATTAAATAAAATTTAACTTTCTTGTTAAATTTTTGTTTTGATAGATACAAAATAAAAAATGAAGTAAATCTTATAGCTATCACTTGTATTAAAAAAATTAATTTTATCTATGAAAAAAATATCATTTAAAATTGTTAATTCCGAATCATTTATATAAAATTTTAAATAGTTTAGATTTCATCTTAGTGATGAGAAAACATTTTCTCATTATTGGGATGAGCACTAATTGAAACTCGTCTTTCATAATACATATATATAGATGTATTTATGTTTAAAAGGGTTGATTTCTCACACGTGGATATGAAATGTGAATGTTATTATTATTATATGCAGCGGTGGTGGCACAGGGATTTGTAGCGGTGAACATTACATTTCGTAACACGGCAGGGCCTAGCAAATTCCAAGCTGTGGCCTTGAGAAGTGGAGCGGACTTGTCCGTGTTCTATAGTTGCAGCTTCGAGGGGTACCAAGACACAATCTACACTCATTCTATGAGACAATTCTATAGAGAATGTGACATATACGGCACCGTTGACTTTATATTCGGCAACGCCGCCGTGGTTTTCCAAAACTGCAATCTCTATCCCCGTCTTCCGTTGAGTGGTCAGTTCAATACCATAACGGCTCAGGGTAGAACGGACCCCAGTCAGAACACAGGCACTTCCATACAAAACGCCACCATAAAAGCCGCCGATGACTTGGCTCCAGAGGTAGGGACGGTGAAGACTTACTTGGGGAGGCCGTGGAAGGAATACTCGTTGACTGTGTTCATGGAGTCTTGGATGGATAGTGTTATAGATCCAGCTGGTTGGCATGATTGGAATGGTTCCTCCTTTGCTTTGAGCACTTTGTACTACGCCGAGTTTAATAACAGTGGGCCCGGTTCTAACACCAGTAGCAGGGTGACGTGGCCTGGTTACCACGTCATCAATGCCACGGATGCTGTCAATTTCACAGTGTCCAACTTCCTGATGGGGGATGCTTGGTTGCCTCCAACTGGGGTCCCATATTATCCCGGATTTTCCTCCTAATTGCCACGTGCTAATGCTAATAAACCTCCACATACCCTGTAACATGTGAATTTCTTCATTAGCAATAAAATACGATTGACGATTTTATCCTTTAGGAGGATAGTTTTACTCTTCTTGAAATTGATTCTACGTGGGTAATAATACTGTCAGTAACAAAATAATTATCCCCTTTTTATCATGTTTAATGGCCAAGTGAAAAATCTCATCATGTTTTTTTTATCAGTAAAATCTCATCATATTGAGAGTCTGGGCCCCTTGATAAATTCGTGCCGCATAGACTAGCCCATTAACTGAGCCCCGCCCACCAATGTTTTCATTAATATAAGCTCAAAATATGTACCTACAATTCTACAACTGTATGCATGGGTCTTCACAAATTTAGTTAAGCATTGTTTTCACGCCTTTGTTCAATTTAGGGGTAATTAATTAGGGGTCCTTTATAAGGAACATAATTAAACAAAAGTCCCACAAAATAGTCAAATTAAAGTAGAGTCCCTATGACCTAACTTTAATTGTGTTTGAAAGGCAACTTATCAGATTAACCCCACTTAAACTTCCCTTCTTAACCTGAACCCGCCACCTCTATCTCCCACTCTTCTTATCCTCATATCCCACCACTTAAACTTCCCTTTCTATATAATATTGCAAGCTATTGTCCATGACTTGTACTTTTTCTTTTTTTAAAAAGGAACTAAATCCTACTGTAGAATCTATTACCTAAAATAGTTTTGCAACTTTTTTAGAAGTAATTTCTCCGTAATTTAATATAAAGGTGCCTTTAATGTAAGGTAGCTATTCACAAGTGTTATTACACAAAAGATCAGGAAAATAATATTTACAGTCGCAAGTCAAGACTATTGTAGTTATTATATGTTTTTTTCTTCTATCAAGGTATCTCCACCTACATACGTGTCAAGTGAGACTAATCATTTACTGTTCTCAAGTTCTATATAGGAGTAGATAGATAACATGTGAGTTTGCTCTGTTCATCAAAAGAGTATATATGAACATGCAGTTTTGAAGTTATATAGACATTATGTTACATTGACCTTTGTCTTTTTGTTCCAGAAATTATGAGAATAAAAGCTTTATGCAAAATCCAGCGAGGCAAGTATGTTTATTTAGTAGAGGAGTGATTCCCAAAATTCATAACCATGGTAGGAGTTTCTATATGTTGATTGGATTTTGTATGTGATGGGTTGGAATAAAAGAAAAGCGAATGTAAAGAAGACGATATATTAGGAGCGTCACTCAAGCATCCACTTTATTTCAAAAATAAAAACACGGTTTCACTCAAAATAAAAATAAAAACAAGGATGAGGTATAATTGGTATATATATACAAATTATTGACAACTAATGAATGAAATAAAAAGAAGATTTTTATTCGTTTTAAATATTTTGTGATACCTTTATTTTACGTGTAATGTTTGGAGTATATCCAAAATCAGACATTTATGAAAGAATCCGAAAGATGAAAAACACTTTACCGTCATGGCCACCTCAATTGATAAATCACCAAAAGCAAAAATACGTGAACAAAGAATAAGTAGTAAAAACAAAAGTAGAAATAAATTTTAAAAAACAGAATTAGGAAACCACCACTATAGAGTATAGTAGAGAATTGAGGAAACAAACAGAAGTTAAAAAGGTAAAAAGCAAAAAAGATATGAAATTGGAAGCTAAACCTTGATAACCCCACAGTGGGCCCATGTAGATGTAGTAATTAAAAAGGCTGTCTTATTAATTTTCGGGGGGTAAACAGCTCGGATTTTATATATATGAAAAAAAAACAGCTCGGATTTTATCAAAAAAAAAAAAAATACAGCTCGGATTCGTCGGAGATTGGCCATGTATTAAAGGGTCCTCATTCTATGCTGATCATAGAGATTGGCCTCCTCCTCCTATATTTATTTCTAAGTTTATTTCCAATTTAGTTGAATTTTTCATTAATTTCATATCTATCTTTTTTTATTCTATTCCATTTTTTCCTCGTCCTTTCCCTATAAAATCCTCAACCCACCCTCCTATACAAGTATACACACACTGTCGAGCCCTCTAATAATATTGTCTTAACAATGGCCTTGATGATTTTCCTCTTCCTCCTCCTTCCTTCGTTAGCTTTTGCAGAAACTCTCTCACCTACAAGTCTATGTCATGATACAAACGAACCTTCTTACTGCATGTCTTTGCTACCTCCTCAAAGTGCCACTTTGCATGACACATGTCACTTCTCTCTCCACCATTCCTTATTGCGAACCCGGGAATTCTTAAACCACCTAGACCAAATCCTTCAATACAGCTCTTCTTTGTCCTCTATAGTTATCGCTGGCCTTGAAGATTGTCGAATGCTTGCCGACTTGAATGTTGATTTTCTTTCAAGTTCCTTGCAAACTATAAATAACAAGGGAGTGTTTTTGTCTGATACTAAAGTTGAGAGTGTTCAAACCATGCTTAGTGCTGTTTTAACTAACCATGAAACCTGCTTGGAGGGCCTTCAAGACAGTGATGGTTCTCTTCCTCCGAGCCTTTTAAGACTGATTCCCTTCTCACTCTTTGATTCCAAGAAGCTTTATGGGGTCTCTTTATCCCTATTTGTTAAGAGTTGGGTCCATATGAGTAAGCCAAAATTTGAACTACCGAGGCACCAACCTCCCCAAATGCAATCTGTGTTCCAAAACGGTCATTTGGCTCTTGCGATGTCCAACAGGACACGTGCTATATTTGAGGCTGCCAGTGGCAGAAAACTAGACTCAACTTCGGCAGCTACCAACATGGCATTTGTGAGAGATATTGTGACGGTGAGCAAAAATGGAAAAGGTAACTTCACTAATATCAGCGATGCTATATCTGCAGCCCCCAACAAAACTTCCTCTTCAGAAGGGTACTTTTTGATCTATGTCTCAGCCGGAGTTTATGAAGAATACATCTTCATCAATAAGAAAAAGACTTACTTGATGATGATAGGAGATGGCATCAACAAAACTATCATCACAGGCAATCGCAGCAATGGAGATGGTCATTACAAAACCTTTAACACTGCAACTTTTGGTAATCAATTCATTCAAACACACACATAATGCCAAAATCATACTCCCTCCGGTCCTAAATATAAGACCTAATTGATTTTTTCTGAAAATCCTTAAAAAAACAAAATAAGTTAGTTATAAATTGATTTACCTAATTTTTTCCCTTAAACTAAACTAGTTTATTTTAAATGGATAATCTAAAAATATATCAAATATGTTATTATTCCGTAACCTTAATCTCTAAAAAAAAAGTCAATTAGATCCTATAATTAGGACCGGAGATAGTAATATATTGTTTTCTTTCATATTATTTAAAGAAGGATCATGAATGCATGCACAGCTGTCCATGGGAAGGGATTTGTAGGAGTGAACATAACATTTCGTAACACGGCTGGGTTGCAGATGCACCAAGCAGTGGCAGCGAGAAACTCAGCAAATTTGTCTGTGTTTTATAGCTGCAGCTTTGAGGGATATCAGGACACACTTTACGCACATTCTATGAAACAATTTTATAAAGACTGTGATATATACGGCACTGTGGATTTCATATGTGGGAATGCAGCAGCCGTATTTCAGAACTGCAACATTCATGTTCGTAAACCGAACCACTTCAATGTAATTACAGCACAAAGTCGAGCAATGTATTATCAAAATACAGGGTTCTCTATGGATAAATGCACAATTACAGCGGCGGAGGATTTGTTAGGAGCAAAAACATATCTGGGAAGACCATGGAAGTCATTGTCAAGGACTGTATACATGGATACTTTCATGGACAGCATAATAGATGAGGCTGGGTGGCACGTATGGGATCATGATAATGAAAGTAGCCTAAACAGTTTGTATTATGCGGAGTATAATAACTCAGGGCCCGGGTCCAACACATCACATCGGGTTACGTGGAATGGTTATCATATCGTCAACTATTCCATTGCTGCTGATTTTGATGTCTCCAAGTTCTTGCAGGGGGATTATTGGTTGCCCCAGACTGGCGTCCCCTATGCTGTTCACTTAAATTAAATCAGAATAATTTTCTCAATCAGTTATGTATTTCCCCCTTGATCTTGTAAGCTTATATATGTATTCTCTTATTTTTGTCCTGAATCGTATATGAATTGTTAATTTGATATTATCCCAACAATTTAGTATTCCCAAATCTTTATTTTTTTAATTATTACCGAAATATTTATTTCTCTTCCTGTTGATTGCTAATGATACTAATTATTAATTTAAGCTGTGCACGAGTCCAATATATTGATTTTGAATAATTGACTTGGAATATACTCAATGTGTTTGTACTAATACATGAGAAGAAAAGTTGTTATTTAATAATTTATAATTTTCTTAATGAATTATATATGGATTGAATTAGTATATAAACATTTGAATACATATGGGTGATCTACTTCAGCTTGCATATGTGTGTGTTGCTTGTGTTTGTGTGTCGCGGATTACATCGTTAATCATTAAAGGCAACACGCAGATCCGGGATCAGTGAATTACATAGTCCATGCATAAATCAGTGAACTATGTGCTGAAAGTTTTTTTTTAAAAAAAAAAAATGAACCCGCAGGTTGTAACTCCTGTCAGCCACAAAGTTAACTCTGAGAAAGGAATGAATCGAGAATTAGGAATGTTCTACTTTGAATATAGGGGGAGACCCATTTCCTTTCGCAGGCCACCAGCAGTAAATGGTAAGTGCCCAACTTGCACCGCCTTCCTTGTTTCAGAGCTATCTTAACTCTTAACTACTGTTGAAACATTGGACACGGAACTTGATGTTTTAGACATACAAATGTGCACTTACACACGTGCGTTTAGCTATTATATTTGCGAAACAAAAAATGTAATAAGGGCATGCATTTCTACATACGCAGGTAGGGTCTAAGCTCTACTAAAAAGCATTAAGCGCACACATATGTGGAATAATTTCCTATGCACTACTACAAAAAACAAGTCCAAATTTCACGTCCATTATTTGAAAACGGACGTTGTAATTAAATTATGTAAAAACAACGTCCATTATTAGATAAATGGACTTTGTTTTTAGATATTTAATATAATCAATGTCCGTTTAATTAAAAGGAAGGAGTTGCTTGACCCGTGGGAAGGAAGAAAGAAAATTTGTAAAAGATTTGGCTATATTCTCGGTGGAATTGAACAAAGTTTGGCTGCTGAAACAAAATGAAAAAGAACGAACTGGAGAAGGGAGAAAAGCTGAAGTGAAAAACAAAATCTGAAAAAGATTGAAGGAAGTTGGTACATCTGAATGGATATAAAATATAAAAATATTTTGTCCAAAAAAATATAAAAAACACATCTCATTATTAAATTTACACAATTCATGTCCCTTCTCAAATAATGGAGGTCAAAGATGCAGAAAACAAGGCATATATCAAGTCCAATATTTCATATATTCAATGTCCATTATAATTGAATGGACGTCATTTTTATGATATTCAAAGTCCATTTAAAAATAGACGTAAAAAATCAATATTTTTAACGTCACCTTCGTTTACGTCCCTTTATTTTTAGACGTGAAATGCCCAAAATAATGGACGTTAAAAGTGTTTTTTTGTAGTAGTGATGTTTATTTTTTTAGTGTTGGAGCCATTTCTTCCAAGTAATTGGAGAAGAAACCGATGATGATGGTCCAAGGTGCGTTTTCTTAACGTTTTTACATGCATAACTCATTTAATATGCTACTCACATAACTCTTTAAACAAGTCCCCAACGTTGTTCTGCTTATTCCTAACTTATGATACGAATTGCATGCGTTTCATTCAGTTCCTGTTTTTGGTGCACGTTACTTTCGGTGTGAGTTTTATTTGATTTAAATGCATACTTAACAACTTCGTGAATATCATCAGTTCAAGAATTAAAAATAACAACTTCGTGAATATATGTGCATCTAGAGGGTTAAAAATTGGAATAGGCCAGGCTCGAAGGTCACGGGGAAGAGGTGCATGCTCGCGTCTCGTCAATTCTCTTGACTATTTAGCTGCATTCCTTGAAATCGCGGCATTTAATTTGGCTACTTATTAAATTTATGAAGGTATTCATTGTTTTTCGATTTGTTTATTTTCACATGCTAAGCACTCCCTTATTAGGACAAATGTTTTTTTCAGGATGATCTACTGCTTACTATTCTGGTTTTACAGATCGATTAGGATTAAATATGAATTTTTGTTAAATATGAATTTTTGGCCAATTACAATCTTTGCTTCAACCCATATCAATGTGATATACGTTCTCCGGTCCTAAATATAAATATGTACATGATATGTGTGTTGTGTCATCTTCTTCTTCTGGTCCTAAATATAAAATTTAATTGACTTTTTTTGTAGAGATTAAAGTTGTGAAATAAATTATTAAATTATGACATATTTGACGTATTTTTATATTATCTATTATTTTACATGTCAAATAAAGTAGTTTAAGGGGAAAAATTAGGTAAATCAATTTATAATTAACTTATTTTGTTTTTTTTAAATTCTAAAAAAAAATCAACTAATTCTTATATTTAGGACCAAAGAAAGATGACAGTACACACATATCATGAATAAAAAGGCACATTGAAAAAAAGTAATTTATTTTTCAGTCCAAATAATAAAAATAATAGTAATTTATTTTCAAATGCTATCATATATTTAAGTAAAAATCATCATATTAGTTTACTTGAGCCTCGCAATATCAACAATTGTTAATGGAAAACTGGCCAAAAAAAACAATTGTTAATGGAAAGAATAATGCATATCACACACACCAATTTTAATCAATCTAGTAAAAAATAACACATTTAATTTTACTTCACACGAGTGTATAAATTAACATTTTAAATAATTTGAATAAAAAACATCGTTACAAAACTACACTATTTAAAGACGTCAAAGCAGAGTCATGATTGTTCAATTCTGCAGTCAGAAGAGGTAGAGAATTCCGGCGAAGAAGAAAACGGAGAGAGAGTGAAGATGGAGAAAATAGAGCACACGACAGTGAAAACAAACGGCATAAAAATGCACGTGGCATCAATTGGATCAGGCCCAGAGATTCTGTTCCTTCACGGCTTCCCTGAGCTTTGGTACACGTGGCGTCACCAGCTTCTCTCTCTCGCCTCTCAAGGCTACAGAGCCATCGCTCCTGACCTTCGTGGCTTCGGAGATTCCGACGCCCCTCCCTCTCCCTCCTCCTACACCGCCTTACACATCGTCGGCGATATCGTCGGGCTTCTCGATGCCCTGGGAATTGCCGAGGTGTTTTTGGTGGGCCATGACTTTGGCGCCTACATGGCCTGGCATTTCTGCTTACTTAGGCCCGATCGTGTTAAGGCCTTGGTCAATTTGAGTATTGCTTTCACTCCTAGGGACCCAAGAATGCCGCCGCTTCAGAGTTTGAGAGCCTCCTTGGGCGATGATTACTATATGTGCAGGTTTCAGGTGATTTCATCTTCTTATCTTGTATTGTCATCTACTTTCGCCTTTAGTATTATTGATTGGTCCACTTTTTTTGCCATGTAATGATTTCCAATATGTTTTTTTCTTTTTTAATGACTAAAAGTATTAATATTTGTGGCCATGATTATAAGCTTACGTGAGGCTTAATTCTAGGGTAATGACTCTATTTTACCCTTAATCACTCTGGACCACTGGGCACCCTAAAATAACATCGAGTCCAATTTTACCCTTTGGCCAATGGAATGTTGACACCTGGAAGTTAAAATTGTACCATGCCGTCCGCGTGTCAACATTACATTCGCCAGAGGGTAAAATTGGACACTTTGGTTACTTCAAGGGTAAAATTATACGCGGTATTAGTTTAGGGTGTCCAGTGGTCCAAGGTGGTTACTTGATAAAATAGGGCCATCGCCCTTAATTCTACCACATACTGCTATATTGTTGCCATTGATTTGAATCCCTGCATACTGTTTTCAAGAAAAGATAAGAGGTCACAGTGTTATAATGATGTGATTGTTTCCTCCTGTAAATATTTTTACAAGAATAATAACTAGTCATGTAATGGTATCATTGATTTTTTTAAAAAAAAAGAATGAAAGAAAGAAAGAACAGTCATAGCTTATTTCTTACCTTGAGAGAAAGTCCGGTCTTCATCTGTCTATGGTTTTCAGAAGATATTCAGTCTAGCAGCGGAAGGGTAAAGCACAATCAGTGTGCTGAGTTAATGACACTGAACAATATCTCTTTACTTATGGATATCAAACTACGTATGGGTGACTTTCTTCCTACTCTGCTTCATGATACACTATTTGAAATTAATTTCTGATTGACATGAAGCAGTACTTTGCAATTCAATATTGTTTAAATGTTTTTCAATGTGTTAATTTTTTTTGGTTCCGATGAACTCAATGTGTTAAACTTGATTGATAGTTTATTTCATAGAGATTGTTAATTAGCGGGTAAACTAATATCTGGAATCCGCTTGTTCTGTAGAAACCTGGGGAGGCTGAGGAAGAGTTTGCCCGAGCTGGTACTGCAAGAATAATAAAGAGATTTATGACATCTAGAAATCCACGTCCACCTTGTGTCCCTAAAGAAATAGGATTCGGAGGAAGACGTAATTCTCCAATAACTTTGCCTTCCTGGCTGTCTGAAGAAGATGTTAATTATTATGTCAGTAAATATGACCAGAGAGGCTTTACTGGTGGTTTAAACTACTATCGTGCCTTGGATCTGTAAGTTCTTTCATACTTTGTTGGGAAAGCAAGCTTCTTGCATGAAAAGACCCTCTTAATAAGATTTTCAGATATAACAAATAAAGTGGGACGAAAATTTAAATGTTGTGGATGGCCTGCATAATAGAAATGTTAAGATTTTCCATGAATGTCAAACTCAGATGTTTTATACTCCATTAAATATGGTTCAAATGTTTCAAATTAGTCTCTATACATAAAACATAGGTAAAATTGTTTAATGTATTCCCTTCTTAACACCCTCACCAAGTGGGGACTAGAGCTGAGTTTGATCATTTTTTTATAGTTTATAGTCCTCAAAAATTGAATGCTGATGCATTAAATGATATACTGAAAATTTCAGTTTCTCCCTCCTGTTGAGCGTGATCTTGTTTATTGGCTCCTTATCCCATCCACCAATTTGGTTTTGTTTGCAGAAACTGGGAGCTCACAGCATCATGGACTGGGTTACAGATCAAAGTTCCAGTCAAGTTTATTGTAGGAGATTTAGACAGTACATATAATACTCCTGGCGTTAAGGAATATATACAAAATGGCGGATTTAAGAGAGATGTTCCATTCTTACAAGAATTGATTGTTATGGAAGGAGCAGCTCACTATATAAATCAAGAAAGGCCCGAGGAGATCAGTGCTCACATCTATGACTTCATCAAGAAATTTTAATATCTCCGTCACTAACAAAACCATCCTAAGACTGCCTGCCAATGCTTGTATGAATGTCAATTCTGCAGAATATCTTGCACATCAGCTAGTATAACTTTATCTTTTTTTTACTTGGTTTTCTAAAGGAAACTGTGAGAAGCATGGTTGATTGAAGTAATCATGGGACTTCGATTGCCGAATCTCTCATTCAAGTTGATTTGAGGCTTGTAGGCACATTTGGGGCGAATCTTTCTCATTCAAGTTTTATTAAAGGTTTGTAAACACATTTGTGGTTAGGCATGCCAGGATGCAAGTTCCCCCAATATGGGTAAATTGATGTCAATAAAAATGGAGACTCTTACTTTCATGTCATTTTATTTGGTGTAAACGCTGCTTCTTGAAGCAAAAGTCATATTAATGGCATTCTTTCGGTGTTAGAGATTGTATATGAATGACAACCACTCCGCCGCCCCCCAAACCAACTATAAGTCACATGCTACACAGCACATAAACGCTATAATTCCTTCTGTACTGCCCCACTTCACTTTGTTTATATTTATAGAACCTTCCGCAAAGTGGCTTTACTGACCTGATTTTTTTATTTGCTCAAGGTTTTCAGTTGAAACTCCTAATCCCATGACGAATTTCTGCATGTTACTCCTCGACGTTGATGCTCGTCTGGTATAAACGCAGGAAGCAAACGCATTTGTTGACTGAGTGTTGATTCATTACAAATATTTGCTTGCTGTTGAGGAGGGGGTGTCGTTGATGCCAAATTATGGAGACTATGATTTAAAGACTCAAAATATGATTTTTGTGGATAGAGTTTTCTCAAAGCCGGCCCGGCCCTTAAGGGTCGAGTCTAACAAGTCTGTCTAGGCCTGATTTCAAAAACCCCTATTTTAAAATTTGTCTCAAGATATTCATCAGACCGATCTTAGGCCCTATTACAACATTACAACTATATTTTTCAACTATATTTTCACTCTTCTTTTCCTATGTATGTTTTGACACAATAAAACAATTATCTAATACAACATTAGAATAATAACGCCTGAATGAGACATAAATATTAATGATTAGACAATATATATCAAAGTAATATCACAAACAAAAATGAAGAACTAGTACCACAAAAAAAAGCATCTCTTTCAAGATATTATAGAAAGAAGTGTTAGTATGTCACTCAAACATAACATAAACACTAACACCATTTCATAGAGAAAGAAGTGTCACCCCAACATGGTGCATGACAGTATAACATAAATATAGTCATAACAAAGTCAACAATTGGTGTATATTTAGAATCTTTAACAGATTTTATGACAGAAATTTTAAAATAAAGAGTCAAAGGAAATGAGGCACTTCAAACATTTGATATCATATTTAAATTACTAAATCGCCATATTATTCAGTGCGTCGAAAAATCAAACACCACAAAACTTTAAAGACCATAGACTTTCCTTAGTACCATGCATGTATAAACCGATAACTTATTAGTATCATGCATGTATAAACCGATAACTTATTAGTATCATGCATATATAAAAAAAAAGAAGCAAAAAATCATAGGCTAAATAAATAACTAAGAAACACACCATCATAAACTAACTAACTAACTAACTAAGGAGGGTTGTATTTTTTTATTAACTAAACTTAAAAGAAAAATAAAAGAAGTGGAAAAACGGGCATAAACAGGTTGACCCTCAGCTCAACACGCAAAAGCCCCCGACCATTAAAGGTCAATCCTTATAGGCTCACATCCCAGTTTCCCACTAAATCCTAAGTCCGGCCCTCATCGGGACTGGGTAAAAAACAACCGGCCCTATGGGCTCAATCAGAATTACAGACTCTACTCCAACTGGTCACAAAGTTTGGATTATATGTATATTGTGCTTACAATTTTCCTTTAAAAAAATACAGGGTCACTTAAAACTTCCATTAAGTTAGATTATGTCAAATGTTAGATATATACTTAATAACCTTATTTAAGAAAAGTTGAAATTAAAATGACTCTTACATTGGATTAAATTAATATTAAATCTGATAAGAAAAGTTAAAATTAAAATGACTCTTACATTGGATTAAATTAATATTAAATCTGTTTTTGTACCTAAGTACAATTGTCCTCTATTTTTATAAAAATTTTAAACTAAATACTCATGCTCCTATTTTTAGAATGACACCAATAATTTATTTATTTTCTCAAATAAACCTTACATTTGTGGCATTACTACCATTTACCACCGAAAGAAAAGTCCATGTGCTGTTTGGGTCCTCCCTTCATCAATTCGAAATGGCAAATTCAGCTACCAAATTCTAACCAAACACAAGCTACCGTTTCATACCGAAGTGGCATTTTTGTCATTACATCACAAAGACCGACGTCGTCAAATCTTCAACTCTAGAAGCAAAGATTTTTCTTCTCCATTTGGTTAACCAAGCAAGGAAGCGAGTTTTTATATGATTTGTCTAAAAAATAACCGCTCCAACCCTCTTAATCGGAATCCTATATCCCCTCCACTATCTCCGGCCACTTAAAATCTTCACCATGCAGACTCCCAAACCTCGCCGGAAGATTTCTCCGGCGAACGGCGAGGACTCCGGCGACAAACTAGACCAACTTCTTCTCTCCTCTGCAATCTGCAACAACGAAGACTTAGGTCCATTTGTTCGGAAGGCCTTCGCCTCCGGCAAGCCCGATTCCCTTCTCCACCACCTCCGTCACTTCGCTCGCACCAAAGAATCCGAGATCGAAGAAGTCTGCAAAGCACACTACCAAGATTTCATCCTCGCCGTCGACGACCTCCGATCTCTACTCTCCGACGTGGACTCTCTCAAGTCCTCTCTCTCCGATTCCAACTCCAAACTCCAGTCCGTCGCTCGCCCTCTCTTATCCTCCCTCGACGCCTTCGTCGAAACGCGAAACGTCTCAAGAAACGTCAACCTAGCACTGGAATCTGTTCGAACGTGTATTCAATTGATGGAAGTTTGCTCCAGAGCTAACCGCCATCTTTCGAGTGACAATTTCTACATGGCGTTGAAATGTATTGATACGATTGAGAGAGAGTGTTTGGACAAAACGCCGTCGTCGACGCTGAAGAGGATGCTGGAGAATAGGATTCCTGAGGTTCGGTCTTATATAGAGAGGAAGGTGAGCAAGGAGTTTGGGGATTGGCTTGTGGAGATTCGAGTTGTGAGTCGTAATTTAGGTCAATTGGCGATTGGTCAGGCCTCGGCGGCGAGGCAGAGAGAAGAGGATCTGAGGATTAAGCAGCGTCAAGCGGAGGAACAAAGTAGGCTTAGTGTTAGGGATTGTGTTTATGCTTTGGAGGATGAGGATGAGGATGGGGATGGAGTTTCTGGTGGTGGAATTGGAGAAGAAGGTAATAAGGATAATGGTGGAGTTAGTGGAATTGCTGGATTTGATTTGACACCGTTGTATAGGGCGTATCATATACATCAAACATTGGGACTGGAGGATAGGTTTAAGCATTATTATTTTGAGAATAGGAAGCTGCAATTGACGTCTGATTTCCAGGTTTCGTCGATGACTCCTTTTCTTGAATCACATCAGACATTTTTTGCACAGATTGCTGGTTTTTTTATAGTTGAGGATAGGGTGTTGCGGACGGGTGGGGGGTTGATTTCGAAGATGGAAGTTGAGAACTTGTGGGAAACTGCTGTTAGTAAAATGTGTTCTGTGTTAGAGGATCAGTTTTCTCGAATGCAGACTGCTAATCATCTGTTGCTTATTAAGGACTATGTGAGTTTACTAGGAGTGACTTTGCGTAGATATGGGTACCCTATTGATGCCCTGCTTGATGTTTTGAGCAAGCATAGGGATAAATACCATGAGTTGCTGTTATCGGATTGTCGTAAGCAGATAGCTGAGGCGTTGGCTGCTGATAAGTTTGAGCAGATGTTGATGAAGAAAGAGTATGAGTATTCCATGAATGTGCTTTCCTTTCAATTGCAAACGTCTGATATCGCGCCTGCTTTTCCGTATGTAGCGCCCTTTTCATCGACAGTGCCAGATTGTTGCCGCATTGTGCGGTCTTTTGTTGAGGATTCTGTGAGTTTCATGTCATATGGTGGGCAACTGGAATTTTTTGAAGTTGTTAAGAAGTATTTGGACAGACTTTTGAGCGAGGTTTTGGATGGGGCTCTGTTGAAGCTTATTAGTACATCAATTCATGGTGTCGCCCAGGCGATGCAAGTAGCTGCAAATATGGCTGTCTTGGAGCGTGCTTGTGATTTTTTCTTCCGGCATGCTGCGCAGCTTTCAGGGATTCCCTCGAGAATGGTGGAGAGAAACAGGAGGCAGTTCCCTTTGAGCAAAGCTCGTGATGTTGCAGAGGAAACACTCTCTGGACTGCTTAAAGCTAAGGTTGATGGATTCATGACCTTGATTGAGAATGTGAACTGGATGGCTGATGAAGCACCTCAGAGTGGAAATGAGTATGCAAACGAGGTCATCATTTATTTGGAAACTCTAGTTTCAACAGCTCAACAGATATTGCCGGCTCCTGTTCTTAAAAGGGTTCTGCAGGAGGTTCTTTCTCACATATCAGAGAAGATAGTTGGGGCTTTAGCAAGTGATTCTGTCAAGCGGTTTAATGTGAGTGCTATTGGCGGGATTGACGTGGATATCAGGCTTTTGGAGTCATTTGCAGAGAATCAGGGTTCCCTTTTCTCAGACGGGGATGTTGATCAGTTGAAAATGGCGCTTGCTGAGTCAAGGCAGTTAATCAACTTGCTTTTAAACAATCATCCAGAGAACTTCCTGAACCCAGTGATCAGGGAGCGCAGTTACAGTGCCTTGGACTATAGGAAACTGGTTATTGTATCAGAAAAGTTGAGGGATCCTTCAGAGCGGCTCTTTGGAACCTTTGGTAGTCGGGGAGCAAGGCAGAATCCCAAAAGAAAATCATTGGATGTATTAATAAAAAGACTTAAAGAGTTAGCTGATTGAGATCAGAGCTGTATGTAAGATTCTTACACTTACTTTTTTTCCTTTATGTTTCAACCCTTTTTGATTTTAATTTGAAGTGTCCAATTACCAGTTATTCTCGAAATGAATTAAGGATAGAGCTTGCATTTTACTTCCCTGTTCCATTCTTATTTGAAACATTCGATTGTCATGTTCATTGTTTGGGTTTTGCAAATCATGTAATTGGATTTATTATGATCGATTATTTTGTTAATTGAGAATTTTTCACGACTGATGTAAGACCTGCCAGATCCCGTATGACTTCTACTTGCAGAATTTTTTTATCATCATCTATACGGGATTGTAACATGACACATGTTTTGTGAGTAATTGGTGGTGCACATTCGAGACTATTGGCTTTTAGATTAGAAAGTTCCAAATTGCAATAGATTTCTATATATCTGGCAGTGTCATTGATTTAACATTTACCGCTTCCTTAATCACGCAATATACCATTTTATTTTGTTTGTAAACCTTTTATTGAAACAAACGGAGTTTGAAGAATTTCCCATGTTCTAACTTAAACTTTTACATTGATTGAGTTTCAGTAATTAAGGAGGGTAAAGAGTAGCGAGACCTTTTATTATTAGAAAGTTTGCTTGCCATAAATTTTTAGACGGTGAGTTCAATTTAGCTTTTGTGCATAAAGTAGGGGTAAAGTTGCTTAATATATTCTCTTCCCCGATATCTTCACCAAACGGAGACTAGAAATGAGTTTACCTTTTATTATTAGTTTTATCAATATACCAAAACACAGCATTCGGATACCGCTAGGGTGACACGAAAACTTTAGTTGAGGTTGTTGAAACCTGAAAGTGTAGGTGGAGGGGATTTGGTGGAAGGATGATGATTTGCCGAATAAAACAAAGATCATCTTACATTCTTTGTTGACAAGTAGTGATTTCATATTAAGTTATAACTGCAAATACTAAAGACATTTTACACACATCAAATTAATGAATTATCTTGATATGCTGTTACGGTGCTTTTGATTTCAATCTATTTTGAAAAATAATGATATCCTAGGATGGCCGTGAGGCAAGGTGAAGTGGAGACGTGGAGTGAAAGGAAAGTTGTTGGTTGTGAATTTTTGATAAGTTGGCTAGCAGATCCCACTTCGTGTGATTGAGGGACATCGTCGCCTTATGATTACACCACTGATTGCGTCTGCGCTCATTTTGGTCACATTCACAGCCCTTCCCTTTCTTTGTCTCTCATGCTTTCTAGCTCATCATCCCACATTTTGCACATCCTTTCCTTCTTTCCTAATCTGATCACACTTCTCCTTCATTAGTTCAATGCACAACTTGTTAATATATGGCTTGGCTGGAAGTGAGATTTTTTTCTTTTAATTGAACCAGCCTAGTGCCGTATAAGCTTTGCCTCCTTTTTTAATTGGAAGACTTGTTGGGGTGTGACTAATCTGGTCAAGTCATATAAAACGGCATAATGCAACAAAACTTTTCCATCAAGTAGTTAAGGCCGTGGGCCATTTTCGAAACTAAGAGTTCGATATTCTTTTGGGTAGAACAGCGTTATAATCTAATTTGTGAGAATGCGTAGCAGAAATTATAATTAAGAAGGTTTTATTAAATAAAACTGTTTTTAATTCATATTTTTTCAAAAGAAAAATTGCAGAAAATTCAATTTGATACATACAGAAAAAACTTCTTTTCATGATTAGAGAAAATCTAGTCCAATCTCAAGGCAATTAATCGAGATTACTCTTGAATTATCAAACAAAATACACTCAAAAAGGCTTTTCTATAGTATTATCATCTGAACTTGTCCCCAACTTGGGTTAAAGGAGGAAATTATTTCTATAATACTCCCTTCGTTCCTAAATATAAGATCACTTTGGGGAAGAGATAAGTTCCTAAATATAAGATCACTTCCTATTTTATCTCAAGTTTTGCCCAAACTACCCTTATACTCTCCCTCTTTTCATTGAAACCCCTCCTCCTTTTAAAGTTAAGTAAATGAGGGGATTTTGGGAAGATCATGTAATTTTATTGTCTTCCTTAATCTCCCCAAATTAACCAAAGTGATCTTATATTTAGGAACGAAGGAAGTATGATTAAGCTGGATTAAACTGGTGTTGAGCGGTCATTGAAATGATCAAACAAAACGCACTCAAAAAGTTTGTTTTAGTAGTGTTGTCATCTGAACCAGTATTTCAGAACTTTACTTTTTGGACAGCCATTCGGACTTGTCCCCAACTTGGGTTATAGCAGAAAATTGTTTCTATAATTGATTGAGCTGGATTAAACTGTGGCTAAGCGGTCATTGAAATGTGACTTATATTGAGTCAAATGATGTACAGATCTTTAAAGTCAAAGGAGTCTATCGTAGGAGGAAAAAACAACAAAAACATTTTAAGAAAATACAAAAAAAAATTATCCCTCTAGTGGTACGAATAAATCTAAACCGTATAAGATCAATGGTTTGAATGCAATCTAAAACACAAACAACGATAAGGGGAAAAATTGTGAATACAATGACAGAATCACACAAACTCAGAACGTGGGAAACGAGTTCCATGCTTCTCGTTATTTTAATATTTTATTGT
This sequence comes from Mimosa pudica, assembly GCA_029929735.1. NCBI lineage: Eukaryota > Viridiplantae > Streptophyta > Magnoliopsida > Fabales > Fabaceae > Mimosa > Mimosa pudica. The sequence goes on along the minus strand of JAKELP010000013.1, from coordinate 16,758,690 downwards.
TGTAATTGTGAATTTGTGATAGATGAAGGATACTCTCACCCCAAGTGTGTGTGTTCTAAGGTCTACCACATAATCAAAGTTGGTGGCAGACAAAAATACTCGATTAATCGAATTTCATGAGCATATGACATTACCCCGGTTATCGAGAAGTTATAGGATGGATTGATACTGGAGACTGTCTTCGTAACATTTTTTTAAAAAAATACTCCTATGTTGATAAGATTAAAAAAAATTTAATTGTATTCCTTTTTCTTGTTTTGTCCAAATATTGGTTAGTGGTCATACACAAGTAGGTCACATCATGAGAGGAAAATTTATGCAAATGTTTATCCGTATCCAGACTCCTTCACCCCCAGATCCACGCCACGCTGTGCCACGTGTATGACCATAAACTGATAAAAGGAGGTCTTCAAAATAATCCCAATTCACTTCTCCCTAAGCCATGTCTCTCTTCACTCTCTTCCCTCTTTCACTTCTCTTATTTTTCCTCATCTCATCTACCTCCGCCCACGATACCTTAAATGCCTACCAAGTCCTTCAACAGTACAACTTTCCTGTCGGCCTTCTTCCCAAAGGCGTTACAGGCTACGAGTTAGACCGCTCCACGGGCAGATTCAAAGCCTACCTAAACGGTACTTGTAGCTTCAAAATCGATTCGTACGATCTCAAGTACCAATCCACCATTACTGGTGCTATTTCCCAGGGCAGGCTTTCCGACTTGAATGGTATTAAGGTGAAGATTCTTTTTCTTTGGGTTAACATTGTTACCGTCACTCGCGTCGACAACGAGCTCCAGTTCTCCGTTGGGATAGCTTCTGCTGATTTCGGCGTTGATAATTTCTATGAGAGTCCTACTTGTGGGTGCGGCTTTGATTGTCTCTCTATGGTTTCCGATCACACTCACTCGCATCAGAGTTTCTAGGTTTCTTCTTAATCCACTGCGTCCTCTTTTTTCGTAATTATTATATGGTGTTTGCCTAAATCCAGATCCATGGTTTTGGATTTGACACGTATCTATGTAAGGACACTGTGGAAGTGGACAATTTGGAATCAACTTGTCTTTAGTAGTTATTAGTTATTACTTACTTTTAGTTAGGCTGAGCGAATGAATGTGGTGGGCTCTCGAATTCTTAGATCCAGAGTAGTACTTGCTAGTTACTTACTGTGGTATATAAGCATTGAACAGAGCATTACTAATCAGTTTAATACGAGTATTTTAATGTTAATTGTTAGTAGTTGCTTATATATTTTGTTTTGCTTTCTTTTATAATGGATGGAGATAGTTATCAAATGCTAAAAAAACTATTAACGAAGTTATTCAACTAGATTTTATTTTGTCAATTATAAATCACTAAACATGATTACTTATTGTCCACGGTGACATTATTTGATTCATGTAGTTGATTATATCTAGTTGGGATAATGTTTTGTTGTAGTTGTTGTTCTTTCATAATGCATACCTTTAAAACGGTGAAACCATGTCTAAATATAAATTAATTTTAATTAATATTTATCTATTAAATTTATAGAATTTACTATCAGCTCATGGTTATCCTTCCATACAAGTCCAAATAAAAATGTTTTGAAGTAGAAAATACTCCCTCCGGTCCAAAATATAAGACCTAGTTGACTCTTTTTGAAAATCCTAAATAAGCAAAATAAGTTAAATATAAATTGATTTAACTAGTTTTTTTCCCTTAGACTAGTTTATCTTACCTATAAATTAATGAATAGTTTAAAAATATATCAAATACATCATAATTTAATAACCTAATTCGTAACCTTAATCTCTTAAAAAAAAGTCAACTAGGTCTTATATTTAGGACCGGAGAGAGTAATTGCAACCCACATCTTGGACAAGACAATATCGAAGACTAATCATTAACGGATACAAAATGTAGAATGTTGATACTCGTACATGACAATGCCAAATAATAATGTTGCCCGCATTTTTAGTTGGTAAAAATATCATCATCTTTTTTTTGATCGAAAATATTGCTTTCATTATCAGTAAATGACAAAATAGTTCAACAATACAACCACACTCACAAAGGAGTAAATATTAATGTCAACTTCAGAAAAAAACAAACTGAAAATAAAACACATATGCTAAAAAACAACTAGCAGAAAAAACTTAGCCAACACCCAGCCGAGTGGAAATGGAAGCATCTAGAGGAACATCATCAAAAATCCGGGCATCCTCCGTCAGAATGGAATTCAAAAGGAGTGTTGGTTGAGACACCCACCCCGAAGGGTACACCCCTTTACAAGCTTCTGCTGCTATGCAATCTGCTGCAGCATTACCAAGTCTAGGTAGGAAAGTAACTGAGAACCCAACGTTTGATGCCATGAGATTTAAGATATCTTGAATAATGCTTCTACACTTCCAATCATACATATCTGGACATTTGGCTTGAATACTTTCAACCAGGTACTTAGAATCAGATTCAAAGCACACCTTGTCATGACCCAAGTCGATTGCCAACATAAGTGCTCTTTTGAGTGCTAAAGCCTCAGACATAAAGGCTGAAATTGACTTTATCTTATCACAGAAGCCCCACCTAAAATTTCCATAAGCATCACGACATAATATGCCAATGAAAGCATGAGGAGATGTAGGGGAAAAAGTAGCATAAGAATTTATCTTTAAGTATCCATGCACCGGTTTGCTCCAATGAACATCACTATTCTCATTATGCTGACATGACAGGCTAGCAGTGGGATCAACCTTCCAAAATTGGAGATTATAATTAGCAGCAAGTTCGAGAACTTCATAAGGATTAGGCTCCTGCTCCTAAAAAACTTTAACATTTCTACTCTTCCAAATGAACCAAAGTGTACAACAAACATGGGAAAGCACAATCATATCAATATTGCTGATCGGATCAATTAAGTTGAGCCACCACTGATTAAAGTTCATTATTTTAGATACATCCATCCAAGCACTCAGATTACTACCAAACCAAACAAACCTAGTCCATGAGCAGTGGAAAAATAGATGTTCTAGTGTTTCTTCCTGAGCAGAGCATATAGGACAAATAGCTGAATCTACTTTTTTCCTTCTGAACAAATTAGCTTTTGTTGCAACAGCATTATTTAAGCAACACCATATAAAATGTTGGATTCTTGGGATAGTTTTAAGATGCCAAACCTGTTTCCAATTTGCTTTTGATAATTGACATGATGGACCGGCCCTGGAATCAAGCTTTTGAGCCTCTGTAATAGCATGAGTATAGCCCAAATTTACAGTAAAAACACCATTTACAGCCCCCCTCCAAATCAGCTTATCCTGGACACCATTTACCGGGATCGGGATTTTTAGAATTTCAGCTACATTCTCATCAGATATCAAACCTCTAATGGCAGACAAATCCCAATAGCCTTCAGAGATCAAGTCACACACTCTACCTTCTCTCACAAGTGGATGGTTCTTATTTTCCTCAGAGATTGATAGCTTGGTATTAGGAATCCAATTGTCATTCCAAATCCGAATAGAAGTGCCAGTACCAATGTCCCAAAAGAGGTCTTTTTTTAAAAATTCTAATCCCGCCATAATGCTAGACCAACACCACGAAGCTTTGTACCCTTTTTTGGCATCCAAAAAGGGCATTCTGGGAAAATAAATGCTCTTCAAAACTCGAACCCATAGATCATCAGGATTATTTTGAATGCGCCATGCTGTTTTCGCTAGCAAGGCATCGTTCATGGTAATAAAATCCCGGAAACCCATTCCACCGTTCTCCTTTGGCTGCACAAGATAAGACCAAGACTTCCAGAATGTTGTACTTCCTTCCCCCTTCCCATTCCACCAGAACCGAGAAATAATGCTATGAAGTTCTTTGCATGTCTTCTCTGGAAACTTAAAACAATACATAGGATAAATTGAGATAACACTCAAAACTGATTTAATCATCACCTCCCTTCCAGCATAAGAAAGAGTATTCTTCCTCCAACTTTGAATTTTGTGACTAACTCTCTCCCTGATATATGCAAGAGCCTGATTCCTTGTCTTTCCCCAAATACTAGGAATGCCCAAGTATTTGCCCGGGTCTATGGCTTCTGTAATCCCCAAAATCTGCCCCACGTTGCTTTTGATGTCCTCAGGAGTGTTAGGAGAGAAGAAAACACTGGATTTATCAAGATTTGCTTCCTGTCCAGAAGCATCACAATATAATTTTAAAAGGGCAGCCAGCTTCATGCAATTCTCAGATTCAGCACTCATGAAAAGCAAAGCATCATCTGCAAAAAATATGTGAGATAATTCTGGGCATGTATTGCTTAATTTAATCCCCTTCAACTCCTTGAGCGTCAGATTTTTGTTGATCATACAGCTTAGAACCTCAACTATCAGGATAAAAAGATAAGGAGAAAGCGGGTCACCTTGCCGAAGACCTCTTTCTGGAGCAATGGAGGCAATTTTCTCTCCTGAAACTCAGAGGTTAAGAGTAACTCACACATCTCATGATCAGCTTCACCCAATCCTCACAAAACCCAAACTTCAATAACACCAATTCAAGAAAGTCCCATTCTACCCTATCATATGCTTTGCTCATATCAATTTTTAAAGCAAATTCATATTTCATCCCTTTTTTCTTCCTTTTCAAATAATGGTATACTTCATGAGCAATTATAATGTTATCATGAATAATTCTCCCTGGTACAAAAGCACTTTGATTCTGAGAGATACATTCATCTAAGCATAGTCTCAGCCTATTTGCTAGAATTTTAGAAATAATTTTATAGGCAAAATTACAAAGTCCTATAGGACGGAAATGGGACACATGTTCAGGTTTAATGATTTTTGGGATCAAAGTCACATTAGTATCATTCAGCAAATTCAAAAAAGACTTGCCATCAAAAAATTCTACCACCATATTGAAAATACTGTTACCTAACTCCTCCCAAGATGACTGATAAAATTGACCTGAAAAACCATCGGGGCCAGGAGCTTTGGTACCTCCAAGATTGAAAGCTGCATCTTTGACTTCTTCTTTGGTAACTGGTGCCATAAGAAGGGCATTCATGTGATCTGTAATTTTAGGCTCAATGAAATTCACTGCTTCAGCAAGAGGACGATCACCCTTGGTAACAAAGAGATTCTGAAAGAAATTTGCTACATTGCTGTTGATTTCTGTGGAATCATGCAACCACTGACCGTCATCATCCCTCAACTGCAAAATGCTATTTTGATGCCTTCTATTTATAGTTGAAAGATGGAAGAACCTGGAATTTTTATCACCAGCCTTTAACCACTCTATTCTAGACCTTTGGCGCCAATATTGCTCTTCATGATCAAATATCTTCTCTAGTTCAGCTTGAATTACCTTCACCTCTTGCATACATACACCACTAGGATCTTGCAAGGCATTTGATAGGAGCATCTTCAATTCAGCAATTTTCTTTTTTCCATTGGGAAATTCCTTTTTGCTCCATTTGATAAGAGAGATTCTGCATGAGGATAAACAAGAGGCAAAAGCAGATATACTGGAACTAGCTGAATTATTCAAACCATTTTGCCAACTTCTTCGCACTACCTCTGTGAAATTCGGATGAGAAACCCACATTGGTTCAAACTTAAAATCTCTCTGCTTTTTAGCACCCTTATAACAACAATTAATAAGCAAAAGATGGTGATCAGACCCTGAGGGATCAATGTTAAAAACATGCAACTGAGGAAATTGTTCTCTAAGAAAAATATTCCCGAAAGCTCTATCAATCCTTTCCCAAATAGCATCCTCCCCTTCCCGCTTATTACACCATGTATACCGGTATCCATTAAATCCCAAATCAATTAACTCACAATCAGCCACAAAACATTGAAAATTGAGAATTTTCCTCATTGACCTTGGATTACCGCCTAACTTTTCCTCTTGACATAATATATCATTAAAGTCTCCAAGACAAAGCCATGATTCAGAGATGCCATTAGCAATACGGCGAACTTCATTCCAACAAAGATTCCTGTCACGTTCTTTAGGAGGCCCATATACGAAAGTAACATACGATGGTGTATCAAACGCCACAGCAGAAATTTTCGTATGAATTATGTTAATAGAAGAGTATAGAATATTAACAGTAACATCACTAGTCCACCATAAAGCTAACCCACCACTTTTACCAACCGGGTCAACAAGCCATTCCTCTTCAAAACCACACTTCCTCCGCGCTTTTCTAACAATTCTTCTTTTTTGTTTGGTCTCCATTAAGAAAACCACTTGGGGTTTGTGACGAAGACACTCTTCCTTCAAATTATGAACTGACAAGGCCACCCCAATGCCTTGACAGTTCCAAGATAATATATTCATTGTGAACCGGTGGTTGGTCCCATCCAACCGCCGGCGTTTGAAGCAAAAGAAGATGAGTTAGAGGCATTACCATTTGGATTAGCGCCAAGCCCACCTTCAGGAAAATCAATCTCAGTAGAAACAACTCCTTCATTCCTCCTTCCTGAGCGACGAAGTCTGATTGAATTCTTGAGAGTACGAATACTTTTTCTGTTGTTTCTTTGAGAGACTGGCAAGGGATTAACCACACGCTCTTCTTCAACTTGTTCTGGCAAAAAAAATCTCCTTTTGTTCGGCTGATTATCTTCATCAAGAGAACAAATACGTGGCCTCTTAATATTCATACGCATAAGCCCCAATGTAACTGTAGAAATGGGAGACAATAAATTTGGACTAGTGATTAAATCCTTGGACATATCTCCAATCTCGTCAGGATGGTCCACAACATATTCTTCAGAGTTTGTTGGGCTTGCTGGAGCATTTACATAATTAACAAGGCATGTATCTTGGGCCACTATGATCTTGGGCTTTCTTGGCATAAAATGTCTTCTTGCATCTTTCATAAAATTAGAAGAGAGTTGGGGCCCCACCATAGGAGGTTGACTAGCATTTGATTCATTCTGATTCACGTCATTGAAAGGAATAATTAATATCTCATTATTATTTGGAGAAAGATCCCCAAAATCATGGCCTTTTTGCAAAACGTATTCCTTATCTGATGCTTGTAACTGATCACCGTTATTCTTGTGATTTGATGAGGATTCTGCCTGCAAAGTAACATCTTCCAAAACTGAACAATTGACTGTCACCGGTATTGGACTTTCATCTCCGATGACCGGAGATTCTATGATTTTCATTTCCTCAGCCCATCCCTCTTTACAAACCACTAGATTTTTTTCATGAGTTTTGACAGCAAAAGCACTCATCCAAGGGCCAAACTCTCCATGAACATCACCACCTTCAGATATTAATTTCTCCTTACAACTCCTAACTTCATGCCCAATCCTTCCACAACCATAACAAAAAATTTGAAGCCTCTCATACTTTACTGTTACTCTAGCTGGCTCCATGTTCTCTCGGGGAACAAGGAACTCAGGGATTAAAGGTTCCCTAAGATCCAATAAGCTACGAACTCGAATGAAGCTTCTTTGAATTTTTCCTTCTATATTAGGCTTCTCCACTATCAGTGTTTCTCCCACCACATTTCCTAGTATCTTCGCAGACTCCACATCAAAGGCCGCCAATGGGAGTCCATGAAATTGAACCCAATATGGAGCAGAGAAAAAATCCACTTCGCTTAGAAACATATGCTCATCCCATTTTTTTAGACTAAGCAAATGCCCCTGAATTGTCCAAGGTCTACATTTAAGGATACGGTCAACATCCTCCTCCTTATTGAAGTTGAAAAGGAAAATGGATTTTGCCCTATCCAAATCACGAATTTCAACCTCCTCATTCAATTGCCAACCCTTTTTTATCATCGAAACCACAGTAGGCTTGTTTAGCAATCTGTCCGTCATAATCCTACCAACAAGAGATTTGCCAGTAGCATTTGTAGATTTCTTACTCAAGTCCAAATTGACTTCTAACATCTTCTTCCTTCTATCACCAACAGCTTGCTCCTTACCCCTTACCTCCATACCTCCACAACCAATAAGATACCTCACAACTCTCAGGAAAAAGAAACTAGAAGATAGGTGTGAGCAATGTCTCCGTTCGAATAACGTGGACACAACACTCAGAAAAGAAGGCTCACCCCTATATGTAAAGATGAGAAATATTTAATCCGTCGCAATTCAAAGAACCACGATGGGAGTTACTGAGGAACCCGAGAAGACTCTCACGAGGGAGAGAAGAGAGACTCTCACGAGGGAGAGAAAAAAACGACAAGACAAATTTTGTTTTAAAATATCATCATCTAGATGCCGGATTACTGGAGGTGTTTAAAAAAAACTATAATCTCTCTTCATATTCTCCATTTTCTTTCAACACCATGGCCAAGAAGTCTTTGACAAGTCTCTTGATTAAAGGGCAGCAAATATTTTCAGTACTCCCTCTCATTTCCTAAATGTGAGTTAATTTTGTTATTCATCAACATACACTCTATGTTCCTAAGTATATGAGCTAATTTGGAAGGAATTAAGTATTTTGATTAATTAAAACAAAATTTTAATTGAGAAATACAATGGATTGTGGAGAATCTGAATTTACCAGATTCATTGTAAACCAGCGCCATTGATGAGTACCCTATGTGTTTATTCCATGATTAGTATTGGTTGATTAAATTTAAATTTAAATTTAAAATATCATAATTATGTTTACAACCTGGAAACAATATCATATAGGTTCACATCACATGGACCTAACTTGTAAGCAGCCCACTACAGATCCATCGTTGTAGAACGACACCGTTTCACTTTAACCGACTATACAACACCCTCGTATAGCTCAAAGCTCACATGTCAAATGTAGACCCTACCATTTTACCTCAAGCTGTACTTTCCATTTTCCAATGTCTCTCACCGCTTTCCTCATCATCATCTCCGCCCTACTCCTCTCACCGCCGCCTCCCGCCGCCGCCGATGAGGCTGTGACGGCATACGATATGCTCCAACACTATCACTTTCCGAAGGGTCTTCTCCCCGAAGGAATTACTAGCTACGAATTAGATCAATCTAGTGGCAAATTCCATGCCCATCTCAACGCTTCTTGCAGCTTCTCTCTAGAAGGTTCCTATCAACTAAATTACCAATCTACCATCGGTGGATACATATCTAGAGACAGAATCACTCGCCTAGAGGGTGTGAAGGTGAAGGTGCTTCTCTTCTGGTTCAATATCGTGGAGGTGATTCGCTATGGTGATGACTTGGAATTGTCGGTGGGCATTGCTTCTGCTTCTTTCCCTTTGGATAACTTTTTCGTCTGTCCTAGGTGTGGTTGTGGATTGAATTGTGATGACTTCTCCTTATCCCCAGTAAGGAAACTCAAATTAAAATTCCCTTTTTCTCTTTCGTCTATGTAGTCTAGTCTTAATTTGGTCACAGTTCCCTTCGACCGTTGTATTAATTGAATGTTGTACGAAGTTCAAGGTTTTTATCTTTCTCAGTTGCTAAAATGGCTTGTCAGTAGTCAGTAGGCAGTAGTCACTACCCTTTACTGGTGCTTGTGGTGATCTGATCATATTCATGCTTTCGTCAGTTGGGAAAGGGAATGTTACTTGCTAGAGAAAGGCCAAGTTTTGTAAACATACCTGTTTGCGCTTGGCAATGTATGCTTTTGTTATTTTCTAATAAATAAATATTGGTCCAGCTATTAGAAGTATGATTAGCAAGTTAATAAATGTTCTTTTTTTTTAAAGTAAAGTTAATAAATGTTCTTTACTTGGTTTTTAGGCTCGGAATTTTTTTTGTTTTTGTTGGAAAAGAGAGAGATTGGATGTAGAGCCAATTTCCTCCTTTCTGGTAAGAAGGCAATGTGCCTGAATTGGTAACAAAGTGTGTTCCATGTACTTCTAGATTAACACAGGAATGCCATTGATAGACGGTTCTCAATCATCATGCCCTGCATGCTCCTCTGAATCGGAGCTTTTAAAGGAGGGATTTTTAGCGAGTGTCCATTTCTTTTACTTATTATGCGTGTGTATGATTACATTGCCATGAATTGCTGGAACGTCGAAGTCGTGTATGGTGAAAGTTTGCACCTTGTGTGGTAGGAGTAGATTGTGATACTGCCCTTCTCGTTTTTCTTGATTTGACCTGGGATGGAGAACTTCTTGTAGTAACTGACGAGACAAGAGAATCTTATATCTGAAACATATCTTGGTGTGAGTTATATTATATTTCCCGGACTTTCCAAAATTTCCCGGACTTTATTTGAAAATTTCCCGGACTTTTCAATTTTTCTTTTTGAAAACAAATATCAAGTAAATGCCTGGTAAACTTTTTCGCGAGAGTTGCCTTTTTATTTTATTAGAAAGACCAATCATGTTAATGGGGTCTTTGCATGTGCCCTTACAGCGAAAAAGATGTCAAGATTTTCATTCAATCTTTCGGATACAATCTGCTTTAACTTTTTAGAAGAAAGAAAAGTTGACTTTATTTTTGGCGAAAGGATATTTAACTTGGAAGATCAGTCAACCAGGCCAAACAAATTGTAGAAACAACGACTTCCAAATTGAACATGAGAATATAATCATATGCCATAAGATTGACAAATACTAGATCATTATACTAAACTATTTGACATGACAATGTATGCTTTAATATTATGGATAAAAGCGCAGATTTAGTATCCAGCAATTATCAAAGCAAACCAAACATAAATAACAATTTTGAAGTGCATATTTAATATTAATCAAACAAAAATTGTGTAAATATAGGAAATTTCGTTAACGTTAGAAATGTTAAAATTCACACATCATTTTGGGGGCCCAACTTCACACTTTTTAAACACTAAACAGCTCTACGTATATAAGTATTTTGGATGAGAAAAAACAATATAGGTACTTTGTGGCGACCATTAATTAGAACTTTTTGATTGACTTTATGTTGTGACTGGTCCATAATTAAAAATAAATCAATTTGAAATTATAATTAGTTCGTGTGGTAGGCTATATGAGGATTTCAAGTGTGAAGTGGAGCTAACAAAAGATGTTACTTTTAACAGTTCTAACAACTAATTAACTAAATTTTCTATATTTGAATAATTTTTATTTGATTAATACTAAATTTTCTCCTCAAAATCGGTACTTATATTTGATGGGCTTTACATAATTATTGGATTCTAAATTTACATCTTTACCCATAATAATAATAATAATAATAATAATAAAGCATACATTGTTACGTCATCGACCGCATTATGTCATGTTGTCCTAATAACCATTAAACTCGTCAAAATTGAAGGAATTATTAAATATGCTGCACTTCATGATTAATCAATACTAACTCCGGTCCTAAATATAGGACCTAGATGACTTGTTTTTTGGAGAGGTTAATGTTGCAAAATAGTCTATTAAATCATGACATATTTAAAATATTTTTAGATTATCCATTAGTTTATAAGTAAAATAAACTAGTTTAAGGGAAAAAAATTAGGTAAATCAATTTATAATTAACTTATTTTGCTTTTTTAAGGATTTTTCAAAAAAATCAATTAGGTCTTATATTTAGGACCGGAGGGAGTATTACCTATTAAAATTGTATTTATCTACGGTACACTTTTAGCTAATTATTAGCATACTTCATTTTCTTCTCACTTCTATATAGACAAACTCATATTTGGGCGACAATTTGTTTTTGTATTTCTGTCTTTTTTTTTTTTAATTTTGACTGGAAGAAATAAAATTTAATTTACTTTATTTATATATTGTTCCTTGTTGGAGAAGGCGAGAAGGCCGCGAAAGCGTGCGCAGCACAATTCAAAAGAAGCAAGGGATTAGTGGCGGCAACGGCGTCGTTTAAAAGGCGGCAACCTGCTTCATAAATCTCATTTCCCTCCTTCCCCTCCAATCAATTTGTGAAGCACACTCACTATTCACTATTCACTATTCACTACTCAATGGCTGCTCAAATGAAAGTGGAAGAGTTGCGCGCCCAGCTCGCCCAACGCGGCCTCACCACCTCCGGAATCAAACGCACTCTCGTCTCCATTCCTAACTCTTCCTCTTTCCTTTCTTCTATTGCCTTTTCATCTCATTCCTTTTCTCACCTCAACGTCTCTTCCTTCTACAGGTCCGTAGGCTCGAAGCCGCCCTCCGTGAAGAAAATGAACCCCACGCTCCTACCTCACCTCCTTCCAAGAGACCACGCCAACCACAAAACGACGTCGTCCACGCCGTTGACTCCAAGAAGCAGCTTCTCCATACACTCTCTCATGATCAAGGTATGTGCTTCTCTCTTCCCTTTGTGCATAGTTATGTTCTTAACTTTTCTAGTAGAATTGGAGCATTTATATGTATACGGAGCTTTGTTCTCACTTATAATGTGACTACAGATGAAGCTACAAATTGTGAGGAGAAGGAAAATATTGTTACGGCGACCAAAAAAGGTGCGGCTGTTCTTGATCAATGGCTTCCTGATTACGTGAAGACTCAGTACCATGTTCTCCAAATGGCAAGTCTAATACTATACAATCTTTATTTTGGCAACAAATTCATAGCTTTCAGTGAGATGTTGTTTTGGGCTAAAAGTTGTTTGTTTTTCGACTGATATGAATATACGATGCAGGGTGATGATATCTATGATGCCATGTTGAACCAGACCAATGTTGGAGATAACAACAACAAATTCTATGTCATTCAAGTTCTTGGTTGACTCTCGATCCTCACTTCTTGTTGATTATACACTAATTTCTTGTTAGCCACAAGTTTTCACATGCTTAGGCCGCTTTATTTTTTCACTTTTGTCGAACTGAACCTCCAAGAGTGTGAATTACAAACTAGATCGTTTTTATACTAAAACAATGTTAGACTTTATCAAGAAAAAATGTTCCTTTTTACTGTCTTTACTCACTGTCTATCTCTATTTTTCTTGCAGAATCGGATGGTGGTGGTAAATTCCTTGTTTACAATAGATGGGGAAGGGTAGGTGTAAAGGGCCAAGATAAGATACATGGCCCTTACACTTCTCGTGAGAGTGCCATCCAGGAGTTTGAGAATAGGTTTTTGGCCAAGACCAAGAATCAATGGTCTGACAGGAAGGGTTTTGTTTGCCACCCAAAGAGTTATGCTTGGTTGGAAATGGACTACAGTGGAAATGATAAAGAATCTACTGTGAGTTATAGATATTATTCTTTTTGTCCTAGAAATTGATGAATAGTAAAGAATCCTACATGACTATTTGTTATTTTTGGCCCTTGCTCTCTCTAGTATCATATAGTTGACTATCAAGATGGAATTATTTTTATTTTACATTCTGAATGACGTGCAACTGCTTCCAGGCCACAGAAACGCATGCTTGTGCATTAGAAGTAAAACCTCTGGAATCAAAACTTGAGTCACGTGTTGCAACATTTATATCTCTCATATGTAATGTCAGCATGATGAATCAGCAAATGATGGAAATAGGTTAGTTTTCCTTTCCAGGTTTACCTGTAAGGGATGACCCGATTCATATTATCATTAAACATGCAAAATATTTTATCGACTTCACGTTAGATAATCATAGCACTGATGATAAAAGCATAATGATATTGCCTAAATTATTGTCCTCTATATTGTTTCATCTGAGTGTGCCTCTTTTAGGATACAATGCTAATAAGTTGCCTCTTGGAAAACTGAGCAAATCAACAATTTTGAAGGTTAGTCTTTCTCTAAGCCATGCCTGATGTTCTGTCTCCTCTGATGCTTGATTGATATTATGTTTCTTTAATTTGCTAATCTCCGGTACTTAAGCATGCTAGTGATGTAATATCAAACTCTATAGTAAAGCAGCATTTCACTTATGAATGAAACTACAATCTCATGTTACTTTTGCCCCTGGGGGATGGGGGCAGGAGGTGATTCAGGAAGGTATTCTTGTTTATAGTTCGTCTTCCAAGAATAATAAAAATAGAGCCCCTTTGATATATCACGATTGAAACAATTTTTTTGTTTACTTAGTTCATTCTACTTATAAATGTATTTGAGGTCATTACATCCTGGTGATGGTGCACCGATAGATTCCCTTGTATGATCATATCTCCAGTTTTTGTTTGGCTGAGCCCAACAATTATAAGTTACAGACTGCTTGCTATGCATAGCCTTTCATCTCTTTGAGAAATCGACTAACTAGATTTCTAATTTCTAAACATATATAGGGCTATGATGTTCTCAAAAGAATTGCTGATGTGATGAATTTTTCTGATCGGAAAACTCTGGAGCAGCTAAGTGGGTAAGATGTTCCTAAATATTTTTTTCTCTAAAGATTGAAAAAATTATGGTACTAACTACTAAGATTCAGACTTTTGAAGTACATAACTTTATTTATTTGCTTCTTATAATTGATTGCAGGGAATTCTACACGGTTATTCCTCATGACTTTGGATTTAAAAAAATGCGTAAGCTCCCTTGTTCTCATTTTGAACTTCCAAATTATGAAATTTGCATGCTATTGCTTACATGCATTATTGTCAGAGGATGCTAGTGTTTTAACATGGAAGGGAAATGTAAACAATTGCAGGTGAGTTTGTGATTGATACACCCCAAAAGTTAAAACGCAAGTTGGAAATGGTACACCTATTTTCCACTTGTACATCTGATTACTCTATTGCTTGTCACTCCATGGTTTCCATCTTTTGCGTGGTGGATACCTTTCTATGGGCCATTTCTTCTTTGTTTTCTCTTTTGCATGTTCCAGACTTGCTGCGGTTTCATCTTAAATTACAATTGTCACATTTATACTTTATGACTCAACTTCCTCCATTTCTCATGTTTACCCGATGTTATTTAATAGTGACATCATTTGATTTCTTCATCATTAATAAAGGTTGAAGCTCTTAGTGAAATCGAGGTTGCAACAAAACTATTGAACATCGATGCTGGAATGCAGGTACTCTGTTTTCCTTTCTCGTAGTTGATGCCCAATATCCGGACAGCTTATTTATGTCCTCTTGTTTAGGATTAATGTTTCTATGATGCTCTCATGGATGCATTAAGTTAATGATGTTGATTTTAATTAGCTAACAATAAATGCAGCCTAAGGTTACTTAAGGATATTTGAGTAATCCCTGTAGTCCCTCTTTATGAATGCATAAGCTTTGTTCTTGATTAATCGTCATCAGCACTCATTACATGAATTGAGCAAGTGAAAGCTATATTGCATAATAGGCATTTCAATTTTCATTTTCTTGTTAAGAATTTATTTTTGTTTTTGTGTAAGCATTGTGATGGTGCAGTGTTTTATTTCATCCTCAATTATGTGCACAAAATGTTTTGTTTTGCTGTAGATGTTTCAAAAATTAAGGAAGGCGTGTTTCTTTGTTGTTGGCTGAGTTTGTGTTTTTCCACTTGGTTTCTAGACCGGTGTTTAATTAATTTGGCTTTTGAGAAGGGTTTTTATAAAATATTTTTTGTCAACATACCATTTTAGATTTCTAGTCTACAACTTGCTATTTCTGAGTTCGGTTAGGCTTACGTTTAACTTATCATTTTGGAATCACTGCAGGGTGACCCCCTGTATGCTCATTACCAACGCCTTCATTGTGAACTGATACCTGTTGAAGTTAAATCTGAGGAGTTCTCCATGGTATGAAATTGTTTGTTGATTGTGACATCTCTCAAGATGCATATTAAAATCAAATACATCTCAAAATGTAAAGGAAATGAAAGGAAATAGAGAGAGAAACATAAATGGTTTCAATGTGTTAATATTATATGATTTGATTTGAGGGATAATTTTGTTTGAGAATTAAGACCCGTTATTAAAACAATAATTGTGATTCTGAAACCTTTTCTTTTATCACATTTTGATGTCACTAGATTGCAAAGTACACGCAGAACACTCATGCTAAAACACATTCAAACTATACTGTGGATATAGTTCAAATATTCAGGGTGTCAAGAGAAGGTGAAGCTGAACGATTTAGAAAGGTGAGTTGTGTTTGATAATTTAAGGATCATGGTCTGTGAATTTATACTGTGCTTGAAGTCCTGTTTTTTAATCCCGAGGTTTGAGTTTTTACTGGAATACCTTTATCTTGAATATTCACTCCATTGCTTTGCCATTCAACGGACAGTACTCTTGCACTAAGAATAGGATGCTTTTATGGCATGGATCAAGGCTCACAAACTGGACCGGAATTTTATCTCAAGGTTGTTCCTTTTCTCATTTATTTAGCTTCTTTTTCTTTTGCATAATGCTTAAATTTATCTTGGCTAATGCAATAATAACTGAGATGAATGAATCATCAGGTCTGCGCATAGCTCCTCCCGAGGCACCAGTAACTGGTTACATGTTTGGCAAAGGAGTTTACTTCGCAGACATGTTCTCTAAAAGTGCAAATTATTGTTTTGCTTCTCGCACGGCTAAGGATGGAGTGCTTCTTTTATGTGAGGTTGTTTTTTCCGTCTCATGATAGACATTACCATTATGATAAAGCCTTATCATTAATTTCACCGCCTGTTACTGCATGTCAATCAAACTTTGATAACTAAAATCTTACATGTTGGCAGTTATTTTGCATTTAGCCCGCATTATTTTATCAAGTTCTGTAAACATTTTGTCTTGTCTAAATGATCCGTTCATGACAATGGCTTACTTTCTGTTTGTAATTGATCCCCATCTTCAAGAAGTACGTAATTCATGATAAGTGATATATGTAGGTTGCACTGGGTGAGATGGTTGAGCTTTTAACTGCAAAGTATGATGCTAATAACTTGCCTCAAGGAAAACTGAGGTTTGATTCTTTTGTCAATTATAATTTGTTAGGCTGCTAGTATATATATAATAGCTGTATTTTTAGGCTGTCTCTCCATCAAATGGTCCCCGGCCCCTCCGAGTTCCTTGCCACTACATTTTGTTAGAAAGCTTAAAAAGAAATATATCACTGCTAAAGTGTTGTTTATACCGCAGCACAAAAGGAGTAGGAGGAACTGCACCTGATATGTCAGAGGCTCAGTCACTTGAGGACGGTCTCGTTGTTCCCCTTGGGAAGCCCAAAAAGTGTGCGGGCATGAAGGTATGCACTAAAAGTATGATTTTCATCAGCGTGGAAGTTATGCTTGTTATATTATGAGTACTTGACTTTAACTTTGTGTTGTAGGGTGATTTATTGTACAACGAGTACATTGTTTACAATGTGGAGCAGGTTAGGATGCGCTATGCTGTTCATGTAAATTTTAATTTTAATCGAAGAACTTAGTGGCAAGATGTGATTGTTAATGCATCTAAGCCATTTTCTAGTTCTAGTGGCTTTCACCCTTTGGGCTTGTTGTAGTTCAGAAAATATTAGTTAAAGGTGTATATATGCACAGGTTTGGCGTTCATAGTTTTGTGATAAGTTTAGAAGTTGAATTCGGTATTTCCTTGTCTATTTTTGGGTTTAAAAGGATATCAAGTCTACAATCTATGAGAGATTATTACATCTTTAGCATCTCCCATAATTTATCTTTGGGAATAATTTACGTCATCTAGTTTATTGTGTAAAAAGGGGAGTCAAGTGGTGTAGACAACAGTTTGGATTGCGCTGCATGATTAATCTGATAATTATAGGCTTGGCTGTGCTTTGCATGAGGATTTGTTTACCTTAGGCGCATTAATTTCATGTATAAAAGTATGATATTTTCAATATAAGGCAATACCTTATATACGCTGTTACAGAACTTAACCTTGTGCTCTTTTTTTTTTTTTGGCGAAACTTAGCCTTGTGTTCACCGACATATGTTATTGGAATATCTTCTGTTGCAAATTGAATATCTTAGAGTGTGTTTGGTAGGTAGAAAGAAAGTAACGAATTAGAATTGGAAAGGGTAAGAAATGGAAAGTAAGGGTAATGATAAAAGGGTAAAGTTTGTGGGCCCCATGATAAGTGTGAGATGGAAAGAGAAAATTTGTGGGCCCCAGGATATATGTAAATAACCATATTACCCCTAAACTTTTCAATTATTTACTACCCACTTTCTTTCAATTCTTGGAACCAAACAAACCCTTTTAACATCGGCCAATCTGTGTGCGGTTTTTGGGCCACGAAAAAACTTTATTTGGGAGCAACTTGTTTCTAAGGAATTATAGTATTGGCCTGTTACATTTTTAAACGAATGATTGTAAGCCGATTTGCAGGCTTAAAAAGCGGTAACTAAATAAGAAAAAAGATAATGCAATCTTAGTCCCATGCTTGCAATTGATGGTTGGTGAATGACATTTAATTTCATCATTCTACAAGGGGCACTGAAACAGAGGAGTAGGGATAAATTTTTTTTTTTGTGTAGTTCACAAGGAAGAAGGGTGACCTTGTTCTACTGTTCTGTTTTCCTAGGCTTTGTCAAACTGATACATTGAGTGCTGTAGAAATAAGGAACTTATGGTGCTTGGAGGCATGATTGAGGTTGAAACACCTTTGAAAAACATGGGTGTGTGACCAAATAAACCATTTACTACTATATATCAAATGCAGGATGCACACGCCAATATTAAAGTCCTTAGATTTGACAATGACATCATCCAGAATCTATGTTCTTCTCCCACAAGATAGAGCATGCCCATCTTAGAGTGATAACAGTTCCTACCTCTATTAAATGGCCCCTTTAATGGATGGCACGCTAGCCATTCTCATGAATTACTAGGCGACCAATGTGACTTTTGTTTTTTCGGCCCTTTTAACCTTTCTCCCATATTTCAACTTAGGTGCCTGCCCATAGCCATATGTTGATGATGGGTAGTGCAAGTATGACATACGTAAAGACTCGTAATTAAAATTTGATCCTTTGTCGCACGCCACGGATTCTCGCATGCTATGCACTAGACCTCCCTGTGCTTCATTACCCACCCTTTTCCACTCCTAAACATAAATGCCTTAAAAAACAGAACACGTAAAAAGGACCTGTTCTTGTGTATAAATACTTCTTCTGGATCCTTGGTGTTGCCATGAAAGTTTCAATGAGATGATCATATAGCATGTAATGTTGAACACAGACGTTCAAACCCAAATCTTATCTGAATGTGAGATGACCACATAAAAATGAGTGATAAATATGTGTGTTTAGTATGAGTGTAGCTAGGTAGTTGAAGAAACACTACTCTGAAGCTCTTTTGAAAATAAAGAGTGAAAAATAAACTTAAGTTAGGGGAAGGGAAGGGGTCTAGTGCATATAGGGAATGATATCTATGAATGCTAAAGAGGTTGCCAACTTTCTCAAAACATAGAGAGAGGCACACAAGCAGAAGCCATACTCAAAAACTTGAACCCAACACGCAAAGCCTACGTGCACTCATACATTATTCTTCTCGACTTGCTTGCACTATCCAATTCCTCACAAGCGAAAAAGGTAACCCAGTTTAGAGGGGGCAGAGCGTCCGCCATTTGCCGGTGGGCCCCAGTGAGTCTGCCATTTGTACGGAGGAGGAGGCTTATTGTGCTTCTTGTGTCTGCTGCAGTGAACCTCTCAAAGGAGCCTAGTGCGTGTGCGTGCCTTTTTTTGTGAAATTAAGGCAAAACATGACTCATTTTTGGGTTTCCTTGAATGTCCCTAGTTTGAATTTGTGTGTCTGTCCTTAGATGATGGCATAGCATGGCATGGCATTGCATGACTTGGCTTAGCTTTTTTCTCCACTCAATCCTCCTCTTTTCACTCATTGCTCCTGTCAGCTTCATTACACATATCTCTCCCTCTCTCTTTCTCTCTCTGCCCCTACCTTCAGAATTGTGCTTATAAATACTGACTTGTTTCCTGCGTGTGGTTCAACATGGGGTACAACTCTCTTAAGTTTCAGTTGTCTACAGGGTGAGCAACTCCTTGTTGGAGAAGCAGGGCACGTGCAATTCTCTTGGCTCTCTAGTGCCTTTTTCCCATTGCACGTGTTCTCCTTCTCCAACATGGGTTTCTCCTCTTTACTATCTCCTCTTCGTCTCATTCCTTCACTTGACTGGTAATGCTCTTTATTCTCTATGTTTTAAACATTCATTTTCTTCCACAATCATGGTCAAACATATTAGAAATTTTACTGATTACCCCATTGGCCTTTGACATGTTTGAAATTTTACTGCTTTGATGTGCATGTGCATGTTTTTACAGTTTTTGTAGTTAGAAATGGAGGGAAGACTACTTTTGTGATATGTGTGAACAGAGTTTGTGGAGTTGGAGTGGTCTCAGTTCTTGAGTTTTGGAGTGTAAGTTAAATGAGATATGTAACCACGACACCAGACAGAGAGCAGAAGAGCAGAGGAGGAAGTTCGCTGAAGTGTAACACAAGAAAGTCTTATTGAGCTAAGCCATAATAATGGACTGTGTGAAGTTTACCAAATTGGAAGGCTTTTAAACCAACGCATTACTTCACTCTGTTGAGCCTTTTGGCACCACATTTATCTTGAGATACACAACATAGTCAGACTCAGAACTCAGAAGGTTCCGTGAGCACGGTTACCCAGGGAATTAGAAGATTTTATTTTGTCAGTCTTTTCTTTCGCGGAAGAAAATGACAGACATAGCCAGACGTTGTAATAGCCGCTTGAGTGCAGAGCAGTGCAGTGTTACATACTCCTATAATCCACAGCCCCCGACTTATATCTGTTTGTCTCTATCGTTTGTATTTTTTTGTTTCCCCTTTTCCAAGTCTTGTATAATGAAGTACAGTTTAGTGCACAAGTCAAGAAAATCATAGTTTCAACCTAAACTTCCTAACACTACTGCGATTTCACCAACGTTGCCCGTAGAAATACACTAAAATTAGCGGGAGTTCCGAAAAAAGGATATTTTTGTTTTAATAATGGACACAATACAATTATGAATTGATAATCGAAGGAAAATTTGTGGGATACCTCCATTATTCTTGGAACAAAATGGGATACCTCCATGGATGCTTCTAAATTAAATACTCCCTCCGGTCCTAAATATGAGACCTAATTGACTTTTTCTGAAAATCCTTAAAAAGCAAAATAAGTTAATTATAAATTGATTTACCTAATTTTCCCCCCTTTATTTTACCTATAAACTAATGGATAATCTAAAAGTATATCAAATATGTCATCATTTTATAACCTACGGAGTATTTCACAACCTTAATCGCTCCAAAAAAAAAAAGTCAATTAGATCCTATATTTAGGATCGGAGGTAGTAGTAAAATAATCCTATTCATTGGATCGTTGTTAAATTTTCTCGTACACATGCACAATAGGCTATGACCTGTTCATAGCTAAGAATCTTATTTATTCATGAGATAACTCATTTTGTCAAAAGATAATCATCCAACCCATGGACTGCATGAAACAAAGAGGTAACGGGCTTCTCGCGATTTTGTTGTGATAACTTCACTTCCAAGTTATATCTGGGCTTCGCTTTTGAATTAAATCTTCGAAGTTGTGATTGCATGCAGTATACTAGTGCGTGGCAACTATTAAATGGTTAATTCGCTTCAAACTCGCCTCTGATGTCTCCTTTTGTTGACTCAAACGCGGGGTGTTTTTTATCTTGTTTTATAGCTCGTCCATGAAAAGCTCGTCTGAAATATAATGGTATATGACAATATTTTCAAGAGTTATTCATTAGTGTAGAGTGTAGACACGAGCCTACTCTTTTATAGATCTTCTACAATTTTAAGTTCACATCAATACGGAAGTTTGGTGTATCTTAAGTAATGTACGGTTTCTTTGAAACATTATTCATTCTTTAGCTGCAAAGGCAGCTGACTGAAAAGGACACTTATTTAGGCTAATTAACTCTGATTGATGTAGCAATGTCTTGAATTGAGTCCTTCAAAAAATTTTAGAATTAAGGAATTCCTGGAATCCAATCCCCGGGCACCGTTCTCTTGGAATTCAACAAGAAATCTGTTGGAATTCATGGCTTACCTGGTTGTAGTACTCTGGAACTTTATGCTAATGGGGTCACAAACTCACAATCCCAATGGTGACTGATACGGGATTGCATTCCAGGCTCATCTCAAATATTTCTCATCCTTCTCATCCTACAAAATGGTGATTAAAACACACACACTTGGCCATAAAAAAACGCAACACACATAAAAGAGAAGGGTCGGTGGGAGGAGGTGGCGGGTGGGTGGTATGGGGTATTATTTTTCCCATTGAGATTCATGTAAGAGCTCATAATTTGTCATTTGTACCATTAAAAATAAAACTAACATATATTATAATATAAAAAAAAAATTAGCATAAAAAATTTTAACTATCTAGACCTATTTCATTTCAATATCAGGATATATAAGAGATACAGAATTGTCCAGTTAACTGTAAAATAATTTTACAGTAACTGTAAAATTATTTTACCAAGTCTGTATCTTTTATAAATCCTTATATTGAAATAAAATAGGTCTAGACAGTTGAAATTTTTATCACAAAAAGTGTTGAAAAATAAATTTTTTATTTTATTTTTTTATGTGTGTGGTGAGTAATTTTTTATGGCCAAGTGTGTGTCTTTTAATCACCGTTTTGTAGGGATGAGAAGGATGAGAAATACTTGAGATGAGACCGAAATGCAATCCGTGACTGATACATAGAGTAGGAGCAGGAAGAAAAGTCAAAGAGATGGTCTTTTCTTAGTTTGCAGAATGTGAGATTTTCGATGGTGTGTCCTTGTCATTTGTCAGTTTTAGTGGCACATTATTAAGTATATTACTCCAACATTTTTTTATGTTAATACACCAAAGATGTATTGGGCCTGGCCCATTTTCCTACAAAATCTAACTCCATGCACGCTATACCAGGGAGCGGACTCATCTTTTTATTTCCTCAATGAAGGCAGATACCAACTCAGATAGCCCTCTAAGTTTTGTTTTTGTCAAATCACGTCTTGCTCTTCCTTGTTTGAATGAATAGTGGATTTTTTTTTTTCAAATGAATAGTAGATTGAATGTTACCAATATGGCTGGATTTAATGGAATTAGCTAATCTTATTAGAAAAAAAAATTATATTTCATGTAGTGCCACAAACAACATAATTTCTTATAAGGATACACTCTTAACTGCGGAGAGGTAGAATCAATGTTAGCGAGAGTTCAAAGTGGCCGAATGGGATACATGAGCTACCTTCGATTGAGTCAATTCGTGCATTCACAAGCCTCGCGGTCAAGTGTGCATCTACTTGCTGATTTTAAAAATCACGTTCACATTTTTATTTCCTTCTGAAATTCAGTTGAACTTTGTGCTTATGGTTTTGTGGAAAAGTAGGTTGGTCTATCGGTCCCAGAGAATATAATAGGGTAGAAGGGTCGGTGTTAGGATAGTTAAATTCAACAATAGTTGGATTCCTTCTGGAGTTCTGGTGAATCCATATTTTTAAAAGAAATAATTGAATTTTAGATCAAATAAAAATTATCTTTCTTCGGTGAATAATGGCTTGGAAAAAAAAACGCGCTCACACCATTCATTTAGCGTATTGTTTATTGACCTGCGTATTTTCATTCAGCATCCTTTTTAATAACTAGATAATTGATAATATGAGAATGAACACATAAAGTTATCATGTCTAAAAAAACTAAGCATTTCTATTGTGAGTCTAATTTATTAAACTATTTAAGAGAAAAAGACAAATAAAATCCTCTAAATATTTAAAAGGACAATTAAGGCCACAAACACTAAACTAACAACTGCAACATTTTCATTAACAACATGCATATTTAACAACTGCATAATCTATAATTAACAAGTACTCCCTCCAGACCTTATTATGATTAAGTCACCAACTACCTTTAATTTCTTGTCTTTAATATAAGTCACCAACTATCATTAACTAATTTATTTATTAAATTTTTTCCATTTATACCTTCATCATCCATGGGAAAAAGAGAACTTTTTAATTGCATTAACATTTCCTCCTACTCTTGTTTCCGACTTTCCGATATAAAAAACCATTGTAAGAATGAAAAGAAAGAGAGAAAGAGATGAGAGAACAAATAAAACATGACTCATTTTTTTTGGTAAAAAATATGACTCTATTCTTTGGTACATGTGATTTGAGCAGTCATTGACTTATAATAAGGATAGGAGGGGAGTACTGCCGCTAGCTTTTGGACCAAAATACCCACACGCTTATTGGACCGAAAGCTCAGCATATGCGGATGGATGTTAGTTGTTAGATATAGAAGAGGGTAGGTGGAGGTGGTAAGTGGCGGGTAAGAACAACATCGGAATTGGGAACCTTAAATTACAAGTCTCTCTCACCTCAAAAATGAACTCCCACCACCAAAACCCTTCCTTTCTCCAATCCCATCTTCCTCAATGGATTCCCATCGCCACATTTCACAAACCCAACAAGACCCCAAATCCAAAGACACCACCTTTCCTTCATTTGCCACTGCTTCCATCTCTCGCTCTCTCTCTACCATCCTCCCCTCTCACTCCTCTCTTCAATCCAAAACAACTGCTTCACTCTCTTCACTGCCCAATGTAATCAAAATCCCCACCCAAGCTTCCTCTCTCACCCACCTTTCACTTTCCACATATTCACCTTCTTCCAAAATCTCGTTCAAGTCCACTCTTTCAGCCAACCCTCTTCAAAATCCTCTCTTTTTGGGCCCACAACGTCCCTTAGATCCTTCTAATGGGGCTGCAATTCGTCGAGCTTCCATCCTTTGGTTCCGCAATGACTTACGTGTTCGTGACAATGAATGTCTCAATTCTGCCAACAATGAATCAATGTCTGTCTTGCCTGTTTACTGTTTTGATCCTAGAGATTATGGGAAATCCTCAAATGGGTCTTTCAATGCCAGCTTTTTCATTGAAGCGGTTTCGGATCTGAGGAAGAATCTTCAGGCAAAAGGGTCTGATCTTGTGGTGAGGATTGGAAAGCCTGAGACTGTGTTGGTTGAGTTGGCAAAGGCAATTGGGGCTGACGCTGTGTATGCTCACAGAGAGGCTTCACGTGGTGAGGTGAAGGCTGAGGAGAGAGTTGAGGCGGCTATGAAGGAAGAGAATATTGAGGTGAAGTACTTTTGGGGAAGTACTTTGTACCATGTTGATGACTTGCCTTTTAAGTTGGAGGATATGCCTAGTAATCATGGGGCGTTTAAGGAGAAGGCTCAAAGGTTGGAGATAAGGAAGACAATAGAGGCATTGGATCAGCTCAAAGGACTTCCTTCAAGAGGTGACGTGGAACCTGGGAAAATTCCTTCTTTGACTGACCTTGGCCTTAAGCCATCTGCAACAATGGCACAGGTTTGGTTATTGGTTTTGTTCAGTCATGCAAAATGCTATCGTGACTTGAATTGTTAGTTATCTGCTGCGATAATGACTATCATTTTCCCCCAGTAGTTTAGGCTTTTCTCTTTTGGTTACATCTGACCCAAATAAATGGGGTTAATTTTCCTCTATCAGTTACGGTTTTTTTTTTTCTGTCAAAAGGATGTTGTGTGGGAAAAGATTCATTTTTGTGGAAGGATTGAGTAGTTCTGAGTAAGCCTGGATTCTATGCTTTGTAGAGAATCAGTGACCATATTGTTATAACCTATAACAACGAGAGCTTGTTATTTGGCTTAAGGGTGGAGAATGGGGTATTAAGTTTATATTAGAAAGACTTAGTATCGAGATTCTACAGTAAGTTGGCTATTAATTTTGTGGGGTAAATTTTGACATTGAGGTGTCATCGTATCAAAATGAATCTGTTTGTAAAACATAGTAAAGGCACGGTACCTGACTGCTAACATTACCTTTTGCTTGCCTCTGCTTTACCTATTACATGCTAACTGAGGTTTGACATCTAGGGTAACACAAGATCAAGATATTTACTATGCCATCTTTTGCCTTGCCATGCTCTTTGATTCCCATAAATGTGGCCTTGACTAGTAACTTTTTTGTATTTATTTATTTTAGCTCACCATTTTCCATTTCTCTATGGAAGGAGAATAGGTAGTGAATAGATTGTTCATGACAAATTAATTGTTTTGAAGATTGATTTGTTCCTAAAACTAGCTCCTATATTTAGGAACGGAGGGATTAATAATTAAATAAGTTGGACTGATTTGACTAATATATTGACTGTAATGCCATCATCATTCTGTAGGGTGGGAAGCAATCTGCTAACACTTCTATGGTAGGAGGGGAGACTGAAGGACTACAAAGGCTCAAAAAATTTGCAGCTGAGTGCGAATCTCAACCACACAATGGCACCCAAGGTAGTATATATGGTGCTAACTTTTCCAGCAAAATTTCTCCATGGTTGTCGACAGGATGTGTCTCCCCCCGGACAATATTGGATGAACTAAAGAAAACTACCAGGAGGTGCGCCCTTCAATGATTTCTCTTCCTTTCATTGGTATTATAATTCTTCTAGTCACAAATAATCAAATAGCTTATGCTCTTCACTAATGAAATGTTCAAATGTTAGGACTGTTTCTGCTTCCTCAAACCAAAATGATGGGGGCAGTGGCTCAAATTGGTTGATGCAGGAGTTTTTATGGAGGGATTTCTTTAGGTAACCTTTATCTTCGTCTTGGGTTTACCTTAATCGTTTAATTTTCATTGCCACAGTTTTCTTGTCAAGAAAACCTGTTGAGATATATATATATATATCATTTCTTATTTAACAGGATAATGGTTGGAATCAAAGATAATATCTCTGATACTCCTTATTAATATAGGCCCCTGGGCGTTCTGACTAGGAAATTAGTCTCTTATAATCTCCAAATCATTTATGATGAATAATGGTTCAAATGAAGGGTCCAATAACTCTTTACATACTACAACCATTGTTTGGGATTGGACCATAGTGATTCTTACCTTATCTTTTTTGGTGATTGGTTTTGTTTTCAATTTGATTAAAATGATTAAATATGTTACAAATTTCATTCATATTCTTTCAAAGTTTATCAATGGGAATAGGTCAAGGCTGAGGTTGTGCGCTTTATGGCGACAATTAGTGATTATTTTTTTAATTGTGAGGTCAGGTTTATAACCAAGAAGCACAGTTCTGCCAAGAAACAGCTCGAAGCTGCACCATCTCTTGCCTAAGCTACTATTTTCACGTGCAAGTAATTTTTATTTGTAGACGCAAATGCTTCCTTTTGTGGGGTCAGGGAGCTGAATGTTGGAGTGAAGGGACGCAGGAAAGAGACTCAATTTCTCTTTTGTTCCAATTAATAAATCCTCCGAATATGGGGTCTTTATATTATGTCAGTGATGCTTATGTGACACTTGATATTAATCGCTCTTGTATCTGCTAAGTAGATGTAATGATTGGATTTTTTTCCAGAAATGGTTGGTTTAAGTACATTTTTAAGCTCATGGTAAAAAAAAAGGTACATTTTTAAGCTTTCTCTGAGGAGGCCAACGACCCATAGAAATGAGCCAGGCCTAAACAAACAAATCGAAGACACTACATCAAACATCCACCATGAACACTCATTCCTATCCATCATATGTTTGGGCTAACCCAGCTACAACTCTAGCTTGTTCAGGGCACATGCAGGGAACTAGGATGTCAACTTAATCCAAGGCAACTTCACCGGCACTCATAAAATGAGGGGAAACATACCATTCTCCCGCATATCAAACTATATTTGGCCCATTTCTCAGGATCTCAATGAGACGTCGACTGAAAATTTAATAATTTGCGGAAAATACAGAGTAATATCTGTGGAACAAAATGGGGCGGGCAATAATATTAGAAACATAGAGCGTCTACTTGATACCTATTGATGAAAAAATAATGTAAAGTAAAAATTAGTTAAATAACTATAAAAAGAAGTGAATATTTAACATTTGAGTTTGACAATAAATGGCCCTATCCATTACTAATAAAGAGGATCCCAAAACTCGTAAATACGAAATGAATTAGGTCAAAATCTCATTTAAAATTGTCAAGACATGTGTTAGAAAATCTCTCAAACAATTGGGGACATTTGTTTCTCTTGGTATATTTTCCTGTCTAATTTTATATTTCTTAAATTTAGGGGATTGGTTTACCTTTTTCCTTTTTAGAGGGTATTCCGGATTTAAACTTATAATTCACATAATTGTTTTATCCATTCAAATTTGATTACTCAATTAAAATAAGAAATTGATTTCTTAACATATTCTAATAAGGTTACACTTCAATAATTATGTGCGAAACAAATTTGTTATTTCTATAATTAAAAAAATAAAAAAATGACGTGTAATTGGACATATAAAGCATGTATGTTTTTTTGGTACAAAAACATTAAGTATATTGATTATCATTCGAAAAGGGAAAATAATCGGACATATACAGTTATACACACACTTAACTAAATCAATTGTGTGTCTTTTTCTTTGAACAAAACAGATAAGTGTCCCTTTTCTACAAGTTACTATATAGGTACACGAGTCAAATAAGAAAGAGAGAATTGTCTATAATTGCATGTTGCGTGAGTTGCATGGGAGTGGGGTCCCAGCTGCCTGAAGATACGGGATGGGCAGGTCACACCCACCGCTTTATTCATTGTAATTTTTATATCATCAATCTTGTTCTTTTCATTTTACAAATCATGTTCCCACTATAAATATATTATGCCTGCTTTCATCCTCACGTTTCTTCCTGTCTCTTGGCCTTAAAAATCTCCCTTTCTCCTCCTCCTCCTTCCTGCGACCAAATCCAAACTTAGCAACTGTAATCAGTTTCTGTTACGTTGCGTACGTTTCCCTCCCAGGCTCGCCCACCCCATCCTGGCATATTCAGCCATGGGTGTAGATCATTTCCATTACCAAGAGGTACTTACATCTATCTATATCTACATATCTATCTCATCATTATTTTCTCCTTCCATCTAGCTTCTTCTCTGATCTGCCTTAGCTTCCATCTGAACGAGTAATATGTGTGTGTGAGTTATGTTAGGGATACAGAAGAAACTCGAGGGGAGTGCGACTCTTTGCCTGCAAATGGTTGCCACCTTCGTCTCCCAAGGCCCTTGTTTTTCTCTGCCATGGTCCTTTTCTCCATCTCTCTCTCTTTTCTCAAGTTGCCTGGGTGTGACAATATATATGTATATATGTTTGACATGATTTTCATTACCTGTATGTTGATTGCAGGGTATGGTATGGAATGCAGTCGCTCCATGCGAGGTATTAAATTAAATGTTCCCCTTGATTCATTTTTTATTTGTTATTGTTGAATAGTAATTCCAATAATACATCGATTATTGTGAGACGATCCAATCTGAGGATAGGACATCATGGGAGGAACTTTTTTCTTTTGTCAGAATCATGGGTGGAATTAATTATATGAAAGATAGTGGTGATAAAATATATGGGAAATTAAAGAGGAGCAGGTTATTTTAAAATAAAGAAAAGCTTGGAAGGGAATTGAGATAAAGATTGTTGAATGGAAAAGGACAAGGTTTCACCTACCCCTATTAGCTTAGGCCTGGTATTAGAATTCTAAACGCAAATTATATTAGCTCACCTACATTTACGTGACCGGTTGTGCTCCTTTATTAGAACATTTCTCTCTTAATTTTCTCCGCAACACCAGCTCTATCAAATGTCCCGAGTTTGGTTAACTAGCTAGATCAAATCCCAGAACACACGTATATAAACACATAGTATATCATCTTTTCCCCAGAAGCAAAGGAGTACTAGATCTCATCATATTGACGTCATGTAACCTCGCCTACTTTTTAGTACCTCGTCCCCCAACCGAACATTTATTGTTTTAAGGTACTCCCGACCCATGTACTGTTAGCAAATAACAAGGCCCACTGCATTTTGTATACTCAATTAATTATTATACAATCATATATCGTACAGATAAGCGATGTTATTTAAATGATTGTGTTTATATCATATGCTTTTATGAGGAAGTCAATGGGATTTTTTAAAGACGTATACTGTCATTGAAATATTATCTGCATTGCGCTTAAAAGCCGCAAGTTCGATTTGATCAGTTCGTGTCTGATACGTCTGCCCGCATAACTTGGGGGAGGATAGGCATGCTATGTGGTGCGTTAGACTACAGTGATGTAAATTACTATTGTCCTAATTTAACATGGAGTAATTTTTACATGTTTTTCATTAAATTTAAGATGTCCACATAGTTAAGTAGCGCCAGTTGAATTTTGTGCATAGATGGGTGCAGCTAATTTCTCAGTTAGGTGCACTCCTGCCTGAATATAATTATATATAAGATCGAATTAAACTTTTTGTTGTATGGGTGGGAAAATCTACATTCTCTCTGGTTGAAATCAAGCAGAGAGATGTTGGAACGAATCATTCATTTGATACTTGAGCCGTGTGGGAGAGTCTAAAGAAGAGTCAGTAGTGTGTTGGAATCTTCCACCAATGTGACCTCACCCCACCACTCTCCTCTCAATTATCAAAATGGTTAAGTGGATATGTGCACTCTGCGCCTTCCACGTCATTCCATCTTATCTATTTCATGTCTAGTGCTCACGTCTTCAATGATATCCTTCATCCATGTAGTATAATATATTTGAGCATATATAATATTATCTTATTCCTTCTATCCCTTCTATATAAAAGTACAAATTCTCCCATCCTTTTAAAAAAAATTTAAATAAAGAAAAACAAACAAATAATTCAACTTTAAGTTAAGTTATATAAATATCATCAGATTATACCTCAAATTGATAAATAAGGTATAAATCAGCTTTATAAGATTATAATATAGACTACAAATATCGCGAATTGACTTATTTCACACCCGAAAAAAATCAACTTGATGTCCAAGTATGATATCAAGTAGCTAGGGAACGTTGTGAAATAAGAAGAGGGGTGTAATAATAACACTTGTTTCTTTTTTTATTTTTGGACTTAAATAATAACACACACACACACGCACTTGTTTCTATGAAATGATTTTGACATACATATGATTGGGTGGACGTACAGAATGCGGGGTGAGGCTAGCGAGAGCTGGGTATGGGGTGTTTGGATTGGATTATGAAGGCCACGGTCGCTCTGAAGGTTCGCGTTGTTACATCAGAAGGTTCGACGACGTTGTCAACGATTGCTATGACTTTTTCAAGACTGTTACCGGTACACACTACATTATTATGCCTTCCCTTCGTATAAATACATGCATGCATGCACATCATTTTTGGTCCCAACAACTTCAAATGAACTCAGTTTGCTTTTAATTTCTTTCAGAGGTCAAAGAGTACAGAGAGAAGGGCAGGTTCTTGTACGGAGAGTCCATGGGAGGGGCAGTGGCCTTACTCTTGCACGAAAAGCACCCCAAATTTTGGGACGGGGCAGTTCTCGTTGCCCCCATGTGTAAGGTACTTATACATATTTTGCACACAGTACACATTTATTCTAATTAACATGGTAGGTAATGGTTTGATCACATTAGTTGATTATATTCTTGTGTTTGGCAGATATCAGAGAAGGTGAAACCACACCCTGTAGTGATAAGCATTTTGACCACAGTGGAAGATGTCATACCCGCATGGAAGATTGTTCCCTCCAAAGATATCATTAATTCTGCCTTCAAAGACCCCGAAAAACGACAAACCGTGAGCATTCGCCATTCACCACTTTTTGTCTACCTCTTTTCTCTTACTAGCAATGAGGAGTTAAATAAATGTACAAATGTTTAAACATGTGAACAATGATTGATTGGAGCAAGTGTACGTTGCAGATAAGAATGAACGAGCTGATTTATCAAGACAAGCCGAGGCTGAAGACAGGACTAGAGATGCTGAGAGCAAGCATGACACTAGAAAATAGCCTACACGAAGTGACTATGCCATTCTTTGTTTTGCATGGTGAGGCGGACATTGTGACAGATCCAGAAGTAAGCAAGGCACTGTATGAGAAAGCAGGCAGCAAAGACAAGACCATGAAATTGTACCCAGAGATGTGGCATGGCCTCACATCTGGTGAGCCAGACGAAAACATTGACATAGTTTTCTCGGACATCATAGATTGGCTTAATAAGCGTGCCGATTTTGCCGCCCAAAACCGTACTAATGATCTAAAAACAATGAATCTGAGTGAGACCATTGATGACTGTACTAGCCAAGAGGAAATCAACAGAGTGGCCCCCACATTGCCTGGCACTAAAAAGCAGCGTTTGCGGAAAATAAGAACGCGTCCTAGCTTTTTCTGTGGGTTGAAAGGAAAACGTTTGCACTCGGCAATTTAGCAGTGTAACTGTGTCTCACCTTGTCATTTTGTTTGTTTTGATGAAAACGTTCTTTTGGAGTTGGACGCCTCTGATTTTATACATATAATTAAGCGCCTTCTGGAGCAAATTGTTGCTTTTGTAACGCCCAACCTCATGCTTAGTGCATAGCTAGATTCAAGGAATAATCTTTACCTCTATGAATGGATTGTATGGAAAGGAAATTGGATATAATAATCATACAAAGATGGAGAATTGCACGCTAGTCTCGAGCAAAAGATTTAATTTCATTAAGGTCCCAAAGAGTTGTTAATGACCTCTATTAACAACTGAAATAGTCTTCGTTACCAAGTGAATTAACAATTACTCCCGCCGCGCCTTACGCAGCGAGCATTATTTCCAAAATTTAATGGGGAGATAATTTTACTACTAATTAAAATGATATAGCCTTTTATCCTTTTTTTGGCCAATATATAACCTTTTATCCTAAATATATGGATTTTGGTTCAAAATATAAAACCACTTTATACATGTTTTCCAACATTCCCCAAATTAATCCTAACAATGTACATCAATAATAAACATAAGAAGGAGGTTGGAGAGATACAATGGTAGATGACTATGATGATTTAGTATGATAATATATATTATGTTATTTAACTTAATTAATATCCTTAATCTAATTAAATTTAATAAAGTTTATTTATATTTAGGATGAGAGGTAGTAAATCTAATGATATTTAGAAAATCTAAATCTGATTCAAAAAAGGTTATGATTTTCTTATAAAACCATTGGATATTTGCTCAATGATCTGGTTTAAGAATATTTTGGATCAGCGAATAAACAACACAAGACTTGTAGGAATGCGAGTTTTGGATGCATCAACAAATACCGAAGCAATAGGTAACAATAGCCAAAATTAGAAGGCACTAGCCTAAAATTATTGAAGTTAAAAAAATCTATTTACATTCTATCTCATCCTTATTTTCTTCTTATAAATAATTTTTGATATGCTAAATATTGGAATCAGAAACTTCCGGGCTTAGAAAACGAAATAGGATGAATTTTCTTTACTCTCCAGCCTCCCCTTATACACATGTGAATTGAATAAATTATTAAGCATTAACCCTTTTTGTTTGGAAAAATTTGGAGAGGTTATCCAAATATATAGGATTGGAAAACCTCAAGCAACAAGTTAACTTCATAATACGCGGTTCGAGGTAGTCAACAAAAGTTAAAGAAAATGACCAATATAGGTTAACAATCTTTAGATTTTAACTTGGAGAGTCATTAAACTTCAATTTTTGTATACCTATCCAACGTAACCTATTACCTCATTTCCACCTTTTTTATTATGAAGAAGCTACTCTATATACTGACTCATATTTACACAAGATGGTAAAAGCCTTCCGAGCTAGAGATAGGATCTACAATTACTTGTCAGATAGCTAGCTGAGTTGGCATGGTAGTCTAGCTCTTACTGACATAGTCATCTTTTGCTTTTACTTATTTTCAATTTTTTATTATTCATTTTCTTCCCATTCTGAAGTTTCTTTCTGCTCTTATCTAAAAAACATATATTGTCCTATTAAAAGAATGTTGATAATTTCAAAATGTGTGCTCAATATATAGTCCATAGTAAAACTGATTTACGCCAAGTTAACTTTTCATTCAATGAAGTCTTTTACTAAATTAAAGCTATTACTCTCTCGTGCTAATTTCTTTTAGAGAAATAAAGAATATAAAATTAATTAGTTTAGATTATCTAAAGTTATTTGTTTCCAAAATTATTTTATTACTAAGTATCTTATAAAACAAAAATAAGTAACATATGTTATAATTCCAAAACATTTGAAGTGTTCTTCTAGAATAATTAATTTTACAATTTAATTTTTTAAAAAATAATAGAAGAATTCCAACCTATAGGCTATAGTTCATTTCTATATAACTTTTTTTTATCAAAATTTCTATATAATTTTTTTTAAAATAATGTAACTGAAAATTCAGCCATATTTAAATTTTTGTTTCGATCAATTCAATTTTTTCTTGCCATTGAGTAGGAAAGGAAATAGCATATGCGTCACTGTGTCAGCTTTTGTCGTTCCTTTTCACACTTTTTTTTATTTTAAATTTTAAATACAACATCCATTTCTTTCAAATATTACTCTAAAATCTGATTTCTGGGACTTTGACAACACATGTACACGCGGCTTCTTTGAGAATTGAGACCCAGAGTAAAAATGTGGATCCTTTGAGTCTTGTAAATATCCAATGGTTCTTTTAAACCCCACCTTCACTTTTATTCTTCTCCGCCACCCTCCTCATCTTTCTTCTTGTTTTCATTTTTCGATCTGGATTCTGGATAATTGGTTCATCCACCTCCACCCTCTATTAGGTATTTTCTTTTTTTTTATACATTCTATTAGGTATTTTCTAGCTCGCCCCCCTCTCATGTCCTGAGTTCTTTTAGTATTTTCAGTTATACTTTCCTTCTCTTCTTCCACTTATTTCTTCTCCATCATTTGATAAACTTTCATTTTAGTCAGACAAACAGACGTTTTTTTGTGCTTGTGCGGTCTGGTTGTTCTGAACACTTATGTTTATCATAGGCTCATATCAGGCAAACTGAATCCGACTATGTGATCTTATTTTTGGTCGAGAATCTGATTATGTGATCTGACTAAACCTTTTCTATTAAACACTTTTTCTGCAGAAATATTTTTTATTTCTTTTATTGGCATCAGCTTCACTACAATCTTTCAAATATTTTTTATTACAAATTTTGTTGTCAAAATCTACTATAAATTTTCATCATCCCTTTCTATCAGATCTTTTATGTGATATGGTGAGTGTGTAGAAAAGAGGGGAAACGAATCAGTGAGAAGTGGGTGAAATGTACGAGACTGTTGAAAGGGTTGGAATCCCTCTAAGAGCATAATCTTTTGAGTAGCAGATTTCAACTATAACTCCATTGAGCTTAAAGAGTTAAAGATGAGTCATACTCAAATCAGAAGAGGGCAAAAGTATTTTTAATCCTATTTTGAAATGTAATTTTAAAGTCCTGAGCTTTTTTAATCTAGACTAATTTCTATGTTTTACATTTCATTTCTATACCTTCTTCCCTATCCTCACATTATCTTGCTTTTTCAAGGCCTTTTCACCTGAAACCTTATCTCACCCTCAACGAATGGTCCCATATCTTGTTCCCCTATTTTAATCAGCTCACCTGCAAGTGAACCCAAGCAATAGAAAGAACCTGGAAGAAGAATCAAACTGATTAGAAAACCCACAGTCTATCTATGTCATGTCGCATGAGACAACTATTTTGAAATAAGATACGAACAATATTATAAATTTAGTTGATGCATGATAAGTGTAAATAAAAAGCATGAAATGGGTTATAGTTTTGACATTTTTTCTTGCATTTTACTTTCATTGAATATCTGAATTGGGCTTTGAAACAATCTTCCTTGACAAATCCAAAACAGAGGCAAAGATTATGTGGGATTGAAGACATCTCCATGGTGGGAATGAGTCCCAACCTGGTTCGTCCCAAGTAGATGAAACAAGATGAAACGCTTGGGGGGGCAAGAGCATTAATTGATATTGAAGGTGGTATCCACTAAAGAGGAGCTTCGCACTGCATTTTGGTGAGTTTGGGTTGGGGGTGAGAAAGAAGAGAGACGATTGTGTTGATGGATCATGAGAATAAATGAAAGATGCTGTGGGAAATTGTGAAAAAAATAAGGTATTTTATAGGCACATGTGACCTTTATTGGTGGGGAAACTAAATTTTTTTGAGCTTTAAACTACTGCTACCCTATTAATTGCTCCATGTGAAGATAGCACAAAGCCCAAAGGCCAATGAGGAGAGAAGCTACCTTGAGGAGAGAAGCTTCGAGGTGCATTAAATGCACCACATGGAATCAGCTCCATAAACAATGTGATGTGCCCAATATATAAAATTCCCGCCAAAAATCTCCTATGAACAATAGAATGAGTCTATAAACCAAAAAGTGGAGAAGTTGAATTCAAAAAATGGTGGATGTCCTTTTAATGATAGAGTTGATGAGTTGTCACTTGACTTATTTGATATCAAATCTATTGTTTGAGACATAAGTACAATTGTCACCGGAGGTACAAACAGGATTTCAACTACTGGTTATGACATAATCATGATTTATCAGTTTGGGTCAACAGAAGAGAGTAACGAAGGAAGTAGAGATGAATTTTATTATTAAATATGTACTAGCCATTAGCCAGTGATGTCTACCAATTATTTGCGTTTTTTCATTTCAAACTATTGTTGACAGATGCACAGGTTGGGTTGGGGTGGTCCCACTAACTTCAACCAATTATTGATTTGTTGGTTCAACCAACATTGAACTTTATATAAGCTTCTATATTCAGAAACATATATCCTGTATTGAAGTTATTAATACATCACTGTGTCTAGCCAACTGAAGCTTAAACCTGTTTCTAGAAGTAATTAAACCTTTAGGCAGCGCCATCTATATTTAACATGTACTGCGCATATAAAACATACAATGAGTACCATGCTCTGTATATCGCACTCTTCATTATAGGTTTCATCTGCCCTTCGGTAAGTGACACTTACGTGAATGTGTGTATTCTCTGTAAAGATTAAAGTGTAATATCAAATTATGCACTAGAAAGGTCTAATAAATGCCAAGTGGTGTCAAGCCCAAGATAGATTTGAGGGGGATAAATTGTTTTTTTTTACCTGAGGTTTATTGGGATGTTATAAACTTCACTCAAAATACATATTAAATTCTGTTACCATTAAAACGCGGAAATACCCATGAAATGTTTTATAGTTTTCTCCATGGCAGGTTCATTATAAATGGAGCATTGCATGAGTGTAATGGTCTATTAAATTTGCTCCTCAAGACAATACTGGGCCCTGTCACCATTGGGCCAATTGACTAAACCGAATCTTATTCTACCAAGGCCCATCTTCATTACCACCCAAAATTTTCCATGGCACATCACTCTGACCCAACCCACCATTCCATATTGTTTTTTCACTTTTTTTCTCATATCAATTCTCTAGAGCTTAACATGTTCTACCGAAAAAAATATGGCATGATTCACAGAAACATTGAGCTGAATATGAATAGTCAAGCTGCTAGAAGAGTTGTTAATGCTAAATAAAGACGTATCTTTGGGTGAACGACTATTCAACCGAGTTAATTTAAACCAATAGCTCTCAATTTCCAAAGTGAATTATATATCACATGTACGTAAAAAAAAGCTCATGCAAGAAGGAACAATGGAAGACAATTTCCAAGGATTATACGACAACACCAGATAGGAAGCAGTGTCCATAATTCTAGAGTAGCAAGTACAAAATAAAAGCCATCTGATATAATATAGGCTTCAGTGGCCATCGTTATTTCTTCACAGGGACAGAGTCATTTCCTAGACAGTTTTTAAAGAAGAAAAAGTATGAAGAGATCAAATTAACAACAGTTCACTGTACTTTCGATATCATAGTTTTATGGATCAGTTGAGCTATCCAGACCTGTAGTGGCAAGTTTGTTGACAAGAGCAAGAGCGTTACTTGTTATATAAGAAACCTTCTGAACTTGATTCCTGAGCAATTTAATCTGCTTCTGATTCTGTCCTTCAAACCCATCAAGGCAAGTACTTTGATCAGTGAGAGCTGCACTTATCCATGTATTCAGATTATCCATCTGATCACTAAACGTGCTTCTGCTTAGCTTCCTGAGCACACCAAGAGATCTGTGAAGCTCATTAAGCGCATCACCAAAAGTTTCAATGCAATCTGAGAGAGCAATTCTGTTTCTTCCTCTGAGACGACGGTACCTCTTCAACTTCGCAAGATGTGCTTGGACATTTTTGACCTCGGTTATTGTCACCGACACTCCTGCCCGGGCCCACTTGCTGGGGCTCCTTCTCGCCGTGTCTGAAAATGA
This sequence comes from Mimosa pudica, assembly GCA_029929735.1. Taxonomy (NCBI): domain Eukaryota; kingdom Viridiplantae; phylum Streptophyta; class Magnoliopsida; order Fabales; family Fabaceae; genus Mimosa; species Mimosa pudica. The sequence continues at coordinate 16,720,761 of JAKELP010000013.1, read as the reverse complement.
TGACAGCGAGTGAATACACAAGTCTGTGTACAAAGTTACTGAGCATGCGTTTCTCACATAACTGTTCCCTCTTGCAGACACCAAATGATTTGTAGCTGTCAGGAAAGAAGGAAACAAAAACACTAGCAGAACAAACATGAGACTTGATGATATTCTGATCATGTTGGACAATGATGAAATTGGAAGAGATGCGAATGACTATATAGTATGTAGCAGAGAAAATTTTAGTGTGAAATCAGCTAAGGAGGTAGGCTTTTTAAATGCATGATCTGATTCAAACATGTTACAGTGAAATTTGTCAACAGAGGAAGGGGGTTGGTTGAATAGGCAAGAGAGTAGTGAATGCATTAAAGAAAAGGATTAGGGAGGGTGACATGAGATGGGTAGTAAGTAGAAATTAGAAACATGTGAACAAAAGGCGGGTGTTTCATTAATGCCTTCGATGCTCATTATCAGGCCTGTCGTTTCAAAGCAATGAAACCCAAAATGTATAATTGGCATCCAACATTCATAGTTATCCATTTCAAAGCAATGTTTTAGGAAATTAATTGCTTGCACAAATACACTTTGTTTTGTAATTATGGCTGCTACCGAATTTTAAGTAAAAATTAAGCAGAAAGATCATTCACATATACTGTTATCGTAATCTCAAAGTGTGATCTTTATACAAGTAAAAAGTGCAATGAAAAGGGAGATACGATCACGCGAAGAAAAATAGTGGGATTAGGTAACTGAGTGAGACCTTAAACTGATAGGCAACATAAATCTCATGATGGGTTTGAATACAAGCATGATTCCTTCTGGTGACTTCAAATAAAAATGACAGCAATTAGTTAGAAAATGACGAAAAAGGAAATGATTTATGAAGCTGACTAGAATGCCCACAGATGAGAGGCTTCGATGTGCATACATACAACGCGGGGACATGACATGATACAAGTGATAAGGAGGTTTGGATGATTATGCAACTAAAATAGCCTGCTGCTGCTAATTCGGCTCATTATGGAGACTTTAGTTGAGATGGTTTCACGCATTTGTCCTGGAACATTAATGCTGGACTCTGTCTCATAATAAGTCAATAATTTTCATTCATGAAATGAAAGAGAACCCTACTTCAATTCATCAAATACCGGTATTAATATGTTTGAAGGGATCATTCATAATTTTTTTTATGGTTACATTCATCTTTTGAGTAGCAAATGACCAATGTTGTCCAACTTGTGAATGAGACAGAGAGCAGACGACGTTGCCGAAGCCCCGGGAGTCCTGGATCTTGTCTTTTATTGTACGGCGGACACACACACCTAAAAAATCTTGCAACGACTTCCATAACTCGAGAACATAGGGAAAGGATCCCAACAATAAAAAATGAATGCCTTCTTCATGGAAAAAAAGTTCCCTGGAAGATATCTTTCCCTTTTTTTTTTTGCCAACACATTCTATTAACCTTATTATCAACTGAGCAACATCTGATAATCACTCACTTAGTCATGATCCAGCAGGACTATTTTATCAAAAGCACTTTTGGGCGCAAACATTTGGAGCCTTGAAGCACAATCAGAACTAAGAATAAATCTTTCGAGGCAGACCAGTCACACGACAAAAGAAATAAAAATTATAAATAATAAACGATTTAAAATTTATTCTGGTAAAAAAAATAACAGTTTAAAATCTATATCAACATGAGATGATGTTTAAAAAATCAACTACTGAACACTTCGTTTCCTCGTAAAAAAAATCGAGTAAATCTCAGTGCAGCAACGCGGCATCGCACTCAGTATCTTGCGTTTTAGCTAAATATGTGCGTATGACGAATTTTACTTCAATGCATCAACCATCCTACAATCTTGCTTCTTACGTCGGCATCTATGATGGAACTTGTGATCCAATAGGTTGTTCTCCCCAACCATTTCCATTCTTGAACCTACAGTTGTTACAAGGGATGCAATTGCAAAGTTAGTCTCCAAATCACAGCCTACTCATCTGAATTGAAAAATAGATCGAAAGGCAAATACCATAAATGGAGTTAAATATAATCAGAATCCAACAATTTCTCAGCCACTTTGTGCGCGTACAAGGGCATCTCAAATAAGACGCCAGACATATAATGTATTCAAATATGCACAATAGAGAATCAACCATGTTTTCGATAAAATATAACAACTAATCCAAATGAAACCACAAAATATATTATTCATATAATTGAGCAGGGACTGCTGTTGATTACATTACAAATCATCAAACAAGCAAGCAACTTTGAATAAAGAATAACAACTCCCCATCAGAATGCAAATAATGAACAAGTGGACTTTATCCTCCCGCCTATGAAGACTTAACTAATCTCCCACAGTCTAGGTGCTTAAATGAATCTTATGTCCCATCGGAATAATCAACATTCCTTGAAAAGAAGACTGATGATTTAACTACAATGATCTTCTCACCTGACACATTACATAACATCTCCATACACCTTATTATACACTGAAATTGTTCGCTCAAAGCCTCCTCAAAGATAAGAAGGACATAGGCAAACATTAGATGACATTAGATGTGATAATATAGGGATGTTCTTTGAAAATAGAAGGGTTTAAATAGTCCACTTTCTAACAAATGATATATAACATGGAACAATTTGTTCATGTAAAGGACAGAGATACAAAGTGAATGCCCTTGTCAAAAATAATTTTATCTCATGGGCAAAAATAATTTTATCTCATCTCCTTTCAACAGCACATTGAGTGATGTAGTCATTATACTATCCATATTGAGTGGAGGTTGTCCTCAGTACTGAACACATTCAAAATATTATTCACAAAGCCTCACTTAACTCTATCATATGCTTTCACGAAATCAAAGTTGATTGAACAATAATCCCTTTTTCCTTGACATTCCCCTTGGGCATGAACTATTTCGTGACTCAATATGAAATCCAAAACTGGTTTGATAGGGCAAGAGGATAGAGTTCATTAACAGTAGCAATAGCCCTTGTGCTACATTGCACAAAGAAATTGGCCATAATTAAGAGATACACTCAGGTTGGCCGTTTTCATATTCCAATGCCAAGAGGATTTTCCAAACCTGAATTTCCTACTACATTTTCATCCCAAATTTTTAACTCTTCCAAGAGATGCATTCTTAATTTCAGAACTAGCCTCAGCAAGAAAGACCAGAAATACCCACTAAATCACTAAGCATTATCACACATGAATGATCACAAGGTTCATCAAATTCAAAAGCCTAGGATGATGGGAGAAAATTAAACTCCATTCATGGAAATACCTTCCCAGTACTGGATCAATAATCAATAATCAATAAGTAATAAATAACAAACCCACTCAGCTAAAAGTGCTAATGATTCATGTTTTCCCCAGTAACCAAGCCCAAGAGAAGTTTGCATTACTAATTCCTATATCCAGGCTATCCTATGCGTGCAAAACCTCTCACTAAGACGATAAACAAACTCACTTGAGCTACAGAACAACCACCAAAAACAAAGCAACAAGTTCATGATCACACCACATCACTAGACCAATTTTAAATCACAGAGTAACAAAACCTAGGTATAAATACAGCTACAAACTTTGAAAAACAAAGCTCATGCACAAAAAGAAAAAAAAAGGAAATAATACTCCCTCCATTCCAAAGAGCTAATTCACTTCGGAGAATCAAACCTAATAAGGTAATTAAAAATTAATATTTTTCTCTTTATTAAACATACATGATGAAGTACATACCTTCAAATTGGTCCCCCCAAAATAAGAACCTACTCTCATCCTCTTCCTCCTCGTGCTCATCACCATACCCAAATTCAGCGTCCCCCTTATACCCCGGCTCACTCCCATACCCTGACTCATTCCCACCGTTACCATCGGTACACCCGCCCACACCCAATCCCACCCCCAACCCCTCCTTCTCTCCAATCCCACCACTTTCTCTCTCCTTCTCCTTCCTCGAATTCTTCGCCTCGCTCACATCCGACGCCCAATTCGCATCCCCATTCCCAAACAACTCCCCACTCGAGTCCGTCCCCATCGCCACCGGAAAATCCGAGCACGTCCCGTACGCCGCCGAAGCCCCGACGGAGCAGCACCTGCGGGTCCCACTGCGGTCGCTGCTCCGCCCCGACACGGAGCGGGACCCACGGCGGCGCCTCTTGCGGGCGATCAGACGGTAACGGCTGTAGCGGCCGGACGCGATGGGCCTGTCGTCGTCGATCAAGGAGAGCTTGGAGAAATCAATGGCGTCGACCGAGAAGGAGGAGGTTGCACGGTCGGAACGGCAAGGGCGTTTGGTGTGGTAGGGCCTAGGGTTAGGGTTAGGGTTTGAATCGGCGTCTAGGGTTTTGGTGGTGGATTGGGATTGGAAGGGCTTCCAGGTGTGGAGGTGAAGCATACAGGAGTCTATGGTGTGGCGCGAATCTGGTGGCTTGCGCGATTGCGAGGTAGGCTTGATCATTAGAGATGATAGGATTATTGATCAAGTATTGAATTGAATTGAATGTAAGTGATGAAGATGATAGGAGAGGGTGCACAGTAAGTGTGGTGGAGCGAGGAGTAGGAGAGTGATAGAATTAGATGGTGTGTTGCGATTACGAGTGAGTGAATGTTAGTTACGTTGGCGCGTCTGTTCTTCTCGCTGGGAAACTCAAGATGGAAAGTGAGGCAGGGAAGGGAGGAAAGCTATATTTTATTATTTTAATTTACAGGCCACAAAAAGATTCTGGAGACGCGCAATCTTGGACTGTGGGCCCCACCTGCCTCACCATTTCCAACCCCCCAAATCTTGGCCCACGCCGCAAGCAGTTGTATCTTGTATTCTATGTGTAGCTTAATTTCATCGTCGTATTGGTATAAATAAATAAATAAATTCATTATCTCCATAAATCTCCATTATCTTAAATAAATATCTCACCTAATCCCTAATCACCCATTATCTTCTTAATAATTTGTTGATATTGTAACATTGTCTTTAAAAATAAATACAAGCCATATACTTATTATAAGTTGAATACTCTTTCTCTAAGTGATTTTTTCTTAACATTACAACACATTTAAATTAGTTTTACAAGTGTTACCATTATTACAGTATTTTATAAGAGCTGTTATATAGAATTGTTTTTATTTTTATATTATATCATTCAAAATGAAGAAATTTTTTTAAAAAAGGTTATAAAATGGACATTTTGTGAGTTATATTTGTTTCAAAGCATTATTGTCAACTTAAACAAAAACCAAAACTCCAAAAGTAAGTAAAGCTTCCTTTTTCTTTTTTTTTTATAAAAAGATATAAAACAATTACTCAGCAACAATTACTGAGTTTCTACAGTAAGACAACAAACTCAAATAAAAAACCAATAGGCTATGAATCAGATCTGGAGGGTCAACATAGACAAAAAAAAATCAACATTCATATCTTGAGCTACTCCCGCAAGCATATCAGCAACACAGTTGACATCTCTTGGGCATATCTTAAGGATCACTGTCCATTTCTTTCTCAAAAAACTTTTAATTTCCTGCAAAACCTCGAAATCTGGATGACAAACTGGAATCGTCTTTTGCAAAATATTAACTAATTCATGGCAATCACTCTCAACAATCAAACTTTGAACTTTCTTCTCCCATGATAACTTGAGAACCCATAAAAAGCCACAAGCTTCAGCAGACAAAGAAGACACAATACCAATACGATATTGAAAAGCCTGTATAAAATCCCCATTATGATCTCTCAACACTCCCCCACACGTACAATATCCTGACCTCAAATTTCTTGCTTCATCAATATTGAATTTCAAATACCCATAAGCAGGACATTCTCATCTATCCAAATTATTTTCCTTCAACTCTTGATTCAAAACAGGTCTGCCTCATCCAAACAAACATAACTTCGAGCAATTACATTATATTCAAAATATTCAAAAGCTTCCTTTTTCTGTCAACCAATTATGTACTATATTTTGTTTTGTGAAAAGTCAACCAAAGTTAGTGGTTATAGTATTTCAATTAAAAGAAAAGTAGTTTGTGGTTATAATTATAGGGCGCTTGGGTGTGTGTCTATATATATGTGTACAGTTGTTCAAAAGTATATTTAATTATTATACATATATTAATCATCATATCTCTTGCACTCGAAAAAATTATTATCTACTCCCTCCCTTCCCAAATATAAGATACTTTAACTAATTTAGAAAGATTAAGGAAGATAGTTAAATTAGTTAGAATTGCATGATCTTCCAAGAATACCCTTCAATAAAGACAAATATGAACACCCTCTCTACCTCTCCTTTCATTCCCTCGTATTCTCCTTTCATCTCATCCGATTTGATTTGACTCTCCCTTTCGTTTTCCTTTAATCAATTCGAATTTGATTTGATCGGAGCCGATTTGATTTAATTACAAAGTCGGAGATAATAATAAGAGAAAGAAAAGAAAGAAATTGATGATTTGGATTTTGGTGAAACATAATCACCGTACATAAAGCGAAAATCAGATTTGAAAAGCTCTGTACAAAAATTGATCCATGGCCAACGAAAAAAATCACCCACAGTAATTATATTAGAGATTCAAACCAGAGATGTATGCTCTGTTTCCAACGAAAAAAATTTAGGAGATATATAGATGAATGAAACTTCAACAATGGCGGTGATCGGTAATAACCTCAGGAATCTACAGATTCAAACCAAAGATGATTCCTCTTCTCTGTGATGAGCTGTCACTCCCTCTCTCCTTCGTATAATGCAGCAATTGGTTCGATCTCTTTATGTGAAATGAGTATATTGGGCATATTCTAGAGGGATAATTTAGGAAAGAATTAGAATAAATTTAAAAGTGATCGAAACTTATCCACATCTCAAAGTGATCTTATTCTGTATTTAGGAACGGAGGGAGTGTAGTGACTCGTTGCCTACTTCGCTCTCTCTCTCTTAATTTAAATTTCAAATCACATTGACACGTGGCAACTCTAAAGCTAAACCAGACTGCCTTTCCAATGACTTGTATGATTATCTGCCTAGGTCATTACCAGAGTTTATACCAGAGCCAAACCCGACCCGTATGGCCCAAAGGATGTAACCCGGATCCGCACAGATACCGAAGATCACCACTAGTTTAGTGGGGAGTTATTTCGGAGTGACTGGAGATAAGATCATGGGAGGTGGAGAGCACTCGTTGTGACACGTGGACAGGTCTCATGAAGCATTACCACACACGATCCCGGAATGCATGTGATGACAGTTATTCCAGATGTAGTTTAGTTTAAATAGGATGTTTTTAATTTCCATAGGCCAGGTTGTTGTATTTTTTCTGTTCAAGAAGTACATCTTGTAAACTCTCTCATTTGGTTAATATTAAGAAGTAATTTCCAGATTATCTTGTGTTGCAATTTATTGTTTATTATTTAGTATTGCTTTAATAGGATTTTTAGGGCATTACATTTGGCGCCGACCGTGGGGAGAAATTGATATTTCTTCTCGTTATCTTGCAATCTCAGACCATGGAAGACGACACAATGTCGCCGCTTAACCCAGATGCGCCCACACATTCGAATATCCAAGAGATTTCCTCCACTGGATACCCTGGAGGGAACACTCAGGAGACCCCCCAGAACGTCCCAGAAAACGATCTACTGTTGCTCACCGTGCAACGGTTACAGGAGCAGCAACGAGAACACTTCGCGATGCTGAAGACGCTGTCAAGCGAAAATAGGAACCTGAAACTAGAAATCACCGAACTAAGGATGACCCGACTCCATATACCAGAAAACAATATGGAAGAGGAACAACCCATTCCAAGAGTGATTTCCGAAAGTACGTATCACCGGAACGCAGACCCTGGATACCAGAACCCAGAACAATACCAACCTGACGAAGACCTACATGAACATCAATCTCGGCACACAGAAGTGCGAAATGATCACCGGACTCCCGAACGTACAGCACCTGAGGAAAGGCATAGAGATCCAGAGCACAGACATCGTCAAACCAGAAGGAGAAACAAACACCAGAACCCGGAGATTAAGCCGCAGGATACCAGAATGGATGATAGATACCAGAACACAGAGTATGACGACCCGGATTATAACCCTAGAGTCGAACTTTCCGATGAGGACGAAGAAGGAGTTGGAAGTTCCAACGATACGCTTGACAAGCCTGACCCTCCCAAGAAGCCACGAAGGCACTTGGCATCCAAAATAACCGTTTCCAGAAACTCAACCCCCAGAATGCGAAAAATGCGGAGAACCTACCCGGAAATTAAGCGAATGCAACGGGAGTTAGATGGACTGAAAGCAACCATGTTCCAACTTCCCGGAGTGCCAATCCCCTTTGAGAAAAATGATCCCTCCAGTTACGCGGATTCACCATTCGTTGAGGCCATATCCAGAGCAAAACTACCTTCCCGGTTGGTTTACCCAACCATTACGCCTTACGATGGTTCGACAGACCCGGATCACCATATGGCACATTACAAACAACGTATGTTCGCCATCACAGTTCCTGAGAAAGTATGCGAAACATGTATGTGCAGGGGATTTGGGATGACTCTCATAGGACCCGCTCTCAAATGGTATATGCACCTCGAGGTAGGCTCCATCGCTACATTTGCTGAACTACATGATTCTTTCGTGAGTCAATTCGCAAGTAGCAAGCGGTTAGAAAAAACTGCCGATGACTTGTACAGGCTTCATATCAAACGAGGGGAGACCATTCGCAGCTTTGTTACCAGATTCAACAAAGAAAGGTTGGAGATAGATCACCCGGATGAAATGACATGTATAAACGCATTCAGGAAGGGACTATGGACCTGGATGCCCTTATACGAAGAACTGACCAAATGCCAACCTAAGACATGGACAGAGGTCATGAGGAGGGTACTGGCCGAAGTCAGACTAGAAGAGGACCGGATGAACCGAGACTACGACTCACCTGAATCCGAGTCTAGTCATGCAGGCAAAAATAAGAAACGAAAGGAGCGACCAGAGAAGCCTCCCAGAGCAGAGTCCTACTCTAATGCTAAAAAAACACCAGAACGATCCGGAAGGTCGACCAGACCAAGCAGACCACCGGCTCCCCGAATAGAAGAGCAAGGCTTGCAATTATCCGCGAAGGAGTTAGTTAAAGAACTGGGAAAAATGGGGGATCAAGTGCGATGGCCAGGGAAAATAAAAGTACCCCCGGAGCAGCGAGACAAATCTAAATGGTGTGACTTCCACCAAGACCACGGACACAAGACCGATGATTGCATATCTCTGCGCTTCCAAGTCTCGGAACTCTTGAAGAGGGGATACCTAGAGCATTTGCTCGAGAGATCAAAGAAGCAGAACCAGATAGACAGGGCGGCGAGCAATACGAAGCCCGCCCCCGCAAATCCGCCAATCCCGACCAAGATGATAAACTTTGTCAATGGCGGATCTTGCATCATGGGAACCAGTTACTCTGCTGCTAAGAGACATATCAGAACCTTGACTGACCTGATAGAATCCCTGACTATAGGTGGTGAAGACTTAGAGGCACAAGAAGGACCATTAGCATTCTTTGACCACGAGATCAATGACCAGAACCATGATGATGCTCTTGTCATCTCGATCTACCTAGCCAACTGTGAAGTCAAAAGAGTTCTCATAGATCCAGGTAGCTCTGTCAATATGATTTACTTGAATACGGTTAAGGAAATGAACATGGAATCGGCCATGTCATACTATCCAACCACCCTAGTATTCGGCAATGGCGCTGCAGACAAGTCGATGGCCGTAGTTAATCTAGCAACATATGCTGCCGGAATTAATCAAACATTTACTTACCATGTTATGGATTGCCCTTCTCCATACAACGCCATCCTGGGACGACCATGGCTCCACCAGATGAAGGCTGTACCGTTCACCTTGCACCAACGAGTTAAGTTCTATACTCCTTGGGGAGTACGCCAAATCCGGGGAGACCAGAAAACATCTCGAGAGTGCTACCAGACTTCCCTAAAGAAGTCTGAAAAGCTACCAGCCTAGCAATTACAGGGATCATCCCTGAGACCTCAGACCAGGGATGAATCGACCACTGGACTTGAAACCATCCAGGTCGACCCAAACCAACCAGACAAGAAACTCTTCATCGGAAATGATCTCAGCACAGACTTGAAAAGCCAATTGATAGCATTCTTGACCCAAAATCAAGATTGTTTTGCTTGGTCCTATTCTGACATGACCGGAATCGACCCCCAGATCAGTCTCCATAGATTGAATGTGGACTCTAAACACAAGCCTGTCCGGCAAAAGCGCCGGAAGTTCGGTACAGACAGAAACCAAATCATCCAGGAAGAGGTCCAGAAACTATTGGCAGTCAAGTCAATAAGGGAGGTGACTTACCCAGAGTGGCTAGCCAATGTTGTAGTAGTAGCCAACAAGAAGAACGGAAAACATCGTGTTTGTGTAGATTTCACAGACTTGAATAAAGCCTGCCCCAAGGATTTCTTTCCATTACCACACATTGACATGATGGTGGATGCCACTTCTGGACACCACATGCTAAGTTTCATGGACGCTTTCTCCGGATACAACCAAATCAGGATGTATCCTCCAGATCAAGAAAAGACCTCTTTCATCACGGATAGAGGGACATACTGCTACCAAGTAATGCCTTTCGGCCTAAAGAATGCAGGAGCTACCTACCAAAGGTTGGTCAACAAAATGTTTGAAAACCAGATTGGAAAATCTATGGAAGTCTATGTGGATGACATGCTTGTTAAATCTCAGTCCAAGGAAGAACACATCTCAAACTTACAGGAGGCATTCAGGATCCTGAAGCAGTACAATATGAAGCTTAATCCAGAAAAATGCTCCTTCGGGGTCAAATCCGGGAAATTCCTAGGATATTTGGTCTCGAGTAGAGGCATTGAAGCTCATCCCACCCAGATAACAGCCATCCAGAACATCTGCTCTCCCAGACGGGCAAAAGATGTGCAAAAGCTAACCGGGATGATCGCAGCTCTGAACAGGTTCATCTCCCGTTCTTCAGATAAGTGTCATCCTTTCTTCAAAACACTCAGGAAGAACAAAACGTTTGAATGGAGTCCGGAATGTGAAACAGCCTTACAAGGCCTCAAGGAATACCTGTCCAAGCCGTCACTCCTCTCCAAACCAAAGCCTAATGAACTACTTCAGTTATACTTGTCTATATCTGGGCATGCTGTAAGTGCTGTACTCATACGCGAAGATCCAGGAATACAATATCCAGTATACTATGTGAGCAAAACTCTCCTAGACGCTGAGACCAGGTACTCGCCTATCGAAAAGCTAGCATTAGCCCTAGTCGTGGCATCCAGGAAGTTGAGACCATATTTCCAGAGTCACCCCATCCAGGTTGTGACATCTCACCCGCTCAGAGCCATATTCCAGAAACCAGACTTATCTGGCAGATTGGTCAAGTGGGCGATCGAACTCGGCCAATATGATATATCATACGTCCCAAGAACTGCAGTAAAGTCTCAAGTACTAGCGGACTTCACGGCTGAATTTGCACCTGACATCCAGATAGATGTGGCTAGAAATTTGATTTGCATGAGCAATGAATTGATCCCAGATACTTGGATCTTGTATGTTGATGGTTCAACACATTCGAAAGGTACAGGACTCGGAGTAGTCATCCAATCACCAACCGGGGATACAATGGAGCAATCCTTCCAGTGTACTTTCAGAGCAACCAACAATGAAGCTGAATACGAAGCATTGATCATCAGAATGCGCTTACTAGTAGAACTTGGAGCGCAAGACGTGGAAGTGCGATGCGACTCCCAACTTGTATCTAAACAAGTCCAAGGAGAATACCAGGTAAAGGATTCCTGAATGCAAAAATATTATACTATGGCCACCTCGATATCAAAATCATTCAGGGAATTCAAATTGACACAAATACCCAGAGATAGCAACAAGCATGCTGACGCATTAGCAAACTTGGGATCCACCATTCCAAGTTCCAGAACCCGAGCCATCCCAATCATACGATTACCAGACTCAGTACTAACCACCACACATGTTCACCATGTGCAGGCAAATTATAGACCAGACGATTGGAAATCCCCAATCTACAGATACCTGGACACAGGAGTACTCCCGGATGATCAGAATGAGGCCAGAAGAATCAAACAAAGAGCATCCAGATACCGGATATTCAGGAGCGAACTCTACAGATGGTCTTTTGCAGGCATATACCAGAAATGTCTTGGCCCAGATGACTCTGAATACGCATTAAGAGAAACACATGAAGGAGAGTGTGGAAACCATTCTGGTTCCAGAAGTTTGGTTAGGAATCTCCTGAGGGCAGGATACTTTTGGCCTAAGATGCAGCAAGATGCCCAAAAACTTGTTTCCAAATGTGACAAATGCCAAAGATTCGCACCTGCACTCCAGCAACACCCAGAATTCCTACACTCCCTGACTCCAGTATGGCCCTTCATGAGATGGGGGATGGATATAGTCGGGAAGTTACCACCAGCACCAGGAAAACGCGTGTTCTTGTTGATGGTGACCGATTACTTTACCAAGTGGATAGAGGCAGGAGCATTTCAACAAGTTAAAGAGCCAGAAGTCATTGACTTCATATGGAAGAATGTTGTTTGCAGGTTTGGACTACCATATGAAATAGTATGCGATAACAGGTCCCAATTCATTGGATCAAAATTCAGGAAGTTCTGCACAAAATGGAACATCAAGTTGAAATTCTCCACTCCCCGGAATCCCCAGTCGAACGGCCAAGCAGAAGCCAGTAACAAGACAATTGTGTCCTCCTTGAAGAAACGACTAGAAAAAGCCAAAGGAAAATGGGCAGAAGAACTCCCAGCAGTTCTATGGGCTTACAAGACTACAGCAAGAACTCCAACGGGAGAGACACCCTTCTCCTTGACGTATGGATCAGAAGCAATGATCCCCGTTGAGTACGGGCTACCAAGTCTAAGGTACAAGTGGACAAACGAAGAGATTAACAACATTAACCTGAACTATGAACTAGATCTACTAGATCTTAAACGGGAACAGGCTCTAATCCGGATGGCATCCTATCAACAACAGATAGCCTGTCAATACAACAAACATGTCAAAGAATGACGCTTCCAAGTAGGGGAATTGGTTTTGCGAAAAGTCTTTCCGAATACACCAGAATCCAGAGACGGAAAACTCAGCCCCAACTGGGAAGGCCCTTACCAGATTGAAAGCATCACAGGTCCAGGATCTTACCAATTGCGAGACTCTAAAGGAAAATTGCTCCCCAGGAGTTGGAACGCAATACACCTGAAAAGGTATTTCCCATAGCATCTAAATTTCTCTTCCTCTAATACTATAGCACTATAATTTCCCGGAGCCAATCATCAGGCACTCTCCAGAACTAAGTTCTATCAACAGGAACACTTTCCTGATGATATAACTTCCCGGAGCCAACCATCAGGCAATGCCCAGAATTAAGTTCTATCACAAGGAGCACCTTCCAGACGACATAACTTCCCGGAGCCAATATCCTAGCAATGCCCGGATATAAGTTCTATCACCAGAAATAAACTTCCGATGATATAACTTCCCGGAGCCAACACTCAGGCGATAAACGACTCCACTCTTTTCAAATGAAATCCCAGAGTTAGGAAATCAACTTCAAACACAAGTTCCACCAACGGAATGCATCTCACTTGGTACAACTTCCCGGAGCCAACGGTACATAATACTTATGTTTTACATTTTATGTTTTACATTTACTCTTCCTAAATTACCTCATTTGTTTATTCAATTGTTGCTTTAAGTCTCTTATAAATTCTGAGTACATAGTAGCTACTAACCTGGTACATAACTTATAGACCATCCGAAACCCTGAAAGACGTATAGATGACGATCCACCACATCCCCGAGCAACCTGATTCCAATATCTAAGGTATACCAAACTCTAATTAGGCTTGCACGAACCCCAGACTCTAATTAACACCTATTTTAATCCTAATTCTTCTAACATAACCTGATCGTGTTTGTCTAACGAGATCGCTCAACCAAAAAGATGCATCTACAAATTGCTCACCAGATATCAAATCAAAATACCAGAAGAATGCACAAGTAAGTATACGCAACTTATACTTTATAAATATTTAATATTAATCGTTCAAACTATTACAATTTCCAAGAACACAACTAGTTGACACTAGTCAAACAAAAACCTCTAAGAGCACCAGAACACAACTAGTTAACACTAGTCAAACAAAAACAACATTTACCAGAAGAACATGTCCACAACATAAAGCACAATAAACTACTACACATAAAAAAAAAGAGAACTTCTTCTAGACATCCTTCCCGCTGGCCTTCTCTCCATCTACTTCATGGGAATCTCCAGTCCCTTCCTCATTATCAGGAGCTTACTTCTTGTCTAAGCCAGGGATTTCACGATGAGAGTTGACCTCTTCCTCATCCCCCGACTCTTCACCACTATTACCTGACGAAGGCATGGAATAACCCTCGTCCTGAAACATTTGCTCCAGCTCCTCCAAATCCCAATTCGCACCTCCTCCTGCTTGAAACTCCTTCACCATTCGAATACGTTCAAACAACATGAACTTAGAAACCTCTCGTCTCTCCCTCTCGATCAAAGCTGCAACTTTCTTCTCGCTTTTATCTTTCTCTTCCTCCAAATTGGCAAGCTGCTTCCTCAAGCCATCAATTGTAATATCTGAAAGCTTCACTTCCTCCCGAGCATCCACGGCTTCGCCTTTAGCATTTTCAAGGTCTCGCTCGAGCTGGCGAAACTTCGCTTCCGCCGTGTTCCTGTATAACTTGTGCGCAGCTTCCAATTCCCCTTGCTTCTTCCTCATTTCCTGATCAAACCATTCCAGATTCTTTACACGCTTCACCAAGGTATCACGTTCCATACGGAACATCTCGGCTGACTTCTCTAAATCCCAGAAACGCTTACGCACATCCTCAGCCACCTGGTTGACCTGTCAAAACCAGAAGCCTTAGTAACAAACCCACAAGATCGAGATGCGCAGAATCACATCTTGTAACCAAAACCCACACCACAAACCTTAAGGGAACTAGTGGTCAATGAAACCAACAAATCCTGCCCACCAGTGTTACCAAGAGCCTTCGATGCTTCACCTCCCCCTTGGCCAACTTCTAGAATTGCGTCCAAGTCCATGACTACGGGTTCTGAAATCGCTGTGATGGCTCGAGTTTCCTGTAACTTGTCCACTTCCTCCTCAATATGGTCAAGTTCAACAGGCCCCTTTGGAGTTGTAGCAGCAGCACGTTTGGTTCTCTTCATCCGAAATGCTATTGTCTCGGAGACCACATCACTACTAGATCCACTTTCTGCACTTCCTCTCTTCTTCTTCCCAACATCAACAACATTCAACTTCAGTTTAGGAACTTCAGATTCACCTAACACCAGAAATGGAAGACCCAGCACAGTCACACAATACCCCAGAAAAAAAAAACAAGTTGGAAAGACAGCGGACATACCTATCTTGAAAATTTTAATGTAAGTACGCTTATCCACAGGGAGGGCCATGATCCTTGCAATCACCTCATCAGACTCCGGACGCAAAGGCACCTTCTTCTCCTCAGCTTTAACTAAGCAAGAGGAAAACCAATCCAAATACGGGTCAAACAAACGCAAAATCCTTAACACATTACCAGATACCAGAATCCAGAGCGAAAATCTGAAAACGAAAACATGTACTTACACAGGTTGTTCCATTCAGTCCTGAGAGGGCCACCATCCTGGACCAGGCACCTCTTGTGCACGACCACGAATCTGCGCTTCCAACGTCTAACAGAGTCCCAAGGAGTTATGATCAAAGTATCTCCATCCAACCGGGTCAGAGTAAAAAGTCCACTAGACTTCCTTCCGAAACTATAACTTGTGAGCAACTCCGCCAATGAAATTTTCTTCTCCCAACCTTTGGTGATTGCCTCCAGACTTAGAGCCACCGACCAGACCATCGGCATCAGTTGAGATGGTGCCAAATCGTAGAAACGACAGATTTCAAGTATCAGCGGTGGAATTGGAATACAAGGGAACAACCTCAAGTAGTCAATCCCTAAGGTAGTCCAGTTCTCACTGCCCCAGTCTAGGCGTTCCTCTGGTCTGAGTGCCCGGATTAACAAGGACTTGTCGAGACCCAACTCTTCCTGGAGAGCAGCCACATCTCTTTCCGTGATAACAGGAGCCTCATCATTGCTCTTCTTCTCCAACAATTTCCCATCACGTAGTTCCTCCACCAGAACAGCAGGAATGGGGTTGAAACCCTTGGTCACGATTTTCTTAGTGCCAGAAGACGAAACGTCGCTAGCCTTAGTCATATTTCACTACTCTGGTAGGCAAAATGTTGGCGCGTTAGTCTCTATCAAAAAATTTATAAGAACGCGTAAACTAATCCCTCCTTATGAGAATGTTAAAGCAATAACACTCACAGGGACCTTTTACAAAAATACAGGGAAGAAATAGAAAACGCTAAATCTGCTAATGATGCTCGCCAGAATGAATGATGCACAGAGATAACCTGAGAACAAACAAAACTAACACAACCAGACAAACATCCTAAATTAGTTCATGCTTACCAGAAAGTATTGTATGTTGTTGACAATGCAGGGATGCGGACCAGATCTCCTAAGTAAACCGGAATGCCAGAAATTGCGTATTGAAAGCGAAAGTACGGGAGGTTGCAAAAAAGTCAAATTTATAAGACTTGAAAGGTGCCTGAGAAGGAAACTCCTCAATCCAACGGCTACTTGCGAGAGATCTCAACGGATGGGAGTAGTCACATCAACCCGCGCCAATCAGAACCAGACGCGTGTCACTGTGGGGGAGTTAATGTAGTGACTCGTTGCCTACTTCGCTCTCTCTCTCTTAATTTAAATTTCAAATCACATTGACACGTGGCAACTCTAAAGCTAAACCAGACTGCCTTTCCAATGACTTGTATGATTATCTGCCTAGGTCATTACCAGAGTTTATACCAGAGCCAAACCCGACCCGTATGGCCCAAAGGATGTAACCCGGATCCGCACAGATACCGAAGATCACCACTAGTTTAGTGGGGAGTTATTTCGGAGTGACTGGAGATAAGATCATGGGAGGTGGAGAGCACTCGTTGTGACACGTGGACAGGTCTCATGAAGCATTACCACACACGATCCCGGAATGCATGTGATGACAGTTATTCCAGATGTAGTTTAGTTTAAATAGGATGTTTTTAATTTCCATAGGCCAGGTTGTTGTATTTTTTCTGTTCAAGAAGTACATCTTGTAAACTCTCTCATTTGGTTAATATTAAGAAGTAATTTCCAGATTATCTTGTGTTGCAATTTATTGTTTATTATTTAGTATTGCTTTAATAGGATTTTTAGGGCATTACAGGGAGTATCTTTCTAAAATTTCGAGACCTTTTTCCAATAACTTAAAACGATTGGAGTCTTGAGGTAGTTAGGATTTAGATTTTGAAACGGGATTTATTCGTCAGTTTCAAATTTAACTAATATCTAATAAAAATAACAGTAGGAAAAAAATAATTCCGAAGATATTAGTATATTACTATTACTTTTTAATAAAAAAATATTATATTACTTTCTATCCTAGCCTGTCTTTTTTCTTGAAATAATTCTCATCTAAAATGTTCTTTTAACAATGCAACAAACGGTAAATAACAAGCATCTATAAATAATATTTCAGAAAAAAAATACTCAACCCTCAATATTTACATCAACAAAAGAAATCATGGATCACAAATCAGAATTCTCCATAGCAAATACGCGTGGGGACATGTGTGTGTGCAGCATGCACGTGCGTGTTTGGGTTCATAAATCAAAATTATGCTATCATCATGTTAAATACCAAAACTATTTGAGGATTCATTGAAGTTTTATCCTCATGAAAGTGGATTTACAAAGTCATACCCACAGATAAACTATCAGATCTTCAGATAGACTAAGCCTTGTTTTTCTGAGCTTCCTTTAGATGGCTCTTAAGAGTAGCTACATAATCACCAAGGCGACGGTCTGTAGGAGGGTGATGAACAAAAACATATGATGTGGGTCTTGATGCCACCATTGCCTTCTTAGTAGTAACGGTGTCATGTACTGAACCAAAGGTGCCTTCGTCAAAAGCAAATGATTCTTCAAGGAAGAAAAAACAATCTCTCCCCAACTTCTCTACCTGCATGAACATGCATATTATGTTATATTTTGCAACCCGCTTGAACAGTGATAGAGAGAAGAATTATTGAGTATATAAGGCCTAGGCAATCACCTGAAGTCGGGAAAATCTGAGATTGTTCATGGTTATGACAACTTGCACCCCAAGCAATTCATCAGCCAAAATTCGAACGGCTAGATACTCAAAGAAGTTCTGTAAGAGATGCTTTGGTAAATCTAAATCCTCACCAAACCCATCAAAACTAGGAAACCATAACAAACATTGAACTTCCTTCCAGGGGATTGGATTCTGCCCTTCTTTGCCAATAATTGTTTCGTATGGGTGAGAGAGACCCCATAAAATTCTAACTCCTGACAGTGATGGTTTACATATGGTTATTTCAGACAAACATGATGAAGAGATTATTCTAGATGGATCAAACATGCTAGCAAGATGAGAGGTGAAACTTAAATCAGTGTCATCCAGTATAAGAAGGGATCTGTTGGAAGATGAAGGAAACAGGTCAAAAAGAGCTGCAGCATTCCCCCTATTATTTTCTTGCAGGCAGTAGTATGGGCTAAATGATAGCACTGAATCACCCACATCATGTGAAAAGTTGCAAGACTCCCCATTCCTACACCCCTGCAATGAAATATAATGATCAGAATAGTAATAAAACAAATGCCACCATTAAGTAAAAGTCATCCATTTTTATATATACCTGCAAGGAAAAGAAGAACTTGCACTGGGGCCTCTTAGCTTGTAATGAGTGAGAAAATAAACAATCATTGCCTCTGCTGCACGACCCTCTAAGAAAATAAACGCAGAGGGGAGCCTGCCCGTTTACATTATACTGATCAACATGCGCATATTCCTGTTGATTGCCAGAAGCATCCTCTGCATATTGAGCCCTGATCTGTTTGATACAAGAATACGAAATCCATCATACCTCTTTTTTTTTTTTTTCCCAAGGGTATCCCAACACAAGTGTCAAGTGAGACTAATCCCTCGCTACCTACCTCTTTTATATCAAAGGAAAGTCAATGGTCACAACAATGATTATGTGTAAAATTAACCAAAGGATGATACCTCTTTAATAATAGTAGCGAACTTCTTTGCCACATCGTTAATGTAAAAGTAATCTGAAGCAACATATGGCACTGCAATGCATTCCTTTGATTTGCTTGATGGTGCAAGGCCTTCTTCATTTGCAGCAATTACTTCTGCATGCTCATCTGGCTGACATTCAAGAAGGCATGTGTGCTTGAATTGATAAGGATCCGTAGAACATGGTGGAGCATTAGATGTGCTCAAAAATTCAGGCCGAAACCGATGGACTGAACTTAGTATATCTTCATCTGTAAAAAATAGATGGTAAATAAATTTATAGGATCACTCAAACCAACTCTGAAGTCTTTTTTAATACAAAGAATATTCACAAAGCGTAGGTGTTTTGAGATGATAATAATAGCCAAGATACATACAACTTTCTGACACCTGGTGCAGTGATGACTGCAAAAGATAATGGAAACAACACCATTCTTGTTCAAGTACAGGAATTAGTTCATTCAGGAGTGTGGCCGGATTTATCTCATCAGTCTTCAGAACTTGCAATAAGCGGTTGACATTATATGCATCCTGCAAATGAGAGGAAAACTTAACCATCAAACCCATTTGAACTTTAAAGCGTGAGCTTTATGACAAACTCAAAAAGCAGCCTGATAATGCTTGAAGCAACTCTGGAGGGTGAGGCCCATGTGACAGCGTAACAAAAAAGAGACATATAAAAAGGAATCAAGGAAAATTATTTGCACATGCTGAATAATGCTAACAGAAAATGTAAGCATGATTAACAGAGAATGTACCTTGAAAACATGCTGCCAAAACTGAAATGCGCAGAAGTTACCCATGAATTCTCTCTCCTTTCGACCATCCAAGATGGTCTTTTCATCATAGAAGCATTCAATGTACTTGGCAAACTGATGGAATTAAAAATATTCAATTAGATGATGAGTAGAGGCTGGGAGACATAGCCAAGCAATGAGGTGCATTAGAAAATTATATAGCTAATACAGCTGATAGATATTACCAAAGCCTCCTGTCCGAACGGATGAAGAATGGGCAGAGGTTGCATATCCATCATTATACCCAGTAAAATGCCTTCACGCAACATCCCTATTTCTCCGAACTTAAGCACTAGAACAGAAGCATCAAAAGACAATGAAAAACTAGCAAGTAGCTGTCCATAGAATGTAGGCTCATAACGGCCCCTAGGAGGTGTCTTTTTCAGTGCACGCATCTGAACAAGCAACTCCAATGCATCTTCAACAACTTGAATATCTGGGGGATCCAGAGCTTTTCGTAACAATACTGGCATCAAATCCATCAGTTAGGACAATTTACTAGAGTGCCTAAGGAAGAACAAGCTAATTAAGTTTAGAATAATGAGTCTCATACATGCACTAGTCACAAATGATAATTAAGAAACCCAAACCTATTACACGCACACTAGTCAACATTAAGTGTACGTAATTGTGAAGAGAGATCAAATGAACACTATTTTCACAAGAGACCAGGGTAATATAGACTCACCCTTCGGATCATTTATAGCTTTAGATTCAGCACAGCAGATCGAAAGGACTTGAAGTCTCAAGGATAATTTCAGAATAGCAGGGTGTTCATGATCGTCAAGCCCATTGAAAAATGGCCCAGAAACCAACCTATAAACTTTTCCATCACAAGTTCGACCAGTTCTTCCCTTTCGCTGCTCAGCCTACAATATCTCACCAAATTAAGAGTAATGAAATAATAAATCAACTCACTATATAGCCAAAAAAATAAGAGCAATAAGATTAAATTTACCTGAGACTTAGAAACCCAAACAAGCTCTGTAGCTTCCTTTTTTAGGCTCTTATTCCAATAGACTTGTAAGGATCGGCATGAATCAATAACAAAGGCCACTTTAGGTATTGTCACAGATGATTCGGCAATATTGGTTGCCAAAATTACCTATCAAAATAATCTGTTATCAAATTGCACCAGAAGAATAGACCATGAATAATTTTTTATAAGAAAATAACTCATTAATAATTCCCTAGAAGTCAGAAATTATCAGAGAAGGATATCATTAAAACTATTTCTAACAATGTGAATAGCTATTTAAATAACTGGAAACTTGCCGAGACATACGGGAATCCTTATTTTCGAAGAGGTGCATGAATAAAAATCAAGTAATCACCTGTTGCCTATAATTTTGTGCAAGCCAAATTAACACAACAACTTATATTGGATCCTTTTAAGAAGTTGAACCAAATGTTGTGACATATAACTCATGCTGTACACTTACACGCAACTGCAAAATCTTATTTACAATAAGAAGATATATACTTTATTCTCAGTTTATATCAAATCATGAAGCTTAACTAAAATAAAAATTCTGTTATATGTTCAATAAAATGAAGCTACGATGCTATCTTTGTATAAACAAAGCCTCCGAATGATGCCACTTTAATAACAAAATTAATAGCTGAGTACCTTACGATGAGATTTTGAAATCTTCATAGCCATTAGAGCTTGTTCAGTATCAATGCTACTATGTAAGATATGAACTTTGAAAGTTGACTCAAGAGGCTTCATTAGGCGCCATTGCTGCTCCAGTGAATAGTAGGTTGGAAGGAAAACCAGAATGCTTTTCTCAATATCTGGTTCATTCACATGGATATGCAGCACCAAATCATGAATAAGTTTGTGCAATCCAGGGTTAATGTTAGCATTGGCCGTGGAAGGATCTGGACCAGGACAGATGGACTTCATCATTTCAGAACTTGTCCCAAGGGAGTTAACTACCTGCATTAAGAATGTTAACACTATTGTCAGACCTCCTATTCATGAAACATGAGTCAGAAAAAAACACGCATATTCAGAAAAGCAGGCAATCTGAGCAAAGAGAACTTGGTTTCCACATGCAGGACACGAGAAATCAAATGAATCCAGAAAGTTTAAAGTGCTCACTTTGTCTTGTCCAAAATTATATTCGATTTCCATAACTTAGACCCATTAGAACAGTCCATGTTAGAAAAGATATAAAGAATGTAGATTAGTTAATCCAGTGATGAAATTCAATTCTAATGAAATCCATAAGCTTGCCTGCTCAAGGTATGTAACACTGCACTGAAAAAAAGATTTCTGATTGGAGCTAGGGATTGCAAGAACCTCAACTCGGTCACCTCTACCAAGGTCCCTAAAGTACTCCCTGTATCTTGAAATATCTGCAGTTGCAGACATCAAAACAACCCTGAAAAGTTTGAGGTTATTATATATTAGATCCTCATGCCAACTATTTAATTGAATGGGACATGCAAATGAGAAAAAATGCTTCTAATGGCAGTCCAGATTGCAGTCATTCATCAGACGGTAAAAATATCAATCAAACGGGTTTTGATGTCAGCTAAAAAACCACAACTCCACCCTGCTCATCTTTGAAGTTAACGCACCCTGACAAACAAACTTCAAGGTCTCAGGACTCAATTAAATATCGGACATTAAAATCAACATAGTTCCTCTATGTTAATTAACATTGAGATTTGGGTTTTGGGTCTTCCAGCTTACACTCAAGGCCCAAAGAAATTTATCAGTCACTCCTTTATGGTTTTAACATCTGTACACATTGAGACATATCCTCACCTTAAAATAATGGTACAAGTTCACAAGACGGGGAAGGCAATAAATATGATTAAGAATAATGTGTAGCATATAAACTGTAAAGTAAGACAATGCCAGCAGAGCAACCATGAAACTCAGATGTTTACCTCAGATCATTGTTTTTTAACAAAAACTGCTTCACACAGACAAGAACGAGGTCAGACTCCACAGATCTTTCATGAACTTCATCAAGAATAATAGCTTTGTACTTTAGTGCTCTTGAGCCCTTCTCTCGCAGTTCCTCAAGCAAAACTCCAGCAGTTTTAAATACAATCTTCGACCTGCAGTAATGCATGTAATCGGGCATAAGGTTCAAATGCAACCAAAATAATTTAATTTAAGGAACATCCTTTAAAATTTGTGAGAGAACCATATCTCTTCAACAATATGGCTTTCATATATACATGTGAAAGTTTTGTTACGCCATAAGTCAAGTGAGAAAAAAGCAGAGACGCCGGTATGATAGACAGGTAATTAGATCATTTTATACATTCAAATGCATATACAAAAATCACAAATGTGTGGGTACTAAGATTGTTGTGCATACCTTCCTTGTCATTGGTGATGCATTTGAATGTATAAAATGAGACCAACGAAGCATAATCAAACGAGTGAACAACAATCAATCACATTCAATAAAAAGTTGAGAACCTCAAACCCAAAAGGAAGCTGGTTTACCAAGTGGGATGTGGATTACCTTTCTGAGTAAAGCCTTGAATGTCCAATGTGATATCCAACTTCTTCTCCCAAGACACAATCACGAGCTTTTGCAACCATATTAGCAACAGTGACAACTGCAAATCTCCTAGGCTGCGTACATAAGATGGGTGCCATATTTTCTTCCAGCAGAAACTGCGGAACTTGTGAACTTTTCCCTTAGGAGAAAATAAAGTGGCAGTATCAACGACATGATAAGAATAAACAGCTACTAATATACTACTAGTATCAAGTAGAATATATTCATCTCAATTGAAAGTGTCTTGAATCATTACTTATAGCTGAAACTAACCACGCAATTTCACCTCCAAAATCGAAATATCAAATACATGAATGGCAAGTATAAGAGTAACAAATGACCAAGATAAAAAGTCCAAAACATAACATCAAAAACCAAGCATACACATACAATCTTTCGTGTTTAACTAAACCAAAAACAAAAAGCATCCAAGTGAAAATTAATCAGAGTTTATCCCATACAATCAACGCGATTAACAAGGAAGTGGAGTAAAAAAGCATACCACAGCCAGTCTCGCCAACGATGAGAGTGACACGATTTTGTAGAATCTTGTCGACAATCTTGGTTCTGAGGGACATAATGGGAAGAGAGGAAAACTCGGGGGCAGAGGAGGCGGCACTACACGAAGATGTTGAAGAAGACGGAGAAGACGCCATTGTAAAAAGCTAAGGCCTTTGAAAATGGTCAATAGTAGCTGTGTACTGAAGACAAAGGAACTAGGCAGCCATTTTAGTACAGTATAGTATAGTAGTAGCAAATAATAAGAGAATGTTGAGAGTAAATGAGGTGGGACAAAGGTGAATGATATAGAAGTTGTTTGGAAAAAGCAATAGCAGGGATGCCCTTAAAGCAAGTGTGTGGGATCACTCGACTGGATCCTTGGCCAGTAAGTTGTTGCTTTTTTTTTTTTTGTCTGCCCTTATTTCTTCGCCAGCACGTTGGTCAGTGGTGAAGGAGAGTTCGTGGGAGACTGGGAGTGGGCCCCATGTGTCCTAATCACCCAATTGGCGACTCCGAGTTTTCACCTTTTTAGACTTCCAAACTATATATATGCGGATACCGCCATTTCTGCTTTTCCACTATAAATATAAATATAATTTCCCCGCCATATTTCCTTCCCTCCAATTTCAGCTGCTAAAGTGCTAAGCATATGGGTAATTAATTACATATCCCGTCTAAAACATTGTTGTGGCGTGCTCATTAGGTTGGTATAGGCCAGCCAAACAATCACGCCGCTAGCCTGGAGTTGTTAATAAATCTTAAGTCAATAATAATTGTTGGACAGGAAATTATAAAATAATAATAATAATAATTGTTGGACAAGCGATAGCAATTTTTTTTTTGTCAACCACAACTTTGGGATGATGATCACAACTATTTATTTAACGTTTACTTGGTAATCTTCTGATTCAAATATAAGACTTATTTACCTAATTTGATTAGATTGACAATGTTAGTTAAAATAACATGATATTATCAGTATAATAATTTAGGCTAAAGTATATTTTTGGTCCCTTATGTTTGCATCAAGTTTCAATTTAGTCATTTATGTTTGGAAAGTACACTTTTAGTCTTTTTTTGTTGACACCTTAGTTTAACTTAACGGAAAATGCTAACTTAACAATTTTAAATGATTATTTTATAATGGAATTGGACAAAAAATGATAAATTTTGAAAAATAAGAATATTTACACTCAATTATTTTAATCTGAACATGTTTTCAATATTTAATAAACATTTAAAATTGTTAAGTTAGCATTTTCCGTTAAGTTAAACTAACAGTGTCAACAAAAAAGGACTAAAAGTGTACTTTCCAAATATAAAGGATTTAAATTGAAACTTGATGCAAACATAAGGGACCAAAAGTATACTTTAGCCTATAATTTAACTATCTAGCTTTACTTTCACCATTTCTCTCGTATTGTCTGGATTGGGGAGCACTATTGGGTATAATATGGGAAAATTTGGTAACAATTATAAATAAGTCTTATATTTAAGATTACATTTATCTATCTAAATAGGCCTTATATTTAGTAGAGGAGGGAGTAACAATTTTTGATCTATAATTAATAATCTAATGGGCATATGGATATGGATAGGAAGTGCGTGAGACTTGAGATTAATTATGCAATTTCAATGACCATATATTAATTAAATTCCTTAGCATGGGATTTAAAATTAATTTTCCTTAATATTTACATCACATGTGTTAATTATAAGGTTCAGTTGTCTTCAAAGAAGTTGAGTGGACTACTCTATTTTAACATAGTATATTAGTATGTTACATATAACTGAATTATATGCATTTGTTTATAACTAACGAAAATCAAATCTGAAGAAAAGATCATAAATCATATCATAAATATAAAAAAGAGTAAGCTACAAGGGTATATTGGTACTTTCAGTCCACTACATGAACTCTGAACTCCTCACCGTGAATCAGTTTGATCATCTGGTGCAGGCGTCGAATCAGTGAAATCTATCTAGAGCGAGAGGTGACAGGGAGGGAGGGAAGGAGTTGGAGATGGCGTCAGGATGGGGAATAACGGGCAACAAAGGTCGCTGCTACGACTTCTGGATGGACTTCAGCGAGTGCATGTCTCGCTGCCGTGAGCCCAAGGACTGCTCTCTTCTCCGCGAAGACTACCTCGAGTGCCTCCACCATTCCAAAGAGGTCCTCTCTTCTCCTTCTCTCTCTCTTTTCTTCCTTTATTAAACGCATTCCTTCTTTGTTTCAGCTCCCACCACTCCACCTCACCTAATTTCTCAAATTAATTAAACCCTAATCCATTCATTCATGCATTAGGGTTTTCAGAAACAAATTAATTTAACCCCAATCCATTTATTCATTCATGGAATTAAGATCCTTATATTTCAACATGTTTGTTTGAGCACAACTGTTAGGAGTTAGGACCCAACTCGTCAGTGATATTAAAAAAGAAATATGACGAAACCACCCTCGGATTATATTGATGAATGGAGGGATATGCACACTCTAATGCTCCCTTCAATGAAAGGAAGTAACAGAATGAAAAATTTTGCACTTGAACTAGTTTTCGAGAGATCAGACCATACCTACCAAAATGACTCCACATACTAATTGTCTACCAGGCATTGGTGCCTCTCAATGCCCATATGCTCCACTACTCTGAGGATGTCAGAAGGTCTTTAGCCATGCTGCCACCCTTCTGCCCATTCTGCCCCTGGGCTGATAGGTTATTAGTTCCTTCAAGGGCTGTGCCTGCTTTTAAGTCAGTTTCCTAAATTTTAGAAAGCATGTTCTGACTTTGAAATGCTTCTTTCCACTGCCATCTATTTATTTTCGATGGTGGTTGCTTATAAAATTCTTAGTATACCGATTTGTGGTGATTTTGTGCTTGAATCTTTAAAATTTTCAGTTTTGGGTGGCCTATTGAGTTTATCAAGCATATATAAAAAAACACAGATGTTGCTCTGACAACAGTATGAACTAAGCTCGTTATTTTATGTGTTAATTGGAGGAACGAAATTCAAAAGTGTAAAACTTGTTAGTTGTAATGGTCCAATAGGCAACTATTAGCTTCTTGGCGGGAACTGTAAAATATCAAATAACAAAAGAAAAAAAACAAGGGCAATGGCCCTATTTTACCCTTCAAGTAACCACCCTGGACCACCGGGTACAATTTTACCTTTGAAGTAACCAAAGTGATCCAATTTTACCCTCTGGCCAATGTAATGTTGACACGTGGAATGTAATGTTGACACGTGGACGAACGTGTCAACATTACATTGGCTAGAGGGTAAAATTAGACCACTTTGGTTACTTCAAGGGTAAAATTGTACCCGGTGTTAGTTTAGGGTGTCCAGTGGTCCAGGGTGGTTACTTGAAGGGTAAAATAGGGTCACTGCCCAAAAAACAAGCTATCTAGCATTCTATGTATTGTTTGTATTGATTTTTATTGAACCCCTGCATCTTGACCGCAGTTCCAACGAAGGAATCGGATTTACAAGGAGGAGCAGCGTAAACTAAGAGCTGCTGCTCGGCAGGGTCAGGAGGGTGAAAGTGTTGGCGGACATCATTAGCGCCAGTGATTAATTGCTGTTTTGACTCTCAGAATAAGCTGTGGTGAAATTGTTGTTATTTTGATATATGTGCGTTGTTTTCAACTTCCTCCATTGTCGATGGCCTGTTTTCTATTATTAATAATGCAAAATTGGACAATGCTCCGCTTAGTGAATGTGTAATAGTTCATACGTCTTGTGGGACAAAGGAATTTAAACTTGTATTATTGCTATTTTAAAGTTTGAACTATGAGAAGGGGGAAAGTCAGATGCTTCTTGGCCTTTTTATCAAAATAGCACATTAAATTTTGCTTGATTTAATTGATTTATTTAACTGTATTTTAATACTTAATGGAGTAATAGCCGGATATTATCTTTTCTTTGCTTTCTATTCCAAAACTGGACTCAAATTAGATATTCTGAAAGGCTGGACCGCATCCATTATCTTTGTCACTATTGAAGGAACCATGGTAACCACCATCTTCAGAAGATTTCTGGTGGTTGAACATGTAGGTAATGATTAATTAAATTCTTCAAGGGAGATTAGAGCTATATTTCTCATATATTGTTGACAAATTAAATTACAAGGTATAGTGCTTGTTATAAAATTTTTATTTTATGCAGATATTGATTGATTAGTTTAAAGTTTAATTGACTTCTTAGTTTGATTCCCACGTATCTTTCTTTCAAAGTGATAACAATTGCCTAAGGCAAATCTTTTATTTCTACTCAGAACTGCTGCCACTGTTCTCATTGAAAGCTGAAGCTAATCCTATTTAGGAGAGGTTTTAAAGCAGTACAGAGTATTGAAGGTAAGCAATAGCATAACATGACAATTTATGGAATACAGTCGTGAAGGAAACTTGTTAAAGAGAGGAATGGTCAGAAGCTGAGGATGGATAATGCTCAAATGGGATAGATCCATTGTCTATGAAGGCAGTGCTGCTGCTTCTGCCACTTTTCAAAAAGGAAGAGTACCAATAAGCAGAGAGCTTTGGGTGCCTCTTCAAGTGAGGGTCATCCCTATCAACGTAATACAACCCAAAGCTTGATCTGTACCCATCCAATAACTCGAAGACATCTAAGAACGACCATGCAAAGTAGCCTCTTACATTTGACCCATTCCTGAACAACATTTCAACACACACGTCACTTCACTAGCGTGAAACAACATAACATTTCCGTGTCAAATATAGTGAATGACAAGATTTGATACATAAAATGACAAGAGGTCATGGCCGATCGGCGATGGTTTTTTGTTAATGAATTGCTTGTATAGGATGATATAGTAATTCTCCCTATTAAATAACAATTACTAATAAAATACCTCAATGCATCAAGCGCCCCTCCAATGTATTCCTGTAGGTAAGTCACCCTTGAGACGTCTTGCAGTGATGAATTGCTCGCTGTCCTTTGACCTGAACGATGAACCAATGAGTCTGAGATTAGTATCATAAATTGAGTTAACTGATGATCGTATTATCTACTTGCTCTTGAGAATCGTTATCCCTGCAGTGAGAGGGAGTGAGGGACCAACCATTTTCATATATGTACACAAGAGGATTGCCATAGAGAAGCTTGAATTTTTCCAGCACTTGTACTAGACCCCATGGTGCCACTGTGTACTGAATCAATCAAAGAAAAAAGTTAGGAATACACTGAACTATTTCAGATGGTCCAACAAATTCTTTATTTTTTTTGTTTCAAGTATCTTGCCTCTTCATTTGAAAGTAGATCCTGTCCAACTGCCAAAGCCAAGAAACCAAACAATAACTCATCATTTCCATAATTTATTACCAAGAGAAAAGTACAACTACATGTGAATAAGGTGAAGATTCAATTATTTGGAAACTTGGAGGCCATAATAATACTCCCTCCGGTCCTAAATATAAGACCTAATTGACTTTTTTGAAAAATCCTAAAAAACAGCAAAATAAGTTAATTATAAATTGATTTATCTAATTTTTTCCCTTAAACTAGTTTATTTTACTTATAAACTAATGGATAATCTAAAAATATATCAAATATGTCATCATTTAATAGACTATTTTGCAACTTTAACCTCTCCAAAAAAAAGTTATCTAGGTCCTATATTTAGGACCGGAGGTAGTATTAAGTACAGCCAATTCATTCGGACCTTAGTTGGCAATTTTTTATTGAATTTTCTATCCTTAACACCTAACAAAAGAACTTACAAATTGTTATTGCTGCCATATCTGCATTATAATCTCTGATGTTGTCATTTAGGGATTCAGAGTTATCAGTGATATTAAGTACGGTATAGTGAACCACTCCAATAAAATCCCATGAACTTTTAATATGTTTAGATTCTACACTTGTAAAGGTAGGAATTCTTGAGCCCACATTTTTCTTCATGATATCGGGATAGTCTCCATATACCAATGGCTCCATGACCCTGCAAAGAAAGAGCAGAATGAATCAAGCTTCATATTGTTAAAACAGTAACCAAAGCAACAGATCATTAGGAATATGCATAAACATAGAAATATGACAAAAAGAAAGGTCAACTTGACTCAACGATAAGCTCATTTTCCGTGGGGTTTAAGGTCGTGAGTTCAAATCAACCTCTCTGCATAAAGCGTGAGTAAGATTGTCTAGTTTATTCTCTTCCCCAACACCCTCATTAAGTGAGGACTAGAAGTGAGTTAACCCTTTGTAGAAATATAACATGACAGAAAATATACTTATCTTGTCTTAGACGAAAAAAGGGAGTAAATGGACCAAAACATATGGAGAAGGGGGAAATAAAATCAACCAAGCATAGTGTCCGTAATGTTACATACCAACCAATGAGAAACTCATACGCTCTTTGAGTTGCAATGACGTCCTTTTCGGTATTTGTATGAGGACGAAACCCAAATGTAAAGACAGAGATACCAACAGATCCACGTTGTTTTTCCTGCAATCATGCACAGTGTCACTAACGTTTTCAGATTGTTGATCTTACAAGTCAGAGGGGTTTCTACTCAGTAAAAATAAAACTTTTTTATGTATAAAATGAAATCATAACATGATCTATCACTCAAAGCTTAGCAAGTGACATACCTTATATTTTGTCTTATACAATCTCGCAGCAGAAGCGTGTGCTAACAAACTATGATGAACTACCAAGTAGGGCTCAATTGTTGAGTTGCCTTTAGGGCATTTTGTAAGCCCAAATGGAGGAGAACATCGAAGAGGTGGGCACATTCCAGCATCATAACCACCTTGAGCGAACACATTTGGCTCGTTAACTGTTGTCCAATACTTCACTCTGTCACCAAACTCTCTAAAACACACATCTGCATAGGCTGTGAAATCTCTTCTGCAAGGTAAAGAAAAATAAAAGGAATTATCTTCTGCATTCACCTTCCAGTATTTTTTTCATCTTCAAGAAAAGGCAAGCGCATGAATTACTTTAGAAGAAATTATTAGGACGTACATGACTTTGCGACTAACCCATCCATCATATTCATCTTCAAGTGCCTGTGGAAGATCCATGTTGTGCAACGTGACGTGTGGTTGGATTCCTGCACAAGGGTAAGATTATACAAAATCACTACGTATCAGTTCAAGAAGCAAATAAGAGATTTCAGGGCACGGTTTCCTATAGCAAATTAACTTTTTAATTTAACCATTTCTGATTAGTTCATTGATGAGATTGTTGTAGTATTCCAACCCTTTTGGATTGACGGGTCCTCTGCCATCTGTAGAAAAAGAAAAGTTAAAAGGCATCAATCAAAGTTTTTACTTGAAAAGGAAGGAAATTCCAATATGGATGGTGGTAATAATACTGGGTATCAATCTTGACCAGGAAATGGATAATCTATAGGCATCAAGGCCTGTTTCCACCATAAGCTGCACATCTTCCTGCAATATATAAATATTTAAGGTAAATAAATTCTCAATACTCCATAAAAGTGCACTGCGAATCAGAGAGCTGCAAATAGAATAAACAATACAAGAATTGGTTGGTGTTCACCTTATATTTGTGGTAACCATCGCAAGCTACATCCCCGTTGCCCCCATGAGCATATCCTGATCAAAATTGAAGAACTCAAATATATCAAGGTTTGAGATCATTCAACTACAAAAATCATATTTCATGGTGAACAAGATGATGAACTTACCGGCATGGGCAAAAGTATCCCATATGCTAGGAGTTCTTCCATCTTTGTCAGCTGCACCTTCTACCTTTGCTTGTAGAAAATTGAGTAAAGTACAAAAAACATAAAACAACAATTTTATATCACAACGATTTTTTTTCCTTAAAATATTGATGGTTTTAGCTAGCTGAATGGGAAAAAAGAGATGAGAAGGAAGAAGAAAGAGAATAAAATGAAGAACCTGATAAGCTGAAGTGCCAGAACCAAAAATGAAGGTAGGTGGGAAGTCAAGTCTGCTATAATTATGAGCACTCAGAACTCCTACAGCCAAGCTACTGACATACAACCATAGAAGAAGTAAGGTGTTAAGCCTCCAAAACATGATTACTGGGAGT
This sequence comes from Mimosa pudica, assembly GCA_029929735.1. Lineage (NCBI taxonomy): Eukaryota > Viridiplantae > Streptophyta > Magnoliopsida > Fabales > Fabaceae > Mimosa > Mimosa pudica. The sequence continues at coordinate 16,688,637 of JAKELP010000013.1, read as the reverse complement.
TAGGAAGTCCTATACAAACTTTGAGCACAACAAATTCTGGTTCAGTAATTATAGATAAGTATAAAGCACAAACTCCATAACCTGAAAAGCAAAATATGCAGGGGAAATTTCATTTTACCCCCTTTAAGCAAATTAATGTCAATTCCTCAGTAACATTCTGAAACTTCATTGCTAAATTTTGTCCATCAATGAAAAAATACTGGCCACATTCATGTTGAAAATATGTATAAAAGTCTTAAAAATTCTTCACATATATATTTTGTAAATGCATAAATGAAAGGTAGCATTTATTCATGAGTATTTTCAACATGAATATGAGCATATTGAAGTCTCCAAAATTGTCTATCTAACACTACTGCACGCGACATTTCACATGTGCATTTTCAAGACATATACAAAGAATTCTCTCACGTTGAAAATATGTATAAAAGTCTTAAAAATTCTGCGTATAGTGAAATAGCATTTATTTATGAGTATTTTCAACATGAATATGAGTATTTTTAAGTCTTTAAAATTGTCGATCTAACACTAATGCATGCTACATTTCACATGTGCATTTTCAAGACATATACAAAGAATTTTCAAGACTTTGTGCATATTTCCAACAAAATTGTTGAATCTAACACTAATACATGTTAGCTTTTCACTTGTGTGTTTTCTAGATAGATATGAAAAAGCTTTAAGACTTGTGGATACCAACGTGAATGTGAAAAATTTGAGTCTTCAAAATTGTTGAATCTAACATTAATATACATTATTTTTCACTTATGCATTTCTATAATATATATGAAGAATTTTCAAAACTTTTGTTCGTATTTTCAGTATGAATTAGATCATTTCCAAGGGTAGAATGGTCTTTTTCGCTAACAAAATTATTGGGACCCTGTTTTAGTAATGCTAAAGTGGAATTCGATGTTAATTCGTTAAAGGTAAATTCAAATTTTCCCAAACTAAATTATACAGCCATCAAACATGTGGATATATACAGACCAAAAAGAAAATGTGTGGATAAAAGTTGTGCTCCCTCCAATCCTAAATATAAGACCTAGTTGACTTTTTTTGGAGATGTTAAGGTTACAAAATATGTTATTCAATTATAACATATTTGATATATTTTTATATTAGTCATTTATAGGTTAAATAAACTAGCTCAAGGAAAAAATAAGGTAAATCAATTTATAATTAATTTATTTTGCATTTGTAGGATTTTCCAAAAAAGTCAACTAAGTCTTATATTTAGGACCGGAGGAGTAATAGATAATGATAAAATGTGGGGTGAAGAAGATGAGTTGAAATATCAAACTTGTAAATTTGTTTGATTAACTAAAATGCAGAGTCATCCCTGAAGGCTGGAGGTCACTCATTTCCGAACTAAGTAACCAATCAAAACTATTTGGTTCTAGGATCTCCACTTCGACAATGACTACTCATGAAAGTGGTTCTCGGCTCATCTGAAAACGAGTCCCACGTTTTATCACTTCCACAAACATTACTGTCATAAAAATATATTCCATTGAAACTTTAGGAATCTAACTATAAAATTTGTATCGGGCTTTGATGCATTTTATTGTGATGCATTGGACATTGAGGTGCTTGAAGAATCTCACAAGGGCTACTACCACTGCTAATTGGGCTACGGGCCTACGGTAGTGGTTATAATGGAGGGCCGATAACTCCGCAAGTGAAAAAACAAGAGAAATGGCTTATAGAATAACCATAAAGTATGTTGCTTCAAATTTACATCGGTTCCTTTGATTTCCTTGAGAAAATATATTTATGACTGTATATACAGACATACAGCTCAAAGATTTATACTCCCTCCTCCCTCCTTCACTGAATATATATAAGATATATTAGCCAAATCTGATAGATTAAAGATATTGATTAAAATTAGTTAAAATGACATTACCAAAACACCATAATCACATGTTTTTATTCTTACCATTCCTCTCTTGGTTTTTTATTAATGATGAGAATTGATAGAGATAATTGATGAAAAAATTGAGAAAAAAGAAAAATGGTGAAAGGGTAAATGTAGAAATTTGCTAACAAACGATTGCACGAGGTGCAATAAACAGAAAGAAGTTTTGTGAGGTGTAAATAGGTTGATAATGAATTTAAAATGTTACAAATTTGATAATGTCATTACATAAGCCTAAACTACATTGAATATTTATTCTGAAATTTGTGGGCTCCATTTCCCAAATTTTCAATGGAGTTTAGGCTGAGTTAATGACATTAATTTGCAACTTTTAAATACATTACCACCCCATTTGCACATCAATTTTTTTTTCATTGACACAATAGTTCGTTACCAATTTACCATAGTCATGCGAAAACAATTGTATGGGAGAAGTTCAAAACCTACCCCTCCAAACAAGTTAAACTTAAAGTACCCTATCCGATCATAAATATAACATTATTTTCTCTAATTTGATTAGATTAATTATGCTAGTTAAGCTAGTTAATAATACATAATATTAGCAATTTATACTAACTATATACATTTATTCCTACTCTCCCATTCGTGTCTGTTTATTATAGATATGGATTATTAGAGCTTATTTGAAAAAAAAAGTTGAGAAAAATTGGTGAAAAATTTCTTATATTTAAGAACAAATTGAAATCTAAATGTGATATTATATTTAGTAAGAGGGGAAGTATATAGTTCTCTCAAATGGCCTTCCAAAGATTCACAAAACCAAACAAGTGACAGTCAGAAGACTAAACCAAAAAGTCCCAATATTAACCATCACTAATATCAATTTACACAACTCTTATTCCCCTTTCAGCTTACCACTAGAGAGACAAACAAAAAATGAACAAAATTAGCAACCATAAGATGATTGAATTAGGCAATAAGGAGCACATGATGATTCCACGCGTAGTCTATATCCCCATTTCAAATTCATCATCACCCCATGAAAATATTAAAAACTACCGCGGGTAGAGAGAGTAATCCACGCAAATAGCTAGACTCTACTGCAATCCAGCTTTGTACTCTGATACGACCCCAAATGTGTACTACTTCTCTAGACACATCAGACAGAGATGGCTTAAAATTGTGCAGAAGTGCCACTTTCACTTTCATAAGCACGAAGAAATATTAAACATTCAGTTCACCAAACCAACAAAAAGATTCAAACGAATACAAGCAGCTTAATTAATGGACGACCTGTAACATTGTCGCGCATACTTATCAATCACTAATACAAAGAGCGTATAATCTACACTAAACTTTAACATCACTAGAACAAGTAATCCAAATTTCAGAAAGAAAAAACGAAAAAAAAAGAACCTTCAACCCAACCACACTGCCAAATTTAACTAAACTAGATATCATCAAGTGTATAAAGGCAAGTCAGTCCATGCTCCAGAGACATGACCATTATCACAAACATAAGCTCGAACAACTGGTTCCCCATCGTTGTGGAATCCAAAAAACCTCCTTAAACAAAAAGCCGAATGCAAATCCCAAGTCTCCTTACACTCACAAAACGCACAACTCAGACCACTCCTTCTCCTAGTCCCATCATTAACGGTCCTATACACCCTAGACCTCTTAAAATCCTTGAAAATCCCTCTGAACAGCATGTACTTCCTCTTCTCTTCACTATGCAAACATCCAGGCCAGTCACAAATATACAAACAATCATCTCTAAACTGCCTAGAAAGTAGCTTACTCCCCTGCTCTCTGCTCAGATTCCATATTGCACTAGCCAAATGTGAGCTCAACCTCGCTGATCTAGAAATCTTCCTTCTCTTGGATAAATGGAAGTTATCATTACACGGATCATCGATATCCATGTGTGAAGAAGAGGCATTGTGAGAGGTGTTTAGGAGAACGCCGGCGTGGAGGAGGCCGGGGCAGCAGACGGAGAGTTTGAAGAGGGAGGGCCAGCCGCCGGGAGGGGCGGTGGCGGGGTCGCCGGAGAGGAGATCGGAGACGACGGAGGGGATGGTTTGGGAGCATTTGAGTTTGCAGCAGAGGTTGTTAATCAAGGAGGAGAATCTGGTGCAGACGCAGGAGAGGCGGGCCCAGTGGCGAGGATCGTCGTGGAGGTTAAGGAAGATGTGGAGGGTGACGTCATCAGGGAGGAATGAGAAAAAAGCAGGTTCCGCCATTAGGGTTAGGAATTGAGGCAACGTTATAGCAGAGAGGCAACCTTTTTAAACTCTTCCTCTGCCCTCCGCTGTTGAATGAATGAGTAATAATAATATAATAATCTGTGGGCTACGTGGCGCGTTGAATTGAGCTGGGAAAAACATTTTTTACTGCCCGCAGGTTTCTTCTTCAACCTATTTACTTACTTATCTCATACGCAAAAAACACGGATAAACCAATTATATTCTGAATCTGATTCAGTCTAGAAATTTTTTTTATTGATTATGTAACGCTGACGTTAATGTTGATTAATTGTATCCTTATAGTCAATGCTTAATGTAGGTAATAGGTGTGAAAGTTGATTTCAGTTTTGGCAAAATTTAATAGGTTTAGTATATTTCTTTTCAATCCTGTTAGTTGTTGGAAGTGATATGTGTGTATGATGAATTTTGTGTAAAAGAAATGGTGCCCTTATATTTGAATTTGTGACCTATAAATTAAGGTTATTAGTTAGATGTGTTTTTTTCCCAAACAAACTTCAATTATTTTCTCCTTGTCTTCCATATTCCTTTTCTAACTATTTGTTAGATTGGTTCTACCATCGACTGTTTCACATTTTGTTTCAATGGTTATCAATTTGATCGTCAGTCCAACCATCAGTTTGAGTAATTCGACCATATTGAATTATGACTGCATGACTCAACTTTTTCGGTTCACCTTCCGATCCAGCTTTTACAACATTAGGGGAAAGTTTGCAAATTTTGAAATCTCTCTCTATTATTTTTAAAAGGATGGCTGAAAGGAGGAATACTAGGCCGCCACAAATAAACTCCTAACTCATTTGCCTCCTCCTTGAACATGTACACTCATTTGGTTAATACTTATACTTAATAAGTTTGAATCTTCTATTCAAGATTTTAAAATTTATAGTATATTTCTATTATTTCACAGCGAAACAGCTCTATGTTAAGACCTATGTGTCATCTACTACAAACTCCTGTATAGAAGGTGCGGTGCTTATTGATTAATGACCGTAGATGCAAAAGTTTGCTTTCCATATTATAAGCAAGACCAGCTAATTTATAATTTATCCGTTATCTTTTTTTTTTCTTTTTTTTTGCCTCATTACATGATGAATTTCAGTCCGCCAATGAGTAAGAGTGAGTTTGATTGTGTGAAAGAAAGTAAAGAATTAGAAATGAAAAGAGTAAGAGATAGAAAGTAGGGGTAATGATGAGAGAGTAAAGTTTTTGGGCCCCACGATAAATGTGAGATGGAAAGAGAAAATTTGTGGGCCCGATATATATGTAAATGACCATATTATCCTTTAACTTTTCAATTATTTTCAACTTACTTTCTTAGTTTTCCCACAACCAAACAAGCCCTAAAGACAAGAAATCTAACAACTGTAACCCTTTATCATTGGATTTTGAAACTCAAGATTATTATAAGGTTTAATAATATTATTTATTAATTTTTTTGATGAATATTAACCTTGACTTTAGGGGTGAAAGTAGTTCAGGTTAACCTGACTTGGTCATAATTGGGCATGGTATGTTGCTTAAGCGGATGTGTGATATGTAATAGGCTTTTTTTTAGGATTGGACCTTGCATGTGCATAAACTAGGCCTAGAGTCAAACTTGTTATGAGAAAAATAGTATAATACACATAAATAATACAATAACACAAATCCAGCAAAAAGCAAGCGCAGTTTAAAAGGACAATGCAAGTATACATCATCAAATTGAAGTTAATACTATGAAACAACCAACTAGAATAAAGATAATGTTCCCATGATCTCCAATGTTAAATTTAACAATAATACATATCAAAATAGAGTCACTAGCCACAATAATCATATTAAAGTAGAGTTCCATGATAAAGTGAAACATTGAGAGTTTGTGAAAAGTGAGAATACATAGATAAGAACGGAGGCGCCATTAAGAGTGAGGCAGACCTCTAGATAGATACACACGTAATATTATTTTAAACTAAGAGTACAAATGTAATAACAATATTATTAAAATATATTCCCCTGTCCCATAATATAAGTCTAGGTTTTTGAATGGTCTTGTCCAAAATATAAGTTCATCTTTGAATTTATTAACATAATAAATGTACTTTTCAATATTTCCCTTACTAAAATACACCTTAAGGGCATTTTTGAAACAATATTGTGTCTTCTACATAATCATTTTTTACATGACTTTAACTCATTTTCGCATTGGGAACTCGTTATTTGGTTAACTTGAACTTATAGATAAAGTATATTTTTAACAAGGACATAGGCTGACTTGCTAACCCTAAAAGGCTTGTTAACCTGATTTGCCTTTTAAGCCGCTTAAGCCTATTTACATAAATGGGCTAGACTGGAAAAAAAGTTTAGGCCCAGACCTTTGGACCATTAAATTTAGGCTTAGGCAGACATGAAATAGGCCAACTAATTTGATTAGAATCTTATAATGATTTATTGTTTAAAAAAAATTATTGTTTAAAGCGTTCCATGGATTCAAATCGAAGTATGGGCAATTTTTGACCTGAATTGGACTACTAGACAATCCTTTTTTCTTGTCTAAGCAAATTAATTTCCTAAAATTAGTTACTTGAGAAACAAGCATCTTTGACCCAAAAAAACATACAATCTACAAAAAATGATGATAACTTTCCTGATGCAAATGAAAAATTTATCTCAATCATCAATTCACCTCCGCCCCCTAAATGCTGATTGATTTTCTTGATAGCAAAAATTAAAATAATCTCATTAATTTCCTAATCGATGTAGTTCACAATCTACAATAATTATTTACTGATTCCTCTCCAGTTAATAGATTGGTGCCTTTATATGTCCTATCTAGATTAGAGTTGCCAATTCTAACGGCTCATCAAGGGACGGAATTGGAAACAAAATCCAACAACAATCAATCTTATTGATGTTCAATTGCCGCGGAGTATTTTCTTTCCTTTCAAAGTAACTAATAGATAATATTGACCACCACATAACTGAAATTTCATGCCACATCATCACATTAAAAACTCTGTTTCCTTTCAAACTTATAATAGGAAAGAACTGAAATTTCTTATTCTACTATTGCAAGGAATCGATTTTTTTCCCCCGATGCAATGCAAGGAATATATTTAATCTTGGGTAGATATGAACCTCTCGGACATTAATTATTCGGCTAATAAGAAATGAAAGAACTTAATTAACCGTTAAATAATAATAAATAATTACTCGGCTAATAAATGAATATATTATTCTCTGATGCACATTCATTTATTGGAAAAAACTTATTTAATTGCTTCATCTTATTAAAAACTAATTTTAGGAAAGAACTGAAATTTCTTTCCTTTCCTGCTCTCACATAATGCTTATAAATACAGATAATAGGTCGATGTCTTATCTCCTACTTCACTTGCATCATTCGAACCCTCCTCGCATGCACGTAATATAACTACACATACATTACTCTCTCCTTCCAGACAAAGCTTTCTCTCCCACTCACAATAGCTACACGCCTACACGCTCACGAGCTAACTACCTCATCAAGCTAAGCTCTTAGTTTAAGTCATGGGATTAAGCAGAATAGTCCTCTTTTGGCTTCTTGCTGTTTTTACCTTTTCCTTTTGCATCATGATTAGTTATCAAGAGCAGCACACGCCACCTTCTTCCACCACCATCTCTTCCATTGATCCTCACACTCAGAAAGACTTGGAGCAATCTGCAACCTTAAGGAGGATTATGAAGCTAAGTGGCGTTGAAGACTTGATGGCTTTAATGACAAGACTTGGGAAAGGACTTCAAAGCCTAATGAAGCACAATACTGAACCATGTGACCACACCATATGGAATTCTCATCTTATTTCGGATTACAATGTGAGCCTTGTTTTGACGGTTAGTTCAAAAGGCTGCGGAAATTTTACCACCATACAAAAAGCAGTGGACAGTGTTCCTGACTCAAAATCTGATAAAACTCTCATCATCGTTGATTCCGGCATCTACAGGTTGATTATTGTTTATCTTTCATTAGCAGTTTTGATAGCTAATATATTCATTTTGTCAGTTTAGTTGACTACTTTTCAAATAATTATTTCATGGTTTTGGTAAATACAGAGAGAAGGTAACGGTGGACGCGAACAAAATCAATCTAATATTGCAAGGTCAAGGATATCTGAACACAATCATAGAATGGAATGACACACACAATTCTACGAAAGGAACTGCTAATAGTTACACATTTGGAGTCTTTGCTTCTAATTTTCTTGCCTACAACATCACTTTTAAAGTATAAGATTATTTTGAAATATTTTTTTGATTTAATTTTATTTAATAGCTTCCTTTTTAAGGATAATGTCGTAAATTAATGTGACTGATATATATTTCTAAATTTTGATGATGTGAACATGAAGAATACAGCTCCAGCGCCACTACCGAAGGTTGAAGGAGGACAAGCAGTAGCGCTAAGAGTGGAAGGCGACCAATCTGCGTTCTATGGATGTGGAATGTATGGTGCTCAAGACACCCTCCTTGATGACCGTGGAAGACACTTTTTCAAAGAATGTTTCATCCAAGGATCAATTGACTTCATATTTGGGAATGCAAGATCGCTTTATGAGGTAAATTGATCATCATAATTGTGATGCATATATAATCACATTTATTAGTTGTGAAATTATTAAGTTGCTTAACTATGCTTTTATCTATATCATTAGGATTGTATTTTAAATTCTATATCAATAGACAAGGGAACGGAGGCTACTGGAGCTGTCACGGCTCACCATAGACATTCGAAGAAAGAAGAAACTGGATTTTCGTTTGTAAATTGTACAATCAATGGGAGTGGGAAAGTGTATCTTGGGAGAGCATGGGGGCCCTATGCTACTGTGGTATTTTCAAAATCATTTATGTCAAATGTTGTTACTCCGGAAGGATGGGACCATTGGAATGATACTGCTAGAGAAAAGTATATAATTAACATATTCTATATATTTTTCTTTTATTTATCAATGTTGTAGTTTAATATAATTTGATGTGTTTGTGTTGCATGTGTTTTTTTTTTCATCAGAACTGTCTTTTTTGGGGAATATGATTGCTTTGGAGATGGAGCTAATTTCTCATCTAGAGTTGCATATGGCAAGCAACTCAAAGACTCTGAAGCAGCCAATTTTATGGATGTTACCTACATTGATGGCCGTGAATGGCTTCTTAATCCATAGTTGTTTTTCTAGTTCCAAACAAAAAATTAGGAGTTATATTTTCCGTCTGTTTGTATTAAGTATCCATATAATTTGACCTTATCTATCTAGTTGGAATAAAAGATTTGTTGTTGTAATAAACATTGATTCTCTTATATATTTGTTTCCATCCGTTTTTTAATGTTTTTATGTAATATGCTAAGATACCTTTCTCTTAATATATGCTAAGATACTTTCTTTTAATGATAAGCTGGATATATTCAAAGATCAACTGCAAATTTACATTTAAAGTGCTCCAAAAATACACGTTCATGTATGATGTATATGCTGATAGGAATATATTTCAAGAAAAAAAAAGAATGAGGAATAAAATTTGACTGGTCAATCAATTAGGAAACAACTCATCAATCACTCAATCTAGAGATATCTAGTCAAAATAGGAAATAATGAGTAGAAAATCAATTAAAAAGTTTCTTAATCTCAGTTAGTCCTTGGAGGCTTAGTCAAAATAATATAAGCCCTATATATATCTTTGTACGATCTTTTTTTTTTTGAACGAAATTTGTACAATCGAATATAGCTAATATCCAAATTATTGAAAAGTTGTTTTCGTTTGTAGATCTCTTCATCCAAAAAAAAAAATATTCGGCCATCAAGATAGCAAATATATAATACATGGATAGAAAAAGAATTAGAAATATATAAAAGAATATTCCATATTACCTAAAAAATAAAAGAATATTCCCTTCATTATTTATAATTGTATAACCTATTCAAGGAGGGTTAGTTCCTAAATACTAAATGTCATCAATATATATTTCTATTTTCAGTTTTCCCCCAAATCATCTCTATTTGTGTTCTTCAAATCTCAATAATAAAATCCAGAAATTTAGGGATAACATTTAATTTCATTTATGATTATCCTTATTTAATTCGAAAACAACATTTGTTTTGGTCAATTATTTAAAAATAGTTTTTTTATCAAAAAATTATTTTAAAATAGATTCAATCCGTTATTTTGTTAAAATAAAATAGTTTTTCGGAGTAAACAACGGTGCAGTGACCTGCTGCAATTTGCACGGGTCTAACCCTGAGGATAGGAAGAATTGAATACACATTATAAAGAGGAGAAACAAATTAAAACCTTGCATCTCTATCACGTTAAAAAAATTAGGTCTCCTTCTTCTTCCGCGACACGAACATGAAGTTCACCAAGAAATACGAGGATTACATGCAACGCCAGCAGAAACATCTCCCAGGCGTTGGCATGAAAAAGCTCAAAAAGATTTTGAAAAAATGTCGACGAGATTGCCGATCACATAAATCCCTCAATCAAGCCATCGCCACCCCTAAATGCAACGATCAATGCCCTGGTAATTTCATTTTCTCAATCTCTCTTTCTTTTTACCTCTATATATCTCCATCATATTCCTTCCCTATGTTAGAATCAATAACAAGTATTAGCGATTTCATATTTTTTTCGCTATTGTATTGTATTGATTGGATAAATGAAGCATAAAGTTAAAATCTTGGAGAGGGAAATGAAAAATATGATGATTTGAATGGGGGAGGGGTATTTGTGTAATTTTCATGTGAATGCAACAGGCTAATCCAATAATTTGACTTTTTTTCAGTGTGTGATGGGAGCTTTTTCCCTTCGCTTCTGAATGGGATGACGGAGGTGATAGGGTGTTTTAATGATCAAGCGCAAAAATTGATGAAGCGCCATCTTGCTACTGGCTTCAAAAAGTACTATTTCTTGGTCAAAGGAAAATCTCCTGCAAAACAATCTGCTCTCGTTCAAGAAGGCAGAGACCTGGTTTTTTATGCTCTATTTAATGCTATTGCTATTCGAAAGATTCTCAAGAAATATGATAAGGTATGTCCATTCTCAAGATGAAAATTGTAGTTGATGTTTTTTTTTTATATATTTTTGTTGCTGTCTTTGGATGGTGTTTGTGTTTTTATTACTATCAGTGTCAGTGCAGGTTCATTATTCAAAGCAAGGACAGTTATTTAAGTCGCAAGCCCAGAGAATGCACAAGGAAATTCTTCAGAGTCCCTGGCTTTGTGAGCTCATGGCCTTCCACATCAATTTAAGGGAAAGCAAGAGCAAATCAATCAAGAAGCCACTTGCTTTCTTTGATGGATGTTCTCTCACATTTAAGGATGATAAACCATCCCTTACTTGTGAGCCGTTTGATTCCATTAAACTTGATATCGACTTGACTTGTTCTATATGCTTGGTAAGTTACTAGGACTTTCATTTAATACTCACATTATGAATGTCAAGCTTGGACTAAACATCCATAGAGGTTATTATTTGAATGTTTCTGTTTCACAAATAAGACAGTATTGGAGCAAATTCTGGAACTGAATTTCGTTTATGTTACTGCAGAACAACAAACTTATTTATCTAAGGAGTCTTTTTTACCTTAGTTTAAATATTTTAAATACATGTTTTGAAATCCGGACCTTCTCAGTAGTTACCAATATTTCTCATGGCTTTCGGCATCAAGGAATTCATCTTTTTTACTTTGGTTTCAGCCTTTTTACTTGGGGACTTGAGCTTCTTAACATTGATATTTTTTATCATTTATAATAGGCGACCACTATTTGTCTGTTGCACTTCAATTCCATCTTTTCGTTGCTAATTTTAATCTGGCTTGTTTGACAGGACACAGTATTTGATCCAGTTTCTCTTACTTGTGGCCACATATTCTGCTACATGTGTGCCTGCTCATCTGCTTCAGTAACTATTGTTGACGGACTCAAGGAGGCAAATTGTAATGCGAAATGCCCTCTATGCCGAGAGGTGAGCTGTATGTTATGTATTAGCGTCTCCATTACTGGTAACCGGCGATTTCACTTGATTGTAAGGGTGTACCATGCTCGTCTATTACTGATGCTTTCATCCATTACTGACCACGAGAGCCAATGGGCTATTTGTTTCAACTTTATTCGCTGAAATATGTTGTGTGGTAAAATGCCGTTTGGGTTAATGACTGAGTCTCTTACAATGGCCAAAAACTGCAACTGGCTGATACGTTTTGGACTGAGTTTAAACCAAATATATATTTGCAATTCCATGTTGTTTTTGAATTAGTTAATTTTGATCTTGCAATGATCTGCTTAGTTTAAGGAATTACTTTGCTCTTATGGTGGGATCTAATCTTAGCTTCTACCATAAAATGGGAACCAATTGAGAATCTGTAACTACAGTCTATACGATACTATTATTTTCCTGTCCTCGAATCCCTCATAATAATTAGACCATTGGTAACAGAGCTCTATTTCTGTGGATTGCAGGGAGGAGTCTATCAAGGGGCTGTGCGCTTGGAAGAATTAAATATTTTGTTAGGCCGAAGGTATGGAATTGTTTGCTATATGGTTTGTAGCCATGCATCTCTATGGAAACCTTTCTTATCAACATATTTTGGGTGGTGTGGCAAGAGAATAATCTCCTGTAAACCTTTCTTATCAACATATTGGTTGCGATTGCCTAACTTTATCTGTATATTTTGACAGCTGCAAGGAATACTGGGAACAAAGGCTTCAGACGGAAAGGGCCGAGAGGATGAAGCAAATAAAGGAGTATTGGGACTCGCAGTGTAGGGCATTTGTGGGCGTTTAATCAATGGCTTGTGATGTATATTTTGGGCCAATGCCTATAATCATGTTCATATTTCATTTATTTTTTGTGAATAACATTAAAAATATTGCACCTCGTTGTGGGTTCAGAGATGGTGTTATTGTAGTTTTAGTCGATAAATGATCAGAGGATGGCTACTGATACTGTGGCAAATTGGTAATATATACTAAGCAACTAAGAAAGCACGTAAACAACATAGACTTCAACAATATTAGGATATTCAGTTAAAAAAACATTATTAGGATGAGTGTTAAGTTCAACTTTTTCTAGAAGTATACCTTGAAAATATTAAAATGGAGAAATTTTATCTTTTACTATTTGAATATTATTACTAATACTAATCATTGTCAGTTTTTTACTGGTCTAACTTGAGATTTTAGATTTTTAATGGTAACAGATAAAATTTCGCAAGATTGCACTAAAAAATATTCTACTTCAAAATAGAAATTACTCAATTAGTCTTGGTTAAACTTTCAGGCAGAAAATGACACGTTTATCAGGCTTTAAGTTAAAAATACAAAATGTTTCAATAAAGGTACAGTAAACATCGTATGGATTTTGACTGAATATGACTTATCAATGTATTGTTACCTTGCCAATATTTTTTATCCTCGGATGGGAATTGGGAAGAATGGCATGCTTTCGTGCGTGACCACAAAATTCTACTTTCTATGCACATACTACTGTTGGATAATATGATATCGATATAACGCAGTAACATTTGAAATATTCCAAAGACTGATAAATACATAAATAATGAAAAGCATTTCCTCTTTGTGACAAAATTTGACAGATCCGAAGCAAGAATAACCTCTCCCTAAATCAAAGTGCAGCTTCAGCATGTCATAAACGGTACACGTTTCCTCCACTAAATCATATCGCCTAGTCCAGAGTATTTAAGAATTAGCCACAAGCAGGGGATTCTTATCTTTATGCACATGATACCTCTGACACAGTTTCTGTAGAGTTGCAACTGAATGCTGCATGGGATTAAGCTTCATATCCATGAACATGCCCTGGCCAAACAAAGAAGAGGATAAACATGTAAGCCTCTCAAAACTCTCTCTTAACTTTGTAATTTTCCTAAACCAAAAGCAAAATATCAAACCTGATAATCATCTCCATATTTGTCCACCAATCGTCCAATATGAAGCCTTTGCATTGCTGTCAAAGGTTGAGGTGGTGCACTTTTTCCATCCCTTCGCTTCTTTCCTAACGCTGTCTTCAAGTCTACATGATTCAAACAAAAATATATAAAATCAAAGACTCTCAAAAACATTCATAGGTGCTTAACTAACTACAGGTGGCCAAAGTGGCAGAATGATAGCTTAAATATTACATTTGAATCATACAATTGTCAAAATTATAATAGCCAGGTTTAGGGATAGACCTAACAGCCCCTAAAGGACTTCTAACTAGATACCAAACTAATACAATTGCATGTCTATAAAACCAAATGGATTTTCCGATTTAATAGTACTTTATACATAGTTAAAGGATAGTAATGTAAATTACATAGCTAGCTGTCCATAACAGCTACCAATATCCTTTTCATTTGGTTGATCAGTGAAATGGACTTATACATAGTTAAATGGATTGTATGGACAGCTAGCTATCAGCACATGGGTGGTAATTTACATTACTATCCTTTAACTTACAATCACAAGAGTAAGGTTGACGAGTTATCCATGATTGATGATAAATGTAACAAATGAAAAACTAATAAATCATAGCAAAATGAGTATATTCGTGACTGACCATCCTCTTCGAGTTCGCTACCGGAATCAGGAAGCTCAGAATGGGCGGGGGCAATAGGCGGAGGAGGGGCCTGGAGGGACTCGCTTTGAAGGATGTGACGAGTACGAGATCGAACGCTTAGGAGGTTAGGATTGGAGAGGAGGCCGAAAGATTTGTAGTTCTGAATGACACTACCTTTGTCGTCCCATTGGGATTTGGTGTGATTTTGGGCCAACAGTTTGGGAGGGAAAGAGAAGGCGGGCTTGAATACTCCGGCCTTCTTCTTTGGCAGCCCCACCTGCACTTTTGGTTTCCATCTCTTCAATTTTCTTCGTGACCCTCCCATCCTCTCCTTCTGATTTGGCGTAAGTAAATCTGCAGCTAGGGCTTTTATCTAGGGTTTAAGGTTACGCACTCTCCAAGCCAATAGTAATACGGCATCCTACGACGTCGTTCGTCTGTCCCCGCGTTTTTCTTTCCCTCCTAACTGACTGCGCGCGGATATATAAATTAAAGAAAGTCAGCACATAATTAAATACTAAAAATTTTGATTGCACCGTGGTGGTAATTGGTAAACATTGTTGTCAGTCTCATTAGTGGAGACTTTGATTTTACAGTTTCTAGAGTTTTAACAAATTAAAATATATGTTAAGTTTCAATAACAATTTTCATTAGCTGAAAACTCGGTCTGTGTATTTTGTGAACTCACATATTTTTACGTTTCTACCTTATATGAAATTGTATTAACTTGCTATCAAACTCATTTTAATTATTTTTGATTGATTAAATTTAATGAATTTATATAATAATTTTTAGAGAAATTTCTTTATTGAAATTAATATAGTATGAATATTGATATATTTAGTCTTGCCCAATTTAAGGATGTAGGTTAATTTTTTGTTTGTATTTTCCTTTTTATAAAAAAAAATATTGATATATTTAAATCAGTTATCTATATTTAAAATATATTAAAGTCAAATCATTGTTATTTCACACATTTTTATTTAATTATATACTAGAAACATATGTTTAATAATAAACTTAAGCTCTTGCGAGTTTACTATTCAATTCTACTAACCAATTTTACCTTCTTCTTTTGAGTTTACTTAAACTCCAAAATTGCCTCCAAAAGAATTCCCCGCCCCCACCAAAAAGAAAAAGAACTTCCCGTAATAATGATAATGAATAGGGCTAGATATTAAATTAAATATTAGAGAGTTTGGAAATTTTAATTTGTTTATAGCGTTAATTGTGAAATTTGGAAGGTGGAACTTTGATATACCTAATCTAATTTATGGTTCTCCTCTTGCGGCTGCTTGGTGCTTGCCTAGCTCGACTCAGAGTTAGCTCATCGTTTCACGCTAATACCGCCTTCTTCTCGACCTCGTTGCCGCCAAGCAACTCATTATCTCTCACTCTCTTCTCTCTCCAGGTTTTCTTCACTCTCCTCTCTTTTTTTATTCCGCCGCCTCCTGTAATAATTACTTACCCACGTTATCATATTCTGTGATGAAGCTAGCTAGCGAACAAAACATTCGTGACCGTGACCATGAATTGCAGCTGAACCAACCTCCCTCATTTTTGTCCGCTCCACTTGTTATGATCATATGTTTAAAGGAATATCATAATTGGCCCAATATATTTTTTAATACTATTATTGCAAGGCCGAATGTGTGGTCTCAAAATCTGCCTATTAAATACTTATGTATAAATATTGCTTCTTTCATTGAGAGTGATTAATAGACTCTTTTATGGCCATTGATTCTTGATTGACAACTGTTTCATATTAGATGCTTTGCACATGTTGAATCTGTGATGTCTTTCACAATGGTCATGCACTAATCAAGTGTGTAAACACCTCTAATTTTGGTGTGATATCTTGTTGTGAAGTTGGTGGGAAAAAGAGCTAAACAGAAAATAGACTTATTGTTGGTTGCTGTTGCTTGGTTAGATTTGAATTTTAGCTTGTGTAATAAATAATCGAATTTTTCTTTTTCCACTTCTGTATTATCTTTGCAGGGCCTCACCTTGCAGCTCCATAAACCCTGATGTTGTCAGACTAAATAGCGTTATTCCATTTTGTTCCCTTGGATCTCTGATTATAATCACTGCACTTCAAGACTGAATCAGAAGGAGAAATGGATGACACTATGGCTATGGATGTTGAGGCACGGCCTTCACCTGATACCAACTCTGTTAAACAATTCGGACTCAAAAACACTATTCAAACCAACTTCGGTGATGACTATGTATTTCAAATCATCCCAAAGTATGTTATTGGTTTTTGCTCTTGTTATTTCCACAGAAGTTGGTTGAAAAACAAATTATGTAATTTTGTGTGTTCATTTAATTGGAAATTCAATTATTTTTGTGAGACTTGGGTTATAATTTTTTCCTTTTGGGTGGCTTGATGCTTGATCTGGATTGAAGGGATGATTGGAGTACAATGGCAGTGTCATTATCGACAAACACAGTGAAATTGTATTCACCAGTGGCTGGCCACTATCATGGAGAATGTCAGGGTCATTCTGACACCATCAACCAAATTTTGTTTTCAGGTCTCCCAAATCCACATGTTTTAGGTTCTTGTTCTTCGGATGGAACTATTAGAATTTGGGACACCCGAACATTACAGCAGGTACAAGTGCTTAATGACTGCTATAACATTTATATTTTCAAGTTTACTGATGACTGTGTGCAATGAGCGATGTCAGTGCTGATAAGTGATAATTTAAACTGCAGGTAACATGCATATCAGCTGGCTCTTCTCAAGAGATATTCAGCTTTTCCGTTGGAGGGCTTAGTGGGAATTTAATTGCTGCTGGATGTAAATCCCAGGTCTGCTTTCAATTTTAATAACAAATGATACTGTATGAAGTATTTTGGACTCGTAGTTAAGATCAGGTATATGCTACTAAATAATTTTACTCAGGTTATCTTTTGGGATTGGAGAAACAATAAGCGAATTGCATGCTTGGAAGATTCTCATGTGGATGACGTTACTCAGGTATGTGCTTCGCTAACTGATTGAACTTCATAATTCCGTACATTCCAAATAAGGGTTTGTTTGGTTCCAAGAATTGAAAGAAAGTGGGTAGTAAATAATTGAAAAGTTTAGGGGTAATATGGTCATATACATATATCCTGGGGCCCACAAATTTTCTCTCTCCATCTCACACTTATCGTGGGGCCCACAAACTTTACCCTCTCATCATTACCCCTACTTTCCATCTCTTACCCTTTCCAATTCTAATTCTTTACTTTCTTTCTACCTACCAAACACACTCTAAGATTGATGTTTTGTGTTAATTGGTATCCTTTAGAGATTAAAGCTCTGGC
This sequence comes from Mimosa pudica, assembly GCA_029929735.1. NCBI lineage: Eukaryota > Viridiplantae > Streptophyta > Magnoliopsida > Fabales > Fabaceae > Mimosa > Mimosa pudica. The sequence goes on along the minus strand of JAKELP010000013.1, from coordinate 16,670,610 downwards.
CTTGAAGATCCCTCTCCAATAAAAATGCATGTACCTGGGGCTTTGTAGCCTAGTAGTATGACACATCGGGTTGGGTAGAAGGTTGGGGGTCCGATTAACTTCAAGCCGTTAGTGCTTGCTCCTTTAGTTCAGAAAACAAAAAAAAAAAATTGGATGTATTGTATGTCGCTTGTGTGCATAATGAGCATATGAAAGGTGATCAGTCCATTGACTTATTGATAACCATGTATATGATGGCAAATTGGGGAGGTCAAAAACAACAGTAGAATATTAGTTTCATGACTGCTAACCACCTTAGACGTACATCACAATTGATGTATCTCTTTTCATGTTGCCACATATCTCATCTGTTTGTAACTTGTTCGTCTACTGATGATGGGGTATTGATTCACTGGAAAGCTTACTCGTTTATTGAATATAGTGATTCTTTTAATTGAACAAGTTTATGAGCTCATAAAGTTGGTCTGAACATTGTTTGTTGATAGGTTCATTTTGTGCCTAATCAACAAGGGAAGCTTGTTTCTGCTTCAGTAGATGGGTTGATTTGCACATTTGACATTGCTGGAGATATCAATGATGATGATCATCTGGAATCAGTAAGTATGGTATTTCCGTGCAGGCATGACATTATTTTTCAGTTTCTCAAGTTATAATATGGTTTCAAATTGACACACACACACACATGTGTATGCACGCATGTGGACCATTATGCAACGCATATTTATTTACACTGAGATTTGAAAACCATTATTTTTGTTTGGATTTCATTAAATATTCATAGACTGTTGCCTAAAACGCAGGTGATTAATGTGGGAACTTCAATCTCAAAGGTGGGGTTTTTTGGTGAAACTTGTCTGAAACTTTGGTGTTTAACGCATATTGAAACCATGAGGTACGTATCTCCTTAACTATTCGTGCCTTTGTCTTGTATTCAATTCAGTTAGTAGTTGCTTCAGAAAGGCAACACTGTTCAAATAACTATCATTCGAACTCACTTTATATGTGGAGGCAGCAGTTCTGGCAGAACTGTGAATGCAGTTATATTCAATTGTATCTAAGCTTTGTTTTGTTGCCTGTTTAGCTTGATTTTGATAGTTTATTTTACTCTGATTCCTTGTAGTATCTGGGATTGGAAAGATGCTAGAAATGAAGTAAACTTTGCAGATGCACGTTCTTTGGCTTCTGAAGGTTGGAGTTTGGATAACGTGAGTTCTTTCTTTCACAGAATATGTTTTGGTGAACTGGAAAAGCTCTAAGCTTATGCAAATATTTCATAATTACTTGTATTGAGAGATATGCTATTGAATTTTATACTTCTGGAATCTGGAGTTCTCCATGAGAAAAGAAGCCATGATTCAGGGTATTATCTTCGTCATTGCATGGGCCTTCAGCCACTACTTATAAATGGCCTTCCAAGTCTTTTCATCTGCTGATACTACAAGATTCTTTTATAATTATGTTTTCAAGACTACAAACTGATGTTGTACTTTCTTGTCAGGTTGACTATTTTGTTGACTGTCACTACTCTAGAGAAGCTCAACAACTATGGGTGATCGGTGGCACTAATGCCGGTGTTTTGGGCTACTTTCCTGTAAATTATAATGCGGGGGTAACTTTAGGATCCGTGGAAGCTATTCTCCAGGGTGGCCATACAAGTGTTGTAAGGAGTGTATTACCCATGTCAAGAATTCACGGTGGACCTGGCTGTGACCAATGCATTTTTGGATGGACTGGTGGGGAAGATGGTCGCCTTTGTTGCTGGCTTTCTGATGATTCACCTCAGATGAACCGATCATGGATTTCCAGCACGTTGATTAAGAAGTCAGAGAGAACTCGCAAGAAAAACCGTCACCAGCCCTATTAGCCCCGTGACCTTTTGAACCAAAGATAACTCACGTTCCTCCAAAACAATATAGTGTGACAGCTATAGTTGGTTGTCAGATATTTGACTTGAGTAATTTTTGGTATGGTCCAAAAAAAAATTGAGTAATTTGGAAGGCATTGGAGCTGAGAATTTAGGCATCTTGGGTTTGTTGATTTTTGAAAACTGATTGGATGGCAACTTGTATTTTATGAGGTGCCAAATTTTGGCATAACACTGGGTACGTTTGTTCCTCTAGGAGATTGTAAAATGTAAGATGATGTATAAGTTATGGAAAACTTTTCCCCGTTTAACGAAAGAAAAGCAAATCTTTACTCTTCCGGCCCTATATTTTTTTACTAGATCGATTTACTAATTTGTCTGCAATACAGCTTATTGTCATCTTACACTACAACTTAGCAATGACCAACACCCAATTTCTAAAGGGGTTAATGGTAAAAAATACGTGTTTTTTTTTACTAAAAGATACACATAAGTGTTCATATTAGATTAAAAAATATGCACAAGTTTTCATACTGGATTAAAAAATACACAGATGTTTAATAGTGTACTTTTTACCCAAAAAAATTTGTTATTGGGTGACCTTTTGGTGAAACATAATGCATTTTCACCATTAACCCCTTAACGTTTCTAAAGAGAGAAGGATCATTAAAATTTTCCTTCTCATCCTCATCGTTTGCGACCAAACGCATACTACTCATCATCAACAAGCAACAAAATGCTCCATGAATCAAATGAGTTGTTTAGCATCACCATCCTTACTAATTGGGCACGGGTTTGCATAATGGTTGATAAATGAAGCACGGCTAGAGGCTTTCATCAAGTTCGATGATATCACCTATATTTTGTAGTAATAATAATAACCATTAAATTATAAGACGATGAAATATCCATGGAAAAATAGATAATATGCAGATAAGTCTGTCAATGCACCCAAATAAAATGGGCACAAATGCCTCTAAAAGTAGCAAACTGGCCCATCTTATGCTGTCTTACAGCACAAACTAGATTAACCTCTTCCTCGCCCAGCACCTACAGCAAAAGGAACAGAAACTGGATCAGATTTATTCAGTAATTCAGCTTCCTTTAAAACAACCTGTACAGGAATAATGAGCACTTCATTATTGTAGTACACAGTACGCGTGCAGCTAAGTGCAAAGACATCTCCCAACTAAAAAATTTCAATGATGGAACCAATAAAACTAAAAAACATGCATTTTAATTTTGTTTATTCATACTGAATTTTCACTCTAGGTTAAATTTTGTGTCCATCAACAGCTTGACTAGATTAAAACACCATTGATTCAGCACAAGTGGAGAAAGCAGATGGAAATCTTGCATAGAAAATTACAGGGAGATAAAATACAAATAGAGAGAGGAAGACAATGTAAGGGGCAATTTACCTCTTCCACCAGGCTTTCCACCTGACCCGCCCTTGCCCCGGCCTCCACCAGCTCCTTTTGCACTACTGTCATCAAGACCACGCCCAATTCCTTTTGTTTGACGTCCCCCAGGACCTTCCGCACCGCCTCTTCCTCTGCCACGACCCACACCAGGTGGTTTGCGATCTGGAAAAGGCTAAATTAATGAGATAACTCTAGTTTTCAGCAACTTAAACAGACAGCAATCCATACAACACGGGCAAAATTAAGTCACTCGTAGGAGGCTACGCACTAGGCAGCCTTTTCTAAAGGGAAAATACAATAGTCTCAGCTCATTAGAATTCAGCGATCCTTCGCTTAGCAAGGAAAAACTCAAGTTTGTGATTATCAGCATTTTTTTGTTTATGGTGAGCATGAGGGAAGTTTTCTACGAATCACCCGGCCTTGTGAATATTGAATATATAAAGATGAACAACCAACAAATGTGCCAAATAACTCACCTAAGCGGCTCTTGGTTTCTTCCTGAACTTTGTCAATAACCTGTAGTGACAAGTAATGAGGACAAATCAGAGACAGCCAGTGTATAATATCAAACTCATTCATATGGAGGGGAAATTAATTCTACCTCATCTGGAACTCTTAGGTACTTAATAGTATTCCCACGTATGTAGCATTCAGGCATCCGCCAAAATCTATCTCCATCCTAAATTACCAATACACACCAAATCTGGTCAAAACTAGTAAGAATAGTACAAGCATGAAGACTATACACTATAAGATGATAAAATGAAAGAAAAGCAGTAAGGGAAAAACCTTAGAGGTACATATGACTTCACGGAGATGAATATTCATCCATGTATCACAATTAACCAAATGTCCGTTATAGGTTTCTCCATTTTTCAATTCTACCAGCTGTTACAACACATTAAATAACCACAAGTTACACATCATGCAAAACAACACAGGCCATAATAAAGGAAAGGTAAAGCACACAAACATACCATGGGGTGCCCTTGGGCAGTCTTGAGAAGAGACAGTGGAAGCTGCAAAAAAAAGGTACAGATGTAAGAAATATGTAAAGAATAGAGTGTAAAAAAAGGGTTTTTGTGCTTCGATTTGAACCCTAGGTTTTCGAATTAACGGAAATCTAGGAGCCAATTTGGGGTTTGCGCGGGAAAATTGTTAGGGTTTTGAGAAAAAGCGTATGATATGAAGAAGAAGAGAGGTGATTACGTACCATAACGGCGAAGGGATAGTCTCTTCTTCAACACACGGATCGGAGCAAAAATGTGTTGTTTGGGAGACTATTCACGATTCTGAGACGAAGAGGAGATTACTTTTTGTTTTGATTACAAAAGAGGAGATTACTTTACCTTCTTTAACATTCTTTTTCTTGTTGTTGCCCTTTTATGAAATAAAATCACTCATTTGTAATTTGAATTGCCGCCCTAAAAAAACTCAATAAACATTATTAAAAATATTTTTATTTATATTTTTTATATGGCAACTCGCAAGGCAAGCTACAAAAATATTTTTATATACATTATAAAATTAATTACATTGAAAATATAATATTTTAATTTTTTTTATTAGTTGGTTCCTATTTTTAGGTGTCACATTAAATTAAAAATTACACATCACACTATACTCCCTCCGGTCCTAATTATAAGTCGCTTTTGACTTTTTTTGGAGATGTTAAGGTTACAAAATATGTTATTAAATTATGACATAGTCAATAAATTTTTATATTAGCCATTAGAATATAGGTTAAACAAACTAATTTAAGGGAAAAATCAGTTAAATCAATTATTGACTTATTTTACTTTTTTAGGATTTTTCAAAAAAATAAAAGGCAACTTATAATTAGGACCGGAGGGAGTAAGTGTTTACTTGTGATTGGTCATAATTTTTTTAATTTTTGATAACTTTGCATGATTATTTTCATTTTATATTGACAAATGTAGCTACAAAAAATGGGCTGGAGTCTTCATTTTTTATTGAAGTCTGTATGTGTTAGAAATAGTGAAATAAGTAATATTTCTTATTGTGTATTATATAGACTATTTGAATATCTTAGTCATTATTGTGAATTATATTATTAAGAAATATTTAGAGTAGAAGAATATTATGTTATTATTAGGGAATCATGTTAGGTAAACTTGTAAGAGAAATTTACTATCTTTTAGGAAACTTTTGTATTATAAATATATAATTATATCAATGAAATAATCATCAAACTTTTACCTATCCTTTATCTGAATGTGAAATGTGAAGTACTTAAGTTGATAGCGGAATAGTTAATTTATATCATGATATAAATTATAAATATAAATTATAAAGTAGTTAAATAGCTCATGCCTAGAGGCTAGGCCTTACAAAAAAGAACAAACATATTTAACTAAATTAAATAGACCTAACAATAAACTTGAATGTGAACCACATTTTACTGAATAGGCTAGGTTAAGTATATTGTAAGTTAGAGTGTAGGCCTTTGCTTGATTAAGACTAGATCTATTCCCATATGATTGTAGATTTTTATAATTTTATTATAATTAATAGCCTCTCTTTGACCTGTCTCCAAATTATTGCAAGGGACTGTTTGAAAAATAACAGGAAATCAATTTCTAAAAAATATAAAATCTAAACCAAAATCTTCAAGAAGTAGGTATTTAAACAGAACAGAAAATCAATTTCAAAAAATATAAAATCAAAACCAAATGCTTCAACAAGTAAAAGTAATCCGAGTAGGCAAGTTTTTCCCCTTGACATCCAAACAGGCAAAACACCCTATATGCAGAGAGAATTTTATGTACATAGATACTGGTTTCTTGCTTAAGATGAGGGATGACAAGTATATAAAATTGTAAAATAGGTTAATTCTCTATATTGCTGATACGAGTGATAGTTGAAGTTCCTTGTGAATCAAACTACGTTCTTTGATTCAAACCTCTTATAAATTGTTGTCAGGTCCACGAGATGACGCATTGTTGGCCTTCCATGGGGACAATTCCATGGAGATTTCAGCCCAGCCAAGTGCCCCAGAATCTGAAACACATCGAAGAACCGATTTTCATTAGTGAAGGGAGCTACAAATATTTGGCCTGTCAGAGTTGAAGTTGAAGGTTAAAATAGTTTCAGATTTATAATTTATAATTTATAATCAGCTAAACTACTTCACAAACGTGTCTTCTGTTCAAATGTGTGGGAAGAAGCAGAGGTGATGATTACATGAATGCATTTTATTACCTTCTGCATTTCATTTCTTCCAAGTGAATCTCCAATCATAATGGATGATCGGCATGCTCGTGATGCCAGCATTGCACGAACTCTTGGAGGGCAAATAGAATCTGATGTGTCCAGCTTATAACTACAACTAATGGCGCAGTCCCCTTGATCATCAGCCAACATAGAAATCAGGTCCTTAACATCTGTTGGAAGAAACACATGCCAAAAATCACTCAAACGCACTAAAATTAGCAAAGAAGTCATCATTATATATTATTTAGAAGTAAAATGAATAATGTGCATATATTGATGAGACTGTTGATTTTCTTTCTCTTCTTCTTTTCAAAACTCAGGCCCTGGGCTTTTTTTTTGAAAGCGATTATTTTTTGTTCAGAAAGAGTGACTGGACAAAATATTCTATTCAAACAGTAATATTAGAGAGTGCAAACTGAATTTTAAGGAAAAGTACACATGAAGGATCATGAACTTGATTGGAGTTGAGGATGGTGCAAATTGAGGCAACGTCCACAAACAAAAATAAAATAAAACCGGGCGAAAGAAAAAAGGGAGAAAAAAATAGTAAACGATAAATCATTTGCACAAGGAATAAATGGACAGGGCTTGATCTCAACATACATTGATCGAATAAACCAACACAATCATTAGAAGTAAATTTAAAAACATATTCAGCGAAATTCAGAGCTAAACTACCTTCACTTCCAAAGACTATGTTTTTACTGAAGGGGACAGCCTTTAATTTATAACGGCGTCCAGGTGGAGCATTTGGATCCTCTTCCAATGTAAAACCATTCTTTCTGGAAATGATAGTGCAAAATAACATCATCAAACAGATTAAACCTCAAATATGACTGAGTATAAAAAAAGAAAAAAGAAAACCATAGAGGTAAAAGCAACTGACACATCAAGAGAAAATCAGACCAAGCATAAATGGTAAAATCCGTAAGCAGTAACTAAGGAAATCTTAAATTGAACTGCTATTTGTCAGTGACTGTATCAATAGCATTCACAGCCGCAAGTGAAAAGATATTAGCAGCCAGGAATTGGCAACTTAATTAGTTTGGTAGGAAATCAACATGGGGTTTTAAATAAATGACACTCTACCTCAATGAAATTTCAGCATCTGAGTATAAGTGAAAACATCAACCAGGCTTGGTTCAAGATAAAGCAGAATTTGCTTGGTTCAAGAAAACATCACAGTAGAACTATAAATATTTACTTTCTGACAATAACCTGAGTTGAGTTGAATTAATAAGCATCAATACTAGCACGGAGCCACTAATACCTGATTATATCCATGTGCATTGAAACAACTATTTCTTCTTGAGGGGATAGCTCCAGTCTTAAAGGCCTGCATTAGTAATAAGAAAAGGCTTTAAAACCTTGTATGAATCTAGAAGTTGAACAAATATGGGAATGAGACTATTCAACAGTGCTTCATCAGTGCAATGTAGACAATACAATAAATGGTTCAATAAAAGAGCTTCAGCTATCAAATTTTCACTCTGAATTGAACCAGTTCCGATATCTTCAACATAAGGAAGCAGTATAAGATATCAAAATAAGCATAGTATCTATTCCAAGCAACTGAAATTTGGAGTGCCATAATCCCCTCCTCTCCAAAACAACAAAAAAAAGTGAAGAACAAAATAAAACTTGCAAGTAGAAACAGTATAAACTCCTAACCAATGCATATGCTGCGGGTTCAAGACGGTTGATTGTGAAAGGCGCTCATAATTGTACTTCTCATCAGCAGCATGCTGTAAATAGATTACTCAGTGTTATGAACTATGTTCTGCTACAACTATTAATTAAAAAAACAAATTTGATGAAAACAAACATTTTTATTGACTAAAATTATATATACTGCTAATTTAAAATCCTAAAATAATAAATTACCTGATCCACAATAAATAGATCCTGATCCAGTTTCCCAATGATAAAACCAAGATTGAATTGCCCAATCACCTACAAGAACAGAGCAGAGAAATTGACAAGTTATATTAAACCATGCCAGTCAGGCAAGGGTTTTCATAAAGGAAAGAAACCTAAAGGCTTCTAACAACTTAGTCCAGAACTTACTGAGAAGTATACATGAATTATCAAATCAGATGGCACAGTAAAAAAAGGTAAGAGATGAGGCACAGTTAGAATTAAAAGCATTTTATAGGATTATTTTAAACTTTTTTAGGATTTTTTTTTTTTGTGGGGGAGGGGGGACCTTCATTCTGCTGAAATCTTCCTTCTTAAAGAGTCTTTCCAGTTCAGTTGTTGCAGCACGTAAAGCTCTTTCTTTCTCCTCTTCCATTTCCGGCTCTGAAAACTTGAAGTTTGCAGCAGAATAGCAACTACAAACCATAAAATATCAACTGATTAAACAGCATATATATAATATTTTGAATTTCATACAATGGATATCTAAAATAGAGACCTTTTGACATTCACTTTTTGGCATCTATAATTACTACATCGAAACATTGAAAGTCTCTTCTCTCTCCTAGTCTTTAGGTCTTGAAAAGAAAATTGCAATCTTGAGCATAGATTCTGATCAGATGATTTCTCTGAAGTAGATGCACATAATTGAAGGTCTGAAACTGAAACACGCTCTGTGATATTAACCAAATCAGTGCTAGATGGAGCAATTGATGCTGCAACAGCTACAGATGCTTCTTTCTCTTGATCTAACTCCTGAAATTAGAATAAATGTGAAGATTATACCAAGATCAAGTTGATTCTTTTTCTTGGGGACAAAATTTGAGTAACAAAAAATTGCAAATCAAAGCATCAATAGAAGAAAGCACTTTAAGCAGCTACTTGTCTGGCCAAAGAAACTTAAACTAAATCATTTGTTAAATGCCAAAAAGAAGCCATAAGAAAAACCCCTTCCTTAAAGGACAGCCTCATCCCAACTCTAGGGTCAAGACCTGCCTAAAAATACAAGTGATTTACTGCAACTAAATTGCAGGTCAATTCAGATGAAAGGAAGACATGACATTGTTTTGGCATTTTTAATACCAAATAAAGGATTTAAAATAAAGATATTTGAAACTCTTGTTGCAGGAACCAAAAGAACATCTGCAATAAACCAGGGGTCATTGAAGTAAAAGATGTCAAATTTAAAAGAAAAGCCCGAGATATTTTTAGTCCTCATAGAACAAGGCTCAGGCACATAGTCTGCATTTGATGTTAGTATGGTTTAATAACTGAAACTGTGGGTATTTATTAATAGCAACTAAATAAATTGAAAAACATTGTAGTAAAAATCACATACCATTTCAAGTTCCTTGTCACTTGAACTGCCAAGGGATGAAATTAAATGCTCACTTCTGTAGGTACCATTATCAGGACCAAGATGCTCCAAAGATTCATTCCTATTCACCTTTCCGATTTCATCATTTTTGTCACGATGGTATGAGGTTCTTGTAAATAAATCATGTGTTTCATTATTAACAGTTTTTAGTTGACAATGATGAGATTGATTTCTGAGGACAGGCACTTCAGATAAAGTTGTACTGATGTTGTCATGCTTTCTTTTACCTGTGGTGACAAATTTGTTAAGTGTTGACTGAACACGACTTGAATGATTATATGAACTTTTTTTTGAAGAAACTCCACTCTCAGCTGCTTTGAACCCAAAAGAAGCTATATCAGGCACAGCATTGTTAGAGCGCATTGTCAGTCTTCTACTTTTATCAGCCTTTAGTGTTCCATGGGCTCTAAGTGTTAAATCCTTTCCTAATTCACTTCTTCGATTCTCATTGTTAGACTGTTCTTCAACATGAGAGCACTGGTCACCAGGAATAGATTTAGAAACAGCGTAGGAACCGCTATTATCCTCCTCTATACACTCCTCCAAAGGAACAATAGCATTGTTGCATTCAGTATTACATTCCTCTTGAAAAGTAGTGTCATCCATGATACGAGACTTCTTGCGAGAAGAACACAACTCAATGCAGTCTTCCTCCAGAGCAGGCTGTTCTGGTTCATCAACAGAATATAGAGCACTACTAGGAGAATAAATTTGTTGGAATCCCTCTCTCAGGGCATGCAATAGGCAATTTTCATCGGAAAAAAATATTTTCCTCTTATCAGGAGTTACATTCACATCATATGATCTAGAAGGAACTGAAAAATTCAAAATCGCAATCGGATATTGCCGGGAATTCGCACCTTTATATATTTCATTTACAAGTTTGCTGACTTTAGGCATATCTACTGGTCTACCATTAACAAAAAAATATTGCCTATCTCCTAAATTGCGTCCACTCCCCTGTCCGGGCTTGGATAGAAAACCTTCAACCTTGCAGCTATCAGATATGCATAATGTCACAGGCTCTAAGCAGCTTAAGGTGTTCATGCCAAAGACTGTTGCAATGTTATCTTTAAGAGAACCACTTCCCTGGGTCTTAAGTACCACAGACCTTGCATTTTTTCCAGTTGTGTTAGTGCAGACAAAACGAACACCTTTGGCAATCAGAGCATATGCCTGAAGAATTAATGGTAAAAAGGATGAATTAACAAATATATATCATTACTCTTTAAATAACAAATATATATTGTTATTTCTATTACATCCGTTCTGCTTTCTACAGTTTTTGTAGAAAGCAGAAGGGATGTAATACAAATAACCAAACTGCTTTATAACTAAGCGCCAATACAGATCTAAAATGTTGGGGAGTAATCGATGCTTTTGTGATGCATCCATGCATAAAAGGTCAACAACAAATATCCCAGTGATGCCATTACCAGGATTTCAAAACATCAATTTGAAGAAAGAGTGGTAATTTGATTATCAGCATCATTGGACAAGGTAAAGATCCAAAAAAGGTGTGTGTGAGAGAGAGTGTGTGTGTGTGAGAGAGAAGAGATATAAACCAAGTAACTAGTTACAAAATTGTATAACGATCCTCACAACAAGATAAAAACAATCATTTTTTCTCTGGACAATTTAAGCATCAATAAATCAATTGGCAAACAAAAACAAACTTTTTGAGGAGTAGAATGGGTATTTAAAGAGTATCCTGATCTGTGCATGTGCATTCTTCTTTTAACTTTTCACGTTAAGAAGAAATTGCGTTGAATGAAAGAACCAGAGAGCATCATCACTTAAACTCGCCATTAAAAGGATACTCACATTCAATAGTGAAACTAACTTTCCATATTCCTTGCGTATGTTTCGACTAAATTCTTTACTTCGAACGGGTAAATTCGAAAATAACTTCTTAACAGTGACAGTGGTGCCAATTTGACGTGCAGCTTTCCTCTCAGATACTAGAAGACCTGAATGGTCAAAAGTCAAGTGTGTAGCAATTGACTCATTCTTTGTTCTTGTTTCAACCGTCAAACTCCCCAAAGCACAAAGGGAACTCAATGCCTCCCCTCTAAAGCCAAACGTGGTAAGTGACTGAAGATCAGGAAAGTCTGATAATTTTGAGGTGTGATGCTTAAGTGCTAGAACCTGCAATAATGTTCACGCAATAATAACCTGTTATAAAAAGTAGTCACCAAAACACTTGAAAATGAACAGCACATGAAAAATACATCTAGTTACCTGAACAAAAGAGAGAGCTTGCCTAATACTCCCTCCGTTCCTAAATATAGGACCTAGATAACTTTTTTTTGGAAAGATTAAGGTTGCGAAATAGGTTATTAAATGATGACATATTTGATATCTTTTTAGATTATCCATTAGCTTATAGGTAAAATAAACTAGTTTGAGAGAAAAAATTAGGTAAATCAATTTATAATTAACTTATTTTTTGCTTTTTTTAGGATTTTTCAAAAAAGTCATCTAGGTCCTATATTTAGGAACGGAGGGAGTATTAATTAATAGCCTCAGTTACTTTTCACACAAACACACCAAACAATGCCCCTCACAATCACACTCAAATTAAATGAATAAAAGACAATGACATCCAGCATACATATGTATACACACACACACACACATAGACGTTAGGGCTACATGTATCAACCACCACAATGAGCTCAACTAAGACATCTCTTTCACATTCAGTAGTAACATACTCCATCCGTTCCTAAATATTACATCACTTTCACATTCAATTTGTTCTTAAATATAAGATTGTTTTCTATGGTTTGGGCGAATTGATAATATCATGTGATAATGACTAACTTAAGTAACATTTTTAATCTAATTAAATTAGGGAAAATGATCTTATATTTAGGAGTAGAGGTAATAATATAGTAATAGAGTACCTTGAAATTATTGGGAGAAATACCGGAGCCATTATCGATGACCTGGAACCATTCTTGGCCGTAATCTTTCAAAGCGATTTCGATGCTAGTGGCGCCAGCGTCCAAGCTGTTTTCGACTAATTCCTTAACTGCAGAGGGAAGGTCCAGGATGACTTGGCCAGCGCAGATTTTATGAACAGCCGCCTTATTTATGGGCTTGATAACAGGCGATTCCACTGACATTGCTGCTTACCGAAAACCTCAGTTCAAAAGTCGTCGCCTTTTCGAGTCACGGAGCTCCCACGTGTAATTTGTATCATCAACGGGCTTTGGTGTTTGATTTAAGGCATCAAGATCAAAGAAGAAAGGTTGCGGATTTTACCGCCAAAACCGAGGCGGGAACCAAATTTATTTGTTCGCGCTCTGCTTTCTTGGTCTCAAAACTTGCCCAGGGTTCATAATATTTATCTGAATTTAAAGATTAAATAGATCGTTTATATTTCGGCCAATTTAGTTTTTATATTTCGGCCAATTTAAGAGATTAAATTTTTATATTTCGGCCAAAAAAATAGATCGTTTATATAAATGAGCCAATTTAATAATCTTTTTCTTAAAAAAAATTTAGCTACTTTAGAGTGTTTTTAACTGGACTTATTTTTTCTAAATAAGCTATTTATTTATTTATGAGTAAATAAATGTTTGGCTGAGCTTATTTCTTAATCTAATTTATTTGGAATAAGTGAATTATTTTTTTTGACCAATAAGTGACTTATTTCAAAACTAGAAAAAAAGTAGTTCATTTTTATCTTATAACTTATTTTTACATGTTTTACACATTCAATTATAATTTACCCTAAAATATACAACTTTGCTTGTGAAAAATAAGTCACTTATAACTTAAAGTTACATTTTATTACATTTGATCTAAACAAAAATCTCATTTTATAATTTAACTTATTTTCTGACTTATAAATAAATCATTTTAAAAATAAATCGTTTTTACACAAACCAATCCAACACACTATTACGAGTGTGCTATATATACTATAAATATTAAATATTTCAGATAAATCATGATAAATGTTGTGTCTCCGTGTAAAGGTGATGACATAATGATCTCGCCATGTTAGGATAAAACTGTAATTGTATAAATATGTTTATTATTTGTATATATCACCAGCATAGGATACCTTTAGCATAGGATCCATTAGGTAGCATTGGATACTCTTCTAGCTGTCCAGCTTATACGTGGATGGCCAAGATAATTTGTGTACACGTGTATGGCTCCCCATATTGTTTGTTATAACCGTTTCATGTATAGTTCTCTATATAATAATACAGAGGAGGCTGCGTACTGTACACCAGCTCATTCATTTGTCAATTTCTACTGTCCTTATCTTCCTTTTCAGTCTTGGTATCAGAGCTCTGTCAACTTTTTCAGCTTTATTCTATTCTCCTTTTGTCCTTTAAATATGGCCTCTGAGAAATCTGATAAAACTCAGTCAAACAATGATACTGGCTCTTCCAATGGTTCGTCGTCCTCTGCTTCCAAACCAGAGAGCAAGGTTAATTCTCTTTTCAGTTCTTCCTCCCAAACCACTTCGATCAAGCTGGATCGAAGCAATTTCTTGGTATGGGAATCTGTTGTGTTGCCGCTGATTGAAGGGAATCGTCTGGAGTATCATGTCGACGGCTCTTTTCTCCCTCCTTTGAAATATGTCTCTGCTCCTGGACAATCTGGTGAGATGATTTCTAATCCTGACTACTTGGACTGGTATGCTGTTGATCGCATGCTTGTAGGTTGGTTGCGTAACACCATGTCTCTAGACGTTGGGTCTCAGCTTCTTCACTGTGCTACGACTCGTGAGTTATGGTTGGGAGCTAGAGATCTCACTTGTGCAGCATCACGAGCTCGTATCATGGTTCATAGATCCGAACTCACTCGTGCTCAGAAAGGAGGTTTGAAGATGGAGGAATTTCTGGCCAGAATGAAAAATCTTTCTGATCAACTGTCCCTTGCTGGTTCACCAATTTCAACTGAAGAATTGGTGATGCACACCCTTAATGGTTTAGACAGAGAATACAATGCTATTGTGGTGAAGCTGCTTGATCATCCTGGAATTACATGGATAGATGCTCAATCTTCTCTTCTTGCTTTTGAGAGCCGTCTTGACCAGCTGAACCAACTTTCCTCTCTCTCCATCCAACCATCGGCTAACTTAGCTGTGAGAGATTCCTCAAGTGACCGTGATCAAGTTGCTGCTCGTCGCACATCTGATAATGATCGTGGTACTGGGTGGAGAGGTGCTCCACGTGGTGGAAGAGGTTGCCGTGGAAGAGGAAATGGACGTGGTGGTCGTGGTTTTGGTTATGGAAACAATGGTAATGGTGGACGTCCCTTCTGTACATGGTGTGAACGCCATGGTCATGTTTATGCAAATTGTTTTCAACGTCTTGGCTATCCACCAAATCAAAATGGTGGTCGTGGTAGTTCTCCTCAGGCTTTCTATGGTGCAGGAAATTTTCATGGGACTGAGTCATTTGATGATTCTGCTTGGTTTATGGACAGTGGCTCCAATTTTCATGTTACTCCAACTCCAGAAAACCTTGATAATGTTAATCCTGTAGGTATGTCTCATCTTGTTACTTGCACTGGTGAAAAGGCTCGTATTACTGGTATTGGTTCTACTTTGTTCTCTCCTTCTAAACTTCATCTCAATGATGTATTAATTGTTCCTTCAGCTACTAAGAAACTTTTGAGTGTACATAAGTTGATTGAGGATAATAGAATTCATATTGTTTTTACTAATACTGGTTGCACTGTGAAGGATCCGGTGACAGGCAAGCTGCTAATGGAAGGACCAACAAGCCAAGGAATGTACCCAATGAGTGATGGTACCAGTAGTCAGCGACAGGCTCGAGCTTTTTCAGTTTCATCATCAAGAAATAATGCTTCTGTTTCTTGTAGGAATAATATTTCTGTTGCTGATTTGATGAATTGGCATATGAAATTAGGACATCCTAGTCTCACTGTTTTGAAAACAGATCTTAAACCATTGTAATGTTTCTGTTCCATCTATTTCTAATCTTGTTTGCGAAGCCTGTCAGAAAGGGAAATCAAAAAGACTACCATTTGTTGAATCAAATTCTCATGCTTCTCATATTTTTTGATTTAGTGCATTCTGATTTGTGGGGACCAGCACCTATTCAATCTGTTGGGGGACATCGTTTCTATATTCTGTTTGTTGATGATTTTAGTCGCTATACATGGATTTATCCATTAAAGCATAAAAGTGAAGCTATTGTTGCTTTTAAACATTTTCTACAATATGTCAAGACTCAATTTAATGTTATGGTTAAGTCACTACAGTGTGATAATGGTACTGAATATATACCTATTTCAACTTTGGCAAATACTGAAGGAATTCAAATGCGTTACACTTGTCCATACACATCACAACAGAATGGGAGAGCTGAACGTAAGCATAGACATATTACAGAAATGGGCCTCACTCTTTTGGCCTAAGCCTCTGTGCCTATGACATATTGGGTTGAAGCTTTTCAAATGGCCACTTATCTTATTAATAGACTTCCAACCAAAGTTTTAAAAGGACAAACTCCACTGTTTACTTTATACAATATCACGCCCAATTATGATGAATTGAAACCTTTTGGGTGTGCTTGTTATCCTTGTTTGAGGCCCTACAACAATCATAAGTTTCAATTTCATAGTCAAAAGTGTGTCTACCTTGGACCAGCTCCTAATCACAAGGGTTCTCGATGTCTTAGCGTCACAGGCCGAGTTTATATATCTCGTCATGTTGTATTTGATGACTCTATTTATCCTTTTGTGACTGGATTCTTATGCAGGAGAAATTCCACTACTGGGCCTTATGATGCACAAAGTCCTTTTCCTTTTTTGATCTCACAAGGTGGGTCAGCTCATAAAAGCCCAATTCCACTTACTGTCACTAGTGAGTTCAGTGGGGAAATCGACACTTCCAGCAATTCCTCTTCTCACGATGACGTGTCTCGTTCCCCTTCCTCTCCAATTTGCGACTCTGTGGTTCCTTTAGAGGATTCAACCACCTCAGCTCCAGTGGTGAATAATCATCCGATGGTTACAAGATCCAAGGTAGGGATTGTTAAACCCAGATATCCATTTGCTGGTCTAATCAAATCTAAAGATCCCTCTACTCTCTCTACTATCTCTGAGCCGTTACGGGTTGATGATGCTCTCAAGGTTCCCCATTGGCGTAAGGCCATGACCGATGAATTTAGAGCTCTTCAGCAAAATCATACTTGGGTCTTGGTTCCTCGGCACCCTTCTCAGAAAATAGTTGATTGTCGTTGGGTGTTTAAAAATAAATTTAATACTGATGGTTCGATTTCTAAGCACAAGGCGAGGCTTGTTGCTAAGGGATTTCAACAAACCGCAGGTATTGACTACACTGAGACTTTTAGTCCTGTTGTGAAACCTACTACCATTCGTATTGTCCTTACTATAGCTGTTTCTTTCAATTGGGAAATTCGTCAACTGGATGTCAATAATGATTTTCTCAATGGTTATCTTAGAGAGGAGGTCTATATGCGTCAACCTGACGGTTTTGTTGATCCCTCTCGTCCTCATCATGTTTGTAAACTTGTTAAAGCTTTGTATGGACTTAAGCAAGCCCCTCGAGCATGGTTTGATAGACTTCGGGGTACTTTGTTACATTGGGGTTTTCACAATGCTCGTAGTGATATTTCCTTGTTTTATCTTCGCACTCGGAATTTGACAGTGTTCATTCTTATTTATGTTGATGATATTTTGGTCACCGGTAATGACTCTCATTATATTCAGCATTTTATTCAACGGTTGAACACTCTTTTCTCCTTAAAGGATCTTGGTCATATTCATTATTTTCTGGGCATTGAGACCTTCAGGAATTCTGCTGGATTGTATCTAAATCAAGGCAAATATGTTTTAGATATTCTTTCTCGATTTGGAATGCTAGATTGTGCTCCTGCCCCTACGCCTATGGTGACTGGCCGATCCTTTGTGGCTTCTGTTGATAAACCCATGTCTAATCCTTCTCTGTTTCGGCAAGCTATTGGTTCTTTGCAATACTTGACCACTACTCGACCTGATATAGCTTATTCAGTTAATAAGCTGAGTTAATTTCTTGCCAAACCAACTGATTATCATTTTCAGGGTGTTAAACGGATTTTTCGGTATCTTAAGGGTACTTATCACTATGGATTACTCATTCAGCCTTTCTCTGATCTTACCATTACTGCATTCACGGATGCTGATTGGGCTACAGATCTTGATGATCGTAAGTCTGTTGAGGGATGCTGTGTGTATCTTGGTAACACTCTTGTGTCTTGGGCCTCCCGGAAACAGAATATTGTTTCTCGCTCTAGTACTGAATCTGAGTACCGGTCTCTTGCTGATGGTGCTGCGGAAATTAAGTGGATTATGTCTTTGTTATTTGAGTTGGGTTTGCATCTTTACCAACCTCCTGTTATATGGTGTGATAATATGAGTGCTGGTGCTTTAGCGGCTAATCCGATTCATCATCGTCGGAGTAAGCATATTGATATTGATGTGCACTTCATCCGTGATATGGTCCAAGCTGGTGTTGTTCAAGTTCGTTATACACCTTCCTCCACTCAAGTGGCTGATTTGTTCACCAAACCTTTGGCTCATACACCCTTTTCTTTTCTTCGGTCCAAACTCGGGTTGTATGCTACCCCCTCTCGTTTGAGGGGGGATGTTAGGATAAAACTGTAATTGTATAAATATGTTTATTATTTGTATATATCACCAGCATAGGATACCTTTAGCATATGATCCATTAGGTAGCATTGGATACTCTTCTAGCTGTCCAGCTTATACGTGGATGGCCAAGATAATTTGTGTACACGTGTATGGCTCCCCATATTGTTTGTTATAACCGTTTCATGTATAGTTCTCTATATAATAATACAGAGGAGGCTGCGTACTGTACACCAGCTCATTCATTTGTCAATTTCTACTGTCCTTATCTTCCTTTTCAGTCTCGCCAGCTAGTGAAAATTTTAAATTTAAATCTTCATTGTATAGTACTCCCTCTGTTCTTAAATATAAGAACACTTTGACTTTTTTGGAGAATCCTAAGAAAGCAAAATGAACAATTTAATCATAACATACTTTAAATATTATTAGATCATATGTAAGTTCATAAGTCAAATAAACTAGTTTAGTGAAAAAATTTGGGAAAATCAATTTTTAATTACCATATTTTGCTTTCTTAGGATTCTCCAAAAAAGTCAAAGCGCTCTTATATTTATGAAAGAGGGAGTATATATAAAAGAAACATTTGGTGTATAAAAAAAAAAAGAAACATTTGAATGGAATGCCGCGTATTCTGAATCCTGTGTTCTTTATCGTTTCAAATTACTGAATTACCCATCAACCAAAATTATTGTAGAATTCATTTCAGATTTTTGTGGGCTTATCAGAACAAAACGTTGTAGTGGTAGCACAATTAAAGAAAAGTTAGGTGCAAAACCACTCTCATAAGAAGGTATTTATATTTCTAAATATAATATCACTTTTTAATTCTTCTCATTCATTTTTCGAATTGAGTGTGCTTTGTTCGACTTTTTTTTTGGAAATAAGTCAGCTTATTTTGGGGTGTGTGATTTTTTTCTATGTTTAGCTGGACTTATTTTTCATCCAGCTTATTTTAAATAGGTCAGCTTATTCATAAGCCACTTAGGTAGCTTTATTTCAGAAAAAAAAATGTTAGCTTATTTTTCTACATGATTTAAAAATAAGTCTGCTTAAAAATAATAAGTCCTTTTAAACACAAAGTCATCCAAACATATTTATAAGTCAAATGAAAAAATAAGCGTTTTTTTTTCAAAGTTCATCCAAATATAAATATAAGTCAACCTAAAGCTTATTTTCTCTGACTTAAAAATAAATCACTTTTACACAAGTCGAATCAAACACATCAATTACCTTCTATTGGAATTACTATTACTATTGAATAAAAAACAATTCAATAAGAGGAGTTGGAATAAAGACAATATATAGTTATAAAAAAAATAAAGACAATATATAAGGGTACTTGTGTAATATTATCACGTGATTTATACTAATTAAAATTAACATATTTAATATCATCAAATAATGTAAATAGATTTTATGTTTCGTAAGAGAGGGAGGGTGTATTATTTTTTTCATAACAACAATTTATAAAAATTTAATTAATTACACATCCTAAAATGAAAGTAATGGCAGTTTTGTAATTGCGCTTGATACACGGGGCCGGGGTTTGGTTATTTTGATTTTTGAATCCCACTGAATCCCATCGCTCATTTTTCGTGTCCTTCCATTTTGGCTGTCTCTGTGCAGTTCAGGAGCTATTGTCCGATTTCCACCTCCCTTCATCATGGTTTGCCTTCCTTCTTCTATTTTCATTCCCTTACCTGATTTGTTCTTTGCATATCTTCGTTTTTTCTTATTTAATTTTCTTTTCTTACTGCTATTAGGGTTTCTATAATTTATGAACAATTCGAATAAATATGCATGCCCCTTGAGCCCCTCTAATTTGGATCTTGTTGATTACTAGAGATGTCTGTCTTGATTTAATTGTTTACTCATTAGATCTTTAGGTTGTTCTTGTTTTCCCTTTTGTGTGGCTGTTTCTCCATTTCAGCCTATTGCAGGTTTACATTTGATTTAAACTTGTTTTATTATCTAGGTTTTTTCTTGTAATCTGATCGCTCAATTAGTGACGAGTTTTTGTGATTTCATTTTGTGCTTTTTTTTGTTGGCATTTCTAACCTCCCTGCTCATTCCCTTCTGATGATAGGACGGTCATGATTCTGAAGATGCAAAGCAGAGCACTGCAGATATGACAGCCTTTGTAAGTTGTCAGCTCTATACTTTGAAGGATTATCGGTTTTATGTTGTTGTAGGAGTATTTGTTAATTTCTCAAACTGGTTTATTTGGCATTTCAAACCATTATTAATGAGAGGCTGTCTTCTGGCAAATTGGTGTGTCTGATGTAGAATTGGGAAAGACTTTGCTTAGGTTATTTATTTTTTGTGTTTTTATGACTATAAGTTCTGACTGTTGTCTGTCCCTTTTTCCCTTCAGGTGCAAAATCTTCTTCAGCAGATGGTGAGCTATTTAGTGTAGACGTTTGCTATTATGATATTGATTAGCAGAATATATTCACCTGATCCTAACACTTCTTGTTTTTCCCAGCAAGCGAGGTTCCAGACCATGTCGGATTCCATAGTCACAAAGAATATCCTTTTTTAAATCTATGTGATACTGTGTATGGGAGTTTTGTTGTTGCATTTCTTGAGTGCAGAAGTTGTGCTGATTTCTTATATATTTGTTATGTCTGGTCATAATTCATCAGTAACAGGTTAGATTATATAAGACTAAAGGAACTGACATTTCTTGAACCTGCATGTAAACAAGATTACATTCCCTGTATAACTAATAGCAGAAGTTGTAAAGTGCGACTGCATAGTTGTAAAATTTGTGGTTCACCAGATTATTGGTCTAATATGGATTTTATTGTTCTACTTTATAACATGATATTGTGTTGTGAGCTTCTATCATGCTTAAATGT
Source organism: Mimosa pudica (assembly GCA_029929735.1). Lineage (NCBI taxonomy): Eukaryota > Viridiplantae > Streptophyta > Magnoliopsida > Fabales > Fabaceae > Mimosa > Mimosa pudica. The sequence goes on along the minus strand of JAKELP010000013.1, from coordinate 16,649,283 downwards.
TTTTCTTGACGTCAATGCACTTGATGAGATGGGGAACCGTATAAACGAGCTGGAGCAAAGCATCAATGACCTCAAAGCAGAGATGGGTGTGGAGGGCTCACCATCACCTGCAGCGCCTGCTAAGCCAAAGCAAGATGAAGGATCTGCTTAAATTTATGTTCATTTTAAAGTGCTTTTCGTTATTTTCTTGATGTGTTGTGGCATCTGTGTATGCATAGTGGTTCATCAAGTGGGTGCTTACTAAGAAATGTGGTTAGAGTACGGTTCTTTGCATCTAGTTATCTTATTGCGCGAAAAAGAAACCGGTTCTGCTGACTAATTGATTGTATTTCCCACTTGAGATGGGCTTGATTGCGTTACTAATATGATGGAAAATATTAAGGATACTTGTTACTTCTCCATCACAGTTTCCAAATCCCAAGCTATATCTGACTATTAGTTCTACCGTCACTCCAGTTCTTGAGCTCCAAGAATTCTAAAGAGTTGAGGTAGTTTGCGTTAAATTTTATGTCTAGCTGAGGGCCACGACACTTTAACATAAATCATTGGAAAGAATAACCATTCTGTTGAGTGTTTTTTATTTTCACCAAGATAAGGCAGCCAACGGACGCCTCCTAAAGTTGTCGCGCATGACTGGGCTATGTTAACAATGGCATCTGATCACAGTAGCTCCAACTCAAGTTTTCTCCCATTCATGGTGAGTGGTGACAGACAGTACAGTCTTTGAGATAAAAGTCAAGCAACAGCTGAATTATTGGATCTCAATGACTCTCTCATAATATATCGCCATCTGAGAGCCTTACTTATGACTCATATCGTCATCTCTAAGAGCTGCAAATGATCCCTTGTTATCAATTATCGATTTGCGATCATCAATTACTTCCTCTTGATTCCATTTGATACACCGGATAAATAGAGATTTCACATGACAAAAACAAGTGTGGGATAACTCCAGAAACACATACAAATGGACAAGAATCTAAAACGGAGAATTAAAATAGCTCAACAAACTCTTTTTATTGACTACACATCCCTGATTATATGAGCAGTACAGTGTAAATCCTATATACATAAGGTCATCATACAATCAATTGATGCTGAAATTTACTCAAGTACTTAAGCCTGATGAGTATCTTTACATCATCTACTGCGTTTATTAAATCTGACAATATTATACACCATTTACTTGGATTGTGTTTCACTTAGATGCACATATCATCCAATTTTAGGGTTTCAATAAGAAGCAGTCTAGTTTGGATAGACGCTTCAATCTAAGTGTGATTCCAAGATCCTAAGAACATCAAGGTTCTGATCGGATCGTCCGCGTGTGCACGGTGGCTCCATGCGCGTCTCTCAGCTTGATTACGAAGAGCAAACCTCGGCTGCTTCGAAGAATCGGCGGCGACGGCCACCACGGCGGCCTCGTAGGCTTGTCGGAGCCTGTCGCCGATAGATCTGGTGGCGTCGCTGGGAATAGAAGATTCGCCGGACACAGAATGAGGCTTCATCGTTAGAAATTGCTATTGAGAGAGAAGGGATATAAGAATTCGAGAGTGAAGGGCCTTGGGATGTTTATATAAGCAAATATGATGATATGATGATAAGGTGAACAATTTCACTGTGCCTAGTGGGTGGGGCCAGATTCCTTTTTATATTTGGATTACAGATCATCTCCACTCTCGGTATTACTGTTAGCGACATCATTTCTGCATTTAAATATTTCTATATTATTGGGTTGTATATCATTTTATACGTTATTGCATTTTTTATATTTGGGGAAAAAGTTTAAGGACAAATTCCTTCTTGTCCTTTTGCCAATATTAACAAATAAAGAGGAGTTGCTTTATAAGATTCCTTTTCTGTCTATTTCAGGGCCCCCTTTAAAAAAAATTATATTCTATTTCGCTTAATGACACTACTGTGGTCTGTATAATAACTAAAAATACTGTATGATTAACGTGGGTGAATTATGCCAAGTGCCAACTGAGAAATAAACACAAAATCAGCATAAAATCTTTAGATAAGTCATCAAATGACGTCTGTCCACTTTACGGTTAAAATCCCCAAGCTTTATTCTTATTCCTATTTCATTTAATGATAAGAACAAAAGAAAAATACTCCAATAGCTCGTGGCTTCGCGGCCCTCTTCTAAAGAGATATATACTCCCACATAACTAAGGAAAGTGCTTTATAAGAACACAATTAGGAAAATCAAGCAGTTATCAAAATATAAAAAGACATATATGTACAAAAGATGAGAATGTGATACGTTAGATTAATTATACAAGTCCCAATCTTCATGCCGGTATTATTCTATCTCACGTGTTTTCTTTGTTTATCTAAGACAATTAGACATACAACTGGACTAAATAATAAGTTTTCATTTTCTTTTCGAGGTTAGATCAAATATACAAGTCCCAATCTTATGCCCGTATTTTTCTTTTCTTTTTCTTTGTTTATCTCACATGTTGGAAGGGATAGTTTCAAATTATTGTCCTGGACTTAATTTAAACACTTTTTTGAATAGATATTCAAGCTTTGGACTGTCATCTTATTTCACTAACTACTTTCAGAAGAGTAATTCTCATCTGTGAATATCAGTGCAAGAAGAGCTCAGATATTATATCAGAAGTATTGGGCTAGTACAGCAGATCTCATGATGTAGCCCGTCTATCCCACAGCCCAACTCAAGATTTTTTTTGAACACAGACAGCCCAACTCAAGTTGGGTATAGTGATTTATAGCATTTTCAAAGCCCAGTCTCCCCTGAATCTAATCCAGTTACATCTTGTCACGGACTTGGTTTTAATACCAATTTGTCACGTGCGGCACTAGCAAACTTCTCACTCTAGAATGCTAGTCAGCCTTACTCTTAACTCTCAAAAGAAGTTAAGTAATATGAAGGAACTTTGATTTACAAGGAAAGGAACTTTCTATTAATCTCTCTCAAAGGTCTTTACAAAGTTCTCTAACTTTGGTTCGTTGAAAATGAGAGGTGGTGAGGCCTATTTATAATAATTCCACCTCCTCAATGGACGGCTAAGATCTATTTGATCTAACGGTTACAATTGATTCTCTAGAATATTCTACCAATCTCTCTAACTATTTACAATATTCTAAACTATTCTAGAATATTCCTGAATACTCCAGGATTCTCCATAAAGCTCTACAAGCTTCCACAGAGTTCCAGAAGCTTCCAGGATCTTCCAGATGCTTCCACTTTCTTCTAGAAAATTCTAGAAGATTCCAGAGTGTTCTAGAGCATTCTAGAATGTTCCAGAATGATCTAAACTGTTCCGGATTATTCCGGATTGTTCTGGACATCTCCGGAAATTTATTATTTTAGTAATTTTATTTAAATTATTAGTGGTTCGTGACAATCTGCATGGAAGTGATACAATTTAGATCACAAAGGTTATTATATTTTCTGAGAAAAAAAGGTTATTATATTTAAGTATTCCCAACATCCCTTGTTAATTATAGGGTTTGAATATTTAGTTGTTTTTTTAGAAAACCATATAAAGTCAAATAAGCTAGTTATAAATTGATTTGCATGAATTTTATCTTGAAATTAGTTTACTTGACTTATAAGCTAATTTATAATCTAATACTCCATCTGATTCTAAATATAAGATCACTCGGAATTTTTTGTGGAAGTTTTTTTTAGCACAATTTTTTTTTTGTGAAAGTAAGTAAATTAGACCCGAAACAAATGTTACATGCAATAAGATTTTTAACCAATCACAAGCAATTAGATTACATGTTACTCCCACTGGTCTGACATAACATGATAAGGTTGCATCTTAGCTATAATTTAAAACGAGTAGTGTTTTTATATACATCCAACTTTAAGTTTATTAATTTCTCTTACTAATCTTATTTCATATACACGAACGTTAAGTTTTTCTCTCTCACTAATCTCATTTGCTATTTACTAGAGCTACCGGGAATCTTGAAGGTGAGAATGAAAAATAATGGAAATTACTGGGGCCTGGAAATTATCAACATATGCATTCTTAGGTTTTAAGTAAAAAAACCTACTATATAACATTGATTGGCTACATGCATGCATGAAATGCTAATTAAAATGGCAAGAAAGAGGAAAAGAAAAGGCACAAACTTTGGTACGCAGGAATCTACTTTACAGATAAGGCTGAAAGGAAAAGAGGAGATTAAGGTCCTACACACAGCATATAATTAAGGAGCCATTGGCTTTTCTTAAGCAGAACACCAAAGAGACGTACTAAAAAGAAGGAAAACGATAAACAAAGACAAGACATTAAAGAAAGAACCCCCATACCCTACTTATTTTTGTTCCCAACTTTTTACAATAATAAAGCCCTCTCTTTTCTTTTCAGCAGATATTACTAAACTTAAAATTAAACCCCAACAGTTCCCCTCAGCATTAGCACTAATACTACGTAAAATTCATACACACCACTTATGGTTCACAACTTTACATAATCAAGCATCCACCTTCATATACGTCCATGTCATCACCATAGCGCTTGAACCAACCTGGAGGCGGTGGGTGAGAGTACGTAGCATAAGCATGCATGGGAGGGACATGATACAGAGAACTAGAAGTGGGATATGCCGTGTTATAGCTTAAACCGTATGCTTGTGGTATTGCAGAAGAATAGTACATTGGTGGTGGTGGATATAATGGATAAGAATGCTGAATGGGAGGACCAATATCCATTGCAGCCATAGAAGATGACAAGTTGGGAATGCTTCCAGTTCCAGCTGATTTACTTGGTCCTGTGGTTGTGGCTGCTGCAGCATCAATCATCATATTTTCTCCACCTTCTCCTTTATTGATGGGAGAATCACCATTGGTTTGCACCTTTTTCTTGTTCTTCTTTTTCTTCTTTTTAGTGCCTCCGATGTTGCCATTGCCGCCACCAGCATCTGGTCCTCCAGCATCCTCACATTCACTGTCTTCCTTGTGTGATTGTGTGTCTTCATCAGCAAGCAAACAATCATGTTCAATGTCATGTCCAAGTGGTTCATTATTCTTTTGATCTAGCTTTTGCTTATCGCTTCCCTTAGATTTTGACTTCTTCTGGGGCTTCTCTGAAGGCCATAGCTCTGCTACTTTCCCTGATCTTGAAAGCCTCTTAATTAAAGTGTTGGCGTCCACATCACCAGTCACTGTAACCTTGTGTTGCTGGGAATCAATCTCAGTGGTATAAACTCCTATAATCAACGAATGAAGATAATCAGATATATGTCATGATTAAGACATTAAAGAAAACGAATAGTCATGAACATATGCTCAGATTGTTGTTATGGAATATTGCCTCAGTACCATCAATTCCCTGAAGAACTTTGTTGACCATTTTCTTGCATCCTTCACAGTGGATTAAAACTTTCAACACCCACGTCTGCATGATTGGAGTGAAATTAATGAAGACTGAACAAAGAGAGGGACATGAAAGCAAGGGAATTTATGAAAGGAATGTTGTGGTGTTGATTATACCTGGTATTTCAAAGCTGCAACTGGGGCATTTTCTTCAACTGATTTGGCAGCTGCCATATGGAGAGTCAGTAGGATGGAGTATAATGTAAGGGATGAAAAATTTTGCCTGTCTATTGGCAGGGGGGATGCTTTGAGTGGGGAGAAAAATAAGGAGAAAGAGGTGGGTTAAAAGGTACAAAAAAGTATGAGAATGTGGTGTGGCACCACACCACCTTCAATTCCTACTAATTAATTAACTAATTACTCGGTTAATGGATATGATACACCAGAAACGTCACGTGAGCACTAAAAGTTTAAAAGAATATGCGGAGGTGGCCAGAGCTTCTACCGTACGTGCACCAAAATGAGTTTCTAGATCTCTCTAAAAACAATCTAAGACTGAGAGCACAAAATCATGCTTTCAATTGAGTGTTTGATTTTCACATCTTTAGTTGCATAAGATGTAAAAAAAACAGGTGAGGAGTTCAAGAGGTCCTTAGCAGCAACTTCTATGGCATCTTTTGCAGTTACTTCTGTCATTATCATATGGTTTTGAGGGCTTCATCAATGTTGGTACAAACTCAGTTTTGCCTCTTGCATTGGTCCTTCTCCATGGCCCTACAATCCTCCTACCAGCTCATCACCATCCATAATCTGTATCTCAAAAGCTAATAGATTCAGAATCGTCTAATAAATAAATATAAACCTCCACGGTCAAATGAATGAGTTAGGCCAAAAAAAAATAACATCGAGCATCAGCTGATAAATAATTCTGAAACAACTGCCTGTTACTTGGACCAAAAGTTTTGAACTTTTGAAGCGTATATTTTTACAGTTGGTAAAAGTGAATCCAAATCTGGCATCGGGCAGGTTTCATATTTATTAATGCTATGCCGATTAACTTTTAAGAGTTGGGCAAAAAGTTGAGCTAGAATGAGTGTACGTCAGCTTCAAGCCCCTAAATTAGCCAATCATAAAATGTGATACGGCATCTTCATGCCATGCCCATTTTTAACTATACCATGGTACTTGCCTGGTAATGGTCTGGGCTGACTGTACAAAAAGCATCTGAATCCTGAACTTACGATACCCGCAGTGATGAAGGCGTAGCCTTATGTGATTGCAAAGTTTATCACTTTAAAATCATATTCTGTTAATCCCTCTTACAACTGCCCATGCCCATTTTCAAAAGTAACATGCATCACTTACATCACTGGTCAAGAAAACCTTAGGAGAAAGCCAATTCTGACTACGATGCAAACTCCCCAATTCAATTATGGATTATGATGTTTATATTTATGACAGTAGCTCTCTAATGAGCTCAATATGTTTTCAAATGTTAAGGTCAAAACCTTGGCAGGGTAAATTATGATTTTTTTTTAAGAAAAGATACACATGGATTACTAGAATTGAAACATACATGTGTATATCTATATTCCATGAATAGAAGCTCAGTTTTTTCACTCAACTAAGCATGAGCTAGTTCTCTGTGAACTGGAAAACCATTGAATACTTCAAACCACTATTGACTCCAATCCAGAGTGAGATCAATTTTTCTTAAGAACATGTCATCTCAGGTGACAAGAAAATTCACATATATAGGCAAAGTTTAATGCAACAGCCTAAAAGAGCATCAAATGATCACTTTCCCTGATATTCAACCACCTAGTACCGCAAATTAATAGTTGAATTCAAATTTTAACTCCTACAAAACTTAGACACAATACGGAGTACTTTGACAATTTTCAACGGCGAGATTTTTTTCATTTTTCTTTTTCTTTTTTTGGAGGTGGATGCTTTTTGGAAAAGAGAAAGAAGAGGCAATGAATGAACAGTAAAAGATCTCATGGCATTGCAATTGGTAAAATGCCCCTAAATGCACACCAAACCCAAACCAGAAGCAAACAAGTTTATGAATGTTAGTGGTGGACCTCTTTTAAAAAACATATAATAAAGTATGCATACAAACGATTGAGTAGTTGAATATCACAAGCTTTAAAAAAGGAATTCAATCTGAAGTGTAGCAGCTGTAATAATTTGTCTTCGAACCAGTAAAATTGAGTTAATGATCAATATCCGCACAAACACATCCATATCAAGCATAATAATGGACAGCCAGCCATTGCCAACAATGTATAGGTTAATGGTTTTTTGGCTTTTTAAGGAAGTGCCTTATGACCTTGATCCCTCTCTTCTGGTTCATCCTTATCTAACTTCAGAATTGTCCAATGATCAATCAATCCACAGAAGGGATGAAACTTAAAAGCTAAATCACAATGTTGATTAACTAGATCACGGAGATCCAAATAAAACAATTCAGACCGGCCTAAGAAGATTTATCACAAAAGAATCTTCAAAAACTAAAGGTATATGGCATGAGCTATTTAAAAAATTCACATTTTGAGGCTTCTAAATAAACATCACATTTTCCATTGTTTGGACTTACCTAGAGCTAGTTTAATCCAGGATATGACAAACGAGAGCATCTCCAGTCCAAGCAAGTTTTTCCACAAGGTATTAATCAAGGATGTAAAACCTCTATAAAATTTCCAATTTATAATAACTTTACTATTCAGAAATTGTCAACTGTGTAATTCATTCCTCGAAATTTCAGTATTTGTTGGAGAATTAAAAAATTAGACACGAGACCACATTTATGTAGCTGTATGAAATACATTCAAAAGAAAAGCAAGCAGCTACAAATTAGCCTTTCTGCACAAAAGAACACCTAATGCGATAAAAGCGAGAGCTGTCAATCCTCCTTGCCTGGAAAGGGAGAACTCAGTCCATGTCAAGGGTTTTGAGACCTCCAATAAGACCTTCTGAAACTGCTCATTCAAGTCATCCAGCGAACCCGTGTTGTCAATTATAATGTCTGCTTTACTCCTCTTCACATCTAGTGACATCTGAGCGTTTATCCTATTCCTCGCATCCTCCTCACTTGCTCCATCTCTTGCCATGAGTCGCTGAATCTGTGTTTCCGGATCAACCCAAACAACAATAATGGGTTTTGTAAACCTATCCATCTTGGCCTCAAATAACAGAGGGACATCAAGAACAATAATCTTATGACCCTTCATCCAAAGCTTTGCAACTTCCCAAAAGATTCCAGAGGATATATGAGGAGCCAACAATCTATAAAATAATTAGAATTGAAACTCAAAAAGTGATGCCAACACACCTTGAGAAACAAAACAGTCCCATAGTCAGTGCACTGAAGCAATGTCATAACCTAGCAATCAAAATATAAATGGAACTTGGGAGTATGACAAATAATTGACCACAAAATAACTACTCTCTCATTTCCTAAATATAAGATCACTTTCACATTTCGATTTGTTCCTAAATGTGAGATCACTTTCAAACTTTTTCCAACTTTTTCCCAAACTAACCTCATAATACTTATCAATAATAAACAAACAAGAGATGGGGGGTAGGGATAAAGGAATATGAGTTGGGCGAATTAGTAATATCATGTGATAATAACTAAGTGAACTATCATCCTTAATCTAATCGATTTAGAGAAAGTTGTCTTATATTTAGGTACGGAGGTAGTATAATGTACACAACACTTATGCAGCATTTTGTTTCATTGAAGTAACTAGGCACTACTGCTCAATAAGGCAAAAAGTATGAATGAAAAATTTCAGTCAAACTTAGTAACTCTATCACACGGTGCACGGAAAACAAGATCAGTGTGAGGTCACAAGTAAAAATAAAAATAAGAAGTTGCATTACCGATTAAGAAGATGGCGCTTATCTGGATCGGAAAAAACAATTTGTCCAAGAGCAGACCTATTAACATCTCCATTAGGGAGTAAGATTTCGTTGCCGAAAGCTGCAACAACCTTTTTATATCCACCACTGCCTCTGTTTAATGCAGCCTGTAAGTAACTCCAAACAAAACACAAAACACAATATGAGGCTATGCAATTGAACCGAACCAAACCAAACGGGCCCTAACATTCAAGAAGAAGCTAAAAGCATACACGGGCAACGACGTCGGCATCGACAACTGGAATGTCATGAGATTTGAATAGATTGGAGACGGTGCTCTTTCCTGAAGAAATTCCGCCGGTAAGCCCCACGATTCTCATGGATTCGTTGTGTCTATTTCTTTCGCGCTTTTGCCCACGCTCTTCTCCTGGGAAATACTCCTAATGCACTACTTACGTGTGTTTCAGTGATGAGCCTACCTTCAATAGAGTGTGACTGTTAAATCAAGAAGCGCATCTGGTGTAGTGGTATCATAGTACCCTCCCACGGTACTGACCGGGGTTCGATTCCCCGGATGCGCAATTTTCCTTATTTTTCCACTGCGCGCCAAACCGTATCGCTCTTTTCTACTCACATGGGACAACATATTTTCAGTTGTATTTTTTTATAGGAAAAACAAATCCCAGGGGAAGTGTGGATTTGTCAGGCATTATGCATGCATGGTCGACCTCTTGGCAAGTTTAGGGCGCGTAAAAGAGGCTTTTGAATTCACAAGACAGTTCCAAATCCCAGGGGGAATTGGAATTCAGAGTCTGCAGCTAGGAAACTGTTTTACCATTCTTGATCTTGATAGTTCGTTTTGGAAGTTAACATAATTTGGTATTCGCTCCAAATGCTTCATTTTGTACTGTAGTCAATGACAACTATTGCAGGTGCAAGTTGTGAGATGATTCCAAGGAACAGAGTAAAATAATTTTGTACTATCAAGCGGAATAGAAAGTTGAAATTTAGACCTCCAAAAGACCGAGTAAATGCTTCATTTTTCAGACTGAACTGAATGAGGAAATGCCCCATTGGATACACACCAAAAAAAAAACTCATTAGGTTTCAAGTTTTAACTTAGTCCCATGGCACTCTCAATCATATTATCACTTCCTATCATTTTTTCTTTTTCTTGAATCAGTTTTATGATCGAACTTATTTTCAACCATTCCATTCAATATTTCTTGTTTTTCAATACTTGATTTTCAAATTTCCTTTTACAAAATATTAAACTCTCAAATTGTTACTAATTTAATAGGGGTAAAATCTGGATCTGTGAACATGAACTTGTGGGCGAAGCACAGTCTATGCGTATAATGTATTTATACTTTATAGATTATAGATGTTTAAGCAACATGGTAGACCCACAGAAATATGTGCGAGCTAACATTATTTACATTATATCCTACGGCCTACATTCATTTTAGTGTGGCCATTTAGGTTAGACGTTTACATTATTGCGAACTAAAGGCTGAAACGCAACCATCCAAATATCAACAAAGGTTTGAGGGTTGCATTTCATATCGTCTCAGAAGCTGTTTCTGGCTTCAAAAGTTATGGCATTCCAGCTGAGTCATTTCTCCACCATGCACTGGATCAAATTGACATCGATGGAAGCTGCACAACACAATCCACTGGATATCATTAACATCGATATAACAGAAAAACTACTTAATAATTTTAAAATACTGAGAATGAAAGCAAAAGAGATCGGATATCAAGGGTTCTCTCTGGAAAGAAGCTTTAGGCTCATCGCAATATAATGCAATGACCAAAATAGTATGAGAAAAAACACGTGCTTTCATCTACACCCTCAACTAAACTGATGCAGATGTAGTAAAGAGTAACCGGTATGGTGCCTCTCTTCAACAAACAAATATCAGCTCAGCGGTACTCAAGAGTGGCCAATTTTTCGAACATAGAAGAAAGATAGAACCATTCATCAATGAGAACCTTAATACTAAAAAAACAGAGCAGCATAGCTACAGCCTACAGAAGAATGGATTTTGGCATCATAAATCCAAAAACAAAATAATGCATTTTGGCATTTGAGAAAGCTGCTTTTAGCCTTTTACCTTCCATCCATGCCAAGAATTATGACCGTATTCTTTTGCTGACCAAATACAACAATGTAACGACAGCCCTCCTGTAAGTGAAACTGAGCAACTGAACGCTCTGAACTGAAATACTTAGGCAATACACCTGCAAGAGCAAATTATAACAGGGTTAAAATAAACAAAAATGGAATCAACTAACACTTCTCTCTTAAAACTACAAACTACAAACAGATAAGAATGCAGAAAATTGCAAGGTGGAATAAATATGGCAAGGAAAAAAACAGGGTAATATAGGTGGATGTCAATGATTATTTCCAAACACATCTGAAGCCCTTAACACTCAAACTCATTCACAAGTTCCATGTTAAGAAATTAAAAGGGTGGAAAATGCCAAAGTCAAAATTTAAGGATGTTAGTAATTACATGTTCAAAACCATACATACCAACAGGATATCAAGTCAGAATAATAAGAATAAGAAGCTTTACCTTTTAAGTTCTTAAACGAGAGAGATGAGCTAAATTGCTTAACAGTGGCATCAGAATTGGATGTACTATGTAACTTTTCATGCTCAGGACCACTAGAATTAACCTTGAGGCTGAAAACATGGACAGTACCCTTGTCACTCGAAACTGCTAACCACTCTTCAGCAGAAGAGAATGCCAAACTATATATCTCCGCCACATTTGCACCCCTTCTTACCTATATATTTGGTGTTCCATAAATGCATTAATTAGCATAAAAAACTACTCAAGCTAAAATAAAAACAAAATCTTTCTCATCATGACCATCTTAAATACACAAATTCAAGCTTCCAAAAGAGACAAACAGTCCATTCACACCTCACACTACCAGTATATTATAAATAATAACAGAAAAAAAGCGCGCGAAACCTTGAAAAGCATGCATTGATCAAACTGTTACATAAATACCTGTATCATCAAATAGAGTAATCTCCTCAAATAATAATGATTATAACTTTTGGGCGAATTATAAAAATCATTCAGGATTTTAATTCCAAGAGCATATCAAAAGCATTAAAATTGTTAAGAATAAGAAAATCCGTCCACATACTTCTCTTAGCAGTGTGCCATTAAGTGTCTCAAAAATCCTAATCAGTGTCCCCTTAGTGCTTGCAGTGGCTAGTGACTGGCCATCAAGTGTGAGAGTAAAACAAGCAATTCCAGAATCATGAGCGGAAATAATTGTACTTTTCTGCAGCGCAAAATGCTCAACACGAATCCTCCCCTTGTGCAAATCAGGGCAAGCAAGCACAAAAGAATCAGCCAATTGCGAAATTTCACAAAGCCCCTTGGGATTCGCAACAGTCTCAATCTGATGCATCAACTTAAGGTCAGCGAATTTGTACACAAATATCTTCATCTCCGTCACCACAATTATTCTATCTCGTCGAAGCCGGACTCCGCGAACCGGAGTTCGAAACGACAGCTCACCAATGCACCTTCCTTCGTGATCGTCCCAAATCATGACCTTGTTGGGAGGAAATTGCGGGTGGGGACCACCTCCGATGAGCGCAAGTATATTACACCGGAAAAGCATCTCCACGTGGCCAATTCCACCGCCGTCGAATTCCCTGCGAAAGTGTTCTCGGAATGGATCGCAATCGTAGATGCGAAATCCGTTATCAGTGGCAGCAGCGAAACAGGCTCGGTCTTGATTGAAGGATAGTTGAAGCAGCGAAGGAGGTGGATTAGGTGAGGCATCGTTAGAGTTGGGATTGGGATTGGGAGGTAGGGTTGATTGGTGGCTTGTGAAGGAATCTAAGTCTAGCGTTTGAGATTGGTCTGAGGGAAGACTGTGAATTGAATTGGGATCGAGATTAGGGTTTGGAAATGGAGGAGAGGATGAAGTTGAGAGGGTGGCCATGGAAATAGCAGATCACTCTATTATCGCTTCTTTTCTATGGAACAAGAAGTTCCCTTCATGGCAGGAATGAGAATGAGAAATGAAAAGAGTGTTTTCAGATTTTTTTTTACCTGCAAAATTACAATTTTCTCCGTTTTTCCAGATGTCGGCGATAGGATGATCGCGTCATCACTGATCCAGTGCGGCCCGACTTGCATGCTCTTGGACATTATTCATCTGCACAGTCAAATTATTTTAATTGAAATTGAAGAATTTTTTTATTATAAATTACTAGGAGTACTTGATAGTTTATCACATAGACACGCTCAGCTCATTGCGCGAAATTATGGAGTAATCCGTACGCGCGTATATATTTTCCCTCCTCCTCCTCCTCAACATACTATGCCTTTAATTTTTTTATGTAACTTTTTATGTAAAAGTTAACTAAGCAAAATAGAGCAAGTGTTATGACATACTCTCTCCCAACCTAAATTAATTAATACTCCTTCTGGTCCTATATATAAGACCTAATTGAGTTTTTTAAAAAATCTTTAAAAAAAGCAAAATAAGTTAATTATAAATTGATTTACCTAATTTTTTTCCCTTAAACTAGTTTATTTTACTTATAGACTAATGGATAATCTAAAAATATATCAAATAATATGTCATAATTTAATACACTATTTTGCAACTTTAACCTCTAAAAAAAAAGTTATTTATGTTCTATATTTAGGACCGGAGGTAGTACTATCTCTGGTCCTAAATATAAGACTTAGTTGACTTTTTTTGGAGAGATTAAGGTTGCAAAATAGACTATTAAATCGTGACACATTTGATATATTTTTAGATTATCCATTAGTTTATAGGTAAAATAAACTAGTCTAAGGGAAAAAATTAGGTAAATCAATTTATAATTAACTTATCTTACTTTTTTAGGATTTTCCAAAACAATCAACTAGGTCATATATTTAGGAGTTAGAACCAGAGGGACTATTACCTTTTATTATAAAAAATAACCTCAAATTAAATTAAAAAGACACACAATAAGCCCAAACATTCTAAAGTATAAACATGGGTATTTTAGAGAAGATGCACATAGATCTATGTGAGACAAAGTAGTTCAGGGTCTTGTAATTGAGATCAAATTGAATCTTGGCAGTGATATTGTATTTAAAACCTAGAGGAGTAACGTGTATGGCATGTAATTACAATTTATGTTAAATTATAAGTAGAATAAATTAGTTTTGAGTAAAATAAATAACTAAAAATGATTTAAAGTGATTAATTTTGTAATCTTAATTTTCTTTCAAGAAAGCTAAAGCGGACTTATAATGATAATTAGGATTTAAGGAAGTGTGTCGTATTAGATTACTATATATTACTCTCTTTATCCTAAATATAAGACTTTTTTAGCGAGATGAGTTTAATCCTAAATATAAAACCCCCTTCTAATTGTTCCCAATTTTTCCCTAAATTCACTCTATCAATGTGCATCTTTAATAACAAGCTAAGCATGAATGGGAGGAGGGTGGAGATCAAGGTGAATGGTCAACGTGAGTTAGCAATTTCATGTAATAATAACTAACTTAGCTAACATCTTTAATCTAATCAAATTAGATAAATAAGTCTTGCATATAATACTCAAGAGAATAATTTATACTTGGAATATAATAAAGTTAAAAATGATTAGGTTTGGATGGAGTAGAATCTTGATGCTTGACCATTGACATAACCTCGTGCGCGTCCTAGCATGCAATCCTTTTCTTGTTGAAGGAGAGTCTTGAGGATGAATTTAATTAAACATGAATTTAAAAACAAGAAACACAAGACTACCCGCGCAGGATGGAATTTTTAAGCGGCTATAAAGCCAAAAGAGTCCATCGGAGATTGAACATTGATGAAACATGACGAATTTTGATCCTTTTGCTACCCAAATTCCATTATCTGTCCGATCTATGAAAGGTGTAACAGTCAAGAAATTTACGCCTTTATCTTTGTCTTTGCTCATTGTTCCCCTCACATACATTTTCCCGCGATTTTATGTATCGGTATATCTTGAAGATTCTAATGAACTGGTTACCTGTGTTTTTCTTTACTTCAGGAAGAAAAGTCGCGCCTTGTCACTGCTTATTCAAAATCGAGTCCTTCTCACTCCTTTCAAAGGCTTCAGTTGAAAATTACACCTCAGAAGAGTTCGAGGCAGGGGGCTATCAATGGCATGTTCTCATCATGCTCATTTACATTTAAATCAGTTCATTGTCTTGACATTTTTTTCCCAAAAATTAAAAACTTATGACATGTCATTATTGCAGGACCTTATCCATATACCCAACTGGCAACATCAAAAAAGATGGTCAAGATCATATCTCAGTGTATCTGAATTTGATGGTTCCAAGCTCAGGCTCATTTCCTGTCGGTTGGGAGGTCAATGCCATAGTAAATTTGTTTGTGTATGATTTTCTTCGTGATGAGTATTTTTCTTATCAAGGTACTTTAGATTTAGCATATATATGTCATTTAGCCTGGCATTTTATTGCATTTTGTGCCTTATTGACTTAGCCTCTGAAAATGCAGATGCAAGCACGACACATTATCATAAGTTGCAAACTGAATGGGGTATCTCAAAATTCATGGGCCTTTCCTCGTTCAACAACCCTTCAAATGGATATCTAGTTGGGGATGCCTGTGTTTTCGGAGCTGAAATCTTTGTCATAAAGCCTCCTTCCAAAGAAGAATACTTGTCAATGATAGACAAACCACCACCTCTGTCTTATAGGTGGAAATTCGATAATTTTTCAAAAGTTGGTCTAGAAAAGTACGAGTCTGAACTCTTCAATGCTGGGAACTATAGATGGTATGAAATGAATGCTTCCTAACTCCTTAGTCATAGCTAGCCATCGCCCGCTAACGTTATGTTTTAAGTTTTGTCATGTTGCAGGAAACTTGTTTTCTATCCTAATGGGTTAGGCGAGGGCAAGGGCAACAGTATCTCACTGTTTTTGTCCGTAGACACATCTTCAATTCCATCTAACACTAAATTATATGTGCACTGCACTCTGCGTGTGAAGGATCAAATTAAGGGGCAACATGCTGAAACAAAATGTGAGATTCACAGCATTTTATATTGATTTGCAAAGTTGGATTTAGTTTGTGTTTATAATTATTTTTTTCTTGACCTTGTGTGTTTAAAATTGTTCAAGTATATTATTTTTTCCCATTTTTTCAGACTATAGACACTTCTCCAGCTCAAATCCTACATGGGGATCGAGAATGTTGGTGCCATTGGCCAAACTCAAGGACCCAACCAAGGGCTTTTTAGAAGCAAACAGCTGCATCCTCGAAACGGAGTTCAAAATTCTGGGCTTAGTCAAAGCTCTTTGATGATTTAGTATATAAGTTAACCACAACTTAAAGTCAATGGACTTTTTGTGTGTGGAATAATTTCATATATTGACATGTGATCTAATAAAAGTTTCTGGCGAGACATGACTCTCCACTAATCGTAACATGTATTGTTTTAAAAAAAGTCGCCTTAAAAACATTAGTAAATTGCACATATTTTTGAAATTTTAGTAGGCAGTGGAGAAAGAATATATAGAGTCCACTCCCGCTTTTACAAAAATAACCCCACCCCTTCACTCACCCCAAACCAATGTTGTAAAAGTTAAACTGGAAGGCGAAAGATCTTCGGGTCATGGTTCAACACGGTCGGATCACTTAGGCTGATGATCAAACTGATAAGTATTGAGCCAAAATATAAAGCGATCGGTGGTTGGACCAGTCTAACCGTCCGGTCCGATCTAATTCTTACAATACGACCTCAAACTAAAACTAAAGACACCACAGACCGAATGTGAAGTGTGATCACAGGGACATTTTTTAAAAAAATTAATTTTTTAAAATTAAAATTCCTAATGACCTGGAGATCATTCAGCTTTCCAGCTAAAGAAGAAACCGACAGTCGATTGAGTGGGGTAGGGCAAGCCACAGGGAGAGAAGGGAAGCTTACCTAGTACGCAGCACTTAACATGCGCTCCTCCAAACGCTGTCGTTTAGAACAACACAGATCCAAGCGTCAGAATTAATCACTGGTACCTCGTTCTAAAAACAAACGGTCCGGATTCGTAGTTGAATCCATCTCAAAAACCTGGAAAACCCGCGCGATTTGAACATTTTGGGACGCCTTTCCCCACGAAAATAATTAAATAATCATGTCGAAGGCCAAATAAATCATTTATTACGAAATTAAGATGAAGACGTTTAAAAACACAGAGGAGAGGAACGAAAGTGATTGTCGATCATTGATGAAGGGGAAGAGCTATAGAAGAAGGAGGAACAGCAACAGAGGAAGACGAAGTGTGAGCAAAGAAGCGACCAAAATGAAGGGAACATTAGCTAGTCACTTGCAGAATGAGCTAGGTCAAACATCTCTCTTTCCCTCGTCTTCTTCCGCTCTCCCTCGCTTCCCGAACCTTCTAGAAGCCGAAGCTTCTCATGCCAATCTTCCCGCGTCTTCTCCTCACGCGCTCGATCACATGCTTGACGCCAATGTCGATGAAAAAGATTTCATCCTCAGCCAAGATTTCTTCTGGTACTCCACTCTTTACTCTCCACATATAATCTCCCTTTTCGTAATTTCGATCGAAATTTCAGATTTTGTTTTCATTTAATGTGTTTGTTTGTTTGTTTGTTTAGCACTCCAGATTATATAACTCCGGATAATCAGTATATTTTTAATGGCTTCGACTGCAACAAGGTGAAATTTATTAGAATGTGTAATGTCGCAATTTGTTTTTTGTTATATAAGACTGATTCTCAGTCCTTTGTTTCTCTCTGAATCAGGAGAATATCACATGTCCTAAGTCACCGGAAAAACTGAATACTACGAAGAGCAAGAGATGCCGATTGGGTAAGAGTAGCTATAGCTTTCATGCTTCTTTTGGCATTGCTGTGCAGCATTGAATTTGGAAATGCATTGTCATGAAGAGCGTAGTTGGTAGAGATTGGATGGGGTAACGTGCATAAGTAGTGTTTGGAGCTATTTTGTTTGCTTACATCATGCTAATATACATAGGGTGTTGTTACACTTGCTTTGCTTCTGAAAATATAAGAGAGGAGCTTCATATGGTTGGCTAGATACAAAAGCTTCAGTCCTGAAAACTTGCAAGCTAACTAATGATTAGCGCAGGAAATGTGAGCTTTACCAAAGTGGGTGTAATCACTTTTCGATCAAAATTGCTTTGTGCTTTAAATTTGAGATTATAAATGTGTTATGGAAGCCACGCCTCTCCTCACCACTGGAATTATTTGGCTTGACTAGCCTCTGAGCATTTTTGTTTAATGTGGCTTATTGAACTGGTTATTTTCTAATTTGATGTGAAAACTTAAAATCTAAGATACTCAGAAGAGTCTAGAGATCTTTGTAAATAGTGGCGTGCTTTTATTTTGTGGTCAATATGTTATAAAAACTTATAAACTGTTAATCTGCACTGAAGAATTAGGATGCATGTGCTCTTCAACTTAAATATGTACATTTAGCCATTTGATAATTCATTGAATTTCATAAAGAATTGTGTTAAGGAATGTCTTTAAACTATGTTGAATGTCATGACTCAAGTCATAACAGTTGATATTTATCTCCCAAACACTCAATTTATTTAACTTAAATTTTAGATTGGTGTTTGCCTACCAAATGAAATTGACAGAAGCAATCTTTTAATGTGCTAAAGCATTTCAAACCGATATACCTTTCATATCCAACTTTTTGCTATCAATGTGTAATTTCATAGATGGTACGCCAGTGAATCCTCTCAGCCCTACTTTGTCTGGTGGTCATCAAGCTGTGGAGCTTGGAACTGAACCTGCAGCAGATGAAGCAGATATTGAGAAACTGATTTCCACTGGCATACCAAAGGCTCAAAATTATCTCTCACGTTCTGTGGTTGCCTTGCGCTCTAGGGTCATACCTCCTCCTTGCATTAGGAACCCGTATTTGAAGGATGCTTTAGATAAGGACAAAGATCTCTATGGCAACCAAAGATCAAAATATGCAGGTATCTCTTTGGTCAGCCTTTTTGAGACAAGCATACATATAGGATAAAGTTGGTTTTTTCCTTCAATGTTACTGCATTGTACAAACCATGTAATGTTAGAACCACAGGTGTGTTCCCTGCAATCACTAGCGGTGATGGGCTTTCACGTTATCGCACTGACTTCCATGAGATTGAGGTACAATGTTGAAAAATGAAATTTTAACTGCCAAGATATTAAATGGCTTGACAGTTGAAACCTGAAACCTTTTGGCTTCTTCCATAAGTAGCTCACTTTTTATTTTTTTCCCTCAGCAAATTGGTATAGGAAACTTTAGTAACGTTTTTAAAGCTGTGAAGAGAATAGATGGTTGCTTGTATGCTGTGAAACACAGCACACGACAGTTGTACCTAGAAACAGAAAGGTAGCATCTTCATCTCTTTTGGATTATTCTTCACTTAGGTTGAGCCATTAACTCAATTCTTTTGCATTGCAGGAGAAAAGCTTTGATGGAAGTTCAAGCACTGGCGGCCTTAGGTTTGTATAGTGGAATTTTCATTATGGTTTCTTTTTTTACTTAGGAATTTGATACCAAACTCGTTTTTTAATTTTCTTTAGGATCCCATGAAAACATAATGGGGTACTATTCTTCATGGTTTGAAAATGAGCGGCTGTACATTCAGATGGAGTTATGCGATCATAGCTTATCCATAAGCCGGGCCAATACAATTTTTACGGAAGCACAAGCAATAGAAGCACTGCATCAGGTAAGCTTTCTTTCTTGATCATTTTAATTGAACAGCACTGTTTACAGTTATTGTTGACATCTAGGAGCCCCATTGTCAGGTGAACATCTAATTTTGTATTTTGGAAATATCATGAAAGCCTCTTTAAGCTTTCAAAAAGTCTAGTTTGGTTGTAAGGCTATGTCATGCCGCTGAAGGCCCTCTTTTATTGCCAGTATGAGAATAGATGCTGTATATAATTTCATCACAGTTCTAGTGATGCATGTTTAACTTATCAAGTCATTTATAGGAAAGGAAGTTTAAGATAATTGAATATGTAACAGAATGCCTTAGTTCATATCTTTGCTGCTGGCTTTAGAGGATCTGAGAGAACATTTGTAACTTTTCACTTGCTACTTTTTGTTGAGCGTTCAATGGTTTGAGCACCTATTCACGTGTACTCGTTAATCTCACCTTTTACGAGACAAATGCTAGTTTATTTTTCACATTTTTGACAAATTTGACATGCTTTTTTGTGAAGGTTGCAAAGGCATTGTTGTTTATGCATGAAAGAGGAATAGCTCATCTTGATGTTAAACCTGATAATATTTATGTAAAAAATGGTGTTTATAAGCTTGGTGATTTTGGCTGCGCAACTCTCCTCGATAAGAGCCTGCCAATTGAAGAGGGTGATGCACGTTATATGCCCCAGGAAATCCTGAACGAAGATTATGATCACCTTGACAGGGTTGATATTTTTTCTTTGGGAGCTTCTATATTTGAGCTCATTCGAGGATCACCTTTGCCAGAATCGGGATGTAAATTTTTCAATCTGAAAGAAGGAAGGTTGCCACTCCTGCCTGGCCATTCGTTGCAATTTCAGAACTTGCTCAAGGTATTATACATTATTTTGCCTATAAGTTTCCTTGTGTTTGTTTGTGTGGGTGTGTGTGTGTGTGTGACCGTGTGTGAAGTAACAATTCCATTATTTGCGTGTCTAGTGTAATTGGTCGTTGTGATTTGTCAATGCATCTTTTACCTGAGCTATGCATATTCCATTATTTTTAATAGTCTTATCCCAAAATAGAAGTCCATCTTTCAGTATATCAACATAATAAATGAATTTTCCCAATATTGTCTTTACTAAAATATTAATTTTTTTTTAAAGTAATGTCAAAGTTATTTTTTGAGAGAGGAGAGAGATATGTAAATCCAACCAAAGCATATCATTTATTCCCCTCACATTCTCTTTCCTCTTGCATTTTTGAAAACAAATTTTGTCTTCTGCATAATCATTGCATATTACCTAACTTTAACCAATTTTTGGGAATGCATTCTTGGGTTAACTTGGACTTATATTGTGGGATGGAAAGAGTATGAGTTAGTTGACTTTTTCAAAGAATCCCAAGAAAGCTAAATAAGGTAATTAAAAATTGATTTTCTAATTTTTTTCTAAATTAGTTAATTTGAAGGTAATTAACGCTTATAGTCAGAAAAAGAGAGTATGATATTTTCCTATTGGAACTGATGCATGACTGTTTCATTTAGGTTATGATGGACCCTGATCCAGCTAAACGACCTAGTGCAAGAGAGTTAGTGGGGAACCCAATCTTTGGTTGGGCCCTAAGAAAATAAAATATTGAAGAGGGCGTGGGTTTTATATTTTTTTTGGGGGGGGGGGGGGGGTGTTTGTACATTATGCATGTAAGGTGTAAGCATCAGTCATGGCCTCGGTCATATGCCTGACCAATTTTGTTCCAAGTCATGTGCGCCAGATTTTCCGTCAGCGTGGTGCAATGGATTCAAAATATTAAAACGGCACGGTAAATCTCTTCACACTCTTTGTGGCTAAATTATTTTCAAGATGTAATGCTTCATTATTATCGCTAGATACTGAAAAGATGTCTGCTCCTCGTAATGTTAATTACATAGCTTTTCATGCGTTATAAGCCATGCTTTTTATATTACAAGCCGTTAATCAAGAGTCGAAGTATATGTTTGGTATGGTCAAAATGAAGTGCAAGCTTATATAATTGTGGCTGGTTGACTTGATGTTCAATCTGCAGTGGTGACTTAAATTGTGTAACCCATTAATCATCCCAAAACCTGGGTGTTTATCATAGTTGTCCATTGCCATAAAATGTTTCTGCCTGTTTGCGATAAGAATTCTTAATAAATTAAATTCGATGTCAATTATTGAGAGAAGGCCTAGGACATGTTATAAAAAATGGGGAATGATTGGCAAAACAGGACAGATTCTGGCTCGGACGATATGTCCAATGTGGTATGTTCGTTGTTCGCTTTCAAATCCAAACATAAACTTACATATTACGGCTGCCAATAAAAGTCGGTTTAATTTAGAACTCATTACACTCCAGCACACAATTCCGATTCACATTCACTTTGCGATTTTGGCGCACTCAACTAAATATTCATATTATTGCCTTGACATCTAGCACCAGACCACTATACTATAATTGGATAGGTTGTCAGTTCCTTTGATGGCTTGATTGTTTGAAACGGTTTGTCCCCATACTTCACCCGCAAACCGCTACGGTATCAACAAACTCTAGTCGGATGGTCAAAGTTTGTCGAACTTTTTTAAGCAACAATAAAATTTATCTTTGCGAATTGAACTTGTGATAATTACCTTTCATAATGTTTTCTATTTGTGAATAGCATAACTTATAATTTATTTCATTTCATATATTTCAAACAAACTCAGCTCGCAAAATTATTTAGTACAAAAAAAATCGCATGCAAAGTTAAAATTCATTCTGTAATGTGCACTTTATCCGTAACAATGCTTACATATAGGATGAGTATGTGATATCTCAGGCATGAGTTTGACGTTGGCATGTTTCGTGGAGATATATGTGTTTAAAGTGTGTAAAATAGAAGAAAATTACATTGCTTGTGCTCTTTTTGTGGGTTTAGTGTATTGACTTTATGACAGTTTCTGAAAAACCAATAACAGCCAGCTAGCATACACGGCTTTCCAATTCCAATTTGAGTTAATCCTCTTATGTGCCATTGGTGCGCGGATATCGTGCAAAAATCTTCCCGTCATTGAAGAAAATTAACCATTCAATCTATCATCTTTTTAACTTTTTATGATTAACAAACAACAACAATGAAAACTTACGGATTATCCGATTTTAAGGTTTTTATGATTATGTTAAAGCACGTTAGATAGTGAATAGTAAGATTTAAACTCATTTCCTTACAAAATGTGCATACTCTCCATAAATAGATAATATTTTGCTGTTTTTAGTATCGTAGCTTAACCTTTATTTACTGTCTTATGGCATTAAAGAGGCAATCTCAAGAATTTGCTTAGAACAAGAGGGGAGACTTGTTGGTTAATGGAAATGGGTGCAACCGTGTCATAACCTTTTTGAAGATTCCAAATAAGAACGGATAAAGATATTGCAAACTGGCGAGTCGCACGTGAACTTAGATGTCACCGAGGTACAGTCACCCTCACACGTGACCCTACGCCAACTAATAACTAAAAAGTATAAAGTGGTTACCGGAAGTTGAATGACAATTTATAACGATGATAATTCTGAAAACTAATGGTGACAAATATAAAAAACACAAGACATTTTATATTTGAAACAAATTTTTTGATAAAATAAATTATGTTTTAAATAAATTGAATAAAAATTCATACATCATAAGAAATTGTACCAATATATAGTTCTGGAGGTGAAAACCTTGATCGGTGAACCTAGATAATCATATTCTCGATATCTTATACTAATTAATATATTAGGAAACTCTTATACTATTATGTTTATAAACAATAAATTTTTTTATCTTCTTCATAAATAAGGGTTCAGCCGCCATTTTAATAAAAGTGTTTTCTTGGCCAATTTAACAAAAGAAATTTATAATCACAAGATCCCATGGGGTAATAAGACGAAAATATATGTAAATAATGTGTATAATTTTCCTTCTACATGTCTGTTTTTTCCAAGCCATAAAGTAAAAATATGTATATTAACGTTCCTTCTACATGGCATAGGTACATCTTTATTTGTTCTTATAACATATATAGGATACATCTTTATAATCCTACTTGATGATGGAAGAGGTGATTTCCAGTGAATATTCAAAAAATTCATCTCATACATTAATAGCATGTGAAGCACGCAAGGGAAGTTGTCAATAAAATTAATTGAATGGCCAATCATCATATGGTATACAATGAACTAGGGTAAAGTTAAGTTTAGAAACCAATATAACAAGCAGGATTACCCGCGCGACGCGCGAAAGAGTAAGATTAACATGCATATTTGTACATATAATAGTGTTTGCGATAAACACTGTAATGTTTGGCACGATAGTTTTCATATTTGTGGAATATTTTTTTTGAAATTTGAAATCTAATTACATTCATCACAACATGCGAAATATTTCTGGATACACTACATTACGTGTTGTATTGTTTTGTTCACTGGCGCCATTCTCCAGAAGAATGTGCAATCCATACTTGCTTGTGACCCTTGATAAAGAAACATAAAGTTGACCATGAGTAAAAACAAGTTTTTCCAAGTAGAGGCCAACTTTCTTTAAAGACTGTCCCTGGCTTTTATTTATTGTCATTGCAAATGATAGTTGAATGGGAAATTGGCGTCTTTGCATTTTGAATGGCCACCTTGATTCTGAAGAATTCAAATCCATTCGATGGATTAAAAAGGATTTACCTTGGTTGGCTCCAGAAAGTATGATTGCTTGGATAACTGTAGTACCAAGATTTGTAATGCGGAGTCTTGTTCCATTGCATAGTCCGGCTTGCTGATCTATATTTCTCAGTAACATCACTGGAGAGCCAATTTTCAGTCCAAGTTTATGCGGGGGAAGACTTGATGAAGATATACTGTTTAGGAATTCTACTGTGTAAAGACCGTCAATTGTGTCACTGTCAGATGATGATTTACAAACTGAATCACAACTAACAAATTCTTCTTGTTCTCCAGGCAGCATTTTAGACATGTACTGATTAATCTTGTTGACTACCTCTATTGTCGGTGCTAGTATAGCACGATCTGTGTAATAAGAAATATCAGTGTGGTTACAAGGAAAATTGTCATAAGTAGTCTCTACCAATGAAAGTATTGAGTCATCATCATTGTCAACCAACAAATTTATTGGAATCTCTACCATGTTGGTGCCGTTTGTCCCTTCACCTAATTTCCCGTCACCTATATCAAGTAACCATTGAGAGAAATTAGCTATCTCATTTTTGGTTGTTTGATTAGATGGTCCCTCAAAAGAGACTTAATATTAGAAAGATTTCATGAACTCCCTATATTAAAGTAGGGTCTTTTGAAACCTTACTTTAATGTACCTAAAATTCATACTTCCTCCATTCCTAAATATAAGATTACTTTAGGGATGAGAGAACATTCCTAAATTTTAAGATTACTTTAGGGATGAGAGCATGTTCCTAAATATAAGATTGCTTTAGAGATGGGAGCATGTTCCTAAATATAATATCACTTTTTAATTTGACATAAGTTTTCCCCAAATTACCCCTCTACTCCCCAAATTACCGAAATTACCCAAAAAATAGAAGTTTGAAGAAGTTGATATCTTTAAACTTTAAATGATTGGTATTTTGAAAATTTCAAGCAATTTTTACTTATTAAAATGTCTTCTTTAATCTACTTACATTAACTAAAGTGATTTTATATTGTATTTAAACATCTCAATTTGTAGCGTTAATCTTCTTGTGAGTTAGTTCTTATTAATTTTGTTTAGAAATAATAATGACATAGAAAACACTGTATAGCTAAAGGACTAACGCTTGAAAAAAAGTATCACACGAGGTTGAGGTAAAAAGTGCATTATGGAATGGAATGCAAAGGAAGGTGTGGTACAAAAAATATATGTAATAAATAAATAAAATTGACCGAATGGGATAAAACAATAATGGGGTAAGAAAATCTCAAGATAAGATGAAAATTACTAGGTTTAGGTGTAGAATGGACAGATGTCCATATATGTAATCGTATAGGCACATCATTACTGACTACCTAGGTTTTAGGCGCTTGAAAAAGTCTGGCACATTTCTTGTTGATTAAGCCTCCATAATTATTTATTATATATTTAAACTTAAAATGGGGATAGACTTGGTATAATACTTTATTTTTCAATTTTGATGTTTTGGTATGGAGATATTACATGGTTCCTTAATATAAGATTATTTTAGGGAGGTTCACTTAACCATAAATATTATTACAGTTTTTAATTTTTATTCCATTTTTCACAAATTATCACCATATTTTCTTTACTCAAAAAATAATGGTTTGAAGGTGAGACTTGAGAGGATACTTTTAAGACTTAGATGAGGGTAATTTTGGTAATGTCATATAATATTAACTTATTGATATGTCTTTCTTAATCTCTCTAAATTTGTTAAAGTAATCTTATATTTATAAATGGGGGAGTATTGCCAAAATAGGTAAAGATCCAATATTATTTCACTGAGATGAATAATGGAATCACAATAATGTTTCTTTAATAATGTTTCTTTACATGATTGATTATACTTTTCAGATCTTTGTAAAAAATTTAGAAATCTAACTTTATTTGAACCTCTTCCTTTTCAAATCAATAGAAATACATTATTTAACTTGAATCTATTTACTAATCATATTATGCCTCATCTTTAACTTAAAATAATGTTGGCTACAAAATTAAAGGGACACCAAGTTCCTCACTTACTTGTGTAAAAAAAGATTAATTATTAGAATGCTTACGTGTATGTCTTTTTACTTTATCATTTCTTCATAGTGTGTGTATATATACCCTCACAAACACACACACAAACTCACATATATTTACACACACTCATGCCCACAATATGTTTTTTTAAATAGCACTTTTAATATTTTTATGCCAAGTGTTGTATTTTCATATGGTCATGAACGTAAACAAATTTCTCAAAATGTGATAATATCCTATTCCAAGCAATCAACTCACCAGACTGTTCTTAAACAAAGATACATTATAGAATGCTTCATCTAGTTTCTAATATAAGAGGCCAATATTTGTATGGCTTTGGTCCCTAATATAAGAGCTCATTTAATATTTTCTCCTTATTTAATGTGTTTTTTCTTACCTTGTCACTAACTTTCTTTCACATATATTAATTTCTTTTATATATATATATATATATATATATATATATATATATATATATATTAATGTTTATGTATTTCTCTCAGTTAAAAGCACCATAATAAAAATGGGAAAAAAGACACCCAACTAACATTCACATTTTTGTTAAAAAGTGTTTTTTTTGCAATTGACCCTTATATTAGGGATCCGAGGGAGTAAGAAATATAAGTTGTTCTTGGGAAGATAGGTTTTGCTTTTTAATGTGCATTAATTATATGTTAAGTGAAAATATGATACACACTAGTCATTGTAATAGGGAGGCAGAAATATAAGATGTTCTCCAAGTGCATTACAAGTAAACCACTTATACATGATACTGTGCACCGCTCACTAATAATGATAGGGATGTCATTGTAACAGTCTAATACACTTGATTTGTCCTGAAATGAATGGGTAATAATGAATTAAAAGTGAGACTTTGAGTGCTATAAAAGAAAATTTGAATTGAAACACATGGAGAACATGAGTACCCATTTAATTATAATTTGACATTTTCAAAATAGTTAAAATTAACTAAACCATAATTTTAAAGGAAAAATGTGCACATAAGTTGAAACACATTTCATCTATACAAAAGCATGGCAACCTCGCAGGCCGATAATTGCAATGCATGTATATTGGACAATATTAGTTGTCACTAAATATTTACATATGCCAATATACTGGCCAAAATATTATCACCACAGAAAACACCACAGTGAAACTTGAAGAAGTCTAAGAGAGTCATATTTCACCTATACAAGTGCATTGCAATCTAACAGGAGCATAATTGCAATGCATGCATATAGGATAAATTTTTGTTAACAAAAATATTTACACATGCCAATAGACTGGCCAAAATATCATCATCACAGGAACACCACTACGAAACTTGAACATGTCTAGTGGAAATTTGAGATAATGTCCTCCTTCAGCCTCTGAACTTGAGCGTGTAAAGGGTTGATTATCAAAGCCGTGGCATTAGAGTAGGAAATTAAGCAAGAACATTGCTCGTATTTTCCACGATAAGTCACAACATAGCGGAGAAGCACAAAAACTGCATTATCATTTTCCAGAGCATCTGAAACATCCCTTTGAACATATTCAATCATTGAACCTCTTAAGTATGCCTTGATCTTGTTTTCTCCACTGCACAGCGAGAAGATAGTTAGTATTGATAATATTATCATTAAAAGACAACTTATCCAAGCAGATATTTACTATTCAACTACAAAGTATGCATGACTAATAGTTAATCTCTCACTAAGTGAAATATCCCTTTTTACTCCAATTAAATTTTTCCATACTGGACCATCCCCCACTCAATAAAGAATAATATTCAATAGCTTACAAAAGGATTTGAGAAGAAAACATAAAAAAACAAAAACATATGTAATTTATTCAGAATGAATTTTGAGTCCATGACATAAAAATTGTAGATCAATTTCATGAAAAGTTATGATAATACCAATAAGTTATGAAAAGTTATAATCTTTATCATTACCTGCCAGCACCATATGCGTATGACTCCATCTTGAGTGAAAACTCTCTCTCTACCACACCATTCCGTTCATAGGGTCTGACACCTGTGCAAGATGTAACAAAACCAGCCACATCTAGCAGCAAAAATCGGTGGGTAAAGAAAAGTCAATCAGAAATAATCTTCAACAAATAGGTACACAATATGAATAAACGTTACACTTGAGGAAGACTTTCTATTCAGGAAAACGGACCGAAAAAATCATGTTGTGGAACCAGATTCCATGCAACATGATAGTTGGAGTAGAGAGGATACACCAACGGAGGGAGAATTTCATTTACTTCTTCGACCGTCGTCTCGCGGTGGAAAACAAGATGGTACCTAAGGTGCACGCCCTCTCCTCCAGCTCGAACCAATAATCCAGCAATCTGGAACACCACTCTAGGTTCCATCATCCACAAAAAACGATTCTGGAGCACAGTGTCTCCCAAGCGTGCCACCATGCGAGTTCCCTTCAAAATATAAGTTGAAACATTAACAGAAGAGAGAAGACAAAATGATAACCAAACAATCCAAAGATATGATCTTTATAAGAGTGCACATGAGAGGAAAATACAACACCTTTTTGTCATAAAACGCTACATCATAGGCACTGTCATGTCTCCGAAAGATAGAACCATCCGCTGAGGCCTCAACAACTACACGAGCAAAGAAAGTGTCCACCTTCAGTGTGATGGAAAAGTCGGTCCAACACACAGCAAGATCGTCTAAGTAGATTTCATCTTCGTAGTCCATTCTACAAATGAAACCGAGAACACGTAAAAAATGATAATAGGAAACACACATGATAAATCTGGGATGAGTAAATACATAAAAAAAGGCACATACAACAACTACAATATACCTGTTGCGGTGGGCTAAGATGGCGACCCTACGGAGACGAAGACGAACCTCTGATAAGCGGATGACGCAACATGTGGACTTTGAAAGAACTCCACATACAACAACTCTAACTCAAGGTAATACAAACAAAGGAGAGGAGAGAGGCAGTGTAAAATAATCTTTAAAATAATCTCTGTTGTTGTTGTCATTCACCATTTAATGCTATCACAATCACCAAGCATTTTCTTTTCTATTTACATTTTTTTAAAAAGACTCCCCATTATCTATTGTCAGAACCTATTTAATTTTGAAGGCACACACGTTTTTTGTACACTAAGCACACCAATGATCTATAGTGATAATAATAATAATAAAATAGTAATTTGGCAAAATAAAAAACTAAAATTAGAATTATATATATTCGGTTTACTTGAGGACCAAGTAGAAAGAAAGAGGCACAAAAAGCAATATAATTGGTGGCAGTTCAGTAGGGTGCTGCATTTGTAGGGTGCTACATTTGTGGCGATGTCCCATTCCTACATAATATAAGATTAAAGTTAATCATTTTAAATCAATCAATAATTACTGGAGATTAGCATCAATAAGCTTTAACTTGTTGCTTAAATGGAAATTACATAATATATATTCTAAAATGTAACGTTTCCTAGTCTTGAATGACATTTTATACTTCCTTCGGATCCTAATGTAAGAGCCCTAAATTTGAATGGTTTTGGTCCCTAATGTAAGAGCTCACCTCACATTCTCTCATCATTCACTGCATTTTTTCGAATTTTGCCCCAAATTCTCTAACATTTTTATGAATGTCTATGTATCACTCTCCCTTAAAAGTATCATAATAAATATGGGCAATGTTGGAAAAGGAGCATTAACTCTAGACACCCAACTAGCATTCACATATTTTTTTAAGAAGCGTTGTTTTTGTCGGCTAGCTATTATACTACCTCCGGCCCTAAATATAGGACGTAGATAATTTTTTTTGAGAGGTTAAGGTTGCAAAATACCATATTAAGTCATAACATATTTGATATATTTTTAGATTATCCACTAAATTATAAGCAAAATAAAATAGTTGAAGGGAAGAAATTAGATAAATCAATTCGTAATTAACTGGTTTTACTTTTTTTAAGGATTTTTCAAAGAAAGTCAATTAGGTCTTATATTCAGGACTGGAGAGAGTATTACGGACCGGACGGAGTATCTGGTATGACTATTTAGTTTTATAACGTGTTCTTTTTGTTATAAATGTTGATGTCATTAATATCTTTATTGTGCGTTATAATAATTAAGAAATCTAATTTAAAGATATCAGCCGACAAACACAAAGCTACGAAATGGCTTATCTACGGCGCATTAAGTTAAAATTCAGTATAAGTTGGTCAGTTTTGTCGGCTTGTGAACAGGGAAGGCTAACACGTATTAGATGAGCCAATGACAAGGGAAATTCTGTCCATTAGAGAGTGCTGTATCTGGGAAAAAAGGGATTATAATTTTAGAAGCGTAGCCGGCTAGAGTTGACGTTGGTGGAACAACTTTTAAGAATATAAAGATAAAGATGAAAGGGAAGCAATAAATATATTTACGCGTATCACACGTGTCTGGTCTGCTTGGGAAGAAGTTAAAACGAAATCGTCAACACCACACCGTAAAAACCACACCATATATATGCATTACTAATTACAAGGCTGCAACGTATTTTGGGAGTTAAAGGTAGAGTATTTTTTCTAACATATATATAGTAGTATATCGCCTTTTTTCTTGTACCCTACCTATAAACTAGTCCTATATACTTCTCGCTAGCTGCTTCACGTACACCTCGATTCATATATAAATACTGAACTGTTGTTCAGGTTGTTTTGTTTCAGTGAGAAGGATGTCATCGGAGAAGGGGGAAGAGCAGGCGGAAGCTCGTGGTGGGTCCGGCCACCTCGCCGGAAAGAAGCTGTCTTGGCGGAAGATACCCACCAGATATGACTCTCTCGATATTGAATCTCGTGCCTACTCCAATCCTAACGCTCATCAACGTTCCTCCAAGGTCGCTTAATTATTTAATTAATTTCACATGTTTTCATTTAAAATAATATTAGTAATATTATTATTGGAATTGATATTAATGGGCCGGGGATGCATGCATGTATATGTATGCAGTCGATGTTGGTGCTGATGCAGCTGGCGTTTCAGAGCATAGGAATAGTGTACGGGGACATCGGAACGTCACCACTTTATGTGTATTCAAGTACCTTCACCGGCGGCATCAGCCACAACGACGACGTTTTGGGAGTTCTCTCAATGATCATATACACCCTCACTCTTATCCCTCTCATTAAATACGTCTTTATCGTTTTGAGGGCCAATGACAACGGCGACGGTACCTCCATATACCCTCTTCCTAGCTCGTTCATAATTCATTCTTCCTTGTTATATTAATGATATTGCTCTTACCAATCAGTAATTCCTATATGTGGCGATATTTACTAAAAAAAAAAGTTTCTACTCCCTCTTTTTTCCTAATATAAGAGAACTTATCTCACATTCTCTCCTCCATGTTTTTTTACTACTTCGCTTATAACTCTCTTTCATATTTATTAATGCTTATACTGATATCATAATAAATAAATATTGAAAAACAAGTATTGAATACCTACCTAACTAATATTTACATGTTTTTTTAAGAATTTTTTTTTTTGCGGGTGATTTTATATTAGGGACCGGAGGAGGGAGTATTTACCTTTTTTAAGTGTTTTATGGGGATATTCTTCTATGTTACATTTCAATAATTTTATTATCTCTATTCTCAGCGCTTTATTTGTTTACCGCGAAAACAATATTTTATAATTACAAATACACACACACACATGTTGTGTGTGTTATAACTCACAACTTAAAGTCCGTAACCCGTGAGCATATGAAAATGACGCACCCTCCCTTTCTCCGTGGTTTGTACATAACTTTCTTCCAACTTAAGAAAATAAAAGGAGAAAGAGAAACAGTTTTAAAGATTTTTTTTTGTTTACAGCAGTTTTAAAGATTTACATGGTAGGGTGGTGTGTTATAAGTTACAACTTAAAGTCCGTAAACCGTGAGCAAAATGTTCGATCTAAATAATGTTATATCAATAAAAATAGTTTGATAAAAAAAAATATAAATAGTTAATATGGTAAAGAAAAAAGTGAAATGACTTATGGTGACGGTCTTCAATTCTTGACATGTACAGGAGGAACATTTGCATTGTACTCTCTGATATGTCGTTATGCCAAAGTGGGGCTTACTCCGAGTGTACAATCAGAGGATGCGGAAGTGTCTAACTATCGCTTAGAGTTGCCAGATAGCAATAGAACGAGGAGGGCTTCAAAGATCAAATCTATACTTGAGAATAGCCACTTTGCTAAGCTCTTCCTCTTGTTCGCTACTTTGCTAGGCACTTCTATGGTCATTGGTGATGGTGTTCTCACTCCCTGCATTTCTGGTTCCTTTCTCTTCTCCCTATCTCTTTCCCCATTAATTTCTGAAAAAATGTAACCATTGATTAATTAATTCACAATGTTTCATATTTGGCTGCAGTTTTATCAGCTGTTGGAGGGATCAAGCAGGCTGCTAAATCCATAAATGACGGTCCGTATAAGCCCTTTCATTTTCTATTGAAATTTGAAACTTCTTTTGATAAAAGCCTATGCAACATAATTAAAGATTTTAAGTGAAAGTAGGCAAAAACCTGTCATTAATTACTTTAACTTGCATGTTAAGTGAAACTGATAATGATGACATTGATGCACAATTGATGCACAATTCTTATTTATTTTACGTTTTTGGTACACAGATGGGGTTGTTTGGATATCCGTTGCAGTTCTGGTGTGTCTTTTCATGGTCCAAAGATTTGGAACTGATAAAGTGGGGTACAGTTTTGCTCCCATTATATGTATTTGGTTTGCCTTCATTGGAGGCATTGGTATCTACAATTTCATCAAGTATGATCCAGCTGTCATCAGAGCCTTAAATCCCTCATACATTATACAGTATTTCAAAAGGAACAAGAAAAATGCTTGGATTTCTCTTGGTGGCGTTGTGCTCTCCACCACAGGTTTCATGTCCTTAATTATTTCAGTTTTTTTTAGTGATAGATTTATTTTCGATACAACGTTGTTTTCTTACTCGTAGATTTGATGTACAGGAACTGAAGCACTTTTTGCTGATGTTGGACATTTCAGTGTTCGCTCTATTCAAATCAGTATGTGTTCTGTGACATACCCTGCTCTTATATTGGCTTACACTGGCCAAGCCTCCTTTCTTCGCAAACACAATGATCTTGTTGGAAACACCTTTTACGAGTCAATTCCAGGTATATATATATATATATGCCAATTATGCAAACCCCCAAAACCTTCCACTACTAGCAAAAACAAGTGTCGTTAAAATTCATTGTTAAGTAATCATATATAGTATCATTGGTTTTATTGCAGGTCCTTTGTACTGGCCAATGTTTGTGATCGCCGTTGCAGCAGCAATCATAGCTTCCCAAGCCATGATTTCCGGAACTTTCTCTATAATCCAGCAGTCCCTTTCACTTGGTTGCTTTCCACGTGTGAAGATCGTGCACACTTCTAGCAAGTACGAAGGACAAGTTTACATACCCGAAATTAACTACATTTTGATGATAGCATGTGTAGCCGTCACACTTGGATTAAGAGACACCACAAAAATTGGCAATGCCTACGGTAATTATCAATCCATCATTACATGAATAAATCTCTTGTATGTAGCAAAACATCTGATTATGTCTCAATCGTTTTTTATTTATGTACATGCAGGGATAGCTGTGGTTTTTGTGATGACACTCACATCAGCATTTCTTGTGCTGATCATGATCATGATATGGAAAACACACTTTGTGCTTATCATCGGTTACGTTATTGTGTTTTATTCAGTGGAGCTTCTTTATTTGAGCTCAGTGTTGTACAAATTTAAGGAAGGAGGCTATCTTCCTCTTGCCTTTGCTGCGGTTCTCATGTTCATCATGTACATTTGGAATGACGTTTACAGAAGGAAGTATTATTTTGAACTGGACCACAAGATTTCTCCAGAGAAGCTCAGAGATCTTGCTTCTGACACAAAAGTTTCCAGAATTCCTGGTTTGGCCCTGTTCTACTCTGAGCTTGTTCAAGGAATTCCACCTATTTTCCAGCATTATCTCACAAATGTGCCCGCACTTCATTCTGTACTTGTCTTTGTGTCCATTAAGTCGTTGCCTATAAGCAAAGTTGCACTAGAGGAGCGATTCCTGTTTCGCCGGGTGGCACCTAAAGAACTCAATGTGTTCCGTTGTGTGGCAAGATATGGTTACACTGATGTGCGCAATGAGCAAGAGCCTTTTGAGATATTATTGGTGGAAAAGTTGAAGGAGTTTATTTTAGGAGAGGTTTTGGTGTCACAGAGTGTGACATTAGAGAGTGGCGATGAACGTGGTGATGGTGATAATAATGAGGAGGAAAAAGAAGTAATTGAAGATGATGATAGAGTACGAGGAGAGTCTGATGGGGAAGAGATGAGACAAGAGGATGTGAACAGCGAGATAGAGGGTGTTGAGAGGGCAATGAGAGCAGGTGTTGTGCACTTGATTGGTGAGAGTGAGGTTGTTGCTAGAGAAGGAGCCAACATTGGGAAGAAGATTTTAATCAATCATGCTTACAACTTTCTCAAGAAGAATGTGAGACAGAGTGACAAGGTGTTTGATATTCCTCATAAACGTTTGGTCAAGGTGGGTATGACTTATGATCTTTGAATCAGACAAACACCTTGAAATCATATTCGTTGCTGAACTATTTGTGCATCGTTTTTATAAGTTGTACTGCAGGATAAGCTGTTTGATTAATTAGTTGTGTATTTTTATTTATTAATCCACGGTAAGTTGTGTACTTGGTGTAGCAAGTTCCGCATATAGTATAACCCTTTCTTAGTTTCCTCTTTTAACATATACATTCGAGGATGGCAGGATGTGGGGAATCCATTATTAATCATGTGGGGAATATATATATATATATACAAGTAATTCTCGATAATCGTTGGAAGAGATTGTCCATAATCGTTAGAAGAGATTGTCCATATGTCTTCTTATTGAAACACCACCATGTGGGAATGACGCTTCATTATGACAAGCTAAGGCCTAAAATATATATATATATCAATGGATGCATGTAACATATATATCTAGCCCTAAATATAATTATTTTGTGTACTGAAATTTGTCTGTGGGCGTCTTTAATTATGTATATTCTTTTCACCCTTTATGTTTCATGGTTGTAGGAATAAGACATGGACAGTAGTAAGAGAAACCGACCAACAGAAAAAACTTTATAATTAAATGCTAAAATGTCAGTTATGTTTAACTACTGGAGAGTCTCTAATTTCAAACAAATGCATCCACAGAAAACTTCTAAGGTCCAAAATATATGACTTAATTCTAAATTTTGTCATATTCTTATCAATTTACTCATATTGGTATTTCTCCAACAATAATCAAGTAAAAGACACGGGAGGGAACGAGCAAAGATAATTGAGATCGATATTTTAAAAAAGCACATAGTCATACTAGATAATATAACTAGCATATTTAATTTAATCAAATTAGTTAAATAAATCTATATAATTAGAATATGTAAGTGAGGAAATAAATATTTTTACCTCTTAAAAGGGAAAACATTAATTTGTTTCAAGAATTTTGTTGGATCATAGTTTATATAAGAAAACGACGAGGTTTAATCTAAAGTGAGATCAGAGAAGTGGGTGGGAGGCTAAATGCAGAGGTTAAAGCTGCATATTTTTGGAGGCACATATTGGTTTGGTGTCAATATCAGAATAAGAGGAAAGGTTCAAATTAAATAAGACAAATTTAATCCCATATGGGAGGAAGGCAAAGCTACACACAAAAATGCATGTGATCTCCAGGTGATCTAGGTTGAATTCAGTTTGAGACAAATGTTACCCACTAATCGGCAAGATTATACTACCTCCAGTCCTAAATATAGGATCTAATTGACTTTTTTTTGAGAGATTAAGGTTGCGAAATAGGTTATTAAATGATGACATATTTGATATATTTTTATATTATCCATTAGTTTATAGGTAAAATAAACTAGTTTAAGGGAAAAAGTTATGTAAATCAATTTATAATTAACTTATTTTGCTTTTTAAGAAATTTCTAGAAAAAATCAATTAGGTTTTATATTTAGGACCGGAGGGAGTATTAGATATCAGAGAATTGATCATGATGACCATTCGGACGTGTCAAGCTATTATTGCCCCAAAATGAAGGCCACCAATTGAAATGTCATAGTTATATACCTGACAATCAAAGTTTTCGCAGGTAGTTATCTATCTCAACAATATTTCCGTGTTTATGTTCATTCCAGTATAGGAAAGTTTTCAATATATGCTGAAATAATCTAATTCGACTAAGCTAACGATCAGAACATCGACAACTATGAAAGATATCAGAGTAAAGATTGATCCAAATCAAATTTCCAAACGTATATATATGTATGAGGTACTGGCAGAAAATAGAATAAAATGTAAACAATGTATCACTAATCAATATATTTAAGTGATAAAATCAAAATAAAAAAAAAAAGTAAAAATGCGCTTAAGAAAAATACACAAATCAAATTAAACCACAATTAGTACTCTCTTAAGTTTTCCGTTTGCTATCACAGTTATTTCAATTACTGTCAAGTGTCAACACAACGTGGGGATAAACTTTCCTCAATCAACGATGTGGATATAATGATTAACAACCGCATAGACTGCTATAACGTGAACACACACATACGCATAAATATATGAGGCCTTCTAATAAATTACCATCTGGCACGTTCCAGGGGTACAAAGAATTTCATTTTGCCATCTAAAATTTTTTACTCTCGTTCCAAAATTATAGAATGAAGTTAATGAGTTTTAGTTCGTGTTTCGCTCCAAACATAAACATATTTATAAATTTAGTAGACAATGGCCCAAATAAAAAGGGACCGGGAAGCAATGCAGAAGGTGATAGTTAAACTGATCGAAATCCTAGTATATATGTCCCTTGGTTAGTTGGTTACAGAGCGAGATTTAGTTGCATTGGGTGTAAGTAAATATACAGAATTTAAAATTATTGAAAGGGTTAAACTTGTATATACATACACATGCAGAAAGTTGAATTCCTTAAATATATATATATCCTTTGGGGGTAATGTCAAGAAATACCTTTATAAAATCCAGACAGTGCGCCTAGCCTATGTGTCGTAGGGTGCTTATAATTAGTAGTGTTTTTGAGCATCGAACTATGAAAGATGATTTCCACACACAAATTATTATTCATGGATATGATTCAAGATATATTCTTTTAATTAATCAACCGTACCATTTAAGATAAAGAGTAAAACCTGCTGGCACTTATGCTCTCTTCCAACACCAAAAGTCATCAAAAGCAATAAATCCGGATTTATATGTCTATCTATGTATCTACACACTCTTTTTTATCCTAAACATAAGATATATTTAACTAATTTGATTTTAGATTTTGAGTAGTAGCTAGTTATGTTAGTTAAAATCA
This sequence comes from Mimosa pudica, assembly GCA_029929735.1. NCBI lineage: Eukaryota > Viridiplantae > Streptophyta > Magnoliopsida > Fabales > Fabaceae > Mimosa > Mimosa pudica. The sequence goes on along the minus strand of JAKELP010000013.1, from coordinate 16,611,253 downwards.
CATTATATTACTAATACGTCATTACTATCTCACCCTCGCCCCCTATGATCTCTATATTAATGAAGAGCACTCATAGGGATATTTTAAATAATTAAAGTTGACAAAAATAAGAAAGGGTTCTTATATTTAGAATGGTACCAAACCCACCACCTCATCAAATAATTTCTTTATTTAAGGCTGAAGCTAAGGGAGTATATTGATCAACTGAAAATTTCATTGAAACTGAGGTTCAAGACTCTTCACCAAATGAGTTTATTAAAAGTAAACTCCTCGTTTTCGAACTTCCAAAATGAATTGTCATCAGGACGTACGAAGCATGCATGATGTCTACTAATTAATCATCAGTAGTCCACAACTTCTGATAACAAATAAGCTACTTTATCACAGGGCAAGAAAGAAGTACAAAGATAATAACTACTACATCTCACAATACTCAGCCACAATCTGTTAATAAAAATATAGAGTCATAGCCAACAATTTAATTCACCCTAAGCTAAACAACAATTAAAGTACCACTACTACACCTGAATAAACATATATTCATCAACATCTGCTCATGAATTCATATTGGCGCATATATAGAACTTGAATATCTAATCAAAATTAGGTAGAAAATATATAGCTAGAATTTTGAAAACTGGTGTGATGAGTGAGAAGTGCCATTATTGAACCTCATCATTGAGCTACCACTAGAAGTACTGGGGGCAATCCCTGGAGGCTCACCGCCATACTCATAAGCTTGATCATCACCAATGATATTGAGTTCATGAGTAGTATGAATATTGTTAGCCTTATTTGGATTATTAGTTCTCTCGCCCTCAGATTCTCTAAACTTAAGCAAATACCTCTTGAGTGGCTCAGCATAGTCATCAAACCCTAAAGTAGCAAGGGCCCAGCAAATATCATCTCCATTCACAGTCTTGCGCTTCTCCTTGTGACACTTGTCAGATGCCTCCCCAGTGACGAAGCTTATAAACTCAGAAACACATTCTTGCATGGTTTCCTTTGCCTCTTTTGAGATTTTGGCGTTTGGGGGCAGAATTTGCTTCATAATCCTCCCAACATTAGCTATTGGAAGCAACCGATCTTGCTCTTTGATGATTCCCCCATCTTGATGATGAAGATGAGGACTTGTGTTGTTGTTGTTGTTGAAGTTGTACTTATTAAAGGCTTCTCTCTCTGAGTTATCGCCCATCTCTCTATCTTTACCCACGAAGAGAGATTAACTTTAGTCCTGTCAAACACAGACACGCGTTGCACTCTGCGCTAGCCGGTCAATTATAAGTATTCCCAATTGCTAATATATATATATATATATATATATATATATATATATATATATATATATATATATATATATATATAACTAACACAAATCTCAGAGCTCCCATGTTCAGGAAACATTATATGTATGTGCATATGTGTGCCCACCATTCATGTGGGAGAATATTTTTGTTCAAGGGGCATCTGTATAGCTATCTACCATGACATAAATATCAGCCATTGATTTAACAAGATTGTGATCATCACCGATGTTAATTCTTAATGTGATGCAACTTTTTCATATTCAACGAGAATCTCCACGTTATTTGACTTAGTTTGATGACGTGGCGAGTCATGAACAGGACCCACTCATATTCATTGGGGAACATAGTGATAGGCAATTCCCCTTGTTAATTATATTGCTGCTATGAGTTAGGTTTATCTCTTTTTTAATGCAACTATGCATCTTTTTTATGTATGTAGTATTTGTATATAGGTCGCGGGGCTGTAAACTTACCCATTCATACTTTATGAAGTTAATAATTTAATTAAATAATTGATTTATGTAATTAATGCTGTCCATAATTTCGAGCTAAGTACAGTAAAAAATGATGTAAATTGGATATACGGACGATATGAGTGCACGTGGCTTTGTTATTTTGCGCACAATACCAAACTTGGACCTAAAAAGAACTGGTGGCGAGGTACTAAACTATTGACTCCTGCCACAGGTCGCCATCTCATCGCCTATAATTTAGTTGCGTACGAATACGATAAAATTAACGGCTATTCAAGATTGCAATTCAAAAAACAATGTTAAATAAACCATACGTAATAAACATGAGTTTTTGAGGGACAACCCTATCCCCTAAAGATAACCATGACAAACAAAGAGTTTAAAATTATACAAAGCTCCTTGAAAGAAAAATTATCAATATGGAATATATTACACTACAACGGTGTAGTGTAACACCTCAAAAGCACAGGTTTCACGACTACTCCAGTTTATGATATTTCATTAGGCTTTTTGCCAATCAGAACTTCATATGGGCAGCCGTCTTCATGGACATCAACCTAATAACAACAGCTTCAATTATGCTACATATATATAGGATTAAATAGAGTCAAATCTCAAAACTCAAATACCTTCCTTTGACTTTTGTTTTAGAAGTTAATTAGGTAAATTTGATTAATAAAAATTATAAAATTTCAACATGTTATGTATTATATTATAGGTTAATAAATCAGTTTTAAGGAGATAGGATAATTATAAACATTTCAAGGTGATTAGATTTATAATTTTAATTTCTACCAAAAAAGGTCAAAGTGATCTAAATGAGTGCATGGTAATAAGTTCCACAATTTTCAGTATTTTGGATATATCGGCCTTGTTTAATTAGTACAGTACGCACACACACGTTCGTGCTATATTGTGACATGCATTTTGATCTAGATATATGCAAGATTAAGGCCTAGGTACCTTAGCTTGCTTCCTCCAGCTACATTTTGGGGATTTTGACGATATTTAATGTGTTGGAATATTTCTCAAAACACATGGCAGCCATTTGATTTTTTTTTCTCCGGCAGCCCTCCACTTGACCAATATCATGCAAAATGACAATTTTCCTTTAACCACGTATAGTAAACGCAGCATAATGTGTCTAACTAGTTTTTATCAGTGAAATGAGCATCTCTACTCAATATACATAATGCAGTCGAACAATAAACAGATGTTCGAATTGCAAGGGATATATCCAAATCTCTTTGCCGCTTTTATATATTCGGCCTTCTTCTCTGGAATTTTAATTAATTTCTCCTTCTTGTTCCCAACCTCAAGAGTTACTGGGTGAGTATTTTTTTTTGCTTAGAGCCTCCGGTATCCAACACTCTTTGAGTGTCGACTAATCCGGAGTTTGCCCGGGTAGGGCGCTCCATGTATTGAACTCAAGACCTTGAAGGCGAGAGAATGTCTTATCTCACATTTCTAATCATCGGGTCACTGGTCCCAAAGCAACAATGATGCAGCCGTGAACTGGTGAGTTACTCAGTGAGTTAAAAAAGGAAACAATGATACAGCCGTGAATTGGTGATGACGCCTTGATTCCTATCCAATCAACAAGTTAAACAAATATTCATCCAGTGCATATGAATTGATTAGTCATAATCGTTGTTATTATGCTTCACTAACCCCATTTTCACATTCTATATGCACGAACGACTAGGATAAATTCCTGACTTCATTTTATTTGCATTCTCTCATTCAAGGAAAATCTAGGATACTTAATTCTTTTTTTTACTATACGATGCATAGAGTTTTATGTCATATATATAAACATAGATTCCAAAAAAAATTCAAAGGGTGTGTATTTTGAAATGAATTATTCCATGCTGATGCTGTGCTACCAGGCATATCCTTAATTAATTGAAGGAATGGCGTTGAAATTTTCCTCAAAAGTTTTTACATTTTTCCTATTTTTGATTATTAGTGTTTTCTCACGGAAACTGAAACAGAAACGCGAACAATTGAACTTTGAACGAATGGCACTATTCATCATAAACCATGAATATAATAGCGGTGGCATAATTTTATAGCGTGCACATGTTACATTATATATACTCCCTTTGGCTCTAAATATAAAACCTACATAATTTGATTAAATTATGTTAGTTAGTTAAGTTAGTTATTAAAATAACATGATATTATTATATACCCTGATTATCTACTCCCCCTCTTACTTCTTATCTTTGATTAGGGAGCATTGACAAAGATAATTTGGGGAAAAATTTATAATAATTAGAAATAAGTTTTATACTTAAAACCAAACTCATCTTCTCAAATAAATCTTATATTTAGAACCGGAGGGAGTTTAAGTATCATTTTCAAATTTAATAAGTCATTTAATTTGTGTAATCTCCTCATATCAGACAATTGATTTTATATTTATAAGGAGGGAGGTAATGTGAAATTAATTCAAATATTTTTATTTAAAACGAATGAAACTGTAATTGACTAAATTTTATTTTTTCCAGTGGTAAGAAATTTATAATAAATTAATATGATGGATTATTCTAGAGATTTAAGGATAGATTAATACTTAGAACAGGATGTCCAATTAAGGCATGACTTGAATTGTCTACCATATATAGGTGAATCCGCAGAATATTTAGAGCAAAATATACGAGGTTATCTATCAAATACTAAGAATATGGGATGATATGAGTGGATGTTCGGAATTCAAACTCTTCCATTTTACTTAGAATAATATTTAGAGCAGTGGCGAGGGGTTGAAGTTAAGTCTTATTGGAGGTATAGGATCTCAAATCGTGGGACAACTGTGACACCCGCATAGAGTCATCATCATATACAATTGAGCTTGTAATTAATTAATAAATGGAATACAACAAATAATTAATTGATAACAAATGGCAAGTACGCGATAAATTCTGATAATAGAGTTTCTAAATTGGGATATTAGTTATCCTGTTTTAACAAGTAGACAATAAATATTATAATGTTTAAATTAGAAATCTCAAGCATAAATAGCCCTTTTGTCTCGCTCCTGTCAATAGGTATGTCTTGATACTACATTGTTTTATGTATATACGACTCTCTGAATATAGAATAGTTACTATATATAAATAGACAAACTAGAATACTACATCTCGATACATGTTCCAAGGTCATCGCAAGTCGGGAAAGGTAACTAGCTAGGTCTGGCTACTTAATCTTCACAATGGAGTTACTGTGGAGAGAAGTTGATCTGTGGTCCTGAGCTTAATCTTATTGGCCCACCTTCCTCTAAACAGTACCAAGGTTGAGTTAATATTTCCACATACATCAACTTCATATTTTTTATTCAAGAAATAATACAGCATAAAAGACACGGTACTTATTGCACTCACTTACCGTCAATTTTATTAATAATTTCTAACAGTTCAGTTTACATGTATTATATGCAAGTACAAACATAGGAGTTTACACTTTACACACACGCGGACAAATGCGTGCACATTTCTTCTCTTGTAGTTTTCTGCATATTTAAACTTTACTGAGACTGTCTATTTAGTTTTCGAACTGGATAACTTAGGTGTAAAATCATAACTCATTTCTTTTGATTTGAGCCTAAAATAACAATGAAGTTGCATCATATTGTATGTACGATATGCATACAATAATACACGTGGTGTGCAGCAGATCTACAATAATACTGCGCACTTATATACATTATGATGGACCTGCAGATATGCATATAATGAGTGACTGCTCAGTGTGGAAGCTGTTTTGAATATTGCACAAAAAAGCAAACTAAGAGGAGGTAAACTGTAAACTTTTGCGAAGCAAGGAATTATAAAGAGAATAACAATTATAATAATGACTAGGTGTCGATGGGGGTAGCATTTGAGACAAATAGGGCAATAAACTAATATAAAAAAGGTAAGTGGGTGTAGGCACATAAACTGGGAAAAGAGACATTGACAAATCCAAAAGGGGTTATTAAAGTGATGTTGTTTGTGCGTGCGAAGTAAAGATGGATGGACCTTAAAAAAGAAATTCGTACGCTCCCTTTATTATTATATTTTATGGTGTGGGGAGGTCACCTTTCCACTCTTGTAGTGGGCATCTTTTGGTGATTTCAGGGTCTATGCATTAATTAATCATTATTATTACTCGTTTACTCTTACCCAATCCACTTGTTAAAGTTCCGAATCTCTTGTGATCAAAAGATTGTTCTGTTTTATTATCTACCCCTTCTTCTATCGTATATAAATATGGTTTAATACGAATAATAAAGCTTGCTTTGTATGATACCTAAATTTACTATCTACTCATCGTCTAAGTGAAATAATGATGAAACTACGAGACGGAGTAGGAGCACACATAAAGTCCCAACTCCCAAACCCTTTTTAAAATATTCTAAAACTAATTTGTTCCTGGCTTGTTTTGTTGGTTATGAAGTAAATCGTAATCCTATCCACACATAGTTGATTTCCCAAAGAGGCATACAATATTCTGAGTACGTAACATGATCGCGTGCTTGCTGTTGATTGTTTATACTCTAGGATCGTGTTATATAATGCTTAATCATACAAAAGTACAAAACAAGAGGCATGTTGCATGATGTAGCCATAGTCATTGATTATTGGGCCCAAAACTCAAAATTCAATTCTCAGTCTTACCCACTTTACTCAAATTCATGATGGCCTACGATAGGCCTGCAGATGGATTGTGTCGCTGATTACTCACTCTACGCAAAGCTTATGGCCCAATATGGTCAGGTCCATGAAACTTCAAGCCCATATCCACATGACCCCTTGCCTATAAAATATATTCTCTCCGGTCCTAAATATAAGACATAGTTGACTTTTTTAGAAAATCCTATAAAAAAGCAAAATAAGTTAATTATAAATTGATTTACCTAATTTTTTTCCTTAAACTAGTTTATTTTATCTATAAACTAATGTACAATCTAAAAATATATCAAATATGTCATGATTTAATAGCCTATTTCGCAACCTTAACATCTCCAAAAAAAAAGTCAATTAGGTCTTATATTTAGGACCGGAGGTAGTAGTACATGTTGATTTAACTGAAATCGATTTTTTTCCTTACATTGTGATCTCAAACTTTTATTGTTTCCAATATTTTGTATAATTAAATATGAACTGTTTCCTACAATTAATTAGAGAGCTCCCCACTCCCCTTTTTTATTTTAGATTATAAATCTATTATTAGTGAAATTGTGAAAATGTAGAGCAAAAGGCAGAGTAAAAGGGTGAAATACAAACAGAATAGAAAATAATTTCGAGTTAGAATATGAAAACAAGATACATTGAAAAACTATATAGCTAAAATTACATGTCCAATCCAAAGGAAAAATGGGTAATAATAGCTTTTCTGAATATAATGCTAATCCAAGTGAAAGTTCATCGTATTAGGATTATATCATCACATAGAGTAAAATACATTGCTGTGTGCAAGTAATATCTCAAACATAATTGTATCCAATACGATACGTCCATAATTGTGCCTAAAAAACTATATACAGCAACAAGTGCTGAACGTAAACCACAAACCATGTTAAAAGTTCAGGGGTTGGTGTTGAGTATGTTATATGTGTATGATATTTGAATAGAATCATTGTCATCTAGCATCGTACAGCTCTGTCAACTTCATTATAGCTCGATCGGCGATCTCTTAAAGATTTCGCTTCGTATAAAGAAAGAAGCACGTCCTTATCAACTATAACCACGGGCATATTATTACAATAATTGGAAATAAGATAAGCTCATGGGAAATAATATAGTTGTCCACGGCGTTGGTTTTATCTACAGATTCTCTTGTCTGCGTCGATTGGCAAACAGGTCAATTCATAATCATGAAATGCTCTATAAACAGAATTATACTGGAAAAGAAGTCATTGTAAATTGGGTCTGACATGTAATAAAATTAACATTTCTGACTCTATAATGATGGATGTCTATATGTATATATTAATATATAGACTATCTTTGCCTCAAGCTGTCGTTACATTTGTTCATCAAACATATCGATCTTTATTAGTACATCGATAATTTCTACAAGTCATTCTTCGTCAATTGGTAATTAATTACGAGGATGCGCAGCATTGAAAAGTTCCTAATATATTTTATTGATTGCAAGCATCAATCATGATGTATATTGATGTTTGGCTCCTGCTCCATATTCTGGTTTCTGTCTGTTTCTTGTTTTTCAGCCAACACATGTGCCAGCTGCAAAATTTGACATAAAAATACCGACACAATAGTATATCTCTGAGTTAGGCATATAGCCAAAAATGATTAACTCAATCAATTATTTCCCTTTTTGAGAAAATCATCGTAGAGGCCTTCATAGATGAGAACATTTCTTTTGTTTGAAGTGGTAAAATATTTTCTCATATTTAGTAAATTACACAGCTGTAAGTATAGATAAAACAGTCGAAGTTTGAAATTAATTTGGAGCATGAACCTCGAAGTTATCTCCAAACCAGAATATAATTTGGATATATATTATTGATCTTGGTGCATCCATAGCTCGCCAATATCTCAACAGAAACAAAGGATATTAACTCCTCTGGTTTTGTCCTGCTGTAGAGTGTGTTGAAACAAATACCAGAAAGCACAAACCTCGGCTTTTACTTTGCGGACACACACAAGCTTCTCAATCATATAAACCCATAATTTTAATTTCAGAATCTGTCTGTGTTCAAATGTCAAATATTTCAGGTGACGAAGCAAGTTTGTCAGCAGGGGAAGAACTCCACTATCAGGAAAATCACTTGCATGGCTCAAGTTCACGTCCTTCCAACAAAAATGCCACTAGTGATGATCAAAATCCGATCCAATCAACCAAGAAGAAGCGAAATCTCCCTGGAACCCCAGGCAAATTCAAATTTACCCCTCCATATATTCACCATACATACATAGTTACATACACAGCTTATTTTCTCATGCATGTATAGTATATATATTGATGTAAAGTTCATGTTTTACTGATGAGTAAGATCCGAAAGCTGAAGTGATAGCTCTGTCACCAACGACATTGATGGCAACGAACAGATTTGTGTGTGAGATATGCAACAAAGGGTTTCAGAGGGACCAGAACTTGCAGTTACATAGGAGAGGACACAATCTGCCATGGAAGCTGAGGCAGAGAGCGAGCGATGAGGTGAGCAAGAAGAGAGTGTACGTGTGTCCAGAGCCCTCGTGCGTCCACCATAGTCCAGCTCGAGCACTTGGTGACCTCACTGGCATCAAAAAACACTTCAGCCGCAAACATGGCGAGAAGAAATGGAAATGTGACAAGTGCTCCAAAAAATATGCGGTCCAATCTGATTGGAAAGCCCACCAGAAAACCTGTGGTACCCGCGAATACAAATGTGACTGTGGCACCATATTTTCTAGGTATCAAACAGTTTAACTTCACACAAAGATATCTAAACCATATGTATAATTTATTGATATTTATAAGTGTTACAAAACTACTCCCCCGTCCTAAATATAAAACCTAATTGACTTTTTCTGGAAAATCCTTAAAAAAGCAAAATAAGTTAATTATAAATTGATTTACCTAATTTTTTTTCCTTAAACTAGTTTATTTTACCTATAAACTAATGGATAATCTAAAAATCTATCAAATATGTCATCATTTAATAACTTATTTTGCAACCTTAATCTCTCCAAAAAAAAGTCAATTAGGTCTTATATTTAGGACCGGAGATAGTATTATGTAAGGTGTTATAATATAATAACCTTCCTAATCTCTCCAAAATAGTCAGATAAATCTTTTACTAAGAAGAAGAAGAAGGCGTAATATTTTAGTAACTCTCACATTCTCACGTTGTTGCATGTTTGATATACATGCCTTTTGATCTTCGTGTATGATATCTGGATCGTGCAGGAGAGACAGTTTCATAACTCACAGAGCATTTTGCGATGCATTGGCTGAAGAAAACAACAGAGTGAATTCTGCAGTATCTCTAAACTCTCGTTCCAACAACATATCAACCGAGTTAAACACAATGGTTAACCAAGAAATATTTCCGTTACCACTCAAGTCGCCCAAAACAAGCATGTGGGGAGGAATGTTCACCACCAGTTCTGGTTCTCTTCTCGCTGGTCCAAAAAGCTTGCCTCCTCCTCTTCCTTTTCCTAGCTCCCCCATCTCCAATTCCATCCATGATGGCTACAAAGTTCCAGAGTCAGCTCACGCCTCTGCTACGGCTTTACTACAAAAAGCAGCTCAAATGGGGGCTACAGCGAGTAATGATAGCAATAATAATAATGATTGTCACATGGTTCAAAGAGGGTATGTTACTTCCATGGCAGGTCCTGATTACCACCCTGAACCAAACTTGGTTGGTGGGATTAGTGGGGGTGGAGAATTCAGTAACCTATTGTTCCAGAAAGGTGCCCAAGAAATAAGTGCTTTGAATGATATGGACATGTTGAGCCAAATGGTGATGGGAGGAAGAGATGGTGGGGCAAGTGATATGACTAGAGTTCATGACTTCTTGGGCGTTGGGGGACCCACTGCCATGCTGCCCCCAAATTTGCAGGCAGATTGGAGTTGGAAGCAACTTTGAGCCTCTCATGCTCACATTCATTATATAGTTTGCGCTTAGATTAGTGTCTCATTCTTACAAATCCGGTAATTACTTGGTTGATACTTGATAATGGGCTCATCTTTCTTCATAATATGTAATTTTTCAAGTAGAGACCTTCTTTAGGGGTTAATTTCATAAGATAATCTTGAAAACTTCCCTAAACAAGGCAGTTGTTAATTTTACCCTTTTGAATTAAAGGGTAGCCGCTATTGCATGACTTGTGGAACTATCAGTTAGGTCATATAGACTTTAGTAGACAATTGTGCTTCTAGAGGTTTATCCTTCATTAATCTTTTTTTGGAAATACTCCTTAAGACTTGAATGATTGTTAAAAAAGGGATCACTGAAACTAATTAAGTCATATATAAGTCAATTTATTTGGATATTTTCTATACTAATTTATCACTTTATTTGACTTGTATACCAACATATAATATACTTCCTCTGGTCCTAAATATAAGACATAATTGACTTTTTGGGAAATTCTATAAAAACAAAATAATTAAATTGTAAATTGATTTACCTAATTAATAATCTAAAAATATTTCAAATATATCATAATTTAATAATTTATTATGTAACCTATATCTATAAAAAAAGTCAACTAGATTTTATATTTAGACCGGATGAGTAATATAACATATCTAATGAATCAAACATATCTTACAATAAAGGGGAAATGCCATTTAAATCCCTCCGAATATACAAAAGGACAATTCAGGAACTCAAACTTCCAAAAGGACCATGAAGGAACTAGGACCTAATTGACATTTTAGAATTGTGTGAAAAGAAAAAATTGTCCTAATCACAAAACAGAAATTACTAACCACCCTATTGAACATGGTGGGTGTAAGGGTGCTTAGTAATTTCTGTTTTGTGATTAGGGCAATTTTGTCTTTTCACACAATTTTAAAATGTCAACTAGGTCCTAGTTCCTTCATGGTCCTTTTGGAAGTTTGAGTTCATGAATTGTCCTTTTGTATATTCGGAGGGATTTAAATGGCATTTTCCCTACAATAAATGGTGGGAGCAAGACATTATCTTTTTATTCTCATAATTAATTTTAGTCCATAAGACAAAAAGGTATTTTTTATTTTCTTTAGGTATGGGCGTATGGCCCAATATTTTAGGTTGTACTTGGTAAGGCCCAAGATGCCATTTCGAAGGCCCATTGCTTTAAGAAAGACCCTAACCCTAATTAGATCGCTTCTATTTAAGCCTCCCGAGTTCTATGCGCGAACTTAGCCAGCTTGTTTGTGCGCTCTCTTCTTCTCTATCGGTTGGTAGGTTCCATAGATTACCTTTTACTTCTTCTCTTGCGCTTGTCTTTTATTTTTCTTCTTTTCTTCTGTTTTGGAGGCAATGATGTGAAGGACTACGTATTCATGAGGGGATTTTTCCTTTGATTACAAAAATAGTAAACTACCAATGGATCCTTCTGAGTCTTCACTCTTCTTTTTTGTATTTCTGCTTTGTAGAACTAGACTTTTTTTTTGCAGCTCGACAATTTTGACATTTTTTTCTCGTTAAAAATGCGATGATGCAAGTATTGGTAATAATGTTTTATATGGAGCCACCGATATGATGATACCTTGTTCGGAATTTCCATGTGTCGACATACAAATGCAGACTACAATTATCTGATCGGTGGATTTTTCATCGCCCCCAAGTTTTGCTTTTGGTTAAGATTTCGATATTTGCTTCAAATTTTATAACATTAACTGACCCAATTCATTCATTTTAATTATGTTACGGATAAATGATAACAAAGACGGATATCCATATCATTCAAAGCATTAAAAAGACTGATATTAAAATTAAATGATGGATATTCTTATCCAACTAAATCAAATAATCAACGGGCCTGCGTGATCTGCACATTCAAGCATTGACAGATTTCTACTGTCTTTCTATAGCATTGCTGTCTTTGGTACAATTTTCTATCTTGTATCAACTCAAAGGTATGTATAATGACTGGAGTGCCCGAGACGGCAAATTATGCTATATTAAGTAATCAAAATGTTCATTAGTCATTTACTTTATTACTTCAGCTATTCAGCCATGAGTTGTAGGTGGAGGAGTTCAAAATTGCTCATTTTCAAACCTTTCTCTGCATTCTCCATTCCTATGAATGATTTAACTGCGGAATTGGTCTACCTAGTTGTAGCTGAATGCTGACATGCGTAACATCCGAGACGGCCTTCAAAATCTCTTTCTCTGCCTCCTCTGCTATTTCCATTGCATTTCTGTGCATAAATAAATGAGCATAATCTTCCATGAGACAGCCGCATTTACATTTCATAATATTTCATCCATGGGACGTGAAAGCTAAATCAATGGCCTTTTTACCTAATTTGCATATCGTGAGGCATGGAAACCTCAATCTGAAGAATAATTCTTCCTTGCAATGCGTGCTGTGTAACCCGCTGGACTGACATCTGAAATCAGTGTAATGAATAGCTTACATTATGCATGAATAAATGTTATTTGCTTTCCTCCCTCCTTAATATAGAACTTTGAAGAAGAAAAATCTAAATGGAACACTGTTAGAGAAAAAATGCTGGACTTAAATGGGAAATCACAAATAGGACTTCTAATCAACAAGACCTGGTTTTAGCATAAAAATTTTACCTCTACGAAGTTTGACGAGACGATGTCAGAAACAATATTATCAATATGATTACTTTTAGTAGGAATAATGCGATTGTGATCCATATTATCCATCCATTCATGCCGATATGCAGGATCTACAAAGGCATATTGAATCCAACTGAGATTCCTTATAAGCAATAATATGGCACAACACAACCTCCACTGAAAAAGGTGATCTAGAAAAATTATATGATCAGAACGAATTTCTCATCTCACAATACAAGTCTAGCAAGAATACCAATGTGTATGAAAATTTCAGACACTGCTGGATGGGACTTGTGTATATGATGACGGACATTTTCTCCAATGTCATGTGCAGCACTCACGCTAGAAAAAGGATCAACCTTCAGGGAAAGACTGAGAAATTATCTCTTGAGAAACTATAATTAAGTCATTTGATGACAAATAATCCATGACGCCTAGGCCATACAAAAACGAACAAACCTCAATATGAACATCAAGATATAAAGTTGAACCAGCTCTCCTTCCTCTCAAGCGATGGCAACCCTGTGCAGAAACTCCAACAAAAATGACAATAGAAAAACAAAACACATGCATAGTACAAGATTCCAAAAACAAATTAAGGACCTCATCATATACTGAACCACTGGCAGGGTCTTTTAAAAAGCTAGGGGGAAAATACCTTGACACCTTCAACTTGCAGTATTGTCTTCTTGATAGGATCCAATTGCTGAGATGGAATCGCAGCATCCACTAGTTCCATGATGCTATAAATTAATTAAAAAAAAATGTTAGAGCAAAGGAGTGCACCTAGTTGCAGTCAATCATGTATACTTCAAGATGATGAAAACTCTTTTAGCCAGAATATCAGTGGTCACATAATCAGATCATATTGGACAGCCCACAGTAATCCACTAAATGGCTACTCAAGAGTCCAACATGGCCTGAGATGGATACATATGGGTGGACATAACATTTGTAACCAAAACAACTTAACTCTTACAAATAAACGAGTAGATTAGATGCGTAAGTTCAGTTAAAACAGGAAAACAGTAAGGTACCAGTGTACCACTAACCATTTTCCAAAAATCAAGACAAACCATTCAAAAATGTTACCTTTGGTAACCAGTTTCAGCACCAGCTTTTAGAATCATGCCTGATACAAGAAGTCCTGCTAGTGGATCTAAAAACTTCACGCCAAGGATGGAGCCTCCTGATAAGGAGATGAATGACTGTGGTCAAAGAATGTAAACAAAACATATATGAATTAAAAAAATACAGTAAAAAATATTGCTAAATGCACAGAGTCAGAATGCATAAAGACATGTTCTCTTATCAGCAGTCATATTGATAGCAGCATAAAGATGGAGAAAATCTAATAGCACCCATACTACGCCTATGTTGAATATAAGCACAGAGGTTTTGAAAATAAGTTCATTTATCATACAAAAAGTACTAAAAATTGATATCACAGCAAATATACCAAATAGACAAAGCAAGTGATATTTCAAAATATATCTCCCTTACCAACTCCAATGAGAGCAACTACAGAGGAAATCGCATCGGCACGATGATGCCATGCATTTGCTTTCATCAGTCCACTTCCTTGCCTTTCACCAACTCGCTTTGTTGCCCAGTAAAGTCTGCATATTAGAAATATGTAAATAACAAAAGCCTTTAAGATAGAACTACATTCTGATTCCGTCAGCGTATCCGTGCATACAAACCATTGAATGAGGAACTTGAGATACAGATGCTTATACAGGTTCAGAGAGCATCTACTGAATAAGGAAACAATCAAGGGGGTGATACAGTCCCCTTTCTTCCCACGACACAATGATTAAAGTCAAGCCACCGAAGTTCCAAAACAATTATTTGCTGTAATTGGGTGGGTATATTAATGATCAAATTTTATTCTTATGCACTCAGCTAACTTAAACTTTCTAATAAAGCTGCACATGAATAAGATGCCATTCCAATTCTATGCACATCTAGGATATGATAAAGTTTACATTACCCTTCTTTAACACCAATAGACAAAATAGTCATATTGAGAGCGAGAATAGGGTGATCCATGTCCATTCCATGGTGATGTCCACCATGATGTTGGCTATGCACATGCTCATGCGCCAATAACTGGCTAGCCATTTCAGGACCAGAGGAGTACAATCCCTGCACATGAATAAAATAAAAGCATCCATTAAGACCCACCAGAAATGACAGGAAGATCAAGATTAATTTGTAGCCTAAAAAATATACATTCAAACACTATTCACATTATGTTGTTCCTGTGAATAAGTGAAACAATAAACAGAATAGGTTCAAATTTCAGGCTGTACCAACAGAATATCTAAAGCGTGCCATGCAATGCCACCACTAGTCGCCAGAAGCATACAAGAGATTCCCAGAGCTCCGAGAGTCTCAAACTTGCCATGTCCTGAGATATGATGGGGAGAGCAAGAAAAGTTATAAAACACACAGAAGGCTTTAATCGAGTAACAGCTCAATAATACATTAGAAACAGAATGTTGATGAAAAGGAGAGATAAATGGAGTAGCGTGTAGGTACAAAATCAGAAGTGACCATATGGGTGTTCGTTATCTTTGGGCGCCTTGGCAGCTTTAAAAGACCACAACGATACGCCACTTAGAACCTGCACCATACAAAATATGTTTAATAGGAGTAATAAGGAATTCAATAAAGTACATCTAACAAGGAATGTTTAATTCTATATTTAAGAACTTTTTCTTATTATTTTTATTATTTTCCAAATTATACTACTCTTCTCTTGTCCTATCTATTAAGACCAAGACCTACGAGCTAGTTGACTTATTTAGAGAATCATATAAATAAGGTAATTAAAATTGATTTTCCTAAATTTTTCCTCTGTATCAGTTTATTTAACTTACAAGCTAACATATAATCTAATAATATAAAAAACTTCTTATAAATCTTCAAAAAAGCTACATAGTAGTTATGTTACTCATTTGGTAACATGATCTAATATTAGGTGGTGATTTAAATCTATTTAACTAGCCATCATAGTGTAATCAAATTAGTAATTAGAAGGTAAATGAAGTGTTATATTTATGATGGAGGAAGATGCAGGCAAGTGAAGCAATAGAGATACCACGTCAGATACGGAATGAGCAGCGTCGGCAATTATGGCGGTACTTCCAGAAAGATAGCCGACGAAGGCCTTTCCGGTGGCTAAGCCAATGTCAGCGGCGAGGCCCAGCCTGAAAATGTTCTCGCCTTCCTTTTGAAGCAGGAGGTGTTCGTTTTCATGATCGCCGTGAGAATGTCCCAAATGCCACCTCCTGGCGATTTTGTACGCAGGATGGTTAGGGATTAAAAAGGAAGAAGAGTCGGATCGAGTGAGATTTAACGAGGGAGGGGCAATTTTGTGATGAAAGCTTGTGATGAAGGCTGTGTTAGTGGTTTTGAGATTTCTGAATCGAAATCGCGTGATCATGGTGATTGTGATTTAGATTGGCGCGTAGGTCTCAAGGAGGGTTTGCTCTTTCAATTATTCGCGCTTTATTTAGTATTTATTGCAGTGAAGAATATGATGCTGATGCACAATTGCACATCACAATTCACAAGAGCCGAAAGGACTTCTTAAAGGCGGGTGAACGTAATAAATACTAAATACTGAGTAGTGTATATTTGATATACTATTATCAAACAAATTTTATGTAAAAGAAATGGACAAATTCTTTTTTCAAAAACTATTCAAATCCTTTGGTTGATACTCATTGTAAAATTTATAATTGTTTAACTTGTGCTAATATTGACTTACCAAGGATTTTAAGATATAACAATTCTGAATTCTCTATGCATTCATGAATATAGGATTCAGTAGATTTTTTCAAAATTTGAAAAAAAAAACAAAAGTTAAATGAGTTGCTTATAAGTTTTATCTATTTTTTTGAAATTATTTTATTTGACAATTAAGTGACTCATTTAGCTATTTCAATCTCTACAAAAAAGTTAACAAGCAAGAAGAGAAGGATGTGAACCAATACATATAATTAAATATGATTTGGTAACATTATGTTACGTGAATTAGTCTAATTGACATCTTTAATCTAATCAAAGAAATAAGCCTTGTATTTACGAATAAAAAAACAATATATTGCGCATGACATTTGAATGTATAAGAAAATAATAATGCAAGTAGGTCCCAAATAAGGGAATTGATCATAAATGTTGAGTGAATATGAATTTGGAAGCTGAAAAAGACATTTGAAATTCGTTGTATTATTTTTTTTCCTTTTTTGTAAACGCTGATATAAGTGACTAGTCAAATGTATTAGGGATTTCAATATTCTAGTGTGCTTTAATAGTCTACACCTTGGCGAAACACTTTTTTTTTAATGGAATTGAGTATATTAATACATTGACAGAACTTTCAATTCACTGTGAGCAGTCTAGCCAGGGTATTTTGCCAACAAAAAGCTAAAAGCCCATACAGATGAAGAAAACGAAGGAAGAAATATATTTCCAAGGAAGAGATTCACTTTGCAAGATTTTAACCCGTTTTTATACTTTGACAAAACAATACAAACTCGAGACACTGCAGTTAAAGCATTAGCAATAACTGTTATGTCAGTGTATCCCTTCTACCAAGTTCCAATCATCTAAAGGAACATAATTTCAATCAGAAGACATCTCTGTACATGTGAGA
Source organism: Mimosa pudica (assembly GCA_029929735.1). Lineage (NCBI taxonomy): Eukaryota > Viridiplantae > Streptophyta > Magnoliopsida > Fabales > Fabaceae > Mimosa > Mimosa pudica. The sequence goes on along the minus strand of JAKELP010000013.1, from coordinate 16,593,562 downwards.
GGAAACCAATCCATCACAACAAATCAAGCTGAACATCAAGGTCATCGCCTCTAATCATGCCACTTCCTGCTTCCTTGTCTATTATTAGGATCCCAATAACCAGACGAACCCCTATGCCTTGACAATTCAGGCCTATAGTTCCTCCCAGGGTTCATCCTGGCACCAGGGTAACCTCTTCCCCTAACATATCCATTATTTCTACTTGGACTATTTTCTGGACTCCATGATTCAAATTCTCCACCACCACTACCTCCACCATAATCATTTCTCTCCCAAGAAGATCCGGATCGCTTAGGTCTTTCAATTGATGTGTTATACGCGTTTTGATTTACTTGAGAATGATAACTGGAGGATATATCCTGTCTAACTCTCCAAGACTCTGAAACATGACCTTGTTTTTCCATTGGAGGAAGGTAGGCATGTCGAGAGTTGGAAGAGGAAGGCCCATAAATATGCGGCTGCTGCAATAAATGAGTATGCCTTTGTGGGGGCGTGACTGAACTGGATAGTGTTGGTGCTGGTGTTGGCGTTGGAGAGGGCAGCTCATAAGATTGCACATGTGATTTTGAAAATCCCTCTTGTATTCTCAAATTAGCTATTGGTTTTACATTAGTACTGATATTGGGGTTATCTACCCGCATTGCTAAAACAGACGATGCATTAGCAGGTATTATGTCGTTCATCGTGGTACTTGAACCTATGTTTGGTGCTAGCATTTGTGTTGTTGGATGCACAGAGGAAAGAGCAGAAACATTAGGTGCTAGAGGCTGAGGATCATTTTGATGCTGTCGTATTGCCATGCCGTGGGCTGCTGGAAGTACCATGTTGTTTACAGCAGCTGGAAAGCTGATACCTCTGTCAGACACCGAGTTGTGACGTGAAAAAGGATTCTTTGCAACTTCTGTCGTCCACCCACTCTGAAAAGTCCATAAATGGAAATCATCAGATCATACAACAAATTAATTATATTTTTTTCCACACTTGGTCTAATTTATAAAAAAAAGGCAGGCTGACGAATAAAGATAAAACTGTTGAGCCCTTGTGAGACCCAACTGGCTCCTTGCCTTGCCAATAAGGTCCAGCCCTCAAAAAAATCTCCAGGGAATCCCGATTATTATTATTATTGTTATTATTGCCAATAAAAATGTGATTAAATCCAACGACCAGATAATTTTCTTGAATATAAGGATTTCCCGGGTGACTATGTACTTTTTTTATCAAAACAAGGGGGGATAGGACTTGACCCTTTACCAATCTCCGATAGAGAACGTTAGCACACACGCTTGTGACTATTTGAGCACTCAATTTATGCCACCAATGAACGAGACAGAAACCCATTTCCCACAACCACATTAGAAAAAGTTTTGTAATAGTGACACTAGAGATTACAGAAGGCGCTACAATACATGAGCTCCTCACTGTTAAGACATACACAAGAGCCGAGAAGGCTAGAGTAGATTCAAAGAGACATGGACAAGACCTCGGGTAAATAGTTGCAGTATAAAATCTCAAATCACGCACCGTTCTTGGATCATTAGAAGGAGTTGGAGAAGGAAGAGAAACTTCCACCTTCTCCTGGGCCTCTCCACCAATGCTGCCAATAGTATTGTCAGGCAAATGAACACCGCCTCTTTTGATCATATCAAGCAACTTTACCGTTTCCGCACTTGGTATGCCTCCTTGCCCAGAAGTCAATGCGAACACCAACTCGGGATTTTTCAGAAGAACAGCAAGCAGCTCAAGATCAGGTTCAGCAACATTTGCATTTGAGTTTGAAGATGAAGGGGTTGCAACTTGAGTGCCTGCATTAGCTACAGCTAATGCTTCTGCACCATCAGCATCAGGAAGCTGTTCAATAGGAATTGGTGGGGTCAATGAGTCATCATAGTCCATTTCCAGGTCCCATGGCTCATTGGGATTAAGCGGTATCTCTTGGATAGTCCGATAAATCACTTCCTCCCCCCTCCGATTTCTACTTTTCTGCACATCAGCCTCTTTGCTGTTTTCACCGGCACCAACTCTCCAGGTATCATGAAGTCTCACTTCTGCAGAAAGGGAAGGTAACAAAAGAGTGAGAACAGAAAAAAATGTGGTTTTAACATGTAATCAGACAACAAATACCCACCAGAAACCAAAGCAATGAAGAAAAATGGCAAAATGGAATGCTATACGAAAATTTCCTAACATGAGCAGAAACTCTTCGATTACTAGCTCCTGGTAAATATCCAAGGTTGAAAAATGTATCAACAGATCGTTTTCCCATTTATTGTTGCAAGGTTTACCAATTCCATAACGAATATAATGATTTAGAATTGAGATCCGAGTTAAAGAAAGAATGTCACTGGTTTAAGTGGTTAAACTATGACAGAACTTCATATTATCACAAACTGATCTTTGCCTTAACTCTCGTCTCAACTCATCTATTTATAGTATATTGATCTATTCAACCCATGAAATCATCAAATGAGATAGTTTGACGCCCATAAAAGAGAAATGGAGCTGTTACACCATTAGCATTATTTTGCAAACAAGGCACGAGAAACAACCTATCATTACTTTGCTATTATTATGGTCAGGTTATGGATAAAATTAAAAGAAGTCACATTTTACCTGCTGGTGTCTTCCACGGGATTTTCACCTGCTTGTACTTCTCCCGCACAGATTCCATCAAATCCATTCTTGAATACGATCCAGAAGACACATCCTTTGTATTAGAAGTTTTAGAAGGAAGCAACAAAGGTTTGCTGCCTTCATCCGTTCTGGTTGATACAGGAGCTTTAGATAAGGAAGCCCCAACCCCAAGGCCGGCCTGATTTGTCTGAGGTTTATTCAGACCATCAGTCCTTGCTTCTTTACTTCCTTTAGATGAACCAGGTTTCCCATACTTGCTTTGCATAAATAAAGCACGCATTTTTGCTTTCTGGATATCATCAGCAGACATGGGACGACCTTTACTTACAGGCCCTACTTTTACAACCTGAGGACTTCTACCAACTTCCTTTTGGCCAGGCTGCTCCACTAACTGCACTTTTCTGCGCTCCCTAGTCTCTGATTAGTTGTCAAAGAATATAAAGAAAAATATAGCAATTTTACAAGTTGTGGGAAGCATGGCTATCATAAATCATTTTTTTTCTTAAGCCAACTAATTTTAACAGAACAATGTCAGGTGAAACAATAGGACATTTATGTCCTAGGACCTTTTGGCAATCGCTCAGTGCTCCAAAGAAGCCAAGGAAATAGTTGCGATAAGAATTCACCCTTGAAGAGTTATGGCAATAGTGAAAATAGCTTGTTCCACAAATATTTATTCATTCATTCTCACCCAGTGTTATCAGGATAGTTTATGTCTGAGTGCATTTTACTTTTTTGGGGGGAGGGAATATATACATATATATAGCCCATTGCATGGGTACCCAAGTACATTCAAAGGTAATAATGTACAAAATAATATCTTCTAGAGTAGCATTTTCGAGTCCACCAATACCATCTTATCCAACATACAATTTCCAGGTGCTTGAAAATAGCATCCACAAGTCAACTGATCTCGGGACATATGATATGAGATACAATAGACTCAATCCACAATTTTAATACACAAAAATAGTTGAAAAGATAGAGGCTAGCCAAAACACCAACATGGAAGGAGCGTCCTCTATCAGCTAGTGTGGCTATAAGAACTGCCGTAAAGATTCATCCAAGATTAAATATTGAAATTCCAAGCCAATGCAAAAACAGAGTCATCAAAAATTCAACGACCAGCACGCCAGTTAAGGTGCTTGCAATTTAAGGGCAAACCAATCATGTCTGCCTCATTTTGATATAAAAAGCTTTATCTACAACATTGTATTTACAGCAAGTAACGTTATACTTAGTGGATTGTAAATCCGTAAGCATTTTTCCAAAATTAAAAGGGGAAAGTTTATGAGATGGAATCATTTCAACCAAATCCACCAAGGATACGAGACAGTGATAAACCTAGGACAGACTTCTTAGTAGAATCATCCGAAGAAGCTGTCAATAATTTCACATTTTGAGGAGCTTCTGATTTCCTGAGCAGAATGTGATAGAGCCAAGCTTCTTAGAACTAGCCAATCAACACACAGATATAGCCAAAAACATGTAATATATCATACCTGAAATCGTCTGAACCTTCATATGAAAGGGCAAGAATGTCCTCCTAAAAGCAACAAAGCATTGTTAAGACACACTGAAAAACCATCGCCAGCAGATGGGTACATGTTCAAGAAAAGCTAGAAAACACCTACAGGAATATCGACATTTGAATTCCATGATTCAGTGCCCATAATTTGACAAAGCCTGGGACAATAAAATCATAAGTACGATGTTACAATAATTAAGAAAAAGTAAAACATGTAGCATGAAAAGAAGATAAAGAATTTCGCTTGCCTCTGTCCAACCATCTTTTGATCCTCACAACCAGGTTTAACACCAGTGGTTTTATTTATAGCTTGATTCTTCACTAATAATTTGCTCCACTTTGATAACAAAACTCGTGCCCTGTTTGATATGTCTGATCTTCAAATCAGGGAGTATAATTATCATAAGGTTAATTAAGTAAGCAAATATTACCATAAAACACATTCAACAAAGACATGAAAAGGTACTCAAATGACGATAGGTTAAGTGACATGAAGATTTGAGATTTAATTTTCTGCTTCAAGACCCCTAAACAGATAAAGATCAAATATCCCAGCAGTCAACCTCAATATAACTTCTGTAGCTGAAATAGAGTGACACCACTAACCCTCTAATTTTTGGAGTATGATGAGAGAACAAGGTAGTAATATAAAAAATGAGGAAGAAACAAATTTGGATGCATGGCATGAAGCTGTAATAGTGAAATTTTAAAACAAATGATTGTGGTATCTACGAACTATGACATAGCTTTCCTTTACAGTCGTTACCTATGACTCACATGACATCAACATCTAGGTTCTTCATGGATGAAGTCTAAGCATAATATATATCCAAACTGACGTAACCACCCATTCAGGAATGTAGGAAAGCTTAAAGATCAAATCACATGAATTGGGAGTCAATAAGGAAGCTTCACTGAGGAAGGAAATTCACACCTGATGTTTTGTGAAAACGGAGCCTATTAACACACTGCAATGTAGCTGAAATATGCGTAGGAAGAGCTTTATGTAGAGGCAAATGACAAAGGACCTGAAAACCAGTTAACCACATTTTTTATAAAGCTGAACACATGCACCACACATTTACCACCATAATCCAGATTTACCTTTAAAATAAGAAGAAGAACACTTGTTTGTTCTTCAACAGCTGCTTCATTCAACCAAGCTGCTAAAATCATCACACCTCCACAGCCTAAAAACCTAAAAGAAAAGACCCAGAAAATTACGCCAAAAAGGAAATATGACAATTATTCAACAGATTACAAAGGCAATGAGGCAGTCAGTAAAGTACCAATTTAGAACTGAAGTATTTTGCATCTTCAATATCCAATCCAACAATTTCACCTGGCCTGAAAATGTTTCCTCTTTCCGCATCAAACTAAAAATATTATCAACAAAATGTTTCTCTGAGCCGTTTAGGCCAGAAAATGAAGTCTCAGGGGTTGAGCAGGAGGCTTCTTCTTTACTGACAGGGCCAGAAGAGTTCAAGGGAGCAGTATTAATTGGTATCATAGGGTCAGACGATATTGGTAACTCATCGCGAGCTTCTTCGCAGTAGTTAGACATTAACACTCTTTCCCTTGATAACCGAACTTGCTTTCTCACTCTTGAACGTTGAACATTGAAAAATTCACGAACCTATTTCCAAAGTGCAAACAGTGACTTATTAAAATCACAGCAAAACAATTGTTCAAATTGGATGTTCCCCTTCACATTATAAAAGGCCAAGAGATTTAAAGCATACGACAATGTAACTAAAAAGGGAGGGCGAAGATAATATTTATACAGGAAGGAAGACAAACTAAACCTGTGTCACTTTAACGCCAAATAAAGCACTGATTTCACGAGATTCTTTTTTACTGATAGCATCTTTAATGGAGAATACCAATTGCATGTAATTTACAGCTTTTGGATTTAACAAATCCCTAGGTCTTTTACCTGCCAAAATTGATACAGTCAAATTTAACATGAAACAAACAAGAATAAGCACCAATAAACATTGTCACTTGCTAGAAATCAAGCCAACCAAAACATACCAATTTTTATTGACAAAGCACCAGCTGCCTGCAAAGATGGCATCCAGTACAGCATGAAAAAACAAGTGAGAAACAGTAATCGTGATAAAAGAGCTAGGAATCTGTATTTAATGGAAAAATAAAGAGAGTGATGGATAGAGTAGAGAAAACACACCATCTCTTGAGAAAGAGGATTGACGCCAGTGAGTTTGCATTGAGTGACGACGATTTTCTGAAGCTGGTCGATCTGGCTGTGAAAGAGCTGCCTTTGAGAAGCGAGGAATTTCTGGAAGGACTCCACTGAATTCCCAATCTCTAGCTCGGAAAATTCGTCTTTCGAAACCTCCATCGTTGGTCGAAAGGGTTGGGGTTTCAAGCGATGCAGGGGATCGCATGCTAATATTAGCTAGGGAAGTGAAATCTCCCCTTAGTTTACTCCCATTGGCACTGCTCTACTGATTAGGGTTTCAGAGTTCAGCCTCTCACCATGAAACATATTAACGCGCGAGCGGCGAGTTGTGGCGGTAGATTGGATATATGGAATTAGCTGATTAGCGATTTTTTCTGAAAAGTTATTTAGGGGTTGATTTAGACTGGGCGAATACTTAGCTGCCAACATTAAATATGTTTAATGAAGATTGAGATTTTATTTTATGATTTAATAATAATAAGTCACTATTTTAATGTTTTGGTGTCATCATTTTAAATTTATACTGACATCATTTTCTCTTAGAGAATTTAATAGGTTAATATAAAAAGAATAAAAACATACTTAAAGGATCAAAACATGAATTTTTCAAAAGTTAAAGAATCAAAAAACATACTTTTTCCGGTAAATCACCCTCAGTTTGATTCGGACTCAATGGGTAGGAGTTTTACCCACATAGACAAGGTTGTCTCCTCTCACCATGAGAGCTCTTCTCGAAATTCGCGTTCTCATCCTTATGAGAGTTGTAACCTACTTACCAGCTCAACGAACTATTTATAGTACCAAAAATATACTCGAGGTCCCAAAGAGTCATTATCACTTGTTAATGAAAGTTATTGCACTTGTTACTAGTGATTAGTAACAACTCATTGAGACCACTTTGAAATTAAGTCTCTTATTTATAAGCTATGTGCAAATGTCCCTTTCAAGAACTATTAATTTAACATTTACCTTTAGTATTTTTAATTCTTGAATTATTGATGTTGATGTTCAATGAATTCGATTCAAAAAATAATTTTCAATGAACATAAATAATAATATAGAGGCTAATAAACCAATAAAATTGAAGATATTGTAGTTTAAAAATATGACATATCTTCTATAAGTGACGTGTTTCAATTACACTTATGCCCTATGATATCAATACACAATCCTTTATTTTTTTAAAAAAAAAAAATCAGTGGTTGAACCAACAAGGTTTGTTTAATGAAGCCAGCTGAATTGAAGATTGATTACATAATTTTTTGGCAAAACAATTACGTGCATCATTTTTAAGAAGGAGATGGTAATGCCCGATAAAAAAGTTGACATCACATGTAAGACGCAACTACATTTTTTAGATGTCAAATGTTTGGATGTCAAGATGGAGAAATGACTTTTTTTAATGACACTCATAAATACGATTAGATTTCATGTTTTGATTGGTAATGATAGAAATGATTTTATTTCAATATGATAAATCAGGTCCATATCAAAAAATTATAACCAAGTCTCTAAATATTTTGTTCCAACTTGCAATAATCCTAAAAGTTAAATAACAACTTTGCCCACTTCAAATTCAAAGGCTCGTTTGGTTGGACGGAAAGTATGTAATGGAAATGGAAATGGAATTGAGTGTAAGGGGTAAAGATGGAAAGTAGAGGTAAATTAGGTAATGATGAGATGTAAAAGTTTGTGGAGCCCAAGAAAAGTGTGAGATGGAGAGAGAAAACTTGTGGGTCCCATGATATATGTAAATTACAATTTTCAATTCCTTTTCCCATTTCCATTTGACAATTCCTGTCAAACAAACATACCCTTAGCCTTGTTTGCTTGCCAAGAATTGAAAGATGGAAATGAGAGTGGGAATTGACAATTGTAATTTACATACATCATGGGGCTCACAAGTTTTTTCTCTCTATCTAACTCTTTTCCTGGACCCCATAAAGTTTACTTTCTCATCATTATCTAATTTACTTCTACTTTTCATTTTTACCCTTACACTCAATTTCATTTCCATTTCCATTTCCATTATACACTTTCAATCCATACAAACGGGCCCTTAGATCCTCCAATGTGCGTGTCTTTTTTTATGATTTCATCTTTAAACTAATAGGGGCATAATCGTCATCTCCCTTTTACAACTATTTACTCCCATGTCCCTAAGGACATGCATGTAATTTGGTGATTACAGCGTGTGTTAGAACTTAGAAGAAAAAATGTCCACAACCCACTGCCCACTCCTTAGCTTCACGACATTAAGTGGGCTTAATATATTATCAAGAAATCTAGTGAAGAAAGTCTTTTATTACCTATAGTAATAAATATAAATTTGATTAGATTAAATATGCTAATTAAGTTATTTATTAACATATGATATTATCAAATAATCCTTACTATATGCCTTTATCCTCAATCTCCCTCTTTTACTTGTTATTATAGATAAATATATTAGGATATTAGGGTTAATTTAACAAGAAAAATTTAAATAGTACTTATAAAATTATAAAATATATTTAGGACGGATGGAGTAACGTGCAAGAAAGAAAAGAAGTGTTATTTCCGATGTAGGAGTATAAAAAAAAAACAGAAAAGAAGTGAAGAAGGCGGTATTAATTAGAATTGGGAGTCCACGCGCGCGCTCCTGCCGCGTGGATTCATTGTACAAGAAACAGAGTTGTCCGTACAAGTGTACAACTCCATTCCCGCGAAAATAGTCCACAGCTGCAACTCAAAATCAAGATTCCACATTTCCACAACCAACTTCATTCCATTCATACAAATCCCTCACTCCTACCTGATTTCACCACATCAGGTTATACCACCACTTTCTTCTTCCTCAAGAAATCGTTATTACCGTGCATTGATTAATAGCATTCACTACTCTACGTTAATCCGTGCCCTACCACCGTTCGATTAGGTATTTCATGCAATGTAATATTTTTGAGTTCAGAGTTCTTTTCTTTCTCTGCTAACCTCTCTCTCCCGTTGGTTCAATACTAGTTCTTGAACAATGCATTTTTTATTTTCATTTTTATTTTTTTATAATGATTTATGTTATTCATCATAAAATAAGAATCAATCTTGTCGCCATTTCTACAGCAAGAATGGCTGAGGAGACTGTATCAAAAAAGCAAAGAATGTCTGAGGAGTTCACGACTCTCCAAGAAGGATGGGAGACTATACAGAAGGGGATCACAAAGTTTTGTAATGTACTGGAAGGGTCATCATCAGAGATTTTCACCATACACGACCGCATTACGCTTTACACGTATCCTTTAGGAGGGATTGAGTAACTCATATGAGTATATGACTATATACTGTTTCTTCAAGTAGATATAACTTGTCTCATGGTTTTTGTTGTGACTTTATCATTTCCTTAACATTGCCTTAGCAATGTCTATAACTTGTGTGCTCGAAGGCCTCCATATGACTACTCTCCACAGCTTTATGACAAATACAAGGAGTTTTTAAATGTTTACATCATATCTACTGTAGGAAACCCTGCTATTTTTCCTTAATTATCTTGCACAACCCTTGTTTTGACTTGTCCTCTGAATTTCTGATGTATTGTTATCAGCTTCTTATATGATTCTTGTTGATGTACAGGTGAAGCCGGCTTTAAGAGACAAGGTTGGTGAATGTTTGCTGAGGGAGCTAGTTAAGAGATGGGCTATTCACCGAGTTATGGTTACAAGTCTTTCATACTTCTTCGAATATGTTGATCGGTATTACTTGGAAAGTCGTGGTTTCCCTTCTGTGAATGAAGTTGGAATTTCTTGTTTCCCTAATCTGGTCAGTGATTCCATGCCTTTTCATCCCTATTGTCCATAGCCAGGAGCAGAATTTCTGTCTGCTCAATACCCCTTTAATTCTGACCTGATGGCCACAACCATTTGTTTTAATTACAGGTCTACATGGATATACGGGCCAAGGTCAGAGATGCTGTACTCGATCTTGTAAGTTCGTTGCTTCTCATGGGGGGTTTGCATGCTTTGTTTTGAGTAAACACTGTTGCAATGACCATGCTTGTGAAACAGATTGGCAAAGAACGTGAAGGAGAGCAGATTGATCGGTCACTATTGAGAAATGTTCGGGACATAATTGTTGAGATTGACATGGATACAATGGACCGATACAAACAGGATTTTGAAACTCCGTTGCTTGATGATACTGCTACTTACTACCGAAGTAAGGCAACACACTGGATTGGGGTTGACTCCTGTACGGATTATATGCTGAAGGCAAGTAGGTCTATGTTGGGCTATTTGAATTGTTGCATCCTGTCAGCTAGCTTTAATGCTGCTCTATTTAATGATGTAGGCTGAGGAGTGCTTGGAAAGGGAAAAGGATAGAGTAGCTAATTATTTAGCCTCTAGCACAGAGCAGAAATTAGTGAAGGTCAGTATATATAAGTGGCTTCTTTCTGCTTCTTGCTCTCTATCCCTGGAGTTTTGTGTTTGGCATGCTCACGCGTCAATCTATATGTTACATGAAACAATGTACATTATGTGCTTTTAAGATTGAGAGACATGTGAATGGGTTTTTGTATATAGTTGTTTGAAGTCTCTCATTCGTTATTCTTATCTCAGTTAGGAGGGGAATTTTAGCAGAGCATTTTTAATTGAAAATCAATGATTGCATTTTTCTATAACTAATATTATTCTTATCAAATTTTTATAATCTTTTTGCTTTATTTTTTTTACAGGTTGTGCTGCATGAGTTGTTGGAGATGCATGCAACTCAATTGCTTGAGAACGAGCACTCAGGCTGTCGTGCATCGCTTATACATGATAAGGTCCCGCATCTTCTCAATGATATTACTGCTCTTATCGCATATCTTTGCTCGTCCATTTTTGCCCATGAAGTCTTGGTTTACTAATTTCTTGATTCTTGTCTTATTTAGGTGGAACATCTCTCTAGAATGTATAGACTTTATCATAAAATACCGAAAGGTTTGGAACCTATTGCTGATATTTTCAAGCAGGTTGGTCATTTTATGATTTCTGATGAAAAGAAACCTTTTGATCTGAACATTTTAGAAATGCTGGAAACTTTGATGGTTGTTTTTGCAGCAAATTACAGCTGAGGGCACAATGCTGGTCAAACAGGCCGAACAAGATCATTACAGTCAGGTTTAAATTATTGCTTGCATTGGCATTATCTTTTTATTTCTTGCTAGTTCAAATTGTGACCAAAGGAAATTGGTTTCCGTTCTATTTGATCTGATCGAATCATTTTATGGTCACTTAAGCCACAGGTACTGTATGATTAGAAAGATTACAAACTTACAATTACTAACTAAAAGATCTGGGTTAATATAGTTGAATGGACAATAGTGAGATTCGAGGTTTATTTAAATATGCTATCATTAGGTTACTCAGGTTGGTTTGATGACACGTGCATAATGAGTGGTGGATAATGAGTGAGTTGTCTGTTACTTGTGTTACTTGTAATTTGATAAATGTTATATACACCTAATGCGCTCGTGGCTCTATTACCTATACCAAAAAATTTATCAATGCCTTTCTAAATTTCAAACATTTGATGATCCTATTTCTTGTAGGGGTTAGATTTTTTTAATCTACTGTGAGAAGTAGAATTGGTGTCAATTGTTGACAGTTTTTTCTTTTTACTAGATAAAACTAGAGGTTCCTGCGGGTGGAGAATCCTTCTGCCATAAACTCTGACCTCTTCTTTACATCCTTTAAGTGTTATTTGTTACTAATAAAGTGTTTCTTCACTAAATATTCAACTAAATATTACAACAAATCCACTATTCTATTTCATAGCACAATTATAAATACCACAAACATTAATAACATTTGAATTTTGAAAGGAGTGTAGAGCTATCTTCAGCCACTAAATTCAAAAAATATCTGTAAAACAAACATGGCAAAAAGCAATAGTTATCTACATGGAATGTGACTAATTAACCCTTGTGCGGAATCGCAGATTCTGCAAAATCAACTTGCGAGGGACTCTTGCACTCTCAACCAGGTAGCAAAAAAAAAAAACACCTCCAAATCTGCTATAAAATATGACTACGCCATTCAAGAACGATTCAATTCCAGCACTTTAAATGGTCTTTTTTCGTTGTGAATTTCATAGTAGATTGAAAGGTCTTAAGGTTAACCATCCAAATCTGATACTGCAGGTCCTTGTGGAACAACTCAATGCGCTCCATGACAAGCATATGTCATATGTTAATGTTTGCTTTATGAATCACAAACTCTTTCTAAAGGTTTGTTGATGCAATTGGAGTTATTCTGGTGTATCGTTTGAACAGATCATAAATATTTTTGTTGGGCCATGAAGCAATTATTTAATGCTTTACAATTTAATGTCCAACAGGCATTGAGAAATGCTTTTGAAGCATTTTGTAATAAAAGTGTTGCTGGAAGTTCAAGTGCAGAGTATCTGGCTTCATTCTGTGACAGAAATCTCAAGAGTGAAAATAAAAATTTGAGTTATGAGACGATAGAAGAAACTTCAGGGAAGGTATTAAGTTGAATGGTGGTGATGATCATATTTTTGACTGTAGTGGTTCATTTTGTTGAACCTGTTTAAATAATACAGGCACTCAAGCTTCTTGCATATATGAATGATAAGGATTTGTTTGCCGGGTTTTTTAGGTTCTTCCTTTTCCTATCCTTGTTTTGAGTTGTTCCTCAAGTTGTTTTGTTATTTTTATATTTGATAACGTTCTTTAGAATTTATTATTGGCAGGAAAAAGCTTGCTCGGAGGCTACTTTTTGACCGGAATGCCAACGTGGACCATGAAAGGTGTATTTTGATTAAACTGAAGCAGGAGTGCGGCTCAAAATTCACTTCAAATATGGAGGGAATGGTCAGTAGGCCTTGTTTGTCTTGTTATAAATATGAGCTGTCTTTATATTTAAAATATAATGCAAAGTCTTGTCGCTATCTCAGGTTAGAGACATGATGTTAAATAGGGAGAATCAAACCGAGTTTGAAGAATATCTTCGCGAGCACCCAGATATGAATCTTGGGATTGACTTGACAGTTGATGTCATTAACCATATATTTTGGCCTAGCTACAAGTCTTTTAATCTGAATCTTCCTTTAGAGATGGTAAGAATACACTCCATGATTTGGCAGTTATCTCTAGTTTCCATTTTTAGTGTTATTTTATCTGACCAATGAAAATTTCTTTTGTTTATCTAACTCGTACTACACTCATGCACACTGGATTTATTTTTGGTTTCAGGCCAGGTGCGTGACTCTTTTCAATGAGTTTTATAAAACAAAAGAAAAAAAAAAAGAAACTCACATGGATTTACTCCTTGGGCACTTGCCAAATTAATGGTAAATTCGAACAGAGAACCAATGAATTGATCGTGTCAACTCCTCAGGCAATCCTCGTTTCTGTTGTTTTTTTATCTGGGGTGCCTTGTTTCGCAAGATTTATGGCTTCTTGTCTGAAATTATTTGCTGCCTGCCTGTATTTCACAGGCTGCCACTCTTATGCTGTTTAACAGTGCAGATAGACTGAGTTACTCAGAGATCAAGACTCAACTAAACTTAACCGATGAACACTTGGTCCGGTTACTCAGCTCCCTGTCATGCCCAAAACATAGCATTCTTGCTAAGGAGCCGAACACGGAAGATATCTCTCAAAATGATGGCTTCACGTTCAACTCGAAATATAATAACCGAAAGAGGAAGATCAAGGTTCGAATTTGATCACCTTTAGCATGGGATAATGACTTATTTTCTTTCTCATTTTTTTATTGAAAATTAAATCTTAAAATATTTACTTTAATATAGAGGTATCATTGGTTTGGTTGTTGATTGCTTGCTTGGTTGTAGATCCCTATTCCGCCTGTTAATGAACGGAAAAGCGTAGATAAAGAAGTTGACGAAGATAGGCGATATGCTATTGACGCTACAATCGTCCGCATTATGAAGTGCAGGAAAAGTTTGGGTCATCAAGAACTATTTTCAGAATGCCTTAATCAGCTGAGCCGCAAGTTCAAGGTATTGTACGTCTACTTTCAGATTCGGTGCTTAGTGATATTTTTTTTTCTTAAAGAATTTGTCTATGTCATGAATATCAATACTAATTGTCTTATTCAATTGTAATGGCTGAAATTGGATTTGTAGCCTGATATCAGATCAATCAAGAAACGGATAGAAGAGCTCATCTCCCGAGAATTTATGAAACGAGATAAGGATATTCAAAATCTATATCATTATATAGCTTGATAAAGACCAATGGCTTGTAAAAAGTTTTTTCACTTCCGTGTTGAGGCCCACGATTGAAGTGGGATTGGCGGAAATGGATGTATAGAAAAGTGTTATAATTGGCTGCAAACTGGTGTAAATGCTGTAAATGTAGTAGGAGAGATTTGACGCACGGGAGGGTTGTAATTTTTAACCAGTAAGTAAACCAATATATAAAATAATACCCATCAATAATACACATGAACTTCATAATTTTTACATAACTCTATAACACCATTGTTCTGGGAATTTTTTCCCTACGCTTTATGTGGCTATCTATTTATGATCTATATACAAGGCCAATCAACAAAACTAGCTCCGTATATTGAAGAGTGGGGAGAATAAAGACAGGCACCAAAAAGAAAAAACATTGGAGAGAATGAAACAAATAATGTGGCAGTCAAAATTGAATCATAGCAGTGAATTCTCAATTTTCACTGCCTAAGATTGTCTACTGGTAGAGACCCGCATGTCACTATGCACTGAAATGGGAGTCTCCAATACAGTCTTAGCGGGTGGGCGGCTATTTTATTTTGCCTCAGTGCTCAACGCCTCAACCTGCAACTGCAACCACATGTTATACGGTGTAAGGAGCCGCGTCAAACAAGAGGTAACTGATAAAAATAGAATTACAGTACTGCATGAAGGTTTAGTTAAAGGGACAAAAAATGTACAACTTCAAGTTTTAAAAATGTTCCTCTCTATTTTCTCATACAAGTAACATTACTTTAAACTATTAAATGAGTTTGGTCAATGGAAAAGGCAAGCATGCAATTTCAAAACAATGCATCCTCCACATTGAGTTGATAGTTGACGCCTTTCAAAACAAGTCAACGGTACAAATTATTTGAAGAACCCTACTCTAGGTTGCAGGTCAAAGGCTTTCTAGCCACATCCCGCACACACCTACAAATTAGATAGACATCTTAACATAAAATGCAGTAAACTTGTACTTGCCTTTGAGTCATAATTAAAAGACATAATTAATTATTTTATCGTTTTTAAGAAGTGGTGGTTGGTATTTGCCTTAAATGTTAAACCGTGTAATAAGTATAAGTATTTTCCTTGTCTAAGTAGTTTCCTTAATAATTAGGATAAGAGGGAGTAGAATTCTTAAGGACTGCACTCCACTACAGTTTTAAGATGCTGTCGAAGAACAATAACCTAAACAGCTTGTTTGAAATTCCTACTGGGAAGAAATTCCATTGACATACTTTCCATCCCTATTGATATCTTATTACTATTTTCTTTCAAGGGCATAGTGTTAATTTCACTCACAAAATCACCTTTATTTAAATAACATATGCCCATTAGTCTCATTCCATGATGTATGCTTTACAGCGGCAAAGATATAAATATTCCTGAATAATCAGACTGCCATAGATAGGGGAATGATGCAATAACAGTAACACAGTTACCTGTCAGATTCCAGGAAAGGAAGCACCAGCTTGATTGTCTCTAACATAAAATTGATTATGTAATGATATGCAAAGTCCACTTACTTCATGAAAAGGAAAACAAGAAGAAATGCAATATGGGAGTTAGAGAAGCTTCGTAAATCAATTAAACAAAGATCAAACAGAACTCCTAAAACAAGGGAGTACTTGAATACCTCTAAGCCAACGACATATTAGAAGCAAAGCACCATGTACCTGCATAGACAAACTTCCTTGTCCGAATTCTTCATAATTCTTATTCTTTCCTTTCTGCTTCTTATTACTTCTTCATAAGCAATGTAGACAGGACACAAGTGGTCCCTTTAAATCCGAAAAAAATGTGCAAGAAAACCTGCATATAAAATTTAAAATCAAATGAAAAAAATGCCAGCGAGAAATACAAGTTAGCAAGGACAATACAAATTCACGTTCACAATTTTATTTACTTTATATCAATTCAGGGCAGGGTGAATATCTTATATACATTTCTGATTCAGGTTCATCTAGAGAGGTTGGATTAGGAGAGGGAATAAAATTTTCTTAGGCTGAAGGATAAATAAGTTTCACGCTAATTCAAAAACTCCCAATTCCCATAAGAAAGAAATTTACAAATTGACAAGATGACAGTTCCACTAATAGAAGGCCAAAGAATGACAGGTAATATTAGATTTATATGCCCATCCATATCTACCTTCAACCATAATCTCGATGTAGCATCAATCCACGTATCAAAAGAAGCTCCGAATTGTTTGAGTTGTCTTCATAATCCTTGTGCCTCCACATTCAAGACCATCATGAGATCTTCAATGCATCGAAATCAACTCCATCTGCCATGTACACTGAAATTGCCATTCCATCATCTGAGGCAACCATGAATGGATTGGCCTTGCAGGATGGTAAGAAAGGTTCTGCTTGCAAGATAATGAACTTTACTGTTCATCATAACACAATTCAGCCACTTTTTTTATCTAGGCAAAGGCTGTATGCATGACCTAGGATCATAAGTTCATCCCAGGCCAGAATCCTCTTTACAACAAACTGGAACCTCCTTCATCGACTGATGGCCTCCATGGCAAGCCGGACTAATCGCAACAACCCCTCAACATCTTGAAAGTTATAATCAAGTGCCTTCTTAACGGAGGAGATGCCATCTGCATATTTCCCCACACTTAAACTCGACTTAGCAGCTGCAAAAGCAGTTCGCGATTTCCTCGAGGCTTCCATTGCAAAATTCACATCCTGAGCCTGCAATCATTAATGTAATCTTATATCCATACTGAACAGGGTCAAGAAAACACTAAGCAACAATTGCAACTTTTGCCAATGAGAACTAATGAATCGACAGCATGGAACTCTTACAAAACAACAATATCAAAGAGAGTGTCTGATCCTACCAGATTTTGTTTCAAAGTGAAATTAAATATATGCATTCTCCATCACTAGAGCTCCTATGTTATATTTCTGACCCCATGATACGAAAATTCTATACAAGAATAATATATACTTACAAAGTCAAGCAATCGTATGATGTTTGAACAATTCCTGCCAGGAATGACATGGGTGCCAGCAACTTGGGGAGAACTAACACCCTTAGGTACAGCAAACTTTTCTGCCGTAGTGGAGTTGTTAACATTGTCAATATCAGATACAGATGAGGAGGGCGACTCACCTAATAGAAATGAAACAACTTACAAGGTTAAAATATCATAATTGCAACAGCGGCCAGCACACCAGCATGGAAATACACTCTCAACAAAAAAATTGCAGTAAAAAGTTTTAAGCTCATTTGAATTATTGTTACATCATATATGTCATTACCAATTGGAACAATTTGCAAAGCTGTCTGCAGTTCATGCCTGTCTCTGCTTGCACCATAGTGTGAGGAATATACTACCCTCAAATACGCTACCTCCATGCATTTGTAAGCCAGAGCAGCACCGGTCATGTCCTTTAATTTCTCATATTCATGGGCACAAAACCTATAAAACGGAAAAGCAAGGGGACCGCAAAGCCAATAAAAGATCCGATATTAAGCTACAAAGGCTGCATTTACTACATGCAAATCAATTAAAAAAAAAAATATGTCCCAATCCATCATTTTTTATGAAGTTGCATTGAATTAAAATGACTCCACATAACAATATTACAACTTACTATTCTCATTACAAAGACAAAAGCAATAAAAGATTGACTAACCAAGGTTCAGATAAAGTCACAGTATTTGGTTTAATGCCTGTTTGCATGGGTTTAGAAAACAAAGATATAAATAAAAAAGTATAAATGGCAAAAGAAGAACCAACTCTCTCTATTATCACAGCTGTACTCAATAACTTTAAGTTGTGAGGCCAATAAAAAAATGTACTCATAGTTGAGGTGAGAGGATGCATCTTAGGTCTCAACAACATTAAAATGTTGGATTAAAAAGCCTCACACTATTTTAAGGAAAGAAAATACATGTAAGGAAAGCCAATTTGAATATCTTGATTTAGATGTGCTCCAATGTCTTGAATATTATATATGCAACTGTATCTACATGATTTGATGCTATTTGGTTCATTTTTTTTAAAAATTTCAATTACACAAAGAATCTAGAAACTTAAAACAAGCTCCACTCACAACAACTCCCTCATTTAAGGTCAGGGTTTGTATGTTACAGAGACCGCAAGATAAATCCCTACCTAAGGCCTATTATTAATGTAAATATCTCACTAATTAACTGATGAAGTTGCTAAGATGAGACAACAGCTGTATACATAAAATAAAAGGCATAATGAAGAACTGGACAATACTTACTCGCACAATTTTGCTGTGCTACTGTACATTAGCTTTGACTGAACCATCTCATTATGTTTAGCATTATTATCATGACTAGATTCTAATAGAGAAGCACCATGAAGAAACTTCAGGGCTGCCTGGAAGTAAAGCCCGGTGCTCTCAGAAGATCCTGAATTCTGCATAATAAACCCCAAAACTGTAAAATTAAGAACCAAGAAGAGTAAAAGACAACAAACTGCAGAAGGCACTACACTTAAAAAAACCTTGAGACGATCAGCCAAATGCTTCAGATCCTTAGCCTCTTTCACAGCATTGTTGGCAGCATGACTGGAAAAATCCCTTCTCGTAGGACTGGGTGCATCTAGCTCCTTAGATTTACTTCCATTTGTTGTGGGGTGTTTTGAGCCAAAGTGTTGAGCTCCATTTTGGTGTTCAGCCTTTCTGATTTGCTTCTTTTGTAGCTTTGCTGCATCATCAACTTTAGAGGGGTCAACAACCAAATTTCCACTTTCTTTGTGGAAACCAGCAGAAGGATGTGGGCAACGATCCACAGTCTCTGTTTGAGCTCCTCCTAAGGGTGGCATTGACATAGACTTCTCCTTTCCAATTATTTCTCGATCGGTTCTTTCTGAGATAGACCTCCTTGAAGATCTTTCAGCATCAAAATCCAGACTTTGATTCTCGCTATGGGAGGGCAACACTTCCTGTTTAATAGCATCCACACTAACCTCCGGACAATCTTTCCCTCTTAACTGACTCTTTTTTCTCCTAACATCATTCCCTGTACAATCTACCTTACCAGTATGCATATTCTCATTTTTGTCAGATTTAAACTCAAAATTCTCCTGTAACGTAGTTTTATTATCCCCATGGTTTGCTTCAGATAGAGGAGATCGGTCTTGTAATTGACCGGATGGACTAGCTGCCTCGACCTTTTCTCCTTTGGACTTGGAATTACAACTTTCATGGTTGTCTTTGAAACACAGTCCTCTGGCAGTGTTCCTTGGAAGAGACATATTAGCACCATAAAAGTCAGTTCTTTCTTCACTTTGGCAATGATTCATGATTTGTTCCTTATCAGAGAAGGTCCCATTTT
This sequence comes from Mimosa pudica, assembly GCA_029929735.1. NCBI lineage: Eukaryota > Viridiplantae > Streptophyta > Magnoliopsida > Fabales > Fabaceae > Mimosa > Mimosa pudica. Next base: position 16,573,649 of record JAKELP010000013.1, on the reverse strand, counting down.
GACCTACAATGTCCACATCACCATTTTTGTAGCGGCTTATTTCAATGTCTGGAGACAGGGTTTGAGCTTTGAATTTAGCGTCTGACATATGATGGATATCCTTATCTTGGGGATCAAGCTTGGATGAACAAGAAGACCGACTATGGATCATGGTCAAAGAGTTATTCTTCCTAGCTGTCCCAGACTGATCACTTCCACCGTCAACTTCGCCATCTGAAAATCTTCTTGGACTACCCATGGCACCAGCATCAAGAGAGTCATCTTTCCCCTTATTTGCAAGCTTATCTGGATTTAAAAGTCTCATAGGCGATGAAGACACTGATTCCACTGGTGAACCTTTCAACTCCTGGAAGCCAGTTTTGGTTTTATGTGAACCAGAAACCTTAGAAGAGCTAGAAGTGGCAGCAGCAATGGTCTGAACTGAATCTAAATCCCCCTTCAAACAATCCATACCATACAAGCTTCGCTGAGATACAGTGCTCCCTGGATCTTTCCTGAACTTCTGGTTCTTTGTCTGACTCATTTTTTTGTCTGTCCTACCACTACTTTTACTAGTACTTGACTCTCTACCCTCAGATTTTGATATTCTAGGCTTCTTCTCTTTTCTAGGGGTGATTTGCCCAACCTGCATGGGAACCCTGCTCTCCTGTACATGATTACCTATGCCACAAGTTTGAGATTCCTGATACTCCCAAATATTTCTCTTTTTTCCAAGAGAAACTCGTAGCCCATCTTTTCCATTATATTTGGAGTCTCTTGAAGAGAAGCTATCTTTATGTTTAGATTGATCCTTGCCACATGATGTAGTTGTGTAACTTCCATTCAAGCCATGACCCACTTTCCCAGACATCTTACCAAGGTCTGGAATCCAATCTTCATCTGTAGAGAACACTCCATCAGTCTTAGTTTTTTTGAATGATCTAGAACAATCTTGATCAGGGACTTTTTTGCTTTTCACTTTCAAATTCTTTGTATCACCTGTCAAGACATCTCAAATAATTAAGACATTATACTGCAAAATTAACATCTTGCAAATTAATATGTCAAATACTAAGATAATCGCCGTGATGTATATCTAGTTCAAACTACCTATATCAGAATTGTCCTCCAGTGTCTTGTTTATATATTTGTGTTTCTCCATAGGAGCATTGACAGCATTCACTGCAGGAGTTTTGTTCACATCATTCAGACTCCTACTTTTCACAGAGGAATGCAAGCCTTTCTTAACAGAAGATGACAATGGAAAGGATCCATCTTTAGTTTCTGCATTCAACATCTCTTTTACGAATTTTTTCTTTCCATCATGCAGTGGATGCAGACCATGGTTCGGCCAGTGTTGGTCAGAGTTCTGATAATTAGATATTGTTCCACCAACAACACTTCCAAATGCATTTTGCAGATTGCTTTGTCCTCCAGGAGGTGGGCCTTGGTATAATGCAACAAGTGCTTTAGTGGTTTCATCCTCACTAACACTACATCGATTCATGTCAGGCCTGCAAATTTATGTGCACACTGGTAAATATTTAAGTGATAGCATCAAGTACTTTGCCATATATCCAATATAATTAGCGCAGTAGGTTCTGCCTATATTTTATTAAAGTACTCAAAGTTCATTAGAAATTTCATTACCAAAAATTTTTGAATGAGGAGTCACACAATTGAAACTTACAGCCAGTCAAGCATAGTACAAAGCCATTTTTCAGGTAGGTGGTCAGGATTTGTGCCTGCAGGAAGGAGGCGCCATTTCTGGCATCGATCACATTGTACCCAGTTATCTTCAAAGACAGCAGGGGTTGAAGTCACAGGAGCCTCTGTTTCTTTATCCCCAAGTATACCATGTCCATTTTCACTACACTGGACTAGATTTGTGGCTGTTCTATGATATATGTCAGATGATAATGGCTTAACAACTTTATTGGCACTTGATCTCTCTGTTGCTGCAGAAATACTAGCAGATGATCTCCTCTCAGACAATTCAGGTTCCTTCAATTTATCCACCTGAGGAGTTTCCAAGGAATCCAATCTACCCTCCTCTTCCTCAAATTCCCCAAAAAAATCTTTATAAGCATCTTTAGCCTTTCCACGATCTTTTTTTATCCTGACACCTTCATTTTCATTTTTAGATGTAGCACCATCATCAGAAATCTTCTTTGTTTTTTTAGGCGGCAATAGATTGCTGACCCTCAAAGTCTGTTTCCCCTCCTCTGAAGCCATGCTGCCATGACCTCCCTTTGACTTCTTCTTGACCCTGGGAATGGGATGTTCTCTGACAACAGGTGATGTCATCCCATCTTGATCACCTGTCTGAAAAGCATTCTCAGGAGGCTCCGTACGTTCGCAGTTTAAAGCTGTCTGAGCATTTGATTCAGCAGTTACTAAGTCACAAGTTTTCTCTCTGTGAATGTTGTCTTTCTTTGTGTGAACAGAAAAATCACCAACAGAGTTGCAAACCTTGTCTGCAACAGCTTTTCTTCCAGAACCAGCCTGACCCTTTTCAACAAAACCATTCCCTTTAGTGGATTTTGAACCTGCTTGCTCCTTTTGCGCATGATCAGAGGACATTTTCTCCCTCACCACATTCTCACAAGCTTCCTTTGATTTACCGCATAGTTCACCTACTACCTTTTCTGAGTCATCACAAAATGAACTGGTTAGAAGTGGTAACTTCAAGGTTTTTGAAACAAGCTCATCAGTACTCAATGCATCATTTCTCTGCTCTTTACTGGATGAAACTCCATTTTCATTAATCCCATCCTTAAGTTCCAATGAAGATCCACATCCCTCCACAGGCTTTATCTTCTTTCCTCCAAACAATTTTTTCTCACCCCATGGAGTGATATATTCATTTAGTAACATGCCAGAACTTTTTGATTCCTCCACATAAACGTCACCAGGCATACCTTCTTTGAAATCTGTTTCCTCTCTGACTAATTGAATAGGATCATCAGGAAGAGGAGACAACAGCATAGGAAGGGAACTCACAATCTGTTTCAAGACGTCATCATAAAACTTCATGCAATATATGAAGAAGGAAGATGAAATCAAACTTCAAGTAGATAATTCACCTGAAGGATGCTGGATGGAGATTCAAAAGGTGCGTCTTTAAGCCCCCGAGATATCTCTGAAGGGCTGTCATCCAAAGATGATGATGGTGACACGTCAAGGCCAAGTCCACTGTAGATTGCAGAGTTTCTTTGTGTAGGCAAATTATCAGTACCCATTTTTATTCGAACCTTCAGAGTCTTCTGATCTGGCATGCCACTATAATGTTTGCTTGTAGGTACATATTTAGAAGTGATCGCCTCAACACATGTGGTTGGTGGACAACTTTCTTGGCTGACTCCATGATTTAATGAGGGTGCCTTAATTGCAGGAATCTCCAAGGGACTAGTAGAACTTGGTTGAAGTCCTGAGAAACGAGTTGGAGCTGAAGAATGTACAGCACCCCCTTGCCCAGCCTGTTGGCAATACATTAGATGTTTAAACTAAATCAAAAAGTAAAAATCATACAAGTGCAGGTCATATAACCTCATACAATCAATTTACAAGTACAATCACAGTTTTCCCAGCCTTATATTTGTATAATGCATGTACCTCCAGTTGGGAATTGATTAAATAATTTGGCGTATTTTGACTATGAACTTTTGATGGAATCCTTGGATGAGACCAAACTGGAGACCGCTGATGCATGGGTAAGAATGATCCATACCCACCAAATATTGCCCCTATTAGAATGGGTTATTTACCAGATATCATTAAAACAAGAACTCTTGACTTTAACTGATAAAAAAAGAACTCTTGACTCTGTAAGCCTTCACTTAGAAGAAAAATTCTACCAGATTACAAGCAAAAACTTACCCAGATTCTCCGCAGAAACTCCACCTTCAAAATCCTTCTGAAAGTGACCCAGAACATCTTGAATCTTGTCATCCTTAGAAAGACAAAGTCCAGGAGTTCAATAGAAGGACCAGATACCAAAAAAAAAAATCAACAACAACGAAGAGGGTTAACACATTCGTAACGCAGAAACAAGAAGCATTCCCTGCTGCAATGACCAAACAACTTTGAGATGGGTCAACTAATTATCTCACTGGTGGCACAGTTTTGCAAAGTTTCCTCAATTCACAAGACTTATCAGACCCAAAATGGTAAAATATACAATTCATTCTCTTCTAATCAATCTGGACAACACTGAAAAAATAATTTCACTACCTTGTAGTGTTTACCAGATGTTACTCATATCTATATGCCTAAGGAGAAACAGTAGGCAATAGTTCACAATCACATGCAAAAGCAGCCAAAACTGAACAATATGTCTCTAGGTGCATAGATAAAGGGAAAAGGAAAGTCATCTACACAAGCAGCCTCATTCAACTAGCGTCTCAATAAGTACTTCATCAGGCAGGCTAAGCAAAAACTGAAAAATTCTTCAATTTCCTAATGCTCCAAGTTTAGACTACAAAATTAGTAATCCTTTCCAACTCCCTCAGTCTAAATACATACTATAAGACACAAGAAGTTTAATTAATAAACCATATAATTCACACATCATATCTCCAAATTCACTATTTTTCACCTAACACAGAAACAGTAAACACCTCGGATCTGAGATACTACAACAAGTGAATAACACTAATTTGACACTTCAAAAACCATAATTAACTTAAGAGCAAGAAATAAAAAAAAAACATAAAAAATCCTTACAATATAAGAGAGGGCAACATCAGGATCGATGATTCCCTCATCATATTCATGATTTACATATAAACATGCTTCTCCTTCTTCAAGCTCTGACTCTTCCATCTCTCTCCTCCCACCACCAAACCCTAATTCTACCCCCTTTCTCTCATCCCTACTTCCCAACGAAATCATCCACAAAATTAAGCTAAAAAAACTACAATCACCACCTCCAATTCAAATTTCCACATTCATCCAAATCCGAATTTCTATTCTATTTGAAGCAATTGTGAGAATCGAAATCCCGAAGAATTCGGGACACAATGTTGAAAAATCTAGACGATCGTGGACTCGAGTATGACTCAAGAACTTAAATTGTATATTTCAATCAATGAAATGAACAATTTTGTGAGAGGAGTGAGTGGAATTGAATGAAAAGGCTTTAGGCTTTGAATTTCAATTGGCTTTGATTTTATTGTGTAGCTGGAATGGATGAATCAACAGAGGTTTTGGTGAACAAGTTTGTGTGTGTTGTCGAGTTCTCTGTTTTCTGGTTTTCGGTGAATTCAGCAGCACCGTTTTTTTTTAATTGCTATTTTTATTTGTTTCCTAATTTCGTATTTTTCGCCAACAAAATATAAATTATTAATTAATAATTCCACGGTAAGAATGACGGACAAGATCACAAAGTGACAGAATGGCGTTGCGTTGTACGGACTTGGACAATCAATTTTTTTTATCTATTTATTCTTACCGATTAATCATTACCGAGAATATAGGTCAATTATATTTTTCGCAGCACTAATATTTGGCTTATTACATATACTTTATGCGCAAGTAAACCTTTTTGAGGTTTTATTTGACGTGGCATGATATCGAATTAATCATCAATAATTTTTTTATCAGAATCATCAATAAATTATAACATATGAAAAAACATAGTATATGAGAAATAGTTTTATTTATAACTCAATTTTCATTTTCAGTTTTATGTAAGTAAATCATGCCAAACGAAATTTTTGTTTTTTTTCTAACACTGAATTTTATCCTCTTTCTAAGACCAAAACACGTTCACACCAGAATAATCTTTTTCTCAAAGGAAATGAGATTAAGTAACCTACCAGATGGTTGTTATTATCCTTACAATCATAATGATCACGATGAATGAGCAAAAATAATGATATACACACTCACCATGTCCCACAATATAAGTTCAAGTTAACCAAATAATGTGTTTCCAAATAATGAGCAGATGAAATTTGGAGTACGTCGTAGCGTTGGTGATTGTTTTGGTTTACATAAGTTTGGATATAAGAAGTTAAATGTTATATGTTAGGAAAGGTTTAATGATGATAAAGCTGGGAGGAGAATGTTTAAATGGCAAAGTATTATCTCCCCACGCAAAGCGTGGGGGAGTAACTGCTAGTTATCCTTACAATCAAGTCACGCAACAAAAGCACGGATTTAAGATAGAGCCAGACATTTTCCAAATTAATGATGAAATAAAATAATAAACTTTTGCGGCTCCTTCTAGGCGTCTCCCACCACATGGGATGAGTTTATTTATTTGGAATGCTTGAAGTGGAGGCAATAAATGGATCAATTTTGGTATATTCAAACGCCTGCATTATATTGGTAGGTGCTACCAAACTAACAAACACTAACCAACTAAATTTAACCGACATTGCCGTATGGAAATAGTCAAACCAGAATTACTATGTAGGGTAATATAATACATTAATACCATTACCATGGAAACGCTAGTATTAAATTCGTTCAATGGGAAGTTACAACATGAGGCTACAAAAAAATCAAACTACACTACTGAAGTCCACTTTCATCTCATAGACACTCCACAATTCAGGAAGCTGATGCTCAAACTTAGTCACAAACCTCTCCACAAAACGATTATTATCTGGCAACAACACAGTGGACAAGCTCAAAGTCTTCTTGATCAACCCCTTCAATCTCAAAGCCTGAAGCACAGAACACCTAGGCTTGATTCTCTTCTCCAAGCTGAAAAACAATACCACTGGACATCTAGCTATCATCCCAGAAGGCCAACCCATTTTGTTCACAAGAAAGTCCATTGCTTTCGTTATTTTATCCTCCGATAAAAGCATACAATTTGGATGCTTTCTAAATGCCATCACAATCTCATCCTCTGACCAACCCCATCTTTGATATACCTCGTAACAACGATTGTATATTGACTTATTGCCTGTCATGACGTGGATAGCTAACACAAACGTTGACTTTGTTGGGTCAAAGCCCATTTCCTTGATCTCTTGGACAGTCTTAACAAAATGCTCATTCTTTTGAATTAATGCCTCGGGAAAATGAGTGAGGAGCAATGCAACACATGATTCTGGCACACTTGTGGCTCTCAGAAATGAGATATTTGGTAAGAGCTTCTTGTTATGGTCGTCTAAAAAAATCCATGACGTGCGTTTTAATGCAGAAGCGACCTTTTCATCAGAGTGTAACACACTTTTGAGGAAATTATAAGAAGGGATTATCTGATTCTCCAAGCTTCTAGTCAAAACAGTAGGACTTGCAGCTAGGATTCTTGCAAGGTCAGACTTGGAAATCCCAATGGAGTTGAAAAATTCAAGCTTTGGAAGAAGGACTTCATTGGGATTAGCTAAAAGTAGAGAAGGTCGTTTTCTGATGACATTTGAAATCTGGGATTTTGAGAGGCCTTGTTCTCTGAGAAGTGCAAGGACAGAGTCTGGTTTGTCTCTAGAATGAAGACGTACCTTTTGTGAAACTGAGGTGGCAGTTTCTGGGGGCAATCCACAAGAAACTATGAGGTAAGTGAGGGTGAAATCTGAATCATCATGTGCTTTGATTTTGATGGAGATTGCTGCTCTGGGAGGTGATCGGTTGAGAAAAAAGAACAAGAAGTGTGCATTTGAAACTCCAAAGTTATGTTTTGAGTTTCTGGAAGGAAATGCGCGAGAAAGAGTTTGATTAACTAACTGTAACGCTTCCATCCTATAATGTGTTAGTGGATAAGTGTGATAGCAAAAGCTTTTGGTCAATGGGGATGAAGAATGTTGAAGGCTGGAAGCTGAAAATGATGTTGAGCCGAGCAAACAATGACTACAGGCAGACGAGATTTTAGATAAACGAAGCGATAAGGATGTTATCTTATTTTTAAAAATGCAATAAAATTCGTAAAATTAAAATCATTGCAGTATAATTTAATAGCTACTTTTTGGTAAAATTAAATATAAGTTCCTGATAAGGGACATAATGCTGGAAAAGTCCCAAAAACTTGAATAATTAAGGTAGAGTACCACATTTTGCAAAATAATTAAAGTAGAGTCCTAAGGGACTCTACTTTAATTATTTTGGAAATGTGGGCCCCACAGTTAATAATATTATATTCTCTCTCTCCTCTCTCCCCTCCCCCTTCTTCTTCATCACAACCACCCACTCCCTCCCTCAGCCGCCGCCGCCGGCAGAAATTATATATGCATTTCAAGCGCCGGATGGGGCGGCGGCGCCGAAGGGAGGGGGTGGGTGATTGTGATGAAGAAGAAGAGGAAGAGGAAGAAGGGGGAGGGGAGAGAAGAGAGAGGGAATATAATATTATTAACTGTGGGGGCGGCGGCGGAGGGAGGGAGTGGGTGGTTGTGATGTAGAAGAAGGGGGAGGGGAGAGAGGAGAGAGGAGAGATGGAATATAATATTATTAACTGTGGGGCCCACATTTCCAAAATAATTAAAGACTCTACTTTAATTATTTTGCAAAATGTGGTACTCTACCTTAATTATTCAAGTTTTTGGGACTTTTCCAGCATTATGTCCCTTACCAGGGACTTATATTTAATTTTCCCTACTTTTTTTGGCCAGAAACTTAATAGTTACTGCAATGCCAGCAAAAAATTGATATAATCATTAAATTTAGAATACATTATGGCATTCTCTAGCATTGATGATGGTGTAGCGGAGGCTATAGGTATTGTTCAGTATATGGGGCGGGCAAAGAAGTTTCTGGGCGGTTATGGAAGTTTTGTCAGGCATGGTCGGTCAAAGTAAGTTATAGATGTAGTTAGTTAGTTAGTTTTGTAGTTGTTTTGTTTTGTTTCTTTTTCATCAAAAAAAAAAAAAAAGAATACATTATGGCATTTTATATCATTTACTATAAACAAGTACTATATTAGTTTGTAGAGGAACATAAGATAAACATATGATAGTCATTTTCTGGATAACAGTTTTAATGACGCAAATTTAAGAATGCATGCTACTCGAGAAACAGAGTTGTTCTATAAATTAAAAAGTTTACAATTTTAATGCAATAAATAATTAAAATAAAAAATGAAAATTAGATAATACTCCTCCTTTGTTCCTAAATATAAGATCACTTCACTTTCAAATTTCATTTGTTCCTAAATATAAGACACTTTCTAATTTTTCCCAAATTTTTTACCAAACTAATCCTAATAATGCTATATAATCCCACTTCTAGTTGACACTGATGAAAGTCAATTACCCAGGAACAACATCTTAAAACAAGATTATTAGGGAATATATATCAATAATGTTCACTTTTATTGCCTACATAGATATCTCAAAACTACGTCTATTCAGATGAAGAGGAGGGTCTTTTAGAGAGCAGGGCCCCGAGTGAAGTGTGATCGGTCACAGGCGGGCTGCAGGTGAAGTTTTGGCAAACAAGAGCTGAAACCTTGTCAGCTGCATAGTTATTCTTAGCCATGACAGCAATGTTGCTGTTATGTGCTTCCCAAAATTCCATCTCTTTCTTGTTGTTGGGATCTATATGAATAACCTGCCATCAACATGAACACATGCTATTGATTATAGACACAAAAGAAAAATAAAAATGCCAATGTCACAAGAAGCTAGTTGTCACGCTTACGGTTCTGTTAGGGTCATATAATGCGTGAGCTGTGGCAAGCATGCTTTCAAACTCCTTCAAAGTCCTGTCACCCACTAGAACTACTTGCTTGTGGGAAGGTACACGCAACATGTCTGCTGCACAACACATTAAAGGCACTGCCATAGCCATATCATTCAATCTACTTTCAAATACTGCCTGCATGGGTCGTGCAAGCAAATATTAGTCAATCACACAACTTATCATATGGTCTAGTAAGAGACACTCTTGCGACTTATCCCACTGCCTATTGTAAACATAAAAAGCAGAAGGGTAGGACAAACCAGAAGATGTTCTGCGTTTTGCCTATAGTACTCTGCCTTATTTCCAGCAACCATGGAAGCCAATCTAATTAGATTGATTGCAGACACCGAGTTCCCAGAAGGTTCAGCCCCATCATGATCTTCCTTAACCCGGAGAAGAACTGAGGGGTCTTCTCCTGGAGTGTTAAAATAAGCTCCTCCCTCCCTATCAAGAAACACAGCATCCTGCAAGCAGCTCATGTCATAGTAACTTAATCTGTGTTGTGAGTTCTGGGAAGGCAATTAGCATTTCTCAAGTCTAGATGTAAATCTTCACCTGGGTCTCCTGCAGCTTGATTGCCCACTCAAGCCATTCAATCTCACCACCACACTCGTAGAGATCCAGCAATCCAGAAATTAGAAAAGCATAATCATCCAAAAAGCCAGGAGCTTTAGATGGACCATTTCGGAAACTATGCTGCAGCCTGCTGGTCTCCTCATTGTAAAGTTGCTTCCTAATAAAGAAGGCTGCTTTTTCAGCAATTTCCAAGTACTCCTTCGGCTGGAAGTTTTGCAGCAAAAATGTGCAGATCAAATACTATTTTTAATGATTGTAAAAAAAATCTAGTTGGCAGCTGGTCTGGCTCCAACATCTCACCCACCAAAACCCTTCCACCGTAAAAATTGTACTATAGAGTATAGACCATTAATTGTGCAACAAGAATTGTGATCAATAGTATGAACTTGCCTATGACAACATATGGTCCGTTCTACAGATAACACGCCAAAACTCCATCAAATTACACAATACAAGAATGATTAAAATCTTACTTCAGTGCCAACAACAGGAAAGTTGAATCTGGTTCCTTCAGCTTCAGCATTGAGAATCTTGGAGGCTCTAGCAAAGGATGAGATCACAAGCCCATTCCAGGATACAATAACCTAGAAGCACAATGCCTTTTGAGAATGCATGAAAAATGTAACCTGGACTAGCATAGCAAGTGTATACATGAGTATTGGGAAATACCTTGTCATCTAAATGTGGCCTTGGTCGTTTTGACCTCACTTCAAATAGCTTTCGCCTGCATTCTCCAAGAATCTCAGAATACTTCTCAACTGACATACCGAATTTTGATGCCAATTCAGATTGATCCTTTCTCTCTATCAGGACATTCTTTCCCTGGAATTCCTTATGTGGATCACTCATTCTAGAAAGGTCACAATTGCCTGAGGGCTTTATGTAGTAGTGCTCTTTGAAAAGATCTGCATCCTGTCCAAGTACGTCTTCAACCTAAACAGAAATAATTCAACATGAGAACTCATAGAGAAAGAGGGAGTAACAAATTAACTATCAAAGGCAATCGCCACAAAAATTAAAAAACTATTCTACAAAAAAAAAAACACTGACAATGCTGCAGAAATTACAGTAAAGCAGCTAAACCAAATCAAAACAACAACCCACTCAAAAATCCAATCATATTTAGATCAGAACTAAAGCAAAAAGGCATAAACCAAGGCTATGTTTAATCAGATTTCTTATGTAGGAAAATACAATCAATGACAAAACAGTATTTGACAAACACAATGAATGTCAAAAAACCTTACATGAATGATAACTAATATAAGCCCATGACTGAGAAATTATATTATCTCTACATATTTCAGTTTCACACAAAACAGTTGGACCAAAAAGGTATTTCTTGATCAAATTAAAAATGTGCAGTTTGGTTATTCTGAGCAAAGGGCCGACTTGGCTCAACAGTAAAGTCGCTTGCCGTGAGTTCTGAAGTGAGTTCTGAAGTCGTGGGTTCGATTCAGCCACTTTGCAAAAAGCCGGGGTTAGGTTACCTAGTTTATTCCCTTTCCCAACACCCTCACCAAGTGGGGACTAGAACCGGATTGACCCCTTTTTTGGTTATTCTGAGCAAACTGAATTTTATTTATCTAAACAGCTGAAGACAAAGATAGCAAAGGTAAGGCATTTAAATAACATTCAAGACGCATAAACAGAAGAGAGAAAAAAGAATTCTGGGCACAAAAATATTCTGGAAAGACCTCTTTGCTTGTCCATATATAAAAGGCTCCTTCCTTTTTCGTTGTACCCCCTTCAGTTTCTGCACTGTCAGCATCCTCTGCCGAAAAAATTTCACCTTCTGGACCAATCATGTCTCTCCTCATATAATCAAGAATATCCCGTGATATGAATGAGTAGAAGGTGTCTTTTGTTATGGAAAAAGCATCCAAGTAAGCATTAGCAAGCTGCCCTTGATCATATAGCATCTTCTCAAAATGTGGAACTGCAATTCGTAATTCAGACCAATGATTTATTCGCCTTAATGTTTCATAACAGATAGCACAATAACAAATCATAATAAATAAGGAGAAACTATTAAAAAACATATCAAAGGTATATTCACTGAAATCTTGCAAAGATAAACTTACCATGCCAACACTCATCAACACTATATCTGTGAAAACCACCTCCAACATGATCATGAACACCCCCTCTTGCCATGCATTGCAAGGTAAAGAAGACCATCTTTTGACGTTCATTAGCTACACCTAACTTCCCAGCATCCTCCATTTTTTTGGAATAGTAAAGCATCAGGTTGATCTCAACTGGTCGGGGAAACTTTGGTGCAGATCCAAACCCACCAAACTCTGAGTCATATCTTTCAGATAGCTAACGAAGGAAATGATCGATTGAATAATTATCAGGACCTTGTAAACCTTAATGGAAAAAATCTAGGAAATAATAATTATTAGGAAATAATAATGTTTTCAATATTAGGAAATATTGTTGATTTTCAATCAATTAGTATATTTCAAATTAGGCATATTAGGTTAGATAGAAGTCTAGAATCTTCCTTGCTCATTGTATAAATATATGATTTGGCATACCAATAAAGAGAACCCTTCCTATGTTTCTAACACAAAGAAAAGAACTTCTGAGTATATAAGAACTTCTCTCAATCATAAACAGAGATGCAATATGTTCGTTAAGTGAGAAGATCTAACAACAATGATACTACCACTTTCAATCGTCATTGTGAATCAAAAGACAATTTCTTTGTTATAATAACATCTCCCTGGCCTCACAATTCTCATAAATAAGAGAGAGGACAAGATTGACAGCCACTTCTTGTTATGAAGGAAAGAATTGAGTTGGCAGAGAATATTACAAATAAATATAGATGAACAAATCCTTACTTGCTCTGAGCATAAACGTAGAGCACTTTCAGAAACTCCATCGGCCAATTTGTTAGAATCTGCGCCAGCAGACAGAGCCTCAGAAAGCTGTTCAATAGCAAAGGCTCCACTCTTAACTAATGCATCCCTCTGTTTGTCCCAAGCTTCTTTCACTTTTCTGGATAACTCAAGAAATTACTTTACTATATAATTGAGACAAAGCATCAATCTGTTTAAGCATTGAACCGGGAGTTTCTCATTCAACGATTTCAGACATGACAACTTTAAACATAATGAGAAAAGGGTGGATGAGCTAAGGTTCATGATTTAACTAGCTAAGTTTATTAATTCTTACCTGAGTAAAGTCTTAAATCCAGGTCGTCCATACTTATCTTCAGGGGGGAAGTAGGTTCCCCCCATTAACGGTTTCAAGTCAGGTGAAAGGAACACGCTCAGTGGCCAGCCTCCTCCCCCATACAAAGCTTGCACATAGGTCATATACACCTGAAATGACAATAAGCAAATCTTTTAAGCGCATCCCATTATGTATGAAACATGTTGACCATTCTCCTCACACCCCATTCAGAAGACAGGAAGCAAACCCAACCAATGAAACTTTAACGAAAAAAAGAAATACTCATTTCAAGAATAAAAAGGGGATTCAGCATATATCATAGAAAGACGTTCATTGTACTTCTTAACACAGAACAATTTACCTTATCCACGTCTGGTCGCTCCTCTCGGTCCACCTGTGGCATTTGTGAAAGCGTTCATTAGTGATATTCACAAAGTGGTCAAAGTGTACGGATTACGTCAAAGACTACTACAATCAAAATCAGTACTGACAAAAAAAATTATACAGACAATCGTTCAACAATAATCTGAACTTACCTTAATACTAACAAACCAATCGTTCAACAACTTGGCAACCCCCTCGTTTTCAAATGATTCAACCTCCATAACATGACACCTTACAATAATAGTTCAGACACCCAAAATGATCAACCAGTCCAATATATTTTACTACTCCATAGATCAAATACTATATAACAAGTTAAAATTATCATACCAGTGGCAAGTGCTGTACCCAACTTGAAATAAAATCGCCGTTAATATCATAATACCAGCCAGCAGTTAGTCTTATCAGTGAACTTTCAAAAAATAAATTGGAAAGCAGCACAACAATTAAAACAATAAAAAAAAAAAATAAGCAGGAAGAGAATTACTTGACAAGAAAATAGGCACATCTCTCTTTCGGGCTTCAGCAAAAGCCTCTTCTCCCCAAGGATACCAATCAACCTTCAATAGGTTATAGGCAGTCAGTGATTAGTGATTAATATTAATAATTAATAATTATTTTAATAGAATAATCGGACAAGTAAATAAAAGGAAAAGACTAAAGGTACCGGATTATGGGCGTGCTGAAGCAAGTAAGGGCTGTGCTCGGAAGCAAGTCGATTGGTATGCTTGTGGGAAGAAGAAGATGAATAGGTGGGGGGCCCTTCAGCCATGGAAAAAACTTTGGGGGAGAGAATGCGTGGATATAAAATAAGTGAGTAGTATTTTGAAGGAGACGATAGGTTAGGCGAGAGGAAGAGCCTGCGGAGCATAGAGATGTTGAGAAGAGAAGGTTGAATTAGTGAGGAGGAAGATGTAATTGTAATTGTGGGCATTGCCATATGTAGTAGGAGGAAGGTGGAGGTCGGTACGAGATGACATGTGTTCTTGTACTTCTTCCAGTTCCTACGTTTGGATTTGTTCCTGTGCTGACACGTGGCCCTTCTTCCCGCTCGTTATATAATAAGGTTATGAACAACGGATAATGTTTTGGCTAATGAGCAATCTGAGCTGAGTTACTTGCATCTGATCTTACAGTTAATGATATGGAGTAGTTACTAGTATTTCATTATTTTCATTTGTAGACCCTGATTTATTTTTTATTTTATTTTTTTTGATAGAGTAGACCTTAAAATAAACCATGTAAAAGCTGTTAGTTCTTAAAAACTGACCCGAAGCCTCTCTTCGTTTTTTTTCTGAGAAGAATAATCCAGACTGCAGAGTATTTGCAGCTCATATTTATTCTCAAATTTTGATTAGAACGTCGAAAATTTCCCTAGACTTCTTAGTTTTTATTCCTGGTGAAAAGATGGGTGGTCATAATAGAGGACTTTGTCCTGTTTTGATGATTTACAGATTACAGAGACCTCTATGCTTGTATCTATCAGGTACCTCGAAAGCACCCAGGGAATGTTGCATGTCCGTTTCTAAAGTTAAGAAGAAATAAGTTAAGCTGGGAAGCTTATATGTCATTGAAAGGGGTGCATGAATTTCAGTAGTTGATAGCGTCACTTTACACCACGATACAAATATTAATTTATCAATATGAATGTGAGGGCTTGTGCTTTTATATTGTTACAACTATAACGTGCTTCTTATCCCCAAATGAATGATCAACTCAAGATGTTGCAACTTTAAGGTTGTGACACTCATTCAATAGGACAACACAGAACAGATCTTCCATTTTGTCAAAACTTTCCTTCACGTCTGGTTTAAGAAGGTTTTCCTTTCCAATAACATGGACAATATCAGATCAGCCAGCTGTGGCACTTACTGATTCGGCAAGTTCTTCCAGGAGTTCCTTTTGCTCCATTGCGGAGCAAGACTGCAGGAGAAAAGGTTCATTTGAGTCATCACAAAGCATTATCATTGGACACGCGGGGAAACAACAAATCTAAAAAAAAAATCCAAAATATTCATGCAAGATAATATACCTGAACAGCGCTTTCTATATCACCATCAAGAAAAGAGGTGAGCTCATAGTTGACCTTCAATCTGTGGTCAGTTACCCTATTGTCCTAAAAATTAGAACAAAACGACATAAGTTGCCAGTGGACAATCATAAACCTTACAGGAAAGGAAACTTGGCCATTAATTGCTTTCCCTCAAACTGCTGTTATATGGCAAACCATTTAAACGGTCACTGAATCTCAACAACTTAATTGGATAAATGAGGTTATGTGAATGAATAAGTTTCCATTCTCCTCATATTTTGTACATTTCACCTACCAAATTATTTTAAAAAATAAGAAAATGGAAATACAGGACATGATCATAATATGATCTCCCACTTTTGGATGATGCGGGAAAAAGTGTAACAGATAGTGGAGACAGCAGCCCAACAAGGGCATGGTTCAAAATTGACCATCGGGTCAGATAATGGATACAGCAACAAAGAATACCTTATAGTTATAAGTCCGAATTTTTTCAGCACGGGCACCCGTACCAACCTGTACATTGAAATATAGAAATGATAATCTATTAAAAAATTGTAGGCAAAGCTTTTTAAAAATTAAACAAACATGTTCTTATAACCATACTTATTTTTATTTGACCAAAAAATCATACGTATTTTTTATATTGTTCAAAGTAGTGCATTAAACATCCTTAGCAACTAAATACACACCTGGGATTTCCTTTCATTTCTTATTGACTCCTGCTGCTCCCTAACCTTCATCTCATATCTGTAACCAAGACCATCTTAATTTTGGGCGTAACAAACTAAAGCAAAGGGTTAAAAGAGATTACTCAAGAAGTTATCCGAGTGTTCTCAAATTATTTGGCTAGTTTTGACATCATGATATAAGTACTTCCTCTGGTCCTAAATATAAGACTTATTTCCCTAATTTGATTAGATCAAGGACGTTAATTAGGTTAGTTAAAGTCACATGATATTACCATTACATCCTGAACATATCTACCTAAATAATGGAGTATGGTTTAGTTCCTATAAATAATAATAACATGAACAAGAAAGTTTGGAGAATATTAATCTCACGAACATTTATATGAGTGGCAAAGGATGAAAAGTTGACAAAATACTAACAATAGGTAAAAAACATTATAAAAACCAAAGCCTATGAAGCTGAAAGGAGGAACTGATGAATTTTGGGCTTACAATTTTGCTCGGAGCAACTGAAAAGCTCGATTCTTGTTCTGAAGTTGAGTTCTTTCTTCAGTACAAAAGATTCGGATTCCCGTAGGCTTGTGGAAAAGATCTATAGCTGTCTCCACCTTATTAACATTTTGCCCTGCAAGGTATCTTTTCTTGGTAAATGATAATGGAGTTGACTCTAGTTATTGAAAATGGAAAATTCAAGTTCATGATAGAAATGGTGCCATATTCTTAAATCTGTACCTCCGGCACCCCCAGATCGTGCAGTTGTAAGTTCAATATCTTTTGGGTCAATAAGCACTTCTACTTCATCGGCCTAGGTAAAAAAATTAGCATCAGCATGATGGATGTAAAGATTCAGGTGTTCATAAAAGAATGAACAAAGAAATGCAGTCATTGTATCTAAAAGCATGACACAGATTTAGAGTACCAGCTAACTGTTATAACTAATAAATAAAACACTTCACAGAAAATTTAACTATATCAACCCTCAAATAAAGGAAGAATGTACGTTTTCTTTTAAAAAATGAAAAAGAAAATGAAAATAAGTTGAACTATCACATAATCTCCAGGTCATAAAATAAAATCCTTCTAAAAAGATTAGACTGATTTAGAAACCTCTGGATTCTTATCTACTTGCTAAAAAACTAGATTCATGTTACTCAATAATTGATCCAAGGCCATTAATCACATATACATGGTGCTACACCCACAGAAGAGTGAAAGAAAGGGATCATGATCAGTTTAGCGGCCAAGGAGCTGTCACCACAGAAGAAGTGGAGAAGGAGGTAGAGATCATGAAGAGGTGAAGGATGCCAAGTTTACTTAAGCCACCGAGTCACTAACTTCCATGTGAATGTTTTAAGGATGTTTCATACATTTACAATTTAATTGTTGTTATTTCCTAGCTCCATAAGCATCTACTGTAAGCATGTTTTCAGTAGCTAGAAGGTATTCTCTATTTCTTGAAATATACAATTTAATTGCTGTTATTTCCTAAATCTATAAGCAGCTACTGAAAGCATGTTTTCAGTAGCTAGAAGGTATTCTCTATTTCTTGAAATGAGGGAATTCATCCTGAATAGTGAATACTATATCTTCAAGAGAATGATTCTTGCATAAATTCTTAAAATTCTTTTTAATGAAACAATCAGTTATATATCCTTCCTCATACTGAAGCAGTGATGCTTATGATGGGAGCCTATACAAAAGCCAATGCATCCAAGAATCAAATATTGAATTAAGTATTACCAGACTGCAGAGACTTAAAAAGTTAAAATAACTCTTGCAGAGTTAAATGCTACAGAGCCGCACAGCGAAAAATCTACCTCTGGCATTATAGCTACTGTTGCAGTAGACGTATGTACACGGCCCTGTGTTTCTGTTAGGGGAACACGTTGAACTCGATGGACACCTGACTCGTATTTTAATTTACTGTAGACCCGTTTACCTTTTATTTCCATCACAAATGTTTTGAATCCTCCTTTTTCAGCCTGAAAGGTGGAACAAAATATGCAAATTACAAAAGCTATTTGATGTCAATTTTTATGGAGATTGAGGAAGGAATACCTCGGAGCTTGAGATGGGAGAAAACTTCCATGAGTTCCGCTCACAATATTTTTGATACATTCGGACCTAATCAGACACCAATAATCAAGGTGTTCTTAGTTATTAACTTCACAAAAATATCTCATTCACTAAAAGTGTGATCTTTAGGCATTCAAAAAATGCTTGTCTGAAGAGGATGGAAAAGGCTTAAAGGCAACTAAGCAATTCAAAATTCATCGAGTTGACAAGGAAAATATGTGTTTTAACTATCCACCTTTGTTCATTTCCCACAATGAACTTGACAGTGAAATAGGTAGGTCCCTTTTAGTGCACAGGGATTAGAAAGGACAATTACAAGGTGTACCTACAAGATCACCAGCCCATATTCCAGCCTCATCGCCACCAGTGCCTGCTCGTACTGCAAAAGTGAACGGTACTTTTAAAGAGAAATGCCAGTAGCAACAAATCAATTCAAATAAAGAGATAATTCACCTTCAAGCATTATATTTCTTGCGTCCAATGGATCACTGGGAAGCAGTTGCGTCTACAATAGAGTAATACTGTATTCATCAGTTCATATTAGAGAGAAATGCGAACGTGAAGGAAGAAAGACTCCTTAGATACATAACAATAAAATACTCCCTTCATTCCTAAATACAAGACCACTTTCAAATTTCAATTTGTTCCTAAATATAAGACCACTTTCTAATTATTCCTAACTTTTTTCCCAACATTTCAAGTGAAAACAGTAAATTTAATCAATATAATAAATAATAAAAGCAAGAAAAATAAAGAAGACCTTGCATGAGTTGAAATTACTCTTTATTTGGCAGGGAGACACATATTTAAAAATACAAGCAATGCCAGAATATGACATAACAGCTGAAATTTGTGACGCAAAGGGCAAACCTTAAGCTTCTCCTCAAGCTCTGTCAGTTGCCTGGAAAGACTATCAATTTCAGAACCTATCATTTCTGCCATATCTTCATCGTTGCCATCTTCCTTAGCTAAAGCTGATGTAGTGATTAAGAAGAGTCAGACTAAATGATTTTCAAACAACCATTCATTAACTGAGGAACCAGTGACAGATTAAAAACTGAGAGCAAACCTTTGGTCTCTTCCAGCATCTTCTCACATTCCTTAAATCTCTTGAAAGTTGCAACGACCTAGTACATTCAAAATGTTCACCCAATGTAATATCACCAATGACGTTTATTCAGACATATGCTTCAAATGGAGCAAATAAGTTACAGTACCTCATCAAGTTCAGCCATGGATTGTGCTAATTTTTGGTATTCACTTGGATTAGATACAACATCCGGATCAGCAAGCTTGACCTGCAAGTATTCTCATATGCCTTATTTGTTCACATAATCAATAGTTTCAAATGCACAATCTAGGAGCACACACGAGATATAATAGAAACCATAATAATGAATCCAGAAACCCCTAGGTTAATAGGAGTATAAGTATGGCTTAATAGCTTGAGGCCTAAAATATTGACAACAAAAACATTTTCAAAGAACTTGTAATAAAAAAAAGTATTAACAATTAATAAGAAAAGAGAGAGGGGGGGGGGGCATACGGATAATTCTTTCCATGTTTTTTCGGCGGATTCCAGCTTTGTAATGAGATAAGGTTCCTACAATTACAATTGAGAAGGAATATGTAAGTAAAAGGTGGATTTTATTTTATGAATCGTTGGGCAAGAGGTTCTTACCGCCATGCACACGAGTCTTGGTGGTGTGAGTCTAGTGGTGGGGCATTTTTGAAGGCATGGTTGAAGGGGAGAGTGTCTGTTGAAGCCAAAGTGGCGGCGCGTGGAAATCAATCGAGCAGGGAAGCTCGCCGTTAAGCTACTCATGCTCCCAACTTGGGTGAGACCAAGCGCGCCAAGAGATAGAGTTGTAAGGACGCGTTTGGATGCTGTGAATGTCCTTGTTCAAGTCGGATTGTAGTTTGTATTAATATATGGTCGGCCTAGCTGGGGTAAATATCCTTTTCTTTCTTTTTTTTTCAAGTGATGGGTAAATAACCGATACTCCAATAGATTGAAGTTAGTTGCCCACATCAATTTATTACTCCTGTCCTAATTTGAGTGTACTTTTGAGAGATTAAGCTTTGTAATATAAACTGATTAACTATTAACTATGATTATAATAAAAATTGCAAGTCATAATTACATGTAGGTTAATCTGTAAAGGAATGTAGTTTAAAAAATAATAAATATAAATATTTTAAATTAATTTATTTTACTTCATCAATTTCCTTGAAAACAATTTAAAACTATATTAAGGATGAAAAAAAAAACCATTGCAATGTGAGTGTTTGGGTGCCACTTTTTTTTTATCATAATTTGGGTGCCACTTTTTTTTTTATCATAATTTGGTTGCCACTTTTTGAACTTGAAAAAAAAAACTCATTCCACAAAATAGCAATTGAAAGCAGGGGGAAACCGGATAAGGCTTAAATGCTTTCCTTTTTAAGAGGGCCCAGTTTCTTCTTCTTTTTTTTTTGAACGCCTTTGAGGTTGATCTATCAAATTTAATTTATTAGTAGAGTTATATTGTAAAATAGTGCAAGCTCATTAACATGAGACTCCATGGCCCAATGGATAAGGCGCTGGTCTACGGAACCAGAGATTCTGGGTTCGATCCCCAGTGGAGTCGCCTCATTTACCTTTTTTTCTCTTTTTTTGTTTCTTTCCCACCTTATACCGCCATTCCGCCAAAGTAAATTATCGTATCGTTGAAGCTGTCTCCGCCGCAACCCGCAGCGTTGGCGTTAACGGAATGAATCGTACGGCAATGCGGCTTTCATCAGCAGCCTTTCGTAGCTCCTTTCCCTTTTCAGGCCTCATCAGGTCCCTATGCTATCATATCTCTCCTTTCTTTTCAATTCTTTCCATTTTCTTTCCTTCTTCCTTCCTCATTTTTGCCTCTTCAATCGCTTCACATAATTCTTACCTCGCAATTCATTCCTGTGCACCTAACTTATTCACCACACTAAGCGCCTATATATACCCTGTGTTGCATTATCCTATTTATACCTTCAATTCTGAGGGATGTGACTGGTGCTGCATGATATTTATACTATAATTCATATTCTGAGGAATATGAGCACCGGTTAATGTTATAGTACTGTATGATATGCAAAAGTGCTCTCTGTTTACCATTGCTTAATTTCTAGAATTGAACAGTTAATGTTATAGTACTACATTTTTCTATCTTCTGATTTCATATGCTAGCCTAATTGAGATCAAAGCCAAGTGGGATTAGAAGTTCTAAATTAAAATTTATTACTCTTTTATTTTACATCTTATACTTCTTACAACATCATAACCCACTTCTTTAGTTTTTAAAAAATTCAACCAAAAAATTTTCATTCCCCTCCCTTCCCATTCAAATCCCTCATACCAAAAAGACCCCAAATTTGAGAGGGTAATTGCAGGAAGTGATGCAGTTTGGTTAAATTGGGACGTTTGAACTGGACTTTTTTGAAAATTGTAGTTGTACTATTATATACATGTTATGGAATTTTCAGTTATTGACATTCCTTTTGCAAGATTTCCTTCTGTTTCTCACAGGCAGTTTGAGCAAGAGATGGAGACTGTGATTAACGTGTTGCAGCCTGGACCATTGGGAATCATTGAACATAAATTTTCAGCTCAGGAGATTAGTGAGGCTAAAGCTACAGTCCAAAGAGCTGTTGTAAATTGGAAAAGAAATGCCAGCCTAGAGGAAAAGAACATTGCTTTGAAAGACTATATTCAGAAATGAAGAAGGATTTCTGGTTCCATCAGTGTACTGTTTTCAAGTACTTTATTGTATTTCTGATTCTGTTTCTGTCCTTTTTTTCCATTATATTGTTTTTATGGGATGTGCAAATGACTTATTGATTGCTGATAAGTCTGATATTAATAGGAGATTGTTTTTTACTTAGAGTCGTATGCATGGTAAGCTAAGCCGTTGCATTTCAATTGTGTGAGTATAGGTAATAACCAACTACACTATTTGTAGTTGTGGACACCGGGTACTAAATCCTGAAGATTCTTGCTTTATTATTTCAACTCTAATTATCCTAGCACAAATGAACATTTAATTCATGGCCGCATTGCTTTCCAGTCGTGTCATAGTATCTTATTAGCGAGTTGATATTGGAGCAGACACAATGTTCTTCAATTCAGTGTGCATTTAGTTTTAAACAGGATTCTTGGAAAATATTTTCCTAATGAATATGAAGTTGTGTTTGGAGCATAAGAATAATTATCTTCTAAGTTCAATAATTGACCCACCAACTAAAGCTTAAAAAGGACATGCCCTCCATTGCATTATTGGATCTCATGACTGTGTGGCATATGCATATGGAGAACCGGTATAAAACAGGAAAGCGCGAGGTCAGTTCTTGGCATCACATAGTGGGGATTTCTTAATAATATCTCCACCACCACTCTGTATTCCAGTTTTTGTCATTTACGATATCTCGTCTTGCATAATATCCTAGAGTAGCATATTTTTAAAGAAATATACTCCCTCCGTTCTTAAATATAAGATCACTTTGGCTAATTTGGAGAGATCAAGGAAGATTTTCCAATGAATTAGGATTACATGATCTTCCCAAAATACCTCTCACTTAGATTTAAAAGACAAATAGGGATTTGAGAGAGAAGTGAGGGAGCTAAGAAGTATAGGGGTAATTTGGACCAAAATTGAGACAAAATAGAAAGTGATCTTATATTTAGGAACTTATTCACTTCCCCAAAGTGATCTTATATTTAGGAACGGAGGGAGTAATAAGGATAAAAGTAAAATTATGTGAACTTGGGGGCCCTTTATTTTGAGGAATAGTTGTACCACATGAGGATATAGAGACTATTAGGGTATGTTTGGGTGTATGAAAGAAAGTAAAGAATTAGAAATGTAAAGGGTAAGAGATGGAAAGTAGGGGTAATGATGAGAGAGTAAAGTTTGTGGGTCCCACGATAAGTGTGAGATGGAGAGAGAAAACTTATGGGCTCTGGGATATATGTAAATGACCATATTACCCCTTAACTATTCAATTATTTACACCCTATTAGTGTTGGATTACTGTAGCTGTTTTTGAACCTGCTGGGCTGATCACATGTGTGGCTATCACATGCTGAATCGGAATTCTTGATTTCAGAAAACGGCGGAATTATGTAACATCTTGTGTGTGGACACTTTACCTGAGCCGTCCTTGATTTGGTATGTTTTATTATTGGATACTAAATTGTATGGGTTCAATAAGACGAGCTCAAATTAAATCAAGCGAACCAAAAACGGTTTTTGAGGAACCTTGTGCAATTTCACAATCAATGACTCATGCAGGATCATTTAATATATTGAGGGACCTTGTACAGATCATTGGATTGTATAGATGCGGACGCATACCAGGTCCGTCTCTGCAAGATGCTAGAATCATTTTTTGACTTCGAATACGTCTAATTCTAAAGCAACTTAAGTATAATGACCAGCTGAATTATAAGTTGCCGTTAATTTAAGATTGCATCAATTGCCCACGTCCCCTTATATTTAATATACTAAGTTGATAGAGACGGTGTCCAGTTATTACATATTATTAATAATGCTCCCTTTAATTGAAAAGAAACAAATGGCTTAATGCAGAATACCAGGACACTTGCAACAACAATAATATGATAATAATAATATAAAGCCAAAAGTAAAGTTCAGGCTTGCATTATAGCAGACATATATATGTTATACAAAAGAAATGAAAAACACAAATTTAAAAGGAAGGTGCACTGAAAGGGGTGAGCTGAGCGTGCAACATGATCAACATGAAGCATATATAAGAAAAGAGAGTGTGTTAGACAAAAATGGCTCGAGCCTTTAAAAGGAGTTGGTTAAGCTTGTTTTGGACGTTGAGACTTATGACCTGAGCGGCACCACCGATAAATTGCTGGCCGATAAAGACGGCCGGCACGCTTGGACTGCAACCCAAGTGGAGGAGGGCAGCCTCCACCAGCTGCTGCTGCTCATTGGGCAACTTGTCAACCTCTATCACAGTTGGATTTGCTCCAAAGTTGCATATCAAAGCCTTCACTGTGTGGCTCATGCAGCAACTGCTTTTGCTGAATATCACCACTGGCTTGTCCACTATCATCCTCCCCACTATCTCCATCTTATCTAATATAAATATATAATTAAGGCTAATATATGTTTTGCTAAATATCACCACTGCTTTTTCTCTCTTGTTTTGCTTAATCTGATCCGTGGAACTTAAGCTTCAGAGGAGGTCTATTTATAGTTGCTGCCTCTCGGTTTATATATATATTCTGGCATATATCTCCCCACGTAGAATAACATCTCATAGAGAATAAACGTTGTGAAAGGCGTGTCACCTTTGTCTTCCAAAATTGCCCTTTAATTTCATTAATCCTTATGCTTTTCTAGGATGAGTGAGGAGTGGCTCATCAGGACCAGAACATCCATCAAATAATGTATCCAGCCCTTGGTATTGACAATGTTAAGATCACCTATTTTTATTTGCATTTGTCTTGAATATGAACAGGTGGTCATCTCATTTATGAATGTTACCACATTACTTGGCAATGTTCACTCTATCTACTATTTTCTCATCACAGAACTACTGCTATGTTTTTGGCCTTTAAGGAAGCATCTGTAGGGTCAGTTTGGAGACAAGGGACCTATCGTTTGGCGACAAGTAGCAGTTTTTCATGTCTTATCAAAATTCGCATCTATTTTAAGTCTGGAATAATACTTATGAGAGGAAAAAGGAAAATGAAAAGATGCTTCATTACTTAAAGGCAACCAAGGAGAATTTGCCTTTCTGGTTAATATGGCCCTTAATAGCATGAAAAACCTACATATAAGTGACCGTACAGGAAAAGCTGCCTGAACCTCAAGTACTCACCGAATTTTCCATTTCACATTGTACTGCTCTGGGGAAGAGATGCCCAGAAGATGATCACCAGGGCCACTTCTTGATTGGAGCCACTTAAATACTACCTCCGGTCCTAAATATAGGACCTAATTGACTTTTTTTTGGAGAGATTAAGGTTGCGAAATAGGTTATTAAATGATGACATATTTGATGTATTTTTAGATTATCCATTAGTTTATAGGTAAAATAAACTAGTTTAAGGGAAAAAAATAGGTAAATCAATTTATAATTAACTTATTTTGACTTTTTAAGACTTTTTTTGAAAAATTCAATTAGGTCTTATATTTAGGACCGGAGGGAGTATTATATTAACGATACCATATTCATCTACATTATTCTCTTGTGTCAATGAAACCAGTTCTTTTTTTTTAACTGAAAAAAAGGACTCGTGTTTATATTCATTAGCTATATACTTAATGTCATATAATAAAATGCACTCATGTTTTTTAGTTTATCATACAGTTTTGGCAGTCACCTGCACTATGTAAGCGAATTTGTCACTGATTACAGTCATTTATATTGTGTAGTGAAACACATGGAAAAGTAGAAATTCCTTCACTGTTTGATCGCTGCAGATAGATAGGCAAAAAATCTGATATTTGTTCAGTATCATCTCTAATCAATTACTAATTAATTAGGGGCGGCTTTATTAACTTTAACCTTTCAAGAGATATATATGATATCATTAAAAAATCACTTTATCATACTAATAATACATATTTGATCTTCTATGTTCTTTTTTTTTTTTGGCATAAACTTCTGTGTTCTAGTGACAGAATTTTCCACGTGCCCACAGCTTGCAAAAGCGCCCCCTTAATCTATTTGCATAAATGGCTCAAACATCAAGCAAAGAGTCACTTGAGTACGATCAACTCGCAGTTGTTACACGTTTTCATTTCAACTGTTAGAAGCATTTATCTGCGTGCTTGGAAAATATACGTATATGTGTCATATAACTCTATATTTTACTATCATTATTCTTATTCTTGTGATCATTAATGGAATGTGAAATTTTACTACTTCTATATTTTAGTTCTATATGTGAAACTTTCCAGCACAACAAAAAGGTATCGAATATATGGGGAAAAGTATTTTGATAGTAATACTACCTCCGGTCCTAAATATAAGACCTAGTTGACTTTTTTGGAAAATCTTAAAAAAGCAAAATAAGTTAATTATAACTTGATTTATCTAATTTTTCCCTTGAACTAGTTTATTTGACATGTAAACTAATGGATGATTTAAAAATTTGTCAAATATGTCATAATTTAATAGTGTAATTCGCAATCTTAATCTCTCCAAAAAAAAAAGTCAACTAAGTCTTATATTTAGGACTAGGGGAGTATTATATTCTATTAGTATACTATAAGAAAACAAGATATGCCTATTATTTTTACTCCACTATGGGTCACATTAACTTTATAGTGAGTGCACGTTAAAGGCTCCATTTTTTCTCTTTGGGCAATGGAGATAGGACTTCAGCATATCCAAATAAATCCTTTTTATCTCCCTTCTTGTTTGAATGAACGCGGTGAATGATGAAAAAGGAGAGATACTGAGAAAAGCTACCGTATGAATAGCTACTTTTTCTCTTAATTACATTAATGTTACGCATTTGCATTCAAGAAAAAAAAAAATCTTTCATTATTATTATTACTGAGAAAAGCTACCGCATGAATATCTTACAAGGATTTTATTATTATTATTACGATTTACGGCATCTATATTTTTTCGTTATCAGCAGCTCAGCACACACCTCGTCTAGCCAGTATCCGTCCAAAGTTACCAAAGAAACCATTACTACCCGCTCATGAATTTTCTTCATGCAGAGAACCAGTAGTATGGCTCTTGATGGAGGCTTGGGATATGGAAAATAACCAAAATGATACAATAATTCAATAATATCTTACACTGTCACAAGTGCAGGTATATATGCATTCATTATATATATTAGGAGGATCAGCTTCAGCTATATATATTAATATTACTTCAAGGTACGTAGGTAGGCCTAGGTAGGTAGACGACGCAGCAAATGTAGTCTCTTATTTGAAGTGGAAAGGAGTAGGCGTGTGTATGAGTAAAATGATGATCACTTTTTTCTCCAGATCCAAATAGCTTTGGCATTCATGAGGAGAGGGACAAGCTCATTGCGAAGATGGAGGCTCATGATCTGATTGGAACCACCAATGAACTGTTGACCAATGAAAACAGCAGGAACACTTGGTTGGCATCCCATCTTAATCAATGCCCTCTCTATCTCCCTACCATTCGCCATTTCGTCAACCTCGTACACTGTTGGATTTGCCCCAAACCCACTTATCAGTGTCTTTATGGAATGGCTCAGGCAACAACCGCTCTTGCTGAATATCACCACTGCTCTCTCTCCCACCATATTTCTTATCACTTCCTCCATATTATGTCTCCAAAATTAAGTATATATACTGGCTTGTCTATATATATTGATTGTTGTGTGAGCTAGATAGGTTTCATTGAAGGCCTATTTATATGCTCCCAAAAAAAGAATATGATCGTATCAGGAAGTTTATCTTCTTTCGGTTTCAGATCTGAACAACTAGGACGTGTAAGTTCTCGCTTTGGTTAAACAAGTTGCTACATAGCTAGCTTGTGTAATGTCAATCTAATGAGTTTGGAGCCACTTTATTTTTCTTCTCAAGAATAAGATTCATGGTTATTATTATGCGGGGGTGGCATCTTTTTTATTTTTTAGATGAGCAAATCCATATCTGATTATGTCTTATCTTATTATTATAGCGGTTATAATATTACCACTAATAATAGATGGGCCTGTGAGCTTTTGTCATTTTGCTAGTTACGGAATTTTGTTCTCTCTGTTTGTTTTGTGGCCTTTCTGTCAGTTTCGTAACACCTGCTTAGATTTAACCCTATCAACTTTTTCTAGGCCTATTCATCCTAAGATTCGCAACACACATTGAACTCGTATAAATCTTGATAGAAACTTGTTAAAAAGGAATTTAATTATTGGGTGTCAAAAAGCGAAAGATCAAAAGGACAAGTACAGCCAACATATACGTCTTCATCAGAGTCGTCTCTTGTGTATACTTAATTACACTATAAATTTGTCCCATCATAGTGGTCATTGGTATTGTGTACATATATACGTATACCCTTAAATTTTTACTAGCTCCAACCACTTCAAGTGAAGATAATGTAGGACGAGATGATAAGAGGAATATATGGTAGTAGATTTAAGAAAGCGACAAATTGAAGATTATAGAAAGAGAAAAAGGGACGAATATTGATATTGTGATTAGAATAAATATAAAATCTATAGAAGTGGAAGAGAGAGTTTGAGAATTGAGATAAAGAAAACGAGGACGGTTCGTGGCATGCAGAAGCATCATACGTAGAAGATGAGAAAAGATGGTGCACACAATAGACATATGGAGAATTAATGTTGCCGCTCCATACAAAATAATCGAAATCTCAAGATATATACTCTGAGATTGATAGATCACAATCATATATATGTGCAAGTCAGTTTCAGTGGATTCTCTAATTTGAGTGGACTTTCATCTTTGTTCATGCGGTTTCACGTGACAAAATTGGCATATATATATATATACACCTGCAATTTCATTTCATTGGTGAATTTGCAAATGTTATACTTATAGAAGATAGCTGTCTCTTGTTCTGTCTAATTAATAAGGGTCTCTGTGCATGAATATAATTGTGGTAAATCATGAAACCTCCTGATCCTTTCATTGTACTGCCTGAGAACGGATTCCTTCAACTTTTTAAAGTCAAATTAAGGTCCATTTATCTTTAGTCACCCTTCTGCCATCAATTCCCACCATCTGATTAATCCGACGGCAGAGATGCCACTAGACATGACTAAATTTCGTAAATCCTCTTAATTATATAACAGCCTCATTTTGTGTTCTGTTGAAAAGAGAATTTAGAAATTTTCTCTTCTATCCGAACTGGTCTCTCCAGATGACGCATTACTGTGAATGATGAACGGGAGAAGAGATCAAAGGCAGCCATGGAGAATGCAGAGACACGCATTACTGTAAAAAGCTGAGTATGATTGCTTAAGTATATCATTTTACCATTCGCTCTATCATGGTGTCTTAGTGTGGCAGATAAATTTCAATTCTTACAGCTAGGTGAATTCCTTATTTAATTTTCAGAAGTAACAGCTTATAAGTATGTATTTAATTGAGTAGTTCTAAGCAGCTTACTCTATTTTGTTCAAGTAAATCTGTATTGCCATGCAATCTAGTTTCCATTTTCTCTTATAACTAAGCACTTCCTTCGGCCTTCACCTTGAAACAGTGCGCAGAAAGAGAAAGGGACATAGAGTATAACATCGTAGACGGTGGAATTGCTCACGTGACTGCAGAGAAGATACAGGTAACCAATAACTCCTAAGATTTCACTTCCAAAAGTTATATACCATTTTCAAGATTATGTGCATAGCTAAATATAGTTAAGGTTTCCTATTTATTTCTTGCTCGTTGCATGAGGTTGTCATAAATGAACCCCAATACTAGTAGTAGTATTCTCTTTTTTTTTTTTGGCCAAAGTAGTAGTATTCTCTTGGGCCTTCATCATTGGTAAAATGTTATTAATGTCCTGTTGGCGACCAGGGAAAGTTATACTTATGCAGGGCTACTTCGTTGAATGATTAACTATAGGCCCAATGCTTTTAGTATTGGGTCGAGCCCATATGAATGATTTTTCCATAATCAATTCATAGGCAAATCTAAATTGGATCCGGATTCGAAACATAATGTCAGTTAATTTATTCTTAGATTCTTACACTAGTCCAATTATTCATTACTTTCACTTTCAACCAAGATTAATTTCTCCTCACTTTAAAACAATTTCTTATTCTTTAAATTCGTCTATTTTTTTAGATTTGATTATTCAAATTTCAAATAAAAGTACTTAGTTGCACAATATTATTCACATCGCTTGAAACATTGGCCGGCCCTTATAATTTTAATAAAACTCTGGATCATTCTATCTTCACAATGATCAAAACCTCTTGTTTAAAAAGGGACCAAAATTAAAGTGAGAGCAAACTTTTTTTTGTCAATTAACAAATGAGAGCAGACTTGAAAGACAAGGCACTATAACACTCGTCTAAATCATAACTAGGCATTATAACACTTGTCTAAATCTTAAATCGTCAGTGATCTTCATAAATAGTACTACCACTGGTCCTAAATATAAGACCTAGTTGACTTTTTTTTGGAGAGACTAAGGTTGCGAAATAGGTTATTAAATTAAGACATATTTGATATATTTTTAGATTATCCATTAGTTTATAGAAAAAATAACTAGTCTAAGGGGAAAAAATTAGGTAAATCAATTTATCTTGCTTTTTTAGGATTTTCCAAAAAAGTCAACTATGTCTTATATTTAGGACCGGAGGGAGTATTAACCATGTGAAATTGTGAAGTATACGTGTGCTGCTTAAGTAGGAGCAACAACTATTTCAAATAACCTCATTCTTCTAGTAGTTTCTTAATCACGTTTAAGTTGACATTTTCTCCCCCATTAGTGGAGATACTTAGCTATCAAACTGTGAGAAAGAATCTCATACGCTAGGGGACATGCTTACTAGGATTATCGCTAGGCAAGCCGCCTGATCCATCATTCAGAGGCCAGGAATTTATACCCTGGAAGTTGGAGGTTGGAATCATAATTAATCATGAACCCATCATATGTATCAAAGAAAAGTTCTGAAATTAAACTCAATTTTATTGCACAAAGTAGTTGAAATCAGGGGAGGTTAAATATGCATCTGAGGATATCATATTTTAATTGCCTAATCACCCAAAATCTTTCGAGTCTAAAATATTCTATATGATGTGTGTTTATCCTATATCTATCACGGAGACAGAGAGAGAAATGCTATTAATCAACTATGTTATAATAACTGAGTATAAATTAGCCTTTTTCTGAATAAACCACAAATTATTATAATAGACTAACTTAAAAAGAATATAATCTAATCAAACATAAAATATAATATCCATTTCGAATTTCAAATCCCAACTATTAGAAATGTCTGATATAGCTTAGCTTATTCAAATATTTCAATGATCAAAATACAGGCAAGCATAAAATACAGCCAACTAACCAAACTATAGGTTATAGCAGTGGGATTTTTCGTGACACACGCATGCAGTGACTGTGCATGCAATATTATTGAGGCTAAGCAAAGAATCCGTTCGAAATTTAAAGGGCCAAAGAGGAAGGTTATATTCTGTGAATCTGATGCGGGGACCAAAATATGGAAGTGGAATGCACTGGATAAACTCCATCTCTCTCCACATCAGCCTCATACAGCAGATCGAATCTAACACCCCAAGTTACAGAAAATGGCATGAGCACATCATAGAATAGAGCCATTGGTTAATGAAAGCTGTCCATGCTTCTGCCACAATCATCTGTCATGCGTCTTAGAATAGAGCCATTGTTTTAATCTCTGGATATTTCCTTTTCTGTAGGAGTTTAAGTCAAGCACGGTGGCTTCCCATGGCTTGTTACAAACATGATGACACTTGGGCTTCTTTTTTTATTCGGGGTCTCTTAGACTTTTAGCACAATGCACATTCTAATTGGATAATGGATTCCAAGATAATGGAACATTTAGTTGACAGCGCAGCTCTGAGTTGCCCCACATGCCTCGTGAAGCTTGCATCATGATCATTGCTATGAGAATAAATGTATCAGGGCCGAAAGAGTTTTCTTCAGTTGACAATTTATTATTACAACATTGTTCTTATTCCACCACTGATTGTTTTTGTACGGACAAACATCCCCTACAGAATTCTGAATAATTGTCATTTAACATATAGTGTGGTGATATGCATATAAATTACTAGTATTATATAAATATGCTAAAAGCAACTTGTTCATGCATGGACAGGGTCACCATCAACCAAATGATCAGGTGGTGTGGCATTCCCCTTATCCAAACAAATATCTTAACCTTCTCTCTCTCCCCCCTACTATCCATTTATTAACTATAATTAATAATGTTTTCTCTGCTTTTCAATAATATTATATAATACAACCGGGTGATCCTCTATCTTCAACCAACCCCTATAAATATTGGAGTTGAAATCCCAAAGTCCACCACAGCAAAACCTGAGAGATTATATCAACATATAGTCCTAGCCTCATCATCATCATCTGCTCATCAATTACCCAGCCTTCTGCTAAAATATTATATCTCCTGCAGCTATATACGTGTGAGAATTAATTGATATGGAGAGAGTGAGAGATTTGGCGTCAAACAAGGCAGCAGTGATATTCACAAAGAGCTCATGTTGCATGTGCCACAGCATAAAGCAACTGTTCTATGAGATGGGGGCAAGCCCTGCAGTTCATGAGCTGGACACTGATGCATATGGGAGGGACATGGAAAGGGCTTTGAGAGGGATGGGATGTAACCCTTCAGTTCCGGCAGTGTTCATTGGAGGCAAATTTGTGGGCTCTTCCAAAGATATCATATCCCTCCACGTTGATGGTTCTCTCAAACAGATGCTCATTAATGCTAAAGCCATTTGGTTTTAGTATATGTGAGTTTCAACTACGCACTTTAGTAATTTTAACAAGTTAAAGCTCCCTGTACTGTACTCGTGTACAAGAGGAGTTGGATCAGTTCTGATGCAAGCAATTTTAGTCTCACTGTTTTATAAAGGGACGCTCCTGCTTTTTCTTGACTGTCCCCCTATGCAAATCAAGTTAATGATATGAAACTGTGTATAAATTATAAAATAGCCTTTTTTGGTATTTTCTCTGAAAAGGCTCTCTCTTTTCATATACATGTACTAGTTTAAGAACTGTGTCATGTATATATAAATTAGTGGAGGGAAGGCCATATATATATATATAATCTATTAGATTTGCTGAGTGAAAAAACATGCTTCAACTACACACCATATCCAATCTCACCACATTCAGGAGGATATATATTTATTATTGATGATCAAATCAATGTATGACAAGTAAACAAGAGATGGTGGATCAATGGGCATATGGCATAACATATATATAGAATCCACTTTGCTTTTGTGATTAACACAGATGTTCAATTCTCCGTTAAAATCACACAACCACTCATAAAAGGATCTATATATGTAGTATGTAAATATACGTATATATGGGTATTAATTTCACTTTCAAAGACAGGCAGGCAATGGTTCCTCACCACTCAAATTGCGAGCACCTTCTGCATAATATACTAGCACGCGTCGCATGGGATGCGTTTGGCTTTGATTTAAATCATCCAGTTTATTAATTGAAGCTTGTGCGCACCTTTTTATCTTTCCGGGCATTAAATAAATTTCAAATAATTAAGGGCTTTTTCTTCCGATAGATGTTCCCCCATATCCATAAAATCTTTTCATCATGTCTAACTTCTATAGCGGGGATTAGTCTCTCACTTGTCGAGTGAGGAATATCTTGATCATAGATAAAAAAAAAAGTATGCATGTAGACCAAACCCTCATTCTTTCTGTCAAAAAAAAAATCATACGGCTGATTTTCTGCATGCATGTAACATTTGTCTTTTTGATAATCCATAATTCAATATTGAATAAGAATTCTTAAACAAGAGCGTCTTTAATTTGTTGTTGATTTGTATGAATATATGATTATATGGTTTACTGTGAATTTTGTATACTTATTGAATATTAAATTGATTTTCCATCTGCGATGCATGTCTTCTTTGATGTCATTAATAAATTAATGTCTAGCTACTACATGGTTAAAAAAAATATCTGAGCTTTTTCAGAATAAAATATTTTGGCCATAATAGAATCCTTATATATAACTACTACCTACTCGCATGGAGAATTTGGAACTATTAAGTAGTGTTGAATTCAT
Organism: Mimosa pudica; assembly: GCA_029929735.1. Classification (NCBI taxonomy): domain Eukaryota; kingdom Viridiplantae; phylum Streptophyta; class Magnoliopsida; order Fabales; family Fabaceae; genus Mimosa; species Mimosa pudica. Next base: position 16,539,302 of record JAKELP010000013.1, on the reverse strand, counting down.
CCAATTGAAGATACTGGTTAAGTTGATGATGATTAGAATTTATTTTTCACCTTATACTGTGTTGATGAAGATTTGTATCTCATCATTGATAATTTATAACCATTGTCAAATAATGGCTATAAATTATATAATTACAATACTAATTATAAAAACTTATCATCACCGATACCAGTATAGTGGTCATATTGTGAGATTCTGCATGATCCATTGATTGAGAATACGAGATTTTGATCTCAAATTCCACAAAAAAATCGTAAGAATATGAGATTTTTAGAGTAACAGAAAGGAGCGATATTAAGTTCCATGTCAACCAGGACAACCCGATGGATCCTTTGTAGGATAAATGGGCTAGATAAAATACAGGCCCAGTTTAATCAAGGCTGCTGCTGCTACTTCGGCAACCTGATGACCTTCTCACACATAATAATCATAAAATACCACTACCTATTTCATCACTACTCGAGGTTCATTTGGAATACAAATCAATCTATGGATATGATAAATGTCGTTTGCACTCTAACATAAAGAAAATAATTAGATACATCTATCTACCCTCAAAAGAGTGATGATAAAAATGTGCAAAAAACCATCGGGTTTAACGTTACAATAGCAAGATATTATGTGCCATTTGCGGTATAATAAGACACGCCATGTCCTCCACAGTGCTATGGTGATTTTAATTTATGTAATTTTTTCCTTATAAAATGTAATTTGACTAACTTTACTTTAAGTAATATTGGATCTTTCCATTTAACTCAACTTGACATAAAAATAAATTAACCAAACATGGATTTGGAGTTATGGCACGCAGTCAAGTGTGTGGTATTTTCAAAGTAATTAACTGGTCTTCGCATAGATGTGAATATAGTTAGCGCATCCCTGCATGTAGGATCACAAACCCACAAAAGAGTAACATAAATCATCGAATTTCCAATAAAAAAATCAAATCGAAAATTTACGCGTGTGTATGCATATGAGCAGGCACATTATATTCCTCCACAGAAAAAATATTCTACATTCTGCGCTCCCAGTGATAAAGGAAAGGATATTACATTGGAGCGCTCTTTTGCTCAACGAATATCATACGCCTGGGTGTCTATATATCCTAGCCACTCATCCTCACACGTGGGTCTTAATTATATATCTGCATGTATACTCCTTAATATAAAAATATTTGATTTTTTGTTGCTACATTAAGGAAGTGAAATTGAATAAGCTAATTGATCATATCATATTTTAATTTTCTTATAAAAAAATTCATCAACATATTTAATATATTATTAAGTTATTTATTACATACTCCTTGTATTAATTTTAAATATATGATATACAATTCTAATTTTTGTCGAATATAATGTCTTCCTAAATTATGCATGGTGATGCTATTCCAAAGTACAATATTCAAATGATGGTGGAGGGAATATATAATGAAAATGACTAACTAATATAATTACAATCTTTAACTCAATCAAATTTGTTAAATATGTCATTTATTTAAGCTGGAATGAGTAGCTTATGAGCTAAAAAAACTAGTTTAATTAAAAAAATTGCACATATAATACATTAACTTATAATTGATTTATTTTTCTTAACATTAAAAAAAGTTAACTGGCTCTTAAGAATGGAGGGAGCAATATATATGGCGTGTGTGAGGAAGAGAGAGAGAGAATAGCAACACAAAGAATCAGAGCCACCGAAAGCAATAATATCAGTCGCGATCTTCTGCTTGTATATGAGATTCTAAGCAGTAGATTGTGAGAATCCATTTGTAAATTGACAGCCATTCCAGTGAGGCAGTAACTGCCTTTCTCCTTTTTTCATAAGTTCTTTCCAGAGTACTATATCAACAGATTGTCATTATATTCCAACATATGCCATTTTCATCTTTCATTAATTATATTATGCTAACACGCTTGTGTGTGTGTGTGTGTAAATATAATCTATATATCTCTCACGTATACAGTATATAGCCTGTACGTCAGTGAATTAATGGAGGCCTATGCAACTAAACGATGAATAGCATCATTTCTTCTTCCAACTTGTGAGACCAGTGTGTGATAAATTAAGTACCGTGGTATTTCTCTCCCATGGTTTGCTTTATAGTTGGGCATCTAAAAAGCACAACCTCTTTTGGTTGTGCTTTGTTCAAAGACACACAGGTCTCTATTATAAGCCGTCCCTATAAATAGTCTAGTACACACTTGCTCATTTCAAACCACCCGAAACACCATATACTTTTCTATATAAACCCCACCCCTGCTAGCTCACTACACATCACACCCCAACACAAAAACCATTGGATCGAATTCAGCTCTTGGATTCGATCTAATGGTTTTGGATTTCTAGCAAGTCTAATTAAGGTAATATAATCTAAGCCCGGGTTCTTCCCTTTTCTTTTAATAAGTTATGTCTTTAAGTAACTAACACCTCTCTTTTAATTTAGTTTGTGCATGTGTGGAGCAGAGAATAATATCTGTACGTACATATAGTTATTATTATAAGAAGGAGGAGAAGAAGTCAAATACGTATAGAAGAGAATAAATTAAATTAAGAGAGATGGACAAGGTGACGAGGTTGGCTTCAGAGAAGAACGTAGTGATATTCAGCAAGAGCTCGTGTTGTCTGTGCTACGCGGTGAAGATACTGTTCCAAGAACTGCAGGCAAACCCTAAGGTTCATGAAATAGACCAAGAGGCAGATGGCCGTGATATGGAGAAAGCCCTAATGAGGCTTGGATGTCCGGCGCCGGTGCCGGCCGTTTTCATCGGAGGGAAGCTTGTGGGATCCACCAACGAAGTTATGTCCCTCCACCTAAGTGGCCAGCTTGCTCAACTCCTCAAAACTCCTCAACCCATCTCTTAAATTATCATCCAATACATACCATGATTATACTAAACAATAAATCGTGCCCCCCCCCCCCCCCAAAATCACTAGCCTAGTCGTCATCATTTTAATCATCAGTGTTATTAAATGAAGAGTCTCGTGTGTGATTCAAGTATTTTAACATTCTAGCATTTCTTTAGTTATATATGTATAATGTCCTTCATCCGATATTATATATATGTATCTCTATTATTTTTAATGAAGTTTGATTATATTTATATACTCAAGGTGAAATTTCATATTGCGCTAGCTATTCCCATATGCTTATATATATCACTATTCACTACAAAAAAACTGATGGAATTCGTTGACAATTTTAGCCACAGAATTTGTTTTTGCCGATGGAATTTAGTCGCTAATAAAGTCTCTAGCTAATTCACTGTTTTTTAATTATATTCAAGTTTCATTGCAAATTAAAAGGCATGTGGGATAAAACTCCTCTTACAAATTTATCTCAAGACAACGTAACGTTAAGAAAGTGACTTTTACCATTGATCCAAATGGACGTGTGTGCCACTCAGTCCAAGTTTTAACCATTAACTGACTATGTATATGTGGGTCCATAGTTCCATGCTTACTTTACATGCATGTCTCGTAAGGCAAAAATATCACATTCCCAGAAGATCATGCTTAAATTTGGTCATGATTAATAATTCAGAGATGCCATGCATAACTCGGACCGTGTTTCTCATGTGCTTGAATGAAGAATTGGCCAGCTACGGGCTTTTTGGAGTCGGGACCAGAAAGTGAAGTAAGAATTCTTTAAAATTTGTTTTGAGGGAGGAGATCGAAGAGAATATATGGACTTTACAATAGAAAAAGTGGGGGGAGAAAAGACATTCATCAGTCAATAACTTGATGCAGGGGGTGTGTGTGTAGCATTAGCATTATCGTCCGTATATATGTTTAAAAAGTGGACAAGGGGGGAATTCATTTCGATCGACTTTATTTGTTACTTCTGATATAAAATAGTAGTGCTGAGGATTCTTCAACGCTATCCCCCAATAAAGGAAGGAATTACATTCCTTACTTTAGAAAAAAGAAAATATATATGTTGCATTCACTTTTATTCTTTTTCGTTATCCCCCACTAACTAAAATGAATGAATATCGTTGGCAAAAGAAAAATAGAGTGAATATCAATATATCATCAAATCATGTGTGGTTCGTACACAAGGCTCTCCATCCAACACGCAACAGTGAACCAGGTGCTGTGATTGTGTGACTGAAATCTAAAGTGTTTTCCCTTCCTCCTGTTATATATTTAGTTTCAGCAGAGAAAAGGTATATGTAGTACTCAGGAGGTGCTAATTAGCCTAGAGCTTTCATTAGTTTTTCGGCGTTTTTTGTCCTTGCTTGGTTGTGATATTCTAATGAACGTAATTCTACTCAATTAAGCAGTATTTTCATTATTTGTTCTGTCTCAATAACTAGAGGCTCAGCCTCACGTTACAGAAGCAAGAGTTCCGATTCTGGCATCGATATGATTGTTTTTGCTTGTGTAAATATATATCTACAGCTTTTTAATTAGAAGGAAAGAAACTCCAAAGGGTATAGAAACACTGCTGCAAACATAGGCTTCTCGTTTAATGCTCATTAATTATAATAATGATGAGATATAACTTTCTCATCGCTATGAAATATATAACATCCAAAATTTTATATAGTTGGTCTACAAATTTTAAATGATGTTTTTTTAAAGATAAAATTAGTCTTTAGAAGTTAATAGTTATAAGATTTAATTTCTAGGTTTAAATAAAATTTGATCAGTGTAGTGCCTCTAGACAACTTAAACAAATTTATGGACATCGGATTAGCAGAAGTTAACAATGTATCGTTCTATTAGAAGATCTATAAAATAAAATGGAACCTATATATTAGAGGATCTATTAGACGATCTAGAAGAAAACTTAATTAAAAACAAAAAAAAATAATGTTTTCAGTTGAGATTAAATTAGTAAAGATTTTTAGATTGATACAGGTTGATAAAAAACATTCTCAGCAATTCGGAATTTTTAAAAATAATTGCTTTTGAAAATGTTTGGGAAATAACATGATCAAATCAATTAAATCCCTAAAGGAACCCCTAACTATGTTTTATGAAATATATAAATTAAAAAAAAAGAGTGAATTAGCATCATGTGATAACTCCCTATTTTTATTATATTTTACATATATTTTGAATATGTTGGGCAGTTGGGGAGTAATTGATCCAAAACTAATAAGAGGATTTCTTGAGATTTGATAATATATTAACTTGATGCAAAGTAATGTTACGGGGATTTTATTTCAAATTTAGGTAAATAGTTAAAAATTGATATATATATATACACACACACACACACACAGCAGTATTGATTGTCCCACGTTGTATCAGATAAGCGCGGCATTAATTTTTACAAATTGAAATGAAGAGTTAAAAGGAACTAGGAAATTATTCACGTGCAAGCAAAAAGAAAAATGGACATCAGGGAACTAATTCGTGAGACCAAGATCAAAAAGAAAAATGAAGTGAAGAAATGGGTGCAAGCTGGGCGGCACATAAAATTATGGGATATTGAACCTAAAAAAGAAATTCAAACCCGCGAGCTTAAAAGGGGAGGAGACAGAGGCGGCACAGTCACGAATAATATATACACTCAACTCAACATCCTTCCTCTTCTTTCATACACACTTAAGCCCCCATCTTTTCACCACATGGGGTCCGAGTTCGAGATCTGAATCTTCATCGACTACCCGTCTTCTGTTTTACTCCCTCCGGTCCTAAATATAAGACCTAATTAACTATTTTGGAGAGATTAAGGAAGGTAGTTAAGTTAGATAATTTACTGTGGTTTTCCAATAATGCCCCTTTATATAAAATTAATTGTTTGCTTTTAGAACTTTCAACCATCTCCATTTCACTGTACATCTCCTTCAGACCTTCACTTCATTCTTGCTTTATCCGAGCCACATTCCCAGAATTCCACAATCTCACTCATCATCATCATCATCTCTCTTTCTGCTTCAAAGATTTAGACAGCGAAGAGCACCTAAGGCGTGATAATTTTGGATTCAATTATTTGACCGCAGCTTCGATTTGACCGCCACATCACCGTCACATCCAGCATTCACTGTTGCTCCCTGCGCATCGTCGATGATTCTCCGGCGGCAATCCTCCGGTTGCTTTTCGTTCGATCAGAAAACGTTGTCCGTACCGCCGATTATAGAATTATTGAAGCTTTGAGGTTTTATTTTCGTTTCTTTCCCTTTATGTGTGATTGAAAGTAGGTTTTGTTATGTTTTCTAATTTTGGAGAAAGAAACGAAAAAAGAAGAGAGCAAAGGAGGAAGGAGATGGAGATCGAAGAAGAAATATTATGGCATTGACTTTGGGAAAAGTGAAGACGGTGCGGACTGGTGTGAGAAGGAAGAAGGTAAAGAATAAATTGTCATTAAGGGCAATTTAGGAAATAATTAAAAAAAATTGTAATTAGGTCTTATATTTAGGACCAAAATTGAATCTCTATATAGGTCTTATATTTAGGACCGGAGGGAGTATTATATAAGCAAAATCTCCATATAAAATAGTTAGTTGTCATGTATGAATTTATATTGAGGTTAAAAAACAGAGCTTTCATTAGTTTTCAGCTCAAATGACTTGATATAAAATATAACTACGTTAGATTCAGCAGATATTATGTATACGTGTTCAAACTATTATTGAGTTCTTCATAAAAATGCATGCAACGAGTAGAAAACAAGATCATGAATATAAAATGGTGATTAACATCATGATATAACTCGTAAAACGTCTCTAAAAGAAAGTAAAGGGGGTCAGTGGATGTGGGAAAATTCTTTGAAGCGAGGATTGGGAATCATAGCAACTTCTTCTTTCTCCTGGCATAAACCTAAATCCTTCAGCCTTTTCAATTTCTTCACGAGATTAGGAACACAATTCTTAACATCATATTCCTCCTCCTCCTCCTCATGATCAGTCTCTTTAACATCAGCCGTTTCTTCTGCTTTTCCACTCTTTAATTTTGAATTCCTTTTCCTTTTCTTTCCACCCTTCATTATCTGATCCTCCGCATTGCTCGCCTATCATTACAACCCATCCATATAATCAATAAATTTATACAAAATATTAGAAAAAAGAAGGAAGAATACAACAAACTTCCTCTGGTCCTATATTACGTCACTTTAACCTTTTATTTATATATAGAATTTAATTAATGAAGTAAATGAGATCTCTAAAATATAATATATGTTACATGTAATTAGATTATAAGATTATTTATAAATTGAGTAAACTAGTTTTTTGAAAAAAAAAAGCTAAGATAAATTGAAGTGATTAGTTTTGTATCGTTACTTTTTTTTAATAAAAAAAAGGTAAAAGTGAACTTATAATTCTAGGTACTGTTGCTTGTAATTAGGAGAGATTATAACAAGGACTAACGATTATAATAGGAGGGGTATGTAAAGGAAAGTTACCGGAAGAGCAATAACAGTATTCTGATGAATATGCTTGTCTTTTTCCTGATTTCGGCGAGTGACTACTCTTGGAACCGTTCTGATGTCTGTATCGTGAGTACAACTATTTTGACCCACCTGAATCACAAGAAAACAAAACAAATATTTTAGCAAAGGCATAGGGCTGATTAATAGTATAACCCATACATGCAGTTAATAAAAAACAAGAAAGAATATACACAGCATATAACAAAAAGGTGGTAAGTGTGTCTTGAAATCGTTTGGATGTTACCATTTTGACTACCTTGGATTAAAAGAAATAATTAAGACAGTCTAAAGTGATTAATAACAATGACAATGACAATTTAAAGTGATTAATTTTGTATTCTTAATTTTTTTAAAAAAGTCAATCCTCTTATATTTAGGACGGAGTGAGTATAACAAGAATGAAATGGTACAATGGAAGGGGTGTGTAAAGGGAAGTTACCAGATTAGCAAGAACATCGTTTTCCTGTTTTCGGCGGATGGCTAGGCGGGTGGTTACTCCTGGTACCGTTCTGATGTCATTATTGTGAATAAAACTATTTTGACCGACCTAAATTGCAAGAAATTGAAACAAATATCTTAGCGAAAGCATAGGGCTACCTACCAGCATAACCCATACATGTAACTAACCAACCAATTAAATTCAATTTCCAATTTTTATTGTTTAAATTCCAATCAATAAAACAAAATATTAAAAAAAATATACACAATAGATAACAAAAAGGGTGGTAAGTGTGTCTTGAAATAGTTCTAATGTTACCATTTTGACTTCCTTGAATAAAAAAAGTAATTAAGACAATTTAAAGTGATCAATAAAGATAATTAAGACAATTTAAAGTAATTAATTTTGTATCCTTAATTTTTTTTAAATGTCAGCCTTCTTATAATTAGGACGGAGTGAATATAACAAGGATGAAATAGTATAAATGGAGGGGTATGTAAAGGAAAGTCACCGGAGAAGCAAGAACGTCGTTTTTCCGTTTCTGGCGGGTGGCTACACTTGGGAGTTGTAATTGTTCTGACGTCATTATTGTGAATACTATTTTGCCCCACCTGAATTACAAGAAAACGAAACAAATATCTTAGCAAATGCACAGTGTTCATTTCCTGTATAACTCATACATGTAATTAACCAACCATTTAAATTCAAGTCTCTAATTTTTATTGTTAAAATAATAATTAATAAATTATGGTAAAAAGATCCAATTGATAAAACAAAATATTAGCTAGAAAAGAACAAGAAAGAATATATGTTAGTTATCAAGTAGTTATTGTGATGGTTAATTAGTTACTGTTATATTGTTAACCATAGCTAATTAACCATTACAATAACTACTTAATAACTAACAATATACACAACAGATAACAAAAAGGGGTGGCAAGCGTCTACACTGAATTACAAAATAAACAAACAAACATCTAAGCCAATACACATGCACGCAACAACTATATATATGTGATTACCGGTACAGTACAACTCATGCATGTAAACAAATTAACAATTTAAATCCATATGAAAATTATGAATTTATTTTTTTTAGTTACTCTTTTAGTTAGTTAACTATTTTGTTAGTTTTTTTAGTTAGTTAATTTTTATTTTTTATTTTTTTGTTTCTTTTTTATCAAAAAAAATTATGAATTTATGGTTTGATGGAATTCTCTGTAATTATCATGAAAATTGAGAAAGTATTATATGTGATTAGATTCTCAACCATTTGATTCAAGTCATGCACACAAAAGCTCAACCATTATATATGTAATTTGAAACCATTTGATTTGATAGGATCAATGACCTATAATAATGGGAATGTCGTCAATTCATCACAAAGGATTAAACCTACGTAATTGGACTTGTGAACCCATAATTATATTTCATTCGTCTTAGCTTATGTAACAAGACTCAACTCATTAAGGCGGAACTAGAAGCCTTTTTTCTTGTAGTGAACTGACGTACTGTTATGGGGTAAATAAGGAATTAAGACGGAAAAATTAAGGTATATATATGATGTTTAGGGATAGATGAAGATGTTGATCGTAAGTTGAGTTTGAAGGCATGGCCACTAGCTCGTTTTCACTGTGATTATTTTCCATCCGGGAGAAGAGTAACGGAGATGATATCTTTAACTCCAACGTCACCTGATCTGTTAGATAGAACAGCGAAGTATGAAGTATTTCTATAGTTTATCATTACTATCAATAATCTCCAAATCTAAGATATCATTGAGATATTTTAATATATTTAAATGATTTTTTAATGAACCCCTCATAATTAGTTTCATAACCAAACATTTATAAAAACTGACCACAAACATTTCCGAGTAATTAGAAGTAAATATAATTGTGGTCAAGATTTGATCCCTATTATACGAGCAAAGAAGCCGGGGTCAAGAGTGTGGAGTGGAATTAAAGCTGTTTGGGAGAATGTTAAGAATGAGATTGAGGTTGTTCACAGGAATGAGGAGTATAAAGTTAGATGAAAGCTTGAGAGGAGTGGGATGTTCTCTGTCAGATCAGCATATACGAAAGTTGCTGATTTTAATGCTCAGGAGGATCAATGTTGGAGGAACATTTGGAGGCTCAAGGTCCCTCAGAGATGTAAAATGCAGATGTGGTTTTTTATGCATGATAGACTTCCTACTAATGAGAGGTTGCTTGAATGGAGAATTCATCCAGATGGTTCTTGCGCGTCTTGTAATTCGCAGTTGGAATCAACGGTACATGTGATAAGAGAATGTGGTAATGCTAAAGAGGTTTGGCTTAACTTGGGAATCTCTTTTGCAAATAAAGAATTTTGGGAAAGTAATTTACATGATTGGTTAAGGAAGAATGTGAAGATGCGTAGAGGGTATGAGATGGATAACTGGAATGAAGTTTTTTGTGTGTCTTGCTGGTTGATTTGGAGAAGAAGGAATGAAGTGACCCATAATAATGAATGTTCAAGTGTGTATGAAGCCATAGCAGAGATCAAAGGCATTATTAGATGTATGCATAAGGCGAAATCTGTCTTGCCCAATTTAAGGATGTAGGTTATTTTTTGTTTGTATTTTCCTTCCTTTTTATCAAAAAAAAAAAAAATGACCACAAACATCTTAATAAATGACAAAATTTAAACGATCATTCATAAGCTATGGTAAAAATAATGAATTTTAAGTAAACAAATATTACATCGATCTTTGCTTAAAAAAATTAACATTGTAACAATCTTACTATTTTTAAAAATAAGGTATCATGTATACGCGTGTATTCTTGGTAAAAAAAATGTATATTCGCGCACCGGCCCTCATAATTTGTTTTTTATTTAATGAACCCCTCATAATGACTTTCATAAAACGATTGCGATAGTTTCTCACAGCATAAAAATCCACGTGTAGATTCTCAATAGAAGATATGTACGCCAATTTAAACCGGATAGTGCTTCAAAAGTTCAAAGCCTTCAAACAATTTCACACTTCATTTACCATCACTCTTAAGAGCAACGATCATATTCACTGGCCCTTTTCGTTTGCTTCCATCTTTAAACGGGCTTCTAGTTATTGTCCAATATTAGGCCCAGTAAATACATACATCTTGAAGGCGAGGGGAGCATTGAATGAGTTGATGAGGATCGAGGACCAAACATCACATTAGGTATAAACATCATTAGTGTCTTTGAGAATTCATCATCATCACAACAAAAATATGTTTGTTAATTTAAAGAGATCAACATATTAAATTTTAGATATTCCATGAAATGCACAGGTGAATTGGGAACAATAATCAGAATCATGTTATGCATTGCCCTTGGTGAAATACTTGTAAATTGTAATCATAAAGATGCAGATACAATTGAAGGCCTTAACTAAGCAATTGATTTGCAGGTAAAATAAAACTTCGAATCAAGAAGATTACAAGAAGAAGAAGAGAAAAAAGGCATCATGAAAGAAAAGGGAGGCAAAATAGAGAAAAACAAGGATAGCGATAGACAGCAACAACCCTTCTGGAGGGAGGAGAGACGCAGAGAACCATCAAAGTGAGAGTTATAAGCAGAAGCATAGCCAGCTTCGTGAAATCTGAATTGTCATCACATGATTCTGTGCATATTATCTTCCCCATCCTATTATTTCCTTTCTGATAATTCGCTTCTGAAGTGCCTAAAACACGCAATCATATAATCCTTACATATACAATACCAGTCAACGGTTTTCTGGTCAATGCCTTCCTCGGTTACGTTCTCCCTACAGCTTGTTGGTCAATGCTTATGGTTTTCTTTTTTATTTTAAGAGTACAAAATTAGTGTCCTCCTATTATGTGGTTTTATGGAGTATTTTATATTTGTGAGATATACAACGGATAAGAGACTGACAATCCTCAATAGAGGCAAACCAAGGGGCATGCTTCCGTGTGTTTCACGCTATTTCTCAAGTGGCAGAGCAGAGACAATCCAATGCTTTTCTTTTTCTTGGGGACAACTGAGACAGAAATTGATAGTTATATTGATGTTACTTCATTTAGTTTTTCGAAATTTAATTAACCAGTTACTTCAGACCCTTGTGCCAGGTATCCATCAGGCACACAATTGTATGAAGAAAGTAACCAAGAATATAATCGGATTTTACCCAATGCTACTGCTCGCATTATTAGGAAATTAAATCATATTGCTTGCACCGTATTGTTTTCTCACTTCAAGAGGTATTCTTTTATCAAAATAGTAGTATTATTCAATGGGATAATCCGTCCACTAGTTATTTATAAGTGGCAACTAACCATAATTAAACGCAACAAAGCTCCCACCGTCACCCAATAAAGTCTTCACTCCACCAAATTTTTAAAAAATTGAAACAAGAAATGTCAAGGAATAAGTAATTTTTAGCATGTTGTATAAGCTTAATTAATTGACCTTCGGACTAAATTATGAAATGGTTTGAAGATTTGTGTTCCGAGAATGTCGAGTTGGTTTTGACCAAAAACAAGAATGTCAAGTTGCTAATTTTAACCAGAAAAAAAGAGGCAAGTTGGCGAGATGCTGGCCTGCTTTGTTTCCCTTCCCTTTTCTTGATGAAAAAAGAATTTAAAATGAGAGGGAGTGGAAGCCCTATTTTATACATATTATGCAGCGACGGTCTAAACTTGCAGTTATCTTCATTAAATTTAAAGTTTGGTTAGGGCGAAAAATGTTTTGCAAGTGTTTTTTGAGTAATATTGCAATTAAGTATAAAAAAATAATTTTACCCTTTAACATGAAGACATAAATTTATATCAAAATAAAATATAAGCTTTATAAGGTTTGTCAGAACATCAATTGCATTTTTTTCAATCCTAACTATTGTTTATTTTTTTTTCTCATGCATTTTCTTTTATCTTTATCTTTATTATACCTTGTTTGTCACGGTCTCTTTATCTCATTTTCTTTTCCTTGTACATTGTATTTCATATTTAGTAAGGATGACATTATTAGAAAAAATTATATTACTCTTAATATAAAATCATTATTGCTTTTAACTAATTTTAGTACTTAGTTACTTAAAACTTTTATTCTGAAAGCCGAGAGTGTCATTTAACGGTGAGGAGATGGAAAATTGTGTATGATAAATTAGGCGTGCTGATAAAAAAAAAAAAAAACTAGGCGTGTGACAGGATTAATATTTGCGGCTGACATTAATAATTGTGGTCGTTACGTCGCATAACTTTTATTTATTGTAGTTATAATTATACTACATCTAATACTACTAGTAGTAAGTATTTTATCACTTTTCACGTGTGCCTTTTGCATTTGGTGAAAATAATACTCCAATAATTTCTTGCGGATAAGCTTCACCCAGACGAACGTGGTTTGATTTCACTATTTTGTTTGCCTTTATAAATACAATGGCATGACCATTAAACTGTTTCCAACAAGATTCCGCTACTCATTGTCAGCAGTAATTCACATATATAAAAGTTTTTTGACAAGCTTATCTAATCTAAAAATTAGTAAATCAAAAGTAACAATTCATAATTTCTCCATTGGAATCTATCACGTGGCTCATTTTCCTCCTTTCAGCGTTGGGTGCATAAAGGCCAATTGAATGATAAACCACATGCCACACCTGAGGCAATGACCCGTTCACTTTTTTATTTTTCACCCCACGTCATTGTCACAAACTTTACAGGCAATACAGACATACAGTGATACACTTTGTTGAGTTGTTCATTGTTATAATGTCATTTTTCAGTAGATTATCATTTTTTCTTATTCATGAAAACGGACCAAACAATAATTGCCGATTACATGCCCCAAATCGAGTTAGAAAATAGCTCACTGTTTTCGAGTTTCAACAACGTGAAAGTTGTAAGAACGAGATATCCAACATCCACAAAAAATTTTAGAATATTAAAGAATTTTATAAAGAACACTAATAAATTTTTCTATGAACGGTTGAAGACACACCCTCGTTAAATAAATCCTTCAACAGCAATGCCATCACTAGGTTCTCAAACGTCCGAGGAGGCTGTATGCATTTGAATAACAATTTTATTTACCGAATCACAAAGGATTCCACAATATCTTTCTGCAACATGTCAAGGGCGCGAACATGAATAAAACGCATGTCCGCAGGATATTCTATGAAAGAAGCATTATACAATCCATGTCCCCATCACGTACACTTACAGAAACAAAAATTAAGTCTATTTATTAATTAATTAATTTACTAATTACTAATAACTACTCAAGATCCCATAGAGCAGTCAAAGTGGATGATGAATGACAAAGGAGCACGGGCATCCATATCATCCACTGAATATGTAGCTCAAGCACCAATCTAATGTCCATATGCACAACTGCACTTGTTCGAGTCACTGAGCCAGGTAACAGTTAATTTGGTCATAAGACCAGCTTTCTGAGCATGCACCTGTCAATGACAATTCTGATCAGATGCACCTGAAGTGTATATAGCATTCAATATACCCACAACCACTCAAGAAACTCTTAATGCAGAATCTCCCTCCATTCGCCAAACAAAACCAGGCATGTCCATTCTGGGTCCTGCTATGGTCCTGTATACGTATAGTTTCTCGACGGGACAACTCTCTGGCCTTGAATCTGGAGGTCCCCTTTCATCAATGACTTCAACATTAAGCCTGGGCATTTTCTGACCCAACAGCTTACATGCTCCAAAGCTCACATTGCAAGAGGACATCCAAAGGGATCGCATTGTCTCCAGCTTTGCAGCATTCGACAGGAGGGCCTTGTCACCAAAGGGGCAGTCCCTGACCTCCAGCTTCCTCAGGTTATCACACCCAGACAGTACATAATGAAGCCCCAGATCACTATCTCCAGCAAAGGCCACAGAAAGCATCTCGAGCTTCTTTGCATGACTTCCAATGTACTCAAAAACGCGATCTGTTAGAAGACCGGAGAGGGATAGGCGCCGAAGGTCCTTGCAATGTTCTACAATTGCTCCAAAGCCCGCATCCAGTGGTTGAAGAGTAAGGTAGTCAGGCTTCCTAGGCTCAATAATACATAGGCGAAACCTAGTCATGTTAGGTCGGTTCCTAGCAATTGTGACTAGGGCGTCATTAGACATTTGGCGACAGAAATAGAGAACTGACTGGAGCTTAGGGCAGCCTTCGGACACAACAACAAGGCCTCTTTCTGTCAATGCAACATTAGGTTCTAAGCCAAATGGATCAGATGGAAACACCCTCAACTCCCTCAAATCCTTGCATGATGCAGCAAGGGCTTCCAGGCCTAAGTCTTCAATGTAATCCAGCACCTATTGAATTTTGAGCTTATTAATGAGCATAGGAAATTGCAGTAGGACTCAGTATTGCATCTAACATGATAAATGAAACACAAAACACAAGTTTGATGACATACCCATAACCGCTGCAAATTTGGGCACTCACTGACAAGCTTGATGAGATGGGGGCTCTCAGTAGTAGCATAACTCAAATTTAGTGAAGTAAGCCTTGAAGAGATAGGATGGACAGCCGGAAGGTAGTATGGCATTGCATCCCAGAAGCCAGATAAGCTCTTCAGTTGCTTACACCCAACAAAAGCTCTAGATAGATCTGAGAGAACATCGGGTTGTATCTCACTAGTGTAAGTTCCAGTGCCTAACTCAACCAAGTTAGGTGACCGACCAATTAGGTTGACTAGCTTTTCAATTGGCACCGCACGGTTGAGGCGAAGAGACTGCAGGTTGGGACACCTTGCCAGCAGGCGCTCTAGGGCACATGTACTCACCTCAGAACCTAAGCAAGAGATGTTAAGTGAAACTAATGATGTGAATGAATCAGGAAACTGGCTTAGCCAATGTCCACTGAGGTCATCCACTTCACTCTCCCGCAAGTCTAGCTCCCTTAAATTCCTGCAAAGCATTAGGAACCAGTAGAAATCTCAGTGACACTATCAAGCTGCCTCACAAACCAAAAACCTTAACATCTATGCAGGATGAAGAATGCAGCAAACAGAATCACATGCAAATATATGCTCAATGCCAGAAATGATAACAACGCCATATTAAAAACTATACCATATTAATTGCTGGGCAAAAAAATACAATAACTGGAAACTCGTTCTTCACCCAATGGTGCAACCGCTCTAATAATCATCAAATAATTATTGATTGAAAAAGGGATGCAATCGCTCTAATATTCATCAAACAATTATTGATTGAAAAAGGTAAAAAGTTCCGCTTCTGCCCTTCTAAGCAGGAAAAAGAATGCAGCTTAAAATTATTATAAGCATACATCAGGAGAAAATGCAACAGACATATAAAAATCCAGCATTAAGTGAAATCATAGTCAAAGTAAATAAGAAACACCTCGAATCATAGGCTACAGCATCTATTTAAGCATACCAAGTTTGTTCCCGGATCTATATCAGAAGAAAAACAGACAACCAGAATTATGGCCTAGCCTATAAACTCGCGCCAATCAGCGCGCAATAGATGCGAAGATAATAAAGTTCACGAATTGCACATCATGCATCCAACTCCAACTAAGAAAATGACATCCACTGCGAAACGAGCCTAATATAACATCGCTGGGTTGTACGGGTGACACTTATTAGGATCCTAAAGAACCGGTGCCTACGAATGAAGTCTATTTTCCATATTCACCAAGACTTTCGAATAAAAGAAGCCATCAAAATTCAAAGCCTCGAACGAAAAATAAATCAGCCCAAAAAATAGGGAAAAGCCTCATCATTACTTTTAAGAAAGTAAAACTACAGCGACCCACTAATTCTTTCTAAACTTGATGCTTGTCAGTGACGAAAAAACAAGTCAAAGTGAGAAACCCAGCACAAAAATCAAATCTTTGACTCGCCTCACCAGCTCAATCCAACAAAGCACGAAGTAAACACGTAAAACAAAATCAAGCTCACAACTTTGAAGTAGCAAAAGCAGAAAAAAACATATAATCACCTGCAATTGGCGGCAATGGCAGCCAATCCATCAGTACTAAACCCTTCACAAGAGGACAACACTAAAACCTGAAAATTCTTCAACGATTTAGAGACAAGCTCGAGACTATCGTCAGTTATGACCATCCTCTTGAGTCTGATCTCCTCAAGGCAAGGATAAGCAGAGGCCAAGGCTTCGATCCAAGGGCAAGCATAGCCACCCCAATCCTCAGGGACCAAATTGAAGTCAGCAAAGTGAGGCTTTCCCTTGAGGGAAATGGATCTCAGCTTGGGAAAACGCTTAATGACCATGAAAGGACTCACAGCGTAGCAGTTTCCCACGAAAATAGCCCTCCTGCACCATCTTTCGATCTCGTACCATGATTTGCAGACCAGGGAGATGGCGTTTCGGTCGCGGTCTGAGTCAATGAAGGAGAACACGTGCTCCAATACTTCCTCAGGGAACGTATAAGCGATTCTCGGCATTTCGAAAGAGAAAGTGTTACGTTCGAGGAGGCTAGAAAGACGAGGGAGGAGGAAGTGTTAGATCTGAGTAGCCATGGAAGAGAGAGAATGTTGAATGAAGTTGGGGAGAGAGTGAAGGAGGAAGAGAGGATAAGGATTTTATTATTTGAGAGAGTAGGGTGGGGTTGGGATTTAACTGGGGTTGGGTTAGGATTTAACTGGGGTTGGGTTAAGGGGGTGGGGGATTGTGGGGGCGACACGTGGAGGGGGGAGGGGATACCGACAAGGAGGAGGGGGAGGGGAATGGTAAAGTGGGGGGAAGCGTAGGGGAAGGGAATCTCATGATTCGGAATGCACGGCCGGATGGGAGGGGGGATACAGTGGGGACCACGTGAGAGGGGATATTGGGGAATGATATTGATCATGAACTCCAGTGTGCACATCATGACATCATGGCCGTCCAATCATCTTCATCTCCCCCATTTTTTTTATTTATAACTATTATTATCATCTCCCCCATTCTACTTCCCTCCTTGTCATGCTTATAATACTACTCTAGTCCTAAATATAAGAGTTAATTGACTTTTTTTAGAGAGATTAAAGTTGCAAAATACTCCCCCCGATCCTATTTATAAGTCGTCAACCGCTCATATTATACAAACCAAGGAATGACGGTTAGTGGCGGTTACATCATTAAATTGGTCTTGTTTTATTTTTCATTTTCATCTTTGCCCCTCCTCACAACTATTAAATGAGTCATAATAATGAGGTAAGCAAAAGTAAATGCATAGATCTCTTTTTTCAATGACAGGGGCATATTTAGAAAACTTTAATTAATGAGTTAGTTAGTGGTAGTTGGCGACTTATATTAAGGACCAAAATTTAGTAGCGGTTGACGACTTATAAATAGGACTGGAGGGAGTAGGTTATTAAATCATGACATATTTGATATATTTTTAGATTATTCATTAGCTTATAGGTTAAATAAACCAGTGTAAGAGAAAAATTAGGTAAATCAATTTATAATTAACTTATTTTGCTTTTTTTTAGGATTTTTCAAAAAAGTCAAGGAACTAGTAATGTTTAAACTTAATTATATTTTCTCTCCTATCCTTATTATAAATCACCAACAACATAAATTGTACAAACCAAGGAATGAAGTTACAACATTAGATTGATCTTATTTAATTTGTGTTTTCCATTTTTACTCATTCCACCTTTATCATTATAGCTCACTACATTTTTTCTTTCTTCATTAATCCTCTATCTTTATGAGGGAAACAAAAAAGATGGGGAAAAGTCAATTCAATTAAAGAAATATTTTTTCAATGATGAGTATATATTGGGAAAATTAAAATTTAATAAATATGTTAGTTAATGACGGTTAGTGACTTATATTATATTAAGGATCAAAATTTAGAGGCGGCTCATGACTTATAATAAGGATGAGAGGGAGTGCCATATTTATCTAACTTAATACTGAGGTTAATATCATCGGTTAAGTTCCTTGATATATGCAGTATTTTCTACTATAATTGATAGAATAACATTGTGTGTAGCTTATATCTACATTAAAAGCTAAACTACAGGAAGTGATTCTTAAAGAGTTGCCCTCGGATCCTACTAGTTCTTAGATCCGGTAATCCGGAGGAATAGTTGATTGTGTGTTTGTTTATGTTAATTTAGTGTTGTATTCAATTGCCATATGAAATTATATTCCGTGCGTACTACATTATATATTGATTTTTTAATGGCAAAGATAATAAATAAATCTTTATTTTCAATATTACTATTAGTAAGTAAATTTGTTGAACATATCATATGTCATCGTTTTTATCATTAATTTCAATAATTAAGGGCATTTAAAAAAATTGTCTCTTACTTATTTAGTTTATTGCTCATGAATCAATTTTAAAAATCCCAATGTTTTTTAACCTTTCATTTGAGGGTTAAAAATAATTTTTATCATCGAGTATGCATGGAGAATCATATATTCCCTTAGGTATTTTTAGGTCTATATTTGCCCTTTAAGTATTCATGTCCCTTTACGGTTAAAATATTAATGGTTAAATATAATCCTTTGTACATACTTCAAGGCAAATATGACTCTTCTTATATACTTTCGGGGCAAGTGACCCTTTAGTTATACTTCAGAAGCAAATAACATTTTCAATGCACAATTGCAGGACACATTTGAGTAAATAAAATACTTCTGGGCCATTATATGATCTTATGCTCATTCTTAAGATAAATATGATCCTTAACTCATGATTCAAATAAAGCACCTTATAAATGAGGCAAGGGAGTGTGTGTACTTTGAACTTATATAGCAAGGTGCAGAGTCGATAGAATATGAATAATGAAATTCGTTTCTCATGTGCTCGGGTCTGGTATAATTAAGGTATCCACCGGCTGGAGGGAAAAGGAGAAGGAATCAGGCAGTTAGCTTAGTAAAAAAGGGCGGGTGGCCAATAAGCATCCAGGAAGAACATGTTTAACAAGGCAAGGATCGCGGAGGCAATTCTCACTCAATGGAATATATTCATGACTCTCGTACAAGAAGAGTTGTTTCATATCACATGCCACGTCCGTTGAAAATAGAGAATTTTAAAGTGAAAACACTCCTCATCACCTCCTTTAATTTGTTCACGGAAAGATGAAAATGATAAAAGCATTTCCCTTTTCCAGTTTCTAAATTATAATTAACATAGTGTACTTATTTCTGTAGTGATTGTGACCCCAACAAATACTATTTGTAACTTTTTTTTAGTAAACCTCCAAAAATGGATCAATCCACCATGTCATGCGGTGAAATCATGAATTAGTCCGGATATACGCTCAGCAGCAGCTGTGTCTATATTTATCCGGTACAAGTAATAAGTAGTTCTACTGCTGTAAATGTTAAGCTTATTATTAACTCAAATATTGTACACAAATATTAATTGGGCACTTGAATCTTGGTTTGACTTTGCTGGATTTATATTTATATCCTTTTTGGCCAAAAGATCTAGAATAATGCTAAACTGGACAAAGATACACACAACAGTGTTTTCTTTTAAGAGAGAGATCGGTGAGGAGTAAGGCGGTAGACTAAAAAAGGGAGGGGAAAATGGAAAATGGTAAAATGAGGAAGGATGGGGGAATTGATTAAAAGAAGGAACAAGGGGGAGGACGCATCTCAATCAAAGGCCTGCTTTTCTCTTTGCTTTCACAGCGTACGGTCACATGGTTAAATCCCCTTGACCCCTTCCATATCTCTCTCACTCCTTATTTATCATGTATTTTCTATATATACATACGTCCTCCCAAACGGTAACCAACAAAAATATAATAAAAAAGAAAAGCGAGGTCTGTGTCATGACCCAAATTATTGGGCCACCTCCCATGGGTTTGACCATTCTACCCTCCATGATTGCTGCGGGCGGACTCACAGGGGAGAGGGTAGTATTGGGAGATGTGAAAAGGAGGACATGGCATAATGGGGTCTCTCCCTCGCGGTCCCTTTTAATGCCACAAGGACGGTCACTCCTCATACCTCCCTCCATTTTCATTATTACTGTAACACCCCCAAACTTTATATTCATATTCATACTACATCTATCCTTAGTCCTTACCTTATTACTTTCTCAACAATTCCTCTATATATCTTCTCTTACATCATTTAAAGAGCGAGCTGAGTTGTCTTGTTAGTACAGTACATCTTATATTTAATAATGCGTCGAACTCCCTGTTCCCGTTTCAAATTTATACTATCATATGTTATCATCTTTTTTTTTTGCCGAAATCATATGTTATCATTAATGAAATAAATTTATACTATAGGGGGATAGTATAAATTTATTCCACCTATAATTTGTTAATCTATCCCCCTATAATTTGTTCCTCATTAATGAAATCGCTATTTAATTAATTTTTAAAGCCCCCTACCCTGAACCACTTTCTCCCACCTCTCCCTCTCTTATACTATATCCCTGTGATTGACTTCTGTAAATGAGGTTATCTAGATTCCACAGGCGCGAAACGATCACACGTTGCACATAATCAAGACAAATTACTGACTCGGTTACATGCACGTCGGGCTAAATTAGTGAATAGGGTGATCTAGCAATTTCATATTTATTTATTTTTTGACCAGTACAATTTCATATTTATTAACATCACAAAATATGGATGAAATAATTAAATCAATTCAAAAAAACATGGATGAAAAAATGCATTAATATCCGTATAGTCATCTGGTTCACCGATGACATCTCATAACTTGAGCAAAAATGGGTGGATAGTGGAGAAGGTATGTGCGTGTGTGTATTTTGGGGAGGGTGATGAGGTTATAATTAGTTTAGTAGAGAGATTAGGTGCACGTGATAGAAAGCTACGTTGGTCTATTAAATTATAATTAATTATTAATGTGGAGTGCCCTTTTCATTAGTGGAAGGGTCTCCATCTTATCATTACTGAAAGTTTCATCTCTTTATATTGTCTCTCACTCCATTTATATTTATATATATCTTCCGTGGAAGCATACGTATGCCCCCTCCCATATTTATTCCATAAATCACATTAATTAAATTATACCTGAATCTTATCTTATTCTATATATTCATTCGCCCGCAACAAATACTCCCACGGCAAAATGAATGGCTATCGTGAGCATCCAACAGGACCTGCACCTAACATTTTTTGACCAACAAAAAATCATCCCCCATGAAAATCAAAGATAGAGAAGCGAATATATCATGCAATTAATCATATTTGGAGATTGCATATAAGATGGCAAATAGCCAGTTTTTAACATCTTTTGACCACTGCATTAAATCATCTCCACTCCTCAGATTCTTAGCGGTACTAATCACGCATCATCGACTGGTCACCTACAAATTAATTTAAAACGGCCTTAAAAAAATATCCCATGACGATAAGATTAGAGATCAGTCCCATCATTTTCCCTTCTTTTGTTTTATTTTGCATATCTTTCTTTGCTTTTAGTAGGTGGGAAAAAATCTCGGTGGTAAATCACTAATCAGAACTCTTAGTTAACTACAAATTTAAGAGTTTGATAATCACCGCGAATTGAAAAAAACAGAATAGCGTTCAGAGAGTTGCGGAGTCGGAGAATATTTTAGATGCTTATATTGGGAGAGTTTACCACGCAACATAAGCGTGTTCATATCACGTATCCTGCCTAAAAACAACTGTCACGATGATTTTTTTTGTTTTTGTTTATGAAGAGTGTCAAACGGAAATAATCCTAGCTATATTTTGAAGTCTATGTACATGTAGACAGTTAACTTGTGAATTTGCCCTACTTATAGGAGAAGAGAGTACTTACCATATATGTCAACCTAATGCAAGGTTATTATCACGATGAATTTCAAAGTTACAATCTCTTTCGATGTGTCAATGGAAGAAGAGGTCATGCTGGTTTATAACAATTACTTTCTCGTTCCTAAATATAAGATTTCGTTAAACTTTTTTTTATAGAAATTTAGGTTACCAAAAAAGTTTTTAAATTATGACATATTTGATATATTTTTAGATTATTCATAGTTTATAAGTTAAATAAACTAGTTTAATGAAAAAAATTAAGTAAATCAATTTATAATTATTTTTGTTTTTTTAGGATTTCTCACAAAAGTCAACTAGATTTTATATTTAGTATTCAAATTATTAAAATTGCGATAATAAAAAACGAATAATAGCTGTGGGTGAACTGTGGGTGAACATGTCTATTGGGTGGGGTGGGTAAGTTTGGAAAGGGCTAGTCAGCACAGCTGCACGATATTGTTAGATCTGAACGCAGGATTGGCAAGAAGGCGGGACACGTGGCATGTGAAAAGTGACATCAGGTCAAAAGGAGAGTCAAATAAGTGAAAACTATCAAAACGAAAAAATATAAGTGAGAAAATTAAAATATCAAAATATCAATAGTAAAATTTATACTATGCTATATTTTTATAATTAAGAGATACTCCCTGTCCGTGATATAAATGCTCAAATTTTGATTTGTTTTGGCCCAAAATGTAAGAGTTCGCTTTTACATTTTTTTATCATTTAATATAATTTTCCCTACTTTATCTTTAACTCTCTTTTATATCTATTAATGTTTCCATATTCATCTTTCTCAATAGTATCATAATAAATAAATATGGAAAGAATTGAAAAAATTAAAAATTAACTTCAGACACTCGACTAACTTTTACTCTATGACGTACATACCTCCTTCAATAAAAATAGTTTGACCTTTTAACATTCTAATATTACTCATTCCGTTAATTTGTTCCTAAATATATATTAGATCACTTTCTAATTTTTCTCAACTTTTTGGCAAATTAGTCCTAATAATGCTTGTCGATAATAAACAAATAAGAAAGTAAGTGTGTGAATAGAAGTATATGATTTGGTTGAATTGGTAATATCATGTGATAATAACTAACTTAAACTAACATTTTTAATTCAATCAAATTAGTTTAAATGGTCTTATATATATTTAATCAGTAACCAAGGGAGAACTTCGAACCCATGGGGCTTCTTTGGGTTTTCAGTTTATTTTGGGGTTGACTAAAACAAAGTCTCGCCTATATGGGCTTTAATGAAATTTTAATTTCCTTGAGTATATTTAAGGTATTAAGCTTTAGATATGAATAAATCATTTATATATGAACTATCTGGATTTGATTTTATATTACGTATGCATTGAAATTTTTTTACACTCAACCCTATCAGTCCTTAATTACATGAATAAAACAATGACTATTATACAGTAGCGAACTACTAGTATTTGTGTGTGCCCTCCCATACATAACCCTACACTTTTAATGCAATAAACAGTAAACGCGCATTCGTTTTTTTTTTTTTTTTGAAGTAAACGCGCACTTTTTTTTTATAACAAATAAACGCGCATTCTGATACAATATCCTGCGTGTGTTTCAATTGAATATGGGCCAAAATCAGTCATTTGAGACATACTCAGGTCAAGACGGCACTATACATTTGCAGGTGGTTGTTTGAGTTAGCTCTTACGTGTAGTTATTGGTAACTTTTTACTATGATAAGGGAAGGGCTTCAAATGGAAAAGGCTGGAAATTACGGTAATTAAACATAGACTACCAGTAAGTATCAGCTGCTCATCTCACTGCCACCGACACCGACACTTAATTAGCGATTGTTGAAAATGTTACGTTGGGAGATTTAGTTCAGTGAAGAATATCGCAGATATCGTATCAACTAATCGATCAAATGGTGCAGTGAAGGTTATTAACGTCGTGGACCGTTTGAGTCTGAATTCATTTGATGAGTGGAAAGTTACACATGTGATTCATCTAACCTGTACATGGTCAAAAAAACGTGATCCATTAATAATGATACGGGGCAATAAGTAAACAACCAATTAAGATTGGATAGATGGGTTAGATTTAGACATTTAGTTCTATGTCCAAAAAAAAAAAAAAAAAAAAAAAAAGATTTAGACATTTAGTTCGGCCACCAATAGCAGCTGTGTTAGATAACAGTACGATTTTGACGGTAATCACATCAAGTTTGTTTTTTGCTGGCATATATATATATATATATATATATATATATATATATATATATATATATATCCAGATTAGATAGGCACGCACCGTGATTATTAGTTAGTTTGGACATTTGTCATACACACACACGAGGTCAAACGTACAGGTACACGAAACTGGGGGAGAGAAAGCTATATAGCCTCCGTTCTCATGATTTCAATCCAACAAAAAGTGGAATCATCCCCCATATACTTTCCAAAAGGTTGGGCTACTCATTGAGCTATTCAAAGTTGGAGCCCCTGTACGCCTGATTTTAAAATAATTATTATTATTATTCAAACCAGTTTGAATTCTGTATTATCAAGGAAAAAGTTTATTCCTTTGTGTGTTTATATATATAGTTCGTTCCACTGGAAGACAAATTCTGATTGGTCACGCTTGTTACCATTTCCATTAATTCGAAATGCTTGACAATTTGGATCAGGCACGCCACGCCATCCACGCCTTCTTTTCTTCGCATATGGTTCTCCCATCAAACTCTCTGAAAATATATCCAATATAGTTGTTGCTTTAGTTTCACACCTATGCATTCATCCTAGATAAACAACGTTAGGCTTTTTCTCCCCCTTGAAAAAGTAAAAATAAAGCCGCGCCAATTTCTTAGAATCTCACCCCATCCATTCCTTAATGGTCTGCTTGGATGAGAGGAAAATGAGAGAGGAAAGAAAGTGGAAGGAAAGAAAATAGGGAGGAAAGAAAACAGGGAAGAAAATAAAATTTCCTCTCTTACTTGGATAGAGGAGGGAAAACAAGGAGGAAAAAAAATAGGTAAATGTCAGAATGACTAAAATACCCTTATTGTAAACACTTTAGTAAGATAACTGTATATTTTAACAAATAAATTTTTTTAATAAGCCAACAAGTGAAACATCTCTTGAAATTAAATCAAATACAGGTAAATAAATATAAATTAAATTCAGGCCAAACCAAATAAACTCCCTGTTATAAACACCTCATGTGATGTATTAAATATAAATGACAAGTCAAGTGATAGAGAAACATGAAAAAAAAATTATCAATTCAAATCTGGGGAGTGCTTCACACCAAAAAAAATTTGGGGGGGTGCTTGGTTAAGTCATTTGATAGAGTTACAGGGACTGTTGAGGATTTTCCTAGTCATTTAAATGCACGTGTATTTTTCATTATGGAAGTATATATGTGAAGAAAGAAAAACGAGAGGGTGATATAAAGAGAGAGAGAGGGAGCGCGTCTGTTTGTTGGAAGAAGCACAAAATGGTATAAGGTCAAAGAGTGGAAAAACAAATTTGTCCCATAATCCCCCCATTTTGGGGGGAAAATGGGGCATGGGACCCACACTATTTTCCTTCCCCATTTTTTTTCCTCTCTCATTTTCTCTCTTAACAAGCAGGGGAAAATGTTCTGCCCTGCCCCATTTTCCCTCCCCATTTTCCTTCCTCTCCCATTTTCCTCTCATCCAAGCATACCCTAATACTCACTCTGGTCCTAAATATAAGATTTAAATGACTTTTTCTGGAAAATACTTTAAAAAGCAAAATAAGCTAATTATAAATTGAGTTACCTAATTTTTTCCCTTAAACTAGTTTATTTTACTTATGAACTAATGGATAATTTAAAAATATATCAAATATGTCATCATTTAATAACCAATTTCACAACCTTAATCTCTAAAAAAAAAGTTAATTAGGTCCCATATTTAGGACCGGAGTTAGTATTTATTTACACACGCACATTTTATTCTTTTAAGATCAATGGGATAGTTAACAAACATACGCACCAGTCTATATCCGCTTTTATATAGTGGTGTGTTGAAAGTAATATGAATCCGATAATTTTTTGTTTTAAAAAAATATAACATGTCTGGCAAAATTTTTAATTTAATTAAAAGGCATGCATGAGGCTAACACGTGGAGGGTAGTGGGGGAGAGAGAGATGAAAAGGAATGAGTTGTTATCGGTTGTGCCGGGGCCAGCTTGCAAATATAGCGAAAGGTTGAAATCTATTGTGCGATCCCTCTCGGGTTGACAAGAAACAAATTAGGAGCAATTATATGGAGATGATAATTGGGAGAGAATTGCGAGGGAGTTGATTAAGCAGTGAAGTGGGATTGAATATCCGCTACCAGCGAGTGTGTGGTATACAAGTTAGTTAATGGGTAACATCATTTGCTATAATTGTAAATCCCTGGGTCCATTCCGTTTTTTTTTTTTTTAAGTATAGGCGAGACTCAAAGGAATCCTCCCCCTTTCTCTCACTAATTGAAAACACAAGAAAAGCAAGTTCAAGGGGCAGAGATGTGAATCAAAAGCTAGAAGGTTCGAGTGATCAATTTCATGTGTGGATTTTAGGTTCATTTAAGGTGTGTGTGGTCCATCTAAGGTCCAAGCTTGGATGGCTGTGACTCATGGACCATTCTACTTTTATACATGAATGGACCACTTCTTATCACCAGGACCACTCACACTCGTCTTTCCACTGGGACCAAGTCCCTCTTATGACACTGACCCCCTCTTCCTCTTCTCGGCCCAATTTCTCATTCCATCCTCTCCTCATCTCTAATGAATGATAGTGTGTATTAATATGTGCATCTTGACCTGATTTGATTGCAAGTTCTAGTTTAATTCCGGGGCTTCGCTTGAAGGGATGATGAATAATGTGAGGAATATAATCAGATTGATTGAAGAGTGAAGTGAAGGTCATTGGGGGAAGAAGGGCTTTCGTTTTCTGTCTATGGCGTGATTGGGTTGGGAGTATTTAATAATGGGGTGGTTTTAGAGTGAATAAGGTCCTTACACATCCCTTTCTTCGGTATATCCTTAAAATCCAAGTGGTGGTGAGAGGGACAAGCGGGGTAGACAAGTCGGTTGTATTGAAAGTTAATAATAAGAGAGGATTTTAATTATGGGAAGAGCATTTAAGAAGCTTAAGAAACTCTGGGAGTTCATTCATTTTCAGTGGCCAACACATAACTAAATGCATGTGTCGCCCGTGACTTGGGAGATGAAAGAGGAATGTCACACTTTCTTTCTCATTTCCTCTCTATCATAGGTAAAAAAACGGCACTCTCCGTAATTTATTCAATCTCACACGCTGTCACCTACTGGCCGCCTGTGCCAGAAAATGACCACATCTTCAAATCCAAATAGATTTTTAATTACGCATTTATTAGTTTAGATCTTGCACAATTTGTTCTCATTTAATAATCATCCTGAGCCATCTGGCTAAAAAACAAAAATTATCATCAGCTTTACCCTGAGGACTTTTAAGGCTAAGCATCAACTTTTTTTTTTTTTAAAAAAAAATCTGAAATAATTGCAACTATTCTTTCCGTAGACCAATTTTTTTCAACTGAAAGATTCAAGTAATTATTTTTTCCCAACTATGGATATATTCAACAAGCGTCGTCTTGGCTCAACGTAAAGCTGCCTAGTATATGTACAATAAGAAATACAAACTCAAAAGTCAAAACACCTTGTAGGTCGAATATGGGACATTCCCCACATTGGCGTGGGCTCATTTCAATGTTAGTGGTCTTATAGGACATGAGTTATGACTATTCTTTTCATGCCCTTAACTGTAAACAATGGCCCCCAGTTTCTTTCTCAGAAAAAATTCGGCCCAAATGTAATATTCAGTTCACATTGTATAGACTATGCAAAGCCCGGCTTGAGAAATTGGGCCAAACAAAAGACAATGAAGCGAGCTACACTACACTTGAGGAGCCCACGTATATAGCACGGAGGAGCCCACGTATAAAGCACGGAGGAGCCCATGGATAAAGCATAAAAAAATTGAAGGCCACGACTATATTTTTAACAAACAATATTTTAACAGCACAGTCAGATATAATCTTAATAGCAAAAGAATCCCCGCAACATAATGCCAGATACACAATTATACATCTACATTTAAATTTAACTAGTTCAGGATATTGTTATAACTTATAACCACTCTATTTCTCACCCAAAACAATCACTTCCCCCCTTGAACCTTCGCCCAAATCCAAACTAGGCAAGTTGCAAAAATTAACGGAAACTAAAAGAAAGCAACTCGAAATATCTCAAACCAATCCCAACTGAGGTTGTCTACAAACTTGAACACAAAGATACACAAACCTAGAATCTTAAATTAAGCACGCCACTCAAAAACATCTTCCACATAGGTACAAAGGCGGAGGGGGAGGCCTTCACACTCAAATTTCAACCAAAATATGATAAAAAAAAAAAGTCTAAACACTGTTGCCAATGTCTGGTCCGCATGTGCGTTTCCAAGTTCCAATCAGCTCAGTAACATTGGCTAACATCTGCCAGACAAGTCAGCAACCATAACGTCATAAGCATTAATAGGAGTCAAAAAGCCATTTTCAACATCATCATTATGACCACATTATGGTAGCATGGTTGTATATGAATTATCCCAAACAAATAATTTTGAACAAAATAGAAACAGCAGGAACTTCATCAACAGTCGCCAAAGGATATGTGTGTGGTCAAAGCAATGATGGTCAATGGTCAGACACTCAAAGCATTAAATATGGCCAATATACAGCGCATTCAACACACCAGTAAAACCTTTCTGAATTAGTTGAACCAACCAGTGAAAATGCTTCAAGAAGTAGTTACGAGAAAGGATAAGAATTTAAGATGCTTCCTCTTAAAATAGATGATTCTATTAGGAATAAAATACCTGTGTGACAGTCATTCACAAGCAATCTTGGTGTCAAAGCTGCTAAGACATATTGCAAATGCTTGGAAAGCGGAGATTGGATACTGATAATCCATTGTGAACAAATCTTTCCCCACTTTTCCAAACTGAAGAATAACATTTTCCTGGGCCTGTTCAGAAACCCTACTCTTTGGAGAAGCCACCAATTGGAAATTTTTTACAGATGCAACAGTCACTCGCCCATTGAAGTTTAGACACCAACACTGGAGCTGCTCATGCCACCTAGGGGACTTGTTTTGTAATACCAGCATTCCCTTGTTTTGGGAAGACAAAGGTACCCTTTGGAAGTTTTCCAGGCGAGTTGATTTTGATCTAAAGAAAGGAATCGATGGAGAAGTCTCAATTCTGCTATGCAGGAGCTGAGTTTGTGTAGGGACCACACCTCCTGGCTCAACAGCTGAAGCTGGGATGGCATCCATAACACAGTGCATTATCCTCGGCCCCCTGCAAACATGTCCCCATAAGAATCTTAAGTACGCTAGATGTAATCCAATAGTATGACTAAGCTCAAGACAACTACAAGAAAAGAATATTGTGACTACATAATTCCTGTCCACATGATCCCCCTTTTTTCAAGAGTTAAATAACTATCAATACCTGGAGCCCAGGACATTCAGATCATATGAGACATGTGCAATGGGATAGTTTCCAGCAGGAACTCTTGGAGACACTTGCTTGAGACTAACTGGTCTAGTTGAACGAGATTTAGTCACTTTGGCACCACAAATTGGAGGGTGGGCATCATACACTGTGAATTTGGTACCCAGAAAACTTGACCTAACATAAATGGAACAAAAGAGCGGTTTTAGGCCTAAAAGATGATGCTGGGTAAGACATGACCAGTATCAGCTCAACTCACCTCAAC
The DNA here is from genome assembly GCA_029929735.1 of Mimosa pudica. NCBI lineage: Eukaryota > Viridiplantae > Streptophyta > Magnoliopsida > Fabales > Fabaceae > Mimosa > Mimosa pudica. Next base: position 16,508,949 of record JAKELP010000013.1, on the reverse strand, counting down.
TTTCCAATGTAAGTGCTACTCCCTCTTGAAAAATCACCACAGTTTATAGAAATGATATAGTCTGTATGGGTAGGACGCCGACACTTGCGTGCAGCAAGAAGGAACTTGCCATCATCATTTGAAGCTGTAAGAATCAACATTCAAATTCAAAATATATGAAAGGAAGAAAAGGAAAGAACGGAAGAAAGCAAAACAAATAGGCAACTGCTTTTCTTCTATAATACAACATCAGTGCAAGAACAAAATAGACCGCAACTAATCCAACATACATATCATAAACTAAGATGTGATCAACCACAAATATGCTTACCTTGGTTAAGACTAAAGTACAGATAATATGTTTGATTACTGCGATTACGTTTAATATAGCACTGAAGAAGAGAGCTCCTTGGACCAGGCTGCGCAACAACAGTAAGTAAACCAAAATTAATCCAACTTAACAAAAGGTACGAGACCACCCTAACAATAATATAGCCAAGAATAACAAATTCACTTGGATTAGGTATGAAGCAGGTTCAACCAAAGCCATGCCTGTGAGGGCAGGAAATGTATATAGTGCTAATAATGTCATAAGAGAGTGACATTTGGAGAACTTGAACACCATTAAACACATCTATTTACAACTATCCTTTCAAGATTCACAAATGCTATGCCATACCATATTCACAACTATCCTTTCGAAATGTATACCAAGCGAAAATAATTTCTTACAAGGTACCCAAATTTCACTCTATTTTATATCATTCTCAGTCTCACACCACTGTCTTATATCATTCTCAGTCTCAAACCATAAAGGGACAAACAAAGCCAAAGTAAATCTACTTGACTAAAAAATGCTCACAGCTCAGGCATCAAATAAGAAACAGATTATGAGCTTTAGTGACACCTGCTTCAAGGAGATAGGGAATGTGAGCTTGCCAGACAATTCAGGAGGTTTCACAATTTCTTTCACGATTTCTCTCCAACTTCGGCACACACCAGCACAAGCAACCACATGTTTTCGAGATGGCCAAGTATCTTCTGAGTCCTCAATCCTCATTAACACATCCCTCAAAAGCTCAGGGGGCATATTAGCCCAACAACTCTGCCTCAAACCATCTCCAACCATCACATGATGATCCCCAACATCGCGGTATGACTGTGACCGCGATCTCCCAAATTTCACCTCAAATCCTTTCCTTGAAATACTCCCAAATTCCCCCTTTATATCCTGGATTATACTCCTAAACGACATCGTCCCCTTTTCAAATATTCACACCCATTGTCAATTCCCACGTTCAAAATCCCATCTTTTTACAAAAAACAAGCTGCCAATCACTAAATGAAAGCCCAAAACATAAAAAGTTTGAATTTTTATAATCCTTTCGAACGAAAGTTACATCTTTACCTTTCCAAGCAAAAGTCAACTACTACAAACTTACAGACAAAGTGACACATGAATTTTATAAGGCAATTCGAAATTGAAAGCAACACAAGGCAGCACCTAGAAATGCAACATAAGACCTGATTAATTAAACACTAGAAGAGCTTCTTCATATTAAAAGGCCATTTTATGAGAAGTTGAGCAGAAAACAAATTAAGGTGATAATTGAAAGATTATACATGTAATAAAAACATTAAGAGAAGGCTTTGATAGAAAAGAGAAAAGAAAAAAGAAAATGAGAGTGAGTTGGACCCCCTGGATCACATGTCGGGGGAGTACAATGGGAGTGGAAGAAGAAATGGGGAAAGTGAAAGAGTTGATATTGCTGAGGAATCAGAGGAGCTCACTATTCGGGTTAACCACACGGGTTCGGACACAGTGTCTTTATCCGAATTGATACCTTTTCCACTTCTTTTGGTTCTCCTCCTGATCAATCGGGTCGGGTTCTGATTCTTGGTCAAAATTTCACTTTTGTTCACAGTCAACTCACTGAATATGGGAAAATAAGTTTCCTTTTTTCAATGGGAAAATAGGTTTCTGTTTTTTTATGACTAAATAGTAAATAGGTTTCCTTTTTTACTTGATAAAATAAATAGATTTCCTTTTGATATAAGGCAATAGTCTATTTTCCAGGAAAATAAGTTTCCCATTTTGCATGGGAAAATAGGTTTCCTTTGCTATAAGTTGTTTTATCTATCAATAGCTAGTTGATTGAGCTGATAAATATGTTTCAACTATGTAAGAATCAGAACACATGTTCGAATAGAAGAAATGACATCTCTTCCTTTATGGGTAACACTTTTACCCTTCAAGTGTGGATTAATCATTTGTCAATTAGCGCTAGATTATCTAGTAGTGTTCAACCAAAAATAATAATAAAGCTTTGTCTCTTCAATTTTTTTGACTAGACGACAAAAAAAAAATAAATAACTGTAATAGGCCTTCACTTTGCTGAGTGTCACTTTAAAAGTGTTGGGCTCGTAAAAATTTGTTTATGAGATCATGAATTCCTAAATATAAGACTTATTTAGATAGATGAATTTGGTTATAAATATGACCTATTTCTAATTCTGACTAAATTTTCCTCAAATTATCCTTCTTGATGGTCCCCAATGTTAGACAATTAAAGAAATGGTGGAGGTAAAGGTAGATGGTTGAGTATATTGGTAATATCATTATATTTTAATTAAATTAACCAACATTATTAATTTAATCAAATAAGTTAAATATGTTTTATAGTTAAGAGAAGAGGAAGTAATATGTAAAAAATAATTGCTTTTCACGGGATAAGTGCGAGTCAATACTAATGTTGTTCCCGCTGTTATAAAATAGATTTCATGTTTTTCACGTGATAATGTCCAAGTAATCATAAAAGAGATTTCAAGAGAGTTGGTTGCTCTTATGATCATTTCCCTCACATCTTCATATAATCTAACGCAGATCAAAACTTAATATGTTAAATTTTATTAATTTATATGTTGAAAATATTGTAGTTGTATTGTATAAGACATTATATTTGAATCATTCTGTGAAAGGCTAAAGTATACTTTTAGTCCCTTATGTTTGCATCAAGTTTCAATTTAGTCCTTTATGTTTGGAAAGTACACTTTCAGTCCTTTTTTGCTAACACCGTTAGTTTAACTTAACGGAATATGCTAACTTAACAATTTTAAATGATTATTTTATAATGAAATTGGACCAAAAATGATAAATTTTGAAAATATAAGATTATTTACACTCAAATATTTTATTCTGAACATTTTTTCAGTATTTAATAACCATTTAAAATTGTTAAGTTAGCATATTCCGTTAAGTTAAACTAACGGTGTTAGCAAAAAAGGACTGAAAGTGTACTTTCTAAACATAAAGGACTAAATTGAAACTTGATGCAAACATAGGGGACTAAAAGTATACTTTAACCTTTTGTGAAATGATGAATTATAAGAAGAAAATGAAAACGGGATTACGTGAGCATCTACTTCCAACTCAACGCTTGAGAGCGTTTGGTAGGCGATATTTTCGATATTAAGTCCTTATCTTGATTGTACAAACTTAAATTGAGAGTGATATTTTTTGTGCGTTTCATTGAAATTTTTGTTAATTAAACTTATTTTTAGATAAGTTGCTCATTTTCATAGGGAGAAAAAATAACAGTTTGCTTTCAACTTGTAAAAAGTTTATGAAGACGGGGAGTACAAATTCTAACTTATTTTACATATTTACGTATAACTAACTTACACATAAATTTTGTTATACAATCTAACTTATAGAAACATTTTTTTCACACATAATTTATACAATTCAATTTATTAGTCACTTTTCATAAGTGCAAAAAGGTCTTCAATGTGCATTGGAATAGGACAAATATTTCATGGAAAAAATTGAACAAGGCAAAATATAGAAGATACTAGATTATTTGTCTATTTGGTAAACAATCTCTTTCAGTTATACTGTTCAGTTACTTTAGTGCTATTTTTATTCAAGGCAAATTAGGAATAGTAGCACCAGCTCTAAATTGGAAAGATCGTGTTAAAAGATCACACTAAACTCCTACAAATTTAAGTTGAATCTAGTGTATTCACAAGAATGACAGTTTTAAAAAAAAAAAACTTAAAATGTCCTTTAACGAAAAGTGTGATGAGAGGTGAACTTGTTCTAGCTTTTTTTTTCTTTTGGACCGAACTTGTTCTAACTTGTAATGCAAATAATTGTTCTTTAATCCTCCAAGCCTTAAACTCAGAAGACGAGTGGGTGTTTATTTTGATTATAAATCTCATATCTGATTTCTCTTTGTTATGTTTTACTTATGATTTTACTAAATGTTTATATTTTTAAATGTAATAATGGGGTTTCTTCTAAGGGAAAATAGTTTTATTGACCCACGCTCATCAGAGAATATTTCAAAAGAAAAAGCACATATAGGGACAAAAACTAAATAGAAATGGAAATTTGTTGAATCACATTTCGGACCGTTACTGCTAAATCTTGGCCTGGGATGGGACGCACGCTCCCTCGCTTTGTGACGTCCCTAATCTCATCCTACTCAGCAACCATATTTGCATGATCATATTAATTGACTTTCTTAATTTTGTTTTCTTCCCTTTAAACATTCTCTTGATTTAAATTTTTAATTAAAAAATGCCGTAAGCCTATTATTTTGTCACAAATTCCGCCTCCAAATACTCCCAGATTTACTTATTACCTACGAAATACCTCAAATACCCTTACAATCACTAGATAATTGCGCGCCACCCATCAGTAGCCGATTGTAATAAAGGCGATAGTGAGGTGCAATTAAGTAAAAGTAGAGAGTTTGAGTTCCGCCATCTCCGAAAGAGACAAACAAATTCAAAATCACAAAGCACTCTCTACATTTCATTATTTATTCCACAAAGAGCCAATAACAGAGAGTGAAACGCAGCTTGAAGCTTGGACGCCAAAATGTTAAAAAAGTAGCGTGACTAGTGAGAGAAACAAGAGAGAGAAAGAGTGATCCCTTTCAGTTTCGTCTTTCCCCTTTTCCTCCTGCCTCCCAGGACGTTCCCTCCTCTATGGGGGACCCTTCTGGGATCCCTCCTCCACTCAATGTGGAGACTTCTTACCCAAAAAATTTCTATAATCTTAGGAAACAAGCAGCTGAGAGAGAGAGGCATCAACTTGTGCTAGAACCTGAGAGCACTGGCCCAGACCGTATGCAAGGGCGTACACTGGAGATCCTTGGAAATGGTGCAGTTGTGGAGGCTGCCGACCAGCCGAATACTCATTCTGTAGTTGCGGAAGCTCAGGCACCCCACCCTGATGTTGCCATGGAGGACACCCATCCTCCGGCCACGGCATTGGGGTCGGCGGAGGACACCTGTATGGGCGAAGCGGGGCATTGTGCCACGGCCAAGAAAGACCAGGTCCCACCCGTCACTGGCCCTCAGCGGACACAGATCTCGTATAAGAGTAAGCTCATGGGTAGAGAAGAGGAAGCTTTATCTACAGATTTTGACGAGCAAATGCGCTCTTGGCTCAAGGAAGAAGAGGAAATTGCCCCTGCCCTGACGGAGGACCAGAAGCAGCTATTTGACGCCCTTCCAAAGCTGAGTATGTCGGATGTCAAACTTAAGGAATTATGCCGCCCATGGAAGGATGCCCTTATCATCACACTGTTGGGCAGGGAGGTTAGCCTTAGTATGATGAAGGATAGGGTTGCGTGGATCCTTAAAGACAAAGCCTTTGAGCTTATTGACCTTCCTAATAACTACTTTGTCTTCAGGGCCACTAATAGGGAGTTAGGTTTGAAGTTGTTATTTGATGGACCCTGGCTCATACAGGGCCATTATCTTGCTGTACAGCGATGGTCGCCTAATTTTAATCCTCACTGTAACAAAGTTAGAAAGGTGGCAATTTGGGTACGGGTTCCCACTCTTCCTATGTACATTTACTCGGAGGAATGCATGATGGAGTTGGGGAATCTGATTGGCACAGCCCTGAAGGTTGACGTCAACACCCTTGCACAATTTAGCCAGAGCTCGATGAAGGTGGAGAGGGGCAAGTATGCGAGGGTTAGTGTGGAGGTTGACTTGAACAAACCACTCCAATCTCGATTCGCCCTGCGACGGAAGCTGTATGCAGTCGAATATGAAGCGTTGGACCTTATATGTTTTAACTGTGGCTGCTATGGCCATAACCAAGATCACTGCCCCCGGAAAGGGGAGGTGAGCGAAGGATCGTTGGCCACGGAGACACCGGCGGGAAGTGCAACGGGTAGTCCGGTGATGCAAAAGGAGAGAGGGGAGGAAAAGCAACCTCTGTTCTCTGTTCCAGGGGTCACAATGGATGAACAGTATGGTACATGGATGCAGGCAAAAAGTACGTTCCGCCCTAGACACGTGAGGAGTGAGAAAGGGGGCAACGGTCCCAAGATTGCTCAAGTGGGAAAGAATCCTCCTAAGGAGCCTATTCATGCTCAGGGGTCCAGGTTTGATATCCTAAATGATGATGAGGGGACCACAGAGCCTGAGGCAGACGTGGTAGAAAGTCCTAGCACAAAGATACCTGGGATGGAATGGAGAAGGAAAAAAGGTGTGGATCAATCGGTCAAAGGTGGGGCCAGTGCTGACAAAGGGGATACAGACAAAAGGGATGACGGCGTGGGACAGAAGGAAGGCGCCAAGCATGGCAGAGGGGGCTCAGGCAAAAAGACTAAAGGCAGCAAGGGTAAAGTTGTACTGACTGAAGAAGTGGATGTGAACAATGTAATTGGCCCACATCGTACTGAGGCCACTCTGGGCCGGGTTGACAGCATAGGGAAGGCCCAAGTGGGCGGTAAACGCAGAGTAGCTAACAGGAAACGGAATGTGGGCTCCAGGCCCGTGGCCATCTCGCCCATCCTGGCGAGAACTAGTGCTACCAGGGTCCACCAGGTTGTTTTTGACCAAGGATTTCCCCGAGGACCCCTCAACTTTGAACCGGACTTTAGTTTTAAGGCTCAACGGCCCAATACTCCGGTGGACACCCAAGCCCCTGGTTTGGACAACAATCATGGGCGAGAAGCCTCAGTTAGTAAGCCAGAAGCTACGGTGACCCACCCTCCTCGCCCCCCGGATGCGAGCCCCCTGGGGGAGAGCGATGACCTTAACCGGCGCCAGCTAGATGGTGTGGAGAACTGGTACGAAACCCAAGCGGAAACCATGGGTGAGTCAGAGGAAGAAGTGGAGGGGACGTTGCGGCGGGAATCATCACTGCTGTCAGCCTTATCCTCTTGATGTTGAGGTTAAGTGCCCCTTCTTTTGTCAGTTTAATTATGAATATAGTTGCCTGGAATTGTCGTGGAGCCGCTGCTCGAGCTTTTGCAGGTAGGGTTAGGGACTTAATAAGGGGAAGAAGCGTCAATATTCTGTTTCTTCTTGAGACTCGCGTCAGTGGTGTGAAGGCTGACAGAATCATTGGAAGGCTGGGGTTTGACAGGTGGTTACGTATTGAGGCCTCTGGCTATGCAGGGGGTATTTGGATGTTATGGAAAGGGGCTGAGGTTGATGTTCATTATGTCACTTCTTCCACTCAATTTCTCCATTGTCAGGTTCTCAGTGTGGACCATCACTCCAGGACATTCATCACGTGTGTTTATGCGGAACCCGAGGTAAACCGCCGCCAGCCTTTGTGGGAGGATCTCTTGAGCTTGCGAGCTTCTATGTCTGCCCCTTGGCTGATTTTAGGGGACTTTAATGCGTATTTGAGCTCTGCTGATAAACAGGGGGGGCGACCGAATACTAGATCAATGAGACAGTTTGGGGCCTGTGTTCATGCTGTGAATTGGCTGGAGGTTAATTGCACTGGGGAGAAGTTCACTTGGGATAGGGGAGCTATTAGAGAAAAGATTGACTGGGTGTTTGCTAATCAGGATTGGTTGGATACTTTTCAGTCTGCGAAGGCCTTCCACTTGCCTAAATTTGGTTCTGACCACCGCCCTCTCTTTGTCACTTCCCACCCCAGTAAGGGCCGGGCCCACCATGGCCCTGCTTTCAAGTGCCAAGCGGCTTGGTTGCTTGAGGAAGGCTTTGCTAATTTAGTGGCCAGCGAATGGAATCAGGATGATTGGTTAACGAATGTGCGGAATTTCTCTCTCAGGGCTGCAGACTGGAATAGAGACAATGTGGGTAGTATTCCGAGTAAGAAGCGGCACCTCTTGCGGAGAATTGAGGGAGTTGAGCACTCTCGCAGTCGTAAGGATAGCCAGCACTTGAGGCAGCTTGAGCGTGATCTCTGGAAGGATTATAATAGGGCGTTAGCTCAGGAAGAACTCCTTTGGTTTCAGAAATCACGATGCAACTGGCTTAAGTGGGGAGACCGTAACAGCAAATTTTTTCATACTTCTGCAGTGATCCGGCAGCGAAGAAATCATATTGATGGGCTTCGAAATGAGGAGGGTGAGTGGATTTTTGAGCAGGAGGAGCTTCATAAATTGGCGAGTTCCTACTATAAGTCCCTCTTTCAGCGAGACCCTCATATTGTACGTGATCCCCTTCCTACTCGAGGATTTCCTAGTCTTGACTCTCAGGATCTTGATTGCATTATGGCGGCTTTCACTAGGGAGGAAATGAAACAGGCTGCTCATGACCTTGGGGCATTCAAAGCTCCAGGGCCCGATGGGATACAAGCCTTTTTCTACCATGCGTTCTGGAGTAATCTTGAGTCTTCCCTTTTTAACCTTGTGGATCAGGTGTGGCAGCATCCGGACCATGTTCAGCACATTAATCACACTAACATTGCGCTCATTCCTAAGGTGGATAGCCCTGAATTCTTGAAAGACTTTCGGCCAATCTCCTTATGCAATGTGAGTTATAAAATTATTACCAAGATGATCAGTAATCGGCTACGGCCTGTGATGGGTAAACTGGTGGGACAACATCAATGTAGCTTCATAGCGGGGCGGCAAAGTAGCGATAATATCATCATTGCTCAAGAGGTGATTCATTCTATGAGAATTAAGAAAGGGCAAACGGGCTGGCTGGCAGTGAAAGTTGACCTGGAAAAGGCTTATGACCGGCTTGATTGGTCCTTTATCAAGGACACGCTCTCCTTGGTTGGCATTTCGGGTAGATTGTTGCAGCTAATTATGGCTTGTATCTCCTCCTCGCGCCTCAGTGTCCTCTTGAATGGCACGCCTACGGACAGTTTTACCCCGTCTAGAGGAATTAGACAGGGGGACCCCCTCTCTCCCTATATTTTCACCCTGTGTATGGAGAGATTGCATCATATTATTAGTGAGCAGATGGATGAGGGAGAGTGGTCCCCTATTCGCCTCAATGCTCACGGGCCCCCCATCTCCCACCTGTTCTTTGCTGATGACCTCATTCTTTTTGGGGAAGCCAGTACTTCACAGGTTGACACCATGTTGAAATGCTTGAACCTTTTTTGTTCTACATCTGGCCAGAAGGTTAGTAATACTAAAACGAAGGTTTATTTCTCAAAGAATGTTCACATCTCTAGAGCTTTGGCATTAAGTGCTCGGTTGGGAGTTAGCCTCACCGGTGACCTGGGGAAATATTTGGGTATCCCCCTTCTCCATAAGCGCGCTACGTGTGTTACTTTTGCCCCTCTCTTGGAGCGGACCTCCAGTCGCCTCTCGGGGTGGAAAAAGGGATGCCTCACCCTCGCTGGCCGTACTGTCCTGGTTAAGGCTGTTCTTGCTGCTTTGCCCACGTACTACATGCAAACGATCCTTCTGCCGAAGAGGTTGCTTAATGATTTGGAGAAGCAATCTAGAGGTTTCCTTTGGGGGGAGACTGATGGTAGTAAGAAACTGCATCTCCTATCTTGGGAGCAGGTTGTGCAGGAAAAGAGGTTTGGTGGGCTCGGAATCAGAGATATCCGGAAGCAAAATAAAGCTTTCATTATGAAGCTGTGTTGGGGGCTTACCACTAGACGGGAGGCTCTTTGGGTCCAGATTTTGAGGGGTAAGTACAAGTGTGGTGACTTGGAGATGCCCTCGATTTCTGAGCAGCGGGTGGCCTCTCTTACTTGGAGGGGTATTTGTGAAGTTTGGAAGGATTTCCAAAAGGGCGTGGGACGAAAAGTGGGCAATGGTCGGTCCACGTCGTTTTGGATGGATAATTGGTCTGAGGTGGGCCTCCCCCTAATTAATTTCATACCGGGCCGTGAGAGCCTTATTAATTGCCAGGATAGGGTGCATACTTGGTTGACTCAAGATGGTGAGTGGGATTGCCGGAAAATGCTTGGTTGGCTCCCCAACCATGTCATCAACGGTATTATCAGTGCTCCCCCTCCTTGCGAGGCCAAAGGCGCGGATAAGTTTTTCTGGAAACCGGCTTCTAATGGTTGTTTTTCTGTGAGCTCTGCTTATTCTTTTCTTAGTGCAGGCCCCCGTCGGGACGAGGATACCATTTGGAAACTGCTCTGGCGATGGCCTGCCCCGGAAAAGATTAAAACGTTCATGTGGTTGGCGGTGCATGGGCGAGTCCACACGGGATCGTTGCGGAAGGCTAGAGGTATAGAGCAGACAGCTAGCTGCCCACTGGGATGTGGCTTCGAAGAGGATATTCTCCACCTTCTTCGTGACTGCCCTTTTGCCAAGCACTACTGGAAAACAATCCTCCTCCCGGACAAATGGGATTTGTTTTTCTCTCTGCCAAGGGTTGATTGGATCAGGTGGAACCTCACCCATGATGCTGGGATGCCCAGTACTCGTCGGTTGGCATGGCCTATTTTATTTGGTTATCTCTGTTGGGATTTATGGGTCTACCGGTGTAATCGGCTCTTTGGGAGTCCTTCCTCTCATGTCCCTCTTCGAGTGAACCATACTTTCTACCGAGCATGCTCGGATCATGACTTGTGCATGACCGGCCGGTTGGTTTTTCAGCAGGGGAGCACTGTTGGTCTGCCTCCCTCCCTACCTAGCATGGCTACCACCGTGGTGGTTGACGGCTCCGTCCTAGCGGATGGTCGTAGCGGATGTGGGGGGTATATCCATGACCGTGATGGTGGATGGCTAGGAGGTTTTAGCTGCAAATTGATCAGTGTTCCAGTGGTCTGTGCTGAACTTATAGGGATCATTCATGGCCTGAATTGGTGCTGGAACAAGCAATACAGAGACATTGACCTGCTCTCGGACTCGATTGAAGCGGTGAACTACATCATACGAGGCTGTGATCCTGACCACCCGTTTCAGGATATTATCGAGGAGGCGCGCAAATGCTACTTTAGAGATTGGACTATCCGGATTCACCATGTACATAGAGAACACACTCACATAGCAGATAGATTAGCAAAGTACTCTCATAGTTTAGCTGAACCTTTTTGTATGTTCCCTCAACCTCCCTCATTCCTTGAGACGGGGGATGTTGATGGAACCTCGTAGCAACCTCTAGTTTTTTTGAGTTTTTTGTATGCCTCCGGGCAATAGCTTTCAGTCTTATTCAAAAAAAAAAAAAAAAAACGCAGCTTCTGAGAGATAAGTAGAAGAAACCAAGCTAAGCTTCTCTCTTCAACAATTTCAATCAGGTCCTCTATTATTTCCACATTCTCTCTCTCTCTTGATTATGTGTCATCTCTCAGAAGAAATTGCCATGCCTTATATGCTGTGAAGTTTGCGTTTTTAAGTTAGTATAGGTTTAGCCATTTTTTTATATTGAAGTATTCATGCGGTCTGTTTTGAAACGATGGGATTGTCTGTTTATGGCTTTTACGATGCTTATGTGGTTTTGTTTTTGTTAATAACGAGGAAGCGGCATCAATAATCTCTTGGTCGGTGTTTTGCTTTTGATTTTGACCCTTCACGGAAATACCATAGTTTTATTTTTGTTGGTATCTTTTGGATATAAAATGGACTGCTTATTTTTCTGACTGAATAAATCAAAGTTCGTTTTTTGTTGTCATGTTATATATTTTTCATGTATATAAAAGGCTTTTGTGATGATTAAGAGTAGATTGATGCAGGAGATGGCACAAATGAGGATGATGAATCAACAATCCTCACACTGGTGGTGGCTTGATGAGCACAACACCTCAAAAAGATCTCCATGGCTCCAATCTACTCTCTCTGGTATCATTTCTCTTCATTTGTAGTTTGTGTTTAATAAACTTAGGGGTTTATTCTCTAAATACGTGGAAAGTTTTGTTTTTTTACCATTGGAGAGTAGAAAAGTTTTATTGTTTGAACTTGAAGCCGTGCAAATTGTGGGGGGAATATCAGCAAGTGAGCAGTTAGCTCGAATGAGAGGAAATGATCTAGGATGAACAGTGTGACGTGTCTTCGTGGTTCTGGATCATGGTGGATGCTAAATTTAATGATGCATTGATTACACAAGGATCCCACTTACAATTTGTCTGGCTCTTTGTTTTTTGGCTTTCAATTTGTCCCTAAATGCTGTGCTCCATGTTTGTTGAAGTTTTGGTCCCACTGGTGGATTATCGAATGATAGTTGATTATTCTTATGGCATATGATCGGTTAACGTAAGCACTTATCAATTAGAATATTCTCCTGTATTAATCAATGCTGCCTAATCTAAAGAAATTCATGATTAATAATTTTCTTGATCATAATATAAAATTCTGAGTTGATGTTTTGGTCCCACTGGTGGATTACCCAATGATAATTGATTATTCTTATGGCATATGATCGGTAAACGTAAGCACTTAGAAAAATCTAGCCAATCTTCTTCATAAGAATGAAGAGCAACGTTGGTATACTGGTGTTAATAAAAAGTTGTGGGCCTATTTTAAGAATCATGGTTCCTGCTTGTTTCTTTTCAAGTTCTTTTTCTTTTTCTACTTTTTGCCTCTAGATTTAACCGTTGCGTTAAACTCCCTTTTTCTTTTGTGATCTAAGACTTATGCCTGGACCTCTTTGTAAACATATATACTGAAGTGTTGTTATGGCTAATAACGGCTAGGGATTATAGTAATGAATAAAGCTTTAGGATTAAAAGGGAATGTGGAAACAACAAACAACAAAGCTACATGGATCATACATACATAGATCATATGGCGCTATCATTATAGTTATCTTTGAATATAATATTGACCAATAAAATGTGGAAAACATGTTGATATGTGCCTGTGTTTTATTTTGATGGCAGAGCTAAATGAGAAGACAAAGGGAATGTTGAAATTGATTGAACAAGATGCTGATTCATTTGCGCAACGTGCAGAGATGTATTACAAAAAGCGACCAGAGCTCATTAGCATGGTTGAAGATTTCTATAGGACTCACCGCTCTTTGGCAGAGCGCTATGATCAAGTCAAACCTGATTCAGGATCTCGTCTCTTGAAATCAGGAGGATCTCCTTTTGCCTCAGCCAAGTACCATTCAGAGAAGTTCATGACTTTCACCGATAGAAGTTACGATAGCTTCTCTGAGAACTACGACGTGGAGGACTGTGCAGAGTCTGAAGTTGACGATCCTGAGCAAGAAGAGGAAAATGTATCAGACTATTGCACAAAAGGGGAAGTTCCTTTTGTGCCCGTGAAGGTCAAGGATGATGAAGTCAAGAGGTTAAGTGAAGAAATTGAGAGACTTGGAGAAGAGAACATGGCTTATAAGGACCAAGTGAAGCAGAAAGATGCATTGCATGATGAACTGATGATTTTGAGGGAAGAGATAGAGAGGCTTAGAGAGGAGAATAGGGGACAGAAAGATCAACTGAAGAAGAAAGATGGTATGAGGGATGAAGCAATGGTGATGTTGAGGGAAGAGATAGGAAGGCTGAGAGAAGAGAACATGGCACAGAAGAATGAACTGAAGCAGAAGGATGAGGAGAAGATAGAGGTGATAAAACACCTGAGTTTGGCAATAGATGTGATAAAGCAGGAGAATTCAAAGATGAGGAACTTCATTGCTAAGGACTGCAACAAGAAATGGAAGCACCCATTTGAGTTGAACAAACAAATAGGAGCATTCTCCGGCAAACTGTTTAATGGTTATCCATGGAGTCAGCCGAGTGTAGTGGCTCTCTAGGCGTCAATTACAAAAAGAATATAGTTTTATACGTGTGTGTGTGTCTGTATTTGTGTCGAAGATCTAGATTAATTTTTAAGGGTTCACCCATGTTAGCTACACACATTTGAGTAGTCCGCGTCTTAGATATCAGTGATGTAATTTTGCATATGTTCCTTCTAGGCTTCTAGCAGAAAAAAAAGCCAGATAGAGTATAGTATATAGTATATTACTGGTCCTTCCTTTTGTCACCTAGTCAATATATTGTATCCCATCGTCGCAATTTATTTATTTATTATTTATTTCTAGTGTTACCCGCTCTATCTATTTAAATTTCTCATCAGAGACATCGGTGGACCCTTGCAGTCCCTCGCCATTTTCGATATCTCGGCCAGAGTGGGTTGCATTTGACAAATGTTACCCAAGTGGAAAAGAAAAATCACTTAAAGAAAAATTTTATAACATACGCAAATGAAGACAGACAGTTAATGGTTAAAGATAACTCATGCGAGCTTTAAAAAAGATTATTGATATATTAACCGAGGAGCATCAATCAACAGTGCCTCATACAATGTACCAAAAAACAAGATAAGAAAAGGGAATGCTTCAATAACGACAAGAACAATAAAGTAGAAACACCATCACCAACTCAGAATCACATGCCATGAAGCTGCGGAATGGAGCAAATTACCAAAGAAGCCACCAGATATGAGATGAGATTGAGAGGGTGAGATGAAGAAGAGTGTGAAACAGGTGCAAGTGCTGGCATAGACTCTGATGGAGGAAAAGCCATGACCGAGCCAGGAACACCAATGGCATCAGGATTTGGAGGACTTGGGCTGGCAGGAATAGTGGGCATGGAAGAATCAGAAGGAGAGAAAGCAGCTTTACCAGGAGAGGGAAAGAGTGGCTCAATATCTGGAGAGAGAGTAGGAGAGGCCAGAGGAGAGGCAGGTAATGCCGTTGGTGCTGCTGATATGGTGGAAAAACGAACACTTGATGGAGAAGCCAAGGAGGGTGCACAATAATGGGACACTGTCAAGGCTAGGAAGATTGCAGTGCCAGTGAGTGACCAAAAGGAAGCCATAAATATTTATAATATATAGTCACAGACCTAATGATGGTACTCTAATTAATGTGTCTGCGAGAGGGAAGGAAAGGCAGAGAGGAAAGTGAGGCTGGAGAAATCAAGAATGAGGGGGTTCATGATGAGGCAATAAAAAGGGACTTTGAGAATGTGATGGTGGGGTTCCATTGGCAATGGTGAGTGGGAATTGGTAATTGAGATCACAGTTTGGTGCTTTGTGCTACAAGACAAATTTGGTACGTGATTTTCTGCTGGACCACATGACTACTTTGTGTCTTGCTGTTCTTGTCTTTCCTTCTTTACAGACTTGAAGAGAAGTGAAATTACAGGAGGGCCCAACGAGGGAAGCAAAATAATCCAAGGACCTAAAGTGAGGACGGGTAACTTCTCCCTCCATCTGCCTTATGTACAGGCCAAGTTATTTCCGTGCAAGGAAAGACAAATTAGTAACCCAAACAAGCAAGTCTTAGTTCTGCCATTCTACTAAGTACGAGTGAGACGCATAAATAAAGACAGTAGATGACAACAAAATCAAGTTAAAAAGAGGAGCTGTGATGAGTCACTCTTTCATTAATATATGTGCACCACCTGTGCTGATCTCGTCTCGCCTAACACTGTGTAAAGCTTAATGCAAACATGTGGATGTGTTAGATATTCGTGAGTTTAAATTGCTCACTCCTTCTACGCACCAGGGCCTGCAACACTTCCTCGTGCAATGCCGTGGAGTAATACATAATTTTAAATGATAGAAATCAATTCATACACATATATTCCAGTTTCAGAAAAAAAAAAGCATACACATATGCTCCTTATTGCTTATCATTGTATTTTCATACCAAATATCATATAAACTTGGGAAAATTCCAAATAAATCCCTTTTTATGCCCAAAAGGATAAGTAAGGAACCTAAACTTCCAAGAGAACTATGAAGAAACCAGCACCTACCTGTCATTTTAAAATTGTGCGAAAAGACACAATTACCCTCATCCTAAAACACAAAGTGTTAGGGTGGGTTTAGGGTGGGGTAGTAATTTGTGTTTTAGAATGAGGACAATTTTGTCTTTTCGCAAAATTTTAAAATGATAGGTAGGTGCTGGTTGTTTCATGGTCCTTTTGAAATTTTAGGTCCCCCATTTGTCCTTTTGGGTGTTGGGAGGGATTTATTTGGGATTTTCCCTATAAAGTTACCGAAGAAAAAGGTGCTTTTGTCAGGTAAAAAAAAGTGAAGATATTTTTCTTTCCGTGACAGCAGTACAAATATAAAGAAAATTCTCAACTCTTGCCAGACAAGGAATGGAATATGGAATGGGGAGGAATTGGATTCATGTCTAAACAAAAGCCCTTTTCATAATATAGTATCTAACTCTCTATTTTAATAAATTAAGAAAAATAAATAAGTCACGTAATAGTAAGCTATTTTGTATATTTACAAATTATATGATAGCTTATAAGTTAAATAAACTTACTTTGAGAAAAATTTAAATAAATCAATCTATAAACAATTTCTTTAGCTTTCTTAATATTTTTTTTCAAAAAATCAGCTGAATGTTACATTTTAAAATTGTGGGAATATTGGGATACACCTTCAGAAGTCGGAATCCGTTTTATTGGGATACAGTGATACACTCATACACCTCCTGTTTCAGTTTGTAAAATTCTGCAAAAAGATCTTGCATGTGTAAATAACTTGCGTAATGTATGCGGTTGGGCTGGGCCTCTTTAATCAACAAAAAAGAGGTCGGGACCGTTTTATGTTATAATGCCATTTATTAATAAGATGTTATCATTTTAAAAGTGAATTATAACCAAAAAGTTGAGATGGCCGAGTTGGTCTAAGGCGCCAGATTAAGGTTCTGGTCCGAAAGGGCGTGGGTTCAAATCCCACTCTCAACAAAATCATTTTTTTCCAAACTAATTATTTTTTATCCCAAAAGAACAATATTAAGCGTACTGCGTACACGCAAGTGATATACGTAGTATCACTTAATCATTGCCCGAGTGTCAATTGCTGCATCACCAAAATTGGTACTAACCTCTTCTTTCCTCCACACACAACATTCTCTTCAATCTTTTAATTTCCCACCATGCATGAAGCCTCCGTGATAGTGATAGGAGCCGGCACCTCCGGCCTGGCGGCCTCCGCCTGCCTAACCCGACACTCCGTCCCCTACATCCTCCTGGAACGGGAAGACTGCCACGCGTCCCTCTGGCAAAAGTACACCTACGACCGTTGCCACCTCCACCTCACCAAGCAAGTCTGCCAGCTCCCCCACATGCCCTTCCCTCCTCACTATCCTCCCTACGTCCCCAGGAAACACTTCCTTCAATACCTAGACAACTACGCAGACCACTTCCACATCCACCCAACCTTCCACCGAGCCGTCGAGTTGGCCCACTATGATGACACACATAATATGTGGAGAGTCAAGGCTAGGAATAGAAACTCTGGTGAGGCTGAGGACTATGCTGCCAAGTTCTTGGTGGTTGCTAGTGGTGAGACGGCCGAGCCTCGTGTGCCTCAGATCCCAGGTTTGGATACTTTTCAAGGCAAGGTGATTCATTCAACTGGGTATAAAAATGGAACGGAGTTTCAGGATAAGAATGTTTTGGTTGTTGGGGCTGGGAATTCTGGCATGGAGATTGCTTTAGACTTGGCTAACTATGGCGCCAAACCTTCAATTATAGTTCGAAGCCCGGTAATTAACTATATTTAGTATTTGCTTTAATCGGCTAGACAATCCACTGATTCCCTTTTTATAAAATGATAAAATAATAGCATTAATTAGTAAAAATATTACACATCTTTCTCCAAGTTTGTTAATTGGCTGGTTAGCCAATTTTGTAGAAAGATGTACTCTTTTTCCTTACTAAAGAAATGATGGACATAGCCTCGAAACTGCTGAGATACAAGTTTGTTAATTGTGATTGGTAGGTTCATTTTCTTACTAGAGACATCATGGACATAGCATCGAAACTACTGAGATATTTGTCGATGAGCACTGTGGAGAAATTGGTGCAGATATCGAGCAGGATTGTGTTTGGGGATTTGACTAAGTATGGATTGCCGCCCTTGCCCAGCGAAGGTCCTTTCACCATGAAGCTCAAGTATGGCAGATTCCCCATAATTGATGTAGGAACGGTCCAGAAAATCAAGTCTGGAGACATAAAGGTAACGCATAAATCGTAAGCAGAGGCAGTTAGCTATTACTACTAGCCAGTAGGATAAGAAACCAAGCGTATTTTATTTTGATTTGATGATTAGTCTCTGTTTGGATCGCATAAATGTGAAGGTGTTGAGAGCGGAAATAGAGAGGATTGAAGGCAATGAGGTGATGTTCAAGGATAGCAAGTCGCTTCCGTTTGACTCCATTGTGTTCTGCACAGGCTTCAAAAGGTCCATTCACAAATGGCTCAAGGTAAGCTACAGTCAAAGCATGCGTTTCCTATTTGAGAAGAAAGGGTAGGATGTATTGTTTATTGTTGAGAATGAGGTTTTTTGAACAGGGTGGTGAGGATCTTCTGGACGAAGATGGGCTTGCGATTTCGAAGTACCCGAACCACTGGAAGGGAAAGAATGGTTTGTACTTAGTTGGACTGGCACAGAGAGGTTTCTTTGGAGCCAACCGCGATGCACAGAACACAGCCGACGACATTGCCTCTCTTTTGCAATCGCAGAACATGAATGCTTGATTGTCGTTTTGTTTTTCTTTGCGTGCCTAAGTTGATAACAGTGTACACATAGCGTGATGTTCTGGATTCTCCATCGTACAAGTCTGAATTGTTCGGTGGAGATATTTGAACAAGGAACTGTGTGCGTAATTGATTACGTGTTCATATTTAATCCACCAACTCAAGTTGGACCATCATATTGCATTGACAGTTCCAACTCTCCCGAGTCGGCCCACATCCTTCCAGTGCCTTCTTTTGCAAAAATAAAAACAAAAAACAAACACATAGTACTGTGGAGAACAACGTTTCCACGTCTTATCCCTTTCTTTTTTTTTGGGCCAGAAACGTCTTATTCCTAGAGCTGGGAATTCGGGCCGGCCCGGCCCTAATGGGCCGGCCCGCATCGGGCCGGGCCTAAACGGGCCAGGCCCACTTAGGCCCGGTCCCCCTTTTACTCCCCTATTTACGAAGTCCGGCCCTCATGTCATCGGGCCGGGCCTGGCCCGTAGGGCCTGGCCCACTTTCTTCTTTTTTTTTAAAAAAAAAAATCCTTTTACTAAACCCATTTTTCCTCTTTCCACATTGTTCATCGTGTAAATTTTATGGTTTTAGCAAAACAAAATCATCTAATAACATCACAAACCCACAATGAACATAGTTATAAGTCATAACATAGTCTGATAAGCGATAACATTACAACATACACTGTAACACTGATAGTGATACACATAATCTGACAGTCAAAATAAATAACAAAGTCTTCAAATATAAATCTAAATAAACATTAAATAATAACATTCAACGAGTCATCTAAGAGTGCACATCATCATCACTGTCATCAATGACATTTGATTGTGCTTCACTATGAATTGACTTCTCTCAACTAACAAAATATCAAGTATTTGCAATTCTTCTTTACCATCATATGCACTATCTCCTCCATCATCTAAGAAAAGAGAAAAAAAAATTAATTGTCCTTCAAGCATGTATAAAAAAAGAAACAAAAAAATCATAAATTAAATAAAGAGTCATATGCAATTTTTTAAAAAAATAAAACTTGGAAGCGGGCCTAAAATACGGGCCGGCCCGCGGGCCGGCCCGCACCGGCCCTAGGCCCTAAAGGGCCGGCCCTAACAGGCCCGCTCCCCTATTTTTCCACCAAAACAGTAGGCCCGGCCCTCCTCGGGTTTGCATGAAAACGGGCCGGCCCAACGGGCCAGGCCCATATTACCGGCTCTACTTATTCCACATAGTATTAAATTATAGGACGAATTTTTTGTTTGAAGTTATAGGAGACAAAATGAAAACAGGACAAATTACAAGGAGTACAAAATGTAAAAAAACGTGTATACCTTAAGGCTATGTTTGGTTCAACTAGGGAGGAGGGGAGGGGAGGGGAGGTTCATTAAAGGGAGGTGAGGTGAGGTGAGGTGAGGTGAGGTGAGGGAGGAAGGGAGGGTAAGTTCAATTTCTTATTTGATTTTGGAGGGGAGGGGAATGTGGTAAATTATTAGTTGACAATTATATCTTTTATACTTTTTTATGGCAAGATAAAAAAAACCAAAAAATAATTTTGAGTTATGTTTTTTTTCTCAAATTGGGTATTAGGTGTGTTTATTTTTATATAATAAAATAAATCAAAAAATAAAAGAAGAAATAAAAAGAACGAATATTTGGGTATTTATTATTAAATCATAATAATAAAAACTAAAAATAAAAGAACATAAAAACTAAAAATAAAAGAACGAATGTTTGGCCATGGTTTGTTAGGTGAAATAGATTCATCAGATCTCAACATATTGCTTTGTGAGGACTTGTAAGCAAGCAAAGAAAAAAGGAACTCTGACATTTCCGAGACTCAAGAACATATTCCACAAACTCTCCCAAACAAATTGGACACTCAGTGGCACCAACATGTAGAACCTGATGAACCATATACAACAATAGGGGTTTTACGCAATAAACTCTTCTTCAACCCTTTTGTTGTTACACGAGCTGTGGCTTCACCTGGTGTCTCAAATCTCAAAGCAAATCTGTTGGTACTTTTATTTATATCAAGAAATTTTGCTGCAAATTTCTTGACAAGCAACAAGATTGGAACGATCAAAACAAGAGGAACTATGAAGGATGGGTGGTGACTGGTGAGGGGAGCAGACTACCAGCCTGATGAGAGCGGCGGTCGGAGATGGCGGGCGAGCAAGGAGCGGAGACGGCAAAGTGGAAAGCAAAAAACACGATGAATAAATAGTGTGAAAGTGGAGAGGGTAAAATTGGAATATTGAAAGATTGATATGGGTAGTTATGTCCAGATTTTCTCACCCCTCCAAAAAACCCCACTTTTGGGTAGGGCAGAGCATTCGGTTTTTCGGTTCGGTTTTCGGTGAAAACCGAAATAACCGAAAACCGAATTATGGTTATACTCAAAACGAACCGAAACCGATTAGTGTTGGGAACCGAACCGAAATAACCGAAATATTTCGGTTCGGTTTCGGTTTTAACCGAAAAACCGAAATTTCTTTATTTTATATTAAATTCAATTTATTTTTTCATTTTCAACATATAAAACTCCACATTTTATATTGATATATTACATATCATTTTTAATTTAAAAGAAGGAATACAAAAACTATAGATTTAAACTCTAAATTTTTACTTATCTAAAGAAAAATATGATAAAATAATATTTTATTATTATTTTTTTTATTAATTCGGTTATTCGGTTAACCGAATTATTTTTTTAAAAAACCGAACCGAAAACCGAACACCGAAATAACCGAACTACAAAACCGAATAAGAACCGAAAACCGAAATAACCGAACCGAAATAACCGAATTCAATTCGGTTCGGCTCGGTTTTCGGTTTTCGGTTTGATTTGCTCACCCCTACTTTTGGGGGTGAGGAGAGAGAGAGCAAGGGGCCAAAAAAGGACAAAATTTTCCCCTCCCCTCCCCTCCACTTTTTTGAACCAAACAAGGTATCTTGGCTTTCATCCCTCACCAGTCACCTCCCCTCACCTCCCCTCCAAAACCCCCCAACCAAACATAGCCTAAATCTTATATGCTCTTTCCTCCGTTTCGTTTTAATTAAATAAATTATTTGGACAAAGTGATATATAAGTATATAGCTCCAATTCATTATTTGATATATCAGAAGTTCTTAATTGCTCTTCAGATGTCTAATTTAGAAGCATTCTTAGTGAAATGGGATTTCATCAAAAAAAAAGGCACACAACAATGAATCTGCAGGGCTAAAAAATAGCCAGATTTACCAAAGAAATAATGAAATAAGAGAGAAATAGGCCGCACGCAATTTCTTTCATCGCAATAAATTAAATTAATTAGTTCTCTCTATACTTCAAGTATTGAACATATTTACTCTAGGAAAATGGTTTGAGTGTTACTCCTTCTATCCCATGATATAAGTTAATATTGTGGGAGAGACTATGTCTCAAATATAAGTTAATTTTACTTTTGAGCTTAGAATTTATTGTATTTTTTGCACTTTAACCCTTTGCTGATTACACATTTTCTCATCTTCTAAACACAATGTCTCCCGTTTTTTCCTCATTAAATCACCATTCACTTATACTGTTCATAAATATGGGCAAAGTTAGAAAAAAATATGTTTCAGATATATTGATTGTTTTGAATAATTTTTAATAGTTTTCTTAAAGATACTGATTTGATAAACATTATCTTATATTATGGTCTGGAGGGAGTATTATTGTTTACACGAAAAATGATAGATCTGGTGCGTGCTAGTGAGGAAGATACCACCATAATGGCCTGTGAGAAAATATTTTTAAAAGAGTACTCTCTCCCTCCTATCATTTGATGACATGCGATTCTCCGTGCTATTATGTTCAAGGTTAGAATAGTGACATTTTGAAATTTTGATGATTTATAGATTGAAAATGGTGATTTTGTTTATCAAAGATATGGACTTCAAATTAAAGTATTCTTAAAGCCCAATTCCCAGGAATAAGTTCATCTAAGGACTCGAAACGAATCCTGTATACTCATATATAGCCCAATAAACATATTGTTTTATTGAGCTCTTGTTTTAATTTACGATATGAATTTGCACCAGTTCATTTTATATTAATTAAAAAAAGAAGTAAAGACGAGATTCTCATCACTTTAGTTTCATTGCAATACGTAGATCTACTTGGAGATTAATTACGTTATAAGTGAGGAGTAGCCGAGTAGGTGATAAAAACTAAAAAGAAGCAAGTGATGAGAGGAATAAAATAATAAATTTTACATGTATTTTACTATTTGTGTTGTTGTGGGGTGGGGTGGGGTGGGGTGGAAATATCTGAAAATGTGTGGTTGAATTAAAATGATTTATTTTTGAGAAAAAAAATTGAAAATGATTTATGAGGGGAGAGAGGAGAAGTTGAGGGTGATGGAAGGCGAAGATGATAAGCTTACGTTCAGTTCAGCTTAAGCTTAAGGTTCAGCTCAATCTCACTCGCTATCCTAGTCCTCTGCTTACATCTCCTCCCCTTCCCTCTTCTTTCCCTCTCTCCTCTCCTTCTCCTTCTTCCTCCCTCTCCCTTCTCACTCCCAAATCTGCTCCTCACTCTATTCACTTTCCTCATCATGATGGTGAGGAAGAGGAGCTTCAAGACCTCAGGGTTCCCCCTCACTGGTTACTTCCTCCTAATGCCTCCAAGGTATCATTATATTCCTAATATTTAAATTTTATATTAGTGGCATAATTTTGCTTAACTAAAAAGTAAAAGTAATCTTATATTAAGAGTGGAGGGTATTACTATTGTCTTATCTCGAAGTCCCCTTTCGTATGCTTCTCTTCCTTTGTCCCTGATTCTGTGTGAATCCAACACTTGGGCATTAATCATACAAATATAAAATCTTTTCTGTTAGCATAACATTCTTCAATGGAAGTTAGACGTGGCTTGGTCTAATCCACTTTTCCTTTGTTTTCGGTCCCTTTTATGCCTGTTTCTTCTTAAAGCCTCCTATGTTGCCATTTACTATTATTCACAAAATGAACCAAAGTCTTTACAATGTATGTGCTTGGCCTGACCGTGCTTGTAGTGTTTCAGGAATCAGAGTGGCTGAGGGTGACGCTGCATAAATGGTTGGATGAGGAATATTGTCCAGAGGAGACCAATGTGGAGATAAGCAAAGTTGCTGCCCAATCTTATTACAAATCTTTGCTGGACAAGCAAACTGACTTGGGTGACATTTTATTGAACATGGTGAGGGAGTTGGAGACTATTTCTTATCAAGAAAGCTTCCATGGGGCCTTCTCTTCTGCAAATGCGGCAATTAATCTCATCGCCCAACGAATCGAAGACTCCTCCCACACACCCTGAATGCTTATGTGCATGGACTTCATTGCCTGGTTTTGGTTATCTCTTGTTTGTTTTTGGAATTTTGCATCATCAACGAGCTATATCCCTCACAAAATCCTGTAAAATCTTGTGCACTCAAACCATGTGGCAAATTTGTACAAATTTGTTGTGAATGGTTGCAAACAAAGTTGTTAGTGAAGTTGTAGAGCACGATCAATTAGTTGGTGAATAATATATTTAAGGATTCAAGAATAGAACACAATGACATCATGCAATTTATGTAATGTTATCCCACCGCTAGTGGATAAGGCTTGTTTGTTGTTGTGAATGGTTGGTTGAAGTTATTAGCAAGGTTCTCTAAGATCAATAGTTGATCCATGAATGGGTTTGGCACTCTTAAAATGGGTTTAGTTTCTTAGATATATTCTGGTGTGGTTGGGAAGAGGCCATAATAAGGTAATATTAGCTTAGTGACATCAAGTTCTTCCTAAAGTCTTTCTTAAACCTAAGGTATAGGTGCACGAGCTATGAAAAAAAGCAAAGGTCAATAGTTGATCCTGACAGATTTTTTTTTTTAAGATGCAAAGCAATGTTGGCTGAGCATTTATTTTTAATGAAATAATTATAATATAAATAAAATATACTTAATGATTAAAAAACTTCTTTGAACATTTGGGTAGAAGACATTTCGACGGATCTATTAATCCAACTCGGGGTTTTGAATAGATATCAGTGGTGTGTGTGGGCACCTTTATTTAGTAATACGCCTCTATCAATATAAGACATATTTAACTAATTTTATGAAATTAATTATATTAATTAAGTTAATCAAAACAACATGATATCATTAAAACATTCTAAGCACTTACCTTTATTTCCACCCCTTCACTTTTTTCATTGAGGAGCACCAATAGAAATAATTTGGGGAGAAAAATTACAAAAGAAGTTTTATATTTAGGAACAAAGTCATCTCCTAAATAGATATTGTATCTAAGAATGGATGAGTACTTATCAAAGGTCATGGATATCAGGTTTGTTCTGTTGAGAGATGCACTAAAACAAGAACAGAACTGGAATTAGGTGGTAAGCCTTGCCGACAGTGACTAAAGCCCAATAAACAGGCTCTGCTTAAATGCTTATAGGTATCATACATTTAGATTAGATATTTAAATATAAGTCTCTACTGATCATCACATGTTAGCTTGTTTAGACACCAGAGGGTGTTGATGCCATCAACTACCATGTGTTGTTTTACAGAAAAATCAAACAAGAGAAATAAATATATAGAACTACCCCCATCTATGCATACAGGATCTATATAAGGAGGCAAGTTTATTCCTATAAGATACTCACTTCGTTCCTAAATATAGGACCTAGATAGAGAGTTTATTTTGTTCCTAAATATAAGACCTAGATACATTTTTGGCCACATTTTTTCCTAAACTACCCTCCTCCTCCTCCTCCTCCTGCTTCTTCTTCTTCTTCCTCAAACCTCTTCCTCTTCCTCTTCCCTACAGGTAATTTCTCTTCACTCCATTCCTAATTCTCATTTTTCCTCCATGAAAATTCCTCATTTCCTTTTATTCTCTTCGATTTCTCCTCAAATTTCACCTATTTCACTGCATACGTAATTCTCCTTTTTCTGCAATGCAAAATCCTTATTTCCTTTAATTTCCTTCGATTTCTGCTGAGATTTCACTGTATTACAGCCAAATCGGCGGATGAGAGCTGGAAATCGATCACATTTCGATTTTCTCAAGATGCTTCCGTCGATTTGATGGAGAAACCTCGCGGAAATAGCAACAAGATGATCAAGAATTCGAAGACGAAGCCTTCGTCATCGTCTTCGTCTGAGAACATCTCGCCGATGAGACTAGAAATAGAAGATCCTATCTTCATCGGAAGAGGAAGGTTCCAGAATCCGATGATGCCGCTAAGTCCAACCTTCCTCTCCTACGCTGAAAATCTCAACATCAATTCTCCACTCGCTCTTTACTTACGTAGCTCCGGCGGCGGCGGAAACGGCGGCGGATCTCCGATCTCCGGCAAGCTATCGCCGTCCGAAGAGTCTTTCATGTCGCCGGTGACAAATGTACGGAAGAACATTTGCCTTCTTTGCAAGCAGAGGCAAATGGTGGAGTTGCAGAAACAGAGGATGCAATTTGCGAAGGATTTGGAGTTTCAGAGGGGTATTATTGGAAAGAAACTAACTTAATTGCCTTCCTTAATCTCCCCAAAAAAAAGTCATCTAGGTCCTATATTTAGGAACGGAGGGAGTATTCTTCAATTTTTTTTAATTATTTAAAGGGTGAGAATAAAACCAGAATGTTAGAGTGTTTTTTATAATATCATGTTATTTTAATTCAATTAAATTAATAATTTTTTTGGCCAGTATTTAAATTAATAATTTTAAATTAATCAAATTAAGTAATTAAATTTTATATTTAATAACCGCCCCAGCAATTGGAGGACTTAAGGAGGGCCATCGTGGTGGCGCCTACCAAATACTGTGCCCATTTGTATTTAAATAAGATTGGAGACACATGGCAAGCATGTGGTTTCTTAAATTATTTTTTAGGCTGTGAGGATTATCGATGTTTGAAACTGCGACGTATTCTTAGAGCCCAAGCTTCAATCTAGAGATCGGCCACTACAAATAAGAGGCCGACAATGCCATCAACAAGCTTCCATTCATCATTTCATGTTTTCAAAAGGTCATGTTCGGTGTTTTCATTGTTTTTGGAGGTGTGGCGTGTCAAGCTCATTCAGGGCCAACTCTAAGGGCCTGTTTGGTTTGAGGGGAGGGAAGGGAAGGGGAGGGAAGGAAGGGAATGGAAGGGAGAGGGAGGGTTTAATAGTACTTTGTTTGGTCTGATAAAAAGGAGGGAAGGGAATGGAAGGGAGGGGGAGGGTTTAATGATAATTTGTTTAGTTAAGGAGGGGAGGGGAGGGTAATAATGATTAATTTACCATTTTATCCTTATAGTTATATATTAATTCATAATTGTCTGTCATATAAATTAGCCTACTTTTTGATTTAAATTAAGATGCTTATTAAAAGTCACATAAAAATTGATATAATATTATTCTAAAAATACTTCACATTAATATTTTTGAAAACACAATAACAATGGTTAACCTATTGGACGAAATGTCAATACTAATGTGTATTGGTCCTTCAATCTTATAAAATTGATTGCTTATTTAAAAGTTTTATATAACACGTTCTATTGTAAAGTTGCTTATTTATTATGTTATTTGTTTTGTATTCAAGTAATCCTTCAATCTCTAATGTAACTAATTTGTCATTTTATCCTCATATGTTAAGTTACATCTTTTAAATCTTTTAATGCTCTTAATTTAATTTAATAAATTTACATCTTAGTTGAATTGTGTAATTAATCACTTAATCACGTTACTTTTTTAAACTCATTTCATTTGGTTTTTTACTGGAACATTTAATGGGTTAAAATGTGTTTAGAAATTAATACTAGTATGTGTAATCATATAATATATTTTTTTAATATAATTGAATTACAAAATGTCATTCAACACTTCCATCTTGCTTGGATTAAAGGCCAGTGATCTTGCATACCCACCCACAAAATGTAACACTTTTGAAAGTCCAATTCTCTTTTAAATACACAATCACTATTTGAAGCTCATTTAAATGAATGAACTAACAGAAATTACACATGCTTTTGTGCGTGTATATATTTATATGTATGTATTCCCTGTATGATTGAAGTCTGATGAGGGAAAATGTGGTAGGAGGTGATATATGTGAGGGGGGAAGGGTTGACATCCAGTGACTACGCGGACGGGGAAGGCTTATGTATTGTAAAAAGCAAGTTTACAGTATGAATGAGCAAACAGGGGGGAGAGAAGGAGTGAGTGATTATTTTGGTCGGGCACTTTAATTTGTTTGAAGTGAGGGCATTTGATGGAAATACAAAAATATAATGAGAATAGATTGGTCTTAAACTTTGGTCTCCCTTCAAAACCCCCCAATTTGGAGGGAGCCAAAATAAGGGAAAGGAAGGGAAGGGGAAGGAATATTTTACTATCCCTCCCCTCCAATTTTTCAAACCATGCAAGGGGAGGGGCTCATTTTCCCTCCCCTTCCCTTCCCTTCCCTCAAACCAAACAGGCCCTAACTCTGAAGTTAATTTTTTCCGTTTGTTTACTTCTTAAATTGCATAAATAATTGGGAAAATTCCAAATAAATCACTCCGAATACTCAAAACGACAAGTGAGGAACCTAAACTTCCAAAAGGACTACGAAGGAACCAGCACCTACCTGTCATTTTTAAATTTTGCGAAAAGACAAAATTTCCCTCATCCTAAAACACAAATTGCGAGAAGAGGGTGGGTGTTAGGGTGTGTTAGGGTGGGTTTAGAGTGGGGTAGTAATTTGTGTTTTAGGATGGGGGCAATTTTGTCTTTTCGCAAAATTTTAAAATGACAGGTAGGTGCTGGTTCCTTCATAGTCCTTTTAGAAGTTTAGGTTCCTCACTTGTCCTTTTGGGTATTCGGAGGGATTTATTTGAGATTTTACCTAAATAATAATTCAACATTTCAGGTCCCTCTATTAAAAGATACCAGTACTATTATTCATCGTGATGTAATTTACTACCGTTGACATCAATATTTAAAGGCTTGTTTGGTTGTATGAAAGTAAAGAAAGTGAGATGTAAATAATTGAAAAGTTAAGGGGTAATATGGTCATTTACATATATCCCGGGGTCCACAAGTTTTCTCTCTCCATCTCACACTTGTCGTGGGGCCCACAAACTTTACTCTCTCATCATTACTCCTACTTTCCATCTTTTACCCTTTCCATTTCTAATTCTTTACTTTCTTTCAACCAACCAAACACACTCTAATTCGTTGTTTATAAATGGAAAGTTTGTAACTACTTATTACATAGATCACCATTAGATTATGATCAAACCATTAATTTATTTTAATTGGGCATTTAAATCCACAACTAAATTAAGAAATAATTCCACAGACCATAAATAATTAATAAGGTCGTATTATGTAATAATTATGAATTTATAAATCACAATGCACCCATGACCCATCCATCAAGTTTAGAAAATGAAGACACCGACTTTAACCAGCATTTCAACAATCACCTCCTCCTAATTAATTTTCCATGTTTACACGCCTCTCGTCATCACCCTTCTCCCTCTCCCCTTTCATTTTCTTTTCCCTTCACCTACTCTTCTCCGCCATTTAATTCTATTCTTAATTACCACTATCTTTCCCTTTTTTCTATTATATACTTATCTTTTACAAATATTTTGTCTTCACTCTCGAAAGTGGGAAAATAAGCCTGGTCAACATTATTTTTTATCAAATAATTAACAATATTGGTCTTTTAGCGTCATTTTCACGGTCCAGTATATTTCTAATGTTTCAAATTCCTCCGGTGTTCTTTTAGTGTCACTTTCACAATCCAGTATTTTTCTAATGTTTCAAAGTCCTCCGGTGTTATTTTTCCCGATTGATTTTACGTAGTGTATGACTAAGCGCGAATGTCTTTTGAAATGTAACAAATCTCGGCCATATATCATTTACACTAGCAACATAATTGTAAAGAGCGCATTTGTAGAGAGGGATAGAAAGCCAATTAGCCTCGCAAGGCACAAACTAATCGCCAATTTAGTTGTAGCGAATAGATTACTTTTCAAATACTCCCTCCGTTCCTAAATATAAGAGCACTTTGACTTTTTTGGAGAATCCTAAGAAAGCAAAATGAACAATTTAATCATAACATATTTTAAATATTATTAGATCATATGTAAGTTCATAAGTCAAATAAACTAGTTTAGTGAAAAAATTTGGGAAAATCAATTTTAATTACCCTATTTAGTTTTCTTAGGATTCTCCAAAAAAGTCAAAGTGCTCTTATATTTAGGAACGGAGGGAGTACTAAATATTAGATACAGTGCGGTCAGCGTCCCACTCTAAGGGTGTGCTTGGATGAGAGGAAAATGGGAGAGGAAAGAAAGTGGGAGGAAAGAAAACAGGGAGGAAGGAAAACTGAGAAGAAAATATAATCCCCTATGTTGCTTGGATGAAGGAGGGAAAACAGGGAGGAAAGAAAACGGGTAAATGTCAAAGTGACAAAAATACCCTCATTGTAAACTCTCTTTTAAGAAAACTATATACAGTATTTTAATAAAGAAAATTATTTTACTAATAAGTCAACAAACAAATGGAACATCTCTTAAAATTAAATTAAACAAAGGGAATAAATATAATAATTTATTATTCAATATAAATATAATTTTATTATGCTTCATAATTGGATAATGTAACATAAATGAAATAAAAGAAATAGTTCATATGAAGACATAGAGATGGATTATCAGTAGAAAAATTAATATATATCATGGCTAGGCAATTTCGAAAAGGAGCAGCAGAATGATAAAGCCAATAAAATAAACGTTCATCAATGCCCCCACTGATTTCATGCTTCACCAACAACTCCCAGTTATTAATTATGCAAACTACATTATAGAAAAATACTGAACTCACTCTTCCTTTTCTATGCAACACCGAATCCACATACACACAAATCACCCAAAAATAAAAAATGTTACAGATTTCAACAATCGCTAGTTACATATTGTTAAACGCAGGAGAAGCTAAGTGAGCAAGATAACTGATTAGAAAGAATGATTAGAAGGAATGGAGAAATGAGAGAAGCTCGTGTGTTGTGTATGGAGAGAAAGCATGAGAGGAACAGACTTATACAGTGAAGAATGGAGTTTGGTGAAGAATGGAGAAGAGGAACGATGAGAATGTGATAAGGGCAGAGTGTGGATAACAAATTTGTCCCATAATCCCCATTTTGGGAGGAAAAAGTTGGGGGGAAAATGGGGCATGGGCTCATACTATTTTCCTTCCCCATTTTCTTCCCTCTCCCATTTTCTCTCCTACCAAGCAGGGGAAAATGATTTCCCTTGTCACTTTTTCCCTCCCCATTTTCTTTCCTCTCCCATTTTCCTCTCAACCAAGCAGGCCCTAAAGCAAAATTATTTATATTTATCCATGCCATGCCTAATTATAAGATGCGGTTTCTTTATATAATTATGTCATCTTGAGTCATTCATTCTCTCTCCTTCCAAATGTTACACTCAAGTTTGATCCAGAATCCAAATCTCACGCTCACGAAATGGGGGCGGGGAAGCAATATAGTATGATGCATTTGCCTTATATAATTGTATGATTGTGCTTGTTTTTTCCTTTTGCCAACCATGGCGCTTGGTTAATGTTGTGTGTTTAATTTTAAATTACCTTACATAATTATATCATGGTACTTGATTAATGTTGTTCGTTTCATTTTAAATTACTCTTATAATATTCCTTAACAATTTCATTGTCTCTCTTACCATAAAAGACGGTAGTTAAATAAATATTTATTGAAGTAATTTGAAAACAATTTATAAAAATTAGAAATGTCTAAGTGTCTAAGTATATCATCAATATCTTAGGTTTTTTAATACTCCCTCTGGTCCCTAATGTAAGAGCCCAAAATTTGAATGATTTTGGTCCCTAATGTAAGAGCTCACCCCATATTCTCTCCTCATTTAATGCATTTTTTCCTACTTTACCCCTAACTCTCTTTCATATTTATTAATGCTTATGTATTTCTCTCTCTTAAAAGTACCATATTAAATATGGACAATTTTGGAAAAGAAGCATTAACTACAGACACCCAACTAACATTCACATGTTTTCTTAAGAAGCATTTTTTTGACGGCTCTTACATTAGGGAGCGGAAGGAGTATATCAATAGGCTAGCAGTGCATCTTCTAGTTCATACTAACGAGTATCTCGAGCAACTGACAACTCTAATTTCAAGGTTCATGGCTGTCCAAACACAAACGACTTGCATAAGTCTCAAACCCGATACCTCAAAGAAACTAATAGGACTTTATCGCGTTAGACAAGTATCATTAATTTCATAGTTAGATCTTCTATTTATGAAAATTGAGTTTTTTTCCATTTCCATGTGAGGGGTGTTTCTTTTTATGACATATAACCCCTCTCCTCTAGTTATAATCATAAGACAACTTTAATTTTTTAGAGAAATTAAATGTGTAAAATTAATCGTTTTAAATTGCTTTTAGTTTTCTTAAAAAACTAATTTATTTTACTTATAAATTAATCTATATTGTAATTACATGTGACATATCTCATAATTTATTTGTCTAATTTATTTATCTAACTTTGGAATAATTTTTTTTTAAAAAAATGATTATTTTCAAATAAGTATGTGAATTGAATAGTTGTAATTCCTCATTTAATAAGAATTATCGTAATTCATCCATGGAGAGTGCTGGTGAACGAAGTTGGATGAAGTGAGTTCCACATTTAGTAGTAAAAACGCCAAATTTGGAAAAGAAATTGGAGAAAGGCGTTGAAAAAAGGGTAAAGACGGAGATTGTGGGGAAACACAAGAAAAAGGAAGAAAACATGGCAGACACGTTGTTATAATAAGACCACTCCATCTAGAAGAGTGGGTGAAAACAGAGAGCCATGCTTCGCCTATTAACTAAGCTTCTAGAAGAATGTCAGCCTCACAGGTTTAAAGGCCTTGCTTTTGTCACTCTGTCAAACTAAGACAGCCCCAAACCTCCGCTTTTTATCTCATATTCCTATCTTCATTTCTACTATCTACTGATTCCCATTACTATATACTGCCACTTGGGATATTGTTAGCTTGTGATGGACATGAAGAAAATGGACGTGTCTCGTTTCATGCTTTTTGAGGCCACGGGGGATTCTGAGGTCGATGGTGACACCGACGCCGTCATGATGGATGAACAATCTGCTGTAGCAGACGGTGTTGACGATGCTGAATCTTGCTGTCATGAGGAATCTGAGAGTCACAAATGGGATGTGGGTGATCAACAGCTTGGTGGGCACAAATCTTGTGTTGTTGATGTAGAATATGAGCATCTTGAGGGGAAGAAAAATGATGAAGAAGAGACATGTGGATATGGAACATCGTTTTGTGATGATGATGATGATGAGATTCAGAAACGCCATCATCATCATCATGGGTCAAGTTTGTCGGGAGAGTCAGGGCAGAAATTGATGGATGAGATGGAAAAGAGCAGGCGATTCTGGGAAGCTTGCTTGGCATCTTAATTTTATAACCAACATCTTTTTTTCTGAGTCTTTTATAAGCTGAATGTTATTCCAATATGTAACTTAGCCTTTATTACCAGAATTCCATGTGTATTTTTTCCACCCTTGTGCTCAAAGTGAGGATGGGACGGTGGTTTGATTTAATTGTACATAGTTTATTAAACATATGCTGATGACTGCTCACCTCTCTTTTGAAGATTTGTCATCGGTGCCGCAAGTCATTTATGCTGTTTCCTTATGTTTCCCCTGTTTTAGTTATGATTTCTCAAGTTTTTCAACAGACCACGGATTGGTGTGTCTTGTTCCTAAATTTAGCTGCACTTGAAGTTTTGGACCAGTTGATGTCTTTTCCTAACCTTTGAAATGCAGATAATCACATGCAGCCACCAACCACTTCGAACAGTCGACACCGGGTTTCACTCAAAAATGCATTAGTTCATTTATTATTTGATTTATGTAGTGTTAGATTCTTTTAATTCAACTAACAATATACTAGCTACTTCCGTGTCTAAATATAAGACCACGTTATTTAATTTAATTATATTAAAGATTATAGTTAAATTAGTTATTATTACATTATATTACCAATTCACTCTTATCATATATACCTTTATATACGCTCTCCCTGTATTAGATTGTTTATTATTGATAAGTATTAGCAAAAGTACTAATTTGGGAAAAAGTTGTGAACAATTAGAAAGTGACCGACAAATTGTAACTAAAACTGACCTTATATTTAGGGATGGAGTACATTTGTGAGAAATGGGGAAGATATTTGACATCAAAGGTTGGATAGCACAGTGAAGAAACGTGGAATCCATTAAAGCTAAATCATAAATAACACAGACCTAACACTACCGTACAAGCCTGAAAAAGACTGAATGAATGCCTACAAATTTCACCCCTGTGAAACACACTCGTGAAGCTAATCTTCACATGGTAGTACGTCCCCATCTGTTTAGAGAGAAACTTTTCACTTCTAGAAAACAAGTGGATCAATGTCAGCCCTAAACTGAACGTAATCCACCACAACCAAACATGTCCTACACTGTCTAATCAATTTACACAACCAACACTTCTACTAGAGACATAATCTGAAGCAGGAAAATAATAACAAGGATAAGTTCTTCACTTGATGCAAACGGTTGTAACGGGTAACGAGTCTGTTAATTTAGTGATGATCTCCACACTATTGGCGCCTTCATATTTTAGGGAGGGACTAATTGAGTCAACGCTAGATCTCATTGACTTTTCTTCACATGAAGAACTGGAAATGGAACTGCATTTCCTAGTTTCGCTTTCTGTATATGACATAGCACATTCCTCTATCTCACATAATGATGGTTGCGCTTCTACTTCCCCTTCTTCATCATCTATTTCACTCAATGATGTCTCGGCCTCCTCTTCCTCTTCCTCCTCACCATCACTAGTATCCATCTCTTCTTCACTGTCATATTCATCCTCAGAAGAGTGAAATGACGAGTGTGAACCTTCTGCTTCTTCTCGTTCAGCAAGTGTCTTCATTATAAGAGTCATGAGCAAATTCATCACTTGGACCGCGTGCATCAGAGCAGTTAGTGGATCAGACATCTGTTTCAAGGAAACCACGGGTTTGATAAGAGATGATATAAATTCACCAGAAATAAGCAAGGTTTGAGGTATATAATTACTTCCTCCTGTCCTGAACATAAACATAAGAGCTCAACATTTTTTATGTAACCAAATCATATCATTATATGCCACGTGTGTGATTAATTACATGTTACTTTATAAGAAAAATATTTTTTTTTGTTTCAAAGGGTATCACCCTGGCAAGTGAGACTAATATATTAAGTCCTATATAAGTGAGCATACAACTGACGTTAGCTGGCCATGTTGATAAATTATTTTTGAGAGAAAAAAATGATTTTACACAATTGAAGTGATTCAAAACAGTAAAAGTGATGTTAAATCAATTAACATGAGAGCGAGAAATAACAAACCTGAGTCATGTTGGGGGCAAAAACCATGGCGATATTTCTTGCATTCATTTTGTTGTGCTCTTCATGTTCAACAACATCAGCCATGAGATCAACAGACCAATTGAGGAGGGCAGCTTCAGTGGGCTTCAATTGCTTTACGAGTTCAACGTATTCTTCTTCCGTGTTGCTCTGAAGAACTTGCTCTGGAGAAAGCCCATCTAGAATCCCACAAGGTAGCTCTCGGAACCAGGCCTTGATTAGGCCCGCCAAACAATGTACATCTATGTCATCAGGCACAACACCTCTGTTCAACTCTCCCCTCACATTCTCCTCTTCACTGTTCTCTGCATTTATGCGGAAAATCCCTTCTGCCTGAAAATCATTATGGTAACAAATTTGCTGATCTGAACTCATTTACTTCATAACGCGCATACTTTTGTACTACTAGTACAGTCACGCGCGCGCACTTGTATTTATGGTCATAATTAATAAAGTTGGTACCTTTAGGCCTCCCTGTGAGTATAAACGCTCCTGCATTAACAACAGAATAGTTGGGATACTATTCCCTTTTGAATCATAAGAACACTGCATTGATTCCGCCGAGACGCCAAATACGCTTGCACTGCAATTATGAATTTAACAAACACGAGTTAGAGCTTAAAATAAAGAATTAATTGAACACAATGAGATCATTCAGGGAAAGTGAAATTCAAGAGAGAAGGTTCAATGTGAAGTTTCCTTCAAAAACTATCAGCTAATAAAAACATTAAAAGCCTAAATCCACACCATCTAACATATAGTTCCTCTCGTCCTAAATATAAAAGTTAGTTGATTTACTATATTTTTTTCCTTAAAACTAGTTTATTTGACTTATAATCTAATAGGAAATATATAAAATATCAAATACTCCTGTTATTAACTATTCTATTTTGTTTCCTTAGTCTCTCCGAAGAAAGGTCAACTGACCTGGCGCTGGGAACGGGAGCGGGAAGGTGGAGCTGGAGGTCAGCGGGGAGGCCAAGGAAGCCATTGAAGCGATCAAAAGTGACATGAGTTATGTGCTGAACATCGGTGGGCCATCCTGTTTGCAACTCCTGAGGAAGGCTTGATGATATCACATCATCATCACATGGATCCATCCGACATGACACCATTGATTTTCTGAGGGCACTTAGAAGAACAGGCATGAGTGAGCTGCTGCTGTTGCTGTGGTCTCTCTCTTGTTGATGACTCATCTTTCTCTATGCTTCTCTTCGCAAATACTCTCTCCTTTTGTTGCCTGCGAACTCCTAACGGTCACTCTTTCAAATTCTATTTGATTCCGCTTTTGTCTCTAGTACTTGGCCCTCCTCCTATTTTATTCTATTACCGTACCTGCCCCTCCCATTTATTACTCTTCCTCTTTTTGCCTTGAAAAACTTTATGTTCCACTTTGAGCTCCCACTTACATTAATTAGCTGCGTTATTCTTTTTTAAAGATGGTGACGACATTAATGCGTTATTATTATTGTGAGGTTAACTTTCAACGGACTTCTTTAAAGAGCTTTGGTGCAGATTAATGCGGAATTCTTTGATGTCAAGTCTGTTTTTAATGATTGCTGGTTAAGTAAGTGGGTTAATTAGTCTCCATTGAAAGTGAGGTTGAGATCAGCCTTTATTTTCCATATCCACTGACGTTAGCCTTTTGATTGTCATTGGCTATGGGTGATAAAAAAAATTATTATTTGATACACTGCCATTTTTTTTCGCCCACAGTTTGGTGCAGGAATTTGGCTGTTTTAATTAGGCAAATTCCACTTTTGTATTACATGAAATGTGTCAGCGTTAACTCTCCGTAGTCCGTAATAAAACAAAATTAAAATGCCATGTAGTCCATTGTTATTTTCTTTTTGAATTAATTTACATTAACAAATTTTTTAACCAAATAGTGTTTAGCTATTTAGCCACATTTAACATACACTAACCGAAGAATTCTTTAGCAACAAAAATTAGACCACTTATAGTCTAATACTCCCTACTATCCTAAATAGAAGAATTCTTTGACTTTCTTTTAGAAGCATATTAGACCACTAAATTATAACAAGTGCTATATAGAGTCAGAGTATATTAGTTTATGAGTGGAGTGAATTGATTTGAAGGAAAAAAGGATAATTATCAACATTTTAAAATGATTAATTTCTCATCATGAATTTCTCTGAAAAAATCAAAAGAAAACTTATATTTGGAACCGGAGGACTACATTACTTGGCATAAAATCTGCATGTTTGGAAAGAGATGTTCTCTTTATGTATGAGTGTATATTCCGTTCAAAAATATGTTTGAGTGTATAACGGTCTGAATTACAGGGGTGACCGTTGCCCAAAAGCAATGTTGCGGCTTGGTGGGCCTGCTTGTTATTTGAATGCTCTTTTTCTTTTATTTTTCTTCTGAATTAGCTGAAATTTTCACAATGCTCTCATCGCATCTCAATTGCTCTTGAAGCGTGAGAAACTAATTATAGAAATGCTTTATACGATCTACGATATAATTTATACAGTTTTTTCTTTGAGAAAATACAGTAGTAAGACTTTTTTTTTGCACACCCAGTTGTATGACATCAGTCCGTCACTGTCTTACCGATTTCAATTACAAATTCCAATAATGGAAAGCGCTGTTGGATCCATGTGACTGTCCAAATAAATTTTTAAAGGGCCACTGCCAAATGGCCCAATATCGGCCCATTCTCTCCACCTAGTAGTTTTTGATCATATTTTAGTAGAGTATATATATAATATATAGTGTATAGTATCCGGAG
Organism: Mimosa pudica; assembly: GCA_029929735.1. Taxonomy (NCBI): domain Eukaryota; kingdom Viridiplantae; phylum Streptophyta; class Magnoliopsida; order Fabales; family Fabaceae; genus Mimosa; species Mimosa pudica. Next base: position 16,471,078 of record JAKELP010000013.1, on the reverse strand, counting down.
AAACATTAATATTTAATTTATTATTAAAGGAAGAGAGACTTGGAAATGAATAAAAAATTTCCTATACATGCTTATTATCCTATCCACTTATTCCAGAAGCCAACATTTCCATTACTTTTGAATAATTTAAATGGTAAGGGCATAAGGTTAGTATTTTAAAAAGATCGTAATCAATAACCGGCCGGTCAAACAATGCAAGGGAGTTTATTATCGCTTTTACTACACGTTAAAACACAGTCTGCATTATTTAGGCCATTAATCTTGTTATCCGATTAAAAGGATCGTAAACATTGTCATGCGTGAACATGAAGCCCTTGGGCAGGCCAGGTGCAATGCAAAGGCTAGTACGACTTTCGTGTTGTTCACTTGCACAACAATATTGACCTGGCCTCATATTCCTTTCCCGTTTTTAAATGATGGTCAATGGTCTGTTTTCTTGGGTTCGGAGACTTCGCTACTCTAGCCACCAACGAAAACAACAATGAAGTTATATTTGATTTCGCGAGGTCGACTACATAGATTATATAGTGTATAGATTATATAGTGTTATTGTGATATACTCCCTCCGGTCCTTAATGTAAGAGTTAACCGCCAAAAAAACGCTTCTTAAGAAAACATGTGAATGTTAGTTGGATGTCTGGAGTTAATGCTTCTTTTCCAAAATTGTCCATATTTATTATGGTACTTTTAAGAGAGAGATACATAAGCATTAATAAATATGAAAGAGAGTTAGGGGTAAAGTAGGAAAAATGCATTAAATGAAGAGAGAATGTGGGATGAGCTCTTACATTAGGGACCAAAACCATTCAAATTTTGGGCTCTTACATTAGGGACCGGAGGTAGTATTATTTACTAACTCTTTAGAAATATTATTCATCACAGCTCCACAATATCTTGTTCTATAAGTTCACTAGGCGTATGTTTGTCATTATGTTCTATTATTAACCAACTCTTTGGCTAATAGATCTTACTCTAGTTACCAACCAAACAAAAAATGTCTCAACCAACGACTATATATCATAGAAAAGGGGTTATGCCAATCTCAGTTGGCCAAAAAACTTTACTGAAAGATGTACGTACTTGTTCTTAGTACTTGACAACTTATCAAACTCAATTGATTATCTTTACTAGGAGAATTGTATAACTGGATGCCTGGGTAAAAATAACAAAAAGATTTATCCTCCGCTGCATAACCTTTGAAAGTCCATTTTCATAAATGCTTCACAATCTTACACTGAAATCAACATATGGCCCTTAATACACCCTATGATCCTAAATATAAGATTATTTTGACTTTTTTTTGAAGAATTTAAGAAAAAAACAAATTAAATTATAACACATGTCAAATGTAATCATGTTATATGTTAATTTATAATTAGAATAAATTAGTTTTGAGAAAAAAAATATAGCAATAGACAATTTAAAGTGATTGATTTTTCAACTTTAGTTTCTCCAAAGAAAGTCAAAGTGATTATCATTAAGACGGATAGGTAGAGTATCATGTTAATGTGTATTTAGTAGGTAATGAACTCTGGCAAAAAAAAAAAAAAAGAGCTGGCAATGGACCCAATGAAATGAACAAAATTAAAATCTGAGTTAGAAGTTGAATAACATTATAATAGTTGCAGCTTGATGACTTTGATTGGAAATCTCAGTCCAAAAAAATAACTTTAATTGGTGAAGACGCTACGCTCTTCGCGGCAGGTTTCCGCATTTGAATATAATCTCCCCACCCCTCTCTCTCAAAATCCGAACCGCGCGTTGAATGAACCTGTTTTCTTTATTTACACATATCAATAGGTTCTTAAAACACAATCATGCTATCGTAATTGAGTTTTGATCTTGGATTCCTTAGAAAATATCTCAACTTTAAAATTAACCATCACTGTTTGTGGTAACCGGTACACATTGTCTTCGTCAATCAACTTGCTAGACTTAAATGATTGAACATGAGGCAAAGTTCATGGAGAGGATAAGAGGTATATCCACAATTATTTCATATACCTATATCAAGACAATAATGGACAAAACTCCAATTAATCTATACACATCAGTCCGACATGTGAAGGCAACATCTTGAGTGAATCAAATAATTGCTATAAAGAAAACACACTTGCATGATGCGCAAAAATGGTAAGGCATTCAGTCAATAATTAAATAAGAACTTCCATTCAAAAAAATTAATTAAATAAGAACTTTATATTAATAAATTAAAATTATTAAAAGAGAACAAACACATGCCATCAAAGGACTAGTCTAGTATGTAAAAATGCCGACTCTGAGTTATGGAGTTGTAAGTTCGATTTTCATTAATATGATGACATGGATAGTGAGTAATAATCTAATGCTCTGTAAAAGCTCATTAATTGTAGAGGTTTGCATTAGCCCTTGAAAGCCATCGAAACCTAAACTTTTAAATTGTTAAAAGGAAATTAAAGAATATATGTACTACGTGTGTGTGTTTGTATAAGCAGCGAAGTAGTTTTAATTCATTATTATTGATATATGAATAACACATGATTTATCATCGCCTTTAAATTATACTCCCTTCGGTCCTAAATATAAGACCTAGTTGACTTTTTCTAGAAAATCCTTAAAAAAGCAAAATAAGTTAATTATAAATTGATTTACCTAATTTTTTCCCTTAAACAAGTTTTTTTACCTATAAACTAATAGATAATCTAAAAATATATCAAATATTTCATCATTTAATAACATATTTCGCAACCTTAACATCTCCAAAAAAAGTCAATTAGGTCCTATATTTAGGACCGGAGGTGATATTATATATATACGGGTGATATTTGTGTGTTACAAATTCTTTATGAACCGCTTGCAATTCCTCGTAGATAGATATAAATCTTTGATGTAGTAGAATGACATGCTAGGAGCCGGCATATAATGCAAAGCGAGCTGAGTTAATTAAATGAAGTCAGATTATTTTATCATTTGAAATTTCAATTCGAAGTTAATTAGGCTATTTTATTATTTGAATTTTCATTCTACTGATATTAAATTGATTGAGTATATATCCTCGATAGAAAGTCAATGCTTGAGCTCAATCAACCTTATATCGCACGAACTATATGCATGCACTTTGCAAGCAATGAACTGGAAAAAATGGAAACCATCGGTAGCAAATGAACAACATACGCAATAATGAACTGTATTTGCTTGGGGAAGTTCAAATCAAAGATGTCACAATATGCCTATAAAAGGGAGACGAGGTCCCGTAGCCAAACACGTACAACAGTAGTGTTATATGTTTGCATTTGGAGAGAGATTAAATTAAACAAGATGGAGAGCAACAAAATGGTGATGGTAATAGCGTGTGCAATAGTAATTGGTGTGATTGGGGTGTGCGAAGGAGGAGGCAAGTTTCACAAAGGAGGAAGAGGACTTGGCGGTGACCACTTTCACAAAGGAGGAGGTGGTCTTCGTAACAACTTTTACAAGGACACGTGTCCTGACGCCGAGCAGATTGTGAAGGACATCATAGATAAGCGTATGCTGGAAAGGCCTAACCTCAACGCCAAGTTGCTCAGATTACATTTTCATGACTGCGTTGTCAGGGTATAGTATACATACTACCTTAAAAGATTAAATCAATTCACATATTGTTCAATGATCATGTGACATGATATCTCTATAATATATACCCATCCAGTCCTAAATATAAGACTTAATTGACCTTTTTGGAAAATTCTAAAAAAGCAAAATAAATTAATTATAAATTGATGATTTACCTAATTTTTCCCCTTGACTAGTATATTTTGCCTATAAACTAATGGATAATCTAAAAATATAGTATGTCATAATTTAATAACATATTTCGCAACCTTAATATCTTCCAAAAAAAGTCATATAGGTCTTATATTTAGGATTCGAGGTAGTATTATGTGTTTGTATTATGGTTGGTGAATAACGTAACTTGTTGGGGGATACATTTAATGAAGGGCTGTGAAGGGTCGGTGCTTTTGAACTCCACGGCTGAGAATATTGCAGAGAAGGACGCAATTCCTAATCTGAGTTTGGAAGGCTTCGATGTGATTGAAGAGATTAAGGCCGAAATGGAGGCTCAATGTTCTGGAGTGGTATCTTGTGCTGACATCCTCGCTTTAGCTGCTAGGGACTCCTTTTCCTTCTCCGTATGTAACCCTCCTCATCATATATCTCAATTTGCATGTGCTTTCTCACGTTGATATTTTATATTTATTTGATATATATATATTAGTTTAGGGTTGGACTTTTATAATATATAAATATCTCATTTATAATTTATCTCTAATTATCCAACATTATATTGTTGAGACGTTCAGTTTGATGGGCCACTGTGGCAAGTGCTGACTGGTAGAAGAGACGGCACAGTCTCTAGCAAAGAAGAAGCGTTGGACAATGTCCCCTCCCCCTTCTTCAACTTCACCCAACTCCAACAACTCTTCGCCTCTAAAAGGCTTACAGTCCATGATTTAGTTGTCTTGTCAGGTACTTAACACACACACGCAAACATGACAATCATATGTAATACAAGTAGACTACAACTAAAATATATATAGGGAAAGATGATAACGGAAATGTATGTACTTATATGTGTACAGGTGCGCACACAATTGGAAGAGCACATTGCAACTTGTTCAGTAAGAGGTTGTTCAACTTCAGTGGGAATGGGGATCAAGACCCTTCTTTGGACAGCAGTTACGCTAATTTCTTGAAGACTCAATGCAAAGGCGGCCTCAATGATTTTACCAATACCGTAGAGATGGATCCCTCGGATTCGACCACCTTCGACAGCAACTATTATTCCATCCTTCTTCAGAACGAGGGTCTCTTCACCTCAGATGCTGCACTCCTCACTGACCATATGGCCAGAACCATTGTCACCCAAATGGTTAAAGAAAACCATTTCTTTAGAGAGTTCGCTAAGTCCATGCAAAAGTTGGGCTCCCTCGACGTCCTTACTGGCGAAGTTGGTCAGATTAGAACTGTCTGTGCCCGTGTTAATCCTTAATTATGCTCTCACACACCTACACATACAAAGGAACACGTTTTTGCTTCCCTTCTTCCTTTTCCCCTCTCATTATATTCATCGATGTTCACTATATACTATATAATTAATCCATCAATAAAGATTATTTAAATTTATCTCGGACTTGTGCATCATGTCTGATCTTTTTACTGTTTAATTAATTAATAAGCGGGTTACTCCGGCAAATGTGAAGTCTGCAAGAAAATTTGAGCATTATATGTGTTTTTTTATTTCCTATTTATTTATGATTACGTGATTGGGTGCCGCTACGATGTGCCACTAATCGCAGGCCTCTATCCTTAATAATTTGCTGCTGGTTATTAGTTAGAAACCTAGGATCAGGGATATCCCTGATTTTTCTTCACATGTTTTTGAGCAAGTTATTTGATAAATCTATCGTCTTGTCTGATATATCTTCATTTAATTACAACTAAATACTCGATAAATTTAACCCGTTAGACAGATAGTTAGCAACAACAGGTAATTAATTAGATCATTTAGGTATATTCAAACAAAGAGGTGAAGGAGATCAGAAGAGCGAATTTGCCTATGTAATACTCCCCTCGGTTCTATTTATAAGTCGTCAACCGCCCAAATTGTACATACCAAGGAATGGAGGTTAATTGAAGTTGCATCATTAATTTGGTCTTATTTTTTTTGTCTTTTCAATTTTTGCCTCTCTCACCTTTATTATTATGACCCACTACCTTTTTCATCTTTATGAGTATACATTTGCCTTTTTCATCTTCTCTCTCTTCTCATTTTCCAATGTTCATTTTTCAATGCTAAGGGTATATTGGGAAAACTTTAATAAATGAGTTGGTTAATATTAGTTGGTGACTTATATTAAGGACCAAAATTTCTAAGCGGTTGGTGACTTATAATAAGTACCGGTGGTATCCAGCTCCATACAAAGGAATTGCGTTTTACTATTCTTGGGAAGGCTTATGCTTGGTCAAAAAAAAAAATCAAATCGTGTTTTAACTGGAAAAGAGGAATTCCTCGATATATCCCTTACACGTCTTTTGTTTTCTTTTTCAGATGTTACACTCTTTTTTTCCCAAAAGCTATATTCCGGCTAAAACATACATGCGTCTCTTATTAATTGCATCGACATTTGTTGATAAATAAGGCTTAACATTTTCAAGACTTTGGAGTACATCCTCACACAGTCACACACATGGAATGATATATATGGATGGACTCCCTCACACGGTTGTTCAGCATTTGATTAATTAAACGTTTGAACAATAAAAAGTCAGAAGAGAAAAAGTGATCTTTTGGATTTTAGCGGGGTACAAATCTTACGTTTACTAACTTCTTATTCGTGTGCCTGCAGCTGACTTTACTAACTGATTTTTTTACGCCTTTGGTTTCACTCACTCAATTTTAAATCAAGACTACATCATCAATACGTTAAACACTAATACTCCCTCCGGTCCTAAATATAAGACCTAGTCGATTTTTTTAGAAAATTCTATAAAAAAATAAAATAAGTTAATTATAAATTGATTTACCCAATTTTTTCCCGTAGACTAGTTTATTTTACCTATAAACTAATGTATAATCTAAAAATATATCAAATATGTCATGATTTAATAGTCTATTTCGCAACTTTAACCTCTCCAAAAAAAGTCAATTAAGTCTTATATTTAGGACCGAAGGTAGTATATAACAATGGAAGAATGACGAAGTCGAATTGGCTATTATTATTTCATTTCAATAACAACCCTGCCTACTTTAATGATGTTCAAGATCACATGTTATATAAATTCAAAGCTTAAATATATGAGGTTCAACATCCGAAATCTGGAAAAAAGAAATAATTGAAATAATTATTGTTTTTATCTTAAAAAATTGTTTTTATCTTAAATAATAATTGAAATAATTTTATATGAGGTTCTATATAAAATTGTTTTTATCTTAAAAAAGGAATAATTGAAATATCTGTGATACTTATAATTTAGCTCAATGAGTGACTTTTTTTTTGCTAGCAAACGTGCATCGGAATTAATAAGTCACACATAGAAAAAAAATATTAGAATAAGATAACTTCATAGTCGTCATGTATAAAAAGTTATCAAAATAGTATCAAATTATTAGTAAATTGTTTATCAATGTATATATAGGTGTCATTATTAAATTCTCTTTGTACTTGAAATTATTTTTTATATTGGAAATTAAACGAAGTCATGACGGATTTAACATTTAAACATATTTTAAATGGAAAGAATAAATTTGCTACAATTTGAATACTTAGAGGGCAAAAATGCTCCTCAAATTATTTCAAGACAGTCAGTAATCACTCGTTGTCGCTATTTTAAGGTTAAAAATAGACATTAAGCATAAGAATAAGAGTGACGGTGCGAATGGATTGTAATGAATTTATATTTTATGATCGGCTAATTAAATTACTTGTGGTATCTCACTTTCCGTTTTTCATCAACAATTAATCAAGTATACATCTAATTACTTCAGGTACGTAAACATTGATTTGCATTTTATTTCGGGTGAAATAATAGAAATAGGAAGAAAGTCACTGTTATAAGATAAACACAATTATTTGAGAGCATAAATTAAGAAATAAAGATAATGACTGGCGAGTAAATATTGTAATACACAGTGACATTTGAAAAGCTAAATATTAAAAGTCAAATAACTTTTTTAGCAAAACTAAAATAGAGTATTGATATAGAGATCTATTTCCGGTGTATTAAAAAATGTTAATAGATAGATGCTAAATAAATGTGAAAACGCATAAAAATGTCATGCTCGATGGAGCATTTTTCACAATGACAAAAACAGGGCCTGTCTTTTTCTGCTTTTAGTTTTTATCTTTGGCTAAATTGGAGAAGTCTATCGGGTGGAAAGCAACTCATCCCAACTCATTGTCATACGGACACAGATGTGCGCAATCAATAATTGACATTATCATTTTTTTTTCAAATGAAGGAGCCAACAAAGTCAACTGTTCAGTTCACTTGCTTTGTTTATACGAATTGGGAGGCCAATTTCCCCACTTGACTCGAGCTATCCCTTCTATTCTTCATTCACACTTATTCCATATGATAGAAGATCAACATCATAATCTGAGCAGCTAAAAGAGGAATTGGAGAAACAGGAATCACTAGTAAATTTTGTTATATATCCAAAACGTGTGACTGTTGAACTTACACAACATTACAAGAATGTTATTTGGCACACTATGCTTTTAATTTCCATTTTGGGTGAAAACCAGAAGTATAACGAACTTCAGACAAATCCATTCCCATTTTCACATACACAAAGGTGTATTTAAGACAAAAAGTTATCGAAATTCCTATTGAATTGAAACTACATGTATAGATGCCCTTGCAGCATCTCAGTTTCATTCCATGAACAAGAAATCTACAATCTCCAAATTAAATGTAACTGAACTTGAATAACTATATACAAAAAACGCAGTGAATGAGCTAGGGAGAGATATCATAGTTATATTCTCCAATTAAGCCTTGGTTTTCTGCTGATGCAAAGACATGTCCAAAACCATATGCTTATTGAAAGATTCAGCATTAAGAAGAAGAGCACCTTCAAAGCTCTTGAGATTAATCCGAGAGCCACGAGAAATAAAGAACAAAGCAAGTTGCAAATGGCCTGCCTCCGCGGCACAATGAAGAGGAGTGTAACCAGCATCATCAACAGCATCAATTTCAGCGCCATGTTCAATCAACAACTTCACACTCTTTATCCTCCCTTTAAACGCAGCCCAATGCAATGGGGTCCACCCATTCTGATCCTTCCTATTTACAACAGCCCCTTTAGCAATACAACTAGTCAATCCATGAACATCATCAAGTCTAGCTGCTCTAAACAAAGCATCCCCCAAGTGAAGAACATCAAGCAAGTGAGAGTGACCATTTTCCACTGCAATAGAAAACGCCGTCTTCCCTTCATTGTTCACCGCATATTTCACGTTTGAACATTCCAACAAACACTCCACAGCTTCCAAATGGCCTTCCAAAGCAGCACAATGAAGTGGAGTCCATCCTTTATGATCAACCACGTTTGGATTCCCTCCAATTGAAACGCAATATTGAATCACCTCAATATGTCCACGTATAGCCGCCACGTGTATAGGAGTCCTCCCTTCACAGTTGACAGAATTTATTTCCAAATTACCAAAAGATTGGCATAAAATCTCCAAAAAGTCAACTCTATTCATAGCTGCCGCTTCATGCAAACTTGAATCTACTGATTTGCTTATAGTGCACCCAGAAGATATTAAAATTTTTAGAAGCTCAATTTTTTTAGTCCTGACACATAAATTTATGATGGATATCTCATTTGAGTCTTTTGAATTAACATCTGCTCTGGCGTTAAGCAGAGTGGAAACAGAGTCTTCATTTCCATATTGAATAGCTTGTCTGAGCAACGTGGTGAGCTCAAATTTTGTACACCCAGATAAGGATTTCTTGAAAAGTATGGAACTTTCTGGGATTTGAGCATGGTGAGAGATGATAAACTCTGCGACATGTGGACCCACGAAAGAAACAGGTAAAACTGCGTCTCTGAAAACGTGGGGTCCAGGCTTGGAAAATAGACGGCGGAGATCACTCTGATGAGCCTTACCGGTGGGAAGCATGGCGGTTCTGACGGTGACGACGTCGTTTGGGGTGGAGATTGGAGGCTGATCTGACGGCTGAGAAAGAAGAAGTGTGTATGAAGATGAAGAAAGTGGAGGGATTATAGAGAAGGTATGGTTTAAGGAAAAGAGAGAAGGGTTTGTAGTTGTAAGAGAAATAGCCACAGTCATGGTGTGCATAAGGTTGGTTAGCTTAAAGGTTGAGCTGCATCTTTGTCCCTTCTTGAATATAATCTCCACTTCCTTCTCTTCTGCTTTCACTAATCTATCCATGCTGAATATTCAACAAGGAGAATGGCCAGATTGGAGTGGAGGCTTTTGGCTTTTGGCTTTTGGCTTCCTAAATGAGTATTTTTATTTGGTGGAGTGGTTTGGCTATATATATTAGGATCCAATGTTTGTTTAAGGGTATGTTGACTGCGACGGTGAGGCTGACTGTGATGGAGTATAGAGGGAGTTTGTGATTAGTCGCCGATGGCTTTATTTGAATATATGAACAAGCTTGAGGCGAATGATGACTTTAATTTGTTGAGGAAATTTGTACACGGACTTATTCAAGAATATGATGGTGTCCTGAAATTTCCTAATGGGATGAACATTATTTTGCTTTTCTCCATAACTTTAGGTGATCCATAGTTTTATTTATTTTTTTGTTACTTAATTAACCACTTGTGTCGCTAAAGATAGTATGTTTCTTTCGCCTACTTTTCATTGCCATATGTGAAAACGACTGAATAATAGAAAAGGGAGTGGTTGATGCTTCAGGAATCATCCTCGGTTATAATCCGTGGTTATCCACAGATTCGTGACCTTAAACAATTGTGCACTGAATAATATTTGTTTGCCAGTTACTTACTTGTCAGTCTCACTTACTGCTCTCAAGACAATAGTTATGAATTAAACCTGTACTCCGCTCAACAACTTTGTTATATTTATTTCTTGCACAGAAAGTAAGTGTTTTCTTCATGTTGAACAAATAAATTAGTAACGTGTTTGGAAATTCATAAGAAGAATATAGATATCGCCCAAGCGTGGAAAGAATGTTGGAGGAGCGAGGAGCAAGAGCTACTATGAGAAGCACAACAACTTTTCCTGTTCATATTGGTAAATTGGAGGCACGTTCCTTTCACACACAGCAAACAATTCTATTTTTAGTCTCCTTAAAAATATTCTGATTCCCCGGTTGAAGAAGAAAATGCTTGTCTATTTCGATTTTGTCTTTATTGGGATCCCCTCAGTGTAGTTCCAAACAGAGAATCCAAGTGGTTTGTTTGCCACGTGAGCAAATAAGATCCCGTGGCTGTATACTTGTATGAAAAGAGCAAATGCGATGAATGCTGGATACTACAGACCAGAAAATGCTCGCTTTTTTTTTTTCCCCCAAGTGTATCCCTACCCGCGTGTCAAGTGAGACTAATCCTTCGCTGTTCGGAAGTCTCATATAAGGGTAGACAGCTGGCTTGTGAATTTACTCAATTCGCAAGAGTCAGGGATCGAACCCTAAACCACTTGTTTTCACACCTGGCCTGTGAAAATGCTTGCTTTTTTATGGACAGTAGAAATGATTCTAGACTTCAGAATATCGAAATATTAGTCCCACTGGTGGATGGAGATACATGGAAACAAAAAAGAAGTAATTATTCTGGGACTGGTTCCGAGTTATCATGCTGTGGAAGATGAGGGAAGACAATTGCAGAGGCATGGGTGCTAGGACTAAGGATAAAACTGGACGATTATGGCATTCTGTGAATTTAGTGACATTCCTCTTGGGCAATATTTGCTGGATCCAACAATGAACTGTCATCAGGTCTATTTTATTAAATCACATTCAATCCCTAAAAACTTTGATGACATTCAATCCATTTAGATACATCATTAGTTTTTGTCCAAATAAAAGATACATCATTATTTTAATATTTCTTTCGTTTCTAAATACAAAACTTATTTAGGGAGGAAACTAATTCCTAAATATAAAACATCATCATAACATTTTCTTAGCATTTCTCAAAATCATCCTTAGCGATATATCTTGATAACGAACATGCAAAAAACGAAGGTGAGAATAAAAGTGGGAGAATGTATCCAAAAAGTAGGAGGTTAGTGTGTTCAAGTATTATGATGTGATTTCAAATAACTTAACTAATACTATCATCATGTAATACCAATTAATGTAACCAATTATCTTAATCTATGTAAATCAGGTAAATATGTGTTATATTAAAGAACAATTGACACTTTCTTGTTAAAAAAAAAACTGGCAGACGTCTAACAATAGAACATGCTACACTCATGGGCCTTCTTTTTTATTGGTCTAACTCATGGGCCTTCTCAAAATTTTTCAAACCATTACTAACTCTGGAGTCCATATTCCACATTGTTAATGACACCGGCCACTAGTATTGGGTTATCGCCGCGGCTGATCCCACCCAAGTTAAACTTCTATTGAGTTTGGACTATTTATTGTCCATATTCCCCACGCCACAATTTTTTTTTGTAAAAAAAGTACATATAATAATTATAGTAAAATTTATTTGCCATTAATTTTTAAATAAAATTTTTATCAATCTATATCTATAGTTTTAAAACAGAACCTAAACTTTTGGTTTATAAAAAAGGAGATATACTTCCCTTCTCCGGTTTCCCTGTTTGCCAGCCCTTTTCTCAATTTGTAGGTAAATATGTATAAATATTTATTAGTATTTTTTTAATGATACTCCTAAGTTGTGAAACTTGTAAATTTAAATAATTGCGTGAGAATAATGTAAAATCGAATCCTAAAGTTACAAGAATTTACCTTTATTAATGAATACATGATATCACTTTATAATTAAATATATAATAGAGGGAAATATGACACGTTAATGATATGAATTAGCATGAAATATTAAAAAATGCTTGATGAACAATGGGAAAAAAGTCATTAAATATTCTGTCTACTTCATGTAGGATTTTATATCAAGGGACAAAATAGTTCAAATTGTTTACTCTTATGATAGGGACAGAGGGGGTGCCATGTTTATAATACAGTTCCAACATGTCTTAAAACTACCCAAGCAAACTTACAATCCTTATTAACACTGCTTTAAAATGTAACATATCAAATGAAATCACGACCATTTAATTTTATCTTTGTTTCTATTTATCATTGACTATTATAGAAAGAAAAATTATTTATGACATTTTAAAGTGGAGAGAATAGATGTTTAAATGAACAAATGTTAGATTTCAATGAGGTAATTAAAGATACACACACAATTGTACTACTCAAAGTATTACAATTTGGTAGTTATGTATTAACATTTTATTAAATATAAGTTGTCTTTCAAAGAAAAAAAACATAATTAATCAAAAAGGAAAAAGAAAAGAAAACGTAGCACACGGATATCCGTGTATGTGAGCAGTGTGTATAGAATGTGAGTATTAGTATTGATTAAAGATTTTAGTTGCTAAATAATTCTCAGTGATATAGGAATATAATTGAATCAGCTGTATTAATAAATGTATTGAATAGTCAATTTTTAGAAACCGCATTTGGCTGATCAATCGATCTTATTACGAGAGTTTTAGTCTTTAATGGGGGAATAATAGTGAAAAACGTCAATGAATATTCCAAATAAGTCGTTGTTTGTTTTTAAATAAAAATAAGATAAGTCTAAGAAAAAGCTTATAAAACCAATCAAAGGTAGTAAGATTTTGAAAGTGATTTCTGGTGCCAAACAAATGGCATGTGCAGTTGAATCATTGCGTGCTGATTTGAAAAACCCAAATAAAAAAGACAATGGCAATAAAGCATGAACATGCCATCTATTAATTTATATGAATGTATGTACCATCTTTATCCTTTTTTCACCCGCGTGGGAATTTAAAAAGAAAAAAAATAAAAAGAAATAAAGGAAAAGATCAAGAATGATAATAGAGGTGAAGCGGGACTGCGTGTTTGTATTGATATGTGTGTGTGGATGCAAGTTGGAGAATCGATCATCAGAAAAACGTCACAATAATCTGTCGTGGTCGTTTTGTGTTTTATCTTGTCAGTGAAATCAAACCCTCATCATGGCTGTCATCATCTTCACGATCAACGTAACCATGCATTTCTTTTGGTTTGATCATTCATGCATATAACCAGCTATGCTGATTCTAAAGTAGTTACCACAACTTTCAATAGTCTGAAGCCTTTTATTAGGCCAGGACCCTAGAAAGCAGGCCTGACAGTAGAGTGGAGTTAGCAATTAGCAAGTTTAACTTAATAAGAGTTTCTCTTCTTAACATGCTGCTAGCCTTTTAGAAAAAGTTCTCTTGTAATATCTGTACGGTGTGGATGGGGTGGGATGATATATGTGGGATGTAAACGGTCAACATGAGTTTAATAAGATAAAGTCGTATAGTAAATTAGGAATAAGCTAGGAGGTGTTTGTTAGGTAGGGCTATTGGAGATGGAGCCATACATTGAGGCGACCATATATAACATAAGAGTTCAGTCGACAAAACACTCTTACTGATAGAACTTCTGAAAATTAGTGAAGTCTCTGAAGTTAAGTTTGTGTTACCAATTTTGCCCTTATTTTATTATGACATTACTGATAAAGGAGAGAAAAAATGTGGTGGTTGCATTCTCTAAGAATGTCGTTTTTCCTTTTCTCTTTCTTCCCAATTGTCAACAACTTAACTAATGTAATCAAAATTGATCAAGGTCAATATAGAAAAACTTACATTAAATAATGAGACAATATTGGTCTAACTTATATTTTAGACAAAAATTATTCAAATTTTAGACTCTTTTATTACCAAGGGAGAGAGCATACGACTTATGAATGATAAGAAGGGGCGGCGGGAGAGGAGACTTGTGTTGCGTGGGTAATAGAGATTTGTATTATTTTGGGGTTGGAATGTCACAATTGCTCTCAATTATTGTTATTGTGGGGTGAATTTTATTTGAATCGTGTTTAGCATGAATAATAGAATGCACGATGCACTTTTGATGAATGAGAGTAATTCGAGTAAATAAGAGAGACAGGGGAGAAGGAGTGAAAACGAGAGATGGGAGGTGCAATGCACCAAAAGGAGGGGAGAAAAAAAATTAATGGTGGCAAGAGCGTAAATGGAAAAGGTATCCAAATTATTGTCTTTATTATAGCAATACTCCCTCCGGTCCTATTTATAAGTCGCCGACCGCTACTAAATTTTGGTCCTAAATATAAGTCGTCAACCGCCACTAACTAACTCATTAATTGAAACTTTCCAAATATGCCCCTATCATTGAAAAAAGAGATATGTGCATTTACTTTTGTTTGTCTCATTATGACTCATTTAATAGTTGTTAGGAGGGGCAAAGATGAAAATGAAAAATAAAACAAGACCAATTTAATGATGTAACCACCACTAACCGTCATTCCTTGGTTTGTACAATATGGGCGGTTGGCGACTTATAAATAGGACCGGAGGGAGTACCATCCAAAGAAGAAAAGCCAAATGAGCGGTACCATTCTTAAATATGCCTCTTGTAACTCTGTTTGAAGATCTGGGATGGCATTTATGAACCAGCCTAACAACTACATTTAATCCGCATGGGTTGGTTACCACCAACATGCACTCCCTATATACTACTCCACTAATTGTTTTTTATTCATTTTGATATACAGCAGTGTATTTTTTTGCCAGAATAAACAGTATATATATTTTGTATTCTTCTCTCAAAATAGACAAGAGGAGAGGGAAAAAGGAGTAGATAATTGTTTACCTTAACCCCCCGTGGTGGTGGGGTGCACGTGATAGATGCCCAAATAGCAATTACATACAAATGTGTCTCACATGCCCACTTCGCCCACTCACACCACTCCTCCTCTTCTCAACCTTCCTTTCTCATTTATTCTCCCCCCACCGCCACTACCAACTCCCTCCTTTTCATTTACCATTTATTTATTATCATATATTTTGTTCCTTCATGGAAGGGTAAAATCAAGACGGAGAAAGTGTGATAGCTAGAAGGAACCGGTTTCCTTAGATAATGGTGAATAGATTAGATTTACAAATCCATTGTAAGAATGTACTCCTTATATTTAGTGTCAAACTGCATTTCCAACATGGGGCAAATTTATAGTTGTAGAGGAGGATCAAGAGTCTAAAAAGTGTGATTTTATATGTGAGAGACAGATTGGTCTACTTCTATTAGATTCTATATATAATAATTCTTCAGTCCCTATATATAAGACACTTTTGGGTGAACTACACGTATTATAAGAAGGGAAAAAAATATATAAAAACTCCTAAATGCCTAAAAGGATAAATATGGTACCTAAATTCCCAAAAGAATAATGAAGGTCACAAATACCTAATTGACATTAACAAATGCGGACAAATGATTCAAAATGTCCTTAAAAAACTAGTTAAACAGTCAAGCATGATTATAAATCATAACTGTTATGAAGCAGACAAGTGCAGACAAGTTTTTTAAGGGTATTTTGAGTCATTTGCCCACATTTACTGATGTCAATTAAGTGTCTGTGACCTTCCTTATCCTTTTGGAAATTTAGACACTTTAACATTTTGGAGTCTTTATCCCTATTAAAGTGGTTGAGAGATATAAATGCATTTGAAATAATTTTGTTTTGTCAAATTTTCCTTATCCATGATTGAATTTATAAGAGAGAGAAAAATGATAACACTGTTATAAATGAGTATGAAAAGGAATTCGATTAGAGAGAATGATGATAAGTAAAATTGGAAAAATTCATTAAATGTTTTGACATATTTGACAAGTAACTTATATTTAGGGACAAAACTGTTTAAAAACAAGTCTCTAATATAGGGAGTATATGATGCACGGTCCCAAAGATGAAGGCATGGGATAAGAAAGTAGGGAAGGCATATCGGATGTAAAAGGATTCCTAAGGGGAGAAACATGCATGTACAAAGAAGGGAGCAAAAAAAGGGAAATTGCCGATTTGTTGAGTAAAAGAAGGTGGAATAGAATCTCAGGTTTATCACACTAGATCAATCTTTCTTATTTGATTTTATCTCTTTAACAAAAGTGATGTTTCTCGGCTTTATATGTGTGTGTGTGTGTATAATTTCCTTTGAAAAACAGAGAGACGGCACAGGAAATACTAACTCCCTCTATTTAACACCCTCTATAGTAAACAAAGTAAATGTTTCATATAAAAGGTTTTCATTGAATTTTGTAACCAAAATCTAAAATACATGTCATAATTTGCAATAAGTTTGTACTCCAAAAATCATGAAATCAAACATTACAACATCCAATATTTCATAATTGAATTTTTAAAAGAGGCATATGGGGCGTTTTCAATAGTTGGTGCTTATTTCTAACATCAACATGAAAATTTTCATGTCTAGAAAATTATAGAATAATCCAGCACAAAAGTATCTAACATTTTATAACTGAATTTTCAAAAAATACACTGGAAATACTTTAATGTTATCAATATAGGCATTTATAAGTATAAAAAATTAAAAAATCCAGAATTATTAAAACAATCAACATCTAGATTTTGTTCATGACACATGAAGAATTTCAAGATATATATAAAAAATTTAGAAGAAGTTCATATTTCTTTCAATAGGCATTTTTATCCTTTACCTAAAATATTAAATTTCACTTTGCACCTTTAGAGAAAAGTGAAGTTACGAATTAATTTATTTGAGTTTGTGGTTAATTTGCTAAGGGATTAATTGACATTTTCCGTGATTATTAAAAGGAGGGAGACAGAGGGTGTAAAATGTAAATAATGATGATGAAAGGTGGGAAGGGCGAATGCAAGCAATATGGCGGGGAAAGGGGAATTCGTACAGCGAGCTTCCAAAGTACGCCAATTGAATCCATAGGACGAATACGACAAATCCAAAGCAAGATCCTTGGCGCCTCTCCTCGTGACAAACCAACTTGTCCCCACCGCCTCCGCTATCTGCCAAACACCCCACCTCCATTCAATCACTTTCCTTAATTCAGCTGGTTCATACTCTACTAACTACTGGAAGTTACAAAATGCAAACATGATTAGACTTATACCATCCCACTCAATAAGAGGATGTCCTTTCATCATGTCACAACATTTGGGTTTCAACTCTCTTTTATTTACTTACAAGCTACTCCCTTCTATCTTGAATATAAGCTGATTTTGGAAGGTAACGTATATCACATATAATTAGATTATGTGTTATTTTATTATAATAAATTAGTTTAAAAATAATATAATTATAAATAATTTAAAATGATACATTTTACTTTCCTTATTTTCTATATTAAAAAGTCAAGGTAATTTCATAATTGACACGAGAGAATATCTTCTTTCATTCAAAGGAAAGGACCTTAGTCATGCGTGACTTTAAATGATAAGTGTCATCAAATCACAATTATTCACTTGTCTAAATAACCTTAGTTGATGAGAGTATATGTATCAAAACATGTTTCTTAAAAGTATGTAATAAAAGTTAGTTAGATGTTTGAAATTAATGTTTTTTTTCAATATTGTTCATATTTATTATGATATTATTAAGAGGGAGAAATATATAAATAAAAATAAATATGAAAGAGTGATGAGATAAAGTGAAAAAAATGTATTAAATAAAGGGTTAATGTAAGGCGGGTAATAAAAATAAAGTCGACAAAAACATCTTTATCCACCGTTGAGGCCACAACAACCATGCCTCAACCATAATCGCTTGAGCTGAACCATTCTTACATGGGATACAATCAAAGTGCATACATGTTAATATCACACACCATACACGTCAAATTATATTTATATACACCAGGTCACTCAAATAATAAATACTTGCTCAAACTATATGTTAACATGTGTATAGTTATAATATCCTCACCAACTATATTAATACTATCACCTTAATCAATATATACACCCAATACAGTAACTTATAAGTATTTTTTTATGTTTTGACCTTCAAGGTTACTGTCGTCTAATATCTTTATTTTCCGCGCAATATTTTGAAAACAGAGGGAAATAAAAATATGTACATTTAACTTTGTTATTTCTCATTTAAAGAGGGAATAGAAATGGGCAAGGGAAAAGGTTTGTGGGCACTAGGCAGCCATGGTTTTGTCTGCATTTGGGCGTCTTTTTTGACTCTTACACGATACACGCGCTCTCTCTCTCTTAAATGCCATTTGTACTCTTCCTTTCCTGTTTTCTGTTTTGAAATGCGGTCATCTCCATCTTCTCCACCTACTCTCATTTATTCATTTCCACCCCCTTTCACGCACATTTCACCGGCTTAGCTTCTTCAAGTATTCAACCTAGTATATATGGATAGTATGCTAATACTCCAAAATCTATAGGTATTTGGTGACTTATAACAAAGACGGAGAGAGTATAAACAAGTTCATGGTTGTGAGAAAAGAAAACATGTGAAAATAAATGTTTCAATCTGATGCATTTTGATCTTTGTAATGTGCGGACGTTTTATTTCTTCAACATAGACGTAGTATGATCAAAGCCATGCAGATTCACCAGCACATATACTACTCCTCAACGATCTTATCCTCATTTCAATATGAAAGAGTAAATAATCGTGTTCATTGTCTTTAAATTGTTGATTTTATGCTTCTATCCAGCCTGCTTGTCCTTGATGAGGTTTTATGTGTCAACCGTTAACACATCACGTCACAAAAACTACTTGAGTTCAATTTTGTCTTGGAAATTTCAATTAATTTAGATTTCGTTTTAGAAGTATTTTTTGTTTAAATCTATCCTGAAAGTACTAAAATGGAGCATATTTGCCATCTACCATTAAAATATTTATGGTCAATATCATTTCAATAATTGACATGAGTTTTTTTTATTGGAATGGAGTGATAGATATTGCTATTAAGTTTTGAAATTTGCATTTTTGGCAAAAACATTTCCGTGTTAAACTCGAGTGAGTAAAAATTTAGGTAAATATGGCAAAATTGATCACTAACCCAAACTTACGGATTTTTTTCTCAGATTTTGTGGCAACACCTATCATATTTGCAAAAAATCTCATAAAATTAGTAGTCACCACTCTATTGTCATTCGTAAAGAACAAATGCATTATTTTTTGATATTAGGAAAAGGACAACATAATTTCACGATGATTTCATCTTTATTAAGGACACAAGGGAAAAAAGGCTTTAGATAATCGCAGCAATTGATAAGAAACAGAATTACGCTCTAATTATTTCAATTTAAATAATGATGGAGGGTGCCACTTACTGGTATTTTATGACTATTACCGCTATCGACAAGATTTTTATCAACTTTTTTTGATAGCAGATTTTTATCAACTTTTTTGGATGTTAGTATTTGTAATAATTGGGGCACGAGTTATTATTATTCTAAAAAGCGTGGCACACAGGAAGCAACCGAGGAAACCAGATATCCTTAAATCACTATTGCCAACCCACCGAACCCACAGAACACGTAATTAAAAAAAAAAAATAAAGAATAAAGGTGAAGGCTCAAAAATGATACATAACTATTGATCAAGGAACAAAAATAGTACATAACTATTCTAAGGTACAAAAATGATACTCATCTTTGACCATGTGATCAAAAATGATATTTTCACTAATATGAAAATAATATTACACATGAAAAGTCCAAAATGCCCTTATAAATTAATCGCCACCTGGTAAAAGTTTATTTAATTATAAATGCATTTTAGACTTTTCATGTCTAATATTATTGTCATATTAGTGAAAATATCATTTTTTATCACATGGTAAAAGTTGGGTATCATTTTTTATCATTTTTATACCTTGGAAAAGTTATGTATTATTTTTGTTCTTTGCTAATAGTTATGTCATCATTTTTGGGTCTTCGCCTAAAAAATAAATTCTGGACTCAATTTAATTGGTGCTTTTAATTGAATCACATGTTTCCAAATTTTGTTAAAGTTAGTTGAAAATATATGAGACAAAGTTTTATTTCCAAAAAATGCGCCTATATATCAAAAAATAATAAAAATAGTAGTATTACTTATGAAAATAATGATAAATATTGCATTTATTAAGAGTAATAATATGAGACGGAGGGGGAATATTTGCTCTATTACTGATATTTTTCTCACTATAGTTTAATTTAATTTAATTTTTAATCAATTCTGTGTAATTTTATATTTAAGTACTATTCTTACTCAATATATTATTGTTCCCTAAGCTCGTAATTTATTAATTTAAAAGAGAAAAAGGGTTGCCTATTGAAGACATAACTCTTATCTTTCACAAAGTAAAAAAAGAGCCAACCGAGTTATAGTCCCCACTTAGTGAGAGTGTTGGGGAAGAGAATATATTAGGCAGCCTAACTTATGCACAGTGGCTTATTCGAACCCACGAGCAAGCGAGCTTAACGTTGAACTATGCCGACCCTTCTTATCTTGCACAAGGTATACATCAATAAAGTCACAAACTCAAAAATCAACCCACGTTTTATTTAATTGATATTCTCTTTGTTTTAAAATATAAGCTTCATTTTATATGTCTAAATATTTATTGCATTTGTTTTTTCAATTTTATCCATCATTTATCTTTTCTTCATATGCTCTCTTTGATATTTTTTTGGACAATTTTGGGCAAAATATGCTCTATTTTATCTTCATTATCTCTTATTTGTCACATTCTTTTATCTTTAATAATAAGGGTAAAGTTAAAAACATAGAAATTCCTCCCATAGTTAATGTTTTGAACAATCTTAAGGTAGTTTTTCGAATAAAATAAAATAGTTATTTGAAACTTAGAATGGATGGAGTAGGGGATTATTGGGATCATATAATTTGTTTTACCTATATGATGATAATTAAAGACAAATGTATAATAAAAAAGATAATT
The DNA here is from genome assembly GCA_029929735.1 of Mimosa pudica. Classification (NCBI taxonomy): domain Eukaryota; kingdom Viridiplantae; phylum Streptophyta; class Magnoliopsida; order Fabales; family Fabaceae; genus Mimosa; species Mimosa pudica. The sequence continues at coordinate 16,449,607 of JAKELP010000013.1, read as the reverse complement.
AAAGACAAATGTAATTATCTTTTTAATTCATGCATCTCTACGACAATAAAGTTTTATTTATATGGGACATTTGTACTTAGATCTCAAGAAATTTGATTTCAAAGAAATCCTAAATAGTTGTTAATGACTACCATTGATTATTGCAAAAACTATTATTTTTAATAAGTTGTAACAACTCTTTATTAGGTCATTTTTGAAATTAAGTCTCTTATTTAGATTTAAGTGAATTGTCCCTATTTATATCTACATTGGTCATAATCTATAGGTTGAGTATCGGTTCATCGTGAGACCGCCAAACCCTGTGTTTTACTAGAAAAGGTTACAATATGAAACCAATTTATATAACACTGCGAAAATTGTAACCACCCAACATAAAAGAGGGAGATGTGATGATTGAAAGAAGCGAGAACTCGTCAGGTAATTTCCCATGCTTTCGTTAAAGAATGCCAATAGCGGACCAGCCAATAGGGACCGACCAAACAAACTTACATGTTCAAGTCGCTGGTAACCTATCATTGCCTCAATCCACCAGCCTCGAGGCAAAACCACAACAACGTTGTTAACGAAAAATTAAGGACACAATTTTTTGAAATATTTATTTCAGACGAATCATACGAAGACCACTTTGATTTTTTTTATATACCAACTTCAACTTTTAGAAGAAAATTTTAATCATAAATACAAGTTCATTTTTTGGTTTCTAAGAACATCATTCTCCAGCTCCAACTTGACTTGATCCTGGTTAAAAATAGAGAAAGAGGAAAAATATATATGCAAGAACTATTTATTAATATGGAGAGAAAAAATATCAATAAGGATTATTTATACTCCCTTCAATTCCAAATATAAGATCCTTTTAACTTTCTTTTGAAAGTTAAAGAAAGTAGAGTCGATCACTAAATAACAACATTTGATACATGTAATTATACTTCAAGTTAATCTAGAGGTAGCATAAAGTCTTGAGGAAAAAAATTATAACTATAGAAATCTTAAAAATATTAATTTTGCATATCTAACTCTTCTTAAAAGTCAAAGAGATCATATAATTATGTCTTGAGAAAGTATTAGGAGGGGACCTGAATTGTCCGACAAGGCTAATACAGAAAAATAATATATGGTGTAATTATTGCAATACTTAATTTTTTTTACTTCGATGAAATATTTAAATCGAAGACAACCTGGATTAGATAATATTATTTTGGAACCGAAATTGTTATATATATGCACACATACATAATTTAAGCATAAAATTGCTTATATGTATGATAATATTGGGAGAGAGAAAAAAACAAAAAGAAATTGGGAATGGAGGGGGTGGGAAAGGACATAAATAGTAGATAAATTGGGCCGCCCGTTTTGTCGTCTCTTTCGTCTCCGTCCATCCCCGTCGCGACCTTTGTGTCTGTCCTTTCTTCACTTCTTCTTCTTCTTCTTAACCTTCTCCCACTTCACACTTCACACTTCTCTTCCTCCCTCTCTTCTTCCTTCTTCTCCCCTGTTTCCCCTGTTTCATCATCACCTTCTTCTTCCTCCATACATATTTTCAACCAACAACTTTTTCTTAACAAGTTCACGACTTGCTGACCCTTGAGAGCTAGCCACAGAGAGAGATAGAGATATAGAGAGAGAGGAGACACCCTTCAGTTCTCTGCCTCCCTCCCTCACATCACTTGAAGTCTTTGAATTATGGTTATGAGGTGGCATATATAAGAGGTTGTTTGCTCTGAGGATCATTCTCCGCTTTTAGGCAGTTTCTTGGTTTTGCTTCAAATACTTGCCATATTAACGTTTGACAGCGAGGAAAGAGATACATGGCTGGTGGCAATGAAGTCAACCTCAATGAATCCAAGGTAGGAGACTAGGAGTACTTACTTTCCTTCATCTGCAAAACTCTTGCCCCTCACTCTATGCTTTCCCGTACACCTCCCTCCCTCTCTTTCCTACACCTTTCTAATTATATGCCCTATTGTGGGTTACCAGTTTTTGTCCAAAAGTTATGATCTTTTACTTAATTTGATGCTCCCTAACACTTCTTTTTCCACTTTCCTGATTCTAGTCCTAGCTTGTGATGCAACACTTCTTTGATTTTTAATTTTTCTCGTTTTTTTTCTTTGTCCTCTACGTATCATCCGTGTTTCTTCTTCTGGTAAGTTGGAACTTCCGAGTTTGATTTGGCACGTCGGATCAAAATTTTCTTCCTTTTTATTCTTGAAGATTTGTGTTGTTTTTTAAGGCGCACACTTATTTCTTTTCCTGTCTCATCAGTTAAAACTTTCGGGTTATTTTCAAATACTTTCAGCACCTAACTAATTTAATTTATTCAATCTTGTTGCATTTTGTAGAGTGTGGTCCCGTTGAACACTTGGGTTCTCATCTCCAATTTCAAGCTAGCCTACAATCTACTTAGACGAGCCGATGGAACTTTCAACAGAGAGCTGGCAGAGTTCCTTGACCGTAAGGTACCTCCAAATACAATTCCAGTCGATGGAGTATTCTCTTTTGACCACGTTGACCGAAACACAGGTCTCTTCAATCGAGTGTATCAGCCTGCCCCACAACGTGACTCTCAATGGGGCATCATAGAGCTTGACAATCCCTTAAGCACCACCAAGATCGTGCCTGTCATTATTTTCTTCCATGGTGGAAGCTTCTCTCACTCATCTGCTAATAGTGCAATCTATGACACTTTTTGCCGGCGCTTAGTGAACATTTGTAAGGCAGTTGTGGTGTCAGTTAACTACCGTAGATCGCCGGAACACCGATATCCATGTGCTTATGAAGATGGTTGGGCTGCTCTTAAATGGGTTAAATCAAGAAAGTGGCTTCAAAGTGGGAAGGATTCTAATGTTCATGTATACTTGGCAGGAGACAGTTCAGGTGGTAACATAGTTCACCACGTGGCAGTGAGGGCTGCTGAGGAAAATATTGAAGTTTTGGGCAATATCATGCTTCATCCGTTGTTTGGAGGACAGAAGCGCACGGAGTCTGAGAAGAAACTGGATGGGAAGTACTTTGTGAGATTGCAAGATCGTGATTGGTATTGGAGGGCTTTTTTGCCAGAAGGAGAGGATAGAGATCATCCAGCTTGTAATCCATTTGGGCCAAGAGGGAAAAGCCTAGTGGGACTTGAGTTTCCTAAGACTCTTGTTTGTGTGGCTGGTTTGGATCTTGTTCAAGATTGGCAACTGGCATATGTGGAAGGTGTTAAGAATTCAGGCCACAATGTTAAACTTCTTTACTTAAAGGAGGCCACCATTGGGTTCTACTTCTTGCCGAATAATGATCACTTCTATTGCCTTATGGAGGAGATACATAACTTTGTGAATCCTAACTCTTAAACACACTGGTAGTACTTCCACTTAACACTTACCTAAAGAAGGCTATGCATGACAAAACCTTAACCATTCCTCTTGGGTTCTCTTTCTTTCTATTTTTATGTATCCACTTTTTTCTCTTCTCTTCCCCTGCTTTGTAGACTATAGTGGTGATGTGTATTTATAGAACTGTGTAGCATTACGTCTCACCATAACATCTGTGGTGCCCTACTTGAAAGAGTTCTGTTACTAGTTACGAAGAACTGTTTTATTTGTGGGGTTTGGCTGAACCACCTTATACAAGGCTCACCCCATTGTTAACACCTTGACTTCATCATCAACAGGAGGGAAGATAGAGGACGCGGCTTTATTGATCACGTTGAAGTAAATGCAATTTTGTGGCGCCACATTCATTTGTGAGTGTGAGCTGCAGCATGTCCCTTTTTGTTAGTGAACTTGTATGTAATACCAGTGTTCTAGTATATATATATATTTGCTTGTTTGCCCTTGTTTTTCAGTTGGCAGAAGCAAACAGTGCATTATTTTAACAACTTAAATGGTGAAATATGATCCAACAAAGCCTTAAGTTTTATGATTGACTAGGGGGAGGATCAGTATCAACTGTTACTGAGATTCTGACCGTTAATGCTCTTGGTCTCTCAATTAGTCTCAGTTAGGCATGAAACATGAGATTCGCCTAAAAAATAGGTGCAAAGTAAAGGGGCAAGCTGGACAAGAAGGAAAAGGATAATAATATGTGCTTTTCTTAGTCATTAACCACAAAGGAATGAGCTAGAGGCCTGACCAAGAGGACCATCCTGATTGCAAAAGGCAAACCCCATCCACTGAAAAACTTGAGCAAGAAGAATGATTGGAGGGAGCGTGAATCATGCTCATTAACTTTGCTATCTTTCAACGTCAAATTGATTAATACCTGTCATCTCCTTATTGCTTGTTCTAGATAGGTCTGTTTTGGAGTTTGGGGAAACAGCAAAAATAGGCATTTGGATTTGTTTTTTATGGGGGATACTATTTTACTAGTAGTTGGGGACTTCGGATGTATTCTTAGCCTCAGGGACCACTTTCAGGGCACCCACAGGCCATCAAAACATGAATTAAAATACTATTAATCTTGTTGGGATTGCTTTGAAGTGCTTCGTAGTCACTAAGTGGCAAAAACAACTAAGCTTGGACATGGACATGGACATGGACATGGAACCCTGTCTTTTGTTGACTTTCTTTCTTGGCCCCTGGTTTTATAATATTTGATATTTTTAATTTGTGAACAAGAGTACTTAGGTATCATTAGGATTTTGTTTGGGGCTTAACTTTTACCTTTCTTGTGCAGATGGTTTTGCTTATCTTCGTGTCTTATTATGATGCATCTCTTGTGAATTAGCTGTTTGTGCCTAGAAATATTCCCTAACACGACGAGAGGGAGTCATTATCAATAAATGGGCTTCTTTTTTAATGCGTATCATGGACAAAAGAAACTTAATTTGCTTGGTCGGCACCATGTACCATGCTTTTTTATGCATTAAACTATTTGACTGGGTCATTATTTGTGGTTCTGCGCGTTCCCACCATCATGACAGTTCTCTATTCTACGCTTTATTTTTAGTACTACCTCCTATCCTAAGTATAAGACTTAATTGACTTTTTTTTGGAGAGGTTAAGGTTGCGAAATAAGCTATTAAATCATGACATATTTGATATATTTTTAGATTATACATTAGTTTATAGGTAAAATAAACTAATCTAAGGGAAAAAATTAGGTAAATCAATTTATAATTAACTTATTTTGTTTTTTCATAAGATTTTCTAAAAATGACAATTAGGTTTTATATTTAGGACTGGAGGGAGTATATTAATAAACAACAAAATTCCTGCTTCTTTCTACATTCAACTCAATCCCTCTTCCATGCTTTTTCAGCTGGAGATGGTTTCTGGAGAGTTTGATTCTTCAGATCCGTTGAGACTTCATTAATTGTACAGCATGATAGGCTCATAATTTACTAATTACTACATGGTCAAATAGTGGCTGAGAAGCCACGCGACCCTGCTATAAATCTATGGGCTTTAGTGGAATCAAGAATGATTAAACAAAGCATTGTGTGATTAAATATGATATTCTTTGTAGGCTTTGAATGATTGTAGGTCAAATGGGGCCACGCCACAACAACCTCTCTGGCGTGACACAATCTTATAAAAACATATAGGCGTCAGAGTTTGCCCTGTTATATTTATTGATTATTCATTTCGTGATTAAAAAAATACGTGGGAGGAAAGTCAGTGGCATGGTGATTGGCATCTCATCCCCGGGGTCCTCACCTCATATTAATTAATGAAATGAAACTTCCCAGCTGATGTAACATCAAATGTTTTGCGTGTATGTGGTTGATTGGTATAAGCAAGAGAAGGGAAAAAGCAAGTCTCAGAGGTTGAATGAATATGAATAGCTTTCAAAGTAACGGTTGGGAGCAGTGAAAAGCTTGGAAGATTTCAATCTCACATGAGGAAGAGACAAGGTTGATGAGGGAGACAAGAGGTGAAAACTATAAATAGGAGGCCAACTACCACAAGAGACAGGGTTTGGAACAAGTAACTTGGTTGGCATTACTTGATGGTGATGATGAAGAGTCAAAGTCAGGAAACAGGCCTCGGCCCAAAAAAAAAGTCAGGAAACAGGCAGCTAGTGTGTTGCATAGGTAAATGAAATTGGGGGTCCCACTTATCTCTTCATTATTTCTTGGCAGAACTAATACCTCTCTTATTCTCACTATCCAAACACGGCATTGTCCATGCATGAGTTATGGAATTCATTCTTCCTGTGCATCGCTTTCTAAAGAATGCAACATATCCATAACCATAGTCTCGTGTGTGTGAAGGCATGCTATAAATTCTTGATGCTGTTCTAATATTTATTGGCCAAGGGCCTAAAATAAAAGTTGTTGGGGTTGTGACAGTTTAGGGAAAAGACTAGCTTGCATCGGCAATAAATACTGCCAGAAAAGAATCAACGTGCGTGTTATCAAGAAGAATCAACATGTTATCCTGTAGAGATTTGCAGGCTTGTTCTGGATCTGAAGAGTCTGCTTGAAAAATGAAGTAGATATATGTACATATTTACACGAATCCTCTCCTTATCCAGACGCTGACTCTATTAAGATATATGTTTGTTTTTTTGACCATGTATTAATATTCAATATATATTTGATGAAATCAGTTACAGATAGAGATCATTTAATTGTATATATGATTCACTGGTTATTAATTAACATCTCTATTACGTTATCGTTGAAATTACGATTAATGCTGTTCATCCTCATTTCTCATTTTTTCTTTCACGTGGCCTCCAACCGATCTAAATGTACAATGTTGTGTATATGAAAGATTATACAGTCATAACCAATGAGTAGTTGGTTGAGCTGATAAGTGGGCTACAACCCCCGTAAGGATGAGAACGCGTGTTCGATTCCCGGGAAGCGCTCTTATCGGAGGAGGGGACAACCTTGCCTATATGGGCAACACTCCTACCCTTCGAGTCTGGATTAAACCGGACGGTGATTAACAAAAAAAATAAATTATAGATCGATAAATATATACGTGTGTGTGCACAAATTGTTTAGTTTTTTCCTATCACGTGTCCTTCACCAATCACCTAACTCCAGGTTTCCAGTTATATAATCTTTTGCGACTATATATACACACTTTTTTTTTAAAAAAAACATACAACTCATTACTGAACTGGAGTTTTTAAATACAGAATTCTATACTACTGTCAACTATAAATTTTGATTATAGGTTCACAAAGAACTAATCCGTGTCATTAGACTAAACCCCACGGCGTTGATAATATTGTGAATATTTTAAACAATAATGACCAGACATGTTAAACAAAATCCACGGGCCGCTAGTAAAAATAGATCCCCAGAGCATGTGTCAGATCTTGAAATCCAACAAGGACTGGGCTTAAAAAATAGCAGCTTATTCTGATTTGGACCTTTTGGTCCCCTTTATTCAACATTTTGACCCAATCGGGCCTTTTTTGTGCTATAAAATGTTTTCTTTAACTTAATAATTAATATCAACATATTCTTAGTTTCTTTAAATTTAATATAATACTCATGAAATTGAATTTATTTATGAGGACTTAATGGATAAAAGGTCCGAAATATCCTCAATTTTTTTATAACAAAAATATCCTTCAAATTCTCCAATCAACTTTCTGTATAACATATAATTAGTAGGGAAAATGTCATTTAAATCCCTCTGAATATACAAAAGGACAATTCAGGAACCTAAACTTCCAAAAGGACCATGAAGGAACTCGGATCTAGGGGACATTTTAAATTTGTGTGAAAGGACAAAATTACCCCCATCATTAAACAAAAATTACTTCCCACCCTAACACCTCCATTTCCTCTTCTCCATTCACGCATGAAACCTAACACCCTCATTTCCTCTTCTCCATTCACACATCTGAGCCCTAACACCCACACCCACTTGCGACTCCTCTCTTCTCTCCCTCCTGTCTCAATCCTCTCATACTACCACCCTAAGTTGACATCCACTTGCTTCTCCTCTCTCTCTTGCGGCTTCGTGTGCTTCGTCTTGTTGGGGTCGTCGGACGGTGGCTTCCTATCGCGGCGGTGGCGGTGAAGGCGGCTTTCGAGCTCTTGTTCTTGTTCGTGTTCTTGCTCGTGTTCATCGTGTTCCACTACATTTTGGTTAGAATTACAAGTTTTCTTTTAAACTTATAATATGGGTGCTTTGTTTACATGTTTAATTGCAGGCTTTTTAAACCTAGATCATCAATATGTTGATCTGCATCCTCATAATTATTTCCTTATAAATTTGAGATTAGTAAATCCTTTTCACTTTTATCGGATGAACTCTGCTCAAGTCTTTTACTAGATGTAATTTTGAACTTTTAATATCAAAGCCCTGTATTTAAGATTAGTAAATCTTTTCAGCTTATATAAATATCACTGAAAGTGTGTGCCCTGACATACATGATGACATAAATTAACTGTGAGGTTGTGTATATTTGGGCGAGGGGCTAAAATACTCTCTTGCTATTCATGATAATTTGCCACTTTGTATTGAGTAGTTAGCTGGAGCATTGTTTACTTGGCTCCAATGTTTGTCATACTCTTGCAGCTTGAGATCTTGAATGGTGGCCTGGCTAATGGATTTATGGTTTTCTTGCAACTTGGTTTAATCTTAGAGAGTTTGGGTTATTTTCATGTTCTTCCCTTTCCTAACCAATGTCTCTATTCAACTTTCTGGTTGTTTTATGCTGTAGTTTTGCGCATGGAACTTGATATTCAGAGAGGTTCTTAAACAACACTGATCAGCAGCATTTCGAGTTTCAGCACTTTGAATCGGGAGGCAGTGAGAGCTTGGGAAGCACTCTTTGAACATGAGAGGAGGAAATATATGGAAAAGGCGGAGAAGACTAGCTCACCTGCTGAGAGGAGATTCAATAAGATGATTCGGAAGAGTGAAATATAAAGAAAGAGGAATTTCAGCATTAGATACTAAGAAGAAGATTACCTAGCTCTTTTTTCTCAAGATACTAGTGTTGCCACATGTACTCAAAATATGTCATAACCATTGTAGCTCAAGTTTTATAAAAGATGGATCCATCTTTTATAAAACTTCTGTCATACTTGCTGTAATGGTTATGGTTATGTATCTCCTTCCATTGTTAATAAAGAAGATGTGTTTGTTAATAGATAAGTTAATTCAAATGTTCCAACTATTAATGAATATGCTCCAGTTGTTAATTACTACGTTCCATTTGTTAATAGGTACATTGCAATTGTTAATATGCAATACACATTTGTTAACAGGGAAATCGATTCAAATGACCTAATTGTTAATGTCTATGCTCTGGTTGTTAATAGCTATGTTGTAATTGTTAATAAAGAAGATGCATTTGTTAACAGGGAAGTTAATTCAAATGACCCAGTTATTAATGAATATACTTCAGTTGTTACTTGATATGTTCCAATTGTTAATAGCTACGTTGCAATTGTTAATATGCAATGCACATTTGTTAAGAGGGAAATCAATTCAAATAACTCAATTGTTAATGAGTATGTTCCGGTTGTTAATTGGTATGTTGTAATTGTTAATAGGGAAGATGCATTTGTTAACAGAGAAGTTAATTCAAATGACCCAATTATTAATTAATACGGTCCAGTTGTTAACTGATATGTTCCAGTTGTTAATCGCTACATTGCAATTGTTAGTAGATAATGCATATTTGTAACCATGGAAGTTAATTCAAATGACCCAATTATTAATGAATATGCTCCAGTTGTTAATCGTTACGTTGCAATTGTTAATAAACTATGCATATTTGTTAACATGGAAATTGATTCAAATGACCCAATTGTTAATGACTATGTTCTAGTTGTTAATTGTTATATTCCAGTTGTTAATAGTACGTTGCAATTGTTAATAGGGAATGCACATTTGTTAACAAAGAAATGAATTCAAATAGCCCAATTGTTAATTGCTATGCTCCAGTTGTTAATTGGCATGTTCCAGTTGTTAATATGTACTTTACAATTGTAAATGAGTATGTTGCAACAATTAATTGAAATGCTAAATATTTGTCATTAATAAGCAAAGACTATACATGGATCATTACACCAAAAGTATGTCCCATAAAACACCTTTATGTTTCTATCCATGGATCATTACATGAATCATTCTTACAATGCACACATAGTACAATGAACTTGTAGCCAATGTTGTACTTGAGTCAATATTTCCAACTGAAAAGTTAGGTAATTTTGCTATGGTTTGCCCTAAAGTTCCAACAATGACAGAAACAACGTAAGAGACCAAAGAGGGATCTCCTTCTTGAGCAGCACGCCAGCACCATCAGCGTATGCAATCAATCAAACCTGTGACTATTTGTTGAGCAATTTGATATCCATTATCCCATTTTTCTACAACAGAACCTTTTCGTGCACCAGCAAAGGTCGTGTTCTCCTTTCCTACGAGATAATGCAATGCATCTTCTACTTTATGTTGCACTTGTCTCTCATACCCAATCCTATAATGGATAACCTACCACCAGCTATCTTTTGGCAAAGATACTCATCAAGATCAAGCTTAGAAGAAAGTCTTTATCGCCTGTAGCCTTCAATTCACAGCAAATGTTATGGTTTGGCATGAGAATTGTTAATCGTCTGAAGGGAAGGGTTTGATGTTAGGGACTTAGGGTTCATATTTCAGATGTTAGGCACACGAAGCCGTCGAAACAACCGCCAAAGAAGCAGACGAAGCCGCCAAAACTGAAGACCTATCGACGGAGGAGAGGCGGGTTATTTAGGAGTTGGTGGCCGGGAAGAGGAGAAGGTCAGGTGAGGTTTACGGCTGAGTTAGGGTTAAGGGTTTAATGTTAGAGAAGACGGCAGAGTAGGCTTGTGAGTGTGGTGTTTGTAATTTTTGTTTTGGGAGGGCAGTCAAGTCTTTTTACAACATTTTCAAATGTCAAGTAGGTGTCTGGTTCCTTCATGGTCCTTTTGAAAGTTTAGGTTCCTGAATTGTCCTTTTGTATATTCGGAGGGATTTAAATGACATTTTCCCTAATTAGTAATTATAGTACCAATTGACTTAAAAGTAATCTTTCATTCAAATCCTCAATTACAGAATCAATTTTGTTCAGTATGAGGGGAGGTGAGGGAAAATGGTGGGAGGGAAAATTTCGTAGACAAAAATTTTAAAAATTCAGAGAAGTGGAATTGAAAATTTTTAATTGATATTTCTTCCTCTATTATCATACATCTCATATATGTTGGAATATTATAATCCCAGTTCATCAATTGTTTAAAAATCGGATCACAAAAATTTTCTCATCCTTCCTTTCCTTCCAAATCTCTCATACCAAACACCAAACAGCCTTAATTTGTTTTCTAAATACCATAACAGCGTGGTGGGTGAGTAGACTTATCAGGAAACCATAACCACCAACCTAGTAAATGCCCTTTGGACTTTCTTTTAATGTTAATAGTAGTAGTCTTAAATATGCTAAAGGAGATAAATTTTGTTATAAATATAAATTTTATTAAAGTAATTAAATATTAAAATAGAGGTTAATCAATCAAGCAGATACATTTTATCTCCTATCCGTATGAGCATATCATTTTTTTCAATATAAAATTGGAATGCAAAACTCAAAAAACTAAAAGCGCAAATATATAAGAGATTTCTTTTTCCACTTTTTTTAACTGAGAATTTTTTTCTCACGCAAATCCGCAAGTTAACTATCTCATCGGTATCCCCCCCACGAGCATAGCTCTCAATTTCAATAACAAGTGATAAAAAAACATGTAAAAAAAAACAGGTGATAAAATATATATAAAAAAAATATGTGAAGGGCATGGGTACACGCTTCCACCTACTTTTTGCATCCTACGGTGTCTAATAATCCGAGTTAGTTAAGTTTGGCGCTAAAGCAATTTCGCATAAAAAGCACTCCAGTATACTCCGAAATATTTCAACATACTTTGTCCTTATTTACGTGGAAACTCGGCTACTCGCAAAACTCAAAATGCTGCAGTATACTCCCGATCTTAATCACAAAACTATCTTAAATTTTTTAAAAGAAATCAAAAATATAAAATTAATCCCTATAAATTTCACTATAGTTATTTTTTGTTGAATGGTATTATAAAATAACTTATAATATAATTACACATGGTATATATTAAAATTTAATGGTCTAGTTTATTTTTACTTAAAAAAATAAAAAACGATACTATCTCCGGTCCTAAATATAGGACCTAATTGACTTTTTTTTGGAGAGATTAAGGTTGCAAAATAGGTTATAAATGATGACATATTTGATATATTTTTAGATTATTTATTAGTTTATAGGTAAAATAAACTAGTTTAAAGGAAAAAATTAGGTAAGTCAATTTATAATTAACCTATTTTACTTTTTTAAGGATTTTCCAAAGAAAGTGAATTAGATCTTATTTATATTTAGATAGAAGAGAGTATTATATTTAAGAGGAGGGAGTTGGTGGGATTATATTGAAAAACGTCATTGTACGGATGAAGTAAGGACACGTTAATTTGAGTTTTGGCAATTTCAAAGAGATAGGCTCAACGCCCTCCTGAACTCGGAGCAGTCAACAGTGTACTGTACACAATCTTGTTCACCTTCACCGGCTTTATCGGTTTATCCAAACCCAACGTGTTCAAACAATATCCTTTGTATATTCCCTTCTTTATTTCCTACTTGAAATGCTCCCTTCCAATTCCAAACTACTATGCCAACAACCCCAAAAGCAGCAACATCTGTTAACTTTCACATCTTTCCCGCTCCTATGTTCATCAAAGAATCTTCCTTTAAGATAAAACAAAAATAAAGGTAGATTCTTTATCCATTCAGCTGACATACATAGGTATGATTTTCATAGTACTACTTGTCAGATATTTGCTTATTTTTAGCTTTCCCTCCTCATTTCTTGTTGACCGCATAATCCCCTGGTTGCACAAGAACTTTGTCTGTGCAGTGTAATTCTGAGCTTGTAGTTTCGGTGGTCTTACACTTCTTTGAACATGTGGCTAGATTTTCTCCTTCGTGAGTAATGGTCCAATTAAAAGATGATTTCACTAAGTAATATGCAGTACTGGGTGTAAGAGTCATTTATGGTTCTGATCCTCAATCACTAACTTACATACATAACTCTCTAAAGGCAAGTACAAGTTTGGGCTGCAAACTAAAACTGGGCGATCCTCCAAATATTACCCAACAGACATGGTGTTTACTCCTAAAACTTCAGGATAAGATATTTGCCTTATTTGTAGAACCTGTTACAAGAAGACCCAAGATTGTGGAACTCCTGTAAATTTTATGTTAACTAGAATCAACGAAGAAGCCATCCTTCATAATGTTTCTTGTTTTTAGATTGACTGGGTCAGGCAAACAGAGAATTTAATTTCTGTCAATTATCGCAGTAAACTTCAAAATGAGATATGAAGTAGATTTATCTGAGTGTTAATCATTGATTTTAATAAGAAATAAATGCTAACAATATACTCATCCTTTATTCTCTAACTTCCGTAGGATTGACCTTCACGAGCAATAAATTAAATGAAGAATCTGTAGCAGAAAAGATGCTTAGGCAATATGAAGTATTGCGAGTTGCTGTGACTGATAATGTATCCAATACCAGGGGCAACTTACATTGAAGAAATGGGTTATGCAATGAGTAGACTAGAGCTAGAATCTGACCTTTGTGATGATGGAGATACCATCCATGAAGGTTGTAGTAGTCGGCAAACTAACAAACCAACGAATATTGTCGACAACGAAATTGAACAGATTACAAAGTTGAAGTCAACACCAAATGATATGCTAAGCCGAGTTGGACCTGGAAGGCCTAAGTTGCCTGTTTCACCTGTCAAAATGTTGGCAGGTCGGGAATCTAATTATTCAGGCTTGGGAAGGTTTTCATCAGCTGATTGTTGTCATATCTTGAGCAGGTTTTTGCCAGTCAATGGTCCATGGCTCATTGATCAAATGGCAACTCGAGCATATGTGTCTCAATTTTCAGCTGATGGCTCCCTATTTGTTGCTGGATTTCAGGTAATAAAATGTTTTCCACTTCAACTTTATGGTCCTTATAGCTGAGATTCCCATTTATGACCTCTTTTATGTGACCATGTGCCATATGAGTTACATTACATCCTGGACTTGAACAAAAATAGTTCAAATATGAAATAGGAGCCATAAATTTTCATAATAGGAAAATGTGAAGCTTGTCTTATTCATCGCAGTGTTTATGGTCTCTTGTATGAAAGACAAGAGAAAGAAAACTATATATGTGGTGGTTTTACTTGAAATAAGAACATCTATATTGCAGGGAAGCCACATAAGAATATACAATGTGGACAAAGATTGGAAAGTTCAGAAGAATATCCTAGCCAAGAGTTTGAGATGGACAATCACCGATACATCTCTTTCCCCTGATCAACGCTATCTGGTGAGTTTTTGCATGTCATTATGCATAAAACATATGTGCCTATGTCTTTACTATCTAATTTAATTGATATCAGTGCTCTGCATTCTTTTACACACATTGTAAATGTTAGTTTAAAAAATAATAATCATTCTTTTCAATTTCAGGTGTATGCTAGCATGTCTCCTATTGTACATATTGTAAATGTTGGTTCTGCTGAGACAGAGTCCCTGGCAAATGTTACGGTATGGACTTGTGACTACACATTGTGCTTGCTGGTTTTTAAATTTGGTCTTAATTTCAATTCAGTAAAAGTACTTTTTTTCTTCTATATACCTAATGAATATAACAGATTGCATCAAATAATACAAGATCAAATCTTTATAGATGTACGCCAATAAGTACAAGTGCATATTAGGCAATAAGAATAGTATTCTTTACTCCCTCCAATTCTAAATATAAGATCTAGTTGACTTTTTTTTTTGAAGGGATTAAGGAAACAAAATAGGTTAGTTAATTTCGATATTTTTTAGATTATCTATTAGTTTATAGGTCAAATAAACTAGTTACAAGAAAAAACAAGGTAAATCAATTTATAAGTGACTTATTTTGCTTTCTTATGCCATTTTTTATAAAAGTCAACTAGGTCTTATATTTAGGACTAGAGAAATAATAAATAACATGGTCCAGTTCATATGGCATGCAGGAGATTCATGACGGGTTAGATTTTTCTTCGGATGATGATGGAGGATACTCTTTTGGAATCTTCTCTCTGAAGTTTTCAACAGATGGGAGAGAGTTAGTTGCTGGAACCAGTGGTGATTCTATATATGTATACGACCTAGAGGCAAATAAGCTGTCCTTACGAATTTTAGCACACACGGTAACATTACTTGGCATATATACTTCACCTATTTAACTTACATTTTTAATGACTATAACAGGAGTTGAAATTGTAAGTTGTAACCCTTGATTATATATCGAATATTGTTCTAGAAGTTATAGAAAGACTTTCACACATGTATGCAGAACCATAACTGTTCTAGACCAAGTGGAAGGGTCTTCATATTCTACTCTTTTTTCCCATTGAGAAAATGTTTGCCTTATATAGTGATTGATTACAATGGAACAAACCTAGACACCAAAGGAAGTTCTAACATTTGATATATATTTTCATGTTATAGTCTGATGTCAACACGGTATGTTTTGCTGATGAAACGAGCCACCTTATTTACTCTGGAAGTGATGATTCTTTCTGCAAGGTATGTCCGACATTATAAGATAAAGCTCACTTAAGATGGTTTGTATTATTTTTTTCCAGTTGAGTTTCGAAACCTCGTCTTGTGTATCATAGTTACTGTCATATTTAGCATATGTAGACATTTTAAGCATCCTTAACTTTAAGATTTAGGTAATTTGTAAGTTTTTCTTAGTGTATTAGAGTTGACATTTAATTTTTATTTGGTTTTAATCACTTAATCCAAAGGCAATGAGTTTATTTTTGTCCTTGTTGTCTTTTTAATTTGCATATTCTAAACTTAAAGTTTTATTTAGGTATGGGATCGACGTTGCTTAAATAGTAGAGGCAAGCCAGTAGGAGTTCTGATGGGACACCTTGAGGGAATTACATATATTGATACCCGGGGTGATGGACGCTATTTCATTTCAAATGGTAAAGATCAGACCATCAAACTTTGGGACATTCGCAAAATGTCATCAAATGTTACATGGTATGCCCATTCACTAACACCCAACAATATTATTTTTTGATGAAGAGATTCTTGATTAAACTAAATCTTAAAAAATAAGATTTAGTGCATATTTCTGGGAGGATGATAATATATAGCCTCTAGATGATTTATCTGTTGCATCAATATGACATTAAAAAAATATTCTCTTCATTTCAGCAATCCTAGGTATAGGAGTTACGAATGGGATTACAGATGGATGGATTATCCACCTCAGGCAAAAGATTTGAAGCACCCATATGATCAGTCAGTGGCAACATACAGAGGTCATTCTGTTTTGCGTACTCTTATCCGCTGCCATTTCTCCCCAGCATTTAGGTGAGCATTGACTCAAACTGGCTATTTTTTGTCCCTTTTTCTTTTCGTGTTTTACTTATGAATCCTTTTATCCTTTAGATTTTATGAAAGAAGAAAAGGGGGTGAATAGGATAATGGCCAAAATAGTTTGATGGCCATTATGAGGTACTATTTCAAATTTTCAATTAACTGATGTCTACTTGTTCAAATATGCAGCACTGGCCAAAGGTACATCTACACTGGATCACACAACGCATGTGTTTATATATATGATTTGGTATGTAATTTCAACACACTGATGCTATTATCTATATCCTCCTGTTTAGTAAAAGACAATATTGTAAAAGCCGAACCGGAAGCCGAGCCGAAAAAGGTTTCGGGTCTTGTTTCAACACGGTCAAACCGCTCAGACCGATGGTTGGACCGGATATGGTTCAACCGTCCGGCTCGGTCCGGTTCTTACAACACTGGTAAAAGGCACAATTGCACCTAAGTCCAAATAAGAGACTTAATTTCAGAGAGGTCCCAAGGTACCACTTGTTAATAGCAGTTATTAACAACTCTCTGAGACCACTTTGAAATTAAATATCTTATTTGGAACCTAAGTGCAATTGTCTCTTGGTAAAAAGTAGTCGAGAAGTGAAGTTTTGGGTGACAATCTGTTGAGTTGGAACAGGTGAGTGGAGCGCAAGTTGCAACACTTAAGCACCACAAATCTCCAGTAAGAGATTGCAGTTGGCATCCTTACCAAACTACTTTGGTGAGTTCCTCATGGGATGGGGATGTTGTGAAATGGGGGTTTCCTGGCAGCAGTGAAGTTCCAGCCCCCTCCACTAAGATGAGAATCTGGAGAACTCGCTTCTTTGATGACTAATCAAAGTTTCTGCATCGTCTTTGGCGTATGATAAGAACTTTACTTTATGTTTCAGATTTTGCTTTGTGTATAAATAATCACGTCAATAAGTTGAGTTCATTTATTATGTACAAAGTTTCATTCCCTGTTCTGTACATCTGCCTCATAGGCTTATAACTCTTCGCCTATGCTTCTGCCTTTGTACCAATAATTGCTGTGCATATATTTTACAATATAAAATAAGGCCAAATAATTCTTGGGTTCTCTTTGGTGGCACATTTGCTCCTTAATGTCATGTTAAAGTATAAAATGCATCAATGGCATCTTACAATATTTCTTAATTTTATAGGTCCATGTATTGAAACCATTGCTACCATAGTGTTTTTGAAGTATAATAACAATGATTAAAGATAAACACTCCTAATCCTTATAAGTCAGTAATACTGACTTAGGTCTTTTAATTTTAATATGTTAATACTTTGAACAAAAAGATCAAGGAGAAATAATTTACAAATTTAAGCTTCACAGTTTTTTCTGTCATTGACACCGTGAGATGGGTGCTACCTGCTACGCAACTTACAGTAATCATTTGAGTCTCTAAAAGATGGTAAGAGATGGGCAGAGAGAAATAATTAATCATTTGAGTCTCTAAAAGATGGTAAGAGATGGGCAGAGAGAAATAATGAGGCATTAAAAAGTTAAACACTGAGATTCTGTCATGTAAAAAGACTGTTATGGTACATTCATTAGAGATCAGAGACTCAACAAGATCACCACAGTAATCAGAAAGTTTGTAAAGGAATTTACAGATATGTCAATTCCAAATTAGAACAACAAACAATTTTAATGACACAAAACAGCTAAAATATATAGCGACACTATTAATTTGGAACATAAAGAAACATGTGCAGATACATGGAAATTTCCTATTACTTGTTGGCAACTTTGATGCAGCTAATAACTTAAAAGCAGTGAGCTGTAGGCTGTAGCAGTGAGCGAGACAATTATCTGAGACGACAAATAGTAAAGCATGGGTTTAGGTTGTAAGAGCATGTGTGTGTTGAAGTTGTTTAACCGCTGCTTCACTCTTCCCACTTTATCTTCACCTAATCCCTGTTTTTAACTCTTGTTTCCTTTCCTATCATGTGCTCCCTTTCCCCTTTTGTCCCCACACCGCCATATCATGAGTAGCTTAGCTTCCAATGCAACCCAACAAAAAGCGACTTCTCCATGCAACCAAAGCTGAAAATATTATATACAACAAAAAAAGCTGAAAAAATTGAGTAGTTCAATAATTGACAAATCTGCATCACAGTAAAATAATAATGTAGGAGTATCACATTACATTAGTAAATAGTACGTAATATGGAACATTGCCTTGCACCTGCAGTTTCTTTCTCTATTCACAAATCTTATTCACTCCATCCATTTCTCACCACTAATTCCAAAAAATTAAATAAACGAATATATAAGAATAAATATAGAATATAGCAAAAGAAAAAGAAAAACTGTATTTTTTTAATTAGCCCCTCCATTGGGTGCACTGAGAAGAAGGCCTAGATATTTGGTTCCCAGCCTTCAAAGGGCATGTGGTGTCAACGGGTGGGACCATGCAATTATACTGTAGACACAATGAGCTACTTAGAGGAATCTCAGCCGTTGGACTAATCGCGATCCCCGTAAGAAAATTATGCTGCAAGTAGAGGATCTGTATCGTCGCATCCAAAATCCGCTCCGCAAAGCTACTCGGAACTTGACCCGTGAACCGGTTATTATTAAGATACAGATTCTGCACCGTCGAGAACATGGGCGAAACTTGACCCGACAGCCTGTTATAGCTCAAATCAACGGTCGGGATTTTCACCTGATCAACTGGTTGAACCACCCCCAAGAACTCATTCCTCTCTAATTGTAAATTCGTGAGCGGAAAAGAGAAAACCCGACCCGGAATAACACCCGAGAATTTATTAAGACTGAGGTCCAGATAGTTCAACCGGTCCATCCGGTTCAAGAGGCGGTCCACGGGCCCACTTAACTGGTTCCATGATAGCGACAGATACTGTAGAGACGCGGGTAGAGAATCATAACCCAGTGAACCGGAGAGAGAATTGTGCTTCAGGTCAAGCCGGGTCAACGACTGTGACGCAAACTTAGGAACCGAACCGGAAAGACGATTATGGCAGAGAATGACGTTAGTTAACGCCGGCAATGCTCCGACGGCCGGAGGAATATTTCCGGTGAGCTGATTGAAACTAAGGTCAAGGGTTTTGAGATTGCTTAACTGACCAATGGTGGCCGGAATCTCGCCGGAGATGAAGTTCCGGCTGATTCCGATAAACCGGAGGCTTTTCAAGTTTGATATAGTCTGTGGAAGAGGGCCGTATATTCTTCCGGGGACTACGGTGAACTCGGCGAGGGAAGAGAGTCTTCCGATGGCTTGGTCGAGTTTTCCGGTGAGGCCAGGGGCACCGGCTCTGGGATCTCCGAGATTGAGAGCGATGACCTTATCGGAATCACAGTAAACGCCGGCGAAGTTGCATGGGTCGGACGTGAAATCCCAAGAAGAGAGGAAAGTGGATCCAGGCATGTCTTGTAAGGACTTTCGAATTGACTGAAGAGCCAAGAAATCAACAGGGTCCAAAATAGCACCCACATTTTGATGATGAATCAAACACATTAGAAGCAAAACGTACATGTATAGCCTTTGATCAGCCATGGAGGGAAAACTGAAGTCTTTTCTTTTCAGTTTCAGTCAAAAGCGTGAGGTGAAAGAGTGGGAGTTTGGTGGATTTTTATAGGGGAAAGAATAAAGCTTTTCCGTGAGGAGAAGCTAATACAGGTTTCTCGTGGGAAACGGCGTGAGAGCTTTAATGGTGAATCTATCAGCATCAAACATAAATAGCTTGGGCCAAGAATAGAGAGCAAGAAATTTCGTAAAGAGAGAGATGGGGGAAAAGGTTGAGAGAAAAAATGGCTTGAGAGAGAAGCAAATGGTACGGTGGATGATTATTGTTGGCTTCACTGAGAAGAAGCAATGACTATTATTAATCTTTCTCGCTTTCTCCTTGTGTGTATCAGCATCAAATCCAAGGATAAATTTCTTTCAAGTACTGATACTTTAGTTGTATGGTAATTTTAATAATGGTGTGTTTTTTGTTTCTTCGTAAGGCGTAGGTTCGTATCAAACGGTTGTCCGAGCCTACGTGGGGTCCTAGCCTTAGGTTGGGACGACAGGTCACGCGGTAACAACGGTGGTTCGGGGTCTAGAGCACGTGACCACGCGGTGTTGTCTCTCCAAAAGCACAAACGACGACTTTCTCTCCTAATGTTGGTGGGTCTTGTCCTCGGGACCTGTATTCCTTAACCTTCCTTACCTATCATACGTTGATTTTCTTTTTTAAGTACTACTGTTTCATTTACGCCCGAAATGGCACGTGTCAGAGATGAGCTTTTCTTTTTTATATATAGATAATAAATATTAGGATTAGGCAAAGTGGTCCCTTGTCCGGTAGCCATTAGCCCATTAGTAGTGACGAAAGAAAACAGTATGAAAGCCAAATGTTGTATAGAGTATATGGGTTTTGGTTAAAGCTAAGAAGTGATTTGTGGTTCATATTGGTAGTATATAGGAGGTAGAGTTAAATGAGGGAGGGTTGGTTGAGTTGAGAAGTTGTATAAAAAAAAGGAGGAAAAGGCGTGGGTAATGCGTGAGGAGGGAGGGGGGATGGGTAAGAGACAGCTAAGCAAATAGGAATGCTGTAAAAGAATAAAAAAGGGAGATTTTGGGAGGTGTTGTCTTCTTTTGTTATTACTTATGTGGTGTGGACTGATATTCTCTTTTATTTCACTGCCCAACGGACCCATTTCTTGTTCTCGCTCACACTCTTCTTGTGCATTCTTTTCTCCCTGCCATACCTTATTACCTTTCTCTGCTAGCTGTTTCAATCTGTACAACCTTCACACTTTTAATCCCCTCTTCTTTTTCTCATCATACCAAATCAATAAAAACAGGTTTCATTATTGCAGGGTAGTTTGAAGCTGAAGAAAAGGTGTGTGTGTAGCCATCGGGGTCAAAGATATGGTGGTGGATTGTTGAAGCTTGTCTGCCAAGTCGCATCCTTTTTAACCAAATATTATGTGACACAGTGCAAGTCAACACTCAGCTAAATCATACCAACTGAAAGAAAGTAAGAAAGTTTGCTTCATTTTCATTTTCTTTCACCATCCATTATTGTTCACTTTAATTTATTCTTTAGTTTTTTTACTTGCTTCTACTGTGATAGAGTTTCCTACAAGCCAACTTCTCCCATAATTCATCCTACTCTATATACATCTTTTGCCCTCAACAGGCTATTACGTTGAACCCAAGTTATTGCCACTCAAAGCGACAGTATCAAATCTGAATGATAACGACTTCTACATTAATGATATTTTTCTATCCACTCCGTCAAACTCGTGTGAAGCCAAACCATACCAGAGCGCTTATTTATGAATGTGAGAGAACGAGTGAGAATGGTCCCAGAAACACAGAAACAAACAATCCTAGTTCTATATATAAACATATATGATGAACTCACTTCAACTGCTCATTTCTTAATTTGGCAGAAAATAAATCAACTAAGGAAGTTGTCAAACAAATAAAAAATTGTGCCAATGTCATCCATCTTGTTCATTAAATTAAGTGATAAATGAGTAATGGAGATGTCTAAGGATCACACCAACTACAACAAACTCGAGCACCCATTTCTTTTTTATTTTCCTGTTTAATAAATGAGCTTCAATTATGGACTTTGAGGTTACCTGATTACTCACTGCGCCATGCATGTATATAGATTTATTTATTTCCCTCAACGTCATCCCTACAAGATTCATGGAGCACGCGTATTATAATTTAAATTGTTGTGCTTTTTTATATTTGCTACGCTACCATGATCACACATTGGCTTATCTTCACGGCACTGTGCGTAAACTACTCCACTATTATTACACATGCGAGGAAAATCTTGGTGGTTTCTTTATTACATTTTATTAAGATTTCAAAATTAAATTGCATGCATTAAGTAATAAGGTTTTCTAATAATTGAGTTGCATTCCAGAATTAATAGCTTATGAATCTCAAGTTACATGGAAGTAGTTAACTATTTTCTTCAGCATCTCAGATTACTGAATTACATATTCTTCACAATTTATAAATTCATGAGTTAGCAAGGATTTTCCTGTATATGTGATATATCTTTAATTTTTTTCTTTTAAAAAAAAGAAACACTCAATAACTATATTCAGAAACTGGAAGCTGCATTTACTCCTAGCGTACAAAATCATGTCCGTACAATCACAAACTTCACTTGTGACTTGCGTTGCACTTGGTTAGCAATTATTCCGTAGTGAAATTAAAATTGAACCACCCAGCCTGAATTTCTCTCAACGAGCTACCAATTCAAGCAATATATAGTAATGAAACTTCAGTTTCAAAATGCCTTAAGAATAAGAGGATATGAACAACAGATAAGACTTGTATCCTGAACAACTCTTGAGGATTGTATTAATCTTCAATAGTTCTGGTGTTAACATTTATTATTTGGATGCACCCGCACACCTAATATACCGTGTCCCCACAAGACCCATATTATTCAAGTTCCGCGGTTGAAAAAGAAAGAAAAAACTTTTCAATTTCGTTGATCAATTAAATGTATTTTTTGACGCACGCATATAGATTAACAAAGGGGGAAGTATAAATAACTGAGTAAAATAAATCGTATTTTCAACAAAATATCGACAGAAGATAATAACAGATATTCCTCTAGAAGTTATCAAACTTGATCCTAAAGATTTATTTATCACATGAAAATAAGAAATTAATAGCTTTCAAAAAATATGAATCCCTTGAAAAATCATTAGAAGTCATTTGAATCAGTTTAGCGTATAATATGAAAATAAGAAATTAATAGGCTTTCAAAATCAAATGTCTGGGCCATGATCTTGTGGATGTCATTAGACCCACCAAACCATTTATATTAAGGAGGAGTTATGATCTACTACTATTGTTGCACAAAAAAACTAGCCAGATGGGTACAAAATGGCCCGTTACAAGTACAACCATGCATTGAACTGGAAACCAGTATATAATTCATTTTAGTTGAATTAGCAGACTCGTAATGCACTTGTGATGTTAATAAGAAAAAATTGCATCTTACTTATTATCTTCCTATGAAGCCTTGGTTTTTTCTATACATTTCACATACGCATGTTAGCTCAAGAAGGAACAGGGGAACAAAGCTCTTCTTCTAAGACCTTGCGAATAAATGAGAGCCAAGTTTTCTTCATGTGCTTACAACCACTTAGGTTGCCGTTCAAAAGCTGCAAAACCTGCACCAACAATCTCAATTGCTAAATCAACTTCAGTTAGAAAAACCCATTAGAATCGTCCATAGCTTACTGCTACAATACTGAATGAAAAGCATATATAATACAAGTTGTGCTCATATTTTAGGAGGACGTGCCTGTCTCATGGAGGGTCGACGTATTGCGGATTTTTGGATACATAGAGAAACTACCAACAACATCAAATGAATCTGACCACGGTCATAGTCTTGGCCTAATGAAGGGTCAACCAACTCCCTAATATCATGCTTTTTAAGCAATGGTCTTGCCTGGACACAAGTCAACGAAAAAGAGAAACATGGCAATGCAGTCAATGATCTAATAGCCCTGTACGAAGAGGGGGTATTTATGTTCAAATTAGATGGCATCCAATTCCATTTCCATACCCACAAAACAAGGCTTTGCTGTGAATAGTCAAGTGCTCGCCGCCCAGTGACCAATTCTAAAAGCAATACACCGAAGGCATATACATCTGTTTTCTCGTCCACTATGCCATGAAGTAAGTACTCTGGAGCAAGGTAGCTGTGACAATCCAGATTGGAATTTTAATTTTAAACCATGTGTCTGTAATTGGTACAAAAAAAACTATGTGTTTGTAACGGGCTAAAGGGTGATTGGGAAGGTCACAAACCCAAAAGTCCCTTCAAATTTTGAAACGGTGTGATGAGTCCAATTCTCTGGCAGCCATTTTGCCAGCCCAAAATCACAAATCTACAATATATAATTTTGCAAAATCCCAATCAAATTCTGCATGTTAGCTGGGTTTACACAGACTAAACATTAAACTATACAGTAACGCTCTTTAATGCGGGACACGTTGACTGGAGAGTAAAAGATATAGAAAAAAAAGCACGTGCCTGAGGTTCAAAGTCCTCCGCGAGCAATATATTTGCAGCCTTTATATCTCTGTGGATAATTCTCCTATGACATCCCTCGTGAAGATAAAGTATACCTTTGGCCGTTCCCAACGCAATTTTGTGCCTTGCACACCATGGTAGTTTCTCCTTCGAACCTTACACAAAGTCCCAAAAAAATAAACAAATTCAATATTTTAAAAAGGTTAAGTTAATAATTTTAAGTCCAAGATTTGGAGACACTTGAAAACATGAACTGGGAATTGTGCACATACCATAAAGCAATGAAGTCAAGCTTCCCTTTTGAGACAATTCAAGGACAAGATGCATTCCTCCTTCCACTCCATAGCCAACCAACTTACAAGTATTGGGGTGGTTCACATGTGCCATTATACCAAGTTCTGATAAAAAGTCCCCTATTATCTCATCAGGGGTTCCTCGAGTTAACCTTTTAATAGCTACCACCTGACCATCTCGTAAACACCCCTTGTACACTTCAGCATAACCTCCTTTTCCAATCAAATTCTCTGCACCAAAAAACATAAAATTACAACAGAACATTTCATATCATTAACAAGTACAGTTCACAAGCGATTTACATACTCTGGCTGAAATGATTGGTTGCCGTTTGAATGTCATGTTGAGTAAAGATCTTGCATGGGGATCTGTGGAGGGATGAGTCTGCATCAATGTGATGATTTCGCAGTATAGTCTCTATTATGCCAAGACTGAATCTTTTGGAAAGCTTGAGGGCATTTAGGGGATGTAATGGGGCTATAGGCTTCTTTGACTTAGTCCTCAACAATTTAAGGAGAGCAGGCCATCTAGACTCAGGCTTTGACTTATCATCTTCAGAGCCAGAAGCCACCATGGCTTCTTTGGAATTGGAGCTACTAGTTTCTGATTCTGTGCTTCCTAAATAGCCATCCAAAACTCCAGCAGGAGAATATATCTTACTGTTATAATTCATGATTTTTTTGGATACCCGAATATAAAAATCCTACTTTTACCATATGCTCATCACTGAGCTTGGTTTTTTAGGAGCTAGAACAAGATGAGGAATTCAAAGGGACTCATGAGATGGAAAAACAAAAGGGCAACAACGATTTTAACTGAAAAAACGTTACATTTTAAGTACCATGAAATACTGAGGCAACATGGTCAAAAAAAAAAATACTGAGGCAACAAAAGGAAGTCAAATTCTAGAGAGACAGGTAGCATAAAATATAGTAAAATATGAGATGAGAAAGGATGTACCAAAATAAAAAAAAAAAAATTGGAATGTATAAGTAGAAGGAAGAGAGGAACAGGGGAGGACAAGACCGTAGAAAGCAGGGAGGCAGATGTGATAAGCTCAACCAACAGCAATCACTCTCGTTTTCAATGTGGCTCAATATCACAAGTCACTGCTTATTCTCAAACATGTAACGGGGAATTACTACTTTGTTACTAAATATAGAGCTTATATTTCTAAATATTAGTTTATAAGATCACTTTTCTAATTTGATTAAATTAAATATGTAAATTAAGATTTAATTATTAACATATGATATTACCAATTTATCTTAACTATATATATTTATACTCATTCCCTCACCGTTGCTTGCTTATTATAGAAAAGTATTATTAGAGCTTATTTGGAAAGAAATTGAGAAAAATTTAAAAGTTACTTAAGAACAAATTGAAATTTAGAAGTGATCTTATATTTAGAAATAGAAGGAATATATGTCCTTATTTATTTAGGATATAACCTTATTCCCATTATATGACCCTTTCTAATTTTGCTAAATTTTTGTTTAAATTATTTCTATTGATTGAAGTGCTCTTTTTTATCAGAAATTAATTAGGTTGTTATGATAATGTCAAGATTTTTTACTAAATTTATTAACATCGCCAATGCAATCAAATTAAATAATTAGGCCTCCTATATTCTTTTTTTTTTTTTTTTTTTTTTTTTCCTATATTCACTATTTAGTAACCCAGGGAGAACAATTTTTGGTTAGTTATAGGAATGGTAACAAAAAAGGGAAGTTACGTTGAGGATTAGCGTCGGCGGAAACAAAATAGGTGAGGACATAAATGTGGGGTTTAAAAGTGTCCGTGCAGGTGTGGCTTCATTGCGACTAAGTACGGTGCTTTAGAATGCTGACACTTCGCTTCAGCTCCCAATATGTGTCATCCCAATTACCATGACTCAGCCTCAGAAAACAGGCCCAGGGTCCAGGGAGCATTGAATATTTGAATTTCTTGTTTTTTAATTGTAAATGTGGGGACATGTTTACGTAAACCTCCATCCAACAACAGAGATAGGAATTTTCAGAACCATGCACATTGATATTTGGTCCCAACGGGAAAATAGAAAAGCCATGCACTTACTTTTTTTTTTTTGACCAATAGCCATGCACTTACTTAGGAGTTAGGACTAAAAGCACTTGATTTTATGTATGACCAAGTTAATCTAGGCCTTATCACACACACACACATTATTGGTAAAATTTATCATCCAGTGACTAAGTGCCTTTTTCTAGAACACAATAGTATAGAAAATAGGTTGAGATCACTTTCATTTAGAAATTAAAGAAAGCGACCTCCAATTCATGACGTCGGATATATATTTGGGTTGGTGCCTAAGCACTCTGCAACATTCATTTGGCATTTTGGTAGTGGTTGGTGGCTTTCACCCATCTCACCACAAAAAAAAAAAACAGATTTTCTTGTGTTCAGTGCCATGATTTTGCTCGTCACCTAATCTCCTTAACTTCGCCTTCTCTCCTCACTGTGTCAACGTTGGTTGATATTCTCTATCAGTCTTGATACAAGGTTTAACGGTTTAACAACCCGTAAAATGACAGGATTCCACTTTTTACTTTTCCATTTGCTAATGAACATAGATACAACTATGAGTTTTCACCAAAACAAGAAAACAGTCTTGATTTTTTGGGATCTTGGGAGTTTCAAAATAATTTATTTATGGTCCAAACACAATGGTTTATTTAGACCAACAAACCGATTACACAAGTTTATTTAATTAAATGTCATAACAGTCTGTAGCCAAGAAAACGAAATGGCACGCTAAATAAATTATAATTAATGTGGGCATGAAGTATCATAAGTGATAAGTGGCTTCTGTAAAAAAAAAAGAGTCTCATATAGTTGCAATTACAGTGAAGCAAATCACAAGCTAAGTTTGCAGTCCGAAGCAGATGTGGTCTGCATGAAGCGATTGCTGTGGCTGCCAGCTAGGAGGGTCAGCTTGTACTCCATCCGGTCCCTAATGTAAGAGCTAGCCGTCAAAAAAACGCTTCTTAAGAAAACATGTGAATGTTAGTTGAGTATCTGGAGTTAATGCTTCTTTTCCAAAATTGCTCATATTTATTATGGTACTTTTAAGAGAGAGAAATACATAAGCATTAATAAATATGAAAGAGAGTTGGGGTAAAGTAGGAAAAAATGCATTAAATGAGGAGAGAATATAGGGTGAGCTCTTACATTAGGGACCAAAACCATTCAAATTTTGGGCTCTTACATTAGGGACCGAAGGGAGTATATCACAACTAGTCATAAATGATACTACCTCGGTAACCTAATTGACTTTTTTTGGAGAGGTTGCGAAATAAGCTATTAAATCATTACATATTTGATATATTTTTAAATTATACATTATT
This sequence comes from Mimosa pudica, assembly GCA_029929735.1. Taxonomy (NCBI): domain Eukaryota; kingdom Viridiplantae; phylum Streptophyta; class Magnoliopsida; order Fabales; family Fabaceae; genus Mimosa; species Mimosa pudica. Next base: position 16,421,501 of record JAKELP010000013.1, on the reverse strand, counting down.
TTATAGGTAAAATAAACTAATCTAAGGGAAAAAATTAGGTAAATCAATTTATAATTAACTTATTTTGTTTTTTTATAGGATTTTCTAAAAAAGTCAATTAGGTCTTATATTTAGGACCGGAGGGAGTATACATTTATGAAAAAATGAACAAGTTGATGATCCACCCATGCATCCAGAACTAGGAGTGTGCACAATACTAAAACTATACTGTCCGTGTTTTGTTTTTTTTAGCCAAATGCTGCTCGTGTTGCTTTAACTGTGGCTATATGTATGAAAGGCTAATCGATCAGGTGTGCACAAACTGATGCACTGGCTTGCGAATGTGTTAAAAAAGGAACGGCCTACTCACGCACGAAGAGTTAATTATATTGCATTTCGACCGATGCCTTTATGAAGAATGGGTGTCTTGCTTTCATTTATATATCTATCTATTTATTTATTTATTTACTTCATATGAACTATGAAGAGGTCGAACGTGTTGGGTTGCATGGGTTAGTCCAGGCTGCCTCCTTTTTCCCCTTCAATACTCTTCTTTGCGTGTGTTTGTGTTGAGTTCAGTCAAAGAAGGAGGGTTGACCACATTGAAGGCAATTACGAATACAATATGGGCTTGACCACAGAAGGAGTTCAGTGTTTGTGTTGAGTTCAGTCGAAGAAGGAGGGTTGACCACATTGAAGGCAATCACGAATACAATATGGGCTTGGCAAACGTGCTTTTTTTATAGCAGCCCAGCCCATATATCACTATAATATCAGTGGAGGCTGGAGTTAGCTAGCCTGTTCAAATATTTGGGGCATGTTTCATTCCCAACCTGTAACATTACTTTGCAATTGCTTGCCCTCAACAACTTAAAGCGGACTCTAGCTTATTGGGATAGAGGAAAAAAGACTGGTGTCATCTTCATATTAGCTCGGAAATACACCTGATTCTGTCAAAAATATCATTCATACACATGTACAGTAATACTCCCTCCAATTTTAAATATAAGAGGTAACATGTCAATTTTTTTTTTTGGTATAAAGGAGTTTGAGATATTTGATCCATAGAATAAGCTTTGACAATTCACCCGACTACTAAATCCACGTTCCGTCATGAGAACATGTATATTTGAATGGTTCCATTTCAAGACAAGAAAATTGATGATATGATCATCAATCTACAACGTTTGTTTGAATTTGAACAATCGTATTTTGATTTAATTTAATTGTTATATTTTCAATTACTTTATTTTAATTCATGTGATAACTGATACGTGAAATTCCGATAAAAAATATGTGAAATAAATATAATCTTATAATTCTCACTATTCATGAAAATAAAGTAATCAATTCAAAATTAACAAATAAAAAAATTTAAATTTAATCCATTAAAATTAAATCTATATGTTTTATGTCACATTATTGTGATGACTGATGAGAATTTCCCATCTATTTTTCTGGTCACCATTGAATGTGAGCCCATCGGAATGGTAGATATGAAGAACGCAGTGAAAGGTAGTGATGAGTTCCATCTATATTGGCTGACAACCGGACCCGCTTTGAACGAAACCGTACAAAATTTAAACATTCACGATATTTTGCTTTTAGGTACTAGGAAGATTTTTTTGGTATGGATTTAAGGATTTTTATCAGCTCTTTCACCGTTCCATTATTTATTCCAAACTTGTGGGTTTATGATATGTACAGACGTGGAACATCTCTGTTTCTCACGCATATAAAGTCATATGAATAGTTGAACGCGTAACTTGCACACAACTATCTCACCCCCTCAACTACGCAATCATTTTTCATAAGGGAAAAGACTTTTTTAATTACTGCTGATTAACTTTACGGTCCTGTCATAGTTACTTTTACCTACGTGAATTATTCCCACCACAACGCGCCAAAAACATTTAGTAATGCCAAGATTATCAAATTAATGAGTTTAAGTTAGCTAGCGAAAAGAATATTTATGTTTATTAATAAACATGTGTTTTTTATATAATTAAATAAAAAATAAAAATATAATAATAATTTCACTATATCAATACTCAAATGTATCAACCCAATTAAAAACTTTCTATGAAATTTAAATAAAAAAACATCAAATTCAGTCAAATAAAAAATAATTAAAATTGGTTTAAGAGTAAATTAACACGATTTTCTATAAAGTAAAACATAAAAACAGTAAATTTAGTATGTAAATAAGTGAGTTTCTAACGAGTTTACGCCAATCGAGAATTAAAGTGATTCATGACACATTTTGTTTAAAAAGAGCTGTACAAATGGTAAAACCGAAATGTCAAACCGCGAGTATAACACTAATGAGTAAGTCTATTATACTACTATATTATTGGAGAATGTTTAGACTTACCCTAATATCAATTTTTTTTAAAAAAAAAATAAGGACACAAGATCAATAAATATCAGAAGGCGATGATTTCCACCTATATGATCCACATGTAAAATTTAAAAACAAAATTGATTCCAAAGTTTTGAGATGCAGATTACAGGGTTTGCAATTCATTGAATGAAGTAACGTAATCTTAAAGCAATAAAAAAAAGTAACGAAATCTTAAATACCATCTGTTATTTTAGAACAATGTACAAATTAATAAATTTTTAACTATCAACCCATAAAGAAGGGCATGTGACACGACGAAGTCTAATCTGCTTAAGTAATGTTTACATTATTTCTTGTTAATACTACCTAGATTTAAAAGATGCACTCTTCCACCATAAAAGAAAAAGGAAAGAAGCACTCTTCCACCATAAAAGAAAAAGGAAAGAAGCACTCTTCCTATGTTCATCACGTTTTAATGATCCAATCTTTTTGGTCTTCTCATTTATATAGCACGTGACATTGTACATTTACATACGAGCCAATTAAAGTTTCAAAATATTAGATATAAATATATCATGAATCTCACATTGAAAAATATATAGAACCGCCACATTAGCTTGATTTTTTTTATTGAATTGACTCTCCTTAACATCACATGTCATTGATATAAATTCTGACATAAGTTAAAATCATCAAGCTAAGGAAGTAAGTTGCCTTTTTAAATAAAGAATCAAACCCATTTTTCGTCCTTGAAATTTCTAAGGGGTGGTTTTACCAGTTAAAGTTTAATCTGTGTACAATCTAAGTCTCTGTGGTTATAAAAGACCTACCCGTCTTAATTTGTACTTATATGTCATTAACTCTTAAAATTTCGCTGACTTCGCAAATTGGTGATAAAAGACATGGAAATTATGAATTCAAATTAAATGCATTTGTCGGGATAGTGATAGTTAATAGTAGTTTTGGAAATAAATGTATTTATCGGGAGTATTATTGGAAATTAGGACAAATTAACTGCATTTAACCAATTTTATTGATATGTGAGAAAAATTAGTTGATGACTTATAGTAATATAATAATAATAATAATAATAAGGACAGGGAGGGAAGGGGAGGGGAGGGAGTTTTTTTTTATTAGAAAGTATAAATGGTTTTATAATAAATAATAATAATATAATAAATACAAAGCAGAGATAAAAGGTCCCCTGTTTCTGTTCCTTACTTAGTCCCGAAGTGAATATCGTATTACTACATAGGAACACATTTAATCATTGGAGTGGTAAAAATGAAGGTGAGATTATTACAGCGCCGCCATTGGTCATAATAATAATAATTATTATGATGTGTGACAATCTTGTTGGAAAGCCAAGCAATCTAAAGAAAGAAAGGGACGTTTTTGGCATTTGCTAAATCACGACTTCCTCTTTCTTTCCTTCAAAAAAACTGGCCTCTGCCTTTTCATTTCTTTGACAAATCCTATAACCACGTAGATATCATCACATACAGAGACTGAGATGGGAACAAGAGAGGACGTGGAGGATGGTGTACGTCACGAGATTACTGATCCTCTCATGAGGGAATCCAAGTTCGTGCCTAATGAAAATGCGAACCTTACTGCTCTTAAAAACTCTGGTCACCCATGGATGGTGTACTTAGGCACCGTAGTCGCAGTCTGTGGTTCCTACGAGTTCGGAGCTTGCGTAAGTCCTTACCTTTCAACTGGGTTCTCTACTACAATACAAAAAGAGAAGTCTTTGAAAAGTCTGTTTTTTTTATTGTTTCTCTGTTTTGCAGGCTGGTTATTCATCACCCGTTCAGGATGAGATCATAGAAGATCTCAATCTGTCTTTGGCAGAGGTAAGTTTGTGAGTTGAGTGTGAGCATGCACAAAGCTTAAGTGAAAGCTTTATCAAAATTGGAACCAATTGTAGTTTAGTGCTTCAAGTTTTGTAACTCTACTCTTTGGGCAATGCTTGGCTGCAGTATTCTCTGTTTGGATCCATATTGACTTTTGGCGCAATGATTGGTGCTATTACCAGTGGCCCCGTTGCTGATTTCATTGGCCGTAAAGGGGTAGGCAACTAACTGCATTTCTTGATTATTCTGAGAACTAATTGCTGCTGTCATTACACGTATGAAAATGTGAAATGATGTTGAATTGAAACGTTCAATTTATACAGGCAATGAGAGCCTAATGTGCATTTTGTGTTGCGGGCTGGCTTGCTATTTACTTCGCTCAGGTACTTATGGCCAATACTCTTTATACGTTCACCACAAATAATTCTCTAGTTGATTTATGGTGTTATACCCTCTGTCTCGCTTCCATAATTATAGGGGCCATGGCCACTGGATTTCGGGAGGCTGGCAACGGGATATGGAATGGGAGTATTTTCCTATGTGGTATGTAGTTATGTCACTGTGTTTTCTTTTTAACTAATGAAACAATTCAGAGAATGCCACAACACTACCAAACCTGTACTTTTATTTTTGAAAGACTAACTACGTCTTTGATGACTTTAAGGTTCCGGTCTTCATAGCGGAAATTGCTCCAAAAGAACTCCGAGGAAGGCTCACTACTATAAATCAGGTAGTTTTTTATTGCACTAAGAGGGACGCCATAGTTACTATATGGATCACTGGAACCATATAACAGTTAAAATAATCCTTGTATTATTTTTCTTTTTGCTGCTGCAGTTCATGATTTGTACAGGCGTATCTGTGTCGTTTATTATTGGAACAGTTATTTCATGGAGGGCTTTAGCATTAGCTGGTGAATTTTCTGCTCAGTTTTTTAATTTATTCATAACAATTAGCTAAAGGACTCATAAGGGAAGTGACTGCAGGTCTTGTTCCATGCGCGATTCTACTTATTGGTCTCTTCTTTATTCCGGAGTCTCCTAGATGGCTAGTAAGAAAGCAGTATATCGATCCATGATAGTATAAGTAGGCTTATTAACATAGATCCTTAAAGTAAAGTATATTAACCAATGATTTCAGGCTAGGAAAGGAAAAGAAAATCATTTTTTGTCTGCACTTAAAATATTCCGCGGCAAGGATGCTGACATATCTGAAGAAGCAGAAGAAATTCAGGTATCAATATTCATATATTCCATTGGTGCCTAATATAAGATTTAGTGTTGTTCAATTTTTATATCGAAGGAAATCTTATATTAAGGATATGAGGGAAAATAACATTTCATGATTGTGTTGTTCATCAAAATGTAAAAGACATGAGGAAATTGAAAAAATGTGATTAGTGGGCTTTTATGTCTCCCTAATTTACAGAATTACATAACAACTCTAGATCAACTACCAAAGCCTAAGCTCCTGGAATTGTTTCAGAGTAGATACCTGCGTTCAGTCACTGTAATTATCCCTTTCCTTAATCTAGTTCATGTCATAAATGTGTAATATTGCCATCATATAATTTCACTTTCCTATAAAGTAAACGAAAATTGCCTCGAAACAAATGACCAGATAGGAATTGGGCTGATGGTTTGCCAACAATTTGGGGGAATCAATGGAGTTTGCTTTTATGTCAGCAGTATTTTTGAACAAGCAGGTATGGTAAAGTTTGATGTAATTGTACATCTGCATCCTGTTTTTCTGTCTCCCCACATTGTATTCTTCAGCAAATGAGTATCCTAAATTTCCAACACTCATCACCTTCTGCACAGAAAACATGTTTTGATAACTTATGCTTCACGGAAATTCACACTTTTAATTCTGTTTGGGTTTTGATATATGTGGATTATGCAATTATGTGACAGGATTTTCTTCTAAAATTGGGACAATAATATATGCTGTTCTTCAGGTTTTTAATTCCAACTCCACACTTATTTGGATGATCTTTGATGATTTTGCTTCATAAACACACAATTCATCCAAAATTTTGTATTGTAGCTTCCAGTCACTGGCATTGGAGCAGCCTTAATAGATAAGATTGGAAGGAAGCCCCTTTTACTGGTAAATACAGCTACATAAGTAGAATTTCACCTCTGTATTATTGTTTGTTTCTCATAAATAATATATCTCTTAAATTTGTGGTTTACTTAGGTTTCTGGATCAGGAGTGGCCACTGGTTGCATAATCACTGCAGTGGCATTTTATTTCAAGGTAGTAAATTCTTAACTGAGAAGAAAGAGACCTAACAGATTTTAGGTCCAAGTCCTGATTTTTATGTATGACTCAGGTTCATGATGTGTTCCTTGACTCAGTCCCGGCACTTGCTGTAATAGGCATACTGGTTTGATCATTTACTCTCACTTTTAATAATACATTGTACTCCATCTACTCCTTTAATGACACTATTTACACCATCACGTTATTGCAGGTTTATATAGCATCATTTTCCATTGGAATGGGAGCAATTCCTTGGGTCATAATGTCAGAGGTAGTCATTTTTATTTTCTCCTAGTTTACATTTGTTTTGCAATAATAATTTTCTTGACAAAGGGAGAGAGCAACACGATGCCTGGAAATTGCTTTTCTGTTGCAGATATTTCCTATTAACATCAAAGGACAGGCGGGAAGCCTAGCAACATTAACCAATTGGTTTGGGGCATGGTTGTGTTCCTACAGTTTCAACTTTCTAATGACTTGGAGCTCCTATGGTACACATGAGTTATACTTTTCAAATTTATTTATGATTTATTAGATAATCATAAGTTTCGTAGTCAAGCTTATAGATATATAGAGACCACCAGTTGATATATATATATATATATATATATATATATATATATATATATATATATATATAGCAGTAAAATTCACAAGTGAGCATGGCTTTCCAGGAACCTTTCTCATTTATGCTGCAATCAATGCACTGGCGGTGTTATTTATAGTTGTTGCGGTGCCAGAAACTAAAGGGGAAAGTCTGGAACAATTACAAGCAGCCATCAACAAGTAGGAAGTTGGTATATTGCAATTAAGAATATCAATAGAAGGAGACAGTTTATTTGAGGAGGTTGAAGAAAGAATGAGAATTCCAATAATGTGTCTGCCTCTACATTTATTTATTCCCCACAAGAAGATTACAATGCTTTTTAGACTTTATGCAAATCCTTTTCAGGCATTTGAGCTCCCAAACGATCATGTTTAATTAGCAATTTAAATAGTTGAACCAAGGAGAACGTTAATCAACCTCATGCAAAAATATATTTACCTCCAGGCTAACAATTGGCGCTAACAAACGGAAATAATTGGCGCAATATGATATACTTTCAGAAGCATTACCCGAGGAAATAATTCGGCGCAAAATATTTCCCACAATTTTGTTTAGGATTTAATGGGGCTAAGCCATTATTAAATGGACCGTCTGATAGTTAGCCCACAGTTCGCAGGTTTATTTCAAGCACAGGCCCATTAATTCCTCCTCGTATCAAATGGGATGTGGATTAAACTCGTGAGATTGACATATTGAATGGGCATAAACAGCTTACTAATAGTCTAATACGCACAAACAACTCAATATTCAGTTACAACCTACACTTAAGCTATATCTTTACCAAAAATTTCTCAATATAAATTAGAAACAACACGAATAACAAAGCACAACCTTTGCCAAAAAAAAAATAACAAAGCACAACAATTTTCAATTTATCGTTATCCTAAATTGCAACCACACATGACAAGCATAATTAAGTTAAAAAAGAAATGGTTTGAAAGATGTCTGACTGTTTCGGATGCAAGCTAAGAGCAGAATTTTTCTAAGATGATAGTCAGATGATTCAACAAAGAAGAAAAAGAAACTTATAATTTGGAACTAATATGATATTATGCACACGTTTATTGTTTCTAGATGCAACACTGTGATCGTCCAATGAGCTGGCATTTGAATCCGCAGACGACGTCCATATATAGCAAGCCAAAACAATTTTACTATTTTGGCCAAAACAATTTCTTGCCGACCAAAAATGGCTACTTGAAAGTGAGAGGTTTGGTGGTAATAATGTAATTTCCTTTGACATAGTAATAAGTTAATATTAGAAATTTTGTCAATGGGATTTCGAAGTTTTGATTTAAATAAAAAATTAGAGAGTAAAATGATAAAATGGATTAACCACTAGATGCACGGAGTTCAATATGAGTTGCATTATTGATGTTTTAATAATAAATGTATAATTCATTAATCATTATCACCTCAGTGCCGAATTGTTTAATATTTTTATATGACAATAATTCAGTCAAAATTTCTTTTCTTGATTTCCTCAAGTTTTCTGATTACATGCCATGCGATTGTGTTTCCTATTTATGGGAGCTTATACTTTAATCATTAAATATATATTAAGTGAATTGAATATATGTACGTGATCAGCTATCTTGATTAATCTTTCTTCTAATCCTACTTATAATATCACTTTAACTCTTTAGAACAATTTAGGATAAAAGATTAATCAATTTCATATGTCTATAATTATTTTTTCTCAAAACTAATTTATTTTATTTATAAACTAATTTATAATTTAACTATATATGACATATGTTATAATTTAATTGTCTAATTTGCTTTTTTAATTAACTTTCATAAAAAATCAAAGGAGATCTTGTATTTAGAACCGGATGAAGTATGAAAATATAAGCAATAGGGTACCTTTCTACATGAACTCGATGCATTGCATTATTTATAATTTGACCAATTACAAGTAAAAAGATAAGTTTCCTAGGTAGATTTTCAATTTGACTTGACATTCTAATAAAATTAATTAGCTCATTAAAAAATTAAATATGACAATTTCAACGTTTATATATTTTACAGGTAAAAAATATATTTTTTTCCTAATTTTTTAGCGTGTCAAATCACATAGAAAAATATGTTAGACGTTGCATGTTAGATGCGGTGATGCATTATTCAAGACCACAGATGACGTAGAATAGGCTTACATTTATCCAAAGAAACTTGCTTTAAGTGCAGTGCAATGTTCAAATGATCAATACTAACGGACAAAAGGACCTGCAAATTGAGAGACTAACATTCATGGTTAGCACTAAGTACGAACATTAGCTGGATGTCATCATATGCTCTCTTGGTCTCTTCAGGCTAAATAATAACGGGACTACATGTATTTGGACGCATTCATTCCTTTGTCTTGTCAAAATGAAGGAAAGAAGTCGGGACATGCAGCAGCAAATTGAAGAGTAACTCATGAGTAGATGAAACTCGTTTTCACGTGATCCACTCAAGTATGGTAAGTGGACCATCAAATCATTCACTACAAGAGGGCCAACTAGGACTTGTTTGTCCACCTTCCAGTTGCATTTACCTCAACACTAATTCTCAACAGTATGATCTTGACTTTGTTTCATTATATAAATTCAATATAAAAAACATGAGAAAAAGCAATCTTGTTCATGAGTTAACAATACACGAGTACCATCATTATTTATGATAAGGACCTGCCATCCTTTGGATACCGTGCTTTTTACTAACACTTTACTATGATGCACTATGTGAAACATGTAATGCTCCAAAATGGATCCCACAAGATTGATTGCTTCTATATAAATATACTAACTCCCAAGTCTCAAGACTTTCATATAGTGAGGAAAGCTAAGTTATAGCCAAAGCAAGATATTATCACTATCTCAGTTTCCATAGGCGGCTGAGCTTTGAAGCAGGCTGCTATGGCTACTCGCATTCTGCATTCTGTCACTTCCTCTTCTTCTGCCTCTGCTTCCAGACGTTGTTTAGGTAAATACATTACTACCTCACTTTCTTCCACATGTCCTTTATGGATGCAGGGTTATGAGGTTGCTGAAAGCAATGAAATAATCAAATATCTCCAGGTATACAACGTTGGTGGATGAGAGGTATTAGTGGGATTAATGAATCTGCTGCTGCTTCTGAGGAGCCTATTGCACCACCTGTTCAAGTAGATCACACTCAACTTCTCATTGATGGACAGTTTGTTGATGCTGCTTCTGGTTGGTTTCTTACTTTTTTTTTTCTTGGAGCAAGTTTTCTTCCCTTCTCAAATATAAAACCATTCACAAGTTCTGAGTATTTACTGAAAAAACAAATATCTTCATGTTTTTAGGAAAAACCTTCCCAACATTTGATCCTAGGACAGGAGATACAATTGCCAATGTTGCTGAAGGTGACAGCGAAGATGTGGATCGTGCTGCCTCTGCTGCCCGGAGGGCCTTTGATGAGGGACCATGGCCAAAGATGACAGCTTATGTGATTTTCACTTCATCAGTTTCAGAAAATACATGAGTAGATTATGTTTTTATTTCTCTATGTTCTTTCAGAGGCAAAAACTTCATCCAATTTTATGGTTTTTTTTTCAGGAAAGATCACGCATAATTCTGCGTTTTGCTGATTTACTGGAAAAGCACAATGATGAAGTTGCAGCACTTGAAACATGGAACAATGGAAAGCCCTATGAGCAGGCTGCAAATGTTGAAGTACCTATGGTGACACGTATATTTCGATATTATGCTGGTATGATGATCTGTTTAGTCCAACTTCATGCCATTTAGGCTACAAGGTCTTCAGTATTTTATCATATACTCCCTCCGGTACAAAATATAAGACCTATTTAACTAATTTGATTATATTAAGAATGTTAGTTAAGTTAGTTAAAATAACATGATATTACTATTATACCTTAACCATTTATCTTCACCCCACCCTCCTCTCTTCTTGTCTATTATTAGGAGTGTTGATCAGGATAGGTCTTATACTACTTTATAATGTTGTGTAAAAGTTGACATTCTTTGGGATGCTTTGTGTTTTTCTCAGGCTGGGCAGATAAAATTCATGGCCTCACAGTTCCATCTGATGGATCCTACCATGTACAAACCTTACATGAGCCCATTGGGGTGGCAGGCCAGATTATTCCTTGGAACTTCCCTCTTCTTATATATTCATGGAAGGTGGGGCCTGCTTTAGCCTGTGGTAATACGGTTGTTCTCAAAACTGCAGAGCAGACACCTCTCTCTGCCATCTTTGTCTCAAAGCTGTTTCATGAGGTGATTCATGTCTAAATGAACTTGACTCTTTGTACAAAGAAATGCTCTATAAGATCCAAAGTGTCATCATCATATGATATAATCATATGTTCACTGATTGGTTTGGTAATAATAATGCTTATGATATCATGGTTCAATAGTAAAACAAAAGAACGGGGCAGGAAAAAATGGATTTAGGCTCTACATGCTTCTATAATGTACATATTATCCCTCAATGATGTATTTGATGCTTCAGGCTGGACTTCCTCCTGGTGTTCTAAATATTATATCAGGCTATGGTCCTACTGCTGGTGCAGCTCTATGCAGCCACATGGGTGTTGACAAGGTACTTCGAATCATTAAAATTTTGTTCTTGTGTTTGGTAATAAATTCATATATTTTAGCATATTTTCAATTTCAAAAATATCTCCTTTTCAAGTTCTCTCAAAGACTTGGTATAATTGAATTTTAAGTAACTCAAGACTGCCAAAATTTTGGCAGCTTGCTTTCACAGGATCCTGTAGCACCGGCAAGATTGTAATGGGACTTTCTGCACAAAGTAATCTGAAGCCAGTGACCCTGGAACTGGGTGGAAAGTCTCCCTTCATTGTCTGCAAGGATGCTAATATTGATGATGCTGTTGAGACTGCACATTCTGCTTTATTCTTTAATCAGGTTTGAGGATCCTATTTCATATTACTCATTGCAGAAAACTAAGAACATTCTCCAAGTGTTTCATTCCGTTAAGTGCAGCAATATAATTCGAGTTGCTCTCACATTTGTGTCCACACAGGGTCAATGTTGCTGTGCCGGTTCTCGTACATTTGTACATGAAAGCATATATGATGAGTTTGTAGAAAAAGCAAAAGCACGTGCTCTCAAACGTATTGTTGGGGATCCTTTCAAAAGAGGGGTTGAGCAAGGTCCTCAGGTACTATCCTTATCCTATTTTCAAGCTGGTGCTTAATTAGGTCATTACAAGGATTCTATTTCTTCAAATGCTAATAAGTTTCTCTTATTTTTGGGTTCTAGATTGATTCAACACAATTCAATAAGATCCTCAAGTTTATACAATCAGGCATTGATAGTGGAGCTACTCTTGAATCCGGCGGTCATAGAATTGGCTCAAAAGGTTACTACATCCAACCAACTGTTTTCTCAAATGTCCAGGTACTGAGATTCCAATTGTATAGTTCTATTTTTGTTCTAGTTTCAGAAGCACATAACCAAATTGTTTCTGTCATCTCATTGATAGGACAACATGTTGATAGCAAAAGATGAAATCTTCGGACCAGTGCAGACTATCTTGAAGTTCAAGTAAGCTTGAAATGATCAGCCATAAAATCTTCATATATTCAAAATGATATGGACCCCTTCATTTAGTTTTTGAAAAATAAATTTCAGGGATCTTGAGGAGGTTATAAAAAGAGCAAATGCAACATCCTATGGGCTGGCTGCTGGAGTTTTTACCCAGAATTTGGACACTGCTAACACATTGATGCGTGCGTTGCGAGTTGGAACGGTGTGGATAAACTGCTATGATGTATTTGATGCAGCAATACCTTTTGGCGGGTATAAGATGAGCGGGCAAGGAAGAGTAAGGGGAATTTATAGCCTTAGCAATTACCTGCAAGTCAAGGCTGTTGTCACTCCTTTGAAAAATCCAGCTTGGCTGTAGTTTTTGTTAGTAACTTAGTGTCTGTGTTCATGATGTCCTGTGGCTGTAAAGGAACCTACGAGTGAGATTATATCTGATCAATGATGAATGGAACCAATAGTTTCTCATTGAACTGGCGAAAGAATTTGTTCTCTGTCTGACTTGTTAGAATTTCTTCTTTTACCAGAGGGTCACTATAAAACTTTTCTACCATTCTAAATAGGGAAAGTCACACCAAAGTTCCATCTCAAAAATAATACTACCTCCGGTTCTAAATATAAGACCTAGATGACTTTTTTTTTGGAGAGGTTAAGGTTGCGAAATAGACTATTAAATCATGACACATTTGATATATTTTTAGATTATCCATTAGGTTATAGGTAAAATAAAATAGTCTAAGGGAAAAATTAGGTAAATCATCAATTTATAATTAACTTATTTTACTTTTTTAATATTTTCCAAAAAAGTCAATTAGGTCCTATATTTAGGACCGGAGGGAGTATTTAAAATGTCTCAACTTGTCTATGACAAGTGAAATAGTACCACGGACAATTTAAAAGACTTTTCGGATAATTATTTTTTTTATATGATAATCGAAGAAAAACTTCAGTTCATTTATAATTTCGTATGAAACTGATCACATTTTCAAGAGTAACAAAAATTATTGATTGTTACACAAGTAATCTTTCTAATCACCATCATTTAGAGTTCTAAGATTGTCCATTCTAATCACTACCCTTCTCCATTGAAATTAGTAGGGCTTCTTCCAATCTTTTGACAACCTGCTCCATGGATGGACGTTGTTGTTTAAGGTCTGTGCATGATAGAGCAAGATGAAGGGTAAACTCAACTGCTTCTTCTGAGTACTCTCCTTGAAGTTTAGGATCAACAAATTCTATTATGCTGTCATTCCTTGTGAGTGCTTTTGCCTGAGAAAGGCTTTGAGTTATATACCAATCAAAATAAATAAATCATGCATGATATAGAATTGAAAATTAAGGCCATGGGGGTCTCACCGTTTTATTCAAAGTCATTGGTTTCCTGAGTTTCAAATTTACTGCCTTCTTGCCAGAGATCAACTGCAAAAGTACCACACCAAAGCTATAGACATCCCCAGACGAATTTACATGGCGGTTGCTTTGGTACTCAGGATCAAGATATCCAAAAGTTCCTCTCACTTCTGAGCTAACATATGTTTCACCCACCTCTAAAATTTTAGAGAGTCCAAAATCTGATAGCTTTGCTTCAAACTTTGGCCCCAGGAGAATGTTTGTTGGCTGCATGAGACATATATGTTCTATCAAAACCATTATATCATTCAACATTTCTAATATAATTCTTTCATTGGTTTGTGGATTCCTCATGAGCTATAGAATAGAAATTTGAGATGTGTTTAGACTAAAGAAAATGACCTTGACATCACGGTGAACGATGCAGCCTTGTGGATATGTGTGGAGGAACCAAAGAGCTTTTGCAGTGCCAATTGCAATATTAAGCCTCTGTATCCAAGACAAGACCTTATTCTTGCCTGAGGAGCAGAATTTGTGAATTTTTCACAGTTCAAAGAATAAACAGAATTTTAATTTGAAGCTTTCATGCCAGATAAGGTTATAAACTAATACTACCAAATAGCCACTCTGAAAGGCTTCCATTGGGGCACAATTCATAGACAAGGAAGCAATCATCTACCTCAACACAGCAACCCAACAAAGAGACGAGATTTGGATGTCTGACATGTGATAAGTTTGTAATTTCCTTGACAAAAGTCTCCATGCTTCCATCACCGTATATTATGTGTTTTATTGCAACATGTTGATTATTTGTCATTGTGCCTTTATAAACCTTCCCTGATGCAAAAAAAAAAATAAAAATAAAATCAGATTGCATCTTTGGAGTGGATGTTAGATTAGACTCTGACATGTAAAATTAAATAGGAGTATCTAGTATATACATATTTTCAATACTGAGAGACTAAGATTTGAATTTCGGAAGTCTCATCTTGCAGCATGAACTTAACTTGTTTTCCTACTCACTATCTTTCAAAACAAAGAAGGTAAAAGGAAATTAGTACCAAAAGTTCCTTCACCAATGACATTCATTTCATTTAGATGGTTTGTAGCAGAGTGAATTTCCATAAGAGGAACTCTTGGACAAGCATTATTCTTCAAGAGAACTTCCCCTGATGCCGCTATGGGTTACAAGGCAGACCACGTTAAAATATTAAGCTTCATCTATGTTATTATTATCAGTCTAGGTGTGATAATTTAGGCCATACCTTCATTTCTGGGGCAGGTTGATTTGGAAAGTTTACAAAGGAAGATGGATGCAGTTATAGTTATTGTCAACACAACTACTACAATAACTGCAGCCAGAAGCCATATATCTGAAATCATAATAATCACTAATGGTAAGGGAAAGTAGAGCACAAGTAATCTGCATATTTGAAAGCATGATACAAGACATTGAAAGACCTCTTGTGCTGATCATTATCTGATTGCTTTCTGCTACATCTAAAAGTAATCCAAAGCCAATGTTAGTGAAATCTACAATGCTATAAAATACTAAGTTGCCTCCATTTAAATCCAAGTCAGTTCCCCTTGTACGGCTTTTCCTTTCCAGGTGATTAGCCAGTAAGGACAAAACCTACACTTAAAATAGTAATCAATCAATGCAATGAAAGGAGGAAATTCGCTCAACACATTAAGAAAAGGTTGAATGCTCCTTTCTTCCTCTTTGTCTGTATGTAGTGAGTGGGACATTATGTCATAGTGAGAGTTTGGACATGTCTATACAATTATTTTCAGATATTGGGGAATATTCCTTAATGTAAGATTACAATGACTTGCAATGGCATGGCCACATCTTGTTTCCTTGTTTTTATAAAGTAAGGTTTATTGCTGGCCAATGGAAACCCCCCCTCTTAGACATTGTTTTCTTCACTCTTTAAATTTATAAAACAAGAAGAAAAATAAAAAAACAAGTTACTCCTTGTCAAGGACAGTGGTGAAAGCCTTGACTTTAATATGCAAACAATAATATGAATTAGAGCCACCAGCAAAGCCAACTGAAAGGAAATGATTGGTTCATTGATATCATCATCTTCACATTTGTGAAATCTGATGCTTTCATGTGAAACAATGCACACTGAAATATACATTAATTATCTCACTCTCAAGAAAAGTGGGATATGCTTTCCATGCCCGCCTTGCCAATGTTTCTTGGTTTTTGGACAAGTTCATTGTAAAAAATAGATTCTAACAAGCTAAACAATTATCAGCTATATAATCCAGGTAGGCATAATATTCCGATGGTAAAAAATGTAAAGAAAGTTTTCCTGCTTCCTACGGATTTTATTTTTTGATAAGTAAACAATAGTATCGGATTAGATTATTAAGTTTATCTGCTTCTTACTGACGGTCCACTCAAAAACAAGATAACAAATTGTTTAATTTTGAGAATGAGCTGAGTCAAATTGATATTACTGTATATGTAGAAAAAAGAGTAAAAGAAAGTAATAGAGATCGTAAGTAGGTAACTTAGTCGGGGTAACTTAACGTTTGGTAAAATCAATTTTATTTTATCTTTTAAATAGAGTTTCATGGCGGTGCGTAGATTAGCAGCTAAATTTTTTGTTTATGTAACTAAATTTCTCCTCTTTGATATATCTGAAGCAATTAAATCATAGCGTCAATTCATATTTATTAGTCTTAAATCTTAATTGTAATTTTTTTTTATATTTTGCTTACATGCTTCTTTACTTCTTTAATGACAGTCCTGCTCGTTTGAAATAATAAAAATATTTTTCAACCTGTTAAATAAAATAAATATTGAAAACATGATATTATTAAATTTTTTTTGTTAATTTTCTTTAGAGCGCCAAGTTAAATTAGAAGTTCCACTTAAGACCTCACTGTTTACCCGATGTTGAATGCAAATATCTCTCGGTATCGGTCAATTTTTAATCAGAAAGGAGCTCAATTCCTATGGCAGCAAGTTCAATAATCACTTGAGGAACTCAGAAAGAGAGGGAGTGAAGAGAAGAGGCTAAAAAATAATACATCTCGATCGAATAACTTGCATTTTACACTATTTACACGATACAATCCAGAAGCAATCCTTAGAATCACAATTAATGATTAGTACGGTCTTGATATCTTCACCACCAATTTGCGGGTGTAGATTTTGCCTTGCAATGATGCTGATGTAGCAAATGGCAAGAATATGACCGTTTAGGTTGTAAAAAGGGCCCAAAAACCTACATGGAGTGATCCCATTGAGGCAATTATAATTATATTATCAAAAAAAATTCAAAGCAATGACTGCTCTGCTTTATATTTCTGGACAAGGACTGCTGCTATCTCTTGCTTCAGTCTCCACAAAAACTTGCATGGTGCCCTTCAATATGCAGGGAAGTCAAACCATAATAGTGCTCTAAACCTTGTTTGTCGTTAGAAACCGAAAGGCAGTATACGGAGGAGGGTCTTAATCTGGTTTGGTGTACTCAAGTAGCATATGAGGGGACCTATATATCTTCACCAACGTCCAGTATAGTACCTCTTCAACTCCAAGCTCACCCTCAGCCCTTGCTGCATATATATCCTCGCAGATGGCTATCAACCTACATTAAAAATCATGCAGCAAGTAATATTATCAAACGGATGTCAACAATCCCCTGGTAGAACAAATCCTCCAGAATCAAGTTTAAATAGTTTCACAAGTTTGAAGTAACAGCCAAAAAAATTATCATATTGGGTACTCCCAACTTTAAAAGGAAACTAAACGGTACCTGTCGCATGAAGGTAGATTCTCAAACGGAATTCTCATCCTTAAGTCAGAGCACTGAAGTCTGATAAAACGGCCAACAGCAAGAACAAAGGTGATGTAGAGCCCCCATATGCTAAACTTGCTTAGAGTGTCACCAAGAATACCCTCTGAAGCAGTAATATGAGATACTTTCAGAATCATTACCCAAAGAAATAATTTGGCGCTAATAAACAGAGTAGGGACATGTAAAAATGAGAAAAAAACTCATGGCCAACTTACGTGGTGGTATTTCCTCAGATATTATAATTGCCATAGGTCCAGTCAAACCTCCACATTTACTCGAATCTGACGAATTTATATCATGAAAGGACCACCACTCATATTGCTCGTGATTTATCATGAGATCAGCACTCACAGAATTCTCCTGAAAGTCAAATTCATTAGTCTAATAGAATTTTTAGAAGCACCCAGAAGTCAGAATGTCCATATATTTACATTCATCAAAGAGGCATGAAACTAATGCAGTTCAACATCAACTCTCCCATATCTTCTCTGTTCCCTCATTCAAATTCATTAATAAATACTAATTGATAAATAATATGTGGCTCTGACTCCAATTATCTGCACCATTTTATTCAACCAAGTGCAACCGAAATATTGAAATAGGAAACAAGCAAAAGGGAGAAATGTTGGTACGTCAGTGCTTGAAATATAAAGTTCACAAAATATACAGTTTAACAAAAAAAACGTGATGACATATACTCCCTCCATTTCAAAATATAAGAGCTACCTACCTAATTTGATTAGATTAAGATGTTAGTTAAGATAAGTTGAAATCATTCGACATTACCAAAAAATACCTCACTATTTACCTTTATTCTCACTCTTCACTCTTGCTTATTTATAATTGAAGTGCGTCAATTGGGATACTTTAGGAAAGAAATTGAGGGAAAATATATTGAGGTCTTGCATTTTTAAGAACAAGTTCGCCTCTCCAAATAGCTCTTATATTTAGGAATAGAGGAAGTAATATATACTCAGAATATGATTACCTCTACTTCCAGTGGTCGAATGTCACCAGAACCAGTGACACGGAAAAATCTTGGATAAACATTATAAATCCTAAAGCTGTTCATAGATCCATTGAGAACCTTTTGAACATCTGACCCTCTTGGAAGATTTTGTGAATCAACTGCCTTTTCATACTTCACCAGCTCCTTCCCTTTTGGCCTGTCCCTCCAAAGTAACCAGGTAAAATATATTTCTATCTCATTTGATGGTCTATACCAATCAAGTGATTGAATCAATCTGTTCCGAACAACAGCTGGGACAAGCCAAAGTGTACTAGCATCGGCTTGGCAGCATATCAATTGGATATCATTCTTATTATATGTATTTAAGAAGCCATGGGGATCAAGGTTGCCATCAGACTCCAGATCATCCCACGGGATTTTCTCACACAGGGTAGTTTGGTACAGATTCAACCTTCCACTAACTGTCTTGATATCAAGCTGAAAACTGGCATCTTTGATGGGGTTTGCAATGTTTGTAGGGTTACCGCTGCTGTACATCTGTCATTAAAACTAGGATTATAACTGGAACACATTGTTTAATAAAGTTTTGAGGAAAAAAAGATGACCAATAGGGTGAAAATATTCAGGCAAAATTTTTTTCACATTTAAGAATTATTGTACTACAATTTGTTGTTGTAAATGCAAATATTCCAGTCATTTGCTATAATTAACACACACAAGGCCATAGCTGCCTCAGATTCTACTTTTCTGTTTTCACTTGTCTCTAGGGCTTTAATTATTTGTTTTGAATCACATATAGAACATTGAGGTTAGGTCTTGCTATAATTATATTTCTTTTTGCAGGCTTCTATTTGCACTGAGTCTGGTAATGGTCCAGTCTGTAACCCTTTTCTCTAGACTTCTTTGCCATAAGTGAGGATATGTTGATATAACCTAGAAGCACCGTTGTCCAAAAGAACCATATAGATTATGCCATACTCAGCACCTTTTGGCAATGAAAGTAAAAGTGCAAATTAAATCTTAAACACAACAAAACAATTCATAAATGAAACTATCACTCTTCTATCATCAAACTAAATGGTTGTATGCAGGTCAGGAAAATGTCAAGAACAGGACATAAAATGCAAGTAAAACTATTTTGGCAATAATACAAAGAACATCTGTCATTGTTACAGCAATTCCATGCTATTAGAGGCTAATGAATTAACTTACCAGCATAGGGGCCCATATAACACAAATTAATACGAAGAACAGGCATATCCCATTACAGCATTTGGTCATTTTTGTTTGCTTCTCTCCTTGTTTGTGTGAAGCTCTATTCAGGAGCGCATCACATTTTACAAGGTACAAACTCGCATTTATATCCTCTAGCTGAAAAGGGCAAGAAAAATGTAATTACGTATTTCATAAAGGGTCGAAATGTTTTTTTACCTCAAGAATATTATTACCAGAGCAGAGCGGAATGATCATTCTAAATAGCATAAAATTTTTCAAAATTAACATAATATTGCTCTTTTTTAACACACAATTAAGTCAGAGCACGAGGGGAGCCTTTTCTTCTAAATTCGATTTTCAGAAATACTTTCAAGTAACACCCAGCTTAGCAGATTTTATGATGCAAACAAGAATTTACGCACGTTATATTTAAGATTCAATCATCTGAGAGCAGTTCTTGCAATAAAATAATGGCACTTTTAATAAACCAAGGATTTTAACAATTTACATTTTCAAAAGACGAGAAAATTCAAAAACAACTATATATGATGATTAATTCACATAGCAACAGAGCCTACCTTTAGCCAGTCGTACATGGTCAAAGATGTGGTTGTGCATGACCAGTCAAGCACACATCGTAGTTCATAAAGGAAAGGTAGAGCACGGTAGAGTCTATATCCTAAATAATTGATTCGTGAAACTTCACTAGTCAGAAACTGCCGGTATAAAGTGCTCTTGTGAGGGACGCCATGGCGAATTTGTACAGCCTGAAGTGCAAGAGAAACTGCTTTTGCAAAATATATACAACGGAGAGCAAGCCCAGCAGCATGTTGTTGAGAAGGCCCTGATTGCCAGGCATATTCTGTAACTGAATATGTGAAGAGAACGAGGTTGAAAATATAGAAAATCACTTTCCCCGTGGCGAATGAGCAGAGGTATATTATACGATCAAGCACAATCAGGAAAAAAATAATCTGCATATAATAATTCAATATTGTTAACAGTTCAACTAACATAGCAAATCATGTCAGACCAGTAAATTCAGAATTCTGGTAACTCATGAAAAGAATTGACATACCATTAAAATAAAAACGAACTCTTTCGGAAACTGATCTTCAAGCTGATAGACATCAAGGAATTCGCTTTTGTTTTTTATGACAGACTGATAGAACATGGCAACAAGAAAGAATACAATCAAATCTGCGCAAAATATGTAGGCATAGAGATCAAGTTCTCTTTTGCCTCCACCGATTACAGACAGTATACGGTAAGGAAATCCCCATTCTTCCACAAAACCTGCTTTCTGTGCTTTGAGAATTTCCTTGGCTACATCAGCTGCAGGAGTTAAAGACTTGTACCATTCTGCTGAACAGCACCCCATTACAGGAGAGGCATAAACTACCTCTAGGACAACCAGTGCGACATTAGGATTTTGCAGACTTCTTTCAATGCTTTGAACATGAACCATACTAGCAAAAGGGCAGAGATTGGGGTTCGTTTCCTTGCACCTATCGTTGTGGACATTTCTGAGCAACTGATTAATGCCAGACTCAATCCTCTCTGGCTGAATCCCATCCTCAGGCCAAAATTTGACATCCATAGACACCTGGACAAAATATGGAGGAGATTCTGCTGCTCGAGTCAGTGATTTCCAGTACCTAAAGAAGCTTCTGATGATCAGTTTCAACATAGTGGTTAACTGATTTATCAGGCTCCGTGCTCTATCATGCCAGTTATAGCTAGTGGAGGCATATTTTGCATAGAGATCATTTCTACTGAAAAACTTCAAGTCCGTAGAAGTCATCCATTCACCATCTTTTACAGTTATGGAGCTCTGAATGAGGGTAAATAAGTAGACAAGAAATAGGG
Source organism: Mimosa pudica (assembly GCA_029929735.1). Lineage (NCBI taxonomy): Eukaryota > Viridiplantae > Streptophyta > Magnoliopsida > Fabales > Fabaceae > Mimosa > Mimosa pudica. The sequence goes on along the minus strand of JAKELP010000013.1, from coordinate 16,399,685 downwards.
GAAATGAGCTGACAACAAATGATGATGTAATTTTGTCAGTGGGAAAACCTAACTCGCGTAATAAGTGAGAATCAATTTTCAAGCCACAATGTTGGATGATGATTTGGTATAGATACTGAATTAAAATATACAGCTCAGTATAAATGAGCATGATAATCCAGAAGATGTAACTTGGGCCAGTATTTATGCACAAAGCATACAAGAAGAGAGCTGCAAGATAAACCATTGACAGCAGACTGAAGTTCCACAAGAAAACAATTACAAAGCAACAGTAACACACAATATCATTATTGGAACGCATCTGAGACCATATATGACGGAAGATCCTTCCGATCTGCAGATTTGCAGCATCAGAGCTCTTATCAGACTGAACTGATGAGGAACGTTCCAAGTATCCATGATGGGTATTTTGACTCTCCATATCATCATATATCGCATCCTCCACAGATGTCTGCTCGTTCACATCAGATTCTTCATGTGCAATGTTCAAAAAGCTCACCAGGTTACTGACTGCCTGATTTCCAATGGACTGTACCTGGAAAACACCATCACCTATCAGTTGCACAGCAGATTTTAATGGGTGTTCTTTTGCTTGCCCTTTTACTTTTTCCTTTGGTTCTAGCTCTCTATAAGTATCATCCTCTACTTCTGTAATTTCACACCTAGAAGAATCAACCAAATGCTTCATATACTCTTCTGCCAGTGGGGTTTCCATATCCATGTTAGCAAGTGATTTGTGTCGTTCAATTGGAAAAACAGAATCCTCTAATATAGTGTGGTCTAGCTTCCCTAGAATATTCTCTTCTTTATCAGGGGTTGCAATACCATTATTTGAATTAAGAGAAGTACTTCTCCTCCTTCTTAGACCTTCATTGCTGTGAGAGAATCCATCACCACAATTAGTGGATGAGTTCATGCTGTGCAGTTGTAATTGGAGGTTGAGCATTTCAGATTTCATCTTTTCCACCTGCATGTTACGCTGGCGTTTTTTCTCCTCAGTTTCACGAATTTGTTGTAATTGTTCAGTTTTCCAAGCAGCTTTTTTCTCTTGCTCGCGTACAACCGCACCAATTTGCTCAGCTTCCAGGTAGCGAGACACATAATCAAACTCTTGAGAAGAAAACATATGTGACTGAAGTGATACCAGCACAAAAATGATTATCTCAACTAACGCAGATCTTGCTGTAATTCGAAAACCATAATCGTATTTGTAAAATCCAATTATCTCAAAAATGTAATCTGCAGTTGCACATTTACTGTCACTAAATCCCCCAACAAAAGGAGACTGATAAGCAAGAGAGAGAACAATTAGAACAAAATTATATATGCGCAAGAACTTGAATATTCTATTCTTCTTCTTCAGTATTTCAAGTCTCATGCGGAAGAATACCAGAGCAAAAGCAAGATAACCAAGATGTAGAATGTCATATTCAAGTGTTCCGGTAATCAAAATTAGTATCAGGACAAGGTCCAGCAGATGGCAATAGCAGTAAAGCCTCAGGTAGTCAAGAAATGTCCACATGCTTTTAGTTTCAAAAGAGAGATCTCTGCAAACAAATGTGTTTTTGCGTTGGGACATAATCTGACGATAAGTTGAAGACCCAGACAAACCAGATTGGCGATCAGCACGGAGTTTAAAACAAGCGAGCATGAAGACCGCAAAATAGCTTATAAAGATCCGGGGGTCATCAAGAATAAGTCCTAGAAGAAACAATGAAAGGAACAGGTCATTCAATCTGAAGTATTCAATGTGCAACATAAAACATATCATTCATACATACATATTAAAATAATTAATTGTGTTAAAAAGGGTGCCCTTAAAAATTTTACAAATCATTATCACTGGCTTCCTCAAGCCAGAGAGAGAAGTCATCTAGACTGTGGGAGTGAAATAGATAATTTATAATTATAGCATCTGAAAAAGATAAAGAACTTATGAGGTCTAATGCACAATGAGAACATTAAAAATGACCTCAACTACTGAACTACTACAACCACATGTGGAGACATTTAAAATAATTTAGAAAACGGAAGAGAGTCCTACCGAGCCAACACTTTTTACAGTAATGGAAATACTTCGTTGAAATTCTCCAGCAGTCATGGCAATGAATCTCACTTGAAATGGGAGAATTCAACTTATCCATCCAGATGACAACATATTCCAGGATGAGAATGGAAGCAAACAAGAAAACAAATACAGGCCTTACTTTACGTATGATTTGCCGACTCAAAAGAACACAAGCAGCAAGCAGTGCGATATACAAAATTGATATGGCATTCAACAAAGCAAAGCTAGCTAATAGTAATGCTATCATGTTTATCTCAAGACCAAACAAATTAACCATATTCTCCATCCAAAATTTCAGATACATTTTTAAGAAACTCTTCTGTGTTTCGAATCGCTCCTTTCTCAAAGCAACAACCCTCATCTTGTTCCACCTGTGACTCTCCTTCGTGCTACCCCAGCTAAACCCAAATGAATATTTTTTATTGATACTGTCAGAACGTCCAGGTTTAGAAGATCTGGTGTCAGCTATTTGAGAAAATCCAGAGGACCGAATTTGTGAAGAATCGTTCAAAACCCCTTCTTGTCTTGCAGACGGTGGCTGTGAATTGAGCAGTGGTTTATTTTCCTCATTGCATGTATCAACATTATGAAATACATCTTCTGTGGAAATAAACAATGGACAAGGTTCTTCCCACTTTTCTTTGTTTAGAACTGCAGTTGGCATCCTCTCCAACCAATGGAAGACATTGTACTGAAGGGTACAAGCTGCAATTACCAGAACTTTTCCCCTCAATCCAGATTCTAAACCCCAAAAGCCTCGTTGGAATACCTGGAAACCCAAAAATAGAGATATATCATAGTGTTTCTGTCCAGGAAACATTTCAACCTGCTTACCCCACATCTGGAAGAGATATTCAGCTAACACTAGAAACCCCGTGTATGCTAAAAAAGATTTGGATGGGATCCTAGAAGTTTTTGGTAAAGTGGAGCATATGACAAGGCCAAACAGATATACAAATCCAAATGCACTAATTGGTGAAAAAGATGCATAAAACAAAGCAACAAATAAGATCTTCTCGCTGTGCCAAATAAGCAATCGTCTGACAAACCCCACAATCCCTGTCTCCAGTTTATCAAAGTCATCCAGTCTATTATACCTGCTCTGCCTCCTCTCATAGCTATAGAGTTGCATGACAATTAGGACTGCCAGAGACTCCCAAATATTTTTGAGAGGTGACGCCTTTGAGTCAAATCCCAAATAAATGTAGAGATCAATTATTGTAGACAACCAAATCTCGAGGCTTGAGAAACTGCTCAAACTATATACAAATATAAACACCAAAATTGCATAAACCTTCAACGGAAACCATAGCCGTCTTTTCGTTCTCTCAACTAGTTGTCTTCCAATAATCCACAAAAGGAGAAGGAATATGTAGCCAAATGTTACACAATTGGGTCTCACCAGGTATACTGTGAGAAGAATAGTCAGGAAAGCAATATAGGTTCCACATGATCGATAAATAGAAAGGAACTTCTGCCCAATTGCACTGAGGTATGATGCTATTCTTCTCTCTGAAAAAAAGATTATATAAGAATGAAACAGAGACAATAATCAATAAGGGCGAAGGTGCAAATGTGTACATGGTAAATTGTAAAAGAGGCACCCAGCACCAAGATAATTTTGAGGGTGCTAAAATATACATTATAAATTGTAAAATGTGCAAAAATATACTCTGTAAATTGTAAAAGGGGAACCCAGCAGGCCAGAACCATGGGAATGAAGAAAAAAAGATGATGTGATGCCTCCATTTATCATGTATTTTTTTGCACCTTTACCCAATCAATAATGAAAGCAGCAAACAAACTTCATACTGTCTCTTGTTATATCTCATAAGAGAAGTTAACTATGCAGTTGAGATGTCATTTTCCTTAATTAACTTTAACAATTTTTAACTAAATCCTAACCATACATGAAGAAGTAAACCCTAGAATCCTAGAGAACGCTGCATACTGTATTTCTAAACACTAGGAATGTAAGATATTAGTAACCATGCCAGTAAATATTTTGAAGTCTGGTCAAAATCTGTTGAACAGAAAAAATAAATAAAAGATAACAAACTTGATGGGCCTCAGGCCCAATAAACCCATTCTACATAACCAATTCATACTCAATCACTCTACCAAAAGTCAAAGCACAAATAGCCATAAAAATATGTAGCATAAGATTCACCAAAAAATTTACCATACGATAAACTGTCAGGGCTCTGTCTCACAGAGGAGGAGGAATAAACAGACATTAGAACTGATTTGCTTAGACCAGCTTTTAAGATACTAAACCCAATAGGAGGGCTCGGGGCATGCTGTACAATTGCTGAAAATGAAAATAACATCTCAAACCCATGGTTGTGAATTGCACAGAAGCAAGCAAGTAAAGTCACTTCCAAGAAATCCCAAGAACTATCTTCTTCAAGGAGACCTGCATCAATTTGTAATATGCTGAGTAAGAGTTCTCTTTTCCTTATTACTTCACTAGTTGGATGGCAGGTAAACAGAGCATCAGTGTAATTTATAACAAGCAAACCCACTGCATACCTAACTGCATTAGGAAGCCCATACTGATAGAGCCTTTTTTCTCCAAAGCAGAAGAGATCAAATTAATTTGAAGAATGTACAGAAGTGCAAAGTGAACTTCGCATAGAAGAATCAGAGCCTGCCTCATCTTTCTGCTGATGTCGTGACTCAAAAGATAGATCAAGAAAAATATCACTGTATAGTAGACATAATAGAAAGCAATCAGTAAGTTTACATTAAATAATATCATATGCCATAGTACATTTATCCGATGGCTTGAATAATGGAGGATAAATGATTTTATCCCATCAATCAGCAAAATAAGTAAAAGGAGCACTAGGCACAAAATGAACAATTAAAATGAGTGCAATTTTGCCAGCACCGTCAATTTTTGGACGTTATTTGTTAAAATTTTAGTCACCTAAAATGTTGAATTTTGACTGTCAACCTTTAAACTTTGACGGTTTTGGCACAACTACGCCCATTTTAATTGTTTATAGGTAAATTTGCACCAAGAAATACGTTTTGGTGCCCAGTGCTCTTTTGGTAAAATTGCACCTTTTCCCTAGAAAGAAGTGATCAAGGGTTTGAAGCATACTGTATACAGCACGGATAAAACCAGGTTTAATAGCAATAAGAAAGATCAATGTAAGCATGATCGCTCGAGAGCTCTTGCGCAGACCCCATGCTATTGTCGCCACAATCAATACCTTAGTCTCACCTTCCGCTGTATTTTAAAAAAAAAAAGTAATAAGACAACATATTGGAGACATATATAATTTACATTCAGTGGATTGATTGATTTGGCTAAAAAATCAGATAATGTAAAACCAGCCAACCATAACAAACTGATGGAAAGAAACAAGCTAGGTCTATGGATAAGAGTTTGATTAACCATGTGAGTCAAGTTTGACAGCTGATAAACCTTAGAATGTTAAAATTAGCAAGTAAATAACCACTGATACAAAGGAATGCTTTATTCCTTTGCTACTCTTCTTGACTATTTCAACTTCTGTTAGGTGTTTATCCTACAGCCTTCAGTGATTTTTTTATGACACATGTAGCAAGCTCACTTGTCATACCTTAATCATTCCATAAAAATAAAAATGGGGAGTTGCGAGGCATAACTGTAAACTGAAGAAGATCATCAAGGTTTTAATTAACTAGGATGTAAAGATGTTAACCTTTACCATTCTCAGAGGAATATTCACTTGAAGAATTTCCATCCTCATCTGACAAGCAGAGGAACACTGAGTTGTTCACCAGATTACCCATGGCAACCAAAATTCCCAGACAAAATTGTGCAAGCAGAAAAAGTCCAGGAATTGGATAGTGCCACAGGCCTATCATCTCCCATATTTTCATGTCCTGAACATTACATGTCATGAAATAATTATTTGAAAAAAAATTATTTAAGCAAACAGATTTTTTTTTCAGAGATAATTACCCGTCCAAGTTTCCAATTCAAGAATGGAAATGCAACATTAAATACATAGGTGCTGACAGCCCAAAAGAGAATGAAGACAAGAAGCAACCCATTCAATCGGTGCAAACGAAACAAAGAAGGGAATGCATAGATGATGTAGCCAACATAAGCAAGCAGCCCAAATGCGCATACGCTTGCAAAATGAAAACTCCAAAAGGAAAGAGCAAACAACGAGACCTGTAAAAAAATTCAAACAAAATGTATACACTTCATTCACCCAAATAAAAAAATACACAGACAAGTCATTCCATAATAAGCGAATTATACGCACATTTCCCTGTAAATCACCAGCTGCAAATGCATTATAGGTATTATCAAAATAGAGTGTGTACATCACACTGTGAACCTATTTTATGTCAGACAATCTAGTGTTTTTTTAAAAAAAAAATTGGTTGAGTTATATTAAGAATTTCTAGTGGGTGTTATACAACAAAAGGCAGAAGAGGTAGTGTTATATTGAACCCAGAAAATTAATGTCACTTTTTCTGGAAAAATTAGAGACAAACCCATCAATTCCAACATAATAATAACAATAAATATATCATATTCACTAGGCTTCTTAATAATTTCATACTCTTTCATGATTAAACGTGCAACATGAAATGAATGACTTTACAGTCTAACCACAATTCTAAATAATCATCAGAGAATACATAAAGTGGATCATAATGATGTTTACAAGAATTTATACCGGGAAACCATACGTGAAAAAGTTGATGCTAAATGTCCGAAAAACAGATCCTCTCAGTAAAAAGTTTGTGTGCTTCACACCAGATCTGCACCGTTAATAAACAACCACAAACATAAGACCAAACAGAGAAAAATATGGAAATAACACACGCAAAAAAACAAGTATGTGAAAACTACAAAGTATTCACAAGCAGCACATAAAGGTCAATCTAAATAAGAATGAGGCAAAATTATTGGTGACTTTTATTTAAAAAAAAAAAAAATTTACCTTCATTGTCCAAAACAATATTTGACAGTGTCATTTAAGCAAAGAATAGAGACTTACCTTTTTTTTGTCTTGGATTCTCAAATGGTAATTAACTAAGGTATCCCCCTAGCTTACATTTAAACAAAGTAAAAGATAGGAAGAACTAAAGTGAGTTCAATACCAAAGTTGTTCCCTCGTCCCTGATGTATGGAACAGATATGAAAGTCAATATGCCATTTAGTTAACAGGTCGCAGCACCTACAGACCATCAGAACTACTTAAACAAGAATTCTTTTAACAACAGTATAGGGTGTCAACTTATAGTGCACCTAAGTTCTGTTTCCAGACGAAAAATCATAATGACTTGTCTGTAGAAAAGCTCAGGGAACCATTTACAACAATACAACCATACAGATTGGACATTATCTCTAACTGCTTATAATATATTGGAACAACGGAAAGTTGTGGAAATCATGTAATATCTGTCTATATTAATTTTAGAGATTAGATAGCTGATTTGATGGAGTATATCCTAGTCTTAATGATAGGAAATAGTCAATTTGATTCTCTGTAATTATTCTGCAATATCTGCAGTATCCCAACATTAGTGGCAATAATTGGGATTTCATTGTATTATATATTTGATCTCTATCAACAGAAATAATACATAAGATTATTCAAACCTCTCTGATTCTACATGGTATCAGAGCACGGCGGCCCTGACCTAAATTCAGAGTCTGATTCCGAGCTTGATTCATCGTTTTTGTTTGAGTCGAACCCCCAGTCACCGACGTTCGACCACCAGTCCGAGTTAAATCAGTCATTTGACTCAATGTCTTCAGCCTCTGACTCTTCGAAGAACGGTGCAAACCCCATCGATGGGACCATCGTTTCTGAAAAACTTACAGCCCATAACTATCGTGACTGGGCACAAGCTGTCCGATTGGCTGTTGCTGGGCGAGGCAAGCTTGAAATCCTCACCGGCGTGACGAAGGCACCTGCTGACCCACAATCTCCGGAGATGAAACAATGGGTCATGGACAATGCTATTATTTCATCATGGCTTATTAACGCTATGACTCCACAATTGAAGCGGAGTTTCATGTATCTACCTACAGCAAATGACATATGGGTTGCTGTTCGAGACTCATACACTGATTCAAGAGATTTGTCCTTAATTTTTGACATCCAAAGGCAGATTTGGAAGTCTTTTCAAGGAACCAGATCTGTCACTGAATTCTGGCTAGAGCTTGTTGGACTCTGGCAGGAGATGGACTTATTAACGGAGGAAGAATGGCAGTCAGCAACAGATGCAGCTCGCTATAAGCGTAAAACTGAAGTTGAACGTGTCCTCCTATTTCTAGCCGGCCTTCACCCTGACTTTAAGGAAGTTAGAAGCAGAATATTCAATCAAGCTTCCTTACCATCAATCAGGGAAGTGTTTGCTGAAGTTCGTAGAGAGGAATCATGTCATCAGGTAATGACTAAAGAATCCACAAAATCTGTTGTTAATACTGAACTTTCTGCATTTGTGAGCAAGAGTGCAGAACCTATGTTGCCTACTGCAAAGGGAAGACCAACCTGTGATCATTGCAAAAAGATTGGTCATACCTGAGATAAGTGTTGGGACATTCATGGGAAACCAGCTGATTGGAAGCCACGTAAGGGCAAGCCTAAAGCAAATCAAGTGACCCAGGAATTTAGTCCAAATCAGTCTTCATCTACTTCAGCTCCTATTCAGCCTGAGCAGATTAGTCAACTGCTAGAAATTCTAAAAGAGATGCAAGTTCAGCAAAAATCCCCAGCAACAGCATCCTTTGCACAGAAAGGTATACTTCCTGTAGCTTTAAATACCACCACTTTGCCTTCAAAATGGGTGGTTGATACCGGTGCCTCTGATCATATGACATCAGATTCTAGGATGTTTGTTACTTATTTTCCTTTGTCAGGAAAGGAAAAAATTAGAACAGCAAATGGAACATTATTCGCCATTGCAGGAAAAGGCAATATTCATTTATCAGACACTCTTAGTATAGAGTCAGTCTTACATGTTCCTCACTTGGCTTGTAATCTTTTGTCTATTAGCAAGTTGACTAAACAAGCAAATTGCTCTGCTCACTTTTTTTCCACTCATTGTTATTTCCAGGATCTCTCATCGGGGAAGACGATTGGCACTGCTGCAGAAATTGATGGCCTTTACTATCTTGATGTTTCTGCTGTGAGTGCTTTGTGTTCCAGAATAAACACTTCTGTCTCATCTTTAGAAGATTCTTCTGTTTTGTTATGGCACCAACGGTTGGGTCACCCTAATTTCAATTATATGCAAAAGATGTTTCCTCATCTATTTATTAATAAAAATATCCAGTTTCATTGTGATGTATGTGAGTTAGCTAAACACCATCGCACAACTTTCTCTCCTGCCATCCATAAACCTTCACATCCTTTTTCAATTATCCACAGTGATGTCTGGGGTCCTTCACGTACTCCTAATCGGACTAACTCAAAATATTTTGTCACTTTCATTGATGATCATACTCGAATGTGTTGGGTTTATCTTTTAAAGGAAAAATCAGTCGTTGCTCATGTGTTTGAGGAATTCTATCACTATGTCCAAACTCAATTCCAAAGTAGAATTCAAGTTTTTCACACAGACAATGGCACCGAACATTTTAACCATTCTCTTGATAAGTTCTTGAAAGAAAAGGGTATTGTGCATAAAAGCAGTTGTCCTCACACACCACAACAAAATGGTATTGCTGAGCGTAAAAACAAGCATTTACTTGAAGTCACTAGAGCACTACTTTACACATGTCATGTACCCAAGTATTTTTGGGGAGAAGCTTTACTCACAGCCACTCATTTAATCAATAGGAGTCCTTCCCGTGTTTTCTCATTTTCATCTCCCCTTGAAAAACTCCGTGAAACTCATGATGTCTCCCATCTTGACCAAACTCTTCCCTTACGTCTGTTTGGATGCTCAGTCTTTGTTCACCTTCATCATCCAATCTCAAAACTTGATCCCCGAGCTGTCAAATGTATCTTTCTTGGTTACTCCAACTCACAAAAGGGATATAAGTGCTTTGACCCTACCACTAAACGTTTCTTTGTCAGTCGTGATGTCACCTTTGTCGAATCTGAACCATATTATTCCTCACCTTCAATTCAAGGGGAACATTATTGGAATGAATCTCAGAGTGAGGAGCATATTCCTGAGCCTATACCACCAAATGAATCATCAACATGGGTGCCGAAACAAGGGGAAAATGAGACTTGTAATAACAGGTTTAAGGAACATGGGATATACTCACGCAGAAACACACAAGGTGATAAATCATCTATTCCTTCAGCTGTGCCAATCACGGACCCAGTGGAGATTCCTGTGGAGAAGTCAAATGAGGAAAGTACTCAAGAGAATCAATAGAATGAATTAGATGTGCCTATTGCAAGAAGAAAAAAGGTTCGTTCTTGCACCATGCATCCAATACAAAGGTATGTGTCATACTCTGCCTTGTCACAAAAACACTATACCTTTGCTACTAGTATTGAGGAAATTAAAATTCCTAACAATATTATTGAAGCTCTTGAGATCCCAGAGTGGAAAAATGTTGTTCTTAATGAGATGAAAGCTCTTGAGAAGAATGATACATGGGAGGTTGTTGAACTTCCTAAAGGAAAGAAACAAGTGGGCTGTAAGTGGGTGTTTTCTCCTAAGTTTAATGCTGATGGCACCCTTAACAAGTACAAGGCTCGCCTGGTTGCCAAGGGTTTCTCTCAGACTTACGGAATTGACTACAATGAGACTTTTGCTCCTGTGGCTAAACTGAATACAATCAGAGTTCTCCTTTCAATTGCTGCTAATCTAGACTGGACTTTACAACAACTTGATGTAAAGAATGCATTCCTGAATGGTGAATTATGTGAAGAAGTGTACATGAGCCTTCCACCCGGTTTTGATAAAGGGAAAAATCATCATGTTTGTAAGTTAAAAAAATCTATTTATGGACTGAAACAGTCCCCACGTGCTTGGTTTGATCGGTTCTCTAAAGTACTCAAATCTGAAGGGTACCAACAAAGCCTATCAGATCTTACTATGTTTGTTCTCAAGAAAGAATCATTAATTACTATTCTGATTGTATATGTGGATGACATTATCCTCACTGGTAATGACACAGAGGAGATCACCCGAATTAAGATGGCTCTCAACAAAGAATTTGAAGTCAAAGACCTTGGAAATTTAAAATATTTCCTTGGAATGGAGGTAGCAAGGTCTCGTGAAGGTATATATGTCTCTCAACGAAAATATATTCTTGATCTTCTAAAGGAGACAGGTATGCTTGGGTGTAGACCGAGTGCAGTGCCGATTAGTACCACAAAGAAGGTCAAGAAAAACTGTAAACCCGCTAAGACAGAAAAGGAAGCTGCTCGTAGAAAGAAACAAGAAAAGAATGAAGTTGCAACAGATAAAGGGCAGTACCAAAGACTTGTGGGTAAGCTCATTTATCTTTCTCACACACGTCCTGACATTGCTTTTGCAGTTAGTGTGGCAAGTCAACATATGCATGCTCCGAAAAAGAAACACTTAGAAGCTGCCTACAAAATTCTTTGCTACTTGAAGGGTACCCCTGGTCAAGGACTGTTTTTCAGGAAAAATGAGTCAAGATCAGTAGAGATTTACACTGATGCTGATTGGGCAGGAGACCAAGAAGATAGTAGATCAACGACGGGATATTGTACGTATGTGTGGGGAAACCTTGTTACTTGGCAAAGTCAAAAGCAAAGAGTTGTTTCTAAAAGCAGTGCTGAGTCAGAATTGAGGGCATTAGCTCAAGGGATTATGGAAGGGCTTTGGCTGAAAAGAGTAACTCAGGAGGCACAAGTAAAGATCATTGATCCCCTTAAGTTGTATTGTGATAACAAAGCAGCTATAAGTATGGCTTTAAACCCAGTCCAACATAGCAGAACAAAGCATGTTGAAGTTGATCGACATTTCATCCGGGAGAAGGTGGAAGGTGGAATCATCTGCTTGTCCTATATACCTACAAAGTTACAACTTGCTGACGTTCTTACCAAGGGGCTTCCAGAAGATATTTTCAAGAAATTTGTAAGCAAGTTGGATATGATAGATATCTATAGTCCAACTTGAGGGGGAGTGTGGAAATCATGTAATATCTGTCTATATTAATTATAGAGATTAGATAGCTGATTTGATGGAGTATATCCTAGTCTTAATGATAGGAAATAGTCAATTTGATTCTCTTTAATTATTCTGCAATATCTGCAGTATCCCAACATTAGTGGCAATAATTGGGATTTCATTGTATTATATATTTGATCTCTATCAACAGAAATAATATATCAGATTATTCAAACCTCTCTGATTCTACAAAAGTAGTTAACAGATTGTGGCCTACTTCCGACAAAATCAAGAAGGAATTTTATTTTTTCACCTCAAAATAAATACACCCTTCATTTATGAGATTTTGAACTATATCATTGTAAGAGAAGAGAAATCAAACAAATATATTTTCACTCTATACCTCGATTCACGAATAAAAAATGAGTGCTTAGACGGAAGAAGTTGCTCAGTCAAGCTACTCTCTGTCCCAGACATAATGAAATCCATCTCCTCCAGATCAGATTTGATTAAGGACAGCTGCATAGGAGGGAAGAATTATCAAGAGAAAACAGTCTTGAAGACAGACTTAAGATGCATATAACCGCATGTATAATAAGGATATTTGCCTATATTCAGATATCACTACTTTATTTATTGAAAGTTGAATAACACCAATATTATACACACCAAAAATAGGGAGCACTGTTCTAGCATCATAATATGATAGTGCAAAAGGAAAGAAACGAACAGAGGACAACCAGCAATAGTTGATAGTTGATGGGAACCCAACTAAGGTCGATAATCCTTCCTTAAAAGATAACTATTGAGATGAGAAAACCAACCTATTTTAAGTACCCCATGGAGCAACTCAGTATACTCATTGTGAGATTTGCCATCTCATACTACCTTGACTTCCATCAATTCGAAATGCTTAAGAATCCACATCCCACTGGCAGCACTCTACAGTACTTTACTTAGCTTATGGTTATCAACATTCAACACCCTCTCTAGATAGCCCTTTCAATAGCCGAGTGGGACAGAGGAACCTTCCTTAAAAGTTTAACTATTATTTTTTTTACCAAAATTAAAAATTAAATATTAACCATTTAAATAAGAAACAAACATATCTATTGTCCTTTCTTGTAACTCTCCTTTGCTCCTTAATAAATATTCTTTTTGATCCCAAAAAGAAAAACAAATCAGCATATACTTTCAACTCAAAACATATGAACCAATAAAATCTTGAAAAAGATACATACCATCATATAGTAACATATGAGAGAAAGGCTGGAAGAAATCTTGGGCCACTCAGAATTAAGAGATATTTTGAAGAGACCAATCAAATCAGCCACTCCTTCTACTATACTTGGAAATTCCACAGGAAGTTGATATGCGTACAGCAGGAAAATCTTGAAACCTGCATACAGTTGAAGGGTCCTCCACCACCTACAGAATCACGCACATGCAACAGCTCAAGGGAGACTTAAAAGGAACAGCATAACATGGCCTAAAAAAAGAGAATAATCATGATAAATGTCTTAAGGGATCACCTGAAAAGTCCAAGAAAGTTGCTTGTCAAAGACCAATCCACGAGACCAACACAGCTACCTATGAAAAAAGGTAAGGAAGCCCAGGAAGGATGGCTAATTCCAACAACTAATTGAATAGCCGGTAACAACAAGCATGAAGCAACCCGAAGATGAGAACCTTCAAGATGACAAACACAAAAACCAAATGAACTGAAAGAACTACAATAAAAAAAATGCTTGACATCACTTCCATCAAGCTCAAGCGTCAGAAAAGGGAATCAATATCAAATTAACACTCTCCTGTATGAAGTATGAACAACACAAGTGTTTAAAAGGTCATGAGAAAAAGTACAGTTACTGAAGGAAGAGCTTATAAACAGCACACAAAATTGACCATACATGATACTTTCTGAGGCCACAATGTTTTCTTGATAACTCGGTACTTTTTTCAAATATCTAAACCCTAACATAACACCCAATGCAATTAACACTACTTCCTTGATATATTATCATAACATGCATGAAACAACATAAAATAAAAAATAGTTGACATTTCATTTCAGAATATTCAAAGATTACTTAAAACTAATTCAAATTAACAGGTTGAAAGCTTGACTAAGGTTAAAAGTCTGTTATTTACTATACAGCATATTGATACACGTTGTAATGTGTCCTCGCTAACTTCAATCAGCAAAACATGGTTGCAACATTAACCATCCTCCATTAAACTACACATAAAGCCAGTAAGAAGAAATACAAATAATTTCATAATAATAAGCAAGCATGCATATTATCAACAAAAACAAAGAAAAGGAGAAAAAGGCAGGAATGGATGTAGCCTCACAGCATGGACATAAGTGTATGTCAACTTCAATCACCCAAGAAGACACCATTTCCTCTCATGATCCCATCACAAAAGATTAAAATGGATAATTGAATACATTCTCCAATAATGGACATTTCATATTTCAGACAACGAACAGGTGTGAGAAAAAAGCATATTACCCAACAGAAACAAATACAAGGGGAGAAAAGAAGGTTAAAAGACATTCTACCCCCTCAGTACATAGACTTAAAATGTAACAAATTTTTATCCCCTTGCTATATACAAACATGCCTGTTAGTCTAATTAAATATGGGGAGTTGAGTTTTTTCCCCCAAATGACAGTATGTACTTTTATTGTTGATGGGCTGAGGTTGTAATTAAGCCTTAGGTCAAAGGAGTAAAATCCACTTTTTCCACAAGGAGAAGGAGGAAGAGGAAGGAACAACAGGGTCAAATGAACTACTTACAAACCTAATTGTTCAATAATTGAGAAGAACTGCCCCCAGGATGCATCTTGCCATATCGTAAGAGAAATTTTACTTTTGTGTATGTCAACTAAAGCTGCAAAGAGTACAAGAAATTGCACGGCCAAGAAATAAATAACAGAGGGGGATCTCCATGATTGAACTCTGAAAAAGTAAATTTCAAAAATAACAAATCAGTATGTTACAAAAACAATACATCAATCAGTAAGCGGAAATGAAATCAATCTCACATCATAAATCCAATCAGTTTTTCCCACCAAGCACCAGGTATACTCCATGAGGGTCCTTCAATAGCCCATACTACTAGAAAAGTCACTTGAGAAAGAATGACTAGTACAGAAAAGATAACTATTAACCACAACAACAACAGGTGCCTACGGGAATGAAATCCTACAACAAAACAGAACAATACGTTAGTTGATGATATAAGATATGATAAGAGCAGAATAATGAGCTAAACCACAGCATCCAGCACAAGGATAAACAGTATATACATCAACTCTTAATAATTTCTGCCAGAGACTAGCCCGTGCTATTTTCTTAATTGCATCCTGCAATTATTATCAATATATTGTGATTTATCATTATAAAAATGGAGAGTTTAAGGGTGCAATCCATTGTCTGACACAGTGGTATCGTCAATTGTCGTTCTTTTATTTCATATTTTATTTTCCTCTCCTATGGTCTTCTGAATACGGGAAACATGATTTAATAAATTCCGAATGGACAAGAACGTGGGGAAAATTATATTTTGGAATTTTACAATGGCCTATAATGCAATAAGTTGTCAACAGTAACAACACAGCTTTGATGTAAGAATGATTTACAAGTAAAAGGACAGCAGAAGTGTCATTCATTGTTATTCAATCTGTAATGTGAAAAGGGACAAATAGAATTTGTTAACCATCAGTTTTTTATTGCATGAATGATTAACCATCTAAGATGCTGTTTCATGGCACTAGCGTAAGTCATTTCTTTTATTAAGATCAATTCTATTCTCAAGAACAAGAAGTTGGCCATTGAAAAAAAAAGCTATCTGTATAATGGTCTTTTCCTTCTTAGTGCAGATTTATTCCCTCCCATTCTTTGTGTCTTCTTAAACTTTCTCTTATATGTCTTAGTAAACCCAGTGGCCTTATTAGCAACTAACATTATATCATCATCATTCACATAAAACATTTAACGGAATTATGTTGTTCACAGATAAAAGAAGAGAAAGAAATAAAAGAGCTTTTCATATGTTTCCAGTTATCTAAGTGACATCACTTCAACAGTCACAACCTATCCTCACCCCAGTCCAGACAAAAATAAAAGAATTCCCAGAATGTGCATGTAATTTGCAGACTGCACATTGATACCTTCAAAGTCAGACAGAAATAAATAGGTACATACCTCTTTTTGGTGCATTATATAGAATGATAATAAAAGCTATCAAATCAACAAGAGAAATCAAACTCCAGTTGATTAGAGCAGCTGCAGGAAAGAGGAACACATAAAGTCAACGCATTTTCAGCCATGGTACAAATAAATGAAATTATCAATATGTATATACAAAGAGAGTAACCATTAAAATTTGAAAAGTAGTTAAAGACAATTTGAAAAGTTTTAAAAAACTGATATTCTTCTCTGTGAATATTAAAACTAAAATTTGATTTCAGCTATAAACCCAACAATGTCCACCGTACCACACATTCACGCATATACATCATTACAGAAGCTTATATTTTCGTCACGAATCCACCAGATATTTCCAAAAATACATCCATCACAGCCTTAGATTTAATGAAATTGAAGAAAAATTAGAAAGAACAGAATTGAAATTTTACCAGCTAAAAGCAGCACAGGCAGTAAGAAACCACCGAGAAATGTTCCCATTGAGGCAACAAGCGATCACTTCAAAAATCCATAAGCATAAAGGCAATAAGAAAATTCAATTCAATTCAATCTGGTCCGAATCGCGAAGAAGCGTATTTCCCGGCGAAAAATAAGCTCGCCGGAATCTAGCCCTTCGCAGGCGCAAAATAAAAAGGCGGCGAAATATCTATTTTCTTCGCGGGAAAGAGAGAATAAAAACGAAATGTGGACATGCACGTGATTAATTATAGGGTAATGTAATCCCAATTTATTATCAGCTCACGAACAATGTCGAATTTAGAGGGCTAATAACGATTAACGAACAACGAACACGACGGAGGCTGAAACTTTAACTGTAAGTCTATGATTATTGGAGCGTGTGAGAAATATGGCGTGTATGTATGTTTTGTGTTACATTTAAGCCATGCCTGAAGCCCCGATAGCGTACGGATGACGATTTTGTTTTTTTTTTTTTTGGGTGGGGCTTGGGCGATATGGCCAGAGTTGCCTGGATATATAAATGGGAGGACCATTTAGGAAAGAAAAAAGAAAACGTAACGCATGCATGTTGACTAAATACGATCTCTTCCCGCCGTCCAGTCGTGTCCACCTGGCAATTTTGTTTTATTTTTAATTGGAGGGATTTTTTTTACCTGTATTTTTAATTAAAGAGATTTGCAGGTTTGTAAAAAAAAAAACTGCAGTATTATTTTTGTTCAGATTGTTTTTTTTATAACAAAATAGACAAAACTTCAACCCGATTCTATGGTGCTAGTATTACATGATTCCCAATCCAAGTAAGTTAAGTTCTCTAGCTACATCTAAATTATACTCATGCATATTGCATTTAGACTCCAATCTCTTTCTGTTTTTATAGACGAGTCAGTTAATTTATTGTGGCCACGTTTTTTAAAGAAAATAAAATCGGATGTCATTTAACCTTAAATTGAAAACCCCTAGTTATCTACTCCCACCTGCATGATGTGGTTGATCAAAGATACTAAACTTATATCTAGGCTATATGAGAATGCTTAGGGTGTGCTTGAATGAGAGGAAAGAAAGTGAAAGGAAAGAAAATAGAGGGGAAAGAAAACTACCCTCTCCTGCTTGGATGGATGAGGGAAAACATGGGGAAAGAAAATAAGTAAATACTAAAATGACTAAAATACCCTTATTGTTAACACTTTTAAAAGAAAACTATATATTTTAACAAAAAAAATTATTTTTTACATAAATCAATAAATCGAACATCTCTTGAAATTAAATTAAATAAATAGATATAAATATAATAATCTATTATTTAATATAAATATATTTTATTATGAGGACAAAGGAAAAAAAAGAAGTGGCTCGTTCACTGTTGCCCACATAATGCTTCCAATGTTGGGTTTTAGCTTGGTGGGGTTTTAGCATAATAAGGGAAAAAAAGACATCCGCAAAAGAGAGAAAACAGAGAGGATTTAACGTAGAAAAAAAGAAAAAGAGCAGGGACAAAGAAGAAAGCTACTTGTGTGAATATAGCAATGAGAACTGAAAGAGCATGCAAGGGCAGAGAGAGGGAAAGAAAAAGTTGTCCCAAAATCCCCCCATTTTGGAGGAAAAAGTTGGGGGAAAAATGGGGCATGAGCCCACACTATTTTCCTTCCCCACTTTCTTTCCTCTCCCATTTTCTCTCCTAATAAGCATGGGAAAATGATATCTCTTGCCCCCTTTTCCCTCCCCATTTTTCTTCCTCTCTCATTTTCCTCTTATCCAAGCAGACCCTAACCACCTGAACTAGCAAAACTAAAGTATTTCTTTTCTTGTTTTTTCGAGAAAAAGACCATTTCATTAGATAAAACACATTAATTTACATGTCCAAAATAAGATGAATTACTCCTAAAAACACATCCAACAAACCTGCACATAATTACTCATCCAAAAATAAAACAAGACATAAATAACATTTTCAACACAAACTCTAACCCTAAATCACACCACAAGAGCCACATGCTCTGTATTTCATACACATACTGACACACACACATGGATTATTGATATACATGGATTAATTTACATATCCAACAAACCTGCACATAATTGACTCTGGCACAATTTGTCAAGATTAATATATTTTCAGGCATGAGGCCTTTCCACTTCCTCTCTCCTCCACTACCCTCAAAAAAGTTATTGTGTGGTCACATTTTTCTTGTTTAACTTTACCCTTAAATTTTACATAATATCGCAGTATTTTGATGCATTGACTACAGAAAAAGGTTTTGGCTTCAATTTTATAGGATTTTTCAAAGATTAACTATTTAAAATTAAATCACGTGTAAAATTGAAAACAAAATTATTTTTGTTCATAAGATATTAAAATGTCACTAATTTTAATATTAAAATATCACTAATTTTATGTAAAATTAAGAGGTAAAATAAAAAAAGTTACCTAATAAAGAATATTAAAATGTCCTTTCTCATGTTGTTTGGAAAATTTTGTTGGAGGCCCCCCAGCAAGTTATTTTTCCACCATTTCCTTTATACGGGCAAAACGTCGTCGTTGTGCATCTCAGTTCCCTGCCTCACACTTCCTTATCCCTCTCACTTCTCATCCCAGATTCCGATGGGAAGCTGAAGTCACTAAAGGGATAGCTGCGAAAATATGAGCACGTTAATCTCAACACCACCCCGTAACTATCATCGTCCTGTTTTCAACAACATAAATCTGTTAAGCTTCCATCCTATCAACAGAATCAACTTCTCACACTTTCCAGTTCGCAACAAGCTATCTCTCCATGCTACTTCTGACGAAACAAACGTACAAACAGCTGGCGAACAACTTCGAGATGAGCTAAAATCTGAATCCACAGAGGAAAGTACGCTCTCCAGTCTACCCACCTCCTCTGCTTCAATCGACAAAGATATTAAAAAGGCTAGCTTTTCTCCCTCCACCTTTCTTCATGCGCATTTTAATTCAACTTTCGTTATACCCACTTCTTATCAGTATCTCGTTTAATGCATTGTTGTTATTATCATATTGAGACTGAGTATTTGGGCCCTTGAATTATGGGTAGTGCATGCATTCTAGTTATGCTGAATTTTATTTTTATGTCATGACAGGTTGTTCAGAAGACTGCCTCAACTTTTGCACCAAGGGCTTCCACGGCTTCAAAGAATCCTGCTGTTCCAGGAAGTACTTTGTATACTGTATTTGAGGTTCAAGGGTATGTCTCCATGTTGCTGGGTGGAGCTCTGTCTTTTAACCTCTTATTTCCATCTAATGAGCCAGACATTTGGAGGTTGATGGGAATGTGGTCCATTTGGATGTTCAGTAAGTTCTTTCTTACCATTTTCAGTCATCAGTGAAATTTCGTGAACCTTCTTTAGATTACGCATGTTTGAAAAACATTGAGTTGTCCTAGCTTTTAGTTCAATTTTCCTGCATCGTGCAGCAATATCTGATACATGTTATTACGATCCGTAATTCATGCAAAAGCAAAATGTAGGCCACGTTACATTGACTTGATCTAGTGCAAGAATGTGTAGTACTAGTATTATAATAAACATGACTTATTTTTCTAAACTTGCAGCAATTCCTTCACTTAGAGCTCGGGACTGTTCAAAAAATGAGAAAGAAGCGCTGAACTATCTATTTCTTCTGATCCCATTGCTCAATGTTGCGATCCCTTTCTTCTGGAAGTCCTTTGCCGTTGTTTGGACGGCTGACACCATAGCTTTCTTTGGAATGTATGCGTGGAAGGTACACATGTCACCTAGATTATTGAAGACTTGATAAGTTTTAATTTGATCTAGTCCCTCTTAAGTGAAATGAACTTATTTTTACAGGTTGGATAGCTGCAGAGATCAGACTAGGGAAATCAACGCGGCTGGTGGCAATCTACCATCCAATATCCAGTTAATCAGCTCTCAAATATCTTGTGTAGCAACTTTCTCATGGATCACAATTGTATAGTACACGCAGTAATGATACATTGATCATGTCATATCCTAGGAAAGCAATAAACCTTAAACATGATGCCAATCGAAAGACAGAATGATATACTCAACGTAGGATGTTTTTTCTAACAATTTTATAGTCTTAAATATATGACCCTTTGACCTTTTATTTTGGAAGGAATGAAATTAGACCACTAAAACTATATGTTACACATAATTAGATTATATAGTTTATAAGTAGAATAAATTAGTTTTGAGGAAAAAATAATTATAAACAATTTAAAGTGATGATTTTGTTAAAAAAGTCGAAGTGATGACCTTATAATTAAGACCTGAAAAGGTAGAATTAGTAATGTTGAATGCCAATTCCCGGTGAGTGAGGAAAAAATTGATCATAGAAGTTTTGGTTGATACTTCATGCAAGTACCCGAAAGAAAAACATATGGTATGAGAAGGTGTAACCATTTTTGTCGTGTCTTTAATACACACACAATAACATTACAGTAATCTTAATTAAAGTAAAGTAATTTTTTATTTATTCTTCAGTACCTGGTTATATTAGCAATTGACTAATCTGATGGAGTGATTTGCAAGAATACAGACCTACGACGGGAGACTTTACTTATTTCAAGTAATTATCGCAGCTGCATAAATAATCCACATCACACCAGAGTTGATTCAAGTGTTTAGAAGTTAAGGAAGAGTAATTTTAAATTTGAGGAAGACACTATATCTTGTAAAAATGGATACCAAACCTAATAGTAATAAAAATGAAGTGGTGAGGTGGATATATAGAAATATAGCGGGGATTACAATTACAATTTACAATTACAGTGTGAAAAGGCCCGGGGAAAAAAGAAAAAGGCGGCAACCCATGGATGTTATCCAAGAAGCCCACTAGAGGAGCGAAGGCCCCGTGCAAGTCACGTGTCACCCCGCCTTCTGAATTCTAAGGCATCGATCGCTCTTCACTCTGAAAGCTCCAGAATTCGGTGGAAAATGGTTGTGCGTTCTCTCGCTTTCTTCCTTAGCTTCCTCGCTTTTTCTGCAATCGCCCTTTCCTCTCATTGCTCCATCACAGGTCACATACGCTCATCGCTCCTAACCTCTTCATTATATGTAAATCTTACTTTACCTGCACCATGTATAATTGTTTTTTACTTTTTGCAGGGTTACCGCTTGTGAGAAATATCAGTGGAATTCCTGAGGATAACTATGGAAGGCCAGGTCTTTCTCACATCACTGTTGCTGGTTCTGCCATGCACGGAATGAGAGAGGTATTATATTCATCATAATCATGTTGTTTATGTTTTTTAACAGCAAAAAGAAAAAAGAATGACATTTTATCGTTTTGACTTGTCAAATTATTATTGGTTATGTGCCATTTGTTTTCCTAAATCATTTGGTTCAAAACAGGTTGAGGTGTGGCTTCAAACATTTTCACCGGGATCAGGCACTCCAATTCACAGGCATTCCTGTGAAGAAGTTTTCATTGTCCTTAAAGGGAGTGGCACTCTCTATCTTGCATCAGGTTCTCACGAAAAACACCCAGGAAAGCCACAGGAGCACTTTATCTTTTCAAATAGCACTTTTCACATCCCGGTTAACGATGCTCATCAGGTAAGCATCTCATAAAATAGGGTGAGAGGTTTCCACTTCTCATCTTGTGCTGTCTTGTGTTGATGCCTATCAAGTTATGATGCCCTGAACTAATATGATGTCAACTACTTATTTGGCCGTTTGGAAGAGTGGATGAATTCTACAAAATTTTTAGTTATTAAGAATAAGAATTATCTGCTTTGCAGTTATGGAACAGCAATGATCATGAGGATTTACAAGTGCTTGTTATCATATCAAGACCGCCAATTAAAGTGTATGTAACCTCTATTACCAACTGTTCTATGTGCTTCTTGTTACACTGTAGGCTGATTTTCTTATAGTTGCTTGGTTTTGTTTATGTTGACCAACGTATGGCTTGGAATGAAGACCATATTTACTATGAGCAATTTTCTTCCCTCTAATTTTATAATGTGCATCTAAGTTACCTAGTGACAATTCTTCTACGCAAAAAAGCAAATTTTTTCTTTTTCTTTTCTTTTTTGAGGGGGTGGTAGCCTGGTAGGGAGAACTGATGTTTGGTTTAAAAAGTTTCTTCCATTGATATTTGTAGAACCATTATCAAGACTGACTGTGTCATACTGTCTGGACTAGTAAATGCACATCTTAAATGTCTTAAATGTATTTAGTCATGTATCAAGGAATTCTATTTGGTCAATTATTCTCAAATTTGACCGCATCTTGATCATCGTGCATCCTTTGATGGTGATTTCTATTGAACATGCCATATTTATATGATTTAATGAAAATGGTAGTTAAATGGAGACTCAATTGAAGCTTGTTTATATTTCCAGCTTTTTATGTTACACTAAGACTCATCTCTTGCATGACATGTGTAATTATTTGGTGGTATATCGATCAATTGAATTGTGGTGTTATGGTATTGATTCTTTCCATGTTTTCCCTGTTCGTTATTATCGCCAATCATTTTTCATGGTGAGTGTTTTGACATTTGTTTAGGTTTGTATATGAGGACTGGTTCATGCCTCACACTGCAGCAAGATTAAAATTTCCTTACTACTGGGATGAGCAGTGTCTTCAAACACCTCCAAAAGATGAATTGTGATAAATTCATGCTTCATTTTCTTTTTGCGGTTCCTTTGCAACTGGAAAGATAGGACGAGTTTTCCTTCTCCTTTTTATGTGCTGCGATTGTGTTACCTCTGGAGTGAAAATGGACATGACAATATATTGTATAAAACTTGACTGTCAACGTACATAGTAATGACTAATGAGCTAATGATCATATATGGAAATATTAGGTCTTGGGGGCTGTTGTCCTTGTACATGAGACTGACTCCTCTGATTACATAGTTATTGATAATTATATATAGGTTGTCAAAAAAACATAATTATATATTACCTCCGGTCCTAAATATAGGATCTAATTCACTTCTTTTAGAGAGATTAAGGTTGCGAAATAGGTTATTAAATGATGACATATTTGATATATTTTTAGATTATCCATTAGTTTATAGGTAAAATAAACTAGTTTAAGGGGAAAAATTAGGTAAATCAATTCATAATTAACTTATTTTGCTTTTTTAAGGATTTTCTAGAAAAAGTCAATTAGGTCTTATATTTAGGATTGGAGGAGTATATTAGAGATTATGGCAGCATCATAATAAACAAGTGACAGCTGTAATTCTAATAAACAAGTGACAGCTGTAATTCTAATATTGATTGATCATTCATCAATAAATAATTGACTTACTTTTGATTAATTTAACTTGATTTATAATAAAAAAATATTTTTCCTTATGCCATTGCTTGAATCAATAGCTTCTATTTGGGTTTCCTGTTTCGGTTCGTTTTGGCCCAACGAAATTATGGACCCTATATCAAGGGAGTCCGTATTAAATACGTAGCATAACATAACTAATCGTGTCTTTTTTCTTTTGCCTGTTAAATAATCGTATCCATATATCAAACCAAAAGAAAAGTAATCGTATCCATAAATCTGGCACGTGATGTCAAACCCGCTGAGATCATCTACAATCTTTATGGTATGAAAAAAGGGAAAAACTTACATCAAGTTACTTTCTCCAGGTTCTCAAGTTCTTTTAATATAGGAGTGACATGTGTTCTTTTATAATATGAATGCTTGTTATAAAAGGACACGTGTCACTCCTATATTAAAAGAACATGAGAACTTAGAGAAAGAAACTTGACCTAAGTAAGGTCCATGAAAAAATTCTTATGGTACCTTATTTTAGCGGCAAATAAATGCGAGGCAGCAGCTCATGTTGATCAATTTGGAAAGATTGAAGGCTGCCTCTTTTCCGCCAAGTCAGTTGCACAGACCTGTAAATAATAATGCCAAATAAATAAATAAAATGAACCGAAGACATAATTACATATACAAATAAAAGATGATGATAATTAATAATAATAATAATAATAATAATCACCTTTATAGACCCTAGGGGTGGGAATAGCCCAGGCCGGCTATCAGGGGCCTATGACTTGGACTGTTAAGGCCTTGGACCGGCCTCCTTATATCCAGGTCAGACTCAGACCCAGGCTTTTTCTTTTGAACTGTTTTGCTTAACAGGCCAGTCTCAGGCTTGAGAAAAAAGCCTATTAGCCTATCAGGCTGGCCTACTAAGAATTTAAATAATATTTATTTAAATAAAAAATTATGTTACTATATTAATTGATGTTATTTTTATTAATTTTTAATATAAAATTACAATTATATCATCTTCTATTCTAGTGTATTTATTGTCGCACATTCTCTAAGCATTCATTCAAATGATGTTACCCATCATTCATATTTCTAAACCTCTTATTGTGTATGTTTAATTAATCAGGCCTCTAACAGGCTAATAGTCAGGCTAGTCCAGGCCTCTTAAAAAAATTGTCTGTAATAGGCCACACACCAGGCTCAGGCCGATCAATTATACCACAGGCCAGACCATTTTGTAACCAGGTCAGGCTAGGCCTGGACCATTCCCACCCTTAATAGACCCCACCTAAATCGGGAAAGAATTTCACAATATCACAGACCAAAATTTAACATAAAACTACTCCCTCCGGTCCTAAATATAAGACCTAATTGACTTTTTTGAAAAATCCTAAAAAAGAGCAAAATAAGTTAATTATAAATTTATTTACCTAATTTTTTCCTTTAAACTAGTTTATTTTACTTATAAACTAATGAATAATCAAAAAATATATCGAATATGTCATGATTTAATAGATTATTTTGCAAACTTAACTTCTCCAAAAAAAAAGTTATCTAGGTCATATATTTAGGACTGGAGATAATACTATATATAAGCCCGCTCCCACAATTCGGGGACAGGAGGAGGAGGGAGAGAGTATACTATATAGAAAGAAGAAAGTACGTATAAGGAAACTATGTAAACAAATTAAAAATTAAAAATAATAATAATAATGGAATTGAGAAATCAATGGGATTGAGTAGAAGAAAGATATTCTGATGATTAAAAAAAAAAGACTTTATAGACGCAGCTTATTTGCTACAAATCAAAATAAGAACCAAAAAAACAATGGAAACATAGTTGAAAGTAAAAAACAGAAACCCTCCGAGGATTGTTCCCTGCCCTACAATCCCCACCAACATCAACCAACCTTCTCTCCTTCCTTCTCCTTCCGTTTAATGGCATGCAAATAACAAAACAAAACTGTACCCTTCATGTCAAGCAAGCCAACAACAATGGCTTCCACAATCTAATATATAGCTTCTCTCTCTTTTCCCGCCATTGGGGACAGGATGGCTTTCTCTCTCCCTGTCCTCCTCTCTCTCCTCCTCCTCCTCACGTCCGCCGCCGTCTCCGCCGTCTCCACCGCCACCATCCGCCTCGGCGTCGTCCTTAAGCCCACCCCAGATGCTCCCATCTTCCGAGAAGCCCCAGCCTTTCGCAACGGAGAAGCATGCACCACAGAGAAGATCCACATTGCCATGACATTAGATGCCAACTATCTCCGAGGTACAATGGCCGCCGTTTTCTCCATCTTACAACATTCCACGTGCCCTGAAAACTTAGAGTTTCATTTTCTGTGGGCCAGGTCAAAGCCTGACGTGCTCTCCACCATCAAAACCACCTTCCCTTACCTCAACTTTCAAACTTACCGCTTTGATTCCAGCAGGGTACGTGGCAAAATATCCAAATCCATACGTCAAGCATTGGACCAGCCTCTAAACTACGCAAGAATCTACCTT
The DNA here is from genome assembly GCA_029929735.1 of Mimosa pudica. Classification (NCBI taxonomy): domain Eukaryota; kingdom Viridiplantae; phylum Streptophyta; class Magnoliopsida; order Fabales; family Fabaceae; genus Mimosa; species Mimosa pudica. Next base: position 16,373,131 of record JAKELP010000013.1, on the reverse strand, counting down.
GCTGACGTCATACCAAGCTATGTGAAAAGGGTCATTTACTTGGACTCTGATCTTGTCGTGGTGGATGATATTGCTAAGCTTTGGGACGTTGACTTGGAGGGCAAGGTAGTGGCAGCGCCTGAGTATTGTCGTGCAAATTTCACTGACTACTTTACGGACATGTTTTGGAAAGACATGGTTTTGTCTCAAGCGTTTGAGGGTAGAAAGCCTTGTTATTTTAACACGGGGGTGATGGTTTTGGACGTGGAGAAATGGAGGGAAGGGGGGTATACTGAGGAGGTGGAGAGGTGGATGGAAGTGCAGAAACATAAGAGGATTTATCATTTGGGGTCTTTGCCTCCTTTTTTGTTGGTGTTGGCTGGTGATATAAAGCCTGTGGACCATAGGTGGAACCAACATGGGTTAGGAGGGGATAATCTTGAAGGCAAGTGTAGAAATTTGCATCCTGGTCCTATTAGTTTGCTACATTGGAGTGGCAAAGGTAAGCCGTGGCTGAGGCTGGATTCTAGGAAGCCATGTACTGTTGATCATCTTTGGGCTCCTTATGATCTTTACCGTTCTGATACTCATTCTTTGGAGGAATAATGAATAATGATCCTGGGAGCAGCATTGGTTGGTTGAGATTAGTGACAAGGCTACAGGGGAAAAAAGGAAAGATCTTGATTTTAAAGAATGATGGGAAGAATGAGTGAGAGATGTAAGTGATTACATTTCATTTGACAGTTGTTAAATCAGTACCGTTTGACTTTATTGGGGGGTTACTCAGCATTTTGCAGATTGAGATCAAGTGATGGTTGGTGAGTTGTTTTAGTTTTTTCAAGTCTTTTATTCAAGTACTCCAAGTGGAAAGAATGGTTCTTGGGGTAAGGAGATGCTTTCTCTCATTCTCAGTCTCTCTCCTTTTGTTTGGATTTAGAAAAGCATGAACATTTGATCATGGATAGTGATATTGGTGGCATAAGTCACTTCATTGTCTTATTCATGAACCCTGTCCTGGTCTTACTCTGTCCTTAAAGAGATGTTATAGGTTGTACATTCTTTCAAGCCCAATTCCAATTGCAATTTTTTTCTCATCATTTGACTTTCCTGTCCTACAAAATTGAATTTTTGTTTTTGGTCGGAACTTCAAAATTGAATTAAAATAATGCTATCGGGATTAATGTGCTGTAGGAGTAATGCAGTATAATTATATTCCAAAAATAAATAGATCTCTTTTTAAAACATAGCCAGTAGAAAATCTCAAGTGAAATAATTATATATTCAATATCAATATAAGCTAATCAGCCCATTAATATCAATCAATCAGTTGGTGTCCCCTCCAATTGTATGATGAATCTTTCTATTTCCAGATTTATTTGTCAAAACCCATTTACTTATTCTTTTACTGTGAAAATCAAATTCCTTTTATTTCTCACCTCAACATCTATAATTGGCTAGATCTTTAAAGTTATCTTATTAGAATGGTTTAAAATGGGGAAACAAGCTTCAATTGTTGACCCTATTGATATAATGTCATTGACCGGGCTATAATATTTGATTTGATTTTGTTTCCTTCACAATAGAACATTGACTTCCATGAATCTAAACAAATATGTTTGACCTATTCAATGTTCTTTTTTTTCACCAAAAAGTAAAAAAATAAATAAATGTTCTTTTGACCGAAGCATCGTTATTTATTCAGTCATACAAACGGGCACACTCTTCATGCAAAAATAAAATCTGTCGCTGCACTAACTTAGCTGAAGAGCAATAATTAACTTATTTTCGTCTCTTTCTAAAGTGATCTTGTATCAACATTTATTCATTGCATTCATAGATGGAATACATATAAGGGTGAACGAAATGATTATATATAATATAACTATGCATCCGGATGATAACTTGGCTTTTCTCAAAAGAAGACTAACATAAATTACAGTTCATACAAAACTCTAATATCTAAAAGGTGATACACACTAACTCGAATATGAAACCCCCATCACTACTACTGTGAAAGCTCTTGCCGCTGCGATTGACATCATTGAGAAGAAAAACTACTGCGACCACTAATACAATTTCTAACTTAAAGACAAAATAGCCGAAAGTAGGCAAAAAAAAATGAAAGAACGAAACTCTTAAAACAGCACATCCGAGCCCATTTGATAAAGAAAAATAAAATTAAGCCCCCAGCTTCCTCATTTCATAATCTCTTGAACCCAAGGCTGCTGCTTCAGACGAAATTTATACTTGTGTATCAACAGTAATGGTAGAGTCAGCTGAAGTGGACTCCTCCATGTGAGAATGTGACTCCACTGAGGGAGGTAAAGCCTGAAGACGACCTTTTTGGGCACGAGGAGGAAGATGTTTGGCATGCTTTCTAGAAGGGACATTCCATGGTAAGAACACTCCTGTCCCACCACCACGAGGAAGCTTGCGAGAACTCAAGACCATAGGACGCATAGGGGTAAGCATAACCATTGGTGCACGAATTATTCCCCACTTGGGCATCATGTCCATGGCCTCATTCCCACTTATAGCTCCATTTGCAAAAGCATATGGGCTTGCCATTCCAGGTTGCCAAACAGTCATTGTTGTTGCCATAGAAGGAATTGGTGTTTGGGTTTGGTTTGAGTCAGGCCTTACCCTGAAAAAGGTGATGCTGACCCTTCTGTTTGGGCATGGGCACATCACATGCCTTGCCATGTCAGCACTGTTCCCTCTCATCACAAGAAGAGACCTACACGGCTCAATCAGACACTCTTGTGATCAGTTCGAACTCAGTCCACACATGAAAAAGTAAATGCACACCATCCAAGGCTTTTCAACACACACACACACACAAACCATGCACATGTTTATATAAATAATGATTATGACAACCCTTGTCAGAGTTCTGGTGTTAGTAATTCAAATGTGACCTTCAATCAGATGATGAAAATTGTAAACTAGGTTTCAACTCTACCTATTGATGTCTTCAAAAGAGGTGGAAAAAGGTACTGTGTTTGACCCATCCCCACATGCCTGCAAATTTCTAAAGTGTTCTGCTGGTTCCACTACTCATGAACAATTTCAACTTGAGTAATGCTTATGTGATTTACCAATGTATTTCACCATGTTAACTAACACTAAATAGATAGCCTTAAATAAATATGCCTTGGTTAAGTTCTCGTGCGTAAGTTCATTTCATGAATGTTGGAATGCATTTCAATCTGGTAGTAAATGAGTAGTCATCATCCAAACAAGCATAGGATCATAGCTGCAAAAGCGATCATTTTAAAGAAAACAAGAGATGGTATTTATAAGTTCTCTTATATATACCCATTCTTTGGTGAGAGCATGAGCGGCCCTTTGTAGTTCCCTTCACTGTCACTGGTAAGGGTACGCCCAAAAGCCATAGTTGATTCAGAGAGAAGCAGGGTAGACACAGGTTGGTCCAGATGGGGTGGTTTAAGGAATGGTTGAGAATATTCTCCCTGAAATTGGTTGTACAGCCAATGTCAGATCATTATTGTTATCTCTTGTACTAGCAACTGTGTAAGTGCACCACTTACCTCTTCAAAAAAGTTGATGATGCAACTATTTGGCCTTTTGTACTCTGGAAGCAGTTTCCACTGAATAAGATGATCGATGACACTTTGAAGGAGAGCTGGAATTGGCTCTATATTGCCTGTAAGTAGATTTTCAAAAGAAAATGAGAATTAAACACCACCCTATTACTTGGAGACATAAATATAATACCTTGGTAGCAAATTTTAGTCTTGCAATTATGGTGATTAAAGAGAAACTTGAAATCGTTGGATTCCTACTTTTTGCATCCTCCTTAATATGTCCAAAAATAGGAACACCAAGCTGAATCAGCTCTCTCTTGTTTCCCTTCATCTGTTTGTTGAACAGTATAAAAGTTTCACCTAATTTTTTCAAGTAGATCAAGTCAGTGATTTGTTCAAGACTATATATATTAATTAAAGAACAAGAATTGAATTACTCAGCTGTGGTGTTAGCTTACCTGAGAGTTCTCCATTCTGGCCAGCAGAATGGATCTCATTGACGAAATCATAGAGCTTGCACAGTTCTGACTCACTGAAAACGTCCTCATACAACTTCAATCCTTTCACCACATTCACCTGCCAATTCACCAACACCCACCTGCTTCTTATTGCATAAACGAACCCAAAGCTTCATTACTAAAAACAATGCATGCATTTGAATTTCGTGAAAGATATAGAACTTGCCATGTGCCCCTTCACCGGCTCCTTTGCCGAGAAACCTTTGGTCAACTTTATCTGGGCCCCACGTCCTTCACACTCTTCGTGGTTGCCGCATATACTGCTGTTCATCAAACTCCCCTGCGTTTCTTGAGATCCTGCCACCCAAATACAAAGAAAATTAGACACCAAGCAACTTTCATCTTATAACTACTATTATTTTCTCAATTAGTAGAGTAGCTTAGTTATGAAGCTCAAAGAGTCCAAGAAAATGAACGTGACCAAATAAGTCATGTTACTAAATTTGGCGCCTTTTTTTTACCAAAACAAAATTTGGTGCTTGAGTGATTAATCACGCGTATATTATTTGCCGTCTTCCGACAAAGCCCAGGTGGGTAATTTATGTGTCCAAGGTTTAGTATAATGCCAAAAGGGCCGCCCCTATTCATTCAACAAGAACAAATGAAATGAAACATAAAAGATGTCCATATTTGCATGCAATAAATTGGGCAGCTAAAACATGGCTCATTAATTTCTGATGTAGAGGATGCCCAACTATTTACAACCATGACAGCGTTGACCAGCCGTATGGGACAAGGAGTCAAAATAAATTCGTGGAATGAGCCTAGGGAATGGAAAAACCCGACCCAACTACCCGAATACCCGTATGAATACTCTGACCGTCCGCCGCCTGTAAAGCACACGCCTCTAGGTACACCTACCACACCACCTTGTGGTGAATGACTGACATTGGCAAAAAAAAAAAAGAATGACTGACACTCCTCTCACTCTCTCTATTCAGTACTGGTATTCTGTACCATACCACCTAATTCATGCTACGTCTTTTTGAAAAAATAAAAAAGCTGCAAGATTTATAAGGTCCTGTATTTTTCTGCAATTCACAAAGTTCAAAAGTTATGTCATGAAATATGAATAAAACAAGTACACCTTGATACACCTTGATGCTGGCGGGTTCAACGAGAAAAAAATAAAAAAACTACAAATTACTATTGTTTCACGGAGTGAAGAAACAAACTGGATTTTTTTTTAAAAAAAAAGGCAGCTTCGTCTTTTTTAAACACTTTGTTATCCCCACCAAACAAACAGCCCTAGAAGTATCATCTACTCCTTCCCCTGCCCCCAGAAAAAAAAGTTCACTTCTTTCCACATTTCAATGAAGATGGTACCCAGACAGCTTCATTTAAAAAGAAAAGGAAAGCTCAATTCTTTCCACAACCTTTTAAAAATCGCAACTTTATATTCAAAAGGTGAAAGAAAGCATAAAAAAACAGAGAAAAACAGAGTGATGGAATTAATTGGAACTTTCGTGGTGAATAATACTAAAACTACAACTGTATTTAACATCTACCTGAATCGGTAATCTCACTCTCCGGTGAATCATACTCTTCATGAGCCTCATGACATTCATTTCCATCACTCTCAATCCTTTTTTTCTTCTCATCCGAACAGCTATTCGCGTCCTCACTCTTATTACAACACCTATCTGGCTTCTTTTGAATAGCCTCAGCCTTCTTATCAGCGACTTTACGAAGCTCAACGGCCACCTCAGCAATGGAGTGATACTTCTGCATTTGAATAACAGGTATCCAGTTCATCCTGCGCCGATGAATAGCAGAGAAAACAGAGTCATAGTCAGAGGCAGAGGTGAGATGAGCCAGGTGGCCACAGAGAGCGTCGATAACAGCGTTGGCGGCGGCAAATTCACTGCGAAACCAAGAGATGATGGCGTCTTTGGCGAAGGAATCGGAAACTACGATGGGCGCTGATGATTGCATCATGTTGGTGGGCCCCATAGGAGGAGGAGCCGCCGCATGATCGGTCGGCAATGTGGGCCCAGCCGCCATCGGCATGTGTGTATAATATGGAAGGAATTAATGAACCAATTCAAAGGAAGTTTGTGAAAGAAGGAGAAAAATGTGGATCCAATGAATGAAGTTTGGGTTTTGGAGGCTGAGATAGATGAATGGTTTGGTAACAGGGGAAACAAACAGGGCTTTGGTTTGCTTTGCTTTGGTTTTCACATGTGTTTGAGGTTTTGGTTTGGGGGTGGGTTATATTATATACGCGTGGAGAGTTCACTGAATAATAAATGTGTATGGACTTCTTGAGATTACGTGGCAATGTTTGAGGACATGTGACGTGGAAATTATTTTAATGAATTTAAGAAAAGAAATGGGAGGGAGGGAATTGTCAATTGTGTGCGTGTTGTTGTGTGTGATTTTGGGAAGGTGTGGCTTAGGGAAGGAGGTTATGTTGGGTGGTCTTAGGTCAAAGGTTAAGGGACTGAATGTTAGGGGCACGCATGGATGGGCACTGGCTGGGAGGCTTCAGACTTTCAGGCCCTTTGATGGGAAGGTGACACATTAATGGCCTTAGCTTCCTGATTTAGTTATATTCAAATCAAATTACACCACGTGCTCCTACTGGAAAATAACCATCATCAAAATATCGCATTTTTCATTTACATCCGAGTTTTTTTTTTTTATCCACGGCGTTAATGTCAAAACTTAAATCATGTTGCATGTACTCTATCAAAAAAAAAAAATCTGAACCATGTTGCCTCTGATAGTATATAATCTACCCGCGTATAGGATGCTACATTTTTTTTTGGCCAAAGTGTATAGGATGCTATATACCTAACGTAGCAACAGTACTAAGAATTGAACTCACTCTCTCTTGGCTTGTTTGTGTGTATAATAGTACCATGTTTTTTTTTGGATAAAAAGACAAAATGATATTAATTAAAGAGGATTACATAACTCTAATAGTACTATGTAATCCTCTTTAATTAATAGTACCCTATTAACAATACGATGGACTTCAAAGATTCGTGATGCTGAGATAAAAACAAATTTATTCATTTGTGTAAAAAATTTAAATTTGTTGGCCTCCCAGGAGTACTGAGTTACAAATACGATGGTCAACTTTTTTTTTGGCCAATATAAAATGATTGTGAATAACTTAAAACCACGCCCCTGAAACTTAATTGAAGGCGTATTCATATTTCACAAATTCAATTAAATGTGAAAAACTGTGTGACCTGATTGAAGGGGGGAAAGGTAGTACGTACATTATCATGGATGCCACGTAAAATAAGTACAGAATCATGGCTTACACCTTTACGTATTTTTGTGGCCAATCTTTATGTATTTTTGAGCAACATGGTGAAACCATCTCTAACCGGTAGTGGTCAGAACTTTTTAAATTAAGGAACATCATTAATTACTTCAAATTATGCCAAATTACACCTGAGAGAATTTCTGTCGAAGTTTGTCGGTTTAGATAAATCGAACTGTGATTTCATAATGTAGTGCCCGAAAGCGCAGCAACCGCATACAATAGTTCTGCTCACGATCCATTTCAGCCATTCTTTTACCTTTTACAATGCAAGAACAGAAAATAAGATGCAGAACAAGACACAAAGCGCGCGAAAGCGCTCTCTGCTCCCTTGAATTTTGCAAATCATCATATAAGAGAATTTCTTTCTTCTTTTCAATATTCTGATAATTATAAGAATATTAAACACTACTACTGCCTAGTAACATCACTCGATCAAATGGAATCCATGAAAATAATAGGCCACACTTCATTTATAAAACTCCTTGATGTAAGCCTCACAATAGCATTTATTCTGATTTGTTGTAAATTTGCGTGAGTATATTTAATTTTAAGTTCAAATATAATGGTAAAGAGACCTTTTTTTGTTTTCATTTGAAAGATTGATTTTCAACCAGTTGGAAAGCAGATTATGTAGGTCCATTAAAAGTCACATAGCAGCTTAAGATTTTAATTAAATCACCCGATTGAACGAAATATTGATAGGTTGCAATCAAGAGTTTTATTTATGTGCAATTACAGATTCAACCGGCAGTACATACACAAATATAAACCAATGTTCATATAAATGGAATGCCAAACTATATGATAACAAAGAAAGGAGAGAAGATAAAAGATGCTAGGGTGATGTAGATCGATATAAAAAATGAACATTATGAAGTAGAAGGGAGAATAAATTGGGAAAAGGAGAAAAAAGAGATGAGGAAGAATAGAATAGTAGGTTTCACCAAAAAAAAAAAGAATAGAATAGTAGGGAGTTGCAAGTTGGGATGGTAGGAGATGATGATGAGGTGGCGGAATAAGTAAAGCAAAAGGGCATGTGAGTGGGGCCCCTAAGGAATAGGGCATCCCACAATCAGTGATGACCAGGCGGAAGACGGTGACTGTGGGCCCCTCTACATCTTCCACCATGTCCTTCTCTTACTCAAAAGGATGTACGTACTGGGTCTTTGAGGGCACGAGCTGAGGCTTGCCGTCTTGTTTGTTCCCCTTGGCTCTTGTTGTTTGCTTAACCCAACTTTTTGATCAATTCCTTCGTAAAAAGGCATGCTTTGGACCATGTATTGCTTTATACCCTCTCCACTCTCAGTGCCAGTAGATTTTTCTTGGGAGCATTCCCCTATATATGTCATGAAGGAAAATAAATAAATTAAACATCTACAAGTTCTCAGAAGATCGCCCACTTACATTGAGGTTTTATGAGATACTCCCTCCGGTCCTAAATATAAGATCTAATTGACTTTTTCTAGAAAATCCTTAAAAAACAAAATAAGTTAATTATAAATTTATTTACCTAATTGTTTCTCTTAAACTAGTTTATTTTACCTATAAACTAATGGATAATCTAAAAATATATCAAATATGTCACCATTTAATAACCTATTTCGCAACCTTAATCTCTCCAAAAAAAAGTCAATTATGTCCTATATTTAGGACCGGAGGTAGTATTATATTGGGTCACATTGAAACCAAATGCAACAATAATTATCAACGTAGCTGTATATATGTATGAGGTGTTAGTAACAACTAAATCCAAACAATTCAAAAGATCAGATGTCTGTGAGAGGAGTAATAATCACCCATACAAGCAATGCCAATTAATAATAAAATCATCCAAGTACAAGGACTTTTGTGTAATACTGTACTATGACGTTTAATTTTCAAGTGACTTAATTGTGGTTAATTCTCTTCTCAAAAACTATCCATGGATGTGTGATTATGAGTAACAAATTTCGACCAACCGTTAATATCCGAGTGGCCAGCCGATAACAACTCAATGAGAGTAAACAAACTTTTTCATAGAGACCTAAAATTAATTACATGATTTCGAGAGACTTTACCTTAATTTTCTCACACAGAACGTGTAATTATTTTATCTTTAAAAATGGAAAAGAAGTGAGCTCTAGGTTTCCGGCCATCAGGCCAACCAAAAGGTTTTCTCATAAAACCCATAAAACGTTTTTTTTTTCAAGAAAAAGGCTGTTGTCACAATCGATGCATGCATGTAAAGCTTCATCAATTTGATTTATAACTCTTCCCAAACTGATTAGGGAAAATAAACGAATTCATTTATTTATTTAAGTTGGCCAAAAGGTTAAATGTACGAATTAATTATGAGATCAATGATTAGGAGCACATGAAAAGAGAATATAAAGTTGCATGAAATATATGAATTAAGAAATCGCACTTAATGCCTCGTATTGCTGGAGAGTTCAGTTTATAATAAACAAAAGTTATGCTTCTTAGTTAGTCGGGACAATAGGTCTGATCTATTGTTATTCATCACAGGTTTTGGATAACCTGATATTTAAAACAAGTGAAATTGATGTCTATACTTTAGCATCCGATGTACCGGGCATGAGAAAAATCAAAATGGAAATAATAATATCCATATTGCCTAAACCAAAAAAAAAAAAACATAAACGCTCAAAGGCAAGTCATTTTCTCTTTTGGTAAACAAAAATAAGGCTTTTCATCCCACGACTTTTTGAGCTTTATTTGATAGATTCCTTTTTACCGCCTACTTATGAGAATCTCTTTATTTAGATTCTCAATATGGGTGGAATAAAAAAGAGAGAAGAATAACAGTTCGACTCATGGCCAGCCTTGAGAAACGAAAAGCAACGTCGGAGCATGGATCCTCCGCCTAATATTTTAGTTATTGCGTGTATATATAAAACTCATATACCCTCTTAACTAATAAGAGATTTATGAAAATGATTTTTCAAACTCTCCCTATATACCGACTATACATAGTCTGAATTTGTTTTCATCAGGGGTAGTTTACTAATACAGATGGAAATGATTAAATGTACATGTAAAGTGAGATCCTCCACGAAATAGGCGTGAAATTGATGTGGTTTGCGGTTTAAGTTAAGAAGGTAAAGTCAAAAGGGAAGGGGCAAACATGAGAGGCTCATGTTAAAAGTTAGCCTCCTTTGATCAAAATGGCACCTTATTCCCATGATCGCAACCACAAAATTCAACATCCATTTCATGATCTTATTCTGTTTATGGCAGAACATTTTTTCACCTCATTCTATAAGGTTTTTACTGTTTTTCTGCACACTTCATTAATTTTCTTTGCTCCTTCCTAAAAGTCAATAAATTTATTTTCCCCCTTTTTAAAATAAATCTGTGATCCAGTTCGGCAGAAGAGCCTTAATATTCTAAGAAAAAATGTCTTGTATCGGTCCTAATATGCACGCCCAATCACTATGTATTATTTCTGACGTATGCCCACATCATCGCCCAGCATATGCTTGTAGTGATCCATTATGCCATCTCCACCCTAACACTGTTTACTCATGTTTTAGGTGTATATCTGTAAAATGACCGTATGAATTAATTATTAGCTTATTTTAGGGTTGATTAGGATTTCGCACTTTTGTGAATAAATATAAAACTCCTTTCTCTTTCAGTTTAAAGGATGGAATCCTTCTTTCCTCACCCGAAAAATTTAATAATACATTATTAGCTGCCTAAAATTCATCCATGAGGAGAACCTGGCCAATTTTACAACGTCTTTCTATCTCATTCAGTCTCCCACTCACCCACTTTTCATATGCTAATGCCAACTTATCCAGGCGCTTTGACATGCAGAGAGAATCTCGTGGAGATAAATTCCAACAAAATAAAACACTTCTTTTCTTAAAGTTTTATGTTATCCATACGCCCAGTCTTTCTATTTAAGTTTCCAGAATTCACGTCACACACCTTCATCTTTTATCTTTATTCTCAGTTTTTAAATCAAAAAACAAAAGAGAGCTAAAAATTGTTAATCAAAACGTGATGGTTTTTTAATGTGCACTTTATTTATCTCCATGATTTACGTCCGAATTTTTTAATCTACACTACAACTTAGTATATTGGAAATTTTACTTTGATTCGACGGCATAGTACTAATTGAAAATGGTATAGTTTTCCTTTTCCTGTTTACGTTTACATGAGCATCTAGATCAACGGATACTTTATACAGTACTTTTTTAAAAAAATTATTCTAAAGTGCAATCATGTTAATTTAGTCGTTCTTGGCAAATAAAAAAAAGTTAATTTAGTCCCAAGTTGCCACTACCCCATACCCCCCCCCCCAAAAAAAAAAATTAAACATGAATGTTATTACTATTAGTGTACATTGATTGATTATTGAATTGAGGAATCAAAGGTTGGTTGTTGAATTTAGAATGCGGGGGACAACACTTTGTTCGAAGTTCAGGAAGGACCATCCGAAACAAGTAGAAGCGGTCCATATGAAGTATGAACAGTGCAAGTGGAAGCAACGATGCCTTATTGACTTATCACAACCATTCATTGTTGAATAAATTAAGCACCCAACTTTGGAAATGAAAATATATGTACATCCATTTGTATTATTGCTATTTTCATTTCTCAGGCACCTTTTCCCTCCACTCACACATAGCCAACGACATTAAAATAGTGCATCATGGTGGTATCAAAGTCTTGTGATGGCATTTAGTCGTGTCAAAACAAATAATATAAAAACTCATATAGTTATGTTTTCACCATATGATATTTTTTTGACACAAAAAAAATCAGAGGGCATGTTTAACTTATTTTTGAATTATGATCACCTGCGCATGCAACACTACGTATGAATGTGATGGGCAGGTGCCTGCCTCCTCAGGATAATCTACAATAATGAAATAATATACTCTCTCCGGTCCTATTTATAAGTCACCAACCGCCACTAAATTTTGGTCCTTAATATAAGTCGCCAACTACCACTAACTAACTCATTAATTAAAGTGTTCCAAATATGCCCCTGTCATTGAAAAAAGAGATCTTTGCATTTACTTTTACTTGCTTCATTATGACTCATTTAATAGTTGTGAGGAGGGGCAAAGATGGAAATGAAAAATAAAATAAGACCAATTTAATGATGTAATCGCCACTAACCGTCATTCCTTGGTTTGTACAATATGGGCGGTTGGCGACTTATAAATAGAACCGGAGGGAGTACGTATATACATATAAGTGTGGTTTGTTTCGTATAATTTACATTTTTCTACTCCTCAAACTCTAATAACGCCTCCTCTAAAAATTCGTCTTTTGGAGCAACATGTGCCCCTTTGACTCTGTATTGAAAGCAAATAAACAAAAGATATTTCAACAGTTGCTACCTCTGACCTGAAACCCTCCTTTCATTTTGCATTATTCGTTTTAATGGCACGATAATATGACGGGGCATATTGGATTTTTGGATTTTTCCTCACTGAAAACTGCAATTAACGTCACTCGGGTTGAGCTGAGCTGGGCCTGAGTGTAAGACAGCTTGACCTTTGCCGCATCAAAAGGAAACTTAAAAATATAACTAAAACTTACGTCATGCGAAGGGAGAGGTATAATAATACCGTATATTTTCTATATTTCAAGTTTTCAACGCCTTTTTTACATAAAAAAAAGAGATTGACTGTTTAGTGTATGCTTGTTTCAAACACACTAAGCCGACAATGTCATTACTTTAATACTCATTCGTCTTCATTGCAAATAGAACGACACAACCAAACGACGAGATGGGTGACGAACCCTATGATTTGAGGCTAATTTATATAATTGCCTATTTTTATCCCACAAAAAGTATTTTAATCACATAGAATTCAGCGCCCGATTAATTTATGACTAATAATCAAGCAGGCATTAACTGAAAGATCCAAACCTATAGGCTGGAATTTTGGGCCGATAAGCCCAATTCTGAATTAATTTCATTATGCCCAAAACAAAACCATATAAATTTATAGGCTTTGCAAGTCATAAATAAAACAGCTACTTGGGAGGTTAGCTAATACTACCTTGATGCGTAAGTATGTTGGGTTTGTAGCCCCAATATTTTTCTGTAAGAAAATGACAACTTTTTTGGGAGGTCATTAATCTGTAGGGGTGGGAATCGTCCAGGCCTGGCCTGGCCTGGTCCCAAAATGGTCTGGCCTGTGGTATAATTGATCGGCCTGAGCCTGGCCTGTGGCCTATTACAGACAATTTTTTTAAGTCTGAGCCTGGCCTGTGGCCTGGGCTGGCCTGACTATTAGCCTGTTATGAGGCCTGATTAATTAAACATACTCAATAAGAGGTTTAGAAATATGAATGGTGGGTAACATCATTTGAATGAATGCATATAGAATGTGCGACAATAAATACACTAGAATAGAAGATGATATAATTGTAATTTTATATTAAAAATTAATAAAAATAACATCAATTAATATAGTAACATAATTTTTTATTTAAATAAATATGATTTAAATTCTTAATAGGCCGGCCTGATAGGCTAATAGGCTTTTTTCTCAAGCCTGAGACTGGTCTGTTAAGCAAAACAGTTCAAAAGAAAAAGTCTGGGCCTGGGCCTGGCCTGGATATAAGGAGGCCGGTCCAAGGCCTTAACGGTCCAAGTCATAGGCCCCTGATAGCCGGCCTGGACTATTCCCACCCCTATTAATCTGTACCATTGGGTCGGACATATTTTGTGCGTGTTTGCCAACGACTCTGTTCTTAGTTCTAAATAGTTATTTTTTGGGTGGGTTTCACTAAATATAAACAGAATTTTTAAATTTTCTTTTAATTATCCAATTCCACCCAATAATAAATAAACAAGAGATGGGGAGTAAATAGAGATAGATTATTAGAGTTCTTTGTTAATATTTTAATATCTTATGATGATTTTAACTAACTTTTCTAACATACTCAATATAATTAAATTAGGTAAGCAGGTCTAATATTTAGGATTAAGTTTATACTAAATTTTTATCTAAAAAGAGTATATACCAATATACCAGAATTTTATGTGCACTTGAGTGGTACGATATGCAAAATCTGAAAAGAAAAACTATGGAATTTGACAAAATGCACATTATTGAATATTCGAACAGACAGAGATACACACACATCAATTATAAAAGCATTCAAAATCTCAGCATTTGCATGGACATACAAATTCTAAGAATATAAATAAACGAACAGTCTCATCTATATATTCGAGAAATAATAAGATAACAAGAATAGGTCTAACACGAACACATACATGTGTGAATAGGAACATTGATTTATTATTGAAGAAAACCATAAAACACTGATTGAACGAGGTTAACTTTTATGGAAAAAAAAAACGAGGCAAACTTTGACTACAGGCATCCATATGCATGCCTCGCGGCTGTTAGTATCAAAATATATTATTATTAGGCAATAGGCACTGCAGGAAATGAGTTGCATGTACACGAACAGTGCATGTGATTTGTAAACTAACAAATAACAATAACAATGTGATTGGGATCATCATAACAGTGCATTTTAACAGTTGCATGTTGTGTTGTTGATGATGTAGAATCGTAACAACCATTAAGCCCTCAATTTAGTTTGCAATCATATCCTCCTTTTTATTTACCTCGAACCATATCCCTTTCATATATATGAACAGTACTAGTAACACACAGTGAACATGATATGCGATCACCAAGAGTTACGTTATAAATTACAAGTGCAGCAACATCGAAAGGAATGATGGACCAAGTAACTAGTGAATATATATCTAGATGAAGCAACAGCCAATGACAATTGTTCAATACAATCATGAAATCATCCTTCTCTTTAGTTACAATCATGTCATCCAACTCACTCCCCCAGTCAAACATGCACATTAAACATCAAATTCCACAAACATCAATTAAATAGAAAGTATAGAAACAAACACCACAGATCCTCAGCACTTTATTTCCATCCCAGATCATCAGCACCGTAACAAAGACAGATGCATAGATGCACACAAATCACATAATTAACAACACCAACACAATACCTTAACAAACAACACATTCCACATCTTATTACTTCCTCCTCAAGGAATCATTCTTCCCAAATCGTATGCTCGAAGTAGTCCTGATCTTCTTCTTAGTACGGTCAATAAAATCACTAATCTGATCTTTGTGAGTATCTTTTTTCTTGGATACAACATTCAGACCAGCCTCCTCCTGTGAAGGCTTGCCATGATGTGCCTTCCCAATGTTGGACACAGTTCTCAACTTCTCTCTGGCTCTTTGAATATACTCACCAAAAATATAATTCACATCCTTCTTTAAATTATGTTGACGCTGATCAAATTCCTGAGCCATATTAGACTTGCCTTTCTCTTCACCTTTAACTCTGCCTCCTGCGTACCCAGAAGCATAATATGGTCGTTCAGGTTGCATCCTATTGCCTCCTTGGGCCTGCCCATTATTGAAAGTGGGGTGGTTTGGTTCATCAACGAACTTGATGGGAACTGATCCATTATAATTTCCTCTTATGTGTCGTGGTTGAGGCACTGGAGAATCAGATGAACTTTCTTGGTGATGATAGTTTGATATGCGATGAATGGCTCGCAAAGCTGAACTGTTTGAAAGTGCATGACGGATTTTGGTGCACCTAGAGGGCTGGTTTTGGTTGTAGCTGTTTCTTTCCATTTATAATATCACTTCAAAGGATTGAGTTAAGAAGAAGAGGAGATCATGGGCTGAGAGTAACTCTGAAGAAGCTTGTTAGCCTGTTATATAGTACTTCGAAAGAGAGTAAAGATGAAAAAAGAAATGAACTTTTGAAATTTGATGTAGTGTGAACAAATTTAATTGTTGTTATGGAGAGATTCTTAACAAAGACTAAGCAAGCATGTGTCTTTTTCCCATTTTTTCCACAGATGTGATTGGAAGGGATCAATTCCCACTTCGCTTGTCCATATATTCTACGCTCAAATATCTCTCAAACTAAAGATTACAGCTACCATATTATGGGCTGGTTCTTCTATTCTATACATATATAGACAAAGTGCTGTTATATGCTCAATTGGCAGCATAGTCCTCCTTCAAACTTTTAACTTCTAACAAATGAAAAAGTCTGAAACGTAAGGGAAAGAAATGACGGGCACCTAGATGAGGTATCAGATTCAAGCAATAACGTACAACTAAAGAATTAAAGGAACCTCTATATTGCTTATGTGGGCTTCCACGTAGGATGGCGTGATTCTGTGCTCATAATATTATATATCTGTCAAGGTAAGAATTATGCATAACTTTCTGGGGGGAACCAATTACGCATATTTAATTCATTGAATTTACTGTTGCTTCATGCGACTAAAGGTAAAAGAATTCACGCAACCTTATTTCACTATTTACTGTCTTGTTTTATTCCTCCCCCGTTTCCTTTGAATTGACTCTAATTCCAATCTTACAATAGATGATAATGGACCCTATTATTATTTACTAGTACCATTTTTTCTCGTGTTCTTTAAATCCACTAAAATTCCAATCGTACAGTGAACGATTAAGGGCTTAGCACGTTTTTTTGTATTGTCTACATGATTCACGTTAGGAGGTTGCATTTACATATCTTAATGAATTAAATTGTGGGAAGTGGACACGTACGTTAATGAAGAAGGATGAAAGGAAAAGACTTTTTTTTTTTTTAATTTTCTTAGTTCTGGGCTAAAGATGCGGAACTTCAAATGTGAACCAGACTCCAAAAAGAAAGAAAAGGGGAAGATCAACTAATTAGTGTATGGAATACAGATATGATTTTGATTGGCTTTGCAATATCAGGTTATATGAAACTTTTTATGTCACTTGATGTTGCACAAAAAGGAAGATCTACTTTTTGAGGCAGTGATATGGAATATGCTTTAGGCATAATACATAGGATGCTCCAATTTATTAAGAGAGGCTAATGTAGAATAAATAATCAGGAAATTGATATTGGAGGGGTCTAATTGCTAGAGAACCAACCACTCCCAAACCCAAGTATGAGGTCCTTAATTTGATTGATTTGTGGGCAAAGATTCCACCCTCCTTTTGAACTTCATCCAAACTTCCATAATAACTTCTTATAATTATCCTCATGGGCTCCTTGTCCCAAACGAAAGGGATATATACCAAACAGCTAGCTACACATCGCCCTAAATTCGGTTTCTTGCAACTTGATTAAAAAAAACAGCCACTTCTTTTGACTCTCAAGCTGCAGAAATGAGAATAACTGCGAGTATTTTCTATTTTTTTCAGTGTGGTGTGGTAAGTCTTTTCCAATGTTTTTAACCCATGGGATCCAGACATGATTCTGGAATCACACCAAAAAAACTAAGAAAGAAATTAAGCTAGATGAATGGATAACAAGTTTAGTTCAAATTTTTCATAATTATTAATTTATTTAGATATAGTCAATTAAACTTTTATTTTGGTAAAAAAAAATTATACCGTTCTATAAAAAATAGAGAAAAATCAAACAAATCCAACAGTGATTCGCCTAGTCAAGAAATTCAGTGAAGAATTAAGATAAGGCAACCATATTTTCCCTTTTACTACTAATACACCTCCATAATATATTCACTTGAAGTTCCATCAAGAATGCAAAGGATAACAGTGTGACATCCCCAAAGGCTTAATTCATCCACATGAAGTCGCTTCCTTCAAGTAAGACCTTGGAAATTGTAAACAATATTTCAACACAAAAACTGTATCAATGTTGAGGAATGGCTAACAATGGCCTGCCTCAGAAGTTTGAAAATTCAGCATGTACAATACAACTATTAGCAATTGCAAACATATTCACAAATCTAGGTGACTAAAGCACCAGCCATTACTCAACAAGAACAAATTTTGTCTTTCTTGTAATCCCTGAAAACTCTGCTTATTCAGATTCTCAGGCAGAACTCAACAACTTGGCTGGCAAGCAAGTAGAGAATTGTATCTTTGCCGTTGACCTTAATGTTATCTGAACCCTTAAAAAAGGCATGAAGCAGAATGCCATGCAGGACCATCTACCTTTGGCTCTGTCATTTTCAATGACGATATGTCTTCACGACCTGCTCTATCCTCCGCCGGCATAGAGGACAGCTAGTTAAGTGGGAAGAACAAGAAGTACAGCAGCACATATGCCCACACCTAGAATCGTAAAGACTTAGCATTAAAGAAATATACTCCCTCATGTCCTAAATATAGTTTCTATTTACTAATATTAAGTCAGTTTATGTCATATTTTTTTTAACACACCCTAATCACTTTCTATAAATTCCTCTTCCTCTCTTGTATTTGATTATTGTTGGGAGTTAGGGTATTTTGGGAAAAGTTAACAAAAAAACATGAATAAATTCTACAGTTAAACCAAAACAATTCTCTGCACAGGTCCTATATTAACGATCACAGGGAATATTAGATATCGCAGATCATGCAGTTTAGAACACTATCATCACGCAAGAAAGAGGACTAGTGCATTAACTTACGGGACAAAAACAGCATTGTACTCATGCTCAAGGCAAATTACACATAAGTCTGGCATTATGCGATCCTTTTTTGCACCATCTGGTAAACTGTCAGCCTTTTCATCTGAGAGAAACTCACAGATTTTAATAATAATAATAAAGTCACCGAGAAAATTTAGAAACATGTGTTCTTAGCAATGTACCTTCATTATCTTGCGTTGACCTCTTAGCAGCTGCAGCAAGAACCCTACATAAACAGAATAACAGAGAAATGAAAATTATATTATAATAACTGCAATTTGTCTGATTCCTTTTTCCTAATTCAATTATATTTCAATTTTTCATCACTATGAATGAGGACCATGAGGTGATGATGCATACCTCTTTTGAAGTTCACAGCGGCGACGTCTTTCCAAGATGTACTGAATAGCATGCTTGGCAATCAAATAAGCACCAAAGAGGGTCAAGCCCACGGATGCATACTTATACCACCTAACAAGAACGTTTGAGTCAATCCAAATAGATGCAAATCCAAACACCAAACAGAACAACCAAGCAGCTATAAAGCAACCTTGCCCATTTCCCAAGATTCGCAATGAGCTGATCAATATTTTTTGGAGAGACATAAAATGGCCCTTTGTGGGGTTTCTGAATTCTGATGGCTCCAATGTCATCTTTAGCAGCCTAAACAGACAGTTCAATAGTAATTGCAAAACAAATACTGAATTAGCAAAACATAGAGATTTTGTTTTCCTTAAAAAAATTAGAAAATGCAAATGTTGTATCTTTGTATGAGAGTCCCCCACCACATACCTCACCAACAACTGTCAAGGATGTGCCAATTGGAAGTACTCGTTCAATTCTCTTGACTCCGAGCATCTAAAAAGTGGTTTGAACTAGGGTCAATTCACAGAAGCAAGGGAAGGTCGCCTATAATCTAAATTCGATTTTGGGGAGGCGATAAGGAGCCTTTTGGGGCGGGGATAAGTATAATAAATTAACAACAATCCCACCTTGAGACCTTGGAGATAGTCTAATGTTCCCCGCACAAGTGACCGACCTGACTCTTCAAATGCCTCACTTGCAACAGGTAGTGCAAAACCCGTAGCACCCCGAGCCCCAACCACATGAACATGACCAGTTCCATCATCCTAACATACGAAAAATGTGGAGCGGTGACACATACACAACTTGACCATTCAATTCTAGTGAATTAGGTAGTAAAAAATAAATACATTATGTCAAAACCTTTTTTTGGTTTTCCATTTATCTCAATGAAAGGGGATCATCACTTCATAACTTAAGTTACTATTTAATTACAGAGATTAAGGGAGGGGTCATACCAGATACCATGGAACTTCTTTACTCATGGACAGCATTAAAGCAGAATCTTGTATCCACGAACCAGCATCGTTGTGTTTAAGAAAATGTTGCTCTGCCTAGAGAAAAATGCACAACCATGGAAAACGTCAATTGACAAGGACTGAAACAAGAGAGGCAAAATTTTCAATGAAAGGCTAAAGTATACTTTTAGTTTTTTATGTTTGCATCAAGTTCCAATTTAGTCCTTTATGTTTAGAATGTACATTTTTAGCACTTTTTTACTAACACCGTTACTTTCACTAAACATCAACAATGAGTTATTAAATCTAAAGGATTATTTCATAAATAATGGGGGTAAAAATGATAAATTTTAAAAATATAAGAATAATTACACCAAAATATTTTCATATAAGCATATTTTCATCGATATTCAATCACGGATTGGTCATTTAAGATTGTTAAGTTTGCATTTTTTGTTAAGTGAAACTAACGGTGTAAAAAAAAAGGATTAAAAATGTTCTTTTCGAACATAAATGACTAAATTGAAACTTAATGCAAACATAAGAGACCAACTTTAGCCTCAACGAAAAAACTATTCAGGCTCTATAGAATCTATAGAATAATGTGGCTCATCTACCGTTTCCTCAACAATTACACCCCTCAAACCACTGAATTCACAGCTAACTGGGGTTTCAGAGCCAACTCTTCCAGAAATTGCAACAACCAGAGGTAATATTTCAGCATCTAACAGTTGTGCTGCAAAGTAAAAACAAAAAATACAAAATATGATTAAAAATGGCTGCATTGTTAAGCACAATCAAAAGTTATGAAGCATTGACATAGGGTCATTGTTAGGTACAAGAAGCTATCTTTCAGACTGATGCTACATTGCCAGCAAAATCTAGACACCAGAAGCTAGAACTAAAACACAATTAAAACCTCAGGAGTACTATCAGTATATGATTGGTAATAAATTAAGAGACAGGTGCATGATCTGTACAATTGAAGTGCAGTGATGCTAAATGAAAAGTGATAGTGGGATTGTTATCCGGTAATTTTCATCAACCAGTATGAATATGGTTTTTTTTATGTAATTAGCAAACTGCAGTAGTTGAGACAATGCCATGATTAAAAAAATTGCCAACCTCACAGATAACAACGCTAATCACATACATGCATGCATATACAAATATACAAGTTAAGTCTTCCATAAGCATACTCTTACCATTTTCTGGAACCACAAACAGATTAAAAATCTCACCAACGTTCATACAAAGTCCGGGAAAGACACATACCTAATTCTTTCATCTGATTGACACGAGTAACGGATTGAAGAATTTCAGCATCTCTGTACAAAAAAAAAACAAACTTCCCATGTTAGAGAATGCCACACAAATATAGACTACACATTAAACATAGTAATTCATAGCTTAACATTTGATTCACCTGCCACTGCTTCTGCCAAGAAGGTAAAGAGCAGCAGCACTCAAGCAGCAACTAACTCCACCCCATGGAATCATCTTCATTGAAATCTGTGATGATGATGATAAACAAGCCTTCTCTTGAATCAACTAAAGCCTATGATTTTCATTCGTTTATACAGGAAATGAAATGGGGTGGAGTCATTTTGTGAGAAACCCAAAAGGGTATAAATGGATCAAAGCCAAAAATGGATTTTTCAGCAGCAGAAGGAGTCGGGGACAATCAAAGTGCGGATTTTGTTGGATAAAGTTTATTTTTTTAATGGAGAAAGTAAAGTAAAATAGGAGAAGGAAGAGAGAGAAAGCGAAAGAATTGGATGCAAAGAGTAAAGGAGCAGAAAAGTGAAGCACTGATCGCCTCCTTCTTCCTTCGTTATTGTTGGAGTTGTGTTGTGCGTTACCTCGCTGCTCCGTCTTTGCATATCCCGCCGTCAACAAGCCATCGCTTATTGTGGGCCAGACATTTCAATAAACAAAAAAAGGGATAAATCCCATAAAATATACTCCCTCCGTTCTTAAATATAAGACCTAGATAACTTTTTTTTGGAAAGATTAAGGTTGCGAAATAGGTTATTAAATGATGACATATTTGATATCTTTTTACATTATCCATTAGCTTATAGGTAAAATAAACTAGTTTAAGAGAAAAAATTAGGTAAATCAATTTATAATTAACTTATTTTTTGTTTTTTTTAGGATTTTTCAAAAAAGTCATCTAGATCCTATATTTAGGAACGGAGGGAGTAATATTTATGTTATTTATATTACAGTGAGGTGTGCAAAAATGTGAATGTGTTTAGGTTAAAAAATTGTTACACTATAACATCATGGAGGAGAACTTGGCAGCTCATTGTAAATGGTAATTAGTTACGTCCTTTGAGATAGTGATTGAGGTTTCAATGTAGTAGATTTACGGTCTAATTGTCTACTCCTACATGAGACTTGAAAAATTAGTATCACTTGATAGGAATATCTTAGGGAAAAAGTGACAAGGAAGAGCTATAGAGCAGATGATGAGGAAAGCGTGAAAAAAATGATGTATTGTTGGAGGGGATAACTTAAATATCACTGTCTTTTAAATTTATTCAAGAGAAAATAGTCTCATAAATAGAAAATAATCCACATCTTTCACTAGAAAAATTTTAAGCTACAGCTGGTAAGGCCCCTGGACTCAACTCACCTAAATTTTATGTTATAAAAAAAGAATTTCAGCTACAGTACGATTATATAGTACGGTGTATTTCAATTGTTTAGTGTTGATGCTTGATAGCAAGAGGTAAATCAAAAAGGCTACTTGCTACATCATTTTCATCGCTTGCGAACTACTTGATCACCACTAACACAATTCACGAACGTGCAGTTCTTTCGGCCACAAAGTTGTTTGTTGGGTTGTAGTATTTGGTGGCCCTCTCTTTTGCAGCTTGTGCCCAAAAATATACTTGGCGGGAAAGGAGGCCCAACGGAGAGGAAATATTGGTACATGCTCATGCAAGAAAAATCAATCAGGAATTCTCATGATCGAATATCAAATTATCAATCACTCGACAGCTAAGTTATGAGTGTAAATTTTTTTTTTACCTCACGTGAAAATCTTTTGTAATCAAATAAAAAAGTCGAACAAATTCTTAGTCAATTGTCACGTTGTATAAGTGCTCAGAATCAATGATTTAGATTAGTTTGGTGTAAAATTTGGTAATATAAACAACTATAAAAAATTTGATCCAATGAAGGAAGCCTAGTGTTAGAGCTTCATATGTCCATAACTTGAACTAAATAACTTAACATTGTGTTAAAATAGAGAAGGAAAAAACTCTTCATATTTAAAGATTTTGTTAACCACTAATTAGGAAGATGCGAGACCTATTTCTTTACCCTTTTAAGTTCGGTTGTGGACAGATTGAATGAAGATTATTGATCTTCAAGATATACATGATTTTGAACCCCATGAGAGTGCGATCCTGATTAGAGATTTCAAAATGTTGCTAGTAAAGAATTGGAGGGTTCAGGTGGTGTGGAGATGTAAAGAAGAGAACATAGGTGCAGATTTCTTTGCACATGCTTTACATGTTGAGTATGAATTGAGATTGTTTTTGTTGTTTCATTTATGATGTATAAAAAAAAGAAATATGATTTGTCATATAACTTTCTTTCTAATGCAAAATTACTTGTTCAACAAGTCTCAATGGACAATTAATGATGAAGTATCTCTTTTGATTTTTGATTTCGATGAGTGACCTTATTATGCAATAAAATGGTCTAGCATATTAATGACGAATTCATGTACAAATTCTAATGGTATAATGATTGCCGTTCATGGTAAAAAATTGAATTCGAATACTTTCATCACATCCTTATTACAAAACCAACGACCACAGCAATTGTTAAAAAAGAATTAGAAGTCAACACATGAAACAATTTATTTTCCAATACCAAAAAAATAAAGCAAGGTACATCCCAGCTAAGAGAGGAGTTCGGGTTGGGAGATTTGGGCCGGGGGATCAGACGGGCCGGGTAATAGAAGACGGGCACTGTGCACTGACTGGTTTAGACTGCGCCTGCACTGCAAGTAAAACCCTCAAGGCTGCCAAAGCTAAAACCCCCATTTCCATTTTCAGAGGAAAAGAAAAGCATCTACACTACACACTACACACTACACCCTCTTTCACCTCTCCACTTTCTCTTCCTCTTCTTGAATCTCTCCAATGGCGGCGTCGGTGGCTCTCAGAAATTCTGCTTCCAAGCGTCTCCTCCCTTTCTCCTCTCAAATCTGCTCTTCCTCTCGCGCCTCTCCTAACCTCTCTGATTTCGTCTATGCAAACGATACTTCCTATCATTCCAATCCATGGTGGCGGTCCATGGCCACCTTCACACGAACGTAAGTTCTTTCTCAATCCCTCCTTCAGTTATATCACATTGTGTGCGATTGATTTGTGTAAAATCAAATGCTGACTGTGAAATCCTGGCCTTAATGAGGTTATACTTCTTTTCAGCTCACTCATGAAATCACATTCTAGTCTCTTGATTATCAAAATGGCTGATTCACGGCCACTTCATTATGCTCTTCATATATAAACATTGCTTCCTCCGGTCCTACATATAAGACCATATAAGACCTAGTTGACTTTTTTAGAAAATCATAAGAAAACTAAATAAGTCACTTGAAGATTGATTCACTAGTTTTTCCCTTAAAATAGTTTATTTTACCTATAAACTAACAGGTAATTTAAAAAAAATATCAAATATGTCATAGTTATTTAACCTATTTTGCTTCCTTAATCTGTCCAAAAAAAATAGTCAATTAGGTTTCTTATATGCCTAAATGTGATGTTATAACTTTGCTCAATGAAGTGTTCTAGATTGCTTTATGTGATGTGATTTTCCTTTCCCCTTTCTTCCTCCTCCTCACCTGACGTCTGCACTTGCTGACAGAAAGCCTCATGTTAATGTCGGGACTATTGGGCATGTCGATCATGGGAAAACTACACTCACTGCAGCAATTACCAAGGTTTGTACTTTTTCAACGTTTTCCAGGTTTCAACCTTGCAAATCAATGTTTTGGTGTGAATCAGGATGGATTCACTCTTGTAGCATGAGATTGAGGACTTGTTATCTGCCCTTTACCAGGTTCTAGCAGAAGAAGGAAAAGCTAAGGCTGTAGCTTTTGATGAAATTGATAAGGCGCCTGAAGAGAAAAAGAGAGGAATCACAATTGCAACGGTGGGGCATATATTACTTAATCATTCTAGTATGCTGTTTTGGTCATGCAATACATTACCAAAATTATCTATCTTGCTATTGTGAGATGAGACCAATTCAATTTTCAGGCACATGTGGAGTACGAAACAGCTAAACGGCATTATGCTCATGTAGACTGCCCTGGTCATGCAGACTACGTTAAAGTAAGTTCTAACTTTGTTTCTGCCTCTCTAACACTTGCCTGCCTAACACTAAAAGGCAACCCATGTGGAGAAGTTGTCACAAATAGTGGATCTTCAATATCTGGGCCTGTTTTCCCAGTATGCTAAGGTTGCTGAAATAAAGAAATGACCAAAATCAGATAGTTATTATTCTATATATGTGCTTAATTATTCTAATTTTTTTGTTTGCTTGTATGATGCCTTGTAGTAGTTCTGAAATTTTAATTAGAAGGCAGAAACAGCATTTCAAGTTGTATTTTCTTGTCCAAGAATTTCTAACAAGAACTTTTTTTAGGGTGTGCCTTGTTATTAATCACTGTAGCATCCCTCTGTAGTGTTGTAATATCCAGTGAGGTTCTGTTTTCTGCACACATACTTTTGTGTAGCCATGAATCAATTTAAAACTGTAATTTGTGTGTGCAGAATATGATTACAGGAGCAGCCCAGATGGATGGGGGTATACTTGTTGTATCAGCCCCTGATGGACCCATGCCTCAAACCAAGGAACACATTCTTCTTGCTCGCCAAGTAGGTATTCTATTTCCAATATGGTTTTTACTCCATGTTAGCATACTTTTAACTTGTATTTTGATGTACACGTACTCTATGCATCATGCAGGTTGGTGTGCCGTCTCTTGTTTGCTTTTTGAATAAAGTTGATGCTGTTGATGATCCAGAGTTGTTGGAGCTGGTTGAAATGGAGCTTCGTGGTAGGATATTTTGGACTTCCTCTCATTCCTGGTTTTAGAAAGACTGCATACATATTTTTTTTTTGTTTCTTATGCTAACTTAATGTAATTGACAGAGCTGCTGAGCTTCTACAAATTCCCTGGTGATGAAATCCCTATTGTTAGAGGCTCCGCATTGTCGGCCCTACAGGGCACAAATGATGAGATTGGTAGAAAGGCCATTCTAAAATTGATGGACGCTGTGGATGAATATATTCCTGACCCTGTTCGCCAGCTTGACAAGCCTTTCTTGATGCCCATTGAAGATGTATTCTCTATTCAGGTGAATAGGAGTCTGACTTCTTATTTTAATCTTTTTTGCATTGAGCAGTAATTGATTACTGTGGATATATAAATGTTGTGATATTCTTGCATTACTGTGCTCTTGCTGCTATATTTGTTTATTTGTTTGTTGCATATTAAATGATTATAAGTGCTCACAATTGGCGCTGGATGCCTCTTTTATTTTGTAAAAGTACATTGTAAACAAGAGCAATGATTTCTCGGTACACCATCACCTCACGTTTGTAATTTATGTTGCAGGGACGAGGAACAGTGGCCACTGGCCGTGTGGAGCAAGGGACCATAAAAGTTGGAGAAGAAGTTGAGATTTTGGGCCTAATGCAGGTTTGTTTTTAAGGGCATTTCCTGGATTTTGTCCAGCTCGTTGATGCTTTTGCCATTTCATTTGCTAAAGTCATACCACTGAGTGGCTTTATTTTTGTTCATGATCAATGATTAACGAACCCTTTTTATCTTAAATTGTTGATGAATTTTTTCTTATATTTGACATTTTTGCTGAATCCTTTAGCCATTTTGTTGGATCTCAATATTTTGTTTTGGTAGGGTGGGCCCCTGAAATCAACTGTGACTGGAGTTGAGATGTTTAAGAAGATATTGGATCAGGGACAAGTGAGTAACTAGTTTCTCTATCCTTGAGAGCTATTGGCCCTGCATATATATTCAGCTAATTTAGAGTTTTTTCATTTCCATAGGCTGGTGACAACGTTGGTCTTCTTCTACGTGGTCTAAAAAGAGAAGACATTCAACGTGGTCAGGTCAGTGACTCCATTCAGCGCTTCCATTTTCTGGGACTTTGTCATGGGACTTGGGAGTTGGGATAACTGATAACATATATTTGGGAGATTATTTTGTTGACAATTTTGCTCTTGTTGAAAAAAGGTCATTGCTAAGCCTGGTTCTCTGAAGACATACAAGAGGTTTGAGGCAGAAATATACGTACTCACAAAGGATGAAGGTGGGCGACATACTGCATTCATGTCAAATTATAGACCTCAGTTTTACATGAGGACTGCTGATATCACCGGAAAAGTAGAACTGCCAGAAAACGTTAAGATGGTTATGCCTGGAGATAATGTAACGGCAGTGTTTGAGTTGATTTCACCTGTTCCGCTTGATCAAGGTTAGATTCAGCTGATTTTCTCTGCTTTTTAAAACTCTTCAATCTCATCTCTGCTGCTGGATTTCGTTTCTGCAAAATATTTATTCCTTTAGTGAACTGTTCTGTGTGCCCTTTTATAGGACAACGATTTGCTTTGAGAGAAGGAGGAAGAACAGTTGGTGCGGGTGTGGTGTCAAAAGTTCTGAGCTGAGATGCATGCTCTTTTGATTTAGATGAGCCCTCACATTTTCGACTATTCTCTTGAAAATACACATGCCTTGAGGCAATCAATTAAATACGTAACAGTTGTGTTGGATGGAATTGAGTAAAATTTTAAAGAAGCTCTTCACTGTCATTTTTGTAGCGCAGAGTTTGTGGAACATGCTCTTGGTCACTGCCGACTGTTCATTTGCCATAAATTGAAAATAATTTGTCAACATCTCGATATATTAGCCCACCATGCTTGTTTGCGTGGATTTAGGATTGGTCTATTTTAATAACAAAAGCACCATTCAATTGAATCTTGGATGTTGATTTCTTATCAATTTACTAGTTCTTGGTGAGATTGGATTATTGGGCGAGGGAAGCAATACTGGCCATGTCTGAATGTAATTTGTGTCTGGATTTGCGATACAATGGGAAAGGAAAAGAGAGAATTCAGCGCCGGATTACAAGCATAGGATCAAATGATTGATTTTGTTCAGGATATTTATATTTTCATGTAGATTTGTCTGCCAATCAATTTACCTGAAATTCTCTCAGGCGATCATTGCCCATCATCGTTAGAAGAACAAAATCATAACCTCTCAATAGTCCACAGATACTGCATTTTTCTATACAAAACAAGGGAACATAAGGAAGATTTTTTTCATGAAGGGCAAAGGGAAGGAAAAATTTAATATCCACAAATACTTTATGATTGAAATAATCTATCTAATATCCCTAATGCTTTAGTTTTAATTTATCACAGAACACAGTTTTTTTCATTAAAAACATGTAATTCAGAGATGAAAAAATTAAATTGGCCCTACTTTAAACGAGATAATTATGTCATTGCATGTTAAAAACATAAATATATTTTAAAAACATAAATATAACTCTCTCTTCCAAAATATAAGACCATGTAAGACCATTTGAGTATTTGACCTAATTTGATTAGATTAATAATGTTAGTTAATCTAGTTATCATCACATGATATCACCAATTCAATCTAAAAATATATTTATCCCCACTCTCCCTCTCTTGTTTATTTATCATTGACAAGCAATATCAGAGTTTATTTAGAAAAAGGTTGGAAGAATTGGAAAGTGATGTTATATTAAAAGAACAAACTAAAATTTAAAAGAGATAAATATTTTCTTATACTAAACATTAAGACAAACAGGATAATTAATGTGATCGGTAATTTCCTGGCTGAACAGACACAGATCCGTCTCCAATAATATTTTTCTCACCAGGTCTCCCCAATAATTCAAGTTGCAGTAATTGGAAAAACCATATAAAGCCATTTGAAGTCCAATCTCTTTCCTTTATCGTCACGCCCCTCTCTGACCCTCTTTCCCCTCTCTTTTGTATCCAAACCCTAGAAATTCAATTTTCTAGAATTATGAAATTCCATTACCCACTCAATTTCTCATAATACATTAGATCTTAAATCCTATTCATCCATTTAAATTATCCATTCGCATTCATGGGGAAGGTTCTCCGAGAGACATCCAAGCCATCCTTGGCCAATTTCTCATCCCCATGTCCATCTTCAACCCCCGCCACAACCTCTTCATCATCGGTCACCGATACGGTCAGAGGGTCCCACCAATTCAAGATCTCGGGGTATTCCCTATCGAAAGGGATCGGGATCGGAAAATACATTCCATCTGACACGTTCTCAGTGGGCGGATACGAGTGGGCCATCTACTTCTATCCCGATGGCAAGAGCGTTGAGGATAATGCTACTTATGTTTCTCTGTTTATCGCGCTTGCTAGCGAGGGTACGGACGTTAGGGCTCTTTTTGAGCTAACACTTTTGGATCAGAGTGGGAAGGAGCGACACAAGGTTAATAGTCATTTCGAGAGGACCCTCGAAAGTGGGCCCTACACTTTGAAATACCGTGGCAGCATGTGGTGAGTTAGTTTCCTCTACATCATTCAATGTTCCATTATACGTAGTATATTGTTTTACATTACATTTAGATATGTTTTATAGGGGTTTCGAGCTGAATGGAAATGTTAAGCTTAGTTCTGATTGTTAATTATGCAAATTAGTTGGTAAGGCCTTATATTTAGGACATGAGGATGTAGAGTTTGTCATCATATGACTGTGTATGAAAGAAATACGTATTCTTTTATGTTATCTGACACTAGAGAACATAGCACATACAGTACTATGAAAATTTGATATTGTGTAATGTGTGATTTGTGATTATGAATTATCATTTTCTTCATTGGTTGAACAAGAATAGTCGTGTGATTGGGGCTGGTTATGTGGAGCACTTCTGAAAGGCGTCACGAGATTTGAATATGTTTCAAGGAAAGGTGTGTTGGTGGGGTGGGTTGTGATGTTTGAAGGAGTGTTACTTACATGCTGTGTAGGACAACTTGTCATGGTGAACAGATTATTTATGTTTTTCTACTACCTGAATTTTTATGGGGCTGGGTCCATAGGCTTTGTTGTCATATGCGCGAGCGGAATATTTTTTCTTTTTGGCACTTTACTGTCCAGTATTTTCTGTTAATGTTTTTTTTTTACCTGTACAATTTGTCTTTTATCCTGTCGTTTTTTAGGCTGAATTTTTATCCCATAGAAGCTTCTGATGTGTATGATTTGTTAGTGTTCTTTGCTTCACTTAATTTGTTACTATGTATCTGAAACTAAATGTTAGAAGGTAACAGGTTGGGAAAGGCTGATTGATTTTTATTGGATGATTCAGGGGTTACAAGCGATTTTTCAAGAGAACAGCTCTGGAGACCTCGGATTACCTTAAAGATGATTGCTTATGTGTAACTTGCAGTGTTGGTGTTGTGAGGTCGTACACAGAGGGCCCAAAAAGCTACTCCATACCTTTACCGTTATCTGACATGGGTCAGCAATTTGGGCAGTTACTTCAAAGTGAAAAAGGAAGTGACGTGAATTTTGAAGTTGATGGAGAAATTTTTGCTGCTCATAAATTGATATTAGCAGCTCGTTCTCCTGTTTTCAGAGCCCAACTTTTTGGTCCTATGAAAGATCAGGACACTCGTTGTATAAAAGTTGAAGACATGGAGGCTCCTGTTTTTAAGGTCAAAATACATGCTCCTTGTGTGGCTCCTTTGCTTTTTCTGGTTTTGATCTGCTATTTGGTTCAAAATTTGGTTATTGTTATTGTTTCCATCTTTGCTCTACACATGCATTGTTCCTTTTCCCCCTCTGACTTTGTTTTATAATCTACTCATAAAAGAAGATTAGTCCGATATAGAGTGATATAATATAATCAGGAAGGATTTTAGACAATATTATAAGTATTAATAATTAAGGGAGCTGAAGTGGTCTCCATTGCCGGATTTGCTTCTTGTATTTGATCAATGATTGATCTTCTGCATTGTTCTTGCATTTTTGTGGTCGTGCTTTCAGAGATGAGCTTGGATGAAATTTGTTTCTGTAGTTCTGTCTATTGATATTTGAGTTGTGAGAAAGAGAAAAAAATGCCATAGGTTCAGAATTTTGTTCGCAAGAAATGAGTAGTTGCATTTTGATGCTTAAACTTATTGGATTCTTTTTCTTGGTTTTTCTGTACAATAAGAGTATTGCAGTTGAAAGTGCCAATTATTAACTTGATAGAATGAATTCAAGCAATGTGAATTTTGAATTACTTTAACCCTTTCGTTGACTTTTTTTTTTCAGGCTTTGCTTCATTATACATACTGGGATGTGCTGCCTGACATGCAAGAACTTGCAGGGTTGAACTCCAAATGGGCAACAACATTGATGGCTCAACATCTGCTAGCAGCAGCAGATCGGTATGGCTTAGAGAGGCTTAGGATGATGTGTGAAGCCAACCTTTGTGAAGATGTTGCGATAAATACTGTGGCTACAACATTAGCATTGGCAGAGCAGCATCATTGTTTCCAGCTCAAAGCAGTTTGTCTCAAATTTATTGCAAAACCTGAAAATCTTAGATGTAAGTTTTCCATTTCTGAACTTCAATTTTATTTTGACCAATTTTATATGAGTGCTGCCCTTTTTCTGGGGTGTGGGGGGAGAAGTGGGTTGTAAATTTGAAATTATATTATCTTTATTCTGTGTGCATGGTAATTGGCTGGGGTTGAATCTTTTGTTGACAGTTAATGCTTATCAATAATATGGCATGTAGCCTGTAGTTGAATGAGAAGATGCAAACTGAAAACAAGAGAGATAATTTGGTCTGATGGATTTTTCCACTTCATTGCATAATTACGGGTTTCATCATCCATCAAATATAATCCAGTCGTATGGTGTATTATTGGAATATAACAACGAAGTTTTATCCCCCTAGGTCAGGTCAGCTACATGCATTTTATGACGCCATTGTTGTTGATCCTTTGTTCATGAGATTAAATAAGGTTTTACATTGGCACTCGTTGATCCATAACATGTTATTGGATTAGATGACAAAAATAAGTCACGGGGAAATATGATTGGGTTCATGAATCTTTTTCCATTCATTTCATTGAAAGATATGGGGGTGTGAAATAGAGATTTTGTGAGATAGATTTGCCTCGGTAAATATTTTCCAGGATTTGTTTTTCCAGTACATAACTATATATTGTGGCGTGTAATGGGACCATTTTTAACAGAAATTTTTCGAAGTTTTGTTTTCATCAGATTGAGTTGCCAACTGAAGCATTTTTTATTTCTTGTTCAGTTGTGATGCAGACTGATGGTTTTGAGTACCTGAAGGAAAGTTGCCCATCTGTTCTGACTGAGCTCTTGGAGTACGTTGCTAGATTTTCTGAGCTTTCGGATTTCACATGCAAGGATATGAATGAAGCAATACTTGATGGCAGCGACGTAAACGGTAGACGCGTGAAGCAAAGGCTCTAGTTCGAAATTGAACAGCTCTCTGTACACACATCCTCCATCCTCCCTTTCATCTCTGAAGAGATTAAAATCTTTAGATAGAGATTATAATCAGTCTTAGGACTAGATGTAATTCTTAGATCTGTTGTACCCTTATCCACGATAAGCAAATGTATTATGTTTTGTCTGGCCTTTCCCTATGGATTTCAATAATTTTTTTACTACTCCTCTTTCAAGGACTCAACAGGCCTGAAATGTATTGATAGCTGCTTAATCATTATATGTACTCTGCCCACTTGCTATGTCAAGGGTAAGACAATTATATCCAGTTGGAAGTTCAGTCAGTGATGGTCTACTAAACTGAGCAATGTGTTCCACTATTTTGTTTTTATTTTGCTTAAAGTGTGTTTCGTTTTTTTTAATTTATAACAGTAATGGATTAATGTGGGCCAAAATATTTTGTAAAAAAAATTGAATTCGAGTAGCGATCTGTTGCGATCCAAAGCCTTTGACGGAACAAAGAAAAGTTCTGATAATGTCCTTGCTTTTCAGTTTTACTCAATTGCCTCCGCATGTTCAGAAAGCAAGAACCTGCGGTTGCCTTGGGGGAGAGACCTATTAAATCGTAACGCCATCATATAGCATTTCCTTTACCAGAGACTCAGAGATATCAACCACGTGGATCATGGCCAATAATTATCTCACTCATCAACAAAACTAAAATCAATTGTTGAGATATGAGTATATGACATATGAACTTGAGCCGCTTCCGCCAAATACAGAAGGGATAAATGCTATAACGATTGAGTATTATTTACGTGATTTGATTATATTGTAAATTTTAGTTAAGTTAGTTGAAATCATATATATTGTAAATTTTAGTTAAGTTAGTTGAAATCATATGACATTACCAACCCTATAATTATTTATATTTATTCTTGTAATCACTCTTTTTGTTGTTTAATATTGAAGAATATTAGGAATAATTTAGGGAAAATGTTAGGAAAATATTAAGATGTCTTATATTTAGGTTACTGACCACCCAAATAGGTTTATATTTGGGAATAAAGGGAGTATGACAATCTTCTGGCAATACGAATTTAGCTATTTGAATCCTAAATATAAGATGTAAACAATGAGTTCTCTTCACAACCTCTTCTTAATATGCTGAGAGTAGGGAGGTGTCATTCAACATTTAGAAGTTGGCTTAATTCAAGAGGCTAGATCTTGGATGATTAGGCCATGGGAGCTGGAGATTTTCCATATACCAATAACAACGAATGTAGTTGCAGGTTTTCTGGCAAAACGTGCCATTAGTGCAATACAAACCCGTTGTGGACCCCTTGATTATTTGTTGCCTTTGTTACAAGATTATTGTAATTTGCTTGCTGGCGCTAGCTCATTAGCTGATCTGCCTTCCCTTTTTTTTTATCAGAATAGCTGCCTTCCTTGTTATATAAAAATGTATAGTTTTTTCTTGGTCATCCATTAATTAAGTGTTTTAACGTCAAGAAATAATTTAAATGCACATAATTGTAAAAGGTTAGTTTAGAAATCGTAAAGCACATTCACAATTCTTTTTTTTTTGCCAGAACATTCACAATTCATTATAATTAATCAATGTAACTAATATTTTGGCAAAAAATGTAACTAATATTTTGAAAACGCACATAATGATTATGGAGCTTTTATACTAAGCATGATGAATTAAATAAACATGGTACTCCAGTTATTACTATTGGGAGCTCAAATGTTAGGGAAGAGAATGTCACGAGGGGCAGCTGCAAATGTCCCTCACTCAATAATTAGGAGGCGCGCATGAATTGAATGAGGTAGTTGGCAAATGGCAGCTCATATGAACTGTCCAATTGTCATGATGCTTTCGTGACTTAGCCTAACCAACAACGTGCCATGCCATATCTTTCTTCACCCCTTCTTATATGCTCCTACCCTTGTTCACATGCACCCACATCCTCCAAACAATCATTAATCAAAACTCTTCCCCCTAACTATTGCATTCTCATATTTAATCAATCTCAATAAAACATAGAAAAATGAGCATAAAAAGATATTACTCCGTCAAATAAAGTCATGCGAGCCACGTTAATCCTTACACTTACACTGTTACACCTCCATCCAGAGACCGGTCAACAAAATAAATAGACGGCGTTGTCCAATTCAATCAATTTAATCAAGTTAATAATAAAATATTATCTCTCGATAATCACATTACACCAATATATACAGACTATAAAAGCGTGGAAGAACAAAGTAGCTAACGCGTCGCAGGGGGATTAGCGAAAAGAAAATGGGCGCTTCACAATCAGTCTCTCAAAACAGCATCCACGAATTCACAGTGAAGGTATTTTCGTCTCAAATATCCATCAACGAATTCATACGAATAATTATTCATTCTGTTTGTGAAACTCTTCATAGGATGCGAGGGGAAATGACGTGGACCTCAGCATGTACAAAGGCAGAGTACTTCTCGTCGTTAACGTCGCCTCTAAATGGTTCTTTTCTCTCCCTAATTTCACTCCTCACGCCTCTTTAGTTTCTTTCACTAACGACTAATTAGTAATTACAATTTCTGACTCTCTTCGCTAACAGTGGCTTCACAAATTCCAATTACACTCAGTTGACTCAGCTTTACGCCAAATACAGAGATCAAGGTGTGTTTACTGTTGACTCGCTCTGAAATGTTGGACCGTATAGAGTTTTTTTAATTGTAGTTGAGAAATTAAATTTTGGTTTCGTTGACTTCAGGTCTTGAGATATTGGCATTTCCTTGCAATCAATTCCTGAGGCAAGAGCCTGGACCAAGCGAAAAGGCGCATGAGTTTGCATGCACACGATATAAGGCTGAGTATCCTATTTTCGGAAAGGTATTACGAATTTAGTTTGCGTTTTGTTTAACTTCCTTTTTCTCCTGTTTGGTTCGTGTTAATTAGTGGATAATAAGTGTTGTTTAGGGCGGAAGTAGAAAATATTGGAGTGATTGAAAATACGATTACATTGTTGTTTAATTTCTTGGTCTGGATTCTGACTGTATATTTTAATTGACCTCTTGGACCGGCGGTAAATTAATTAGTTGTGTTGACTTGATTGACATTTCAAGTGTTAGAAATTCATATAATGTACATGTATGAACTTCTAAACGAGACAATCTAACTTCTCTGTGTCACCCCAAACTAGAGGCCAGTTCCTTCTCCAACTTGTCTGCTGTTATGACTAAACGAGAAAGGACATGGATAGAATGGCATCTTTTAACAAGAAAATAAATCATTAGGGACAAAAAATGAAGATGCATAGATGAGTGTGATGTGCTGTTTAAAGACAAAAGTGGAGGCATACATAGTTCTGTCTTCCTAATTGTGTCCTCCTAGCATTTTATGTTTCCTTAAGTATGACTCGCTCCTGTATTTTGATGGACCCTGTTGCAACGTCGTATAACATAACAAAGAAGAGCTTTTGGCAGGATTCTAGCATATATTTGCAAGTTGCAACATCATCCATTAACTTATTTTTTAAGCGTTACTGTTTGTAATTATATATTGGCCAGACTTTTTTTCCCCTGCAAGTGGATTGGTTGCTAAGAACATCTAGTAGAAACTTGTAGTGCGTATAAACTCAAAAGTATTTGTTTAGCTTTTTCAAATTTTTTTTGCTTCGTGTATCTGATGTTTTCCTTGGATTCTTATTTTTCCAGTTTGATGGCATAAATTAGTGTTTAAGGTGCAGACTGCTTCCTTGGAAGTAAATGATTCTCTATCACCGTTTTATGATATACAAAATGCGAGTGCATGTTAGATATTCTTTTCCTTTTATGGGGGCTTAAAACAGAGTTAAGACTACCTAATATATTCTCTTCCCTAACACCCCCACCAAGTGGGGACTAAAATTAGGTTGACCCTTTTTTTAGTGTTAGATATTCTTTTCGTTTTATGGGGGCGTAGGGAGAGAAGAAAGAACATTATTTGTGGATGAATTTTGTTAATGGGTAGATTAATTGCTTGCCTTTTCCTCCTCAATTTGAGAGCATGCTAAAAATGCTGTTTGACTTCTATATTAACATATTTTGGAGCCAACACCTTTCCTTTTCAGATAAATCTATTTCTATGTTATAAGACTTATGAGCATAAGAAGGTTGCCATGTCTGCTTCATTTGATGCATGTACAGCTAAATTTAGCTGAATTGAGCATAAGATGTTTGTTTTGGTTCCTAGTAATTTATGTTTCCTAAAGTATGATTTGCTCCTGTTTTTTTTTTCTCTTTTTTTATGGATGCAGCAATATCACTAAAAAAAGAAAGAGAAAAACACTTATAGGAACTTATATTTTATATTTGGAAGTTTTTGCATTTTCGAATATTCTTTCTTGCCCAAATTTGTTATATGCAAATTGAAATTGCATTCGTATATGTTATTTACCTTAAATGGGGTTTTAGGTAGGGAAGCAGGAATATTGTTGGTTAATAAATACACAGCTAAAACAGCTGAATTGAGCTTGTGGAAATTAAACTTTAAGAAGCCTAATATGCTTTTGAAGATGATAAGAATTATCATCAAATATGAGAGACCTGAGGGAATTGTTTTAGTTTCAGATTGAAATATATTTCACTTGAGCATGAGGATATAATTATGTTAATTGTGTTGGTTCACAAATGCCTTGGGAGTTGGGTTACTTCCAGGGCTTTTCAATCTCTGAAAGATAAAACAAACACAATACAAAAGAGGCCATGGTGTGCTTCTCAAATCGACCTTGATGTGATTTTTCAAAAAGATTTAGCTTCTATGCACCATATGACAAGATTTAAGGACAAAAGATAAATTGTGAGGTTGTTTGAAACTTTTGAGTCTGGTTCATTGTGTATTATTGATAGCAGAATGCGGTTATTTATCTTTCATCTGTTGTTTGAACCAAGGGTAAAATAATGAGGAAAGCTTAGTCTTTTTTAATTAAAAGCAAAATGATATTGATAATGATAATTAGAGTTGCATGAGTTTTATAAATAATGAGGAATAGCTTTGTGTCTGAATTCTGAGAAACATTTTTCAGTCGGAATTTTATTGTTTAGAATTAAGATATTGATATTTAAATGCTGAAGCTCAGAATTGTTTGGTTGGAGTTTAATGCTCCCAATTCTCATGCGTGTTAGAGAAGCCGTCTAGAAAAATCTGTGGTAGAACACTATAATATGCCCCGAGTATGGATGGTTATGTTCATCTTTTCAGAAGTAATCATTAAGCTTGCTCTATTGGTGTGTGATGCATCCTTTGATATGCTATATATTGTTTTGCAACATAGCATTGGTTCTTAACATACTCCTTAATACATGCAGGTACGTGTCAATGGACCAGATGCCCATCCAGTTTATAAATTCCTTAAATCAAAGAAAAACGGGTTTCTGGGTTCTAGTATAAAGTGGAATTTCACTAAGTTTTTGGTTGACAAGGATGGCCGTGTGATCAAACGTTATGGCTCAACCACTGGACCAATGTCATTCGAGGTATTCTTCCTCTTTTTTGCTCTTGCACCCTTTGATTCTCCGATTGTGTTGTACTAAGGTTACGTTCGTGTGCTTATGTGGTGATGAATCACTGTTTTTCACAGGATGACATCAAGAAGGCATTGGGGGAGGCTTGAAAGAGTCCACTAGATCGAGTTTAAGTCTGTTACAAAGCAATGTAAATGTGATAGATCATGTTTCTTCTGTTGATAATTTCTTGATATTTTACCTCAGTGTTGGTTGATTTATCAGAGTTCTGTTTTGGCCTTTGTGATGAGTTCTTATTTTGAGAAGTTGAGTCTTGGATAATTTGACTTTGAATTGGGATTTGTTCATGTAAACGTCGCTGATGTAAAGTGAAGATAGTTTGGCTGTAAAATCCAGTGGTAAATTTTGTACTGTGACTATCATTTTAAATCGATGGCATGATATTCATATTCATTTGAGAACAATCATAGTGACATTACATTTATGAAAACGTATCCGTTCAAGAATAGAAACATAATACATAGAAAACACGCCGGAAGAGACAGGAAACTAAAATCCAAATAAGAAAACTAAACTCAAGCCTAAACCACGTGAAAGGCTTAAGACTAAGTTGGTGGGGGTAGACTTAACAGTAAACACTGCTACACCACAAATATCTTATCACTTAACTTTTACAAGTCATTAGTCAATTGTGCAGAGATAAGGTCATGAAAGCTTCGTTTACACCAAAAGAGACAGAAAAGAAGTAACGAAAGCTCCCTGGTGCAATCTCTAGCTCCAGCAAAACCCATAATGGAAGTGAGGTGGGGCCAAGGTGGTGTAAACAAAACCCAGGTTCATGGAGGTGGGTCCCACTATGTCCACTTAGGGACATACACAGAAATGAAAGTGGGGCAGAGTCCTTTAACATGAGAGCAGCCTGTGTGAGCAAAGTCACCAGGAAGCATCTGAATGGGAAGCTAAGGGAGTTTGAGGTGGAGTTAACGCGGCCGGCAATAACAAGAGGCCGGCATGTTGAATGGAAAGCGACACCGTTTGGGTTGTGCTTTACACAGACACAGTACACGTGACCATGGACTCTCTTGGGGGCACCCTCTGGCCCTTCTTCTTCTTGTTCCATTCACTCTTCATGATTGTGGCCTCGTGTGGAAATGCTTTTATCTTTAATCACTATTGCTTGCGCGTGCTCTCTCCTCAATTAATGTAACTATGAATACATCTACAAACCACCAAAATCCTGTGGAATCTGATGTTTTGATTACTTGGAGGGTTGTTGGCCAAACAAATTATGTGAAATTTAATGGTCTAGTTGTTAACATTTTTTTCCTTAATCAGATGATAATCGCTATCTAAACTAAAAGCCATAAATGTTTTATTTAATTTTATAGGAGAAATATATTAAATGATGAATAGGTATTGAGTTCTATTAGTAAAGGAAGGTGATGAGAAATTATAGTCCCATCAAATATTTAAGATAGTAAGAAGATGTGCATGCCGCGTGAGGATCGAGTTAATGTCGAGTCATTGAAACGTGGGAAGAAATGGGCAAATAGAAGGCGACAAATAGCTAGCATCATATTCATACAGCTGAGTCAGCTTGTCTTAACCAATACTGAATGTTTGTCAATCAGGTAGGTACCTATAAATCAAGAGAGGCGCTTGAGGCCCACCTCCTTTTCTCATTAACATTATGTGCTCTTTCACCATTTATCAGTACCAACATAAGTTCAGCCAATTTGTTTGTGCATGTGCCTATGACTCATAAGCGTCCTGCATTATTTTTCTTGTTTTTTTTTTCCTTGAAGAAAATTTTGCACATAATCCTAAAGGTTATTGGTGGGATTAGATCTTTGAGGAAAACGAGAAGAAAAAGAAAGATGAAAAAGAAAGTGCACAATGTCTACTGTGGATAACATTTTCCTTTAGATTTAATTCGCTCCCCACCTATCCTATCTTGTAAGGTGTAAATTGGATTGACAGACAAATTTCCTGTAAGATGCAATGAAGACCTTTGACTATGGTTTGCAATTCCAACATTCAAGTCAAGATAATATCACAAAGTGTTAAGATGACTTTATTTATGTGTGCACTCAAAGATAAATGCATTGAGTCTTGTATTTTCTATGTGTTTCTATATTGTATATGCATATCACAAATGGGGTCATGGTGAGTCTATTCATAGACAATAAATTGATGTCTTGAATATAGGTATCTACTCAAGCTACATCTTTTCTATGAAAAATCATAGCCATAAACATGTTCATATTTTCAAGATATAGAGTTCTTGGTTGTCGGGCTCTCTGAAATACTCAATGTTTGGTCCAATACAAATCAGTAATGATAGAGCCGATTCTCCCTTTGAAAAACTTTCGGAGTTTAAGAAAATTTTTCTAGGCAAAAATAGAGACTAGCTTGTATCATAAAGCTTTGTCAAAACAACCTCGCCTGGTGAAAAGGTTTGTCCAGGAGATTTTTATTTGATGTTATGAAGTAACTGCTTGAAAATATTGTCAGCAGTTGACACTTTTTACTTTGCAGGGCCGAGAAGGGACATAGCCACCATGTCTTGGTTGGGCTTATTACAAGCTAGACCTCATCTTTAAGCCGAAGAAACAGGCTTTGTGTTGCAGATAAGGGTGTTCTCTGATGGTGTGTTGATTCAATGAAAATGTTTAAGGAAGAGAGCATGGTTGTTCAAAGGAGCCATCCCCCAAAAGGTAAGGGTGCTAGTCATGGGGGACAAGTATGACCCTCTGTTAGTAAAAGTGGATGAGAAGTCTCTCTCAAATGAGTTTTGCCAAAAGAGACATGGTAAATAGGTGTCGCTTTATCATCTTAAGTGGACTCTGGCCCTATGCAACCATGGGCCATAACATTGTCATCCACCACACGTTCTTTCTTTCATATCTTCCTCTCTTTCCCCTTCTATATATATGTTTCGAGTTTAGACCATCCAGCTCACAAACACAGCATCTTCAACTTCAAAGTTCATAAACCTCCATTGATCAACTATTTTTTCCAGTGAAATCTTCAAGTTTTTGAGTGTTCGGAGAGAAGTTCTCAAATGGCAGCTAGTGTGTTCTCAGTGAGGAGTTCATCAAGTTCAAAGATTGGGTCACGGTCCTTGGAACGCTGTTCAAAGCACATAAGGCAGCAGAGAACTCGGCTTTACATTATCTGGAGATGTACTGTGTTGCTTTTATGCTGGCAAGACTAATCAGTCTTTCACAATCTTCCACCTTTATTTCTGGTGATGACTGATAGAGTGCTAACTAACCAAACCCTGAAGCTATAGGCTAAGGAGGAAAAGGGGTCAGTGTAGATTGTAACGCAAGATTGAAGTGTAGCGATTCTATGTTCAGATGTAAAGAGAACTAGTTGACGTAGATGCTTGCTAGCTACATATTGCAAATTAGCGTGATGATGGAGTTAGAAAAACCACTCCTGTTTCTATTCAGTTTTATTAGTAGTAGTGATTGAGATATGTATATTTTTTCAATTTTTAACATTATGCTAAGGGTA
Source organism: Mimosa pudica (assembly GCA_029929735.1). NCBI lineage: Eukaryota > Viridiplantae > Streptophyta > Magnoliopsida > Fabales > Fabaceae > Mimosa > Mimosa pudica. The sequence continues at coordinate 16,331,457 of JAKELP010000013.1, read as the reverse complement.
TATGCCAGAATAAGGCAGTCTTGTAGAATACATGAACATATATAATATAGTCCAGAATTATCCCCGGATACTAGAAAGTTGGCCCTTGTAATTTCCCGTCATTAGCACAGTTCAAGTATCTGGTAGTAATAAACAGCTTATATAAAAAATACTGCAATTTAACTGGAAGACTTTGGGTTGAAAATTGGAATTGATGGGCGGTCAAACATCAGTAATAAAAAAATTCCGTGCATTATAATGTAGTCTTAGTTACTGATTTGTTTAATTACGATAATGTGACCAGTATAAGTTTTCAGGAGAACACACTAAATTGTTAAGAGCTGGAAATATGAGGCCTTATAACTTTATAAGACCCTTCTTTAAAATGAACTTTTCTGATGTGGGATTTATTACATGGAGTATAACTGAAGGTGGCTGAGTTTGATGAGAAATTTCTGGATTTGACAGTGCAAAGAAGGAGGAGGTAGTAATAGATTTATGAGAACCAAATACGTGATCTTAGGATAGTGTAGACGAATTTGAGTCACGTTTCAAAGAGGATATTATGTGATGCCCTTATCTTGCTTACAATGAAAGGGATACTCAGCTACCTGGTCTTGGAATCTGATGGCATCCATAAATGCAAAATGTTAACAGGGAATTATACGAGAAATGTGAACAACTTGCCCTCAAATAATTGTTCCCTTTTGTCTTTTCATTCTGCATCTCATTTTCATCAATTTAGTTCTCAAAATTTGTCTCCTTGCTAGGTTTTTAATTTATTTTTTTCATTAAGATGGTATGAACATGTGATTTTGTTTCCCTGGGTAATCTACGTTTGATGAGGATCTCTCCACCTTTCCACCCTTAGCTTTCCCCCTCACAACACTCACACAATTGATCTTTGATCCCATGGTTCATATAAATATTTTATAACAATCCCATAACAAATGTAATCTTTGAACGTTTGGTGTGAAAAAAAAAGTAAAATCTAAATTTAGAATAATACTTCTTCCGGTCCTAAATATAAGACCTAGCTGACTTTTATTGGAAATGTTAAGGTTACAAAATATGTTATTAAATTATGACATATTTGATATGTTTTTAGATTAACCATTAGTTTATAGGTTAAATAAATTAGTTTAAAGGAAAAAAAATTAGGTAAATCAATTTATAATTGACTTATTTTGCTTTTTTAGGTATTTCCAAAAAAGTTAACTAGGTCTTATATTTAGGACCGGAGGGGGTAGTACACAAGTCTAAACCATTCAGATCAAGTTTGACCAAGTACATTTAGCATGTAGTTTTTATGTTTTTAATTAATGTAGTTATATTTATAAAATATTGAATATAGATCATTGGATCTTTGATCAAATGGTGTGAGAGGTGGGAGAAGGAAAGGAGGGGAAATGATGGAACAAGCAAAGGAAATAATATCAATCCATGGGCATTATTATATCAAACTTGTTGTGGGAGACGATATACAAAGAAATGTGACGAAGTTGAATATTTTCTTACTTTTTTGGAGCTAATAATTATGAGTGGAGGATATGAAGATAACAGAAAAAGAATTGCAACAATATGTAAAATCTCAAATAATTAAGCCATTTCTCGTGGAATGAGTTAAGAGCTTTGGTTGAATGAAAAATTAATAAAGAATTGGAAAGTGGAAAAAGTTGAGGGTATTTTTGTAATATACATATATCTAGGGCCCACAAATTTTCTCTCTCTATCTCTACTTTTTCTGGGCCCCACACACTTTATTTTTCATCATTACTTAATTTATCTCTACTTTCCATCTTTACCCATTTCACTTTCCATTTCTCCACTTTCCTTCTTACAACCAAACAAACCCTAAGTTCTGTTAAAAAAAATAAAATGAGTTAAGTATGATCAAATTCATTAAATATTGCATGCAAAAAAATCTAATTTTTCTGTAATTTTCCCTATGTTTCATGAATATTCTAAAAGCGTCTTTTAATTGTATTATTCTCCGTAAATTTTTGAAGAAAAAATCTCCCAAAAATAAAGTAGATCAACAGAAAACTAATCATACTCCGGTCTCCCATTCTCATCTCACTAAGTTCTACGTGGATTGATCTGATGCGTTGAATCGTGAACGGCTACGATTGGAGCTCTGTACGTAAGGTGTGACATCATTTTGTTTAGTATCACTATCGCTCATGGTTAAGCTTTCCTTACAACTCAGAAATTCAGTTCTGAACTTTCAACCATCGATTTTAAGCCGCGTCAGAGCCATGCTTTATGACTCTACGACATATTTGTATCATCTTTCACTTTCAGAAGCCCACAATTGTTACAAATATCCGAATTGTCTTCTCTTCAAACTGAAAATTTTAGTGAAATACGTTATCAATTGTGAAATAATTAATCAGTCACTCCAGTCTAAAAACATTACGTGTGACAAAGCTAGCTCATCATGTTGTAACAAGGAAAGACAGGTCAAACATTCACATTCTATTGTTTAGGCAACTAGGCATCACAGTTCGTTTCATTTCTGAACAACAAAATTAAGTTCAGGGACAATAATGAAACATAGGACATTTCCCCTTGCTTTTTGTAACTTTTTATTCAAGTTTTTCAGTTTTCAATAAACCTTATATTGTTTCCTGTCACTTACATATGAGGAAAATATCATCAGGTCAGAATTTGATTGGCCTACGGAGTTAATTTTGCTTCATTTTTAAAAGCCTAATATAAACAAATGTCCATCAATCCAACGGAGTATAATATTAATTTTTCTTTGTGGATAATTGATTTTCTCAGGCTCGAAAATAGCAACATCACATCTGTGTATATCACAAAGAGTAGTCTGGCACTTATTTTTTAAAAGTACAATAGTACTCCATATAGGAAGGATGGTACCTCTCACAGGATGATCATCAAATATTATTCGAATTGTTCATTGTGCTAATCAGAATGATGCTAAACATGTAGTAAGTTAATATTGCCCCTCCTTCCTTCCCTAGAAATTGCGCTTCCCTCTGCTTTCTAAATTTTTCCATTCTAGATGAAATGTCTAAGCGTAAATAAACAACGATGTACCCAATGGAAAGTCCTGAATTCATTGTTTGACACTGCAGAGAGAAGAAAAATCATTCATAAACCTTTTCTTCTTGTTTCTTTGAAAAGTTAAATAAACAAATTCACCTCGCAGCTAAGAGCACCCACCTACCTGTGGAGAAAACTGAAAAAGAAAGTTAGCCTTCAGAATGACAACTTGCGTGGCAAGTTAAAAGGCAAACAAATGATAGGAAAGTTTTGATATCTCCATTATAATATAACTACAGTGAAGGTAGAAACAAATATATTCTTCTCTTCTTCCAAAGAGAAAATATCCAATATAATGCCCTGAAATGGTTGTGCAAATCTAAAATATACAAGACATTTCTTCCTTGCTAAAACATTTAGTTTTTGTTTTTAGCTCAGTAACTAAAAGAGGACATTCTTACTTTCAATTCAAGTACTAAAATATAAACATTGTAGCCTGTCCTTATTTTACCGTCCCACTCTCTTTAACCTCTTCTAGTTGCCAATTGGTGTGAAACTTCAAAACTTCAGCTCCATGTTGTTGGCGCACGTTCTTGGCCAGCGTGTGAATTATTGCAGCAGTTCAGGAACAAGGTAGTTAGTGCAAACTGCAAAACCCATCAAGAATAGTTTTGAACTTCACCTACAAAGTCATCACACAAAATGGGTGTAACATGGTAGCTAGAACAAGCCCATACTCTTTATATTTCCATTTTTAAGTCCCATCTCAATGGTTTTGCAAGTATTTAAGCAGGTTTGGCCACATATAAGAAGTACAAACACTAAAACTCTTCCTTGTACTGTTACAATAGCGTGAGAAAGGGATTTGAAATGGGAAAAATGAATGTTCTAAGTGTGGTAACAATTATAGGATTGGCACTACTGCTGGCATTAGTGCCCAAGATGGAGAGCATGCCCTTTGGGATGCCAATAGAGCCTAGGCCTCTTTGTAAAGCTCAATTCAACCTTGCAAACTATGCTTGTTCTAAGCTTCCTTTTGTTCATGGCCCACCGCCATCTCCCCCTTCCCATGATGATGATGACGATGATGACGAGGATGATGATGATGACGACGATGATGACGATGATCATGACCATGATGGTGATGACCATGACCATGATGGCGACCATGACCATGACGGTGACCATGACGATGAGGGTGATGACCATGATCATGACCATGACCACGATCATCATAACCACGACCACGACGGTGATGATGATGACCATGACCACGACGGTGATGATGACCATGACCATGATCACGACCATGATCATGACCATGACCATGACCACGACCACCACCACGGCCACCATGACCACGGCCGTCATCACCGACACAGGGGCAGACACGGGCACAGGCACCATCATGAGCACAATTATAGAGAAGAGGATTGTTGCAGGTGGGTTAGGCAAGTGGATAGCCAGTGTGTGTGTGAGGCTTTGCTTCACTTGCCTCCCTTCCTTAACAGGCCTGTTCATCATTACACGCTCACCATTGGAGATTTCTGCAATACCACTTATTACTGCGGGGGACCCCTTTGATCAAATCTCAACCACCATCAACTTATCCTTGTCTAATGTTGGTGTTTTCGTGATTGTTAAGGTTTTTAATTTATGCCCGTCTTTTGTTATTCCTTGTCTTGTGTCTCTGCATGTTTACCAGCGTGCAGTCAATTCTCTGTCCTCTAAGGTTGATATTATTATGGTCTGCTTGTTATCTAGATATTCAAACTCTTGAGGAGGTTGAGAAGTGAATCAATAAAGTGGCCGGTGTGGGAGTTTTCGAATGACCAGATTTACCCGAATTTGTGTTTGGCATTTAAGAGATTAATTAACTAAGTTCTATAAATATAGTTTGTGGTGTCCTCCCTCCTGAGCCAACATGATAGAACTATTCTCTGACGTATAAGCTTAGATTGAACTGTGAGAAGGAGAGAATAAGACAATCTATGAGGTGAAATTAAGAATCCAAACCATCATGATGTAAGGAAGAAAACCGAAATTGATAGATTACATCATTACAACGTAAATTGATGTGCAGAGATTACACTTGTGTTTATTTTAGTAATAATAAACTTTAAGAACTTTAAAGCCTGCATGTGATTTGCATAAGGTAAATTATGTTATTCCATTTATAATTTTAAAGGGTGAAGGCCCAAAAATGATACATAACTATTAGTTAAGGAACAAAAATAGTACATAACTATTCCAAGCTAAGATACAAAAATGATACCCAACTTTTACCATGTGATCAAAAATGATATTTTCACTAATATGACAATAATATTATACATGAAATGTCCAAAATGCCCCTATAAATGAATCGCCGCCCGGTAAAAGTTAATTTAATTATAAGGGCATTTTGGACATTTCATGTCCAACATTATTGTCATATTAGTGAAAATATCATTTTTGATCACATGTTAAAAGTTGGGTATCAATTTTGTACCTTGGAATAGTTATGTATCATTTTTGTTCCTTGGCTAATAGTTATGTATCATTTTTGGGTCTTCACCCAATTTTAAAATAATGCAATTTTCTATAAATTTTAATCGTTTGACTAATGAATGATGAGTTTTACTTTCACCCATCATATGACATTAAATAATATATTTGAAAAATTCTTAGAGTTAAACGTTATTATTATCGAGCACTACTTAATTTTTAGGAAATATTGTGAGAATGAAATAGGGGATACTAAAAATTTAACAAAACTATATAAGTTAGACTAATGTCTAGTTGGTTGAGTTGTTAAGTAAGTTGACTCCACATAAAGATGAGAACATGTTCTCAAATCTTCAGAAGCCCTAACTATATGGGCAGCACTCCTTCCTCTCAAGTATATATTATTCCGTAGCTAATACGTGTGAGATGTTCAACAAAAAGAAAAAAGAACTAACGAGTCCACGACCTTTATTTTACCTTTCTGGACAACAACTACAACCACTGTTTGCAATGGTCAATCCGGATCGGAGGGTAACTGGCAGGTTTTGGAGCTATTTGGGAATCAAATCTAACAAAACTGGTCCAAATTAAAGTTGGTCAAAAAAAATAACAAAACGGGTCCAAAAATGCAATATGGTGGAGGAAAAATACAAAAAGGCATTTATGCAATCATTTATTCGCCCTGGACCATTTACTTGTGACTTATTTTTCTTGTGATATTAAAAATTATGATCCAGTGTTTTAAAAATTAGGTGCGTAGTTGAAGTAATACATGCATGGTTAGGTTCAGATGTGTTATTAAGTTAGTTGATTGTAACTGTATTTTAAAATGGTGAGTTGATGGGTAAGTGTGGATGGAAGGTGGAGGCACTTGAGGTATGGGAGGTCATCCCTTCCATCTCGACGGTGTACAAAGTGTTGGGAATATGATCCATTCCATCTCTCATTTTCGCCGCATCTTTCAAATATTCAAACCCCACTTTCTTTTTGTTTCTATCCTTTGCAACTCAAACCCCACTCTTCTATTCTCTTAAGAATCGACCTTTTTAATTACTCAACCAGAAATACAAATGTTTTTTTTCTAGCAAAAATATTTTTTAAAAAATGTACAATTAGGTGCCAAATAGGAGAATTAATCACAACCATATCCCATAAAAGTCATCAAACTATATTAAAGTTTATTTAGACATGAGTTGGTGTTAAATGGTTTCTTATTGACAACTTAGTGCATTGTCAATGCAACTCAATTAGTTGTCAATGACAATTAAAAGGTTGTTAGCTACACATATTTTGTTGACTTAATTTATTTAAAATGTGAATTTGTTTAAGTTTAGGCAATTATGTAGGTGATACCGTATTATAAGTTAGACAGTTGTGTTAGTTAAGGATGTTTTTCCATCATAATGGCTTAAGCCAACTACAGAAACTAGCTTCTTGAGGTAAAAAATAATTGACAGGATTTTCTTCCTACATTATGTACTTTTTACCTTTGTACATTAAATCAATGTGAAACTTCTACATTCTTATAGATTCATTCATCATCATTACATCATAGACATGATTGATATATTGTATATGCATGAGAAATAAAAAGGGCACGCCTCAACCCCTTCAAGACTCCTATTTGTGAAATTAGGAAGCTAGTTTTAGATTTCACACCTAAATTTTTAGTGGGCAAAATATATATTGGAAATGTATTGTTATTTTTTGTATTGAAGAAATACATCATCTACCTGTCATATATATCACCTATAAATTTAGTTAGCAAAATGGTTGAACATTTGACATAGTAATATTTCTAGTCATGCTCACAACTAAGTAAAACTCACAAAACCTACCCATATAAACAAAAGAAAATATTTGTCTTTTTAACTATTTAATACACACGGATAGTCCCTTAATGGATCAAGGTTCATGAATTAATAGCATTGCCTTTAGATTTTGGGTGATTATGATCCATTTTCTAAAATTTAAATTTAAGCATGAAAAAGAAAGAGCAGGAATAGTGGAATACTACATCATTTAGTCATAAAAAAATTATTACAATCTGCACCTAAACCGAGGCTTTTAACCATATATTCGTTAGTAAATTTATAAAATTAGATAGAGAGAAAGCTTTACCTGCCTGCATTGATGAATGACGACTTGACGAGTCTCATTTTGTCACACTTATAAAGCAGAGTATATAAAAACGTTAATTTTTCTTTTGATTTTAGCACTTATCAACTATTCACTGTTATGTATTCTATCAATTTCTCTAACTTATTTAAATACAGGGGACGAATATATATTTCTTAATATAGAATGTTTTATAATTATTTTCGATATTTCCCAACATTATCCCTATTGTTAATCCACACTAATACTGAAGTAAGAGCTGAGAATAAAATAAAGTATGTGATTATTGTATTTTGTTCGAATTTGATTACTTTAACCAATATCATTATCTAATCAATTTAGGTAAATTTGTATCTCATCAAGTTCTGATTATAAGACAATTTTGATTTTTTAGGAGAAACTAAGGATATAAAATAAATCATTTTAAATTGTCATTAGTTATATTTTTCCTCAAAACTAATTTATTCCTCTTATAAACTAACATACATTCTAATCACATGTAGCAAATGTTATAATTCAGTGAAATAATTTGATTTCTTAACCTACGTAAAAAAGTCAAAGTATTCTTATACTTAAGACATGAGTGAGTATCATAGGACTAGGAAGGAGAGAGGGAGTATTGAAAATTTTACATTTTATACGAATACAGATATTTGAAAATCTCACTATATATATAATGGTATGGCATTTATTACAAACAAGCTTATTACTGGCAAAAAGGTATAAATAAATAATGGTGTTCTGTGGTAACCGCAGTAGATTCAGATAAAAATAACAAAATAAAGGGTGACATCTCCTGTATTCCGCATGTTGCCGTAGCCACGGCCCTTTCCAGGGCGGCCGCCGCCTCCTTAGACGGAAGTCTCAGGCGACCACCACCATTGGTAGACTGAAAATCATAAAGAAACCTTGCAACCACCAAAGCACATGGCTCAGCCACCACCTTCTTCCATTCCTCCTCTGCCTCCTCCCCTTTCTTGCGAAACACGTTAGTAGCATCCACCCTCTGAATCTTCCATCTCTTCACATTCCTCAGCCTCTCTATCTTCCCCACCTGCTTCCTCGCCAACCTCCACGTGTTCTCCTTCATCTCATTCACCGCCTCCTCTATCACTCTTCGCTTCATCTCCTCATCTCTCATTAGCTTCTCATATCTAAAATACTCATCAAACTCTGGCACTCCTATTGCCTTCCTAATCCCTCTTGAGTATTCCCCCTTTGGATCAAAAAATGGTCTCATCTCATCAACCATTCCATTCTCCAACATTTGGTCCACCCTTTTGGCCACGTATTCATCAAGCACAGGCATTGATACATCCACCCAGAGGCAGCAAAAATCGTACCTTGATCGGAATTGATAGTCGTCGTCATCGATGAGTGCTTCGATGTATGAGTTCGAGCCTCCCACCATTATGGGAAGTTGTCCTGAGGATGTGATTGAGTCTATGGCGAGTAAAGCGGCGTCACGGAAGTGGGAAGCAGAGAACTCTGTGTTGGGGTTCTCTGTTCCTAGCAAATGATGGGGTATGCCTTTTTGTTCTTCTTTGGTGATTTTGTTTGTGACTATGTCTAGGCCTTCGTACACTTGTATTTTGTCGGAGTTTATGATTTGTGCGTGAAATAGGGTGGCCAGGTCTATGGAAAGTTTCGATTTTCCGGCCCCGGTGGCTCCCATGACTACCACCACCTTCTCTTTCTGCCTTGGCAGATTGATCAGATTCAGTTTTCGACCGTTGCTGGGAGGACTATTGATCACTGGTTGTGTCATTTGCCTGGTCATTACCATAGAGATGCTCATGGTGTAATAGTACCTATGTTTGATAAAAAAAATTGAACTCTAATATGCAAGACAAAAAAAACTATTAGAGGAAGCTAATACAGTACGTAGTACTAAAAGAATGAGATGTGTTTGTATCTTGAAAGGTCAGAGTGGAAAGGCAAGTAGTAGTGGATTTGAGAATGAGAGGGAGGTTAAATGGAGAGGTATTTATAGCAGTAGGGCAAGTGGATGGTGTGTGCAATATTCTGATAATATTTATTTGTTTTGTCTTTTTTTCCCCCTTTACTTTTAATTATATCATTATAGCTTACTGGGAATTTCACTGGTCCTGATGAGTGATGAGGCTCGAGGAGGCCTGAAAGGTTATTTGTGTCTCATAAAAGCCAGTGGGCGCGGAGGTTGCAAGAGCAGCAAATTGCACGAGAGAATATGACTATGATAAGGCCTTTCGCATTATTCCCTCTTGTTTTGTCTGTCTTTCATACAGTGACTGACACAGCCCTTCCACGTCTCATGTCTGATAAATTAAATAAGGTTTATTTGTTAATTATGTGTAGTGTATATACTGTTCTTACACACTTTTCAATTACATATATCTCATGTTGTATAAATGCGATATTATAACTCATATTAATTATTGAATGGTATAATATATGTATTGGAAGGATGGAGAAATTGATGATGAAATAGGAATTAGTTGTCTAGGAGTAAAAGGGTGAAGATTATTAGAGAAAAATGTGTGGATGAATAGAGTTGAATAATAGTGCCCATAATCATCCAAAAGAAGGATGACGTAAAGGAGGGAATCGGAGGGGAAGGGCATTTGTTCGGTATGAACTGGAAGGAGGGTAGGACAGTACTGGGCAGCATAAAGATTAGATAGATTCGTCCGTGCATAAAAAAAGGAAGGGTGGCGATGGCATCAAGTACTAGATAGAGATTTGTGATGACTGATGAGTGGAGTGCTTATTTTAATTGATTGAACTTAGTATGAAATGAAAAGGTGCTTTTCCCTAGCAAATTAACACCTCACATCTTCTTCGCCTTTAAGTGGGTTCCAACTTTCAGTTTGTTCATTTTTTTCCGCTGAGGGCCCACCATCCCAATTATCTTAGTTCAAGTCATTCATCTTTAATTTAAAGCTTGCAACTAAGCAATATATGTCCAACACTATTCCTACATCTGGCGCAGTTATCTGGCTTGAGACATTGGTCATCGTTAGTGTTCTGCTACATAGGCCGATGCAATGCCTTTTTCTTTAAAATCAAATAAGGCTGTGAGACAAAGTACTCATTTTAATAAATGTTATGTTCGTCATGTGAATTCCATCTCCATTCAACTTTATTGGGATAATTAATTAGAGGTCCCTCACAAGGGAGTTAATACTGGAAAAGTCCCAAAAGTTGAAAATATTAATGTAGGGTCCCAAGGTACCTCACATTAATATATTTGAAAAGTGAAAAGACAGTTTTGCCCCTAGCCTTAATACTGGTAATTAAAACCACTCTCACTGCAGCTTTGACCATGGCTTTAGCCTCCATGGGGAACAGTGCACCCAAAAAGTATGATGAAATCGATGCTGCCCCTGAAGAGAGAGCAAGAGGGATCACAATTAATACAGCCACTGTTGAGTATGAAACTGAGAGTAGACACAATGCAAAAGCACACTCCTCCATCCAAGCTCACCACGCACACACTCAGGTCCTGCCCTATCCTTCTTTTACTTGCCTAATAATAATACTATAGCTCAAGGCAATTCCTATTGCCACCTCTAAACTTCCAGTGCTTTTCATTCAAGAGAAGTCTAATTAATTAGTGCACACCATTCAATGATTCCCAACAATGTGCATCTCTCTACTTTGTTTATGCTATTAAACCCCTTCATGCAAAGCCTCAACACCAAAACCATTTTATTTATAGTCTGAAAGCAAATCTTGCTATTTCCTGCAATCTCATCAAACAACTGCCACTGTCAATTCATCTGTAATTGTTTCTTAACTCTATAAAGTGTGTGCAAACGAAGGGGGAGGGGAGAGGGGGTGGGGGGGCAGGGGAGGAGGGGGCTGGGGGTGTGGGGGGCGGCGATGGAGGGAGGAGGGGGGGTGGGGGAGGAGGGGGGTTAAATTTTTTTTAAGGCTAGGGGCAAAACTGTCTTTTCACTTTTCAAATATATTAATGTGAGGTCCCTTGGGACCCTACATTAATATTTTCAACTTTTGGGACTTTTCCAGTATTAACTCCCTTGTGAGGGACCTCTAATTAATTTTCCCAACTTTATTTTGACATAAATCTTGATGTTATAGAAGAATTTCTTTGTACAAAACGTTCTTTGTCATCTTTTTTCCATCCCGCATTTTTCTCATACATGAATTATAAGTCCATCCAATGTTCTTACTTGTGATAACACTAAATAAAGTTGTTCAAACGTGAAAACTGGTCTTATGAAGTGTATTCCAGCATTTCTCAAAGGGAACCCTTGGTTTTTATTATTTGTCATTGCAAAAGACGTTGTAACTAAGAATTCTCTTCTTACCATATATATTTGCTAATAAAATAGACACGTGACATGTTTAATCTCATTTGTATATTTTGCCAGGGATTTGGTCTCAACTGTAGATTCTGTAGCATCATATCTTTAGTGATGTCTACTCCGGATTAAAATAATTGGTAGAACGAACCCGGCCCACACATGCATGTCCACACAAACACGCATCTATTATTATGTGGCGCTATTCTAGCAATTTCATCATTACGGCTTCCTTTTTCACTTACACTCATGCAAATTCTGAGATTGTAATGAAATATTTTTATTTTAATTTGAGATAATTAAACTTAATTTATGTGAAATTTTTTATATGGTTTCTTACTTGCAATACAATAGAGATCCATTAAGCCTAAAAGTCAAGCAGCTTGTGGAGGTGTGACGCCAGACACAGATCGCAATTGGTTATCAGGATCACATTGTACGTGACGTGCTTGCTCTGTTCGGCATTGTGATCTTATCAAACCCGAAAACTTTAAAATGAGCTTTATGGAAAAAAAAAACATTTACGCACTGTCGTCCTTGGCTAAAAAAAAAAGTAACAATATCACAAATTACATTACATTATTACAATGATTTGATCCCATTCTGTATCGTGAGTCGTGACATAAATATAAAATCTCAACTTTTGGAAAGAAAGGGGAACGGGCGTGTTGATTATAGGCCCAATAGCGTTGAAACGAATAGATTTTAAGGGATATGATAAAATCTACAAAGAAAAAGAATGATGTGCCAATGATTATCTCGTCAATCATATAACATCGCATCCAAGTGACACCACCTACATAAATTATATATATCGTCCCACTGTTGAGCACTCATGCCCCCAAACGGATCATTTTATGTCATTTCCGTTATAAGTGAATCCAGATTTGAGGCGTGCGGGGCTATGACGAGACCCCAGAGTCATCTTCCAATACTGATTAAAGACCTTAATGAGTGATGATTATGATATCATTTAAAGATTCTATTTTGGGTCTCTAAAGATTACACCCTTTCCCTTTTCAACCCACCCATCGCCTTATCAGTTTAGTGTCAGGTATGGGGAAGTGAAAATAATAATCATCGTGTTTAAAATTGAAAATTCATTGCATGCATGCATGTCGTGTGTACAGTATTATTGGGGCTATATAATTCTTTTTATTGTGGCGAAAATTAGTGTGTAAGTGATTCCCTTCTAAAAGCTTTTGACAATACCTTCGAGTTATATCATATATGGGCTAAGCGTAAAAAGGAGGAGCGCTGTTTCAAAGATTTAGTTTAGTATAATAATGAGAGTGGAAACGGGAAAATATATTATTAGTTTGAAGATTATCTCCATCATTATTGATATAGCCAGAGATAATATAAAGGACAAGGAAATAATGGTGCCTTTTACTTGGCAGCTTCCGATTAAGTCGAATCAAGGCATGGGAATGAACACCACTGGGAAGATACTTTCCGAATAGACAGAAAATGTAAAAACCCATTCACCTGGATGGCTGCCTATAGCTCCCTAGTAAGGTCCTATGTTTATAGCTATTCTAGCCATAGAGAGCTAGAGGGTGAAGATGCAACAATATAGAAGATAAGGTAGAATCTCTCGGGATACTTTCCTTTTTTTTAATCGGCGCCCGCTTTAATCCAAACTAGAGGTTAAAAGTGTTTACCATATATATATATAAAGTCGTCCCTTCACCCAATGAGAGTGCTTCCCGTGATTTGAACATGCGTCTCATACTTACCTTACCTTACCTGTTTGTAGTCATACTTACCAGCTCATTTAATTACATACACATTGGTGGCTTCTTTCCATTTAGATTATACTCCTATGCAACCTCCATATATACCTGTCGTCATGTCCCGTGAAATTATCATCTCAGTGGCCGGGACATCGTGAGTTGAGAAGGTAGAACTAGTCTTGCACTCTTGCTTGCACATACAATCTGATGCCGAATGAACCACAGGTGCAAAGTCACGGAGCAATAATCCGCTACGGCGGCGTACGTTCTAGCTACACCAATCGTTGACATCGATGTCGGCTATCATGGAAGGAGGAGAAAGGATAGGGGCGGCCGGGGTAGAGAAAGAGAGCTGCCGATAAAAAAAAATAGGAGTATCTTTCAATGATCATTTAAAATTAATTATCGTGTAAACCATAAACAAAAAAAAGTAATTAACTTATAACTCTCATTTTTAAAAAAATTATGTGCATATTTGGTTCTCAAAATATTTTACAGTGTTGGAAGTGACACAAATCTTTGTTATTCAATTTTCTTATTAGCCCTTATTTAAAGTTTCCTTCTTTTCTTATTGGCCCATATTTTTTAAGTTTCCTTCAAGCATGTCAACGGATCCTATGTCATTTTTTCATTATTTGTTTAAAATTTCTCTATATACTTTGATACTCCTTCCTTTTCTAAATATAAGATTCAATTGATTGTTTTAAAGAAATTCCAGAAGATAGAAAAGTCACTTAATAATAATTTATTTCATGTATTTTATTAGATTATAAGGTAGCTTATAAATTAAATGAATTGGTTTAGAAAAAATTCAGGTTAATCAATCAATAAGTAACTTATTTAACTTTTTAATATTTTTAAAGTGAAAGTTAACTAGATTCCATATTTAGAAATGGAATGAGGAAAATTTTAGATTTAGTCACTTTTAAAAAATAAATCACTACATATAAAACATATTGCATTATCAATAATACTATTAAACAATAAATATCTCTTATCATTTATCAATTGCTTCACAACGAAGACTGCGAAATTAAATCAATAAATACAAAAGCAACACGGATAATAAAGAACTAATATGAAACTATAATTATTAAAAAGATTAAAAAAAATTGCAGGGCTGATTCGCAGGGAATTTTGAAATTTTGTTCACATGATTATAATTAAAGGACATAATGAGCGGGGGTGAAAATTATTTTCTTCTCAACATCTCTCACTCGGAACTTGTGGTTTTTGTAGGTCCGATCCAAAGATTAGTAAGCCCATAACGTTTTCTTTTTCATTAGCTACCAAGCCCACATCCTTTGAGGGAGCGTAATAATGACATTGAACCATATTTCCTCTCGACACGGATCAGAGGACCCAGTAGAAATAGCCTACGCCAGCTTAAGCTTAAGCCACACATGTGATGCTGAAAACAAAGTCACTAGCTTGTGGCCTATTTCAGGGTAATTAATTTTGCAGTAAATAAGTGCCAAAGGGAATATTTGATTGCCATCTCAAGCATTTATTTTCTGTGCCTTATACTTTTGTTGTCGTCCGTTTCTACACTACTCTGGACGGTTTTTCCTTATACTGATACCAAGGTTTTAAAACCCGAGCCGGACGTCGAGCCGGAAAACTGAGCGGGTCATGGTTGAAACGGTTGGACCATTCGGTCGAACCGGTGACGTAATAATTTAATGAAAATTAAATATATAAATATTGTTAATACTTAATAACTTAATATAATTAGGATGAAGATATTTTTTTAATCAAGTTCATTTTTTTTAATCAAGTTCATTTTTTTTTCTGCTGATATATTTTTTTTTTTGCAGTCTTCAATTTCTGACAGGTCCGGCTCGTTCCGGTTCACGACCCAACTCCGGCTCCCTGGTCAACAATGGCTTAAAAGCGGCCTAAAGCGGTCTGACCAGCGAAACGGCCCAACAGAGTCAAACGGGCCGTTTTTCCCACCGGCCGACGGTCCGCCCGGTCGGACCTTTCGGGTCGGGTCGGGTTTCAGAACCTTGACTGATACTATTTGTTTTTTTTGGCACAATAAAGGTATTTTCCCGAGCAAGTTTATTTTATGCTAAATAAGCCCTTAGCTTCTTTAATTTTCGTCGTTTCCCATTTACCTAGTGTGGATCTAGGGACAGTCTAACTTCATTACATACTAATAATCAGCAAGGTTTAATGCTAATTGATTCTCTAATTAACTTGGTCTCCATAGATCAGTGATATCGATTATCAGTTTTAAAATGCATATACACTTCATCAATTCATGCTATATATTGAATATATATATCACATCTTGTCTCTTGTTTATATAGAGTGTATAAATATATACGAAGCGGGTATGGGGCACATGCACCCGTGAAGTGGATCCACATGGCTGTCTATAACTTCAATGAAATTAATTGGCATTCCGAACCTGCAAACTTCAGGACAGCTTATACTGCTTTCTAATGAAATATTGCCACTTAATATCAAGAATTAAACTTAACATCTTTGATTCTTCGAACAGTACAGCAGTTTTTGATAAAAAAAAAAGAACAGTACAACAGCTGTTTTAAAACTTCACTCGGCACTCCTATAATGGTAAAATCATTTAATTTTAATCATCTTTTATTTTGCCTGTACCCTGATATATTTATCATACGATTGAGGATACACATAGCATTCATGGAACAAGTTTATAACTGACAAATATTAATAAACATAAGGAGCATGAAGCATGCATATGCTTGTTCAAGGACAAGATAAGGTTTTGTTGTGGGAAAAATGGACAAGTTTTCACGTTTCAAGTCGCGATAACAATTTCTTGCTGGTAGTTGCCAGATAAGCCAGCTGCTTTGGTTGACAAGAAAGTCAGTGTATCAGGCTATCCAATTAAAGATAGAAATTTAGAGATATTAACGGCTATAACTTTTAATACTTTTTCATTTCGAAATTAAAATATGTGAATAGCTAATGTAATTTATTATACGTATGCATTTTTAAAATTAATAAATACTGTCGTGCCTAGATATAAGTTATTTTTTCGTTTAAATTATTATATTTAATTTATTATGTTTAATTTTCAAGCTAATGTGTCACTCTTACTTTAAACTGATACAAATATACAATAATTATTATTATACACAACTTTATTAGAAATAGGGCAAAAGAGCTAATCTAATAATTAACTATTTCACTTTGGGCAAAAATAATAAATGACTGTTTCACGGTGCATAAATAATAACTAACTTTGTGACCCGGTGCAAAAATAATAAAACCGGTACTAAATATTATTTTGTTGTTTTGTGGAACCTTTCTGATATTATTTTCTAAAGTAAAAATACCATTTTACCCTCTCACAATTAAAACTTAACCCTTCTTTCTTCCGTCCTTCATCTTCCTATGCTAATTAGTATCAGCAATGTTTTAATTGGGAGGGGAAAAATGTATTTTTCACTTTCAAAATAATATCAGAAAGGTCCGACATAACTACAAATTAACATTCACAACCGGTTTTATCATTTTTGCATCGGGTCACAAAGTTAAATATTATTTATGCACTGCGAAACAGTCATTTATTAGTTTTGCCCAAACTGAAAGAGTTAATTATTAGATCATCACTTTTGCCCTTAGAAATATGATATCAAATAATGAGTCAAGTTTGTTTATCATCATTGATCCACAAAGTTAATGAATTGGGATGAATAATTGGAGTAATTAAGTCATTATTATAAGGTATGGCGCTCAATCGAAGCTTTGACCAAAAAAAGTGATACGATAAGAAAGGGATTGACAAAGCGCGCAGTTTGACTGAAAGCGCGTAAGCTTGTGCCTAGCGCCACAACTTACAACTGTTTCATGATGGTTGGCATTCAAAATAGGCAACTGAATATCGCCATTTACATTATATTGTGCTCACTTCACTATAAATACACCATTCTTCCTCATCCTTTTCATCCATCGTACATATAATTCATTCCTAGCTCTTCATCCATTAATGAACAAGCTAAGCTGATCCTCCCTTCCATCCCCATGGCTTCTTCCATCCTCCACTACTTCCTCCTTCTCTATGTCTACATTACTCCTGCTTCTTTTGCTCAAACCTCATTCAGACCAAAGGCCCTTGTTGTTCCTGTCTCCAAAGATCCCTCCACACTCCAATATGTAACTCAAATTCACCAGAGGACCCCTCAAGTCCCAGTCAACCTCGTACTTGATGTCGGCGGCCAATTCCTATGGGTAGACTGCGACAACAACTACATCTCCTCCACCTACCGCCCTGCACGGTGTAACTCCGCCGTATGCTCCCTCGCCGGCTCCTCCGGCTGCGGCCAATGCTTCTCCCCTCCCTCCCCTGGCTGCAACAACAACACCTGCGTCCTCTTTCCCGACAACACCGTCATACACGGCGCCACAAGTGCCGAGGTGGCCCAAGACATAGTCTCCGTGCAGTCCACCAACGGCTTCAACCCTGGCCGAAACGTCACCGTTTCTCGCTTCATATTCTCATGTGCACCCACTTTCTTATTGAAGGGTCTCGCCAAAGGCGTGTCTGGCATGGCTGGTCTTGGCAGAACCAAAATTGCTTTACCTTCTCAGTTGGCTTCTGCTTTTAGCTTCCACAGAAAATTCGCCATATGTCTCTCTTCTGGTTCTAAAGGCGTCGCCTTTTTTGGAGATGGCCCTTATGTTTTTCTCCCCAACGTCGATGCCTCCGGTTTGCTCACCTACACTCCTCTCATTGTAAACCCAGTAAGCATTGCTTCTGCTTTCTCCCAAGGACAGCCTTCTTCTGAGTATTTCATTGGAGTCAAGTCCATCAAGATTGACCAAAAAGTCGTGCCTAACATTAACACCACATTGCTTTCCATAAGCGAGAAAGGCCTTGGTGGCACTAAGATCAGCACTGTGGACCCTTACACGGTTTTGGAGGCGTCCATTTTCAAGGCTGTGACAAGTGCATTTGTTACTGCTTCGGCTGCGAGGAACATCACAAGGGTGGGTGGTGTGGCTCCTTTCGAGTTTTGTTTCAGTATGGACAACGTGTTGAGCACGCGCTTGGGTGCTGGGGTGCCTACTATTGAGCTTGTTCTAAAGAACAATGTGAGCTGGTTCGTGTTTGGAGCCAACTCAATGGTGCAGGTGAATGACAATGTGTTGTGTCTTGGGATAGTGAATGGAGGTGAGAAGGCGACTACTTCAATTGTGATAGGAGGGTATCAGCTGGAAGACAATCTTCTTCAGTTCGATTTGGCTTCTTCTAGATTGGGATTAAGCTCTTTGCTTTACGGAAGCAGGACTACGTGCGCTAACTTCAACTTCACCTCCTCCCCATCCCCATGACCCCGTAAATTCTCCATCCAAACAGTCATCATTGACAGGAGTCGTTTTAAAGAATTTCATTCTCAATAATTAATAATTTGTGTTGTTTTCAATATATATTACTCCTCCCTTCCTAGATATAAGATCACTGTCCAGGATGTGGATAAGTTACTAAATATAAGATGACTTTCCATTTTTTCCCAAGTTATACCAAAATTACCCCTCAACTCCTTGATCACCTCACTTTTTTCGCATTCACGCACTGCTCTCCAAAGCTCCCTCCTTTCCTCACCAGGAACAACATTCACCATTCCTCAATAATGCACACACGTTTTAATAGTAAGGATTATCAACTTTCAGCTGTTAATCTAGAGAGATTCATAATACTGATCTTGACAAAGAAATGGAAGGAGAAAGAACAGATAGATGAAGCTTGGGCGACAAACGAAAAGGAACAGTTAGGCTCGTGTTGCAGTGACGATTTCTTTGTCGTTGCAACCACCGCCAAGATCAACCTCATTTTCTCCGCCGCCGCAAGCGTCGCCGTGAACGCTGCCGCCGTAACATAGTGTACTTATTTCAATATTTTCTTGTGCGCTAAATCGGAACAACGATGGAGTGGAATCTGTGTCATCACCGAATCTGATTTAGCAGATTTATTTTTTGGTTAGAGATTTAGCAGATTTAAATGGGAAGATTTCTGGTATTCAATTATCATAGACTCCGTTGTGGCTCGGTTTAACAGCTGTGTAGGGGATGAGGCTGTGTGGCTGTTTGGTTTTGGGAATTGTTATTTAATTGAGGGGTATTTTAGTAAGATTATCTAATTAAAATGTCTTTCTTAATCTTTCTAAATTAGTTAAAGTGATCTTATATTTAGAAACGGAGGGAGTAATACAATAAGATGTCCTTTTGTACGATCAATTCATTAATTAATGGGACCAGTTGTTTTATATTTTACCATAATACATATATTAAAATTATAAATAGCTAATCGAGCTTAAGCTAAAACCATAATAAGTGGAACCTGTGATGCTAAAAAATGTCTATTAGTAAACATACTAATTGACTTTTTTGGAGAGATTAAGGTTGCGAAATAGGTTATTAAATGATGACATATTTGATATATTTTTAGACTATCCATTAGTTTAAAGGTACAATAAACTAGTTTAAGGGGAAAAATTAGGTAAATCAATTTATAATTAACTTATTTTGCTTTTTTAAGGATTTTCTAGAAAAATCAATTAGGTTTTATATTTAGGACCGGAGGGAGTATATAAATGAAGAAATATATTTTAAAATATATTTAAACAGACTCTAAATAAGTCACAATCAGACAAAAGCTTTAGAAAAATATTTAATAGTATATAAGTGAGGAAATATATTTTTAATTGTTTAGCATTTTAGCCCGTCTAGATCTGGCCTATTAAACGAAACAGGCAGGCCAAGGTAAAAACCTATGATTGAGCCTAACTTATTAGTAAACAACTCGACTAAGCTTTAGCGGGCCGGACCATAGGCCCTATGAGTCTAGCTAGGCTATTTCCATCCCTATCTACTAGGATTAATTTTATGTTTTCCAGTTTAAGCTGCCAATTATTAAAATGACCCAGTAGACAACCAATCACAGTTTTATGTGTTACTAGGGAATTGAGAAATTAAATACTCTGCAATAAAAAACTTTGACTTCTTTCTTAAAATTTAAGATGGTAAATAGACCTGATGACTCCCCATATTTAGTGGTTTTTAGGAATTATTTTATTGTATTTGGGGAGTCATGAATTAAATAATTAAGTGATTTTGATGTGAATTGGAAAGAAAGTAATTTGAGAGTATATGAGTGATTCTTTTGGAAAATATGAAATTTAATTGAAATAGGAAACTTAATATATTAAAAGAAATATTTTGATGAGAAGTTTCCTATTAATGAGATTATGTGATTGAGTCATTGTGATTATTTCCTATTTCTTTCTCTTCATGAATGCAGATTTTAAAAAAAGGAAATAAAGAGAAAGAGACATACAAGAAAAGGAAAGAAAAGAAACTTAACATGCAAGGCAAAGACAATATGGTGTTGAGCTATTTTATTATAAATATACACATGCAATTGAAAAGAAAGGAGGCTTGGTCATAATTCTTCCAATTCCTATAGCCTACACGAGATTCACGAAGAAATTGAAGACGAGAGGAAGCAGATCACACGTTATTGACGCAAGGAAAAGAAGGAGGCACCAGAGACGTACTACAAAGGCACACACACATATGCATTGACATCAACACACAAAAGGAAGGAAGCAGCTCCTCAATCTTGTCCAATTCTTACTCCTTTGTGAACTTGTAGTATGTTTTTGGATTTTCACCCAATTCTTATGTTGAACCCTATGTGTGGCTAATTTCTTTTACAACCTAGAGTACTATGAACTTGTTTGTAACTTAGTATTTTATTTCCCACTATTTAGTCATGGTTAATTTGATTTAGTTTATTTAATTTTGCTATTATTGGTTAACTTGTTTAGTGCTTGATCACCATTAGACATGTTTAGGGAATTTAGAATTGGACTTGAAAGAGGGAATTTTAAATAGACCATGGGATTAAATAGTGTAGGATTGGATTTTTATCTGATTTGCGACTAGGATAGACATATA
Source organism: Mimosa pudica (assembly GCA_029929735.1). Taxonomy (NCBI): domain Eukaryota; kingdom Viridiplantae; phylum Streptophyta; class Magnoliopsida; order Fabales; family Fabaceae; genus Mimosa; species Mimosa pudica. The sequence continues at coordinate 16,309,868 of JAKELP010000013.1, read as the reverse complement.
CCTAGAAGCCCTACATAGTCACATTAGAGCGGTACCGATATTAATTGGCTTAGTAAATTAGTGCAAGACATTGTGTAATTAAGCTAGGCAAGGATATAGGTGGAAACCGAAAGGCATTTATAGACACTAGTACTCTAGATTAGCTAGTTGGATTAATTCATAATTAATTTAGTGGGGAATAAAATCTAAGAAGCAGATAAGGGATTGGTGGCTCTAGGTTGTTCTTTTGACTCGTGAATTTCTTTTGTGTGAATATTTTGTTTTATTTATTTTCTTAGATATTAGGTAATTAAAATCAATTTTCTTTTATTTACTCAACTTGAATGAAAATAGGAGGTCTAATGCCTAGTTATTAATTGTCTGAGTCTCTGTGGGATCGACCTTGAACTACCACTTTACTAAATTTACGATCCGTACACTTGCGGAGTTTTTATCAAAATTTTGGTAGCATCAAGTTTTTGGCGCCGTTGCCGGGGACTCAAGGCAATTAGTAATTAGAATTAGAAATTCTTTAGTAGTTTTAGCTTGAATTTTTTTTTTCTTTTGGAAAAATAGAAAGATGGACTTTTCGGAGCTTAATTATTATAAATGGTATCGATGTCATCACTGTGGAAATAATCATGTACCAGGAAATTGTCCATTTTTGCCCACCATAAATTGTATAGGAGATGATTTCACTAGGCAACAAACTTATGTTGATAATTTTTCTAGGCCTAGTTGGAATTTTGAGCAAGATGAGTGTTGGAACCCACATGTTGATTCTTATTCACATGCAATAGACCCACCCTTCATGTCTTTTTCACATGTTCAAGAAAATATTGATTATGAGAATTCTTGTTTAGAAAGGTTAGACAAATTAGAAAGATTAGCCGATATCTTTTTGGAAAGGAATGAGAAATATTACAATAGTTCTGGATCAAGAGTTCAAGTAAACAATTTTGAGGATAATGTAAACTCTTGTTTAGAAGAAAGGCTTGACAGATTAGAAAGATTAGCCGGTAAATTTTTGATAATGCTAGAGGATAGTTTGAAATGGCAAGAGGATAGTTTCAAAAGGTAAGAAGATTGTTTGAAAAGGTTAAAATCAATAATTGAGGATAGAGATGACCATGAAGTTGAAAAAGATTTAGAGGTTGTCATAGAGCCTGAAACTTGTTTAGAAGAAATTGATGGGTGTTTAATTGATGTTGAAAATGTGAATTCAAATGCTTGTGATTCTGATATACATGTTGATGTGAGTGTTCCTATAACTACTTTGGATTATTCTCCTATTACTTTTGTGACTCTTACTGATGAGAGTCAAATTGATTTTATTGGATGCTCATTATTCTTAGAAAGACATACATCTAATTGTTTGTATGAGCATATTCTAATTCCTTTGAAATCAGTGATTGCTTGTTCTTTGAAATTGTCTATGATTGAAAAGGCACAAGTAATTAGTTTGATTGATTACTTATATTGTTTGAAAAGGAATGAAGATGGGGTGATTATGGTTTTTGATACTTATGACTAAGGATTTGTTTGGAGAGTCTGGCTGAAGACTTTAAACTTAGCGCTTCTTGGGAGGCAACCCAAGGTTTTGGTATTTGATGCTTTGTTTTTTTTGAGTTTGTAGGATTTTTTTTTTTTCCTTTTGACCTCAAAGGATGCTTCAACTTGATCTTGATGGACTAGGAGTTAAGACTGGAAATCGAGAAGAGGAAGGGGAGTATTCTTCTAACTTTTTCTTGATTTTATTTGACTAAGAATTGCTTTGGTGATGAGTCTTTATGCTGGTTGATATGTGTGTGATAGTTAGATTTGATGGTGTGCCTCTTGAGTACTTTGCTTGGTTGATATGGAAGTTGAAATATTTGTCATCTTTACACTTGTTATGGATATTTTTGTAATTCCACTACTTGTGTTACATGTTCACATTGGGGACAATGTGACATTTAAGTTTGGGGGTATGAGGGTATCATTGTTCTCTAAAGATTGTCCTCAAACTTTCATTTTGTAAAATTTTCTTGAAAAAAAATCTTTTTGCCAATTTTGGGATTGATTTGGACTTGAAATAATTGAATTTGATTAGACTTTGATCTCATCTTCTTTGAATGTAAGTGAAAAGGCAAACTCTTTGCTTTAGGTAAATTACCCTAGTATGTCAAAAAGCCCTGTGAGAAATTTGAGCCTTAATATTATTCTTTCATGAGTGAGTACATCTATTGTAATTTCCCCTCTAGAACTTGTCTTGAATCTCTTTTGACGCTCAAATCTCTTGCATGCACAAAAATGATTAAGGCCTTCTTTTCATAGCCAGTTTAGCCAAATAGCCATCCCTTTTACATTATTTCCATTGCTTAACCCTTTTGAGCCTACTTCTCTTTTAAAAAGAAAGATTGCATATTTTAGTCTTTGAATTCTTTTAATGCAATTTTTCATCTCTTATCTATTTCTTCCATTTACGCTTTGAAAAGTGTTATACTATATTCATATGGAAAGGGGTGAAGGAATTACAAAAGGAAAAGGGGAAATATAAGTGTTGAAGAATAGAAGTGAAAAAAAACAGAATAAAGGTGAAAAAAAATGAAGGTGAAAAAGGAAAAGAAAAAAAAAATCACACAAAGTGTGAAAAAAAAAGAAAAAAAAAGAAAGAAGAAGATGAAAATCGAAAGAATTGAAGAATTGTGGAGTTCAAAAGAGTCAACCCCTATATGTCTTGTTACGTTATGAGTTTCCTTCATTCCTTACTATAATTGAAATGGTTTAGCACTTTTCAAATATACCTCCATCTCATTTTCATTTCATTATCCTACCCTTTTCATTACAACCCTTAAAAGTCCTTTTGATTTGTGTGTGCATTGAGATACAAGAGTGGATATCGAGATGATAAACAAGCCTATGGTAGCTGGATTACATAGATGGAATTGAGTGAAACACAACCCCTATATACTTTGAGAGTAGAGTGTAAACACTTGACCGGTGAGGGACATGCTTTTGTGATTTATCTCTATCAAATTGATTGCCTTATTGCTTGCATTTGGGGATGGTGAGAGAGATTTTTAAGAGGATTTAATTGTTGAGAGTTTGAATTGATTTCAACTTTGTGATGATAAAATCTTGATTTCATTTTTTGTGCTAATGTGTTAACAATTTGAAATCTTGAGGACAAGATTTAATGCAAGTGTGGGGGTGTGATGACTCCCCATATTTAGTGGTTTTTAGGAATTATTTTATTGTATTTGGGGAGTCATGAATTAAATAATTAAGTGATTTTGATGTGAATTGGAAAGAAAGTAATTTGAGAGTATATGAGTGATTCTTTTGGAAAATATGAAATTTAATTGAAATAGGAAACTTAATATATTAAAAGAAATATTTTGATGAGAAGTTTCCTATTAATGAGATTATGTGATTGAGTCATTGTGATTATTTCCTATTTCTTTCTCTTCATGAATGCAGATTTTAAAAAAAGGAAATAAAGAGAAAGAGACATACAAGAAAAGGAAAGAAAAGAAACTTAACATGCAAGGCAAAGACAATATGGTGTTGAGCTATTTTATTATAAATATACACATGCAATTGAAAAGAAAGGAGGCTTGGTCATAATTCTTCCAATTCCTATAGCCTACACGAGATTCACGAAGAAATTGAAGACGAGAGGAAGCAGATCACACGTTATTGACGCAAGGAAAAGAAGGAGGCACCAGAGACGTACTACAAAGGCACACACACATATGCATTGACATCAACACACAAAAGGAAGGAAGCAGCTCCTCAATCTTGTCCAATTCTTACTCCTTTGTGAACTTGTAGTATGTTTTTGGATTTTCACCCAATTCTTATGTTGAACCCTATGTGTGGCTAATTTCTTTTACAACCTAGAGTACTATGAACTTGTTTGTAACTTAGTATTTTATTTCCCACTATTTAGTCATGGTTAATTTGATTTAGTTTATTTAATTTTGCTATTATTGGTTAACTTGTTTAGTGCTTGATCACCATTAGACATGTTTAGGGAATTTAGAATTGGACTTGAAAGAGGGAATTTTAAATAGACCATGGGATTAAATAGTGTAGGATTGGATTTTTATCTGATTTGCGACTAGGATAGACATATACCTAGAAGCCCTACATAGTCACATTAGAGCGGTACCGATATTAATTGGCTTAGTAAATTAGTGCAAGACATTGTGTAATTAAGCTAGGCAAGGATATAGGTGGAAACCGAAAGGCATTTATAGACACTAGTACTCTAGATTAGCTAGTTGGATTAATTCATAATTAATTTAGTGGGGAATAAAATCTAAGAAGCAGATAAGGGATTGGTGGCTCTAGGTTGTTCTTTTGACTCGTGAATTTCATCTGTGTGAATATTTGTTTTATTTTATTTTCTTAGATATTAGGTAATTAAAATCAATTTTCTTTTATTTACTCAACTTGAATGAAAATAGGAGGTCTAATGCCTAGTTATTAATTGTTTGAGTCTCTGTGGGATCGACCTTGAACTACCACTTTACTAAATTTACGATCCGTACACTTGCGGAGTTTTTATCAAAATTTTGGTAGCATCAAGACCACTTTGCTTTAATATATTTTACATTTACATGTAACTATCCATTATACAATTGCATTATTCAGTAGTTTATATGTGATGTAACTCAGTTTTGAGGGAAAGAATATATGACAATAAACTTCGTCTTAAAGTAATTAATTTTGTAACCCTAATTTATTATTTCAAGAAAATCAAATTGATTTTAGAATTAGTGCAAAAGGGAATACTCCCTCCGGTCCTTATTATAAGTCATCAACTACCAACTTGTTCTTACTCCTTTTTATAAGTCACTTAATGGTTTCCAGTGTGCATTAATTATTCTTGTCCATATATACTCATATTTATAATAGGGGTAGTAGAAGAGAGTGATAGTAGTTATTAGTTTTGAAAATAAGGAGTTATTATTGAGGGTAGTATTGGAAATTACTTGAATTTTAGGACAAATTATATGCATTTAACCAATTATATTTGTATGTGAGAAAAATTAGCTGGTGACTTATAATAATAGAGACTGGAGGAAATATTTGATTGCCATCTCAAACATTTATTTTATGTGTCTTACTTTCCTACACACACACTTTTGTTGTTGTCCGGTTCTACACTACTCTAGATGGTTTTTCCTTATACTGATATTTTTACTTTTCTTGGCAAAAGAAAAGTATTTTAATTTCCCGAGCAAGTTAATTTTATGCTAAACAAGTCCTTAGCTTCCTTTAATTTTCGTCGGTCCCCATTTACAAAGTGTGGATCTACGGACAGTCTAACTTCGTTATACTAATCAACAGGGTTTAACGTTAATTGATTCTCCAATTAACTTGGTCTCCATGGATCAGTGATATCGGTTATTATCAGTTTAAAATGCATACACACTTAATGAATTCATGCTATATATATATATATCAAATCTTGTTTCTTGTTTATATAGTGTGTATAAATATAAAAAAGGCGGGTATATGTGGGGCACATGCACTCGTGAAGTGAATCCACATGGCTGCCTATAACTTCAAGAAATTAATTGGCATTCCGATCCTGCAAACTTGTGGACAGCTTAAATACTGCATTCTAATGAAATATTGCCACTTAATATCAAGAATTAAATTATTTGACATCTTTGATTTTTCGAACAGCAGCTGTTTTAAAACTTCACTCGGCAATCGTATATATAGTAAAATCATTTAATCTTAATCAACTTTATTTTGCCTGTACCCTGATGAATTTATCATGCAATTGATGCATCGCATTCATGGAACGGGTTTTAAACTGACAAATATTAATAAATGTAAGAGCATCAAGCATGCTCATGTGCTTGTTCAAAGAAGACAAGAGAAGGTTTTGTTTTGGGAAAAATGGATAAGTTTTCACGTTTCAAGTCGCGATAATTGAAATCAAATAATGGGGACACAATTTCTTGCTGGTAGTTGCCAGATAAGCCAGAGGAAAAGTTAGTGTAGCAGCCTATCTAACTAAAGATAAAAATTTAGAGATATATTAATAACCACTATAACTTTTAATACCTTTTCATTTTGAAAATATGTGAATAACTAATGTAATTTAATTTATGTATGTATTTTGAAATTTAAATATTGTTGTGCATTCTAGATATAAGTTATTTTTTCGTTTAAATTATTATATATGTTTAATTTTCAAGCTAATGTGTGTCACACTTTTACTTGTAAGCTGATACAATAATTATTATCATACACATATCTTTATTAGAAGTACGGTATTCTCGACAAAAAAAATTTAGAAATATGGTATCAAATAATTAATCAAGTTTATTTATCTCTATTAATCCAAAATTTTAATTAATTGGGTGAATAATTGGAATACTTAAGTTTTGCTAAGAAATTGACATAATGTGATGCTCTAATGAAGCTTTGACCAAAAAGTAATACTATAAGGAGGCCAAGGCGCGCAGTTTGACTGAAAGCGCGTAAGCTTGTGCGTGGCGCCACTGCTTACAAGTGTTTTATGATGGCTGGCATTCAAAATAGGCAACCCCGTACCGAATATCACCATTTACATTATATTGTGCTCACTTCACTATAAATACACCATTCTTCCTCCATCCCTTTCATCCATCAAATATATCATTCCTACCTCTGATCTTCATCCATCCACATGGCTTCTTCCATCCTCCACTACTTTCTTTTCTTTCTCTGCATTACTACTCCTGCTTCTTTTGCTCAAACCTCATTCAGACCAAAGGCCCTTGTTGTTCCTGTCTCCAAAGATCCCTCCACTCTCCAATATGTGACTCAAATTCACCAGAGAACCCCTCAAGTCCCTATCAACCTCGTACTTGATGTTGGTGGCCAATTCCTCTGGGTAGACTGTGAAAACAACTACATCTCCTCCACCTACAGCCCTGCACGGTGTAACTCCGCCGTATGCTCCCTCGCCGGCTCCTCCGGCTGCGGCCAATGCTTCTCCCCTCCCTCCCCTGGCTGCAACAACAACACCTGCGGCCTCCTACCCGACAACACCGTCACACGCACCGCCACAAGTGGCGAGGTGGCCCAAGATGTCATCTCACAGCTCCAGTCCACCAACGGCTTCAACCCTGGTCGAAACGTCACCGTTTCTCGCTTCATATTCTCATGTGCACCCACTTTTCTATTGAAGGGACTAGCCAAAGGCGTGTCTGGCATGGCTGGTCTTGGTAGAACCAAAATTGCCTTACCTTCTCAGCTGGCTTCTGCTTTTAGCTTCCGCAGAAAATTCGCCATATGTCTCTCTTCTGGTTCTAAAGGTGTCGCCTTTTTTGGAGATGGCCCTTATGTTTTCCTCCCCAACGTGGATGCCTCCGGTTTACTCACCTACACTCCTCTCATTGTAAACCCTGTAAGCACTGCTTCTGCTTTCTCGCAGGGACAGCCTTCTTCTGAGTATTTCATTGGAGTCAAGTCCATCAAGATTGACCAAAAAGTCGTGCCTAAGATTAACACCACATTGCTGACCATAAACGAGGAAGGCGTTGGTGGCACTAAGATCAGCACTGTGAACCCTTACACAGTTTTGGAAGCCTCCATCTATAAGGCTGTGACAAGTGCATTTGTTACTGCTTCGGCGGCGAGGAACATCACAAGGGTGGGTGGTGTGGCTCCTTTCGAGTTTTGTTTCAGTATGGACAACGTGTTGAGCACGCGCTTGGGTGCTGGGGTGCCTACTATTGAGCTTGTTCTTAAGAATAATGTGAGCTGGTTCATTTTTGGAGCTAACTCGATGGTGCAGGTGAATGACAATGTGTTGTGTCTTGGGATAGTGAATGGAGGTGAGAAGGCGACTACTTCAATTGTGATAGGAGGGTATCAGCTAGAAGACAATCTTCTTCAGTTCGATTTGGCTTCTTCTAGATTGGGATTCAGCTCTTTGCTTTACGGAAGCATGACTACGTGCGCTAACTTCAACTTCACCTCCTCCGCATGAAACCCCGTAAATTCTCCATCCACCACCGTCATCATTAACGGGCCTCGTTTTAAAGAATTTAATTCTCAATAATTTGTGTTGTTTTTCATATATTACAATAAGATGTCCTTTTGTATGGTTCATTCATTAATTAATGGGACCAGTTGTGTTTTATTTTACCATTGTGCATACTTGACTGAGTTGAATGACCCGACTCTTAGCACGCAATTGAGTATTTCGTTTAATTGATGATATCCCATATATAACTAAAATAATAATCATTTTGATAAAAAAAATAAAGTAAAACAACACTAACACATGGATAAGCAAGAGAGAATGAGAGATACACACATGTCTACCATTTGACCGATGATCACTTGAACCTAATTATCCAATATAAACCATATATATGGAGCCACCGTTAACAATTTCTTTTTTGGTAAATATATTTTTTTTAATTAAAGGAGAAGCCGCTAATAATTTGCTTAAAGCGGAGATGTCATCACAACGTTTACAAATTTCAGTGTAATGGATTATGAATGTCTGACGCGTACATAGAGTATAATATTTGCCAAGCTATCTCGTGAGGAGCAGAGGACTACATACGCCCGGAAATTAACGAGGCCATGGTAAAAGTCTTATTTAATCACAGCCTCATCAGGTTCCAAACAATCAAATGACATCAATTTATTCTTTTTTTGGTCAAAGTCAATGGGTCATAAATTTAGCGAGCGAGCACACAAAAACAACATAATCTAGCGTATCTAATCCAAATCTTTTTACAAGGCACCTTGCAAAAACTATAACTACAAGGTTCTTAACAAGCGAGTCGTTTGGGTATATATATATATATAAAGCTTCTACTTAAATTTAGTGTATTTTTCCCTCTTATAAGTTTGAAATTCATGGTATAAATATAAAAAAAGATGAAAATTCTTTTCATTTTCAAACAATTCAATAATCTAATCACAATATACATACGTATGATGAGACGCGGTGATTCTGGTTAAAAGGATAAAAGTTATTAGATATATATTGGAGCATACTAAATCGGAAGAACCGTATAAGATGAAATAATGCCTGTGTTAATCTAGCTGCCCATCATTTTCAAAGTGTGAGGGAGTTTCAAGATTTTTAATCCGATATTCATCCATTTCTGCTTGCGTACACGACAGAGAAGATGGACCCCGATTTTCTCATGCTTTTGCCATTTTTTTCTGGTGCCAGGTTTCATAATAACGAATTCTTTCTTAGTCGTAGCCATTGTCACGTCTAAAATGGGATCAAGAGAAATCTGGACAGTCCAACCTCATCCGCTAGTCAGCGACGTTCCGTGCTGGTACTCTAACTTGGTCCCTCTTAATCATTAACCATTGGTTTAAATGCATATAAAATAATCCGTTCCATATATTATTGCATTTTGTACTCGCCGACCCTGGAAGCCTCGCAACATCTTACACTACAGGCTTGTAAAGTTAGAGTACGTTTGTATGGCAGTAAAGTGATGGAAGGAAAGGAAATGGAAAGTGAATTAAAGGTTTTTTAGTAATTTAAATATATCCCGGGACCCACAAGTTTTCTCTCTCCATCTTACACTTATCCTGGGTCCCACAAACTTTTACATCTCATCATTACCTAATTTACCTCTACTTTCCATCTTTACCCTCTTACACTCAATTCCATTTCCATTTCCATTACACACTTTCCGTCCAACCAAACGGGCCTTATATATACTAGTTACTGCGAGATGACTTCCGATCCGAAGATATCTGCAGCCAACTAACAAATTGAAAACCAAACTTCATTATCAAGTTGATTTTAGCTACACATTCACAAATATCTTTTGACAGTCGAGATCTTGAACAATTGCATCTCACAATCCTAAAAAATAAAAATATAATCATTGTGTTAGCTTTTAATGTGAAACTTCTGTACCTTAGCTTATACGGGATATCAAATGCCTTGCATACATGGGACACGTAAACTGGAAAACATAATGAGCATTTATTTATACAAAAACAAGATAAGGTTTGAATGCCAAGCCATTGTAATCAACTGATCAATCGAGGGACCCAGCTCGATGTTTCTGGTCAGATGAGTCGAGCCTTCTCGGTTTGACTTCAAAAAGATAAGCAGAACACTTTAAAAAATGTAGAAAATAAAAATAAGCTTCCGAGGCGCGCATTATTATTAATTAATTGGTCATTGCTTTGACAAGATTGACTAAATGCGCGTTTTCACAAAGTAACTGTGTGTTTTGATAAAAAAAAAAAAACAATGTAACTGTGTGCAGCGCAGGTTGGGACATGGAATACTCTCAGCGTCCTCCCCCTCCTCTATCCTTATCTTAAATTATAGCCATTGATAGTTTAATCAATACTCCCTCCCCTCCTTATTAAGAGTTAATTAACGGCAAAAAAAACGCTTCTTAAGAAAACATGTGAATGTTAGTTGGATATCTAGAGTTAATGCTTCTTTTTCAATATTACCCATATTTATTATATTAATATGATACTTTTAAGAAAGAGAAATATATAAGCATTAATAAATATGAAAGAGAGTTAGGGGTAAAGTAGGAAAAAACGTATTAAATGAGGAGAGAATGTGAGGTGGGCTCTTATATTAGGGACCAAAATCATTCAAATTTTGGTTCTTATATTAGGGACCGGAGGGAGTAGTTTCTAGTGCACCAATAATTCATTATCATTTTTTTTTAAAAAAACTTAACTTGTACAGGCTATGTAGATATTGAACAGTTTTAAGCTATTTCATTTTTTATTTCTTTTAGTTAAAAACCAATTTTTTGGACTACTAACTTTAACTACAAGATTCATTAGAGTTACATCCCATATAAATTAAGAAAGAGCCACACAAAATAGTAAAACTCTACTATATTTTAGTTAAACTAAATAAACTTGGTAGAGTTTTGTCTTCCTTTTTAGCTTTGTCGTCCTACACAATCTATTTCGGACTGGACTGGATAAATCTTCTTTTTGAAATGATGTAAGTCCAAAAAAAATGTATGTAAATATTTGGAGACATGTCTTTTAATTTATATTTTATAATTTATTAGATGAGACTATATCTCTAATAAATAGCTCAATTGAAAAAAGATAGATCTAGTTAGATCTAAATATTTAAAGTTCTTCATTAATTTATTTTGTAATTCTGCTTTTTTATTTTAAATATGATGATGTGCCGTATTATTATGAGCTATTGGATTAATTTTAATGCCTAAGAATTGGACGCAGAGGGCTGAGAGTGAGGGACGGATGGAGAATCTGAACCCCATGGTCTCTTGGTCATGACTCATGCCATTCAGAAGAGGCAATTCGGTGCATATTATTATTACAAATAATATTTTTATAAATAAAGGGCCATTCACTCCATTATTTTTTCACTCGAGCTCTTCAACATGGCTTCGAGCTTCCAATACCTCCTCCTCCTCCTTTTCGTCACAGCTACTCATTTTTCTTTAGCTCAAACCTCACTCAGGCCAAAGGCCCTCATTGTTCCCGTCACAAAAGATGCCTCCACCAACCAATACATCACTCAAATCCACCAAAGAACACAACTAGTCCCCGTCAACCTAGTCCTTGACGTGGGTGGCCAATTCCTATGGGTAGACTGTGACAACAACTACGTCTCCTCCACCTACCGCCCTGCACGGTGCAACTCCGCGGTATGCTCCCTTGCCGATGCCGCCGGCTGCGGCCAATGCAATTCCCCTGCCCGCCCTGGCTGCAACAACAACACCTGCGGCGTCCTACCGGACAACACCATCACCCACACCGCCACCGGCGGCGAACTAGCCCAAGACATAGTCTCCATCCAGTCCACCAACGGCTTCAACCCTGGTCCAAACGTCAGCTTTTCTCGCTTCATATTCTCATGTGCACCCACCTTCCTATTGAAAGGCCTCGCCAAAGGCGTGTCTGGCATGGCTGGTCTTGGCAGAACCAAAATTGCTTTACCTTCTCAGTTCGCTTCTGCTTTTAGCTTCCATAGAAAATTTGCCATCTGCCTCCCTGGTGGTGGCAATACAGGTGTTGCCTTTTTTGGAGACGGTCCTTACCATTTTCTTTCCAACTTAGAGGCAACCCAGATGCTCATGTTCACTCCACTCATACTTAACCCAGTCAGCACTGCTTCTGCTTTCTCTCAAGGACGGCGTTCTTCTGAGTATTTCATTGGTGTCAAGGCCATCAAGGTTGACCAAAAAGTTGTGCCTAACATTAACACCACTCTGCTGTCTATAAACAAGGAAGGGTTTGGTGGCACTAAGATAAGCACTGTGGACCCTTACACAGTTTTGGAGGATTCCATCTACAAGGCTTTTACAAATGCTTATATTAATGCTTGGAATCTTAAGAGGGTGAGTAGTGTGGCTCCGTTTGAAGTTTGTTTTAGTTCAAAGGATGTGGGGAGTACGAGATTGGGTGTGGCTGTGCCTATCATAGAGCTGGTGCTTCAAAACAATCAGAGCTGGTTCATATTTGGAAGGAACTCGATGGTGCAGGTGAAGGAGGATGTGATGTGCCTTGGGGTAATGAATGGAGGTGTCAACCCCAGGACTTCAATTGTGATAGGAGCGTATCAAATAGAGGACAATCTTCTGCAGTTTGACTTGGCTTCTTCTACATTGGGATTTACCTCTTTGCTGTACTGGTGGAGGACTACTTGTGGGAACTTTAATTTTACCTCCGCTCCTTGATGTTCAACTAAAATAACTTGTGCCAATATGTGTCCACACTCTACACCCCACGAATGTCTTCTTTTAAGTAGAGGTGTCGCACTTAGTCTTTTAAGTTTGATTAATCAATGGAACTGCTTGTGTGTTTATTTTGCCAGTGTACTCCATTCAGTCTACTCACTCCCCTGTTATTTAAACTAGAAGTCAATCCCGCCGCAGGGAAATATCATGGGGAGACATTTTCTCTACTAATTGAGATTATACCACCTCTTATTTTAAATATAAGAACTTTTCAGGGAAATGCTTTTAGTCCTAAATATAAGATCACACTATAATTTTCCAAACTTTTACTTTTTCCCTAAATTAATCCTAATAATGTACATCAATAATGATATTATCTAAAAATATATTCATCTCTCCCATTCAACTTCTTATCTCATTGATGAAAAAAATTAGACGAATGCAATAAAAAGGTAAATATATTTCCTCTTCATACACGTGTTGGTTATCACCCATGTTGCTCATCACCTTCTTCTGATCATCATAAATACACACAAATAGATAAGCGGTGGGCCCAATAGAAGAGAGGATTTGAGGTCACCATGTATATTTGTGGTGATGAGAAAGTGATGAGCAACATGAGTGATGAACACCGAATCAAAAAACAGATTCGTAATTGCCATTTTTCCTTTGTCATTTTGAAAAAATAATTATTTTGCATTCGCCATGGCCCCAGGTATTGCTGGTAGTGGCCCTCTGTGAGTTTGTGTGCCTGGAACATATTTTTGTAAAGTTAGATTTGATTCATTTTGTATATTAAATTACATTTTATTTTAAATCATGTAAAACTTGAAATAGTATGATTTAATCTCATGATTTTAAAACTCACAAATTAAAAATTTTCAATTTAAATCTGTAAGATTCAATTCGAATGGTTTATATCTCATCGTACTTAAAAAAAATTGCTTCGAACGCAAACTTGTGAATGCCCACCTCATAACTAGTGAAATAGATGACATGGAAGTGATTCGTTTACTCCCCTCTCTGTCTTTGGTCTGTATTCTAAAGAGATCCAAGGCATTACGTTTTTTCTTTAAAAGACAAGTTAAATGAATATAGGATTAGGGAAATCTTATAATCTCCCCGTCTGCCATGTGTCCGGTTTCATGGATGAAACTTTCTCAGCGGAGTCAGGACAGAACTTTGCCCCTATCATCCATTAAAAGTGAAATGTTACAATTTTTGTTGGCCTACGGTGAAATGTTACAGTTACTTGTTACAAATATTTTATAATGCTATCATGCGTACCTAATATAAAATCTAGTAAATCTTATATCACGCGTATGAGGTAAAATACGCTTTTGAAGCTTATACATCCTACATATTGTGTAGAGATTGGTAAGTTACAACTGGCAAAGCACTAAACGAGTTCGACAATCTTGTCTTCCAGCAGGATCTATTCACCTTCTGCCATCCTCAGGAGAAGGTTGGACGAGTACTCCATCAAATGTCAATCCTCAGTTCTTATCTATAAGAACAAAAATTTGAATGGACTTTTTTATATAAAAGTTTCAATTTCAATAGATTTGTTAGAACATGTAGTGATACTTTTTCCATTTAACCCAATAACCATTATTTATATTCACATTTTCTTTCATACTTTTCTATTATTATTATAGCGTTCTTTTCTCTTATACACTCTACCATAAATGAGGATAAACTTGATTAAACAAAATTATTTGACATATTTATCTTTTATGACCACTTTCTTATTTTTCATGATGATACTAGTTAGTTTGGTACAAGCCTCTTACATATAGTGATAGAGGAACTAACCTTTATCAATGTTCACAAGGGATACCACGAGCAATAGAAAAAGCATTATTATGAAAAATAAGACCAGCCTATTATCAAAGTCATTAGAATATTATTCCATGCATAATTAAATATAGCATCTATTTACTTAATTTGAATAGATTAATGAAGATACTTAAATTAGTTAAAATATTTACCATAACACTTTAACTGTCACCCTCCATTTTTTACTTATTTATTGCTAAGGAGCATCAATAAGCATAATATGGGAAATGCTGAGAAACATTAAAAAGATATTACTCCCACCGGTTCTAATCATATCACTTTGATTTTTAGGTGAAAGTTAAGAATGAAAAATTAACAATTTTAAAAAAGCTCCAATTATATTTCCCCTCAAAACTTATTAATTCAAAACATAAACTAACATAAAATCTAATTATATGTCATATGTTATGATTTAATAATCTTGTTAACTTCCTTAACTTCCACAAAAATAATCTAAGGTGTCTTATATTTAGGATAAAAGCTAGTATCTTATATAGCCATATTAAAGAATAAATTCATCTTCTCAAATGCATTTAATATCTGGGAAAGGGATATACTTTTAGGAGAATCACAACCAAAATTAGTTTCAAATAAATAAGTGCAATAATAGCAAAAAAAAGTCCACTGTGAAGTTCTCTCTCATTGGAAGGAAGAAAGGACAAATTTTACCAATATGCACAAATGCACGATATATATACTCCCAGTAGTTTAGACTAGTCAATATCAATATTCAAGGCGCCGACCAAGCGTGGTTGGTGTAGTGGTTACCTCACTTCACCGCTTAACCAGAGGTCTCGAGTTCGAGCTCTGGGAATGCAGCCTGCCCCTTGGCCAGCACTTTACCCTTAAGTGGAGGCCCCGGTGCGGATCTGGATTAGTCTGAGCCCGTTGAGTTCCCCATGACATTGGGCTGGCTCAGGACACCGGATTAAAAACTCAAAAAAAATATTCAATATGGCGCCGAATAGCGTCCAGTGTTTAAAAAAAATCATAAACGAAGCGGTAAACATAAACGCGCGTTGGTAAAAAAAAAAAGCATAAACGCGCCAGTAAAAAACGGTGTCGTTTCTCCGTTCTACCTTAATAAAGCCGCGAGCATAAGCTGTGTGTGTGGAAGCTCATCGCCTCCGTCGCTGCCACCATGAAGCTCGTCAGGTCTCACCCTCTCTCAACCACTTCTATATCTCTGTGCTGATTACGATGCCCTTTTCATCTTTCTTGTTATAATAAGTTGAAATTAAACCTTACTTGATGATATGATCCGAGCAGGTTTTTGATGAAATTAAACAACGAAACCGTATCAATCGAGCTCAAGAACGGCACTGTTGTTCATGGAACTATCACAGGTCTTTTCTTCTTACTCTTTTTTCTCTTCCATTACTTTCCCCAACTAATTTCATCCCACTCTCGTTTTCCTAGCGCCCTTGCTAAACCCTAAACCCTAGACCTAATGTTACGTGTTTATCACAATTACTCATAATTGAATAGTGACGAAGAGGATTATTTTGCTTTAATATGATTTTGCGTCATTGTTAACTGAGGAAACTTTCATGCCATTTGTTGATTGCTTGCCAACCATTGTTTAGAACCTAGGATTAATATTTAACCTTTCCTCATATTTGCAGCCTCATTGGAAAGGGTTATGTTGGGTATTTGACTTCATGTCTACCTTCTAACCCATGTATGTATACTTTATTTTCATGCTTGTGTTGAGTGAACGGCTTATTTGCATCTTAGAGGCAATTTTCGCTTATTGAAATCTGCATGATTGAGTTGATCTGGATTTCGTTTTGTTTATATGTTTAGTAGAAAAAGGTATTACTTCGTTAGCAAGATGTTTGGCATCACTGGTATAGTTCTAACTTGCTGATTTTGTGTGATAATGCTTTATGTCCTGCTTAAAATTGGTCATTAACTTGTGGCTGGGTTTTTCATAGATCAATGGTGCCTGAAGTGAAAATAGAATTACTGCTTATATCTATTGATCCGAGAGTTAAACAAAAGGTTTTATACATTGTTATGATTCTATTTGGAGTCAAGTATTATTAAATCATGCTATGTGCTTTGTATCTTAATCAATCCTCTTGTAGAACCTCCATCTATTTAAGTTGTGTCCCTTAGATGGAACAAATTTACTTGAGACTCTGAAGACCAATACTTCCCCACCTCCATACCCATGATGTAAAATCGCATCCTTTATGCCTGTTCTCTTATATAATTATTTTCATATTCCCTATTCAAATTCAATGTGGTCTGAGCTTTGCAGAAAGCACTTTCATCTTCTTTGTCCTCTGACTGCACACTATGTAGTCTGTTTTGAATTTAACTCTGGAAACCCCGCTGAATGGTTTTCAGAGTGAAATAGAAAGGAGACCGATAAGGTGTTCCTCATATGTCACAACTGCATGCAATATTTGTCACCTTTGGTTAATAAGCATGGTCCCCTCTGATTGCACACCATGAAGTGTGTTTTGAATGTCATTCTGGAAACCCTGCTCTATGGATTTTAGAGAGAAATAAAATGGGCAAGGATAAGGTGTTCCTAATATGTCGACACTTGATACAATATTTGTCACCTTTGGTTAATAAGCATGGTCCCCTCTGGTTTTTATTAAATTTAAATTTATTAACTATTAATTTGGAGGAAACATGTGTGTTTTTACAAGGTTTATGATCTTATTGGAATTTGACGCATAATAAAGTCTGGATGAACCTCCCAATCATTTATTACTAGAAAGTATATCGTGTCTCCTCATTTCTTAAATGAAATGCTTGACCTAATCTCTAAATTTTGCAGTCGTTAGCTGACTTGTTGATTTTTGAACTTCTTGCTCTTTGACAGGCGTAGACATCAGTATGAATACACATTTAAAAACAGTCAAGTTGACATTGAAGGGGAAAAACCCTGTGACTCTGGATCATCTCAGTGTAAGGGGAAATAATATCCGTTATTACATCCTTCCTGATAGTTTGAATCTTGAGACTTTACTGGTTGAGGAGACACCCAGAGTGAAACCCAAGAAGCCAACTGCTGGTACTGTATATATACTATATATTATTCGATCACGGTACATTTAATATAAACACTTGATACAGGGGGAGCTTGAGGTCATATTTGGTGACTAATCGTTGTCAATTATCCATTTTGTTTCCAGGGAAGCCGTTGGGTCGTGGGCGTGGTCGAGGCCGTGGTCGTGGGCGTGGTGGTCGTGGCCGTTGAATTGCATATGTTTAATCTTAAGGGCTTGCAGAGTGGCAGTTGTAAACCTATGTTGTAGGTAGAATAGTTGCGAGTTTCCAGGATATCAAAGGAGTGTTAATGGTAACACTCTAATTCCTGATGCTGAGTTAGTCTCTTGCGATTTTTAAGATTAAAGGGAGGGGTGGGGGAACAGGAGCTGGTCGTTCTATTTTCTTTAAAGTCCTTTCAGTGTTTTTGTGGATAATTCCATCCCGTTGACCTGCAATTTGTTGAGTAAATGGTGAAACTTAAGAGTTGGAAAGGGTCGCCAATGCAATGATACTGGCAATCTTGGCGTGAGAGTAATTGAGATGTTCAATCAGCTGATAACCATTTTTAACGACTGCTATGACTCTCAGTGGGGAGATTTTGTATTTTCTGGGCTACCGTAGATGAATTACAAATGAATGATAGGACTCTGCGTGTAAACGCAGGTCGTGAAAAATGGGAAAAAAAATGATTGCACGCAAAATTTTCAATTACTGCTAATAATATGATAGAACATGTGTTTTATCATTTCTTTTAGTTTGCACTTCCCGATCAAGAGGATACACTAAATCTGGGTTGATTAGATCTAAGGTGGGTTTATTTCAGCTGTTGTTTGGACATGATATTATGAAATGTTAACCGTTTAGATTGTTTTTTTAAAAAAATATGATTGGGAAAGTATTAAACACTAAATGTCGTTGGTGTTTAGATGAGAAGTAGAATGGAAGTGGATGGTAGGGAAAGAAGGGAAGTGTAAAGTTTGATTGGGAGAGATTAAATTAGTTTAAGGAAAGGAGGGAGTGAGGCTGGGGCCTGGGGGCGAGGGAATGAGAGCCAACAATGGCATATGAGCGTTGCGGGTCATCATCAAATACGATTACTTCACAGAGACAGTTTTGTCATTTGTGACGACTAGAGACCACCGTCCGCCTTCCTACTTACATTTACTTTCTTCAATTTGTATGTAAGTCTCTTTCCCACTCAGCATTTCCCGCTTTTTACTTCATTTGCTTTTTTGTGAAAAAAAAATGGAAATATTTCCTACGAATCAAAGATATTTGGTCATTTGGATGATGATATGTGGCGGGAGATTATTCATGCGCCCACGATAGATTAATGCGGATCAGCTGTCATGCTATGCTTTCCAAGTATTATAGCCGCCGCTTTTCTTTTCTTTTCTTTTTTGAACTGGATAGCCGCTGCTTTTCTTAGATGGACCATTCTAATCACTAAATAGCAAATATAAGCCATGATAAACCATTTTCAATCACAGATGGGCACCCCTTTAGTAAAAAAAAGAAAAAACAGATGGGCACCCCCATTCCAATCTCCAATATTCTGTTGATTTCTCGTATGGGGTCTGCAATTAAATTTTGATTTGCCAACCAAACATGACTACCAGAATCTAGCTTTTATTCCTTTCCTACAGTAGTTTTTACCATTTATGGCTGGGGCCGTCCTATTTGCCAGTGCTATTGACTTATTGTCTGTAATTCACCTTGGTAGCTCTTAACTTCATTATTGTAAAAGGCAAGAATTGACACTTCAATTTTAATGTTTTTACTTACCTACTTAAGCAAAACATGTCACGAGTCAATAAAACTGTTAGTGACTGTAAACACGGTATAAACTCACAAGTGCACATACTAAATTGAGTGTTTTTACTTTTCTACTTTACAAACAAATATGTTACTTCCCTTAAAACTCTTTCCATTATTTTTTATTATTTGACCTTATTCAATGTTTGTACATGAATTTCTTTATCGAGGTTGATTAAGTATAAATGTTGATAAATTTAACATCAACTATTTGTATTTAAAATATATTTACGTCAATTTCTTGTTATTTTTTGCATTTCTTATTTAATTATATAGTGAAAACATGTTTATTAATAAAATTAAACACTTACGAGTTTAAAATTCGAATTTAAGACCTGATTTTACCTTCTTTTCACGAGTTTATTTAAATTTATGAGTTTGAAAAACTTACTGCACTTCTCGTTTTTCCCATTTTAAATTTTCCCATTTACCATTTACCATTTACCTTTCTTATGCACTTACCTTTTTACCCTAACACTTACTATCATTTCGGTTGAATTTTGTATATATTTGTTGTTAAATTCTACATATAATTAGTGATATGTTGAATTGTTTTGGATGAAAAATAGTTCAGTTTTTTATTTCATATGTTTTTTTTAAAAAAATATTATACTTTTAAGTAGAAAAGTATAGAATTTCAGATGATTCAATCTTTGAAAAATTAAATAAAATTGAAAACCGAATATTCTGTTTCCCCTTAGAAATTGAAATGAGTATTCTGTGGCATAAACGTAATAAATTTAGAATATTTATTTACTTCCATTCGTTTGATTTCCTTTTTGATTTTTGTTCAGCCACCCCGTGGGCCGTGGTGCATTCCCTCCCAGCAATTTTTAATTGCCAGAGCATCCCCTCCTCATTTAATAATAATTAATACAAAAATCGGCGCTACTCCCTAAAATAAAATTAAAAATAGCTACTTTCCCTGACATCACTATCCCACGATCAGAACTCACAACTCACAAACTCTCATCAAAGCCTCAAACCTCTCTTCGTGCTTCTCAAACCTAAAGATGAAAGCTTGAAACCAACAATCCTAGTGTTCACTTCTTGCTTGAACTCTAAGCCCATGTAGCACTGCTCCTCTCTGCTCCTCATGCCTTCTTCTTCTCCCTGTACTTTACTTCTTCATCCCTCTTCAGTACTCTGTTTCTGAAGCCTCAAAATCCCCTCTTTTTCTATAACCCTTTCCAACCCCACCCATGAATGTTAGCAAGACTTCAACTTCAGAGGACTCGGCGGACTCTAAGACCCGCCTTCACTTGTTCAAAAAATTCAAACTTTGCCACCCTCTTGAACCTTCTCTGGCCATACTTGCCTTCTTCTTGATCATTCTGTTTCTGGCTAGCCGCTTCTTTTATCTTGACTATGCTGCTGGGCCCCACTCTGGCCGACTTCCTTTTCTGGGATTCCATTTCTCTCCTTCCTCATTGGCTGGCGGTGAAAGGGTTGAGTTTTTGGATAAAGAGGGTGATGGGTGTGATGTATTTGATGGGAAGTGGATTTGGGATGAGAGCTATCCGCTTTATCACTCCACAAATTGTTCCTTCTTGGATCAAGGCTTTCGCTGCTCTGAGAATGGTAGGCCTGATAGCTTCTACACTAAGTGGTGTTGGCAGCCCAAAGCTTGCAACTTGCCCAGGTTCCTTTTTATTAAAGCTATGTTATAATTTTCTAAGTTTTCTTTTTCCATGCGTGTTTGGATGCTGGTGTTATTTTGAGTGGTTTCAGCTAGCTCTTAACGAGGTTTCTGATCATTTTGTTGTACTTTGAAATCAATTGTTTGCATGAAGTTCTCTTATTTTAAATGCATTATGTGATCGACCGTTTGATTCTAAAGTTTGAATGAATTTATTGTGAGAAAGCAGTGGGGATATAATCTAGACATCAGTGAAATTTTTCGTGGAAAATTTATGCCCACGCTTAGTTAGAAGAAAGCTTTACGCTCTTTCATTGGTACCCAACTTGTCTCTGTCAACTCTTGGCTGTCTAGGCAATTCCATGTTTTTTTTAGTGGATTGGTTGGACTCATTTGTGGATTGCTCCACATTTCTTGGAGATTTCATTATTTTTCCATTCTGTTAATTCTTGCTGCCAAACGTGAAGTCTACTTCATTATTATATATTTTTCTGGATTATGCTGTAGGCAGCTGCATGATCTGCTATAGTTTTGCTTCTTTTGCTCCATTCAAATTATGCTATGGAAGAAGGCCTTCAAAGTCTTCCTCTTTGTTTTTTACAAATTTATGAATTCAAATCTCATGTCTAGAGTATTCAAGGCGGATCGGTGGCTATAATCAACTTTGGTAATAGGCCTGGGGACAATCAAGAAACCTTAGCTTATATAGTAGTCTAGTTCGATTTTTAAGCATTATTTTAAGTACTCCTGCAGTTTTTTTGTTATAAGATTTATGGAGCTTATCTTCACTCTTGTAAAAGGTTTGATGCAAGGAAGATGTTGGAAATGCTGCGGGACAAGCGGCTCGTATTTGTTGGTGATTCAATCGGAAGGAACCAGTGGGAATCACTTCTTTGTATGCTCTCTTCTGTTGTTTCTAACAAGAGCTCTGTGTATGAGGTTAATGGTAGTCCTATTACAAAACACAATGGCTTCTTGGCATTCAAGTTTGAAGACTTTAATTGCACTGTCGAGTACTACAGATCTCCATTTCTAATAGTGCAGGGGAGGCCTCCAACTGGAGCTCCTAAAGAGGTAAAAATGACCTTAAGGGTTGACTTAATGGACTGGACTTCTCGCCAGTGGCGAGGTGCAGATGTATTGGTTCTTAATGCTGGACATTGGTGGAATAATGAGAAAACGATTAAAATGTAAGTCCTTCCCCATCTGCTTGGGTTTTCAGATGAGCTGGTTTATTAGTCTTGCTAATTCTGTCTTTATAGCGTCCTCTTGTTATGTCTCACAATGATTTGGTCACACATGGTTCTAAGCATATATGTTTCTAGCGACAAAATAGGCTATATACTTGACAATGAATTTAGAATATATAGATACTTATATCAGCAAGAAGGAATTAAGCATCAGAGATATGCTTGTTTGTGTTTAGAAATTTATTTGCGGGCAATTATTGTTATTGCATTAAAAAGTTATGTTAATGGTTTTTTTCAATTCAATTAAGATACCTGTCCTCGGCTACAACTATAAATATTTGGGTATCAAGATATTGCCCTTCTAGGGAAACTTTAGGAGTACCAAAAATCTTCAAAGGGCCATCAATCTATTCTCTAGTGGAAGTAAAGCATTAAGGAAAAATATTATCAACTTTCTTATTTTTCTTTATTTTTCTCCCTTTGTTGAATTATGGATCATGAACTTTTTAAAATTTTTTAGTGGTATGGAAAAATTTTTGTAAGAATATCTCTATGCCCATTTTGGTTAGCTGTCTAATATTTAGGATTGCTGTATGCTTGTAGGGGTTGTTACTTCCAAGTAGGGAAGGAAGTGGACATGCATATGACTTTTCAGGATGCATTCAGAAAATCAATGGAGACAGTAATTAACTGGGTTGATAGTGAAGTAAACATGAACAAGACCTATGTTCTTTTCCGAACTTATGCTCCTGTGCACTTCAGGTTTGCCTAAATTCATTTTTGTTCATCTCATGTTGATTATTACGTTTTCATATTCTTGATATTTTCTAGCCATAGTTTTTCGAACTGCCCTCTGAGCTACAATCCCCACTGTGAAATGTGAATTAATATTATAGCACAGGTCTAAACACTTTTGTAGTTTGGACATAGAGGAGAAACATATTATGCAATTTTGTGTAGCTAATAATTTTAAAATACATGTTCACCATTACCTTCGACACTGTTTGGTTGCTTTAGTATTAATGAAATACATTTCATGAATGAGTTAGATAAATTGAAGACATCCTTCTTTTAGTGGTATGGCTTTTTGACACGTTTCCTTTCATAGGATACACGATTTTATTCCTTACAGTTAACTTCTCGGAACTTTATATTCATTACTGAAATGATTTTAAAAGCTAAGTTGATCATATCATCTGCAAGTGACTGTAGAGATTTTTGACGCCCAGAAACAACAGAATGACTAAATTCTAACACGTTGGTTGGATGTGGCAGAGGCGGCGACTGGAATACTGGTGGAAGTTGTCGCTCAGAAACACTTCCTGATTTAGGGTCATTGCCTCCATTTTCTGAAGAGCATTTCAAAATCACCATGGATGCCTTTTCAGAGCACTGGAATCAATCAAAAGGGAAGAACTTGGACTTGTTAAATGTGACACAAATGTCACTGAGCAGAAAAGATGGGCATGCATCTATTTACTATTTGGGGCCTAATAACACTATAGCCGCCATGCAGAGGGAAGACTGCAGCCATTGGTGCTTACCTGGTGTCCCGGATTCGTGGAACGAGATTCTTTACGCTCTTTTGCTTAAGAGGCACGCAAATGAATATTCATGACTATCGCTTATAAGTCAAACTTACAATATCAATGTGGCTGATAGATGTGAGAAGTTTGCTGGAACTTCCATGCTGAGCTGCCCCAAAATTTTCCAATGTTGCCCGACTTGCTTAATGTGATCTGCCTTTGCAATTCTTTATGGACCTTGGATTCCATATGTCGGCCTAATGTTGGGGACTCCACCCAGCATAAATTCACAGACATGCTGAGCGGATTGGAAAAGGCAAATGCAGCGCCTATTTTCTTTTCTTTTCTTTGTCTTTTCCTTTGAAATTGCATTTTGTAAATCATTGAAACCACCGAAGGATGAAAGCCAATTCCTTCGGGTTTTTGTTTGTATATGATATATAGAAAAATGCGGATTTTTGGCCAATTGTTTATATGGACTAGGGAGTAATATTAAGGTGTTAATTAAGGTTCAAATCTAACCATTAGATATTAGGAAAAGTTCACCCAACATAAAAACAATTTCGGTTCTCAAATCTAACACTCATCAGTTATAAAATTGTTCAAATGTAGTAACTCCGTCAATTTTGACGAATTTGACCGTTCATTTTGACTTGATTAGGCCATGTTTCCCGCCACATCACTTTATTAGCCATGACACCTTCCATGTCTCCATCTTTACCACATTGTCACTATAGATCTGAAAATAAATCCTTAAACCCACATCACCCAATTGCAAAATAATTTGAGGATTTATTTTTAGATTTGGTGATAATGCAGTGAAGATGGTGATAATGTGGGCATTATATTGCTGATAGTTGATTGTACATTCATGTGGGCAGAACAGTGGTCATCACAGTTCCTGCCATTATTGGAGACACAACCACCATATTCGTAGACTTCCCTTGCATGTCTTTCTATTAAATAATTTAAGGAGGGAACAAATTAATCCTTGCCGGACTGTGTTATTTGTTGAACTAAATTCTCTTGGAATTAACGCTGAGAAATTTACAAAAAAAAAACCAATTGAGGAGAAAATGCTACATGGAGGGATTCACATGAGTGAAACTATTCCATCTTGTTGAGTCCAGCATTGTCGGCTACTGAACCCACCATGTTGGGCACCCCAGGGTCTGCTCTCGCATTTTCCCTGGTATTGGCAAACCCAACTCAGGTATTATAGGGAGGCCCAAGGCTCTCTCGAGTCCACGATCTAATGCTGCAACATTCCAGGGATAAAGCTTTGTCATTGGCCCTCCCAGGGAACGAAGTCGAGACCTCCCACTTTATAGGCATTCTAGATGCCTCGCTTATCACCACTTGCGCTGCAGCTAGAGTGGTGACAAGCGAGACATCTATAATGCCTATAAAGTGGGAGGTCTCGACTACGATCACTGGGAGGGCCAATGACAAGACTTTATCCCAGGAATACTGCAGCATTAAATCGTGGACTTGAGAGGGTCTTGGGCCTCCCTACAATACCTGAGTTGGGCCTGCCAACACCGGGGAAAATGCGAGAACTGACCCTGGGGTGTCCGACATGGTGGGTTCAGTAGCCGACAATACTGGACTCAACACATCTCTTTATTAGTTTTTGCTTACTCACCCCTGTGGATTTTAAATCTATTTAATATATATATATATATATATATATATATATATATATATATATATATATATATATATATATATATATATATATCCTCTCAAGCAACCCTCATGAACAGCTAATCATTTTTTAATCAAAATGAGTTTTTTAATCAGAATCCTAATCAAGTGGCTGCTAATCTATTTCCCCCGGGAATGCATTACCAGCCAAAATCTTTTTCAAAATCACTGAGATTTTATGAGGCTATACTCATTCATTCTGAGTCTGTTATTATTGAACATATAATAGATCGGAATAATGAAGAACAAATAGCCTACTCTAAATTTCAGATATTGAAAGTCCTCACTCCCACTATGTGGGGAAAAAACCTTTTAAAACCAAGAGGACTCTCAATAAAAGCGAAAGATTTTCTTGATACCTATAACTATTGGGACTATGTTGACGCATGGGACCATGTGTTTTGGTATCAAAACAAAAAATCATCACATACTTGGTTTATGTATTTTCGTACTAGAACTGAGTATGAATTTCCTCAATGGTTCGCTTACTGGTGGAATTTCTTTGGTCCTACACCAGAGATATTTCCAAAACATGTAATTGAATCATTCAAGTATTTTAAACAGAAATTTGACATTGGTGAGGACCCATTTCCCTTGAGTCTTCATTATTACTCGAAAATTTCAATGTCCTGGATTTTCTCTTGGAAGTATGAAATGAGTAAAATCGATGAAACTTCCAAGCTATTCCCAGTGTTACAACGAGTTCCATACTCAAGATGGTGGGACAAGTTCGACACACGAAGAGTTGATAAGCCGGCGATTGATCAATGGTTCAATGATAATCCTAAGTATCTTTGCCAGACGGAACAAAGCAAATTCCTCAATCAAAGATCAAGGATAACCTCCTTATTATCATCAACGATAGATAAGGCGGCCCTCATGAACCATCTGACAACCTTCCTTTTGGCTCTTCAGGATAATCCAGGATCATCCTCTCAAGCCCAACATACCTCCCCAACTGAAGAAACAGTACCAGAGGAGGAAGATTATGTAGTGGATTTAGATGAGGACTAGAATCTTTTCTCTTTACATGTGTGTATTTTGATTTTTTGGACAATGTTTGTATGAACATCTGTCCATGGAGGAGGATTCTGTTTAAGACGCTGATGTAGCGGCTTAATGAAATTGCTGAGTTGTGGAATGAAATCAGCAACATAGTTTAAACAGCCCAGAAACCTTTGAAGCTGATTCTTTTCAAGGATCTGGTCTGGGAATTTGTCCGCAAACTGGATGGCCCTATCAATTGGGGTAATGGATCCTTGGTTGATCCAGTGCCCAAGAAATCTGACTCTAGTTTGGAACAGACTGATTTTTGGCTTTGAGACTACTAAACCGTTAGTTTCTGCAATCTTTATGAAAGAGTTTATATGTTTAAAATGTTGATCTATAGACTGAGAATAAACCAATACATCATCAATGTATACGATAATATATTGGCTATAATCATTAAAGATCTCATTCATGATTCTCTGGAATTCTGATGGAGCATTTTTTAGACCAAATGGCATAACATTCCATTCATACTGCCCAAAAGGAACAGTAAAAGCGGTTTTATACCTATCTTTTTCAGAAATTTGAATCTGCCAGAATCCAGACTTCATGTCAAACTTTGAAAAGATTTTTGCAGAATACAAACGTTTTAATAAGTCAGATTTGTTAGGTATGGGATACCTAATCCATCTTAAAGCCGTATTCAGAGGTTTATAGTTTATGACAAGTCTAGGAGTTTCTCGTTCAATTTCAGCATTTTTATTGACATAAAAAGCTGCACAAGACCAAGGACTTCTAGATTTGCGTATGAGATTTTTATCCAAAAGTTCCTGTATTTCAGTTTTACAGGTTTCCAGCAATTTGAAAGTCATTTGGATAGGCCTAGATTTTGTTGGGATTTGTGTTTCTGAGAAGGTTGATTCATAGGGTAGATCAACTACATGTTTTTTACGATTCCAGAAGGCATTGGGAAGATCCGAACATATTGTTTGGTGGATCTTTGTCAAGCAATCTTGGATTCGATTTTTAACCTGTGGTTGCTCTATCTGTGATTCTATATGTTTGAATGAAATTTCTTCCTTCAGAAAGTTTATTTGGTTTTGTTTTGAAGAAAGTAAGTTTAATTCTTTGATCTTTGGATTTTGTGTGAAAGGGAAAGTGATAGTTTCCCCCAAATGTTCAAAGGATATCCCATCCTTCTTAGTCAAGTACGGGAGAATTAATCCCGCAAATGGAGCACCCAGAATAATCTGAGATCCCATGTTCTTGACCAGTATGAAAGGAGTTTGAACTCGGAAACTTTCATTTTCTATGACAACATTAGAGATTTTGTATTTGACATCCAATGTAGTTTGGTTGACACCACTGAATCTCTCCGTTGTTTTCTCAAAGAATTTGGTGGGGATGAGACCTTCATTGAAACAGTTAGACGCTGCTCCTGTATCAAATAAGGCAGGCTGTTCTAATACCAGTTCATCATTAATAATAATCTTGACAAAGATATAAAATTTCGGAACTGATATTCTGGATACTAGACTTATGAAGGCGTCATCAGGTTCTTCATCATTTTGATGTTCTAATGAATCTTGCCTTTTCTGAAGCTGGATATCCTGAATTTGGGATATTGCAGCTGCCTGTGTTTCTTGCTGCGTCCTCAAGAATGAAACTTCAGCTTTGAGATTATGGACTTCATGCTGAAGATCTTGAAGAGTTGTTGGTTTAACAGAATGTTTGAACCTGTTTATTGTTTCTGTTAAATCGTATTTGTTTATGGGCAATGGTGTTTTTGGTTTGGAACTACTCGAATTGAACAGCTCCTTGAGTTTGAACAGATATTCTCCTTGTTCATCATCGGGCAGTTTAGTGATGATGTCAAAGAGTAAATCTTGTTCTTTTGTAATAACATTGATGGAGGAGGAAGATCCTGCTAGATCATCTTCCTGAATGTTATTAAGATCATCTGAGGTGTTTTCTGTTTCTGTCTCAGATTCTGAAGTGTCAATCAGTAGGTTATTAATCTGCTCAAGAACAGATTCATCTATGTTTCTGATCTTGTTCAGTTTCTTACTAAACCGACAATACTTGGAAATGTGGCCTTGCTTTCCACATCTGAAGCATGTCAGCTTAGTTTTAGGAAAATCCTCTTTCGGTTTATTATGTTCCCTAGGGGTTTTCCTAAAGGGTTTCCTTGGTTTATGGTAGGCTAGTTTATGCTGCCTGAACTGTTTATGTTTGGGTTTGGATGGCCTAGACTTCTTGCAGGCTGGAAAGCCGAATTGTTCACAAAAAGTGCCCAATTCCCTATTGCTTGTGGCTTTCTCTTTTGCAAGCTGTTTCTGGATCTTGTCATCCTGGCAAATCTTTAGTGCAGTTCTTTGTACATGAGATACTAACTGCCCATATGTCAATCTCTCATAAGGGATGTTGCCATCGTTTTGATTTCTCAATTTTTCTCTAACTTTATCGCCTAAGGATTTAGGCAATCCAGCTAGAAATTTTTCTTTCCAAAAAGGTTGATTGGCATCATCTCTTGTGAGGACTCTTTGCAGAAAGTTATCCATATACCATCTGAAATCAGATAAAGTTCTGCACTTGAGATTTGAAAGAAGTTCTGCCGACCTATCTTTCCAGAGAGATGGATCTCCAACAAAGTGTTTAATGATTGTAAAAATCAATGTATTAACTGAATCAGGAATGCTACTCCCTTCATATAAGATTGGAGTACCATCTGGTTCAGTTTTGACAGAGGTTAGTATGACATTTTTCTCTTCAGATGAAAGATAATTGTCCCACCAACCTTTTAATTGCCCAGTAAACCCTGCAATTAATAGATTAGTGACGGCCTCATCAGAAGCATCATTTGCAGTTTGATATGCCGTACTAACCATTGTCATTTGTTGGAGAATTTGCAAAATGTTGGTCTCACTTTGCCCATCTATGTTCCATTCATAGATATGGTCAGCACTGAATGATTTGAAGTTTTGGGTTACCCTTTCTTCAAGCAATATATCAGGCGGTGATGCCCTGGGATAGTAAAGCTTGGTAGGGGTTTTCCAATTCTGATTGTTAATCTGGAGATCAGATGATCTGGTTTCAGATTCTGAAGATTGAGAATTTTCTTCAATATTCATCACTTGTTGAGATGTTGAAGAGACTTCTCCTTGAGGAGTTTCTGGGATTACTGCAGACTGGAGATTACTGAGCTGTTCCATTTTTTGCTCAATTTTTCTTTGTAAATTAGTCTTATATCCTAGAAACTCTGACCTGAGTTTTGGTCCTACCTCAAATGGTTTAAAGATAGGTGCCTCAAATACAGGTGATGGTTTTGTTACTGTTGGAGATGGTATTGCCTTTTGAACAATGTAACTACCCAAAGTTTGTAAATACCTGTTGGTGTAATTATTTTGCTCGCAAAGATTTTTAATGTCCATGGAGTCAATGGGTTTACTAGTGTTTTTGAATTTAAATGGAGATGCTATTAAAGGTTGGTTTTGGTCATTCTTTAATTGCGTCAACTGGACAGTTTTTGGGGGAGGCAACATAGAAGATGTTGTGGATCCATCAGGCAATTTCCATTCCTGTTTGGTCATGTTTATGTTTTTTGGGAATGGATATTCAATACCTTGCTGTTGTGCATAGGCACTGAACCAATCAAAAAATGGAATGTTTTCTTCCACCTCTTCTAGGAATTCATAGAACTTATCTTGGACAGACTGTCTATTATTTCCTTTGAATTTGGCTAAGAACCAGATTTTCTTGGGTTTGTTTTCCTCAGAATAGAAATCTTTTCTAAGGGCATGTTTGTCAATAGAGAACTGTTTTTCCAAAAAGTTTATGCTTGGATAGGGTTCTCCATCGTTTACGGTGAGAGATTCAAAAGGTTCTCCCACATTCATGGATGAGTAGGTAGGGGACTGTGGTAGACTTGCGTCTTCAATCCTCTCATAACTCGGTTGAGGAATGTTTGTGGTGTTATCCACTCCATGAATTGAGACACTGGCCTGAGAAGGAACTACCTGTGGGTGAGTGTTCCTAATAGTTTGGGGAGGCGCCGACATATAAATAACAGACGGAGGTCTGGAATAAACATGAGATGGCGGCCTAGAGGACGAGCAAGAATGCCTAGCGGACTCTAATTGGGATCTACAGTCTTCATATCCTGAGTTGGACCCATAACTAGAGGAAACAGACCTTCTTGGTCGATCAAATGACAATTTTACAGTTCCGTCAGTGGTGTGAGTTATTCTACTCACCTGACTTACTGTTGGGGGTGGAGTAGGTCTGGAAACCCTTTCTAACGTCCAGTCATCTGGTAACAAGACGTCCTTCCACATGATGGTTTTGGGGACCGACAGGTTAACATGTGAAGGGTCTGTCAAACATATCACTGTTTCTCCTGTCGTGGGGAATTGTTTGGCCATTGACTTTGAAGAGTTCGAGACCTTATAGTGCACCCTATAGGTAAGAGTTGCAGGTATAGATCCCGGTTTCATATCTAGACCGTGCAATTTGAGTTTCAGTTTCAACACTTCATGGATATGTTCATCTCCTAAATTTGCTAACCTATCAGGAAAGCAATTAAAGAAGACGGGTCCATCATGAAGGCCAAATTCAGCTGCGGCGAGCAGTGAATCAGCAAAGTTGTTATGTCTATTGTCCAATAAACACACTAAGGCCGAGACATTTAAGCCTCTTCTGATTAGTGGTTTGATGGCAATTTGGACACTCCCTATGTGCAGAAAAATGTACTTCTTCTTATGCCTTTCTATTGATTTTGGAGAAAGAAGATAGTCCTGTTTATCTGGAAGAATAGAGACTGATTCTTCTACAGTTCTGATGACGTGATCAGATGCAGAGAACCAGGTCTTATCTTGTGGTTGATAGAGAGAGTCAATGGAGATTGTGGGTAAAACCCAATTGTCAATGTTTTGGTTTATATCTTCAAAGGAGATTTCTTCTTTGAAGACTTGGTTTCTGTTTGAGGACGAATCCTCACTGTTTATGGAGGAAGAGGAGGATGAATTCCCAAATTTAGAAGAAAAGGAGCGAAAAAAGGAAGCCATAAAGTGAGGGGGACATAAATAAAGTAAAAGGAATATAAAGGACAGAAACAGTAAAGACAAAGCTGTAAAGTAGTGAGAGTGGGAAAGGAACAGTACGACAAGACAGAAAGATGACAGAAAATTTCAATAATTGAAGTACTCCCTGTCCTTAGTATCATCACCTTCCGGATTAGTAGGGGTATGAAGATTAAAATAATTTTACTATTATGGGGTAGGTACCTGCATAGGGGTTAAAACGAAAATTTAAATAGTAACTTCTAAAACAGACAACTTTACAGAAAGATTTCTTTTAGCCGGACCGATATTTCTTCCGTTATTATATGCTACAGCATGGGGTACATATCTGCCGACCTTTCGGACTTACGATCTAAAACATCCCATGGAAGGACTCACATATAATAGCTAAGCAACATCGCCGTTAAAAGAAACAGAAAATACTTTTTTTTTTTAAATTACCCCATAACAGTAAAACGAAATTAATCAACACATCTCTACCTCTCCTTCTGGCTCTGATACCAGTAGGGGAGCGGAGCCCCTAAAGAGCGCGGAGGATCACTGATAGAGAAAGAGAAGCAGAGAAGAAGCAACGCTTCTTAAAACATGCAAGATGAGTAGGGGAAAGGGGTTCTGGAAGTATCAAAGGGCGTGTGAACAGGCGGTAAAGAAGAACCAGCCAATTAGTTCACTGTAGCAGCTACCTTGACCTCTGGACCAGACGGAGAATATGATGCATGAAGATGAAAGTGCAGGAAAGTAAAGATGCAGAAACTAAAATATGAACTTTTATTGAAAATATAAGACTTACAATATAAAACTTTAAAAGGAAATCAGAAAAATGAAAACAAGCAGACTTTCTCTCTCAAAGACTATCTTAGTGAGAAGTGATGAAAATGAAAAACTCTGCCTTCTTCGTTCTTCTGGCCTCCATTTTATAGTCGAGCTGATGTGCTTTTGACCTGGAACTGGTACTGTTTATGAACAGTTCCGGTTATGCCTTTAACCTAGAACTTGTACTGTTTTTGAGCAGTTCTGGTTAACATCTGCGAGCCTATATTTGCTTTCCACGTGTCTATTTTGAATACAACTGAGTATAGCATACATCTGTTTCTAAAATACACCATACATCAAAATCAAAATACACACATGTAAAGAGAAAAGATTCTAGTCCTCATCTAAATCCACTACATAATCTTCCTCCTCTGGTACTGTTTCTTCAGTTGGGGAGGTATGTTGGGCTTGAGAGGATGATCCTGGATTATCCTGAAGAGCCAAAAGGAAGGTTGTCAGATGGTTCATGATATATATATATATATATATATATATATATATATATATATAACACATTTTGATTCCATCGAAAATTTTAACTATTTTTTAAAATTTTTAAAATATAATTTGTATGTAACAAGCAAAGAGGACCTATTTGTATTTATTTATTTATTTTATTGAACCCTATACTTTATTTGAGCTATCAATGTCATTTTGTATGAATATCACCACACTACATTAAGATCAATAATGCTTCCTCGGGTCTTAATTAAGATTTTTTTTTTTGGAGAAATAAGGGATATGCAATTTTAATCACTTTAAATTGTCCATCATTATCTTTTTCCCCCCAAACTACTTTATTCTTCTTTTTAACTATTCTATAATCTAACATGTGACATATGTTATAATTTAGTGGTGTAATCTACTTCATTAACTTACAAAACAAAGTCAAAGAACTCTTATATATAAAATTGAAGGGAGCATTAGAATGTTATCTTGGATTATGCTTTCAAAGAAGCAAACCAATGCAGGTATGAGCTAGCCCAAAGGCTTGAAGGCGTACATCTCATGTTAACACTTTCATTAGTGACCCTCTTTCAGGATGTATTTAATATATAGTACACCACCTAATTTCACCGTTGAACGTGATCTTGTATATTCTGAAAAAATGTGGTGTGTGTGAGTAGCAAATTTAAAATGTGCATGCTGGTGGGGCGACGAGGACGAGAGGATGGGAGGCAAGATTTAAGAGAGTTGAGCAGCCGATGCAACTGAAAGTCAATGCTGAATCTTGACTCTTACCATTTGGTCATACACTGATACTTCCCTCTTTCTTTCTTTCTTACTTTCTTTTGAAATCATTTTTTCTCATCATGATCGATTTGCCACGGGGAAATGTGCTTACATTTATTTGGACCGGCTGCCGTAACAAGCTTTAATTTAGCAATTGCAGCAACACTCCTACATGCATGAGACGAAATCAAACTCTTACTAGTATGAAAATGTCGAGCAGCAGATTGAAAAATGATCAAACTGATGATAACAAAAACCTTAAATACCAAGTAGTTAGAGTTAGCGTGCTATTCAGTTATCGCAGCGAGTCTCACCACTCAAATAAAATATAAACCATATCCAAAATTTGATAGAGATAGTCCAGTTTTAAATGAATATTTTTCCAAAGGTAAGCATTGAAATAAATATTTGTTCATCTTTACAATGGGCATTAAATGTAAATCTGTGTGGCACTGTGCATAGTGAGAATTTTTTTTAAAAAAAATAAAGATTTACAGTTGAAATAATCCAGTGGGTGATTCGCCTACAACATGGCGGCCTCGTGGATCTTTGTCTTGGAAGCAACGCACGTGCTACTGTAAGAGAAAGGATTTTTGGAGGGATAAGACAAAATGGCACTCCCTTTTTTAAATCAAATAAAATATTTCAAACGCTCAAAATTATAACCTTGAATTAGCTTAATTTTTATGATAGCCAGGGAAGTTAATAATCAAAATATAAACTATTAGATTCTAGGTTAGAGGGATGATAAAATAAATAAACTAAACTACACAACGTTGTTGGATATTTTGTACATTTTGAGATTGCACTTACTTACAATTATGTTATAAATAATTTTTTAAAATAAAACCCTACATTATAATTCATTACCTATTTTAAAGTATTGGTGCCGGATGCATGCGTTGTAGGGTACATATTTGGCCTTATATTTACAAATTACTTTCAATATGTTTTATATAGTAAAAACAAACATGAAATCTCATTATTTCTATTTCAAAATCTCACAACTTTTTAATTTTACCCTTATTTAATTCCTACCATATAACAAAAAGTAAATTCAATATAAATATAATAAATGAAGGGTAACATTGTAAATATAGTAAAATAGTTTACTACATATGAAAGTGTGTTGGGAGGAAGTACACTATTGGATACGGTTGAAGTGATTGAAAAGGAGTAGTGAGATGGGGGCGGTTTAAAAAATTTAAAAATGTTTATAAGGGATAGATTTTAGAAAAGGTAAACTAACGTTGGGCAGCGGTAGTTTTGATTGAGATATGAGTTGAAAGTGGGTTGCATAAGAAATACTCCAATATATTAGTAGTAGTAGTAGCAGCAGTAAAAGAAGCTAAGGGAGATAGGGGCAGATAACTTAATAAGAGGGGTAATTAATGGGATCGGAGGGTAAATGAGTGAATGTGGGGCAAGTGGATTCTTGACAGGTGGCACCTAAATACTGGCTTTCCCTCACACTCATAAAGACATAAACCCCACGCGCCTCTCTATCTCTCTCCGCCCATATATATATATATATGGAGTATGAGTGAAAGAGCAGAGAGAGAAACGTCTGGTAGAACAACCAGTCAATGAGGTGTTGAGGCTTCCATAACCCTATATTCTGCTACTTTATTTTATCTACCTTAGCTTCCACCAATTGTTATTAACAACCCTTCTTCCATCCCCCAATCTCCTTTCTCTTTTCTGCCACATCTTCCACCTCAAAGTCATACGTACATACCCCTCCATATCTGCAGGTCTTCTCTTCCCTCAGCTTTCTCCCACACCTTAGCTTCTCCTTCTTTTATATGCCCAAATTCAATTAGTTGATTTTCAGTTCCCATCTTATTATGTCCCTCCCACTCCCCCTTCTTGATCTTCTCACGTAATCATCCCTCCCTTTTCCCTTTAATTTCTCAACATCATCATGACTCTCCTTATTATTCCCCTATAGTTATAATCTAATCTAATTAATATTTCCCTTTAATTAATTCCTTCCATCAAATAATATGGCTGCTCCTCCCCCCTCCAAGCTCCAGACCATGCTCCAGGCCGCTGTCCAATCAGTTCAATGGACTTACTCTCTCTTCTGGCAACCTTGTCCCCAACAAGGGTATATATCCTCAATATAATATATCCCTTACCTTCTTAGTTCTTTCTTGTTCCATTTCTTACTCCATTCCAACACACACATACATGCATATAAACAGCAGATCCATCATATATATGATTGAATTCAGAACTGTGTGGCCTTATTTATGTTTGATTTGGTTTATCTATCATGTATATAAGGATCCTGGTGTGGGCGGATGGTTACTACAATGGCGCAATCAAGACTCGCAAGACAGTACAGCCAATGGAAGTTAGTGCGGAGGAAGCATCCCTGCAGAGAAGTCAGCAACTAAGGGAGCTCTATGAATCATTATCCGCCGGAGAGACCAACCCTCCCACTCGCCGCCCTTGTGCTTCCTTATCCCCCGAGGACCTCACCGAATCAGAATGGTTCTATTTGATGTGTGTCTCTTTCTCATTCCCTCCTGGTGTCGGGTACGTATCTATCTATCTATTTCCTCATCTATACAGATTACTTCACTTAGCTTCCTCCTTATACTATACCCCTTATAAGCCTACCATCAAATTCAGGATTACTCTTATATGATAAGATCAGCTTTTCAACGCCATTCCTAATTTTCCACCTGCTACGCAAATTTACACTGCTGAGGCGTAGGGTGTGTTGGGTGTTTAATTTGAATGCAGTAATTAATAACAGCCATTATTAAGACTGCGCGCGGCAGCAGGAAATAATTAGCCTCCGTACGTACGAGTAGTGCACATTTTAAATAGCTAGCCTCATCAAGATGACCAAAACACTTGTGATGACATTATTTGCATTCATCTAATATTTAATGATTTACTCAATTTTTCCCTGGATTGGTGAGGCAGAAGAAAAATTAGTTAAGAAGAACAGATCCAAGAAATTTCTGGTCATTTAGCCAGCCATGAGTTATCTCCGCTAATTAATTACACAGCTGGGAGTCTTTATGTGTTTGTCGTGGCTAGATTCCAGAGTTCATGAAGATTCCGTAGGAGAAAGTTAGTGGAGAAAAGTATGTATGCCCGTGTGACTATCTTGATGATGTGTATAGAGTTACCTAATTAGAATGCAATATGTGAGGGAATAAATTCCACAAGATTGTGTCCAAAATCATTCGAGCCTATAGTCAAGTAATTAGTTGGGCGTATTATATGCATGAATAGGACGGGTGCTATATACGCGATCTGCTTCCTGGAGAGACCGGACAAGCTAATGTGTTCATTATTCAAACTGCAATAAAGCTGACACTACTACAACTTGCTACTCTTCTGCGTTAGAAACCTCCTCAATCCCAATGCTACATCCATTTATCTTTCACACCCTTCTTTGTTTGTTTCTATCTAGTTTCTTCCACAATGCTAGGGCTCTCCGCTTCCGTCATATGTCCGTCCTCACTAGTTGTTTCTAATTGTTACCTGGCTTCTTTGTATAGGTATACGTTTGCCTGTACCCACGTGCTTGTTGTAACAAGTTAACCCATTTAATTGATTCTCGTTAGTTTATGCAAAGAGGTAGGCTGATGGTTCAACTAGCTTTTGGCCGGGCATTTGTTTTGGGTTAGATAGTACACTCCTATTCTATGTTTACGCCATCACACGATCTAGAATAAGTACTTTGGAATCCGAGACTCGTTTTATCGGTCTACACTTGCTATTTTAACTTGTAGGGTAGTTAAACAAAATAAACAACTAACTTAGCTTGTGTATATGAAAGATTATTTGGAATCGGATTAGGGAATAAATTTCAGTAATTTGATGGGGCTACTGCCCATAAAATTTATTATGTGATTAAGTATAGATTGTTCTTTTGATGAGGTTATGATTAATCATTAGTTACCTATGGAGCTGTAAATTGCAAAGTTTTGTTGGAAAGACCAATCTCATCATAGCTAGCAAAACTATAAATGGTGCAAGCAGCTGCCAAAAAGAGAACTATAAATAGTAATACATGCTAAAAAAGAAAATTATTGAACCGTGTGTTGAAGTGATAAATGGTACATATTTTATAGGTTACCGGGGAAAGCATATGCTAGGAGGCAGCATGTATGGCTTACCGGTGCAAATGAGGTAGACAGCAAAACATTTTCAAGAGCTATTCTTGCCAAGGTGCTTCAACACAACCATTTTAAGAAAGCATTATTAATTCATTTCCGCACTTTATGCTAAAAGGCTGCTTTGGTTTTCATTTTACTAACCACTTGCTCATCTTTGTCATCCCTAAATGTCAATGATTTGGAATTTCTCTCCCGACCAGAGTGCTCGCATTCAGGTAAAAACCTCACCTTCATCAACACAAACCCGTGCAATTTTAGACTAGCTATACCTAGCTAATTAAAAGACAGCAATGTAACCATGTTATACGTATATGTGTGTGCCCATGCAAACTACAGACCGTGGTGTGCATACCTATGTTGGACGGCGTCGTAGAGTTTGGCACAACGGATAAGGTAAAACACACTCATCAGTTTAACAAAATTCATCATCATGTCTACGTGACTTAGCAGCGTGTTCTTAACTAACTTAACATATACATGTATGTATAAATGTGTATGTGACAGGCACAAGAAGACCTCAATTTCATCCAACATGTGAAGAGCTTCTTCTTAGATCATCCACGTCAGCACCACCCTCCTCCGCCAAAGCCCGCCCTCTCCGAGCACTCAACCTCCAATCCCACCACCTCCTCCGACCACTCCCGCTTCCACTCTGCCCCCATCCCCGCCTCCATCTACTCCGCCGTGGACCCCACCCCGGCCACTCCAGCCGCCGCCAACAATGAGGACGAAGATGATGAGGACGACGAAGACGAGGCCGAGTCTGACTCTGAGGCTGAAACAGCCCGTCACAGCCGCCCAACATCGACACCGGAGGCCTCCGGTGTGGCGGTTGCCACGGCGGCAGAACCAAGCGAGTTAATGCAGCTAGAGATGTCGGAGGATATACGTGTAGGGTCACCAGACGATGGCTCTAATAACTTAGACTCGGATTTTCACATGTTAGCGGTGAGTCATCCAACGGATCATGAGCGACGAGCCGACTCGTACCGGGCCGAGTCGACCCGGAGGTGGGCCGAACCGTTGCTTCAACTACCAGCAACAGGTATTGTGATAGTTAGTTAGTAAAGTAGATACGTAAAATGATGAGGTGGCATATTTGAATATAAGAAGGAAAAAAGCATAAATCTAGGTTGTAGGACTGTACTCGAACTACACTAGCTGACATGGCATTTGCATACGAAGGGTAGGGAATTCACTTGTGGGTAATATTGAGTAATTGAGTCATAATGGCTAATATCAGTACCTCATGCAGAAGTAGGTGCACTCAGCATTCATTCAGCATTACATTAAATTGCGCTTTCTAAATAGGTTATTTAGGTGGGCCCACTTTCCTCCTGAGTCATGACCATTTGCCATTTACCGTTCAGTCACATTAACTTTTTGGGTCCTCTATGTTCCATATTTGATCCTACACCAATGCCCGTCCGTACATGCATACGTAAAAATGAACCCCAAATGAGAAGTTAGACACACTGTCCCGCCCCTAATAGATGCTCGTAAATCCTGTTGCCCCCCTTACTTTTGTCCGCTCAAGAGATTACTTTTTGGGTGTTTTGATCTTCGTGTATTTAATAATAAGGAATCCAACATAAATTCCGACGAAAACGACTGTTAAGTTTTCTCGTTTTTGTTTCACCTTTGATAATTTGTGACTTGGCTCCTCTTCAATTCACTTTCCATCGCCTCCCGCCATTTTCCCTCACATTATATTATTTTGGGGTGAAATTTTTGTAGCTAGCTTTCTATTAATACATTCTACTTGAAATTAAAATTGACATTTTGATATTTTGATATATTATGGACAGATGTTGGTTAAATTTTTAATTTTTATATGATTTTTCAAACATTTCATGTTCTAAAATTATGATTCACTCAAGTTGATTCATTACATATTTGAAAAATTATATGAAATAAAAATATTTCACCAATTTTCGCGCATAATATACCAAAGTGCCACTAATGTTGTGTAGAATCTAATAGTAATAAACACAGATTTAATGGCAAAAAAAAACACAGATTTAAATATTTGGCCCCAAAATAGCATAATTTGTGAGAAAAGAATGAGAGAGGATAAAAAGGGGAATGGAGAGGATCCAAATTGATGAATGTATTACAGGCTATTTTCTGTTTCATATATATAAAGCCATTAAAAACAAATGTTTTTCAAATTTTTAGCTCAAACACGTATAGACTTTGAAGTCATTTCCTGCTTATAAAAAAAAATATCTATGTTTTCTTGATCTCATTTGGATAGTGTCAACTTGAGTTTATTAAATAGATATATAATATAAAATCAAATTTAGACCATGTTACTTTTTCATGAATAGGAAAATAAGTTCCAGCTAACTGAAAACTTTTATAGTTTATGCGCTTACTGTGGCGAATCAATTGTGTGTGGATTTGGAGAAAGGGGAATAGATAGTTACGTTAAATAATGGCAGCAAAATAAACCATATCCAAACTATTATTTGCAAGCCTATCATCATCCATTCATTCATTCATTGTCATCAAGTAGAGACCATAATATATAGAAGAGGCGTTTGACAGAATATGTTAATAATGTATATGTGGTCATGGCATGATAATGCAGAAGGAGGAGGAGGGCAACTAGAAGAGCTGACACAAGAGGACACACACTACTCACAAACAGTCTCCACCATCCTCCACAACCAGTCCCTCCGGTGGGCCCAATCTCCCTCCCCCACCGACTACGTCACCTACTCCTCCCAGTCCGCCTTCGCCAGGTGGGCCCCCCACCACCACCACCACTCCTCCCCCGCCGACGCCTCCTCCCAGTGGCTCCTCAAATACATCCTCTTCACCGTCCCCTTCCTCCACTCCAAATCCCAAGACACCGACACCCTCCCCTCCGGCGACCCCTCCGCCCGCCTCCGCCCCAAACCCACCCCCCAAGACGAGCTCAGCGCCAACCACGTCCTCGCCGAGCGCCGCCGCCGCGAGAAGCTCAACGAGCGCTTCATCATCCTCCGCTCCCTCGTCCCCTTCGTCACCAAAATGGACAAAGCCTCCATATTAGGTGACACCATAGAATACGTCAAACAGCTCAGAAAAAAGATCCAAGACTTAGAGACACGTAATAGACAGATAGAAACAGAACAACAACAACAACAACAGCAGAGGAAAGCTATGGTGGGGTCCACGGAGAAGAGGAAGATGAGGATCGTTGAGGGGAGTGGTGGGCTGAGGAAGCCGAAGTCGGTGGAGGACTCTCCGCCGCCTCCGCCGCCGTCGGGGGTGACGTCAGTGCAGGTGTCGATTATAGAGAGTGATGCGTTGTTGGAACTTGAGTGTGAGAAGAGGGAGGGGTTGTTGTTGGATGTCATGCAGATGTTGAGAGAGATGAGAATAGAGGTGACCACTGTGCAGTCTTCTATGAACAATGGGGTGTTTGTTGCGGAGGTGAGGGCTAAGGTGAAGGAAAATCCTAATGGCAAGAAGACTAGTATTGTTGAAGTCAAAAGGGCACTCAATCAGATCATACCCCATAATGATTGACCACTCTTGTATATTTTAGACTCTTAATATAGATATATGTTTTTATTTATCACCGTCACTTTTTTTGGAGGTCAAATGAAAAATTAGCAAATTAAAGATGCATGAAGGGAGACGGAGGTGTTGGAGAAATTGAAGATCCAGACTAGTATTGTTGAAGTCAAGAGGATTCTATTTTAAATTAGGTAGGAGATATATTATCTTTCCTAACAAATAGCAAATTGTAAATCCTGATAACCAGAGCACATTCTCGGCTAATTAATTATAATTTATAAGTGCTTCTCCAGTCTTGTAGTTTTGTTTCCTAGCAAAGAAAACCTTTTTTTTTGGCCGGGGTCTTTTTGGTAAGTTCATGTCTACACATTAAATCCTGCAGGGAAACATGCTTAATAATTATTCATCATTAATTTTATAGCTTTGATATAAATATTTGTGTGTGTATTACAACGTTTATTAATTAGCAAGACTCTTTTACTTTACATGTTGAATCAACCCAGAAAATTAAATGAATTATATATAGCATAAATTATTTTTATATAGAACTTATGATGATAGGTTTTAATTAAGAAAATGGCCTTAAAGCGTTACATGAAATATCAAGTATTCTTCTATGGAATACTTTGTTACCTTAAAATGTTCGATAGTAATTATTTTTTTTTTTTGCTTCTTTTTTTTTGAACAAATTCTTTTTACTTCTTTAACATGCATTATCTCTTTTAGTTTTTCATGCCAGATGGTTTAGCCCACTTATTTCAAAAAGGCTTACCCGGCCTCACTCAGTAGGTCAAAACAGGTAAGCCCATTTAAACTATAAAAATTTAACAAGTGGTGACTTCAACGGAAATGAAATCACTTACTTTGAAAAGTATGATTGCTAATCAAAATTATAATTTTAACATAGATTTCAGAAATAGTCCTCCATATCATATAACAAAAAAAAAACGAAAATCACTTTATATATTAGTGGTCAGTGGTCACCCACTCAGCAAATAATGATAAATAATCGGCAACGCCCTCACCAACCGGCCGCTTAATTTAATCACTTAAACACCAAAATGCGACGGCCAGAAGTACCTTCTCTGTGACCGCAACTGCATCATATTAGTAATTCTCCCACCTCGGTATAAGCAATGGGAACTACTGGAAACAATTTTATATATCACGCCAAAGTATCAATGCGACATATCGTTCATTATTTAACCTTCAGCCACCATCTTCTCAAGGTTTTTCGGGTAATGATAAAGTTTTACTGCCCTACCACCACTCTTTTCCTTTGGCTGTGACATCTTCCAAAGGGACTGCGTCCAACAAATAAGGATTCAATGAGAGTTAAATTTTTATTGGAGAAGGAGGGTGGATTTATATAGCGCGCCCATGGGCTCGATTTCAATGAGATCTGGATTACTCAATAATGGGTCTATATCTGTGTATTGTGTAATGCCAGTATGTGGCCTTCAAATTGGTGGACAAGCTCCTACCCAAGTCTTCGTTGGACTAGCGACGTTGTATTAGTGTTATTTAGTTATTTGTCTTGCTTTGTGTCGTGATACCTAGCGTCCGCAGCACATATAACTGATCTTTATTCGAGCATACTAATACCCAATGAACTTGACCGGTTTGGTTCGCCAATGAACTTGACCAGGTACCCACACAAAATTAGATCGCTGATTAGAATCCGACTAAGATATACGACGGTTGCACCATGAGAATATAAGAGACCGAAGAAATTCTTTGTAAATAAGACAACGTTAATTTTTCCATCACTTATCTTCTATTTATAAAGTACATACAGAAACCTTATAACTCTAACTCTTAGGAAAAGACAATTTTTGAATAAAAATATATTGGGAAAATGACTCATTTCACCCATATTTTTTCATATTTACTTAATGGCTCCAAATCTAATTGGGCTTAGGTCTAACTCACTAAGGTAAACCCTAATTTCCCTAAAAACAACAAATTGCTTAGTGAGCGATGTGTCCATGTTGGGTACACAGCCTATGAATGCTTAGATTTTAAATGACAAAAGCTGTTTATGTTGTATGAGGTAAAAATTTAAATGTTCAGTTACAAATTTAATGATTTAGATCTATGATGAGTAAACGATTAATTTTTCTTGATATAGCTATATTAATTAAAGATGTAATACTCTACAGATAGTTTGAAAAATGATAAATTAAATTCACTAGCTATCGCAGTAATATTGTTGTATTTTTAATATCATTTCATTAACAAATTGAGTTGCTTGAATTTAATCCTTCATGAAGATTATCATGCAAGAGTATATGTCTCTTATCTATTAACAATGCTCAAATTATTGAAAAATGAGTGCCTTCGAAAGTTAAAAATATTTACTTCATTTGTTAAAAAATTATTATCATTTCGCTCAGTTTTAAAATTTCCAAATAAAAAGTATTGATCTTGCAAAAAATTCTGAATGGGAAGGCACGGCTACCCACAACCTTTCGGGTAAAATTTTTCCGTATAAGAGATTGTGTGTGTGTGT
The DNA here is from genome assembly GCA_029929735.1 of Mimosa pudica. NCBI lineage: Eukaryota > Viridiplantae > Streptophyta > Magnoliopsida > Fabales > Fabaceae > Mimosa > Mimosa pudica. The sequence continues at coordinate 16,266,203 of JAKELP010000013.1, read as the reverse complement.
TGACCAGCAGGAGTATTACTGATTGTTGGTGGTGAGGCCTAGCCTTGTTGGGAATTCATAGGTCAGGTCGTGGTCTTTTATTATTTGTCCGCAGCTGTCGAAATTTGATTGGAGGACACATAAGATGAGAACCCCGCCATACAAAGAAATTCTTACATACTGTGGGGGTGCCACTTGACATGAACACTGACCACTAATCTTAAAACAACTCAACCAAGAATATAAAAAGTGGTGAGTTGTTTTAGTATTGGTGGTTAGTCCAACACTCTTTGAGTAGTGATTAATCCGGAGTTTGCCCGGGAAGGCCGTGCCAAGTATTGAACCCAATACCTTGAAGACAAGGAGATGTCTTATCTCTCCTTTTCCAACCATTAGGTCACTGGTCCATTAGCTATTTGTGCGGCCTTTTGTGTCATAAATGAAATCTTCTTTTTATATAAAAGTATCATAATAAGCAGCAATAATTATTTAATTTTGTGTGTTTTTTTTTGCCAACAATTTTGTGTGTTTATTGGTATTCCACTTATTTTTAAATTGCATTTTTATGTTTACTGTTTCAAATTAAAGAATTGAAAAAATATTAAATTTCATTTGTTGAAAACTTAGTTTTTATTGTTTTGCTAATGTTGTTCAAAATTTCGTTTAACACGCATGCACACTACATATCTTTAAAATGTCCTTTTATTCTTTTCATTGCGCACTTGCATTCGTTGCAGGCCCGCTACATATCTTTAAAACCTCTTTTGATTCATTTTATTTGAATTTCTTATTCAATATTGTGGGGCAGACCCATCTTTTAAGTACATCAATAGCCTCAAACTAATCTGAATTGATGCATAATAGAAATCGTTAAGGCACTACAAAAAAAACGGGCCATTCCGGCGCAACCTTACCGGCGTTTTGGTCCAAAACACCTATATGAGACGCATACCGGCGTTTTTACCCAAAGCGCCTATATGAAAACGCCAATAAATTTGGCGCGCGCTTCCCGCCTTTTTTCCCGCGTTTCCATATCGGCGTTTTGGATATAACAAACGCCGGTATGGTTTTTAAATTTAAAAAAGAGGGGCTGACAGTTTTTTTTTTTATTTTTTTATTCAGAAAACCGCATATAGGCGTTTCTTCAAAACGCCTATCTGCGATTAAATATTATTTTAATCGCACATAGGCGTTTTGAGAAACGCCTAGGTGCATAACGTGCATTTAATATGCACTTTATGCGCATATCGGCGTTTTGAAAAACGCCTATCTGCGCCTTAAGTGCATATTAAATGCACTAAATGCATATAGGCGTTTCTCAAAACGCCTATATGCGATTAAAATAACATTTAATCGCATACAGGCGTTTTGAGGAAACGCCTATATGCATTATTTACATTAAAATAATGCATATAGGCGTTTCCCTGAAACGCCTATATGCATTAGAAAGCATATAGGCGTTTCACTGAAACGCCTATATGCATTATTTTAATGTAAATAATGCATATAGGCGTTTGGCAAAACGCCTATATGCATTATTTAATATTAAAATGCATATGGGTGTTTTCCAAACGCCGGTACGCACCTCCGTTCCCTATAAATAGCACCTCCCTCTTTCCGCAAAGTTGCTCATTTTCTCGTTTTCTTCTATTTTTCTTCTTTTCGTCTCTCATTCAATGTTGCTGTTGCTTTGTTTTTTTGGCTAGTTTTGCTGATGTTTTTTATTTCGTGTTTTTTGGTGATATTTGATTTTATAATGTTGATATGATCTTATAGCTTTTCTTTTACATATTGCTTGTTGTTTTGATTTTATATATTTGGGTATCATGTTTTATGAATTACTCTTGTTATTGCTTATGTTTATATATATTATTCTTTATGTGTATGTAACTTTGGGATTAACATATTATTCCTTATGTTTTTGAACATTTTTCTTCCTGGTTTTAAACAATCAGGAAGAAAAATGTTTTTTATTTTTTTTTTGGAAAACACATACCGGCGTTTTGCAAAACGCCGGTATGAAATATTATTATTTAATACCGCACATAGGCGTTTTATAAAACGCCTATGTGCATAAATAAAAAATTATTTCCGCATACCGGCGTTTTGCTTCACATATAGGCGTTTTCCAAAACGCCGAGATGCCGCATTTCGACGGCAAATTTATAGGCGTTTTGCCAAAACGCCGTAGCGCTATTTCGCCGGAAAATTCCGCCGATGCGAGGCCCTATAAAACGCCGATATGGGCCCCGTTTTTTGTAGTGAGGTTGGCTCCTCTGACCCGTAAAATGTTGCATTTCCACATCTCAAACTCAAGACTTATGATTAAGCTAGATCAGCCTCAGCCGGCTGATCTAATCATCTAAGTTTGTCCTTTGATTCATTTCATTGCCCACTTGAATTCTTTGGAGGCTGGTTGTCTAAATTTCCACAATGAATAAATATTTTTCATGAACTGACTCTACTATATATTCACCAATTTTAGAAAAACTGATCCTACTATATAAGGCGAAGGTGCAAAAATGATACTTAACTTAACTCAAAATTGTGTTTCTAATATAAAAGTTTCGAGAGGTGCAAAAAGAGTACCCAACTTGGGGTTCAGGTGCAAATATAGTATTTTCACTCGAGGAAAATAAAATTTAGATATGAAAAGACTCTTATTCCCTATTCCTTCCTCATTAAATTTGCACCTGAACCCCAAGTTGATACTATTTTTGCACACAGTAAAACTTTAGTATTAGAAACGCAATTTTGGGTAAAGTTTAGTATCATTTTTGCACCTTCACTCTACTATATAATAGTAGTATTATTCATATCTTGCATACAAAATAAAAGCATTAATTTACTTTTGAAACAGCGCCCGTATTCATAACTCTTTAGGATGTTTCTTTTTCATAATTCACACGAGTATTCTCTTACAAAATACTTGGACCATCCATCTCCTTGATTGAACCTTTTTTAGACGGTTTAAACTTAGAGTTGTCATGTGTGTGTATTCAGGATGAGGGGATTAATTTATAAATTTTAGGTTGTTTACAGAGATGATAATTGAACATGAAGAAAACAATACATCTACCATATTTACCAAAAATTAAATTTGCTACTGTTAAAAAAACCCAAATTAAAGTTCCACGTTGAAAGTATTAGAGGTGGAACAAGTGTATATATAATGGTGGGTTATCTCATCACATTTGTGGTGACAAGAACCATATGTGTGTAGTCCTTAAATCCAAAATCCAACGGTTATCATATTGGTTTAAATTTATATCATGTCAGATATAAATGTATGGAATTTGCAGAGAGTAACATACCAGTGTCTTCTTACAAGGGTTTGCATAGAGGACCAACTGTATGTAACTTGGAAGAAACGATGGGAAGAGGTGGAAAGTGAGGAATAAGGGGTCGACCCTACCCTTTTGGACACAATGGAGGATAGGAAGTGTTCGGGACTCGACACGTGGCTGATAATTGAGGTACTGCATTATCCCGTACGAACCCATCACTTCCTCGCCGAACAAAACACCACTACTGTGCAACAATGCTTCCACCTTCAATCCCTCATCCTTATACTCCGCTTTCCTTATACTACTGCCGCTAAAAAATGTTCCTTAAGAAAATATGTGCATGTTAGTTAAATGTTTGGAGTTAATGTTTATTTTTCAATATTACCCATCTTTTTGTGATACTTTTAAGAGAGAGAAATACATAAGCATTAATAAATATGAAAAAGAGTAAGGGACAAAGTAGGAAAAAACTCATTAAATGATGAAAGAATGTGAAATAAACTTTTATATTTAAGACTAAAACCATTCAAATTTTGTATTTTATATTAGGGATAGCAGGGAGTATTTTTCAACTATTGTTTATTCCTTTCTTACCCTCCCTTCTTCTCATCCTTCTTCCCCTTCACCAAAAAAGGACCATCCTAACATCTCCCCCACTTACATTTTTATTGGAATCTGCGAAAGCTACGTTATCACCCCCTACCCCACCCCAAACAAAATGCTTTCCTGAGTTTCCTCAACTAATACAAGTGGACACACACACCCATATTATATATTCATTATGCACTGAAATTTGTAAGGGACAACTATTGCATTCCATGTGAATTTAATTTTAAAGAGATCGCAGGAGGATCGGAGTTGTTAATGACTACTATTAACAAGTTTTCATCAACAAGTGAAGGTATCTAAAATTAAACTTCTTATTTAAAAATAGGTACAATCGTCAAATTTGTATTTATAATAACTAAGTATCAATATTAATATGGGTATTGAGTATTGGAAAGAGGTGTAGGGTCTCCAAGGACATAGGACATAGTGCATCTACATTCTGCACCATGGTGATTTGTGTATATATCCCTGCTAGATTTGGTGACGTCACCAACTTCTTTCCTCTTAATATTTTATTCATCACACCATTTGTTCAGTTGACCACGGCGGTTTGTTTTCATTAGTTCCTTCCTTGTTATGTATATCTATGGAGTCTATACATATATTACAATCAAACGTTATAAGCTATGATTAGTTAACAGCTTGGGCATATATATAAGCGTGTCTCCTTGAAAAAGGCTTTTAAGCAACACGCAGACAACTACTCATTATATTTACTCGCGTACGTGGATCACAAATTCATTAGTGGCTTACATAGATGCTACATTTTCTCCTCCATGCAAGGGATTGGGATTGATCTATATATGATGATATCAATCATCCAAAATCCCCCTGAAAACGCCACTTTTGTCACCCACCGCCAGCACCGCCATCATTTTATTCTTTCCCATGATTATACTTATAACCTAAATATTCATGCATGGGTCTTCTCTCATATGATTATTGTTCATGTCTTTTACATGTATGCATGTAAGTCATCCTATTTCTACCCTATCGACTCCACCCGACCCCTCTTGTTTTGGCCATGCATTTAGGCCTTCATTACGCACTAAGGCTGGTATTATATGTTGTCCTGAAATATGTATTTGGCATTTGTGTGTGTATCCATCCATCTAGCTACCTATTCGGAAAATCAGGAACATTGATTAATTGAGCAAAGACATCAAAACACAAACGCGCACATGTGTGTGGAAAACAAGAAAAAAGGAGTCATCATACAGTTCAATGATCAATGTTGATGTGGCCATTTAATTAGCGATATACGACTTTTGGAAACAATAGTGATTATGCCACACTTTTTTTTGGAGAAGTTGCTGATCATATAAATATAGGTATGTGTGTTCAAAACAGTCCTTCATAACAAACACCTATAGACGTCGAAAGACTGGACCTGCCAGATATTTTAATTTGTAGAGCAGCTAGGTAGCTATAGGAAGAAATGTCAAATTAATTTTGTTGATTCGTCCATCTCTCCAATCCGTATATATGCGTGTGATTTCGTTGTTGTCTAAAGTTGAGTGGATACAATGATGTGTAGTGTTTGAGAATGACAAGGATACTAATCTTCTTTTTGTCGCAAGTCATGAGGCTCTTATATACTCTACCTTTGTGCGGCCTTTAATCGTTCACTTAGCTTCATATATTTATGTCCACCCCGATTTCGCTATGCATGTCGCGATTATCATGGTTTTTTGTTTTTGTTACACATCGCCATAGCATTGTTAGATCATGTGACCTACTTAGCGCCAAAATCACCAATTGCGAGACTATGGAAAGTAACACCAGTTAGTCAAACAAGATACTGGAGTACCTCTATAAAATAAGATCCTAAACACTATGCTTTAGACAGGAATATTATGTTCTCCACATATATTTTGTTCCAACTGCTAACCTAATTTAATCATGTCTACTTCATGGCTAGAGATGCCAATCTTCTCAAAAGCTGTCCATGTCCATATTTAACAATGCAGGCCATTAATTGCACCTTCTATGTCTACTTCATGACGTACATTGACCTAGAAGTTAGTGTCAGGATTATCTTAATTAATTTGCGTTTTAGGTTCATCAATTGCACCTTCACTTTTGAATTGAAAAGATAGTTGAGTTTTTTTTTGAATCCTTTCATTATTAAATGTTTTGTATAGCTTAATACGAGTCAAATATACTAGTTAATAGGAAAAATTCAGAAAAATCAATTTTTAAACAATTTATTTATTAGAAATGGAGGAACTATATGATCAAATGTATATATGTGTGTACTTTTGTTTGTGGAGGAGACACAATACAACTCTAAAACAAAATACTTCCTCCCGTTCTAAATATAAGACCAAATTTACTTTTTTGAAAAATCTTAAAAAATCGAAATATAAGTCAATTATAAATTGATTTACCTAATTTTCCCCCTTAAACTAGTTTATTTAACTTATAAACTAATGACTAATCTAAAAATATATCAAATATGTCATAATTTAATAACATATTTTGTAACCTTAACATCTCCAAAAAAAGTCATCTAAGTCTTACATTTAGGACCGGAGGGAGTATGACGCAATACATACAATTCTTAAACAATAATATGACGCCTCGGCGTAACATATATAATGGCTTGAGCTAGTTGGTTCACGGCAGTCAATGATGCAGGTGATTGACTTTGTTCCACTGTTGGTGACATCGGCCATGTACCTGCAATATAATGTGAATATAGAGTATATCAGATTCATTGAGATACACGAGTACAAGGGATATACAGAACAGATTCAATGTATAAAAGAACAAATGAGGAGTTGAAACGTGGAATAGAGCAGTCGGATGGTACGATGTATGAAGATGAGAAAAGTACAAGTTAAAGGAGAAGGAAGTGGGAAGTAAAAAAGGCATCCGAAAACAGAAGCTAGTGTACACATGAACCAAACAGAAATCGAAACATGGATTGACAGAGACAAAAAAAACAAGCGTTGCGGTATAGTGGTTGTCGAACCCGAATCGAATCCTCCCTCTCAGAGATCTTCTTAACTTCTTGTGATGCCCCTCGATCGCTACTATCTACACCGCACCTCCTAGAGGAGTAAATTATTCCCAATGGGATAATTAATTAGAGGTCCCTCACAAGGGAGTTAATACTGGAAAAGTCTTAAAAGTTGAAAATATTGATGTAGGGTCCCAAGGGACCTCACATTAATATATTTGAAAAGTGAAAAGACAGTTTTGCCCCTAGCCTTAATAAAAAATTACCCCCCCACCATCCTCCCTCACATTATAAAAAAATCCTCTTAATTTTATAATTAGGATTGGAGGGGAGGGAGTATATAAAAATCAAAAATTTGTCCATACTCTCGTGGATTATTTCAATTTATTAATGCATCCGGCGTAATATTGAGTTTAACCTACGATCCTCACTCACGTAATATATAAATGGCACTCCCACATTGATTGCTCTTTTTATTTGTGTATCTGTGTCTCAAGAGTTTCAAACTACTATTAATTATTTTTGGGAGAAAATATGGAATAAGAAACCATTCAGAATAGAATCCATGTATTTTGAGAATGGCGCAGTTAAGATTATAGGTCTGAAAATTATAAGATTTTTTGCCCACCGAAAATTATAAAATATCAATGAGGCGGATATTTTTATCGAGACAAATTGGAATCAAACTTGCGTTAATGACAGAAAAATTAGGAAAATTATAGCGAAGGACCTTTTGAACTTCTTAATATAATTCTTGATATGAGATTGAGTCTTGACTAGTAAAGAAATGATATTGAACGATTGATGCATGAGTCATTATATTGACAGCTTTAGATCATATATTTGAAATTCAGGGTTTTAAGTGGTACTATTTATATAGTTTTTTTTTTTAAAAAAAATAGCATTACATGCAACCAAAAAGTCACAGTAGTAGTGTTTGCTCAGTTTAACAGAACACATGACTGACTTCTTTTTCTGTATTGTTTTAATAGATGGAATAAATGTAAAATGGAGAAAGTGCCCCAGTGCCCCACAGTCACAGTCACATGTAAAGGGAAAACGCGCATGAGTCTGACGAGGCAGTGGCAGAGACAAGTCCACCTTCTGGGGACCCCACGCTGACACATCAGATGCGTCATCAACAATTACATTAAAAATCCCAAACATGATTAGCAGCAGTTGGAAGATATTCGTCGAGAATATTAAAAGATTTCTTAGAAAGGATCGGATAAAACAGAGAACTTATGTTAATGTGGAGGTGAAATACCTCCAATAGGGCACATGAAGTTGCATGTGCCTGCTTTTGAGACCCCTCCAGGTTCCAGCCCCTACATCATATTTGCCTAATTCCCTTCGTCATCCATTACTGTCTCCTTCCTTCTTAACTACTCTCTAATATATTTATTCTCCTTAAACTCTCTCTCACACACATAGCTTAAGATTAACAAATATAATGATGGAAGCTTTTTGCTTCAAGATTGTACTGAGAGTAACCAATGCACATGGACCATTGTTTTGTGATGAGCTCTTTCCATGTTACTATTGCTGTGCTCTGGGGTCCCTCCTTTAATTTCTCTCATACTTCCCAGCCCCTACTCCCTCCTCTCGTTGCATGTTCTTTTTCATTAATTTCATGTTTTCCCATTGCCCACTAAGAAAATGATTCTCTAATATTTCCTATGTGAACCATATTTTTCATTTGAAGAATGCCTTCCATCTCACCTTATTCAGAAATTCATGTATTTTCTTGAATATATATGTGCTGCTTTCTTACTCTCAAGTCTCAATTTATCACCAACCATTTACTGCCAGTTTATGATTTTAATATAACGTATAAAAGCTCTGTGCGTGTACGGTTACGTTTCTGTCAGTGTTCAGAATTGAGCTTCTGGGAACATTCATTAGGAAAACAAGGAACAACAAAACAACTTCCCACAAAGACGTAAATCAGCTTAGTATTAGGACCTTGTCCAACATAACTAACAACTATAATAACTACCATAAATACAATTTTATATCGGAAGAACTAATCTTCCCATCCCAAAGGAGCTGCTCATATACATAATTAAGGAGGAAAGGAAAATAGGAAAATTAAAACCAATATTATAACGACAACAACAATAATAAAATAACAATAGTAAATTCTGAGATAAAAGTTGCAATTCAATTAAGTAATGACCCAGCATGGCTCCCAGTCAAGCACTTGGATACTCATTTTGCCGTTTTCACTGCACCTACTTGGCCTTGGAATCTTTCTCATTCCCATTTCATCCTCCTCATTCTCATTATTCTCATCCCAGCACTCTTCCACCTCATCAGCATCCTCTTCTTCATCTTCATTTGCTTCTTCTTCTTCAGCTCCTTCTGCTTCAACTGATCCATGTTCGTTGAAATTGCGCAAGAGTTGAAGCCTAAGCCTGCCATTCACACGCTCAGCTCTAAAACAAGAAGGAGTAGAACGGGTAGGCACTGCCTCCAAGATAAGACGACCATCTTCACGACGAGGCCTAACTTGAACTCCACCTTTTTTACACATTGAAGACAGTGGAGGAGGAAAGTTACTAACACTTCGCTTCGATCTCTTTGACACGCAATTTTTTTCACTCTCTGGAGTGACCATAGAGGGTGTGTCTCCTTGTAATGAAAGCAAAGCAATGTCATCACTGCTTTGGCTTCCATTGCTGCCTGTCTCGCATCCTAAGCTCTCCGTACACATCTCTAAGCTCTTGGCACTCAGGATTGAAGAGGAGCGCTTGACAAGAGGGTGGATATAGATTTTCTCTGTTTCAGACTTCTCAGTTTTATTGCAAAGTGATTGAAGAAAAGCCCAGCCACCGCTTTCAGCATTTGGCATTTTGTCATGTTTCATGTCATTTTCAAAGGTGGTGTTGGGCAGGGTAAGTGGGTCTGTCTCAGTCTTTGAAAGGGAAGGCAATTCCAAGGGTGTGGCCAGTTTAAGCCTCAGAACACGAGGTTCCATTAGGCATGATTGTAACCCTTGATACACATTTGAGGGAGGCATTCTTATAATTATCAGAGGAAATAAGCACTATAAAGAGGACACTTTTTTTCCAAATTTTAGTCAGGAATACAGAAAGTTTTTGGGATAACTGGAGAAACTAAATATGGGAAAGCTAGGAAAAGCTGAGAGAGAGAGCCAATAGAAAAGAGGGAATGAATAAGCAGGGCGTGAAAAGAGAAGGGAGAGGAGGTCTGAATTTATAGTTGAGGCTTGGCCAGTGCAGTGGTGCTATTTAGAGCTTTATTGCTGAGACAAGTAGTGGAATCCATTGCATTGAGGACTATATGGTAAATTCAGCCATAGATTTCCCTGCCCACTTCTTTATGAAGACAAATGAAGCTTGATTGCATGATTAAGCTCTACTAAATCTTCTGGTCCTTTATCAAGTATACATGTGACACATCAACTGCCTAAATCTTCTTAAAACTTTTCATTGGTTAACTACCTTACTTGGTCTAATTGTTTTGCTTCTGCATAATTGCACATGACAATGTGAAAACAAAAAATTATTAAATTTAGAACAGCGTGCATGAAAGAAAACACACAGCAGAGGATATCTTCGAATGAAACAGAGGTGTTCTCCAAACGAGTTTCATTTCTTTGGGAATTTTTGCAAACGTCGGAAATTGGTATATACGCAATATACTTGCAGCCAGACAACGTAACATGAGAAAAACGTACGGGCGCTCGATTTATTTTTGATAAAAATGATATATTGAAATTAAAATAGTCTTACAATGACATAAAATAAGAAGAATCTTTAGTTTGAGTTAATCTTTTTATTTTAAGGTTACGCATTATTTATTATTTACAAAACATAATGAGGCAAAAACCAAATACAAAAAAGCTTACTTGCAATTTAACTTTTTTATTATGTGATAGTGGATTATAAAATGATGATAAAGTTGATTGGCATGTGCTATACCAACCGATAATATCTTATTTTACGATTTTATTTTTGGGTTTGAATTATTTTATGATATGAAAACGCCGTCTACTTGATTATTATTCAATACCATGCACTCTAATTTTTTTTGGCTACACTCTTCACACATAGCTGGAGAATAGTAGCTTTTAGTTGTGTATTCTCGAAAAAAATTCTCTCAAGACATGTCCTCTCCCAGCCTGATGAGAATGAAATCCCAATTACAAGACAACAACATCTCTCGTACATGAAGCAAAAGGACACAGAGAATGGATGATCATGCGTCACAGGAGATGCGGTTTATTGTACTTGCAAAAAGAGGGTTGACTTGCATATTGACTGTAACACGTATCGCTACCCCATTGAAGCAGTGCATCTCCATTTCCCAAAAAAGAAAGTGAAAGTTCATATCCTTGACGTTTAATATGCGAGAAACAGGGAGGGGGATGAGATTGAGAAGGGAAATTAAAGAGGAGACAGGAATTTATACACCTTTCATACCTTCTCTAAATAGGCCGAAACCCAAACCACCAAATCTTGATTGAATATTACCATTTGCGTTTGTGCTTAAGCCTCAAGGCAAAAAAAAAAAAAAAATCTAGCTGCATGGCATATCATTTATTCAACTAAGAAATTTGTGTTCTGCTGCAATAGAGTTAGGGGGAGGAAAGGAATAGAAAAATACTTGGTGAAAGTCTCCAATCATATATGTTCATGCCTTTAAGTTTTTAAATATTATCATTGGACAATAAACCTCTATGAAGTAAATATGACATATGACCTTAAATAATTGGAGAAGTTGATAAAATGGATATTAAAAAATTGACAAAATATATATAGAAATTTGATATGATGATAATAATCCAAATAGAAAAAGATTCTCTTTTTACGTCGATATGAGACGCCACCACACACTATGTTTTGTCAAAAAACGTCACCACACAATAGGGAATACGCATTTTGATATTTTATCCATCATTCTCGCTCCATGCAGATAGCAGTTGGCGGTTAGATTTAGATTAACGTGCAAGCCACATTCAACTAACCTTCTTCTAAACAAATATATATTTTATTCCTCCTAAAACACATTATACATAAACTGCAAAAGGGTAAGAAAGGAGAGGCTTACATATTCTGTGATTCCGTTGCACGCTTTTGTTAGAGCTGGACTATCGCTAAGTTTCACAAATCTTATTGCCGTTCCTGCAATGATTATATTCCAAGAGACGAAACGGCATCAACTTCACACAGTTGAAATTAGGTAATGAAGGCGTCATAACTTCTAGGCATGTAATGCCATATGGTCACACTTACAAGACAGTGAAAACAATAAAAAAAAGGTGGGGCGAGTCTAAAATTAAACAAAGATCAAAGGAATATAACTATTAAATTCCTTTGTTATGTATATATAATATATAATTTATCAATGTCAACGCTTTTACAAGGCAGTTGAGGATGTGAAATTAAATATGAATCTACAACGCTTATGTTATCAATGATACAAAAAAGGACTTACTCGGCCTTCACACGAGGCTTGCTCTGTATGAGTTAATGACAAAAGAAAACAAACATGATATATTTTTAGTTTTTTACCTACATCTACAGTCTATTCCGCTCTGTTGCTACCAAGGAAATGTAAAGGAAAAAAATCTTATGAGATGGAAATAGAATTCCTGAACGACAAGAGATTTTCCTCAGGCATTACCATTGCCAGTTTTACAGGAGGAGGAGGGGGAGGAATTCTTCTTGCATGCCAACTCAACTGCAGTGTTATATACAATTAAAAAAAGGAGGTCACGACACGTGAAGATTTTGAATTTCAATCTGTAGTGTTCTAATCTTCTTCTCAACATTTGATATTTCATCTTGAATCTCTAACAGCTTGTCAAGTCTGTTCTGTGCTTGATCCCGGTAAGGTTTGCCAAGAGTTTTAACAAAAGCATCCAAATTCCTTGTAGCTTCAACTAGATCCTTCTTCATGGCCTCTTCAAGTTCATAGGCCAAAGTATCCGCTTTCCTTTTCACTTTGTCAATCACACTCTGTCTACGAGCTGGGAAATTTGAAATAGCTAGATACCTGCCATGATACCAGATCTCCCCTCAGTGACTAGTAAAAAACATATTGTGCAGTCGCTTTTTATCTTCATTAAAAGTATTTAAGGCCCGAATAATGTAAAACCTCCAACCTGAGTACGTCTAATAAATTGTCATAATTGTTCACACAAATAAGGCATATTACCCGCCAGCAGAACAAAGGCCAAGAGCAAGAAGATCTTCCAAAGTAGTTGGCAGCACAGATGTCAGAAGTGAAGCGGATAAACCAGCAACACCTAGTCCACCAAAAGAGCCTAAGAACTAATGAAAATGGGAAACATTTTAGATAAACTTGTTTAGAGTCAGTACAACAACATATGATTAAATATTCAATAAAGTATAATTCCAACTTGGGTGGAAAAGAAAATATAAAAGAAGGTTTCCCAGTATCACAATATATTTCAAACTTACCATCTCACGGACTTCCTGCTCAAATGACTTGGAAGCAGCACTGCTGCTGAAGCTTTCAATCACTTGGCTTCCGGTCTGGTCCACTCTCTTTAACAAATCATAGGTTTCAAAATCCATCTGAATATTTTCATTCATCAACGATGGCCACTGTTTTTCAAAAGTTTGCTTGTAGAGTCTTCCTTGATCAGTATTTTTGGATTCTAACCAATCTTCGTATTCTCTCAAAATTTTCTGTATGTCAAAATAAGCAAAAAGAAATTATTTTAAAAAACCAGTTACCTCTAGCCATAACATGCTAATCATATGGTCCAGCCATAATATGATTGATGGTTATGTGTCTGTCTCAAGCAAAAATCAAACAAGAAACTAAATCATTTGCAATATAATCTAGATTCATAATTCAGCTCAAATACTTGATAGGTCAAACTTTGATCCAGCTACAAACCTTTGCAGCGGCCACAGCAGGAAGAATCATGTCATTCTGAATTTTTGAGGTAGTAGGCATGGCATAACTTTTACTATTGAATATATATGAAGCCACAATGTCAAGATTGGATAATTGCAGCGAATCTTCAGCAAGCTCCACAATATTTGACTTTGTAGTCTCAATCTGATAATCCGTGCAAACTTTTGTCAGAAAACACAATATGAGAGAAAATAAATAAATTTGTTCCTAACAAAAAAATCTTTCAACTTCTGCTTAACAAACCAGTGATGAGATTTGTCTCTTCCAAGAGATGCTCTCACTTTCCATCCTCAATGCAAAGTCGTCTATGCTGCTAATAATATCATTCACTGCAGTCAAATCCTGCTTGGCATATCGATAGTCTTGTGTCACTAGAGTGTCACATGCTAAAATTAGTCTATCAGCAATTGCAACCGGCGTTTCAAGTTTCAACTTCATTCTCTCCATTCCTGGTATTGTTGAACCATCCAAGAAGCTGTACAAGAACGTTTCAAATTCATCAAAGCCCCTGGTTCTATAATGAGAATCGCCATTAGAGACTAATAATTCTCCATTAAGCTTTCCAACATCAGAGGTAGCCATAAGTTTAGTTTCAAGTGAGGATCGTGCAGATACAGGATACAATATCACATTTTCAGTATTCAGCAATTTTCGCACATTGTCCTTGATGAACGATACCGCTTCCTCAAGCTGCAACAAAATGTCAATGTAATTTCAATGAAGCATAAAGTTCACTCAGAAAGTTATACCATAGGATAGACCTATCAGCATAATTTCACAGCATCATCCTTTAAGATCATAAGAAATTGTGTGAAACTAATACAAAGCTTAAGCCATTGACGAACCTCGTGAGAACTCTGATATATGTCCGATTTATTCAATACAAAGACAACTTTCTTTTTCCACTGCTGAGAATACCGAAGAAAAACAACCTGAAATGCATAGCAATTAAAGCAGCAATGATCAGATTGCTAATAACTGAGGATAATATACATTAGACCCCTCCAAGAACAATAATTACCGGTGTCAGACAAACAACACCATATTAAGCCCCTTACTCCCTTAGCAGAGGTGACCATACCTCACTTCCAGTTAAAGGACGATCAGCAGAAATAACAAACACAAGCAAATCTGCACGGGGTACAAATTCTTCAGTGAGACGTTGCTGTCTCTGGAGAATCACATTAGTTCCAGGTGTATCAACAATGATCATCTGTTTTGGAAAGAATTAGAACCCTCATGAGAGTACACACAAAAGGTCAAAAAACATGTAACATAAATTTAATGCACCCACTTCATATGAAAAATGCAGAGATAAATCATAACTGAATTTAATAAAAATAGAAAGTTGATTAGTTTACTTCTTTAAGAATTGGAGAGGAAAGGTAGCATATATATTGACCATCTGGATGCCTTTCACATCGTTGTTCTCCTGAATTTAAGTCAGCGTATCGTAAGAACATAATTTCATTGGTTGTCGGAACAACTCCTTCCTTGAGATATCTTTGCCCAAGAAGCGCATTGATGACAGTGGATTTACCAGAGTTGAATTCTCCCTGATAATATCAATGATTCAAAACAGAAAAAAGGCATAATATGTTAAAAACTTCTACAGCAATCCTAAAAGCAATGCCAAACTTCCACAAGGAAAAATGGGAATGACGTGCTAGGCAACTAAATAAAAAATTTTCCTTGTTCAAATAACATGATAAATCTTATTGAGTACATTCCATAGAGCATTAACTGCATGACAAGAATCTTCAAATAGGAATGGGTTCACAAGTTTAAAAAGACAAAATATTGACAAAGTCATATAATGTGAACTGCGTTTAAATGTGCTGGTGCAATGGTTTGACAAGGAGATCACAAGACCATCAGATGAATCCAAGTTACATGTAAGGTTTTTTCTTAAAGAAAGGGCAAAATATTTCTTTATCAAATAATTCTTGGTGAAAACGTGACAATAATATTTTTCTTGTTTTGAAATTTAGAGCTAATACCAATGTATATTCCAGGAACCAGAATTTGTTGAGATTCAGCGCACAATTACCACTATAACCAGTAAAAATGGCTCATCAAGTTGAGAAATTGCATCCTTGAGAAGCGAAACCTCCTCCATCTGTCATTTGAAATGAATACCACAATTCAACACAGTCAAAAGATATCTAGGTCAACATATAGGATAGTGAATAATACAGTTGATTCAAATACATTTTATAAAATTAAAATATCACCAGTGGCGCAGCTTTGTTGATAACTTGCACAGTTTCATTTAATATTGATCTCTCTGTTTCTATCAACTGTTTTTCTCTGTCTTTCAGTTTAATAAATCCAGCCAAAAGCTCTTTTTCCCTCTGAAAGTCATCATCTACATCTGATAACTTATGCTCATTGACTTCGCCACCAAAATCATCTAATGTTTTCTTATCACTAGCATACTCACTGTCAAATAGTTTGTGCAGAAATCCATCATCAAATGAAGCAAAACTTTCCAAACTGATAACAAAACCACTTGCACCTGATGCGAATAAGTTTGATGCATCAGCATATGAAATATCTTTTCCATTAGATGACCACATGATGAAAGTAGGAATCTTCACATTCTGGCACATCGAATTAATATCAAGATTGACAAGTTCCACTTTAGAAGTACCATATATAATACAATCAGCACCCTCAGATTTAGATGCATTTACAGCATCATCTACAGTTTGCACACTTCTAGCAACTAAGGGAAGAACCACAGATTCAGATTTGGAATCCAACAACGTATTTCTCGCCACAACTGTAGGAAGACCTGCGTGAAATGAGAGAAACACATAATCTCAGTTCCTGAAATCATCCACGTGAAAGAGAGCAGAGCTCACAGTGGGAAAAATGCAAAATAGAAGGCAAGAGACATGACAAACAGTCCAGATGTTGAACACATTGCTTCTCAGTTGTTGACCAATTATTGTCCACTGCCTTTCACCATTCAAGCTTTTCAGTAATTTACGAAGGCCATTGAGAGCCCTAATTGTCCACAAAGTAAACTACTCCTTCCATCATAAATAGAAGACATATTCACCTAATTCCATTATATTAATGATTTTAGTTAAATTAACTAAAATCACATGAGATATCACCAATGCACCATAATCATCTCCATCTATAAGAGTATCCAGTTGAATTAGCAAATGATGCAGCATACAAGCAATGCCTTTCTCCTTTTCATTAGAAGAGACAATCCATGATAAGCACAAGAATGAAGTGTAATCTAGTAACAATAATACCATACCTAAATATAAGAGTTTTGACTTTTTTGGAGAATCCTGAGAAAGTTGAATGAGCTAGCCAAAAATTGATTTTCCTAATTTTTTATATAAACTAGTTAATTTGACTTATAAACTAGTTGACTTTTTTAGAAAATCCTAAAAAAGAAAAATAATTTAATTTAATTATAAATTGATTTACCTAATTTTTTTCTGTTAGACTAGTTTATTTTACCTATAAACTAATGGATAATTTAAAAATATATCAAATATGTTATGATTTAATAACCTATTTCGCAATCTTAATCTCTCCAAAAAAAAAAAGTAAACTAGGTCTTATATTATATTTAGGATCGGTAGTACAAAATATATTATAATTAAGTGGTTGATTTCGTTTTTTTTGTGATTCTCCAGAAAAAAGTTAAGTAGCTCTTATTCTTATATTTAGTAAGAAAATGAGTCCTATAATAGATAGGATGACCTTGATCGGAGAGGAGAACGCCGGCAGCACCGGCGGCGGCGGCAATATCAACGCGCTCAGAAATTAAGAGATAAGCACGATCCTGAATGAGGGACTTCAAGGTGCAAGCAGCCTCATAAAGCCTTGCACCGCTAGATTCATTAGTACTAGTGAGTACCACAATGGCAACCCACTTGGCCACCGCCTTGTCTATCAAATCAAGCGAATCCTTCACAACCTCGTCGGGACTCAGCTGGAGAATGAGACTGGGGACGGAAATCTCGGGCCTCTTGTAGCCACCAGGGAACAGCGTTCTGGGCTGGGCCTGGGCCTGGGCCTGGGCCCGCCCATAAGTACGATTCAGTTGTTGTTGGTGGTGGAATGCATTGGAGGTATTTGATGGTGAGAGGGAATTGCGAAGGGGAAGGCGGGAAGGAGAGAAGCGAGTGTGGCGGGGAAGCAGTGGCGCCAATTGCAAAGAGCTCAGGACGTGGCGGTGGGTGAGGAGAGGTACCATGGAATATTGAACACCACGCAAAACGGCTTAGGCTTATCGGCTACGAGCTCTGTCTGTGTGTAGTGAAGTTCCTATCTTCTTATCGCCAAAATGGACACACAACACAGGTGACCTATAGCCATCTCCCATTGTCTCTCTAGTCTATCCAGTCAAAACTTTTTTATTAATTTCAATTTCAATTTCAATTTCAATATTATATCATTGTTTGAGCATGACAGATACATAATTCTATCATTATTGCATAATAAGCAGTTCTTGTCAAAAAAATATTATATGGCATAATAAACACTTATATGGTTGAAAAAAATTACTCCCTCCCTCCTTTTATTGAAAGGTTATTAATATTATAACTCAATGGACAAAAGGTTATAGGGCATAATAAGGTTATTATGCCATATAATATGGTTATTATAACTTATTGAAAAAAATTACTCCCTCCGTCCTTATTAGAAACTGATTGCGGTTTCCCCAAAAATTAATACATGGATAAAATGGAAAAAAAAACGTATTATTTAAATAAAGTCAATTAAAATCTTACACTTTTGATCAAAAAAAATAATTAAAATCTTACACAAGAGACACAGTAAATTGAAATGCTTAGAGGGTTCATATCATGTGATATATTTGTAATTTTTATTTCTAATAATTTCTTTTTATTTGCATGCATTAGTTATGAAATGAACCATTTAATAAAAACCATATGATATTTCTAGAAGGGAAATATCAATTCAGTACTTTTAAAAGATTAAAGTATATTTTTAATCACTTATGTTTACATTAAGTTTCAACTTAGTCTTTTATGTTTGAAAATATATTTTTAATCATTTTTTATTAACACTGCTAGTCTCACTTAAATTCGAAGGATTATTTAACAATTAAATTGAGTCTAAAATGACAATTTTTGAAAATATAAGAATAATTAAACTAAAATATTTTAATTTAAGTATTTTTTCATTATTTAATAACCATTTAAAATAGTTGAATTAGCATTTTCGATTAAATGAAAGTAATAGTGTTAGCAAAAAAAAGTATTACAAGTATACTTTAAAAAAATAAAGGATTAAATTGAATCTTAATGGAAATATAAGAGACCAAGATATACTTTAACCAATCCAAATTCGTAAACATGGAAATAGAATAAAATATTAGTGCACTAATTAAAGAGGCGGGAAATGAGGGCCCAAAGTCCAATACACAAGCATAGCTTCTGTCAGTGAGTATATCAATCAGCGTCTCTTGCTTGACTAATGACTACTCCTACTTCTCTTAGCCGCTGCTTCGTCTTACTCCCTTCTTCCCTTTCATCAACCACGTTTCCCGAGAATGGGTCGAAAACCTAAACCCTCCATGCTTCTCCCCCACTCTTCCACGGTAATAATGCTGAACCATCGCCTCCTTCTTTTATACTACTAGTACTAGTACTGCCCCTTTACTTCAATATAATGCCCCCTTCTCATCTGCATGCATTATTTCTATTTTTTAAGCTGCTCACTGTTTTGGGTACTTGAATAAATGGTTTCCTTCTTTTTTCTCCATTGCCTTTCTGGCTTGGTTTTACCTTTCTGAGTTGTTTTGTCATTTGTCCGCTTAAAAGTTGATACTTTTGCTAACACTTATTCTTGATATGTTCTAAGCCTGAAAAAATGAATGTTTCGTTGGGGAAGTCTGAACCAAGCCCTGATCCGAAGCAGGAAAAGGGAAAATCTGAGGTGGAGCTTAAAGATATCTCACGTAGGAAGAAAAAATCTGGACTTTATCCTCCAAGGCGATCGCAACGGTTATCTCTTACCGCTACCCATGACATGGGAGCAAATGTTGAGGACACCATTGTTTGTGGGAATGAAAATGATAAAACTGATACTCAACTAGCAAAAGTGAGCTCAGAGCCTGACGAAAACCCGAGTGAAAACCAGGGTGGACCGTGTTTGGAAGAAAAAGTTGATTACATACTACAGCGACTCGAGGCTTTTGAAAAGATTATAGAAACGTTGCAGGCCAGGGTACTATTAAATAAATCGAAGCTAAAGTATTGGTTCTTCTTGTTGCTTTTTTTGCAACTTTATATATGCACTGGCTATGCAAACAGGTGGATGCAGATATCGACTTAGGAGGAAAGCCCTCAGCTTCACCATCCCGTGTACACAGGATGTTCACAAGCTCTCGGAATAAGGTTCAGTCTAATTTAGAATTTCACTCGCTCTTCAAGCTATTTCCCTTTTATTTTTGCACATGATTAAATCTGTATTTGTTACTTTGTTTTGGAGACTCTTATTTGTGGGTACACATGCAGCTTGAAGATTGAAGGCTCTGTCTAGTTTAGTACTCTATCCGGTTCTAAATATAACGCCATTGACTTTTTTGAAAAATCCTAAAAAAAAGCATAATAAGTTAATTATAAATTGATTTACCTAATTATTTCCCTTAAACTAGTTTATTTTACTTATAAATTAATGGATAATCTAAATATATATCAAATATGTCATGATTTAATAGACTATTTTGCAATCTTAACCTCTCCAAAAAAAAGTCATCTAGGTCCTATATTTAGGACCGGAGGTAGTATTTCACTTACAAATAAGCACTTTTCCTTTATTTTATGGGAACTATTATATCTCTACATCTTATTTTATTTTGGTGACCCCTTTTTGGGCGTGCACATGCAGCTTGAAGCTTTAACTGAAGAAAATCGGCAACTTTCTGTAGAGCTAAAATATGTTTCGGGCAAACTTGAAGTGGTATGTTGTAAAGCTGCTTACAGTTGAACTGTGCTACATTGTTATTCTTTCTCTATAGGATTTAGTTGTACTTCTTGCCGGGTTCTATTTAGTCTTAACCATGCCGTGGAGTGGTTAAATATTTGTTACATCGGCCATAAGCTGCTACTGATATTGTGGGAATCATTCCGATTCAATTTAGCAATTGTATAAAATGTTAAAATCAACTAAAGCCCCCCTCCTTTTATGTACTTTTTCTAAAATTTTTTGCCCCCTTCCAAAAATTCCGATGGAGGATGGAGGGATCGGTTCTTAACAGTCATCTTTGTCATTATTATCAAAATACCGTGCAATATTATTAGTAAGTGATTGGAACTATATTTACAATGAGGTAATAATTGGTGTTTACGAATCTTATTACATCAACATGCAATTTGGCAGAGCTCTCTCCCAACACTAATTTCTGGTTGCTCCCCTGGTTATTGCAACTGTGTCAGTTTACTGTTGAGTAAGATGTATACATCATTTGGGTCATTGATTTAATTTTCCTTTGTGTTGAAGGAAAGAAAGCCTTTGTTCTTGATTGTTGTAACATGTTTTAGTAGCTTCCTGCAATGGTCGACTTCTTTTCCTATCTTTCATTCTTGTTCTTTCCAACTATGGTCAGGATTTGTGGATTATTTTCAATTTCCTGTTATCTGATATTGTCAATTTTCCAGTTGTCAAAAGTTAAAATTGCTTTATTCTGTAAATAACCATCACTGGTCAACAATAGCTGAAATTCATTACGAGTATTCTCCATCATATTAGTTTCGTGTGGAAGGTAACTTGATGGTGTTATAAGTATTGACCTATGAAAATAAATTGGAAATTGCATTGAGCTTTTAGTGAAGTGTTCTGGGGACACGATATTGATCCTGACTCAATTATTGTTGGTATTCTTTATATGCAGTGTGAGAGGCAGTGCGGCATGTTAGTAGAAATATTGGACGGATGGAAGGATGTAGTAATGGTCTCCAATCTGTCCAAAAGCACTACTGAAGCTGCTGTTAATGCATCAGTACAAGCGATCCAAAATGTCTGTGCGGCTTATCGTGGTAAAAGAAAGAGACAGACCCAAAAATGCTAGAAACACTGGAATTAAACCTCTTTAGTATGTTACCGTATATATAGTGTTGTTGTGAACACTTATGGTTGTATTCTGCCAGACTGTAACTTGTGTTGCTTACTGTGGAGGTCATTTGAACATGATCGTAGTTACTTGGGGATGATATTGTGTTTTGGTTATATGTATCAAGTAGAACTTCTATTTTGCCCGTGTTTGTGTGCTTTGAGCTGAATTTCTAGTGCATTACCGGGGATTTGAAGTCAGCAGAGGAGTTTAAGTTTGGTACGTACTTGGAATGCAATAGATATGAATTTTACTACGCAGGTCAAAATTCTGGTATTTAGTAGAGTTTAGATTTAGACTGAAGTTTATTATTAGTAGTCAAAAAAGCATCGGTAGTTGGCTGTTGGGACCAGAGAAGAATAATGGATTAGTGTGTTCAGAGAAAAATTATTAGTGGTCTGAGTGGCATTAGCTTTGTGACTGAGCCTAGTATATAGTTCCGGCACTGGCACAGATTTCAACTGTTCGCGGTTTGTCTTCGCGGCTACAATTAGGATATTTGACCGGTGTATATATTATCATAAAATTTTAAAACCAATGTGGTCCTTTCAGAAAAAGGGGAGGAGCTCAATTATTTGTGGTGCGCAATTATTAAATTTTAAAAGTTTTGTAAAACGAGGGGATGAATTCTAAGTAGTGGTTAAATTGATGTTTAAATGAATCTCTCCCCTTCCGTCTTCTTGGGACGCATTGGATGCTTTTTGTGTTCTTATAGATATATTCATTTTATTCATATGACAAGATTTACATCACAATATGTAGCCAACGCCCAACCGTTTAGATAAATTAATAAAACATAATACATTCATTTATTATGGGTAAAATTAATATGATTTTCTAATATTATATTATATCATTACTTATTACACATTCGCACACTTATTCTCCTTTTTACATATGATATACAAGGGCAAAAATAAAAATCAAACATTTATATGTTCACTTTTACATGTTACCTTTGATATTATGGATATGATGGATATGGATAAAAAAATTCTCTTATTACCTCTTATGGACTAAATTGTGTATATTGAATATCCTTGAGTACTTGCATGTTTATATATATTACTACCTTCGGTCCTAAATATAGGACCTAATTGACTTTTTTTTGGAGAGATTAAGGTTGCGAAATAATTTATAAAATGATGATATATTTGATATATTTTTAGATTATCCATTAGTTTAAAAGTAAAATAAACTAGTTTAAGGGAAAAAAATTAGGTAAATCAATTTATAATTAACTTATTTTGCTTTTTTAAAAATTTTTCAGAAAAAGTCAATTAGATCTTATATTTAGAACCGGAGGGAGTATTATTATAAATTGAATTTATAACTCGGGCGTTCAGTTCATGCATAGCGGCTGGCGTGTTCGTGATGTTGGTTTTCCACCGATGACAGATCCGACATATGAAAATGGGAGTAATTTTGGATTCGATGCGTGAATATGAAAATTGCAATCAAGTACTTTCATTTGGGCTCACGTGGTCAACAATTGCGAACCAAAGAGAGAGGGAGTGCGACACAATCTATGTATGTAGAGCTTACATCGATCAGTTTTCATGATACATGTTGCTTCCCATTTGTGTGATGATAGTTCATTATAGGTATCAATGGTTGTCAAGCTTATTATAATGCATAAAAATGGTTACATTGCAAGAAATAAAAGCATCATGAACATAGATGTATGTGGAATCATTTTTTCTTGGTGGGATAAGAGGCCATCTTATTAATTCCGCATAGGCCCTCAGGCTTGCCTGTGTTACGCCTCATACGAATGTACCCCTTCTCTCCCCATTTAGCCCCCCACGAGTTCTTCACAATTATATAGTCCAACCCTTTTGATGTTCCATAGCCCACAGCTGCCACCCCATGATCTAGTTCGCTTCCACAGTGCCCATCGAAAACTCCCTACATACATCCATACAATATTGTCAGATTGGACACAAAAACATAACATACATACAAAAGAAAGCGAAGCTGTTGCATTACATACCCCACTGTAGAATTGGAAGTCTCTGCCCGAAGCCTCTATAGCCACACTGAGGGGTTGGTTTGCAAGTGCTTTCAATAAGCTCTGTTCATTGTTCTGTGGCACATCACGGTAGCCGCTGATGGTGACAACTTGGGATTCACCCTATGTAAGCAAAACATTATGTCGTTGATCAAGTGAGTCATAAGTCTTTGTCGTTAGTGAAAAATAATCTTGATTTTTTTAAAAAATAAGAATGAATTTGGTCACCTTGGTCATTTCACAGGTGCCTTCATCCATTATGTAAGGATAGTCTTCTTCACTGCGGATTCCCCCATTAGCAACTATAAAGGTGAATGCATAATCCATGAGTCCACCATTGCACCCATTGTTGTAGGTCCTGTCGCAATCGATCAATTGCTGCTCCGATAGAGATGTCAAATTCCCCGTCACGATCTGATTTATTCCCTCCACGGCAGCAACTGTTGAAAATGCCCAACAACTACCTGCACGTATAATGAGAGTGCATTAGACTAGACTATATATGTCATGCAAATATATATGTATGTATGTAACCTTGGCCAATTAACAATCAATCATGTAGTTACTATGCATGTCATGCAAATATATATATGTATGTATGTAGGCTAATTGACAATCAATCATGTATTTACTTACCACATGAGCCTTGATTTTTGACATTGGTGACGGCACCTTTCTTTCTCCAATCTACAGATTTTGGTAAATCAACATCTCTATAGTTGAAATCTTCAGTGGACTCTTTTCTTGTAGATAAGTCGGGCTTGAGGCCAAGGTACTTGCTCTTGAACTCGTGGTGGCTCAAATCTGCGAATTCATTCAGCCCCAGCCAGTAGTTACTCACAACCTTATTTGTCTCATCAATATGCTTCAAGTTATCCTTGAAAACATCGAATCTATGTAACTTTTCCTCGATGCTCTCGTAAATCTTGCCGTGTTTTGCCATCCATGATTCGAACAACTCAATAAGCTTATCCATGGACTTCAAGTCCTCGGGAGAGTAGCCAACGATGGAAAAATCTCTGGCCAAAGCCAGGGATGCACATAAGCAGATGGAGCAGAGAAAGGCGAGTGTCTTGGAGAAGGCCATTGCAGGAAAGTGGTAATGGATACGAACGAGCTAAGAAAGAAAGGAGGAGGAGAGGTGTGGAAGAATGGAGTGAAGGGGGTGCTTTATATAGGTTATGTTTAGCATGTCGCTTTGAAGAAAAGTTTGTGCCGATTGTTGACACTTAAAGGCTGGTCCTGACGTCTGCCTTTATATTAAAGCATTAAATGAAGTCTGTATTATACTTTAGATAGAAGCTCATTGTAGGTATGCGGTAAATAAAAACATCATTAGGTGGCTGTTAGGACCAGAGAAGAATAATGGATAAGTGTGTTCTGAGAGGATAAAATAATTGGGACAATATTCGGGTCAAGTGTACGAAGTTTCTTATGACTATCTATCTGAATGGCATTGGCAGGTTGAGATTGAGCCAACTATTTAGTTCCGGCACCGACACATGTTCCAGCTGTGACGCAATGCACGGTTTGTCTTATTCCCGGCTTCATTTAGGATTTTTTACCCGTGATCTGTGTACATACTTCTCCACATTATATAGATGGTCCACCAAAATAAAATGAATTCATTTATCATTGATAATTAAATGTGATTTCTTTATTTTACCCTTAAACTAATTCTTTATACATCAACCCTTGTTCAAAAAAATATATATGTTTTGATAAAAAAAATTTATGCATCAACCCTCTCCCCCATTTACATTTAACATTTAAGGGTAAAATTAGAAATCACGCATTTACTATTTTGATTTTCATATGTTTTTTATACATTTGACTTTTATATGTTACTTCTATGTGGACTAAAAAGTTTCTCATATTTCCTTTTATATTATAAATAAAGAGTATGTTCATAAAAATCTTAAGAGCTCAACTATTTGCAAAAGACCAAATAATAGCATAATTTTGTATCTTATTGAGGGGTGTATCTTTTTTTAATATTAGGAAAGGGTAATTTGACTCACCCACAATTTAATTTTAGAGCTCCTAACTCATAAAACCCTTACCACTTAACCAAAAACTTCTTGTTAATGAGTTGAATATTTTTATTTTCTTTTTGATAGGGTACAATATATAGAGGGGGTTTAAATTCTAATTAGTGTTTAAATTGATTATATCAGCAATGAATCTCTCCATGGGATGAATTGGATGCACGTAGTATTCTTGCCGATATTTTCATAATATTGAATATTCCTGAGTGCTTGTTTATATATATGATTATAAATTATAATTATAACTCGTTGAATCATGCCTAGCGACCTGGCGTGTCGTGATGTTGTTATTCAACCAACGACAAATCCAAATCCAAAATATAGAAATGGGAGTGATTTGGGATTCTTTTTTTTTTTTTTATAGAAAGAGTGATTTGGGATTCTGGATGTAACTATTTTGCTATGCGTAATTTTGCTTCAAGGAATGGGAGTGATTCTGGGTACAGTGTTGAAGCTAATGTTATATTTTTAGTTTTACTTAAAGGATAGTTTTTGTGGATGCAATGCAGTTAAAGGTCATTCATAGGTTCATATGGCATAGGGTATAACCGTATATGCATTGAGGTCATCGGAAAAAAGTTTTTTTTTTTTTTTTGAAAATGGCATTCTTTCATGGGAAAATCCCAAATAAGTCCCTCCTAATACCAAAAAGGACAAATGATAAACCTAAACTTTCAAAAGGACCATGAAGGAAGCAACACTTATCTGTCATTGATTGGTACTGGTTCCTTCATGGTCCTTTTGGAAGTTTAGATTTCTCACTTATCCTTTTAGGTATTGGGAGGGACTTATTTGGGATTTTCTCATCTTTCATCTCTTATTGTTCTGTTAGGGACACATCTCTGAGTATAAAAACAAAAAAAGATACATCTCAATATGCAAATTAATTTCAAGGCGTCTTGCTTTTCATATTCTTTTTATATGCAAATCCTTATTGCTGAGCTAGCATTAGAGTATTACTATTTATTTTATGGAAAATTTAACCTGTTAAAAAATTAAATACTAAAAAAACACGCAAAAATTTGGCCCCAAGTGAAAGATAATTTTCTCCTCATCCTTACTCATCTTATTATCACCATTAAATTGACTAATCAACAGTTGAGATTGAATAATTTTTAATATAATCATTTTTATTACCCTTTTAGATCAGATTGCAATAAATTATCACAATTAAATATCCAAATTTTAAATTTATTTATTTATTTTTATATAGTATTGTAAATTTCGTAATTGTGGTCACTATTATTTTCAAACCATTAATTTTATCAGTGCAACTGTTGTGATGGGATGGATGACAAGGGATGAGAAAGAAAAAAAGAGGACAATATGAGAATCCAAACCCGTTTAAACTTACTTAATTCTACTTTTTTTTGTGACTGATAATTCTAGTTATTTTTTGTCCAATAGATAATTTATTATCGAGGGACTATCATTTTCAATTGAAATTATAAAAATCACTACAATAATTCTGCAAGTAAAAAGTGAAGTCAACATCCGTGGTCCTTGAATGCCGGTATAGTATAATATCCCTCCCGTCTCGGAAGTTTGTCAAATTCTTATTTTGTCACTTTCCCTTTAAATAAAGCATTGGCCTTTCCATGCGTGAATTGGACACCAATAAAAGAGAAACAAGCCAAGCCAGTATGTATAATTTTGGCGCAAAACATGATTTTTACTTCTCTCAGCTCAGCCTCCCGCCGTCGTAGAAGCAACCACCACCACCACTCCACACTCTTCCATTAACTCCGTTAGTTTATTCCTCACTTCCTTATTAGTTATTTCTCATATCAATGTCTGTTTCCTTTGCCTATTGCACTCAAATGTTTTCTCCCCACTTGTTTTTTTGGATCCAATATTTATTTTATCCCTTTTAATTCTCATTTTCTCGCTTATTTTCCCGCCAAGTTTGCATTTTGTCTTAATTATTTTTGTTTTTCTGTTAACTATTTGGAGATGTCGATTTTTTCCCTTAATGGGTATTAGACACGTGACTTAATTAAGTAAATCGGGTTATCTTTCCTGCTAATCTTGAGATCTGGAGCTGATTCTGTGAGATACGGTTATTGTGGTGTGATTTGTATGGGTAAAATAGGTACTTTATTTTTTTCCCTTTTCTGGAGAGACGACTTTGACTGTGGGATTTTCTGTCTAAATAGCGTGTAAATGTAATGCTTGAGACGTTGAAAATAGATTGAAACAGAGTTGACTCAAACGCTTGAAGTTGGTTCCTTGTAAGCTATAAGAGAGGAGAGCAAAAGGAATGATCTTTTTTTTCTTTGTTATGTAGATTGTGTTTGCTTAGATCTGATCCATCTTTGGGACTTATTGGCTTCTTTCCGGTGAATTTTTTGTTCTTTTTGTAGTGCTGAAGGATTAGATGTCGGTCGGTTCTTTCATTAGATGATAGATGATTAAGGTGCATTAGTGATATAATGTGATTTTAACTAATTTAACTAAAATTTTTTAATCTAATCTAATTAGTTAAATAATTCTTATATTTATTTAGGACTGGATGAGTAATTTTTGTTTCAGAACATAATAATCACACATGCGATAGAACATTGTCATAGGCATGTCCTACGAATTTTGGACTTGAATCACTTGATCTCCCTGCAATGCTGAAAATGGTTGTTCATTGTTCTGCAGCTTGAATATGGGGACACCTGTGCTCGAAAGTGAGAACAAAATTTCTGATGTGTACATTTCACTGGGGCTTAAACAATTGGGTAAAAGAGTTGTAGGCGTTCCACGTGTTTTATCACTTGTCTCTTCACTCCTTGAGAAGTCAGTTTTGAGGAATGAGGAGCTTTTGGAGGCAAATCATTTAGAAGATGTCGTTACTGTGTTTCATGGTTTGAGAGCACCAATTTTAAGTGTCCAAAAGTATGTAGATCGGATCTTCAAATACTCATGCTGCAGCCCCTCCTGCCTTGTTGCTGCATACATATATGTTGATAGATACCTTCAATGCACAGAAGCCAAGCTGACTTCACTTAATGTGCATAGGCTACTGATTACTAGCATAATGCTAGCAGCAAAATTTATGGACGATGCGTAAGTACATGCTTGATTTGTGATGGATGTTTTAATGGTTATGCTGCTGTCAACTTTTGTTGTTTCTTGTAGTGGGAGGTTTGCTGCTAAGTATAAAACTACATTCTCTGTTCATGGCTTTGCAGATTCTTTAACAATGCTTACTATGCAAAAGTTGGAGGAATAAGCACGACTGAGTTGAACCGGTTGGAGATGAACTTTCTGTTCAGCATAGATTTCAGGCTTCAAGTTAGTTTAGAGACATTTGGAAAATATTGTTTGCAACTGGAGAAGGAAGCTGCAGAATCTTTTGAGATTGAGCGGCCAATGCAAGCGTGTCGAATCAAAGAAAGCTGGTCTAGCAAAGATGATTCTGCCTGTGCTTCCCCTGTTGCAAGATGAAAATGAGGTCACTTCAATTATTACCGGAAATTTTTCTACAAACAGAAAAAGAATCAAATTTGGAGTATTCAAGCAGGGGAAAAGATTGCTTGGAGCTCAACATTTTAACGGAATGCCAAATTGGCTTGTGATTAATTTTATGTGAGAAAATGTCGATCTTTGCTCTCTTATAAAGCTTTGTGATTTTTACATGTTGTCATCACTCATCAAGGATGGGTATTGTGTCCATGCTTGGTATCATTTTCCTAGTTGCATAAACTCGATCCCTTAGTTTTTGTTGGGAAGGGAAAAAATTATAGTGAGTGTCACGAGTTTGTGTAAGTTGTTAATTTTAATGTATTGTTCTGTTTTTTATCAGGTTCATATTTTGTATTCCAGCTCAATTGAGAAACTAAATGTGATTTTAGTGTTGAACATGTGAAATTTTATCCTTAAACATAGAGAATGCGTACTTTTTTGTGCTCTCCTAAGCAAATCTATATCAAACAAACAATGACCAGAATGATAGTTGGTAAACATGTCCAAGGGACTAATACAAATGCTAAGTGAATAAAGCGGATAGATGCCCTCTTCGGCGATATTTATTCTCTAGGTGCAGGAATTAAATCCATAACAAACCGAAGTAGTCCAGAATAAGATAGAAGACAAGTGAGTCTGGCAAATAAATAAATTTATTAAAGGATCCCACGATATGAAGAAAACCAAAGAAGCGTGTCTTCGCATTCATCATCTTCACTACTTTTCCACATTGGACCGGATAGATACCATCTTGGACCTCCAAGGCTAGCTACTAGCATTAAAGGCGAGGAAAGACGGCCGAAGTGGCTGAGGTGGTCCTGCACTATTGAAATGGATTCGTAAATTAGATTCCACATACCGTGAGAGTGAAGCAGTCCACATCAAATGATGTGAAACGCATATAGTTAATTGAAGCTGTGAATGTTGTTTGGTCAGTGTCATTATCACCCAATTAATGATTATGTGGTGAATAGCTCTACTTCCACCTAACTCGGAAACTGTCTCGCACTCACCAATAAGGCCACAAGAGAGAAACAAGAGGCCAACCTGATGACACGATGACACAAGAGTGGCACTTTTTTACTGTCTGGGATATCATATGCCTTTTTTTTTCTGGTATGGTGTCATCAAGTGATCAAACCTTTTTTATGCGCGATAACTAAAATATGCAGTTGAAGGACCATAAAAAAATTGAGGTGCATTACCATATTTGTTAGTGCTGGAATAGTTCAGGTGTTCGATTTCACTTGAACCATTTATTAGACTCTAAAGTTTGAAAACAACTTGGCCTACCAAAGGACAAAATTAATTCATATGTAAATGCTTAACAGCCTTGTATCACGGCATTGACCCCACTAATTTACCTTTGTTTAGATCAGTGTGAAATAGGGGCCTATCGAGTTGCTTGAGTTATGGTACCAAATTCATTGGCTGCCTAAAAAAGCTATCTTTAGCCGCTAAAGACTACCGCTATAATCTCAATACATCCACTGGTGTTAATGGCAATGCCCTTTAGTTTACATGTTATGTCCTCAATACACTGGATACTCAATAATTTCTTGTTTTAACCGTCAAGACAATTCATGCAAAGCGGTTATACTTAGTGAGCATCTCACATGCTGGCAATGAGATGACTTTAACTTTTTGTCTTTTTTAGATGACATCTTTTATTTCAGTAAAAAATTGATTTGACAATTTTCATGTGTTATTTTTTCTTCTGACAGTGTGGTGTCAATACTTAACAATGAGTGCGTTCATGACACGCTTGACCATTCATCCTTTCGCATTGTAGATATTACATGATGGACAACTCCTATTTTTCCCTTTGAAATGGACAAAATTCACTTCCTATACAAGACAAAGCCACGAAGTTAGTTCTTCTCAAGCAAATTATTGGTATTCTTTGTTAAGCCGCCTATCAGAAACAGAGAACCACTGGGCTAAATTTGGTTCTCTTTTGACATTTTTATTTATATCCACGTGATCTTAAACTGAAGATATTGTATTTACGTAACTTTTAACCCCTATTAGCTTACGGTAAAAAAAAACTTATTAGCCAATTTTGACGCAAATAGACAAGATATACTCTTCCTTGATTCAAAATCAAAATACAGAGCACAAGGGATTCCCAATTTTATTTTTCAAAATATTAAGATTCTCATATGCTTACTATGTTGGACGTGATAAAAGCCACTCATAAATATTTTATATATGTCAAAGGATAAATAAAAAGGGCAGACCCCATAACTGTTTTGTAACATGCAGTGATCCAGATGAACTCTGACTTGCCAGCTGACGTGAAAACCATTCCTTTTTCTTACATGAAAAGATTTACTGCTGCCAAAGATTCTGCAGCTTGGCGTTCAAAAGTGATGATGGATACCCTCCAAAAACTAGGCTTGGGGCACAAACGTAGATTTTAGATAAACACTCAGCTTTTTCACACTAGATTTTAGTTAAAATTCAGATAAACACTCAGTTTTTTTCCAAATTTATTTACTAAAAGTGTTTTTTCCCCCATAAGTTGTTCTCCAAAAATTATATAAAAAACAAGCCCGAAGAGTGATGTGGTAATCCATACATCTATACGATTAAAACTGGTTTGTTCTTGTTACGGAGCACTTTTTTTTTTTTTACTGAAATGTTACCAAGCACTGGAGAGCAGAAAAATGTGATCCGTCCGTTATATTAGAAGTGGAAAATCATGATAAGATTGGAGGACACTACTACACTGCACTATGGATGCCGTACAACTACACACTTATCTTGATCACCTTTAGCGAACAACACAATGAGCTCCTGCCAGTGTTTTTTCCGATATTATACTGGTTACCAACTTACCATCCTTACATTCATTATTCGGCCGCACCCACAGCCCATTCATCTTTATAACACGCGTGAGTGCGTGACTCCTCTTACTAATTGTAGAAACCGTGCACATTTCTCAAGATCTCCAAATTTAAATTGTACTCCCTACGGTCCTATTTATAATTCGCCAACCGCCTCTAAATTTTGGTTCTTAATATAAGTCACCAACTACCACTAACTAACTCATTTAATAAAATTTTCCTAATATACCCTTACATTGGAAAATGAACATTGGAAGATGAGAAGATGGAAAAAACACTTTAATAGATAGAGGATTAATGAAGAGAGAGAAAATGTAGTGGGTCATAGTGATAAAGGTGGGAGAGGCAAAAATGGAAAAGACAAAAAAAAAGAAAGACCAATTTAATGATCCAACTTCCATTAACCTCCATTCCTTTGTTTGTACAATTTCTTGGTTTGTACAATTTAGACGGTTGGCGACTTATAAATAGGACCGGAGGGAGTATACGCATAGTGTATGTGAGTTCATTTATGTGAATTTCGGACGCTATATTATTTTAATTAGTAGGCCTTTACTTAATTAACAGAGCTGAAGTTGATGTGATTTGCTAATATTTACCGCGGCTTTACATTGAAACTATGAGATTATACCATTAAGCTCATGGACCATGGCAACTCTACTTTCTTGCTTGTACATTAATTAACAGAACAATTTTATGCAAGGGGAATTTGAAAAAAGTAGGATAGAAATTGCCAATTGATATAAGGGGGTCTTGATAGTCGAGTTAAGAAGGAAAATGGTAAGTTAATGATTACAACTACAACTGGTGTTCATCATGTGCTAGTTGACTAGCTAAGACTAAGGACATATGGTAAAAAGTAAAAAGGGAAACTTTGAATACAATTAACTGACACCATCATGACCTAAACAGAACAAACAAAGCAAAAAAAAAGAAAACAAAGAACTAACTAACCGCCGCCGCCGCCGCAGTCAAGTTAACGGCGACCGCTTTAGGAGAACTAGGCTAAAGATTGTCATTCTGGGAAGAAAGAAGACGACGTACAAAGGTATCAATTCTGTGACCGTTAGTCTCATTCAGCAACCGCTTCCCGCCAAATGGTAACGACTCCACTCCTTTCTCCTTCAGTACCTCCTCCCCACTCCCCACCCCCAACGCCTGCCATCAAATCACAAACATTCCAAACTCATCAAACATTATGGTCATAAAAAAGTACATCAAATTAATTAGTTCCTCCTATCATATAAATATAGGGTATAGTTGTCAGAATTAAAAACTAATACATATATAACCTTATGATATACATATATCACATATTTTATTTTACTATCACCTGCCTTATTTTGCTTCCTTAATCTTAATACTAAAAAAAAAACAAAAAAAACTAATTTAATATGCTATTGTGACTCTAAACCATATCATAGTTTCAAAAGCTGCACCAAGCAAAACGGGTCCTATAGGCATTACCATTAAGGAAGAAGTTGTGATGACAGGGATCACAAACTGTTAATCTCATTACCTGGAGCCTGACATAGTCGGCACGGTTCCAACAGAAGGCATTCCCAAGCATTTGGTCAACGGTCTCCGAAACACCATCCACCACAATGTCAACCATGGACGACATAGAACACAATGTCTCCTCCTTCCTCCCCGAAGCTCCCACGATATTAGACGTCCCATTCCCTATGGACAAAACCAACAAATCACCCACACCACTCACATTAGGAAACTCACGCTTGTTATGAAGCACGTGCGTGACAGCCGCCGCCGTCGGATTGTTCATCACAAGTCCACCATCAATGCCCATACACGACGTCTTCCCATCAACGGAGCTAAACCGAAACGGCTTGAACAGTGTCGGCGTTGCTGACGTGGCACGACACACCTTCCACAGCTCGAAGTTGAAGCTAGGCGACTCGGACGCGTCAGCGCGTGAGAACACGAACGGGGCTGCACTCTTCAGGTCAAAGCATGGGATCAGCAAAGGCTTACACGTGTCCTTCAAAGTCAACATTTTCCCGTCGACCTTTCTCCTGAAAATTTCCTTCACCACCTTGTCCATGCTTCTAGAAGATAGTCTCCTCCGCATGTGGAAAACTCTTGGGAGGGATCTTTTTCGCTTGAAGAGTTCTGAGTTTCTCTGTGTGATGACCCCTACGGCTTCTCCGGCGGTGTAGAGGGGCCAGCCGGAGCCGTCGTCGGCGGAGATCATGGCGGCGAGGATGGCGCCAATGCCGGTGCCTGCGATGATGTCAAAGAAGTCGGCGATGTGGGCGTGGGGGTTTTGGGTCTGGAGGCGGATCTGGTCCTCGAGGCGGAGGAGGGCGGCGCCGGCGACGACGGCGGTGGTTCCTCCGCCGTCGATGCTGAGAATGCGGGTCTTGTGGGTGGTGTCGCGGCGAGAGGAGAGCCATTTGTGCTCGAGTTTGGAGAAGATATCAAGGGTGAGTTTACTGAGTTCCATGGTAAATGATGAGCGAGAGATATGGTATGGGCTGTATGTATGTCTCAGTGGTTGGTGGTGCCACTTATTATTATGAGAGGCTCTTCTTTGAGAGTATACAATTAAGTTTTTCCTTTCTTCTTCACGGGCCTCCTATGTTTTTGTTTATCTAGCTACTGCACACCATTTAATCAATTGTTCCCCCGTGCGTACTCTCTCCCTCTCTAACCTCCACCAATCTGGTCTTCTAAAAGTCAGACCCACTCTTATACTTTCATTAGTCACGGTGCTCACTTACATTACTCTCTTTATAATAACCGTGAAGTAGTGTGGTTTTTTTTTTTTTTTACCAAAAGGAGTAGTGTGGTTAGATAGATACATGAGCTAAGTGGGATCATTATTATACGAGTTGCACTGAATCCCTGTTCACTACCCTTTCCCGCATGCATGCCACGTGTGCCTTTTTGGTTATGTATGCTCGCTGAGTACATGGTAATTTAGGATTTTTTTCCCTTTCGTGTGAATTTCATGGGTTCATCAGCTTTTAATCTAGTTAGCGCGTCCCATGCCATACATATATTAATAAATGTGCGCATGTGTGCTGCATTGAATTTTCTTTCATTCTTTCCTCGTTTCGAGATTATACGTTTGATGAGCCTTTGGAGGCCTTCTCTCTTCTATGTGTTTCGCACATTTATTCCATCTTTTGTTTTCGCTCTAATGAATCCTACAATAATATGCATGATTGCATGTTGTATCTCCAGTTCACCTCGGATTAGTCTGGACTCATGACATGGTATAAAAAATATAACACCCCGAGACACGTGTTTTTTTGAAAAAAATTACCAGACATTTGTTTTTCAATTAGTGAAACAGCTTAAATACATTGATATTATATTATATTAAACATTGATATTAAACAACTTAATTAAACACATTGATATTATATTACATACCATGATCAATAGTTACAAAGGTTAAGGGGAAATGTCTGGGAAAAAAAGAAAGAGGAAAGGAATGTAAAAAAATGGGGGATATTGGTGTTGTTGTTGGGTGGATGGAACTTAGTTTGATGAGGAGAATCTCTGGTGACACTGCCAACTGATACTACAAATCCCAACTAGCAACGAGTAAAAATGTGAATATATGTTTGGTTGGAGGGCGATGGGAAGCAACAAAATGTGGACTATATTACCAACCTCTTCTATATTCATGGATTTTAGTTTGTCTGTGTGTCAGAGATTCCCCCTTAGATTCCCCCTAAAATGGCAATTCTCTCCTCCTTCGTCACTTTTTCCCTTCACTTCCCCTCTACTCGGCCCCACTGCCACCCTAAGTCCCTAAGCATAATTAAACTCTACTTCAACTATTTTCCTTAATAATATATGTTATGGTGGCCTAGCACAAAGCTGTCATCTAATGGTATCCCTTGACATTTAAATTAGTTCAATCACTTAACGAAATTATGGTCTAATCTGTCGTCCATCTATCTTATGTATGGCCTAACTAACTTAGCCTGTCCTGCGAAAAAGCAAGCGCGCCAATAAAAAGGTTGCAACTTGCAACTTCTTCAAGCAATGGACCATCCAATGAGAAAATTTGATGTACCTTTAGTACTGCGCATGTACGACTCATTAAATCCCCTCAACCGTCGACGCAATTCACTCTTTTTCTTCGTATTTAATTATCAGGGAAAATCACATCAAATCAAATTTATAAAAAATAATAATTGAAAACAATAAGCTAAGTGAAGACACCACAATCAACGAGAGTGGTAACATCATTGAGAATTTATGGGACTTATTGAATATTATTCGTGACATTGTAATCATTAGTAAGGTTTCCCCTAATTGTTAAATATTAAAAATCTTGTCATGCTTAGTAAAAAGGTTATTCGCGCCCTTTTCTGTCTCAATCTAACGCAAGTTAAGGAAATAGTGGACCATTTATAGCAGATCAAAAGTCCACACAGGTACGCACTCGATCACTCTGGATCAAATAAGCCACATTCTGCTTCAATAATTTCTGTTCTTTCGCTAATTTTGACCTATCGTTTAATTTCTATTTACATAACTGTTACGTCTAAAAAATTTTATTTAAAGATGCATAATTACTCATTACATGAACAAGTTTTATAATAACATACTATTGGTAGATAATGAATTAATCGTGATTTTTTTTAAAAAAAAAAATTCACCTCCCATAAATCATGTGAGATGGATTGTGATCGATGATCTTTAACAAAAGGAAAGACACAACAAAAAAGGGGAAACAAAAGACTTAAAACACAGAAAAGAGCATCGAGCTGTTAAAATCACTGGGGGAAAAATGCAGCACATAATTATCATATATAGGGTTTGTCGTGGGATACAGGACAAAAGATGTTGCGGTCTCTGCAATATAAATATCCAATATGTCTATGCATGGACGCAGCATTTATAATATGTCCCCAACCACCGCAAATCACACATATACATTATTTTGAAAGTGAGTATATTATTTGCAACGACAGTTTGATACCTAACGTGTCCTTGATCACCCAGTAACATAAGAGCACTCTTTTCTTTTTCTTTTTTACTGTTTTTTATAAGGATGGTATGGTGTTTAACAATAATTGTGATCCTGAAATGAAAAAGACGAAGTCACATTTACAATTGATACTGTTTTTTAAAATCATATGTTATTATGTTATGGATGAGTAAGTTGGATAAATAAGATACAAGTATATCTAGGCATAGAACAGAGCGTTAGATGTTGTACTCCGCGTGGCAGGGAAAGGGAAGGGGCACATAAAATGAAAATACCGTGCTTGCCTCTGGCCTCCTTCAATGATAGCTCAGCAATCACTTAATAAGTTTGTCAGAAGATGGCATGAAAGTGTACGCCTCTTTCAATGGAGTTACCAACCCTACAAAATGGCTGTTATCTTCTTCATTCATTAACAAAATGCTTTCTTCATTAAACCTTGTTTGACTGGTTGTTTTAATTCGTAGGTGAAGTGTCAATGAAATAGATCAGAAGTGAACGTTACCGCGGTTAACTCACTTGTGTTTAACGTTTGTTGTACATATTCGTTGGCAAGCAAAATGAATGTCCACCAAATCACGTTAATTAATTAACTGCACATCGATATGTATAGTTGCAATTATAAATGAAGATACTAATAATAAATGTCTAGCTAGATTGTGTGTACGAAGAAAACGTGTGTAAGAGTGAGAGAGAGAGCCTAAAGCACAATGATGAAAGGCCTCAGATTTGTATGATGATCACGAGTTGAATGAAAGTCTGTCTCAAAAAACTAACGCACTGGAAGAGAGGATATCCCTCTACATTTTGTTTGGTGAAGATAAGGCCGAAATTAAAGTCGTAGTGGATGGACAACAAATAAATATTCCTCTACTACCCTTTGTTGGTCCCGAGGGACGAATTGACCAAAGAAATGTAGAGGGATATACTCTCTTCTTCCGGTGCCTTAGTTTTTTGAGACAAACTTTCAATAAAATCAAAATACAACTGCAATACTAATGATCATAACACCAAAGGAAAGACTCATCGCAAAAGACTAGTGATTTAATTAAGACATGCCATAAATATCATAAACAGCGTTTTGCGCTTGTGAGGCTCCCTAATCCAATGTGATAATAGTTACAACCGTTTGTAGATGCATGATGATGATCATGATTCATGAGTTGATATAGGAGTGATCCTAGAATAGATGATGGTGCATGGGGAGTGAAGAGGGCCACATGCTGTTAAGAAAGGAAAGCTTAAATGAAAATGCTTTCCCAAAAGAGGAAACAGACTGTCCTTAAAATAAGCATCCAGTAAGAAGGCATTAGGTGACAACTACATGCGTTAATTTTTGAGATAATTATATGACCTATACTATTTTATTCCCCGTCTCTCCCTGTGCTTTTGACTGTTGATAATCGAACAGCATATTCGAAAGACAAGTGAGAGTGACATGAGATAAGAAGACAGTAGTAATGGATGAGAGAGATGGTATGAAGATTATTAGACACGTGCAAGTACGGGGGGCCGAGGAAGAGGCTGCATGCCATTCATGAAGCGAAAATCTTGGCTTTAGAGTTGTATTTTAGGCACGTGCAAGTCTCATGCTTCATGTTTTTTTTGTTAAGCTCAATCTAGTAGACTCAAAGTGTAGGAGTGTTGTCCACATAAACAGTATTGTTCTCTCTTCCAATGAGAGTGATTCCCGATATTTGAATGCATATATTTTCATCTTCATGTGGGTTGAAGTTCACTTATTAGCTCAACCAACTACTCATATGTCTTGTTTCATGTATTTTAATCACGTTGTGCGGTGCCCTCACTATCTGTTGTTCTTCTCTCTGAAGTCTGAGGACCTGAGACCATCTTTGACCTATCTACTCAGTACTCACCACTTAACCCCACACTCAAGTTTCTTGCACATTTCACCCCCAACAAACCTGACTATATTACCACGAATATCTGATGCCCCATTCATCAAATGTCACCAAACAATATCGACTCCATCAACCAATTACTATAACCACTTTTTATTTTATTATAGATATAGGATATATTATGTGATTTGATTAAATTAATTATATTTGTTAAGTTAATTAATATGATATATTCCATTAAACATCTTAATTATCTCCATCAATTCTAACATACTCTAATAAAAAAATCCTCACTTATTGTCTCTCTTAATTATCATTCATGAATTGAGAAAAACTTTTTAAAAAGATTATTTTGGGGTAATTCACAGTATACGAATTTGAAAGCAGTTGCCCTTAAGAAGGCCCGTATTTATTCCACTTTGAGAGTTTGAAGGCCCATAATTATATAACCCCATACTCATCGGGCTCTATATATAGTATTTTATTGGCAGACGGGTGCATTGCCCTAGTAAAGAACGGGCCAATTTGACATCGGTGTTTATTTAAAAACAGTTGGCCCAAAAAAGAACTTTTATGCTAGGCCACATACAATCTTCGCGCGAACATTAACATTCATCATCGTAACATTCATGTTTTTGGACGAAAAATGGAGAGAGAAAGAAGTGAGACCTTCCTTATCCACAGACAATAATCTTTGCGCCAACAAACATTAACATCCATCTATCCGAGGTCTCATGGCAACGTCATTCTCCTCTGCTACTCTCGTTCGGTCCATCCTCAATCCTCCGCAAAACCCTTCTAAAACCCTACTTCCCATTCAAGGTTCGTTTTCACATTCCACTATAACTATAACTATAACAATAACAATGCCTACTATTACTATCTCTTCAATTTAAAAATCACACCTTTTAGCGTATTCTGCAGCATCCTTTCATGGACAATCCAACTGTGTTAAGTCTTTGAGCTCTTCTTCAAGCTTTGTTCCTCTCAAGCTTGGTGTTCCACGTAGCAGACTCATTGTTCCAAAGAGGTCATTGCATAGGTGAACTCTCGTTCTTCTCTATTATCAGTGAGTAGTGTGACGTGTCAATCTTTTGTTTGACCCTTTTTTATATATTTAGGATTGCAATCGTGAGGGCTGCCACTATTGAAGAAATTGAAGCTGAGAAGGCCTCCATTGAGAAAGATGTTGTGAGTGTCTAATTTTGAAATATGACGTGGTTTAATTGATTGAATCCCGTTATACTCCCTCCGGTCCTAAATATAGGACCTAATTGACTTTTTTAGAAAATCAATTAATGTATAATCTAAATTTTTCCCTAAGATTAGTTTATTTTACCTATAGACTATCGTATAATCTAAAAATATATCAAATATGTATTTAATAGCCTATTTCGCAACCTTAACCCCACCAAGAAAAAGTCAATTAGGTCTTATATTTAGGACCGGAGGTAGTATAATATAATTTGGCACTGGCTTGTTTGCACTGACACTTATAGAAGCTTCTCTTTACTGTTTGTGTTAGAGAAACCGGATGGAGAGGACTATTGAAACTGTTCGTTCCAATTTCGGTTCCATAAGGACTGGGAGAGCAAACCCAGCTATGCTTGACAAAATTGAGGTATGCTATGAATGTCACACCTGCCTTGTTTAAAATCGTTATTTAAGACACTAACTTTGGTTGAAAAGGTGTGGATTCCATGTTTTTTTATTAATGAATCTCTTGC
Source organism: Mimosa pudica (assembly GCA_029929735.1). Lineage (NCBI taxonomy): Eukaryota > Viridiplantae > Streptophyta > Magnoliopsida > Fabales > Fabaceae > Mimosa > Mimosa pudica. The sequence goes on along the minus strand of JAKELP010000013.1, from coordinate 16,225,413 downwards.
AAATGATGACAAATCTGTGGTGATTGATTGTGAGACGTTTTAGTCTTCAGGTTTTATGCTCTTCTGTTCGAGTCAAGCTAAGACTAGCAGATTTCCCTTTCTTTAAAGACACATTCTAATTGTTCTTAAGCTTATTATTATCTGCTTTTTCTTCCCCCTTATTAGGATAGGCCAATTAGTCTGACTAGTTTACTATCTCTTGCTAATTTTTCCATCTTGTTTTCACACTAATCTTTCATGCTATTAATAAAATTATGTGCTAATTGTCAGAGAAAAGGCGGCTCCCCATTTGACTAACATATACAACTTGATTTGGTTGACTATATGGGCGAGACCATTGTGTGTAGAATATCAATGAGTTGCTTTTGTCCTGTAAATGAATTGCTTTTTTTATGTGCTTGTAGGTGGAATACTACGGGACTCCAGTTAGCTTGAAGAGTATTGCTCAAATTAGTACTCCAGATGCAAGTTCTCTTTTGGTACAGCCATATGACAAATCAAGGTGAGTTATAGTTGTACACTAGTGGTTTCAGAGTCATCAAAATGATGCTTTAAATTTTGCATGCTTCTTCATATGCAGCATGCTGTCGTCTTTAGCCCTGTCTCTTGATTTTTCACTATGCGCAAGCCTCATGTCAAGCATATTACTACCTCCGGTCCTAAATATAGGACCTAATTGACTTTTTTTTGGAGAGATTAAGGTTGCGAAATAGTTTATTAAATGATGACATATTTGATATATTTTTAGATTATCCATTAGTTTATAGGTAAAATAAACTAGTTTAAGGGAAAAAATTAGGTAAATCAATTTATAATTAACTTATTTTGCTTTTTTAAGGATTTTCTAGAAAAAGTCAATTAGGTCTTATATTTAGGACCGGAGCTATATTGACCACAAATCTTTCTGATGCTGCTGTAATATCTAATTATATTATCTTTGTCTTGCACTATGTTATTAAAAAAATAACTTTAAATATTCGTACGGGCTTTAACATGTTTTTCAGCCTGAAGGCTATTGAGAAAGCCATAGTCAACTCTGACGTGGGCATGACTCCAAATAATGATGGAGAAGTGATACGATTGAGCATTCCACCTTTGACATCAGAAAGAAGGAAGGTATTTTCTCTTTCCCTTGAGCATGTAGTATCTCTGTTAATTTCTATAACTCTGACAAATTGAAAGTAATATTCATGATTGATTGTCCCTTCTGATATAGTTAATAAATAATTTCCTATAGCATCCCTCTTACCTGGCCTTAATAAGAAAGAAGAGATCCCTGAGGTAAAATAAGGTTGATTCATACTCCATGTGATAATTCTCACAGGGTGTTCAATACTTCAATTCACCTGATTATTCTACTTACAAGATGAGCGTCCCTTATAGCTATACTTTTCTATTGATAGATGCCCAGTATTTACTGAAAGTATAAATAAGTCTGTGGATTTTATTTGAAGAAGTCAAATTGTAATGCCATGGTTGGTTTATTTTCCAGGAACTATCAAAAGTAGTGGCTAAACAAGCTGAAGAAGGGAAGGTACCTTTGTAACAACAATATAACTTTGAGTACTGAATTCAGGATGAATCTTCTTGTGACTTTTCTCAATAGTTTGGAGAGAATTAATATGAACCAAGTTATTAAATTGAATGTTTGTTTTTTTTTTCAAAAAAAATACTACCTCCGGTCCTAAATATAGGACCTAATTGACTTTTTTTTAGAGAGAATAAGGTTGCGAAATAGGTTATTAAATGATGACATATTTGATATATTTTTAGATTATCCATTAGTTTATAGGTAAAATAAACTAGTTTTTAAGGGGAAAAAATTAGGTAAATCAATTTATAATTAACTTATTTTGCCTTTTTAAGGATTTTTTAGAAAAAGTCAATTAGGTCTTATATTTAGGACTGGAGGGAGTACAATTCTTTCTTCTATTCTCATAAATGATAGCTGGAAGGATAGTAAAATTGCAACCATCCAAGGACAAAATTTGCGATTAGTATTATTGTAGTGTTAAATGTACACTATTTGTAGAATAGATTTCTTGGTTACATTTTGGTCATATGTAACTTCCATTTAAATGTTCGATTTTGAACTATTGTTTATATAGGTTGCTGTGAGGAATATAAGAAGGGATGCATTAAAAGCTTATGAAAAACTTGAGAAGGTTTAAATTTCCTCTCATTTCTTTGCTCTCTTCATCAATTTTTGTTTCTTGCCTTTGGTTCCCTCTTTTGCAATGATATGTAAATCATTTGTTTGATTTTTTCATTCAGGATAAAAAACTGTCAGAAGATAATGTGAAGGACTTGACAAATGATTTGCAGGTAACATGATCCTTTATGCTGCCAAATAGGACTTCTAGCTTATTTTATCTTTGTGTTGCCATGTCTTTTTTTGCTTGGGTGCAGGCATTTTTTTTTCAAGACAGAACTTAGAATGATCTGAAACCTACTTTGGGATGCAATGAACTATGCGATATAATGCTTTGTTGTTGTTGTTGTTTTTTTTTTGCATTTTATGCAAGAGAATGAGAGAAAAGAACAAAATATCTATTTTTTCCTATACACATGTCAGGTGCATTTAGTGTGCATATGCAAACTTTTTTGGTATAGAATATAAAAAAAATAACGTTGAGAATTTTGAATGCCGCGGGTTCTTGGCTGCATACGGATCTAAGATACTACCTTATATTTTTTGTGTTGTAGATGCTTCTGAAATTTTGGTTTATCTAATTGTAAGGATGTTCTTCCCCTAATATTGATTCTATGTGCATCTCCCTATTGCTTTGCATATTCCATCTCACTTTTTTTTCCCTTTCCAGTAGACTAAAAACAATAATAAGAAAAGAGAAATGTTCTCCCTAAGAGTTAAGCTCACTAACTTAGTCTAGAGTTTCTGTGTCACTAGTTTGACCAATGTTGATCTCAAATCTTGTAGTTGGGTTGGGTTCCTTGTATTTGAGATTGATCATTCTAGATGTGATAGTTTGGTGATGGGGAAACCCCAATTTGTGTGAATGCCGCCTCCATTTGTTAACCATTTGATTATTTTATCTATATGTAGAAATTGACCGATGAGTATATGAAGAAGATTGATGGTGTCTATAAACAGAAAGAAAAGGTATGATATGTTTTCTACTAAAAGCATAAAGACTCATGTCTAATTCTGTTTTTTTAAAATAAGTTATTAAAACAGCATTGATGTTATAAGTTTTCTATCCTAAGTGATGTAGTTTTCCTCGTCGTTCAGGAGCTGCTAACCGTTTGATGCTTGGAGACATAAATGTAAATGTGTCCATCTCTAATGTAAAATTTTGTCTACTCTTTGTTCGGAGTTTGATGGTTGGTGCGTAACGTTTGTTCCTCAAGACAGCTTTGGATGAGCAATTGAGCATTATGCTTTTTTTATGTCTAAAAAAAAGAAGAAAAGAAAATGGAATATTATAGAAGGTGAATTCATGCATGTGAATGATTATGTGGATTGCTGTGCTTGTATCTACGAACCAAATGCAGAGTCAGAGATTATATGATATCACGGCCTTAATAACCTTGCCCCAAATTCAATCCCTAATTATAAAACTACTCTATTACTTCTGTCCATAAATATAAGCTTTTCTTGTGTGAATAAGTGTATCCCAAAAAAATATAAGATTCACTTTTTCCCATTTTTGTTTTGTTTTGTTAGAATTAGAAAATTAAAATTATTATTTCCTATTTTATATTATTAGAATATTTGTATATCTCAGTCATAATTATCAATTATAGTATTAGTAAATTAAGTTATTAGGAAAATTATATTAGGTAAACTTGTAAGAGAAGTTTTTTATGAATCTTTTGTATTATAAATATGATATTTATCAATGAAATAGTCATCTTTGTTTTCACATTTTTCATATTATTACCTCTTATTTATTATCTCCCCTCTACATGTTCTCGTCTTTAAAAATAAAAAGTAGTTATTTGAAACTAATAATAAGCCGCAGGGTGTATGAATGGGCATTATACTATAATTCTCGTCCTTTATATAATTAGGGCCTGTTTGGGAGACTGGAAAGTGGAAAGGGAATTGTATATGGGAATTGCAAAATGTAATTTCAATATATCCTGAGTCCACAAATTTTCTCTCTCCAACTCACACTTTTCCTGAGCCCCACAAACTTTTACATCTCATCATTATTTAATTTACCCTCACTTTCCATCTTTACCCCCTTACCCTCAATTTTCACTTCCAATTCCATTTCCCAATTCCATTCAACCAAACAGACTCTTAGGCAGGACAGCATTTATGACTGCGGGTAAGTTTGGCCCACCGTGGGGGGTTGGAGTGGCTGGTCTTTGGACGTATAAGTATCATAAGCAGTTAGGCTGGCCCAAGAGTCATGTAGGCATTTTTAATGCTCCGAACAAGCCCATGTATGGTTTGATTCTTATTCCATTTGGTGCTAAATATATTATATACTCCCTCCGGTTCTAAATATAAGACCTAATTGACTTTTTTAGAAAATCCTATAAAAAAGCAAAATAAGTTAATTATAAATTGATTTATCTAATATTTTCCCTTAGATTAGTTTATTTTACCTATAAACTAATGTATAATCTAAAAATATATCAAATATGTCATGATTTAATAGCTTATTTCGCAACCTTAACCTCTCCAAAAAAAAGTCAATTAGGTCTTATATTTAGGACCGGAGGTAGTATTTATTAACTACTTTTTTGGGATGGGGATTCTAGTCTTTCCATGAATTAAGAGTATAGTAAGCAGGCACCAAGAGTGATGCAGGCTATTACAATTACGAATTTTCGAATGAGCCCTGATCCATTTTCGAAGAAACCCTTTGTATAGTTTAATCCTTACTCCCTCCAGTGCTAAATATATAATACTCCTATATTTAAATGCTTTGATTAAATCATGATATGTTAATATATTGTAATTCATTCTCCACGGATTGATGATGCTCTAATGTCATCTTCCCCAGAGTTATCTACATTGGCACAAGATCGTGCAACTCTGTCACCTGAGTCTAATCAAATTACTTTTTTTCTAGTTCTGATCAAAATATTCACCTGGTGGTAACTAAGAGGAGAAGTAGGCATTTCTAAACCAGGATACCCATTTCCTCAACTTCTTGCGCAAGAGGATCTAGATTCACTTGCCAAAATTAGAGAATCAAGAAATGTTGTTGGTATCGTTTTGATTATTCCTCACTAGCACAACATGGTGGTTGATGAATTTGATTCTCCATAAAAGAATCGAACATGGATTTTGGTCGTTCCATTTGAGAGGAATCAAAAACTAGTTGAATTAACATGAGTTTTCAAGACTAAGTTTATATTAAAGTTGACAATTAGTCTCAAACATAGAGCTTATTTTGTTGCAAAAGGTTTTTCAACAATATCTAGGGGTAGATTATGGTTAGACTTTCTGCTCGGTATTATTAAACTACAACTATCTATTAGAGCAATCTTGACTGTTGCTGCGACTTTCAGCTTTGTTGTGAAACCTATAGCCATTGTGGTTACATTAATAAGATATTTTTTAGCGACAATCAGAGGGGTTTCGTGATCCTAAACGGCCAAGTCATGTTTGCAAGTTGGTGAAAGCAAATTTTGGCTTGGGACAAGCTCCCAACGTTTGGTTCGATAGACTTATATCCACTTTAATGCAGTGGGGTTTTTAGAATGCAAGGAGTGATATCTCCATTTTCTTTCTTCCAACTGGAAATTCGACAATATTTATTCTTATTTATGTGGATGATATTTTGGTGATTGAGAATGATCCTTATTTCATCAAAATATTGAATTCTCTCTTTATTTCCATTGCAAGACTTAGAACCTCCCTATTATTTTCTTGGCCTTGAAGTTTTGAGAGATAACATAGACATTTACTTAAATCAGAGTAAGCACACTCTTGATTTGTTGAAAAAGGTTAAGATGCTGGATCGTGTATGTACCTGTTTCAACTCTTATGATAGTTGGTTGACAATCCCCTGCGTATGTTCATTTTCAAGGCCGGAATCAAGAGGCTAGTTAAATATCTAAAGGGAATTTATTATTTTGGTCTGCACAATAAATCGTTCAAGTGCTAATCTCAATTTAACAGGAAAAAAATTAATTATTTAACGTGTGCTTTTATTATTCAATAATTTATAAGCAGTGTAAATTAATTTTATGAAAGATATAATTTCTTCAAACATTTTTAGTGATAGTTTAAATTTGCACACTAAGTATTATACGATTAATACCTTGGGATGTATTTTTCTATCATCTGCACACTTATTTTAGAAACTACTAACACTACATAAAAAGTTAAAAACTGTGAAAGTAGTTACTTTTATCCTATAATAACGACAGTTAAGAAATCCTATAATAACGACTCGAGAAGACCGATAGGCGATAGCATATCACTGACACATGGTATTGATGAATATATGCTTAATTAAGGAGTATAGCTTGATTAAATTAAAAGTGTTACAGTAAGAAAAGTGGGCGTGATGTCAATATTTGAAGGGGGGCCACATTCCCTGCTAAATAAGTAAATGTAAAGTGTAGTGGAGAGTACTAGCTAAATTTGCAACTTCAAATTTGATTCCTATTGTCGATATTTGATTTCATAAACGTAAGTGGTATTCTAATTTTCATGAGATTATTTCAAAATGTATGGAATATAAAATAAAGATAATACCTTTAGTACGTGATTATCAAACTCACACTGCATTCTAGACTGAATGAGCGAGTGGGTTTAGGTTTGTGAGTAAGTTCTTAGTTCAACTCAGGAGTCAGACCAGTGAAAATAAAATAATTTGCATCTATATAACATCTAGATATTGAACATACAACTTAAATACATCCTATTACTATAAACTAATTATGTATTTATTTAATATTCTTTATAATTTCCTTGAAATATTGACTTAATAGTATAAATCTATTGTTCATTGGCATTATTGTCGGTAATAATTAAATGTTAATAAAATCTAAAATAGATGAGTGATTACAAAATATTTTTACAAATAATGTTTTTGGTCACTAAACTGATGGTTATCAATATCAAAATTATTAGCATTAAAATAAAAACAAACATAAGTCTCAATCTCAAAGTTATTAATTTTTAAAAAAGAAAATGCAACCCGGGTCAACCCAAAAACCCACCGAGTTACTGCGTATCAGCAAAGAGTTTAGTCGCTTACTAACCCAATCTGGTCATATGCATGGATTGCGGGTTTCGGGCTAACCAACGGAGACGGGTTTGATAACCATGCATGCTTTAATAACATTTTTGAGAAACTAATTTTTTTACTTGTAAAATTGTCTTTTAAAAGTCAAAGCTGACCGTTCAGAACTACTAATTAATAAAGTTTAGATTTGAAAACTTTTTCCTTGTGCTTAGTAAGGTGAGGTGAGTGATACGAGTAGTCAAAAGGAAGAGAAGGCATCCGCTGGGAGAGTTTGGTGATGATTCCAACTTGGACGCTAGCGCAGATCTCATCCAAATTCAAGTATACTTACATGCATGATGCATGTGGCTTCCCCGTTCCCACTCTTCCGTAAAGTTTTAGTACTCCGTATTTAATTAATTAATACTTCATCTAGTAGACCTAGTTGACTTTTTTTTTGGAGATGTTAAAATTACAAAATATGTTATTAAATTATGACATATTTGAAATATTTTTTGACTAGTCATTAGTTTATAGGTTAAATAAACTAGTTTAAGAAAAAAGATCAAATTAGGTAAATCAATTTATAATTTACTTAGTTTGCTTTTTTAGGATTTCCAAAAAAGTCAACTAGATCTTATATTTAGGACCAGAGGGAATACTATAGTGTTGTCAAAACTTAAACAACATCAGCTACTTTATCCATTGGAGGAATTCAATATCATTACATCTTGGTTCTTAGATATAAGAATTATTCATTGAATCAATTATATTAAAATTCTTAGTTAAAATATACCGGTTAATAAGATAAGCTAAAAAAAATTACTAAAACAGACTACGTAATCTACCTATAGTCCTCCCCTTCTTCTTTTATTTATTTATTTATTAATAATGAGCATCATTAGATAATCTATATATCATATAAATGTGGTTCCCTCATATCCTTCTTGTACATGATTTTTACTATTGTTTAGCTTTTGAATCTAAATTTATTAGGGATTTATAGCTCTGCAACTGTTTTGGTTTCTATGTGTTGTTTAACTTTGTTACCTATGATTTAAGTGAAGTGTAGATTGTAGATGTTGATTTGATTTGATTCGAGACAAACGTATTGCAGCCACATGTTAGAAATTTTCATCTCTTGCTCTGTAAGCAGTTATTGTTTCTTCTTCCTACCAAAATTTCTGCCCACAATCCTCGCCTGAAATTCCTACCTAATTTGTACCTATGGACAAACTTTTTCTTGAGTAGATTGTACTCCAATAGTTTTGTGAATTCCTTGCTTCCTTATTTCACGCCTCACAATTGTCCCCCAAAATTTGAAAACCTTTCTGTTTCCCTCGTGTAAGTAAGATTGCTTTTGTTTGCCTATTTAAAGGACCTTGCCCCCACACACAATTGACACCACATCAAGCAGCTTCTCTTCCTCCTTTTAAATTTTCTACCATGGCTGATGAGAAATCTGTTGCTCCTCCTTCTCGTCTTTCTGCAAGTAGGTGTCAATATCATGTTGTTGTGAAGATTGACAGAATTATCTATAAAGAATCTCTTCAACATCCAGCAAGTCAAACTGTCATATGAAGGAATTTGTGATGCAGCTTGTCATCTTTGATGAAGTGGTGTGTATCATTGAATTTTGTATATTTTTTTGTAGTCTCGAGATGTATATTAACCCATGTTTTCTGCATTTTGTTCACAGCTTGATAGGATGCTTAAATTGTTTAAAGACCACACTGTGATTGTGCTCATTCGGTGTAGCACAAAACTTACAAGATAATTGATTTTTCAGGTTTAAATCAATCATGGAACCAAGAATACAAAATATTACATGATCTTGCTGCAGACTAGCATGGTTGGACGCTTTGGTGTAACCATGCCTGAGCTCTAGAGTGCTTCTCTTTTCAATGCATAGCTTAGCCCAACTTCAGTATGGTTGCTATGACCATTTCTGCATCAGTGTCCATCTTGAACCGCACCAATGGTTGCAACCATTGCTGTGATGTTCTCTTTAATGTTCCTCATGTAACTTTTGTTTTTAGTTTAGAAAGTTTGTGCAAGAGTTTTTAGTTTAGCAAGGTTCTGCAAGAGTTGCAAGTGGTGTTATGTTAGTTCATGTTGTTATGTTTGTTCACTTGAAGTTTCATTCAAGTTGATGGATGTGTTGTTTATGTAAAGCTCATTAGACTTATATCTTGAAATAAAAAGGCTCACTGGCTAACTAAATTGACTAATGCGGGCCTTTTGGTCATTACTTTTTGCATATTCCTTTCTATCTCAAAAGAAAAAAAATGGTTGGCCTATTCCTTAAAGAAATAATTGAATAAATATGTTGTGTTTATGGCTGTACCTTTAATTTTTGAGTTTACATCTGAATACTTGTCCAATATGAGCTAAGATTAAAAAACAGGTGGATGGACAAGGACATCTGACAATTGCTTTTGTCTTACCACTTCTTTATTAAATAGACTAAAACTATGTACGCTTTCATATGTTTGTGATGATTTTGATATGTATGATTAGTTCAAACTGGTTCTCGTACCTGTGTGTATATATAGAGTTCATGTGTATCAAAGTTTTATTAAAGTCTTGCCCAACTCTAGATATTTTCCTTTACTATGCCTTGAACACAGTTTAGTTGAGCATTGCACCAAAAGCCAGCAAATGTAGAAGTTGTTAATAAGGCGTTTCAAACAATGACTTCCTTCTTACTATATTTAATACTCGCTCTAATCCTAAATATAAGATCACTTTAGCAAATTTGGAGATATTAAGGAAGATATTCCAATGAGTTAGAATTACATGAAATTTTTAAAATACCCCTCACCTAAGTTTTAAAAATATCACTTTTTTCAAACCATTATTTTTTGGGTGAAGGGAGTATATGAGTAATTTGGGGAAAACTTGAGTCAAATTAGAAAGTGATCTTATATTTAGGAATAAGCTCTCCTCCCTAAAGTGATCTTATATTTAGAAACAGAGTAATTTGCATAGCTCTCACTATATTAGATTTCCTTCTTACTATATTTAAAAACTATATTTAGTTTTAGTGTATTCTACCTCTATCTTTTGCATAGCCCTCACTTTGTTTTATGTAGTTCTCACCAATCTTTAGAACTGATTTATTTCCACTAGCTATGATATTTTATCTAATTTGAAGTGATGTACATCTTGTCCCAGTGCTGAAGTTAATCAGAGCATTTCCAAATTTGAAAAGTAAGCACGGTTGTTGGGTTATGTCCATTTCATCCTTCTAATAGTGCTTGATCTTTGTAGTCTCTTATTGCAATCTTTTTTCCAGATTTCCTGCTGACACAAAATTTGTAAAGCTCTCACTATCTTTTGCATGGGTTGGGATTCTCTCATAATCCCACCCTCTCAGAATCCCTCATAATCTCCCGTATAGGACTCATTCTGTCCATTAAAATTCATCTAGACTCATAATTTGTCACTTGTACTATTAAAAATAAAAAAATTATATTATAATATAAAATAAATGAAGAACTTTTAATTTTTTTTATTTTTGAAAACTTTTTAGCATAAAAAAATTTCAACTATCTAGACCTATTTCATTTCAACAAAAGGATCTATAAGAGATACAGACTTATCCAGTTAACTGCAAAATTATTTTACAGTTAACTGGATAAGTCTGTATCTCTTATAGATCCTTCTTTTGAAATGAAATAGGTCTAGATAGTTGAAATTTTTATACTAAAAATTAATTTATATTATAATACAGTTTTTTTATTTTTAACTATATTATTTTATAAAAATATTAAATTTGAACCATTGGATCTTTCATCCAATAGTGTCAAGAGGTGATAACGAGGGATTATGAGGGGGGAGGGATTCTTAAAAATCTCATCCCCTTTTGCATAGGTCTAACCAATCTTCTAAATATTCTTTATTTTATTATTTGTTGTCATTTCACAGTACATGTGTGCAGTAGTTTTGTAGCTTATGTGTTTGACGCCCAAGTTAATGAGTGTCCCCATTTCCCATGCAAATCTTCATGAGTTATATCACTGGATTCTTCCGTAAAGTTTTGACCATCGGTGTAAATAGCTCGGCACAAATTTGCATAGCTATTACATTGTTTTTCATAGGAATTCATAATCATTTAGAACTATATTATGTGGGCTCACTATGTTATATGTTTATGCAATACTGATGTAGCTTCTTGTCCCAATACTGAAGTTGATCAGAGTAGTGCCCACTTCCAAAAGCCAGTTGGATATTTTCCATTCCATCCTTCTAGTAGTGACTGATGTTTTTAGACTTCCATTGCAAATCCTTTCCCATATCTACGCCAGAAAATAATCTGTAAAGATATGTTTTGCATAGGACTCACCAATCTTCTAGAGATAGTTAATGATTTGTCCTCGCCTCACTGTACATATATGCAATAATATCATAGCTTCTGCGCCCAATCCTCAACTTCATGAAAATATTGCCCATTTCCTAGCCAAATGATTGCTCTTAATCATCTAAAGCAAATTGACATCGATTTATTTTTGTAAGTGGGAAGAAAGCATTAGGAAGAGAAATGGTTGCTAGGATTATATAGTTAGTCATAATTGCTTTTTTGACTACGGAAGTTGATGAAAAAAATTGGAAAATTATGAGATTGTCTGTTGGTCACAAACCACTATTTTTTATCCATTAAAATGGAAGATATCTAATCATTTTCGGATTTTTTATACTTCCCCCACATGTTTTCAATATAAAATAAATTTATTTTTAAAACATTAAAGGAAGTAAATTAGAACATATGTTATATAATAAAATTATTTGTTAATTTTAAGTTGAATAAATTAGTTTTCGGGAAGAAAATAGTCATAGATGTTTTAAAATATTTAACGTTACATCATTAATTTATGTAAATAATCATAGTGGCTTAATAATTGCATATAAGAAAGAGAAACTGAGTTTTAATTTTGTTTTTACTTTCAATTTAAAAGAAGCGTTCATGCATGAAAGTTTTGCTAGAGACGTGTGAGTGATATCCAATATGAAATTCAGTGAAGATTGTTGAGGATAAAGATATATGCAAGCTAAAAAGTACAATATAAAGTATAAGTTGATATGAATTCAAGCTACAAAATATACTTGTAGCATTCATTTTCATTTACATATTTTATTTTCTTCATGGGTCTCTTAAGTTAATTAGATTTAAGATTATTAAAGTGGATTTATTTATCTTAACCACGCGAAGCGGGGGGAACCCTTTTAGTTGTCATCATTGTTATTTATCTATTAAACCTAACATTATTTTCGGTCAAAAAAATCTAACAGTATGAATTTCCATAAAAACCCTTTTGATTCTCTTTGCTATTTTATTTGCATGGTACATCTTTGCAAAAATAATGTTTAACAAGAAATTTTTATATGCACTTGTGTTTCTTAAGGTAATAAAAATAATGCTCGCGCACAATGTGTGGGTTCAGAGCTCATTTTAAGGGTATACTTATATTTTTGTGTGTAGTGATTAAAAATGTTTGATGAATAGAAATTGTAGGAAGAATTGTTTTGCAGATGTTTAATTGCTATATCTATTTTAAAAAGTAGTGGAAGTCTGCTCCTCGCGCAACGCGCGGGTACCAAGTGCTAGTTTATTTAAAAAAGAGAGAAAAGTAGAGAAGACTTAGAACAAACTCATCTCCTAAATAAGTCCTATATTAAAGAAGGATCCGGCGTTTATAAGCTTATTTGGTTGGACTTATATTTTATCTGAATTATTTCGGTCAAACAAACTATAGCATTGCTTTTATCTTATTATAATACTCCATCGTTCCAAAATCTCAATAGCATTACTGTTACTATTATCGACTTTTATTTTCTTAGTGGCAGCCCTTTTAAATTCCTATATATTTTTTCATTTTTACTTTCATTCATAATACATGTGTCAACTTTTTCACACGTTTTTTATACAAAATTCTATTTTTTTGATGATATATGCTATCCTATTAGAAAAATAAAACCATCAGAAGAGTGCGATGGAGGAGAGCAGTGTAGTCGAAGGAATACAGCTAGCACATAGCCCTAAAATCCTGACAGATTTACATGATTAAAATGTAGTGAAATTCTATTTTATCTTAACATTCAGAAATGATGTAAGTATACCACACATTTCTTTTAAATGTTTTGAAGATGGATAAGTGCTTAATTAAATAATAAGCTTCATATGCTAATAATTCAAGTGTGTTTTTTTTAATTCACTTGATGGTCTGCCATGCATGTATACTGTAAGCAGGAAGTAATTACGGTCTTGAGTATGATGGATGTGGTGAAATCAAGTAGAACGGGGAAAATTGAGACCATTTGATAAATTATGAAAATATAAATTCGTGTAATATTATGGGATAACCTTGAGTTTTTAAGTACGATTGACGTGGGAATCAAGTAGAACGTGGGATGAATTGAGAGTTGAGACTAATAAATAAGTTATGAGAGTATTGATATTTGGGATATATATATTGGATCTCGTGAATTAAATAAGTGGGGAGTAGATGCTTGCGGTTCTTGAGAATAAATATATTAGGCTTAGACATAAAGCAACATGTGGTATGGTAGGAAGATCACGGTGTGGAGAATACAAAAGAGAAAGGGGGGACAAGTGGAAGCGAAGTTACAAATGCAGTGTCTCAGAACAGAACGCCACTCCCTCGTTCAGTGTTCATAACAATGTCACTATGAGAAATCATATTCATATTCTTTTTTTATCAAAAAAGAAAAAAAGAAATCATATTCTTTTAAGAAAATGTCAAGATTAAAATTTTCAAATCCATTATAATAATAAAAATTACTAAAACTACTATTAAAATAAATGAAATCAAATCAGCTAGATGATTTCTGACAGATATAAAGCAGCAGGATGACTAAGATAAATAAAAATATTCCACAAGATGTGAGAAATAATGTAGAGCGAGGAATCAAATATATACGAATAAAGGAAATTCATTTTCAAAAAGACAAGAATCTCTTATCTGTGACTTTCCTATTTAAATGCCTTCCCCTTCCTTCAACTCCTTACCTCGCTCCTCTTGGCTCCTGTTTCATCTTCATCATCATGTCTTCTAATTCTCTCTTCCATCTCTCTCCCTCTCCCTCTCCCCATTTCTCTCTTCCTTCCACTCTCTCCCTCCCCCCGCCAGGTACATAAATCTCTTCCAACCCTTTTCTCTCTTTTACTAAATCTCACATTCCTAATCAACATCCACTTCATCACATATTAATTACTCCTCTCTCGTCATGCATGCAACATTTCCCGTGTCTCATTTTTATTATTCTAGTTTGCTCTTGTGCCCCCGAAAAAGAAGGAGCGCATAAGTGATATTACACACACCCACTCATCACAATGAAATCCTTAATGAAAGTAGAGGAAAGCTAGTTACTTAGTACGATATATATATCGATATACACACACCCACACATATCCATCACCCGTGTTGTACAGTTCACGCCTGCCAAGATTTAGCGAAAAGTTTAAAAAAATTTCATGCAGGTGTCCTCTTTCCCGAGTCCAAACAATACAGAGAACTCAACTGCTTCCATTCCCGCCTCAGATGCAGCGCCGTGTCCAAACCTCGAAGCCAAGGCATGCACTTCCCTCCGTCACTAATTTTCCCCCTCTGCTTTTGCCTTTATTTCCAGCCAAAACAACCGAATAAATATCATGTGTGTGTGGCCATGCAGGATATACGAACTCTGTAGTTCAAGGAGGCCTGCCAAAGTTGTTGCGGGAGATTGTTCAGGATGACATAGAAGAGGACCAAGCCATTGAGGTTCAAAACACTTATAAATTAGTTATTTAAGTTGTCTCTAGCCATATATTTATGTGTATATATTTCGTGCTCATTGACACATGAGTCGGAACGTTATGTATGAACAGGCTTGGGTGAGTGAGCATGAGATAAAGCAGAGAGTTAAAGTGGTGAGATCCATATTGCGTTCATTGGAAGATGGGGAGATTACCATATCTGCTTATGACACTGCGTGGGTAGCTCTTGTACGGGATATTCATGGCAGTGGTGCCCCCCAGTTTCCTTCTAGTCTTGAATGGATCGCCAACAATCAGCTTCCAGACGGTTCTTGGGGTGATCCTCACATATTCTTAGCTCACGATCGAATTATCAGCACCCTTGCCTGTGTTATTGCTTTAAAATCATGGAGTATGCACCCCGAAAAGTGCGAGAAAGGTACCACATACAATGTCCTATTAACAGAATGTTTATTATTAATTAATTAATATTGGATTCACATAAAGTGTTTAAGAGATAAATGTATCTAAAATATTTGTCCTCAAATTTGTCATTACTTATTACGAGTAGTACTTATGATTGAGAATTTTTAAATAAGTACTTTCTTAATGATTATGAAAGAAGTGGGAGTAGAGAGGATAGTGAAAGGTAAAGTGGAAAAACTCATTAAATATTTAGATAAATTTGGCTAAGCTCTTATTAAAAGGACAAAACATTTTAAAAATTTTGGCTCTTATATAGTGTCAAAAGGAGAAGTAGTATTTAATAAATAATACTACCTCCGGTCCTAAATATAGAACTTAGATAACTTTTTTTTTGAGAGTTTAAGGTTGCAAAATAGTCTATTAAATAATGATATATTTGATATATTTTTAGATTATCCATTAATTTATAAGTAAAATAAACTAGTTTAAGGGGGAAAATTAGGTAAATCAATTTATAATGAACTTATTTTGCCTTTTTTTATGATTTTTCAAAAAAGTCTTATATATGGCATATGTAGGGATGACATTCTTTTATAAGAATCTAAGCAGGCTACAGAGTGAGAAGGCGGAGCACATGCCGATCGGCTTTGAGGTTGCTTTCCCTTCGCTTATAGATCTGGCCCGCACTTTGAACATTGAAGTGCGTGATGATTCCCAAGTCTTGAAAGAGATATTTGCCGAGAGAGACATAAAGCTCTCAAGGTACGGTAAACTAAGGACAGAGCGTTAGGGACAACCTTAAAATAAAGAGTTAGCTGTAAAAGCATTAATTATTTTCAGGGGAAACGAAGTACAACTGCCCTTTCCCAAGTCATGAAACAAAGTTGTTTTTAACTAACTCTATATGGCATGCATTGTTGAACTGTATCCGTATTAATAGGATACCAAGAGAGACCATGCATAAAGTGCCCACATCGCTGCTTCATAGCCTGGAAGGCATGGCGGGGCTAGAATGGGAAGACCTTCTAAAGCTTCAGTGTAAAGAGGGGTCCTTCTTGTTTTCTCCGTCTTCCACTGCATATGCTCTTGCCCAGACTAAGGACAAAAATTGCCTCAATTACTTGAATAAATATGTCACCAAGTTTAATGGAGGAGGTACATTGTGCCGCCTTTTTTGGCCACACCACACTTTACACATAACCCTGCTTCGCTTCCCTTTATGTATGTTTCATTAATTGCCGCTATTTTTTTAATTATTGTTACTTACCCTTTCTTGTTTAAGTTTATATCAGTTCCCAACGTATACCCCGTGGATTTGTTCGAACATATTTGGATCGTTGATAGGCTCCAGCGCCTTGGAATTTCGAGATATTTCAACAACGAGATCCATGACTGCATGAGCTATGTCCATAGGTGCGCTCACTTTTAATAAATTACTAGTTACTAATTTGCACATAACAGTAGTAAATATATACTCCCCCATTTCCTAATATTATTATGAGATTACTTTTATTTTATTTTTTTAATTATAGAATCATATTAAACCACTAAATTATAATATATATCATACGTATTATATTATACATACTTCCTCCAGTTATAAATATAAGAGCTAGTTAACTTTTTTCGCAGAAAGTTACAAAATATGTTATTAAATTATTACGTACATTTGTATATTATTCATTAGTTTATAGGTCAAATAAACTATTTTAAGGAAAAATAAGGTAAATCACTTTATAATTGATTTATTTTACTTTTTAGGATTTTTCAAAAATGTCAATTAGGTCTTATATTTTGAACTGGAGAAAGTATATTAATTTATACGTAAAATCAATTAGTTTCGAATAAAAAATATAATTACATGCGATAATTATCCAAAATTTAAAGTGATTAATTAATTTAGCTAATTCCTCTAAAAAAGTAACAAAGTGGTTTTATAATTATGATTGAAGGGAACATAATTCTTTTTTATAAAAAAGGGGGGAGAGGTTGTTAATTATACGTGCTAATTAAATTTGAAGCAGATATTGGACGGAGAGGGGCATCTGTTGGGCGAGAAATTCGAACGTTCAGGAAATTGATGACACAGCCATGGGATTCAGGTTACTAAGATTACATGGCTATGAAGTTTCAGCCAGTGAGTTCCATATATAGATAAAACACACACACACACACACATCATTTGTTGATTAAGTTTTTAATTGATGGTTGGTCTTTAACTTGTTTGACTTGTGTTGTGTATACGTTTTATTTGAATTTAGATGTGTTCAAGAACTTCGAGAGAAATGGCGAATTCTTCTGCTTTGTGGGGCAGTCAACGCAAGCGGTGACAGGAATGTTTAATCTGAATAGAGCAAGTCAGGTTGCGTTTCCGGGAGAGGAGATTCTTGACGCTGGAAGGAAGTTCTCAGCCAAGTTTCTGAGAGAGAAACAAGAGGCTAATGAGCTCGTTGATAAGTGGATTATCATGAAAAACTTACCCGGAGAGGTATACAACAGAGAACATTCAAATTAATTAAATTTAAGTGACGTAAAAATAATCACATAAATATTATTAGTTGAGCACTCAGATGAATGTGCCTGTTAATTGGAGCAAAAGACAAATTGGTGACAGTTAAGGCACCCAAAACAAAGGCAGCACTCCCAAGCATGTGACTACTCGAACAGATATAATTCACACACACATAATCACATATATATGGTTGCTTTGGCTGGAAATAAATGCAAAGCATGCAGAGGAAAAACATTGATGGGAGTGCATTCTAACTTGAATAGAGACTTTGGCGCCATCTGTGTGTGTGTGTAAATGAGCTTGGGCGTGTATTTTTTTATATTTTTGGGCTCCTTAGATGTTATCAATTCATCTTTAGCTCTAACAGTTATGTGTTTGATTCTAATAGGCAGTGAATTCTGCATATTACAGGTGGCATACGCACTGGATATACCTTGGTATGCGAGTTTGCCTCGAGTGGAAACGAGAATCTATATGGAACATTATGGTGGTGAAAATGAGATTTGGATTGGCAAGACTCTTTATAGGTTCTTCTCCCCTCTCTCTCTATATATCTATAATAAATTGCATGCCAAATCAACGTCCCTTTCTCGACCCACTATCCCCACACGTTAATCTGCTCCATTAAGGTGACATTTCCTAAACTGGCATTTTTTCACATCAGTCAATGTTTTTAATGCATAAAGTATCGAAATAAAGTTACTCGAATGTCTCTCTTATCATCAATATAGACAAACATTTGTACAACTTAAATACAATCAACGAATACCATTTAAGGTAAAAGTGGAGTGAAATGTGACAGGGGTCAAGGTTAATTAACTTTAAAACTGGAAAATACTGGCACAACAATGATCTTTTCACCTTGAGTTACATTTATTTTCAATACTACATATATGATTTTAAGTTTCTATATAAAACTATGATTTATTAGGACAATAAAAAATTGCATTTTCAAAAATTGGCCGATGCATGTTTCTATGTGCCAACCATTCAATAAAAGATGAACTGTCAGAGAATGTTTGATATATAACCTCCACAACAAACTGATAAAAACTTGAAAATACCTAGAGCGCCACCTGTCCTATTACCTATCATTTTTAAACCACTTGGATTCAGGGGAATCCATGACGTGGCAGTGGCATGCAGAATCCTTGGGAATCCTGGTGCTTCGCTCTCAAATTTTTAACTTTTAACGGAAGGCTAACTATTAATCTATATTGTCATTGACTCGCGCAAAATCAGTTCAAAACTTTGTAAAAAGTGAATTTAACATATTTGATGACATCAAAATACGTTATCAATAACAAGTGAATTAAAAACTAATTAATTGGAGAAAATAATCAGTTTTATTATGGAGTTTTGCTTTCACATAAATAAATTCTCATGTGCATGCATAACAGGATGCCATACGTGTGCAATAATTATTATCTGGAGCTAGCAAAATTAGACTTCAACAATTGTCAAGCACAGCACTTAAGAGAATGGATCAGCATTCAGAAGTAAGTGCATTTATCGGCTATTCAGATTAAATTATTCATGTTTCAAGAATTTTTAAATCAACATATAATGCATGGCCTGCAGGTGGTACTCAGAGTGTAGATTGGAAGAGTTTGGATTAAGCAGAAAATCTCTTCTGTTTGCTTACTTTTTGGCAGCAGCCAGCATTTTTGAGCCTGAAAGGTCCCAAGAGAGGCTTGCATGGGCCAAAACCTCTGCCTTGCTTCGAACAATCACATCCTATGTCAAGGACCAACTTATGAGGAAGGCTTTTGTCAGTCATTTCATCAACAGCATTAACGAACGTGATCACTCCACTGCCCGGTGATTCTCTCTAATCTTACAAATGCAATTAGTGTTAGACAAACTGAAAATGAAGCTTACATTTTTTTTTGACAAACTTTCACTAAAGTGAAACTTATATTTTTATTACGGAATAAGTATTATATTTATTAGGAACAACGTCAACTCTTGAAACAGGTTTCATGTTAATTAATTAAGGACAAAGGAATACCCAACTTATTATCCATTTTTTACATTCTCCTTAGTAATTTACCAAATTTCTGATTGTATCCATTCCTTCTTCTTTTGTCTTTATCCGCGTAGGAGATTTTATGGTAACAGAAAAGACGAAGGGCTCGTGGGAGCTTTGGTTGGAACAATTGATCAGCTCTATAGGGACATACTTGTTACTCATGGCCACGAAATTGGCCGTGACATGATCCATATCGTGAGTCTTCCCATTCTTATCTCCTGTTCGAAGGTTACAAATACAAGTTTTAATTGGTTTTAATTATTGATATAAATGAAATTGGCCTGGGATTCTTCCGGCAGCTGATCAAAAATTCAAAATGCCGTTAGAGGTATAGATAGCGCTGACTCTGACCCGCACTGTCATGTGTCAACTCGGGCATATGAGAACAAAACATGAATGGTCCACGTCAAGCTATGAACAAAAAAGTATTAATTCCAATGTTTCCATGTTCAATGCATATATGCAGTGGAAAAAATGGCTATCGAAGTGGCAAGGGGGAGGAGACAAGTGTCTAGGACATGCAGAGCTTTTAGTGAAAACGATAAACCTAAGTGCAGGGGATTGGATCTCGGAGGAGCTGCTGTTGAATCCTCGTTACCAACAACTTATTCAGCTCACCAACAGAGTCTGCTATAGACTCCAATGTTACCAAACGGATAAGGTCAGCGACAGGACATGCATTATGATGTCCATAACGATCCTTATTACCTGATACTTTTAGCTGCATTATCTTGAGTTGTCTTTTCACACTCTCATCAATCTTCTTTAAAAATATCCTCATTCGTTTTTACATTTGTAGGCACGTCAGAGTGGCATGCAGACATACCGCATCACCACCATAGAAGCAGAGTCAGAAATGCAGCAACTTGCGCAGTTGGTGCTTATGGAATCTTCAAGCACCATAGATTCCAGGATCAAGAATACTTTCCTTACAGTGGCAAAGAGCTTTTACTATGAAGCTTTCTGTGATTCAAGCACGATCAACTTCCACATTGCCAAAGTCCTCTTTGAGAAAGTCACTTAATATAAGACTCAGTATTTTAATTCATTCACTTAGCTTTGTCTTGTATAAATGTGTGTATTAGAGTTGGGCAAGTATTATATAGCTTTGTCTTGTATAAATGTGTGTATTAGAGTTGGACAAGTATTATATATCCTTTTGGCATTTCCTACTTGGTTCGGATTGGAATTGGACAAAGGGAAATGACTCATGCACCGTTTCACTGTTGCCTCGTGACAGGAATACCGAGGTGAATTACAACTTCTCCACAGAATATCTATAAATAGTTAAGCTGCACAATTGAGATATTAATAGTGCAGCAACTAAAAGACGGGTCGTGAATGAAGATTAGGGGAAGTGGCCAATGAAAGAAGCACTTGATGCAAAATTCCATGACAACTAGGAAGCTAATGATGATTGGAATTTATGCTCTAAGATAAATGTACTCAAAGAGATAGGCGAATAATCCGGATAAAAGGCTATTCTGAAGAGATAAAACAGAACACAAACTGGCAGGCTTTAAAATGATGGTGGAAAAATGAATTAGACAAGAAACAAACAGTGGTTGAATCAGCTGCCCACTAACAAAGGGATTAGTGTGGAATAGTAATGATAATGCCTGACAGTATAATTCAAGACATGTGCATCCATATGCTCATATTGGAGCGGCGAATATAGATGAAGACCTCTCTTTCCTCTTTGTTGTCCTCACTTGAAAGTTGAAAGCGCCAACACGCACATAAAGATTGCACGCACTATTTCATATATATATATATATATATATATATGAACAGCCTATTGGAAAATGTCCCAGGAGAATCACCGGGCTTGGGATTACTATTTATTTTGATTGATGAGAGAAGAGGCCCAGAGGGAATTAGTTAGGCCTTTTAGGCCCAAAGTATCATATTGGGCCTATTCTTCTCAGACAAACCCAGCGCGTGCCACGAATGGTACAATAGTACAACCACTCACTTACATGTCTCTGTTTGTCTGCCCCTTTATTTATTCCCTTGCATTATCTCATGGGGTCGCTCTTGAAGTCTTGATATGGATTTTTTTGCCTTCTACTTTTTATTTGATGGAAACCAAGAGCACTTATTTTTATTGTATGTGCATTGCGATTTTCTTCACCACTGTATGCATCATCTTATGTTCACGTCTAGCTTTTGGATTTTCATCCCACCATGGTTTAGGTGTCGTAGATTGCATCATACACGTGCAATTTGTCTTCTATTGATTGTCTCTCCTTCTATACTGTTTGGTCCACAGTTTTTGTTGCCCCTCTGTTGGATTCCTTTCATCCACGCGCTGTGTCCCCTGTATCCACATAAACCAAGTAGTCTTTAAATTAAGCAGAATTCAACAGCTTGATGCAACGGAAGAAAAGCAGAGCCATTACTTTAGATTGAATTGAAGTCATCATATGATAATATATTTCTCGGTCGAGGAGCCATTATTCTTTTTTTAAAAAAAAATGTTCCTTTTTAATACTATAAAAATTGGAGTCATCAAACCGACATGGTAGCCTTATAATTGCAATTAAAAGCCAAGATGCAGGTAGTGGTATAAAAAAGGAAAGAAATCGCGGCTTTACTAATTTAACCGGAGAAAGGATGAAAGAGAAATGACGTCAAGCAGATTCGTAGTCCACGTGGCGCGAGCAGACAAACAGTTCAGCTGGGGACTGCATTATTTTTTTATATTGTTTGTTGGGTGAATGTTGGAATCCGATTCACTATTAATAATTATTCCATTATATATTTGTTAATCACTTTAATTAATCTTTACTACACCAACTAACAAATATTTTTATCCTTTTTACAAGAGTAGGAGAGAGAGGTAATTATATTGAAAGTCGTCGTTTATTGTAATTTGTATGGGTAACACGTGCTAATATTCTTTTAGCCAAAATATAAACTTCTTTTTAGTAAAAGTGTGTGTCTCAATTTTGATAAAAAAAAGGTGTGTGTCTCCAAATATTAGCTTAATGTTAGCTTTTATTAAACATTAATTGCATTTTTTTCAATTTTTCCCACGATTTATCTACCCCAAGCATTCTCTTTTATTTTTATTATTTGTCATATTTTCTCTCATTTTCTTTTCTTCACGCGTTCTCTTTTATTTTTATTCATAAGAACATCATTAATAAAAAAAATCATATTTCTAACATCAATATTGATTTTAACTAATTTTATCAATATTCTTGATAAATCTTAGTTTAAATGATTATATTTTGGAATATAAGGAATACTTAATTAAGATAATTAAGATAAGCTAAACAAAGTGTCCTAAATAAATTGAGGTGCCTAAGATCTACATAACCATGCTAACTCAATATAGTTTGAGTTCTTAGTTATGTTTGATGAAAGTATGACAAATTTCTTAGCAACATTTGTCTAGTTTTTAGACCTCAACCCCAACATTATAAGGCCAATCACAATTGAAAGTTGTTTAGATTCTAAGAAACTAAAAATTATTTTTTGGATTTCTTTCCAATATTTCACAACAAGTCATCTCTTAAACACATCAACATTTCTATATTAATCCAAAATGTTAAATATGGACATGTCAATAGACAAGATAATCAATAAAAAATTTTGACGTGTTTTATACCTAAAGCATTAAAACAGTCTTAGTTATACTCAAACGAACCTTTGACCGCTAACATCTTTTGCTTGGACCACATTTTTTGGCTAAAGTATACGTTTAATCTCTTATGTTTGGATCAAGTTTCAATTTAGTCCTTTATGTTTGGAAAATACACTTTTAATCATTTTTTGCTAACATTGTTAGTTTAACTTAACCGGAAATGCTTACTTAACAATTTTAAATGATTATTGAATATTGAAAAAAATGTTCAGATTAAAATATTTTAGTGTAAATATTCTTATATTTTCAAAATTTATCATTTTTGGTCCAATTGTATAATAAAATAATCATTTAAAATTGTTAAGTTAGCATTTTCCGTTAAGTTAAACTAACGGTGTTAACAAAAAAGGACTAAAATTGTACTTTCCAAACATAAAGGACTAAATTGAAACTTGATGTAAACATAAGGGACCAAAATTATACTTTAGCCACATTTTTTTTATAACATAAATATAGCATTTCATATATTCATAACTTCATATAATTAAGATAGTATTTCATATATTTGACTCGCACATGTAATTAACTCTGCTTAGTAAGTTAGTATTAACTCCCTCTAGTCCCTAACATAAGAGCCCGAATTTTGAATAGTTTTGGTCCTAATATAAGAGCTCATCTCACATTCTCTTCTCATTTAATGTGTTTTTTCGTACTTTGCCTCTAACTCTCTTTCATATTATTATTGCTTATGTATTTCTCTCTCTTAAAAGTATCATAATAAATATGGACAATATTGACAAAGAGGCATTAACTCTAAACACCAAACTAACATTTACATGTTTTCTTAATAAGCGTTTTTTTGGCGACTGACTCTTATATTAATGACCGAAGGGAGTATTTTCTTATTTATTACTCCCTCAGGTCCCTAATGTAAGAGCCCAAAATTTGAATGGTTTTGGTCCCTAATGTAAGAGCTCACCCCACATTCTCTCCTCATTTAATGCATTTTTTCCTACTTTACCCCTAACTCTCTTTCATATTTATTAATGGTTATGTATTTCTCTCTCTTAAAAGTACCGTAATAAATATGGGCAATTTTGGAAAAGAAGCATTAACTCCAGACATCCAACTAACATTCACATGTTTTCTTAAGAAGCGTTTTTTTGGCGGCTGACTCTTACATTAGGGACCGGAGGTAGTATGATCTACTCCCTCGGGTCCTTTATGTAAGAGCAAGTCGTAAAAAAACGCTTCTTAAGAAAACATTTGAATGTTAGTTGAGTGTGTGGAGTTAATACTTCTTTTCTAATATTGCTCATATTTATTATGATACTTTTAAGAGAGAGAAATACATAAACATCATTAAATATGAAAGAAAGTTAGGAGTAAAGTAAGAAAATACACATTAAATGAGGAGAGAATATGAGATGAGCTCTTATATTAAGATTAAAATCATTACTCTTATATAATGGAGTGAAGGTAGTATTATGATTAGCAGTAGTTTTTATGGTTTTTCAGGCGTGGGTTTTGGAGTTTTGTTTGTGGCGTGTAAGTGTAAGTATGCGCGCGTAGTAGTTGTGTTGTGGAGTTGTGGTGTTGTTGAGTATCTGTTGTCGACCACCCGCTGGCGCCGAAGCTATGGATGATAATGATAGTGAGAGTGAAGCGAACACTGAAACCCTCACCCTCCTTTCTTCCTCATCGATGGCGAAGCGACCCTGTCCCTCCCAAAGCCCTAACCCTGCACTCTCAAATCTGAGCCACGTGGATGATCTCCTGGAGGCCTTCCTCTCCCTCTCCGAACTCCCCTCCTTCTCCCTCCACCTCTCCCTCGACAGGCTCCTCCTCTCCTCCCCCTCCCATTCCGATCACGATCTCATCGATCGCGCCCTCCGAATGGCCTCTCTCCTCCTCGACGCCGCCAATTACTCCTCCAGAAACCGCTCTTCCTCCCATAATTCCCTCCTCTGGCCTCTCCCTCCCGATCTCACCATCAACGTCTCCCTTTCCTCTTTCTTCTCATCGATTTACTTTTTTTTTTCCAATCCACGCTTCCTTTTTACTTATTTTGTTATTTTATTGCATCTTCGTTTGATTTTTTCACGGTGATCGTTGATGCGACTTAGTGATGTGTTTTTCTATTGACCTGATGCGATTTATTTTTCTGTCTGTGGCTCAACGATTTTTGATGCAATCATGCTTGTGTTTTTAGCTCTTAAGGCTCAGTACATCATCTTTGGCCCGGAGGTTTTTTTTTTTGTAATTCTTCACCAGAAAGAAGCTTTGGGAAAAAATTATTTGAAGCCTTCTGATTGTCCTTTCTATTATCACTTCTCTCTTCCCCTGGTGCAATAATTGCGTTTCTATTTTGTGAGTGGATAGGTTGATTTGTTGTGTTAGGTTCTGTGACTGATATATCTGAGTTTTTTTATTTGGTCTAATGTAATTTTTTCCAGCCTTCTCTGAAGTTTGTTCTGTTTTGTCTCATGACTGATGTATTTATATTTATCTGACTGCATATGGCTTCTCTGAGTCTAAGCCATACAGGTGCCGGAAAAAAGTGTTGTAGAAAGCAACTGTTTAGTAGTGGTAACACTACGGTGCATAATGGTTTTCATAGAGAGAACCTACTTTCCTTTTGAAACCTCATGTAGACATAGAAATGGCTCTGTAAGAGAGTGAGGTTTATGTTATTGATCCATTGTCATGATCTGCAGATATTTTCAATGCTTGATACCCGGAGTCTGTGCTATGCTGCAGCAACCTGTTCGTTCTTTAACAAATGTGCACAGGATCCTTTGTGCTATGCAAATCTTGATTTGGTAACACCTGTTCCAAATATTAACAGTGTGGTGGTTTCCTCAATGATTCAGCGAGCTGGAAAGGCCTTACGGTAAGGATTTATGTGCTTTAATTATCCTTTTTATGTTATATTTAGTTATTTACCTTTGTTTGCAGGTTAGATGTAAAATTTAATTGGCATCATAGTGGACGATAATGGGGCATGAATTGTATTAGATATATCTAACAGTTACCTTGGGAGCTGATCCTGTTTATGTCATGGACTGCAACTTTGATTTTTAAAGGCAAAAAAATGAGTGGTTGGATTAGATTGTTTGGTTTGAAATAATGGCTCATCTCATATGATGCTTTACACACAGTTCCTTATAAGAAAATGCAAATGGTTTTACTGTCTTTTGTGTGTCTTATTGTATAATTTCACTTGTTATTTTAGGAAAAATCATGTAAGGGTTTGCCAATCATTTCTTTCTACTAAATCTATGAGTTTGCATAACAATATTTTTCTCATTTCTATCCTCCTAATTATATTTCCCTATACATCTTTTTTATTGGCAATAAGGTCCCTTAAGCTTGGTGTGGTCCCTGGTGCTACTGCTTTGCATGGATCTCGGCCATTGGCCTACACCATCAGAAATACTGTTGTAGAGGGTTCAAACTTCTCATGGAGTGATAAGCGATCACGACAAGGGAGAGACTCATCCATTCTTACAAGATCTTGTCTGGCCCCTTTAAATGGGGATACTGGTGCTCCAGGGTATGTTATTTTAGGGCATTTTATCAGTGCAGATGGATGGCTTGTTTTTGTATAAATATTCATATTTTTGTTTTGTAGGGTTTTTTTGAGAAAGTTGCACCTGTATAATATTGAGAGAATGGATAACGCATCCCTTGCTGGGGCATTATCAGCATGCCCGTCTCTCCTTGATCTGGAAATCGTTGGGCTGTATGTTTTTTATGCCTTTTATGTTCTCTCCTCATTACAAGTATTTTTGTCACTGCCTTGGGTCATAAGAATAACTTGAGTGATTGTTGTAATGATACGGTAAACGTGTGCCTTTTGTCAAGAGAGGTTTACTTGATATATATTTTTTATATTATATAATTTTAATCATGAATAAACTCTTGAATTTCATTTGTCATAAAGCTAAAATGTCTAGTCTGTAGTTATTCTTTCAACTTTTCAAGCATTTGATATGCATCGGCATCTTTGTCTTCCTCACATATGTTTCTCTAATTCGTGTAATCTGGTATATTTCTCTTCCAAATTTCATTGACACAATTTTCCTTTACTGCCAGCCACGTTGAACTGAGGCAAACATTTGTGTCAATAAGTGCGAATTGCCACTTGATTGAGCGTTTGTTTTTTGAGTCTTCAAAAACAGGTATGATTGTTTATATGTACAGTGTGATTTCAGACTTAACTTATGTATCAACTTATCAATTTTCAATTAGCAGGTAGGGACGACAGTTTGAAAGTACAAACTTGCATGGACCTTGTTAACAAGTGTCCACATCTAAGTTCTTTGTCACTAAGAGGGTTCAAGCTACATGACTGTAAAGCACGCATACTGGTTAAGGTATGATGATTAAAGGCCCCTGTAAATATTGGCAAACTGTGATATAAGCACAGAAATTCTTTACTTTTTGCCAAACAAATATCATCTTCAACTTCCTGAATTTTTTTTACTTCTAATGTGTTGTAGATTTTGATTAACTTTTGCTAGTCTCCAGTTGATCTCGTTTGATTTTTCTTTTAAGGGAGAGTAGCTGTTGGAATTATATACTTTCCATGCTCCACATAATATCAAGTTTAAATCTTCCATTTTCATTGTTATTTTGTTTATAAAGCTTTCATATCATTATACCTTGCAAGTCAATCTGTGCAATACCTGTCTTTCTAAGTTCCTATGTCATCAACTCACCACGGATTGCTATAATATGCTAGTTCTAAAATAATGGGAAAAAGATCGTTTAGTTTGGAAACATTGCTTGCATTTCACTTTCTGATAGCTGGCCTGCAGATTTCATTGACTAGATAGTGACTTGGAAACAGTGTCTTTTATATTTTTTTGGGCTTTTGGCGAAGATGGAATTATCCTATTTCACTTTACGTAAAATAATGAAAAAGAAAACCTTATGTTCCTGCTGAAGTGTTTTCTTGTTTGCATACAAATGTCTGTTATGGCGTATATCTCTGTTTTATCTTGTTAATTGGTGTGTGAATGCAGGGATTTCGGAAACTGAAATATGTAGATTTATCAACATCCTATTTTATCACTGGAAACTTCTTGAGGTCATTTATTCCTACTGGAATTTAAAAGCTTAATGCCCTTTTTGCGTGTTGAGCTCATCTCTTGATATTAAATTCATATATTTCCCCAGGAACCTTGGAAACGGTACTAATGGGACTTTGCTTGAAGTCTTAATTTTGAGGGATTGCATGCATCTGAGAGAGGTGAGGATTGTAATGACATGTATTTCAGTGTTATATTCTTTCCTTACCACTAATTCTGAATCTCCAATGTCCTGTGCAGCTGGAGGTTGTTAGGTTGTTGACGGCAATTCTTGCTGGCGATTTTGGATCCCTTGTACATCTTGTGGGTACATAAGAAATATAAGTTTTGCATCTCTTAAATGATAACAGCAAAAGATTATGCAGATCATAAGTTTTGCTTGTTTTTTAATGAATGAGTATTTAGCTACGCAAATATTGTCTTTATACAGGACATATCCAATAGGGAAGGCTTAGCATCTGAGGGTGATTGGTATCACAGGTGCTACAACTCTAGGTAATGATTTTCTTTCTGGACATGGTATTTCAATTTTATTTTATATGACTAACGTTTGGAGCTCTATTCTGCCATTGCAGCATCATGCCAATAAAGCAGGTTTTGGAAGCAAGGCCTAATATGTGTTTACTTGCTGAATATCCATCTGAAGGAAGGTGCGGTTGTCATATTACTCATTGTGTCTTTGGTCAATGAAGTATCCTGTGTGCAACTTGGGAAATGGAAGTATTTCCCTTTTCTTTAGCCAATAACTTTAAAAATTTTGTATTGTATATTGCAGTTTTGTTGAGGCGTCTGATACTGAATTAAATAGTGACATAAGCCTGCCTTCACTTTTGAATAGCCACACTTCAGATGGATCGAATTTTATGAGTACATCTGAGAGCAGCTACAATAGCGATCAAGGCAGTGGCAATGAGGATGGTCAAGATGCCAGCTATGTGAATTATGGGGAGAGTTCGGATGAGATAGACAATTTTGGATTGTAGGAGATGCTCAATGGGTGGAAATTATTGAACTAGGCTACTATTTAGCAATTTTGGTAATCTCTTCCCTCCTTCCCTATGTACTATCTTTATGGAAAAGGAATTCTGCGAGTTTTTTCCCTTTTGTTTGATAGTTTAAGGGATCCTAAGGCCCCCATTCTGTTTATTAAAGCATTTTCAAGGGTAGGTTAGGTTTGTTTCGTAGGTTGGCTTTGGGCCTCATGTATGAAGGCTCGTCAAGGAATTAGATAAGATGTTCTGGAATGCCTTGGCTGACATGTGACATGTTGCATCTAATCTTTGCAGATCCCATGCCTATCCCCCTTAAGGTGTTTGGGAGCCTTTTTTTCCAGGGAAACTAGTGATAATACATTGTTTCACCTGCATTATCAATTATCAACACTAAATGGTACAGCACGTTGCTTAAAAGGCGGCTGTATTGCTTGCAGTCTGTTTTTTTCCTTTAAAATCCACTCAACTAGTTATACATGCCGCATTTTTGTTAACTTAGTGCAATTACAATTGTCTGCTATATGTTTGAAAACCAGGTGAGCTGCGGAAAACCAGGATATTGACCTGTGGATAGTAAATTTTTATTCAACTTCCATGTTCTGCTGTTCATCATCGAGGTTAATAGCTGTGGACTTTTGAATCCGCGGGAAGCTTGGAGGTTGGCTTGCAGTTTTTTCATTTTTTCCATGGATCAGCTGAGCTACGTTCAGACCCGCTTGTGGCGTTTGAGTTGGTCTATGTAACAAATATGTTGGCACTTTTTTAGGGATAATATCCCCTTCCTCCACTGCTAAAATACAAAATAAAGACAATTTTCTTGTGGATTAGTTTACATAACTATGATAGTCATCAATGTGTATGGCCGCGTATTTTCATGGAACTGGGAAGTACATAAGCAGAATCTGTGGAAACAATCATCAAATTATATATTTGCAGCAGCTACGATGCAAGAGCAGTAGACATGGATGCATTTTTTTTTACCAAAGGTTGTTTTTTATTCATATAAGAACATGAAATACATACATCAGGTCACTAAAAGGGACACTAGCATAGAACACAAACCTACAATATAAGACACTAAATAGTGCTGGGTAGACACATAATACCAAAGGCTAACATCAAAACACTAACACGACAATTCAAAAGACAAGCACGAATAGGACCGCCAACACCTAAGCAACACTGAGGTTGATAATGAGGAAATTGAGTTTACAATCTAACTTGGCCAGAGGAACATGCAATAAAGAGTGGCACCCTCCTTCATGCAAATCCTGCAAACCATGAGATGCCATCTCCACAATCACCTCCTAGAAGGTGAAAGACATTATGAAGATGGAGATTGAGACCAAACTCCGTAAGATATGAATCATAATATAAGTTAGCCAACAGTGTAACCAACCAAAATTTACCCACACACTAAGAGTAAACTACAACAGCAATAATACATTGACATAAGGAATAAGGAAATTCATAATAAATGAGACAACCCGATGGGTGTAAAGCAGGCAGCCCACTTCAAAGAGAAGAGAGATTACCACTGATTGCGGTGACTCTTATGGATAATCTGTGTTTGAAGTGGGGTGGGTGGTATACAGCCTTAAGACATGGGTGGATGGAGGGGTGAGAAATAATTAGCGGGAGAAAATAATGAGGACAGTCGCTGCTTCTCTGCCTCTTGTGGGCTTCTTTCCTCATCCTCCGCCTCAAAGTGAAAGTCAAAGTCAAAGTCAAAGTCAAAGTGAGGCCTTCTTTCCCACCCGTAATTGCCCCAACAAAACCTCCCTCTCCCTCTCCCTCTCCCGCCTCAATTATTCCAATGACCCCAAAGATTTTGTTTTCTCGGACGATGAAACGGAAACGGAAATGGAAATGGAAGGGTACCTCAACCAACTGTCCCTCGAGTACGACTCCGTGTGGGACACTAAACCCTCTTGGTTAGTGGTCACCCTCTTCTCCCTCCCTTTTCATTTTCACACTCTTCTACTATATTATGCCCTCTTATTTTATTTAACCCTGCCTTATCAACTCGGATTTATTATTCTTGCTTTTTCAGGTGTCAACCCTGGACAATTACCCTTACTGGCATCTTCATAGTTTCTGCTAGCTGGCTCATTTTGCGCTCTCTCCCTGTCACTTTCTTCATCTCCTTCCTCATTTCCGCTTGGTGTTACATCTTCCTCTATTCTTATCCTAAGGTAATTCTTTTCTCAATATTTCCGTTATCCCCTTCTTTCAGTGTGAGCTTTTTGATCAACCTGGATTCCTCCCACCCTATTGTTTCTAGCTCCAAAATAAACAATTTTGTTTCATTTTTCGCATTTCCCCTCTTCCAAAAATGTACATTCTGAGGTCTTGGTACGTTGATTTGGGCATGGTGATTAATATGTGCTAGATGTCAGTGTCAAGAGAACATTTTTAAGTATTACAATCTTAGTCAATTATAAATTATAGTATTAGATAAACCTGTAGGAGAAATTTATTACAAGTTGTTGTACTATAAATATGATATTATATCAATCAAATATTAATCTGACTATTATTCAGTCATCTTTGTTTTCACACTTTTATTTCTATGTCTTCCCACGGGCCTCTAACTCTAACAAGTACTACTGTACTAGTATTGCAAACATTTTAGGAAACTTATTGAGTTATTTGAGTGTACAGTCATTCATTTAGTGTGTTTCTCCGAATCACAGAACGAGGGGACAGTAATACCAATGATATTGCTGTAGAGATTACCTTGATATGCGTAGGATCAATGATAAGTGTCTGGAAGCAACTTCCACGGCACTTTCATTCAATTAGAAGTTTAGACGCAGCAGAAAATAGGAAAGTAAGAAGAAGAGTATATCTTAACGAAACTACTTCTTTGTCAGGCATATTCAGAAATGATTGCTGAGCGCAGAAAAAGAGTTACAAGTGGTGTAGAAGATACATTCGGTCGTAAGAAGAAACAGTGATTTGGATCGTTCACCAATGTGCTTATTTTTTCTCCTTGTTGTATCTGCCTTTGCCTGTATTTTCATTTTCAAAAACAATGTAACAGGTGTTGGGGCATTTACGCACATTAATGAAAAAAGCTTCTAAATCATGGGTTGAAGAGGCATATCTTGACAGATAACTCTTTTCTGGATTATTTGCCTTGTATTACTTCCTCCCTTTGCTTAGTTAAATTACCACTCAGAATTGTTCCTTCATTTTTTTTTTGTTTTGGATCCGATGGAGAGAAGTTAGGGATGTATAGTCCATGTTTCAAATGGAGGTTTAGGTTTGGATTTTTATATGATAAAGATAACTGTCGAACTCTAACAAAATTGAATCTAAAATCGAGCTGTCAAGAGCTTCTCTGCGCGCATGCGTGCATGTATTTATTGTGCCACCTTTTACTAGTGTGTGGTGCCTCCCTTTCTTTGCGAGGAATCTAGCATTATTTCTCATGAACATTATCTTCAATTATATCGCTTTTTTTGTCAAGATATAATTGCTTTCGTTGAAATTATCCGATATTGGACTGGATTATTTAAATAGTTTTGTATGTTGCGTAACAAAATTTTGATCCTTAAAGAGGTAGGAGAATTCATTCACTTGAATGAAAAAGGGAATGGATTTTCCACATGTTGGCCAATGTGGCCTAAGACATGTAAATTTCAATCTCTCTGGTCTATGGACGGATCAGCAAGCCACTACCAACAGCAGCAAGAGATTTAAGAGAAAACAGAATTTTGGAATTGGTTTCCATTGATGGAATTCATAATCAACATCATGTACAAATTTAAATTCAGAATTCATCAGTATAAAGCTTATGCTTTAGCAAACCAAAGAATTCAAACCTGTGAACTACTACATCAATTGCTAGATTATCTTAGGATTAAAGGGCATGGATGTGAGCAATGCAGAGAGAAAGGATGAAAAGAAAGAAAGGGCTTGGTAAAATCTATGCTTGGTAAAATCAGTTTCCGATACTTGAGAATGAAAATATAACTCTCTTCCTTTCTCAATCTCTCTATATATAAATGTATATATTGACTAATCATTCTTCCAAGCATACAAGACGAGAGAGAATCCAAGACCTTGCAGCTGGGAATCCCTAAACTGTTGAGAGTAAGCCCATTTCATGACAGTAGGGTCAGAGGAAGAGTGGCCTTGCCACAACTTCTCTGTGGGGATGCAGCTCTGAAACATGAACACCGCATTGCTCATAGGATTCCCAAACAGCCAGTTATGTACATCCCAAAACACTTCCACTGGAACATCATCCACCAATATAGTATTGTTTCCCCTGAACTTCCACTTCAATCTCTCCACCTGCATGACCATCTTACCGTCAATTCTTATAACCAAGCAAGGATCTTTAGGCCCTACTGTGTCACACTCAATCGTCACATCATGTACTTGCCCCTTGTTACAAAATTGAGCCTTTGCTAAATAAAACTTCTTCCCAAAAATGTGCTCTCTCTTAGCTATGAAGATAGCATCAGAACGAGCATAGTCACTTTCAAGCTTCCTGTTTGCTTCCTTCTTCAGATCCCCGAGGAGTAACACAGTCTCATGATTGAACACAACTGCTAGGTAAAATCCCTCCAATGGCTCTGGCCCTGAACCGAACTTTGCGCAAGTTAGGTCCCAAAATATGTCGATTTTGCTAGAATCCACTTCTAGATTCTTGGACCCTTTTCTTTTAGAGAACAACCATGGCTTTATATCCACCTTGCACAAGCATTGGTTGCCTAAATCATCTATGCCAACACTCAAGCCTTGTCCCATCAGGTTTTTAGTCCATGAAACTGTGATCAAGCAAGAACGTCCGCGAAAGTTACAGTGATAAACACAAGTCACCATATTTTGAGCTGCTCTTGAGGCTGTGCTTGATGAGGATGAATCAGCTACCTGAACACCATTCTCACCAAAGCAAGAAGGAAACTCCCTCATGGTAAGAAGCTCGAGAACTTGGTGTATGTCTGCCCCCTAAGCTAATATCTTTCACTACTTTCTGATAGCAACAACCTTATTATGATCCTTTTTTCTGCCTATAGAAGGCACTCCTATCTCTGCCAATTCAAGTCCAGCTCAAGTGATCTGATGAGCTCCAAAAAGTTTCATTTTTTAGCTGGCTATCTATATCTTCAAAGAGAGAGTAGAAAGAGAAGACAGAAGGTAGATTTGCTCTACATATCAATTGTGTTTGTGTGTGGAGACCAGCTCAAGTAATAACCAAAGTAAGAGAAAGAGGGAAGGGGAGAGAGAGAGAGATGGCAGGGAATAGAACGTAATGGGCAGTGAAAAGGAAACGATGGAGAGATGGAGAGACCACTTTAAGCACATGGGGAGTTGAAAGTTGAAGTGAAGGAGAAGCCTTGAATTGGCTATGCATGAGGTGAACTCACAACTGGCCATTTGCTGGAAAGGCTATACTATTTTATACTCTTTTCTTTCCCTATGTTTTTGTTACTTTAAATAATCAAAGTCCACCATTTTAAAATAGCAATTTATTTATAATTCTGTCATTGCTCTGGATAATTGTGGGAATATCATCAGCGTATGCGTATCAGGGAAAATAAGTGTCATAGAAAATAACATAACACGTGTCAGAAAAAACTAAACAGGACTTCCCTTTTTATTTTACTATGGATAAATGAGTGATGGAAACAATGATAAACGACAGTGAACACACATTAAACACTCGGTTTTGATCAAGTGAGCGGCTCTTCAGTTAATCAAAACTACTACTAATCGAGAAACAAAGCAACGTGTTGACAATGGAAATTACTTTTAATTATGGAATCTATGTTGCTTGAAGAAGAGATCATCTCATTAATTGATTATTATCATCCTGATCTACTCATGGTCTCTGGGCCCATCCTGGGCTGTATTAACTATTAAGCCGTCTAGCTTTGAAGACAAAGTTGAGAAGGAAGGGTTGCACAAGCTGTAGTGGCAGAAGGCAGGCCATTTGACCATCATGTTCAATAATTAAAATCATGACACGACGGATCATCTTTCTTTAACCAACCAAAGATTAGGTACCCTCCCACCTTGGAGGCAATCACACTGTCCATGGCCCTACTCCTTCATGACCTTCTTTGACTGTTCAACCTTTTCTTTCCCTCCCATGTATGAATAAAGAGAAGAAATTAAACCTTTAGCTGGCTTTTTTGATTTTGCATGCACTCTCTCTGACACTTTTGTTCCACAAAGTTCTTCAACCATGGGGCTGCCCTATGACACTGGGGAAGCAGTGTTGGGATCGGTTCCCGCTCGTGTGTTGTGAATTGTGATTAATTTATCTGCATTATCCAAATTTAAAATGTTAAATTTTCTGAATTAAAACTAGTCTTCTTTTTGGTTTTGTTCAAAGAGAAAAATATAAAGTGGTCATCACTGTGGATTGTGAAGTCAACATAGGAGAGAAAGGTGTTTTCATGTAATCATGATTCATGCGGTCATTCTGGATGATGATAGAACAAAATTTAATAATGTAAGAGTGCATCACGGGCAAAATGAATATGCACCCCTTAAAACAATAGGGTGTGTGACACAAGCTACCTTGACGGGTTATGAAACACAAGTCACCACTAACTTCTCATTCACTTTTGTTTCACATGTCTTATCACTCATTCATTCCAATCCTGAATATAAAATATAATAAAGGAGCAATCCCTTGCGTTGCACTAGAAAAGTTCGAGCTTCTGCCAGTATAATGAAAGGTGAGGGCCCATCAGAAATAATTCCATAATCTGGATGTAGAATGAATTAATGAACCTTCTTAATATAGCCATTATTTAATTGCCATGAGTAGGTTTAAATGGAAAAACAAAGTCATTAACTTTAGAGTTGAGGATATAATATGTGGGGTGAATATGGAAAGGCCATCCATCTGCACCGCCTAACAGTACTTGAGAATCTTAAAAAGCCTGGCAGGAAAAGACAAGATATTGGCAGTGTAGGCGCGACACAGAAAGAATTTTTAGGGGTAGGAGGGGGAATGATTAGTGGGAATGGGAAAAGTGGGTGAGACAAAAACGTTGCTTGAAAATGCAGGTTAATATTAACTTTGTGAGTGGGGGAACAGTTGTCACTGTCCTCCTAGGAGGAGGGGGGAAAAGGAATAATATGAAAGGGGTTAAAAAAGAAGAGAATAAACAAAAAAACAAGGACCTAACTAAAGGAAAGTGGAAACCAAGATCTGGTATCACTCCTCAATGCCTCCACAAGTCCATGTGATGAAAAGCCCAATACATGCAATACAAAGGTACTTGTCCA
The DNA here is from genome assembly GCA_029929735.1 of Mimosa pudica. Lineage (NCBI taxonomy): Eukaryota > Viridiplantae > Streptophyta > Magnoliopsida > Fabales > Fabaceae > Mimosa > Mimosa pudica. The sequence continues at coordinate 16,188,590 of JAKELP010000013.1, read as the reverse complement.
CAATTAATACCACATTAACAGAGACGTGCGATGTGGGGATTCATTTTGAGGCAGCCAACTTGCATGAAAATATGTTCTGCTTCTACACATTTCATATCCAGGCCTTGTGGTCCCTCACACCATTAATTCTCAGTCCCACCAATACAGTACCCGTTCTTTTCTTCAGTTGATTATTATTCAGTATTATAGTAGTAGACATCATGTTACCTTCACATGAGGCCGAAAGGAAAAGTAACTTTGACCATTTTTACTACTAAAGTCGCGCGTTGAGGTCCAAGAGAATATAAATTAATAAAAGGTTAGTGGTAAGGAGAAAAGAGTCACGGGATGAAGACAACATCACTCTTACAGTTGTTTTTATTTTCTTTTACAGTATCTATCGAAATCCGAAAGGCAGAGAGCTTACGTGAATATAGTAAGTTGGTTTGTTGGTATTTCCACATTTTCACTGATGCTGTCTCCGAGATTTCAGGTCCAACTGCAACTTTTCCTGTCTGCGCATTTCAGTTATCAATAATACTATTATTCCCTTCAATTCTTACTGGGTGCAACTTATAATTTTGATTCCCAAAATGATAAGAAGAAGACAAAAACAGAGAACATGGGTTGAATTGAGTGGAAATGACTTGGCCCTTCACAGTATTTACAAAACCAGTATTTGAATCCCGTTGGAGATGACATCATTACATAACAGTACTATATCTAACAAAATAACCTTAAATAATCACAAAAATAATAATACCCTCAAATAAGACGATATATCCGGAGAAGAAATCAAGTACTTGAATCCATGCACGATGAATACCTTTTTTTATTGTACTAAAAAAAATGCAACAATCGCAGCTAAATCTACTTTATCATCAGCGTCCCATTGGCAATATTCCTCAGAATCAATGACTGACTTGTCTATAGGGTACTGTATCATAACTATACAGGCCACATCATGCAAGTCATCAGCTGACAATATCATCTAACTTCGAATTTTCAAACAATCTAATGGCTAGCACTTGAATGGATTTATATTATAGAATTAATCACCATGCTATTGCTAGGTTACCTACTGAACAACACACGTTAGGCTTCTGTAAAATACAGATTGAGAGGTTTATGGCAATACTTTTTTGGGGTCTTTTTCCCATGGTGAAAGTTTGTGGAAGTCCAGAACGAAAAGGAAGGTTTTACCTGAAATGCCTCTAAGGTGGTCCCCGTGTATAAAGTAATATTTATTCAGGATTCACTATTTGCTTTATGCTGCAGTACATAAGAATATTGCAAATCAGCTCAACTACCAATCAACTAAGTATATTTCATGACATAGTATCGGTGCAGTGCTTGGAATTTGACTAGAAGAACAAGTTGGTACTAGTGTCATTAATTTCATCCTTCGAGTTTGAATCTGTCGGACAATAATTTTTATGAGATAGAAATGAGGTTCTGTGATCAAACTTGTGCCATTCGATTTTGCCAAGTGACATTGCATGATTTGAAGTCTATCTCTTTCATGTCCCTCCCTAGAAGAACATCACATGCTTGAAGGAAGAAAATGGGCCAACAAAGGTTAGTCTAATTTATAAAGGAGTTTAATGTGGTGGTGAGTTCGAATTCAGCTGATGTGAGAACTTTGTTGGTGAGTGATTTGTAACTACTTCTGCAAATGCTTTTTGAGCTAGAGACACACTCACTATTGAGTCCTCGAACCAACCCACATAAATTTTTTTTAATATAAAAAGTGGAGTTACGTGACCTAGACCCTTGATCAAGCTGAAGGGACAAGATTATTTCCCATTCAACAGCTCAGATTCCTCTATACTCAACAACGCGACGTTGTTTCGATTATGAATTCATAGAAACTAGAAACCAGGCCCAATCGCCCATTGTTTCGATTATGCAATTCAAGAGCTATTGTGAGATTTTGGGCTTCAGCACCTAGACTTATTTCAGTATTTGCAATGAATTCTTCCCAAGCTGAATTGCAATTCGAAACGTGGGCTACAATGTAACAATATAGTCCTTTTTTTACCAACACAATATAGTCGGGGAACGGGTTCTCTCAGAATCCGTTCTCTCAGTATTCCTCCTCATCCTCTCAAATTGGTCCTCATGTGGGTCACTCAGATTTATTTAAGAGCTCATAATTTGTCACTTTTCCCGTTAAAAATAAAAAAAACAGTATTATAATATAAAATAAATGAAGAAGTTTTATTTTAAAAAACTGTTTAGCAAAAAAATTTCAACTATCTAGACCTATTTCATTTCAATAAAAGGATCTATAAGAGATACAAATTTATCCAGTTTATTGTAAAATTATTTTACAGTTAACTGGATAAGTCTGTATCTCTTATAGATTCTTCTATTAAAATGAAATAGGTCTACATAGTTAAAAGTAATAGGTGTAGATAGTTGAAATTTTTTATCCTGAAAAAATTTCAAAAATAAAAAATTAAAAGTTTTTCATTTATTTTATATTATAATACAGTTTTTTATTTTTAATGTTACATGTGGCAAATTATGAGCTCTTGGCCCCACATGAGGACCCATGTGAGAGGATGAGGAGGGATACTGAGAGAACAGTCCAATTAAATTATAACACTTTGTGACGGAATGGAACACCTATTAAATAAAGGCGTATATTTCTGCTATTTTGAAATAATGGGCGGAGTTGCAAATTTGCCAATGATAATTACTAAATTGGGCATCTGACACAAAAAAAAAACATTTTATGAGTAAATTTACCAATTGAGTTTTTTAAGGTGCAAAAATGCCAAAATCTTTAGCAAACTGGAGCAAGCCCATAGACAGACATTAACAGGTACACATGTGGCATATGAGATGGTCAATGAACATGTTGACATATGACTTGGATAGTAAAATTATGACAATAATTTTTCAGGAAATGTTTGAACTTTTAATGTATGTATTTGTTTAATTTTTATCGATTAAAATCGTCTATCCCCTTCCTCTCACTTTTGTAACAAAAATGACTAAACACTTGATACCAGCATGTCTATTTTCTATTTTTCCTCTTTTTTTGTCCCTTTTTTTGCATGTAGATATACTCTTTTTTTTATATGCATTGCATATAGATATACTCTACAACTAAAGAAATTTAACCTCGAGCGACACACGTTTTCGTCTAGAAATCTATAAACAATAAACAATTAGTAAATATTATGGGTAGTTTGTATGTATATATTGAACAGAGCTTGATGTAAATAGATCATCGGATCATTGACCGAGAGGGGCTTAATTCTACCATTTATAAATTATATCTATCTTGTCCAAATCCCATTGGTGCAAGCAGCACTTAACTACATCAACAATTTTTATAAGAAGTTTTCCAAACTCACAGTCTCACTCTGAAACAATAAAATACTTAACCAGTTCTCTGTTTTCTTGTTCATCATTTACTTACTTAATCAGATTATTAAAAACTTATATTCAGCCTAACATTACAAAAGTCTGCTTACATGCTTTTGTTTGGTGTTATGTTATCACGATGATGTGAGATAAAGGCCTGTCAACGCACATATACATATTAAAAAGCTGGTAGCTAAACGTGCAAATTGGACTTAGCTAAGAAACAAAAGGAGTATCACATATAAGCTGCACGTGTTAACAAGAAAGCGCATTGTATGGACGTAGAATAGTAGAGACAATGCAATTTGGCTTGAGATACACGATTTGGAGAAATCAGGAGGGGTAATAAGGAAGCGTGAAGCATTGCGAGTGAGGTTTGATTTTTTTTATACTAATAGAAGTTAGCTCCGTGTGTGACAGAGACAGAGCACCAAGCAGGCATGTTTTTATTGCATGAACGCACTGAAAATGAGGTATGGGCGGGAAACAGTAGTATGCAAGTTATTCCTGTCTAAGCAAACCCACCTTTCTTCCAATTTTAAAATCCTCACCATTTTATTCTCTACCATCAACACCTAACCCCTTAGTTTTCTGCTTAGATGGGATGGTTTCAGTCCCTCCTCATCACCCCTTTGAAGAGGCTCTGGGATCGTCTCCATTCAACCCATAGAAAACGTGAGTCTTATAATCTTTCTATGACACATCACTTAGTTTCTGGTGCTATTTTAATTTAATGTTATGATCTTGGTTTGTTTTTGTCATGCAACAGGTACAGGTATATACATACTATACAAGGATGTCAAGTCCTGCCCGTGCGAAGATGTTCACGTTCTTTGGTCCATCCTAGTGGAGTCCGGTTCTGTTGCAACTTCTTCGCCGTCCAAGTGATTCATCCACAATATAATTATCCTTCTTGTACATACAATGCGTGCTCTTCTTCTTTTCTTCTTTCATTCGGTGATTGGATTTCTTCTATATAGGAGAACATCCTTTATAGTGATTACGTTTCATCGGCTTTATACATGAGCCCCTGCCTTCCTCCATTATCAGTGGTAAGTCACACTTGAAGAATAGGTAATGTTTGTTGGTGTTAACGTGTTTTGGTGTGAGTGATGATGGAGAAGAATTCTGGGCTTGAAGATGTGTTTTGAAGATTTTTACAGTGTGAGGATTTTCAAGATCATAGAAATCTGAAGTCGTCTGTACATATTGAAAGAAACAGTGAAGAGAAGCCTTTAATAAACGGGGGATGTTTTCTTATTTATCATATACTTGATTGATTTCTTTTCTTATTATGCACCCATCCAATGCATTTTCCTTGCAGTTGCACCTACCAACCTTTTTCACTGTCAATCTGGCATCACTGCTGAAAGTTAAGCAGACATATATACTGTTATCTTTTTAAAAAATGCTTAACGGAGGTAACATTCAATTGAGAAGACTTTAGGACCCCATTTATTTGTAGTATAAGGTGGTATCGCACTTACGAGGACCATGGTGTTCTGGTTTGCGGTTTTAATTTACTTAATGGTGCGTTCGTTTTCAGAAGACCTCAGTGAAACAACAACCGTGTTAATCCAAATGCGTTGCATAAGGTTTCACCATTCATCATAATTACCAATTATCATCGTGTCAAATATGAGACAAATAAAACTCGTATATTTTGGCATTTTGAGATTTTTTTTTTGTTAGGCACTGTCGCTAGAGGAAGTAGATTTACCAATGTTTAGGAGAGGCAATCACATAACTACCAATAATATGGATCATTTGGTCTTGAATTATCAATATACTATTATTACACCATCACCTGCGGTCTTATGCTTCATTTGTTATATGCAATCATGATAACTATTTAGATACTGTGAGAAAAATAAAATAGAAGGACTGATGGGAGTAGAAAGTAAATATTGAGGAAGAATTCAATCCAACTATTGGTGGGGATGTGGAGGTATCATCTTCAACGATCTTGGTGATTGTATTGCTGGATTTATATGTCGCCATGTGATGACTAGTAGTGTCAATGCAGAGATTTGGGGCATCTTACATGGACTAAGTGTTCAGGAAACTAACTTGGTGGAACAATTAGTCCATGTAAGATGCCCCAAATCTCTGCATCTTACATGGACTAGAATTAAAGCTATGGAACATATTTTTACGAATGCAAACAGGGTGGCCAATAGCCTTGCTAAGAGAGCTTTGGTGGGAAGCTCAGATAAAATTATGTTTGAAGAGCCTCCTTTGGAGGTGAGGAGTTTTCTGCAGCATGATATGACAGACAGTATACTATAGTGAGTGGTTAGAATGAGGATATCCCTCTCATTTTATATAAGAAAAGGGGGGAATTCTGATTCAATTATTGATAACAACCAGCATATTTATATTCTTATACACATGAATTAAATTATATTTAATGAATAAAACAAATAATTAGATAAAATAGGAAATTATTTATTCAAACTAATAAACAATAATAATAAATAGTAGATTATTTATTATTATTGTGTTTTTAGTAGTCAATTAGTTTGAATATTCGTTTTTATAAGTATTATTTTTGCCACAGATATCTTTAAAAAGCATCCTGTAAGCTTAATTGAACTACTCAATGGTTTATATAGTAAAATAACAGTTGAACAAAATAATAGGATCAATGAAGCCACGAGCAAGATAAAGCTACGGCCACTAAGGCCACGAGCAAGATAATCAAATCCATAAAATTCTCATCTTGTTGTTATACAGTATTTAGGTAATTTCTAATGTTTAATTTATTTTTTATTTCACTTGACTATTAAGTAACACTTTAGATGCGATGTAATTATAATGTATTTAATTTTTTATTACATATACTGTATTTAATTTAATATTATATTATTGATTTAATTTTTGAATTTGAAAGTAAATTTATAAGGGAAAATCTCAAATAAATCCCTCCCAATACCCAAAAGGTCAAGTGAGGAACCTAAATTTCCAAAAAGACTATGAAGGAACCAACACCTACATGTCATTTTAAAATTTTGCCAAAAGACAAAATTGCCCACATCCTAAAACACAAATTACTACCCCACCCTAAACTCATCCTAACACCCACTCTCTTCTCGCAATTTGTGTTTCAGGATGGGGGCAATTTTGTTTTTTCACAAAATTTTAAAATGACATGTAGGTGCTGATTCCTTCATAGTCTTTTTGAAAATTTAGGTTCTTCACTTGTCCTTTTGAGTATTTGGAGGGTTTTATTTGAGATTTTCCCAATTTATAATAGTATTTAATTTTAATCAATTTGATTTTAATTTTTAATATTTTAAAATATTTTTTTTATTTAAATTTTAGAATTTAAATATAATTTATAATGTTTTAATGTTTTATTAATTGAAATATATTTTATAATATTATAAATTAATTTATTTTATTAGTTATTGAATTTTGAATTTAAATATAAAGTTTTAATTTTTTTATTAATTCAAATATATGCTATAACACTTAAAATAATTTTACGTCACTTATTATGGATCTTTCGAATTTAAATATAAACATATAAAAACTTATTTTTCATAAAAATTAAAGGATAAGAGTAACATTTTATACGAAATTAGATAGTGAGAGAAAATCACCCATGGATTTGATTTATATCCACTTAGGATAAACAAAAATGATGGTGCCTTTTCAAAGGTCTGGCGGGTAATTTTCCTTTTTTTTTGGCCGAAAGTTTGGCGGGTAATTTTCATTGGGAGGAATCCCGGGAATAAAAATATTAACCTAATATTCACTGTATTTCGCTTCTAGTATTTTGTTATAAACATGAAAGATACGCTAATTAATAAATGGTTAGAATGGTTGGGAAGGGGTGTCTTAGGTTGTTCGTTGTTTTATTAAACCCTCTCTTTCTACTTTCTAACTTCAAAACCTCAAAACAAATCTCCCAATTCCAACACACACACATCTCTTCATTCTTCAACGCCAGGTCTCTTCTCTTCTCTTCTCTTCTCTTCTCTTCTCTTCTCTCCCACGGAAGCATCCAATTCTCCCCATAACTTTCTAGGGTTTCTACCCTCCCCTCAGTCGCCTCATTGGTATGCTACCATCTTCCTATTCCTTTCATCCTTCTCTTCAATATTCACCTCCTGTTATACACTTTTCTCCATTCTTTTAAATAATCGCATCGTCCTGTGCCTGAATTGGACTTAGTTTTCGGGAAAATACGTTTGGAGTTGCCGGATAAGTTGCTTTTTAAGTTTTCACCATACCCTTAAGCTTTCTTGAATGTTAATAAGGGCGTTTTGCGCGCGTGGTTTTCAGTTTTTCTTCTGGCACACCCTAAACGCTATTATTTTTTGTAGGTAAAATAAAAAGTTGTGTGTAAAATGAGGGAGGGGCTTAGATCGCAGAAGCGATTGCAGAAACAGGAGACTGAGGAGGTTTTTCGAAAGAAAGGGAGCACAATAAAAGAGGGTGGTTTTGATTCTAGTGCTGTGGATTGTTCACGTGAGAGACACTCTTTGGCCTCGGAAGTTGAATGTAAAGAAGTGGAAAAAGTAGTGCAAGGTTGTGAGCTGGGGACTGAAACAAATGTTGTGTTAGTAGAGAATGGGAAGAATGGGAGGGTTTTGAATTGTGTGGATGATAGTCGAGGGAAGGTGAAGAGGGAAGAGGATTTGGGTGATGAATTGAAAACTACTGGTAGAGTATTGCGCTCACAGTCGAAGAGGGTCGATGGTAGGAAACCTAATTCTGGAGAAGATAAAACTGTTGTGGCGGTGAGGAGTAGAGAGGCTGATGAGTCTAAGATGATTGAGGAAGGCAATGTGGAAGGAAAGTTGAAACGAAAGCTAGGGAGTTCCCCTAAAAGAGAGATGACAATGCAGGTTGGTGAGTCACCCCGGAAGCCAGTGAGGCCACCCAAGGCTATGCAGAATGGAAAGCTGGGCTCTCATAAAGGTCAAAAGGGTTCAACTATTAAGGAGGGTGATAGTAGAAGCCCAAATAAACTATTCTCAGAGAAGAGATCCTTTGGGATGAACTTACGAGCGCGCTTTCCTTCCATCAAAACTGAGAACAATGAAGGAGCGTCGCCATTGAGATCAAATTCTTCAAATGTTCCTCTTGGTAAGAAGAGGAAGAAGAGTAAAGCAAAGCAGTTGGTGAGGGACCATATAATGGAGCTGCTCATGGCTGCAGGCTGGACAGTTGATTATAGACCCAGGAATGGCAAAGATTACCAAGATGCAGTGTATGTTAGTTTAGACGGAAAGACCCACTGGTCAATTACCTTGGCCTACAATAGGCTGAAGAAGCATTGTGAAGATGGTGACGGTGAGGGGAAGGTGTATGGACCAGGTTTTAAATTCACACCTATACCTGAAGAAGAATTTGACACATTAACGAAGGTGATTGTCAAGAGAAGAAAAGGCAAAAAGAAATCTAGAGAGAAAGGGGTAAATGATGGAGATGAATTTAATAGAGCCAACAGAAAAGCTAAAAGGGGGAAGAAGAGGAAACAGTCTTTTGTTGAGGGGGATCACTCTGATGAAGTGTCACCTAGCAAAATTTTGATTAAGGGTCGTAAGCAACAGAAGACACAAAACAAGAAACGATGTGCTTTGTTGGTTTGTGATATTGAGAAAGAGGTTGATTCAGAAGTTGATGGATTTCTTCCGTACAATGGTAAACGTACTTTACTTGCCTGGATGATTGATATGGGAACTGTGGTACAAGATGGGAAGGTACAGTACATGGGCCATGGAAGAAGAAAAAGCGTGGCATTGGAGGGTAGAGTAACAGGAGATGGCATTTGTTGTGGCTGCTGTAATGAAATTTTAACAATTTCAGAATTTGAAGCCCATGCTGGAAGCAGACTTTCTGACCCATTTAGAAATATGTATACAGAGGGAGGAACTTCTCTCTTGCAGTGCCTGCTAGATGCATGGAATAAACAAGATGAATCTGAACGTAAAGGTTTTCATTTTGTTGATGTTGTTGGTGAGGATCCTAATGATGATACTTGTGGTGTCTGCGGAGATGGTGGGGACCTGATATGTTGTGATAGTTGCCCATCAACATTCCATCAAAGCTGCTTGAGCCTAGAAGTATGTATCTTTGATGCAAAATCATATGAACTGTTGCTAATTTATATTTATTTGATAAACTAAATTGTGTTTCATACTTATATTCAAAGTACTTTTCTAGGATGAGTGGTACATGCTGTTATTGTTGTGAGCAGAAATCTTGAATTTTCCTCATCATTGTGTCCATTGCTTTTTGTAAAAAAATATTTGCTCACTTTATGTTAATTTGATTGGCTTTCATTATCGCCAGTGCCTTTTATTTTCTTGGTTGTCCTTGGTATACTCTAGCTCATTTTGTGTTTATGTCTATAATTTCTAGGCCTTACTTTGATGCCACTGCATGCAAAAGATTGACGGTCTTTATATTTGCACTGGGATATAATATATCTTATTTTTTCTTTGCAGAAGTTTCCACTTGGTGATTGGCACTGCATTTATTGCTGTTGCAAATTTTGTTGGTTGGTTGAAAGTGCAAGCAAAAGAGTTGATGATGCTGATATTACTGAGTCCACATTATTTACATGCCCCTTGTGTAAACGAAAATGTAAGTCCTTATGGGTATAACTTTTTTTCTTGAAAAAATAACTAGATGCTTAAGGTGGGTATTTTTTCTTTTCACTAAGCATAAAGTGAATTTTTATTTTTTGTAGGTCACAGATCCTGTGTTGAGGTGGAGTGTCCCCACATGGATGATTCTTGTGATGTATTTTGTGGAAACAGATGTCAAGAGGTGTGTTCTTATGATTTTATGCCGGCATACTAACCTGATTTGAAGTTATTCTAAGTACTAATTCACGTTTTTCCAATTGTCTATTTGCAATACTGGCTTCAAACTAGCACTTATAAAGGTTTTTGCTATATCATTTAGCTCAAGGTTGTAGTTCTGTCATTTGCATTAGGAGTGAATAAAACATCCTTTGGGTTTCATATATTGAAATGATTTACATTGTGACTTTATTTCTCTTGCTGTTCCTAGTAGAATCATGTCTTGTATGAAATCAAATAGTGATACAAATTTTAGGATATTTTGATATATGAAATGTGGAGCCTGCCTTACAAACTCAGGTTTATCAATGATGAGAATGCTAATTTGATTAGTGAAGTTATACATACATTTCCTACTGAGTTGACAGTGCACTAAAATTTATGCTTGAGTAACTAGTTACCCAATCCTTATTGAATAATGTTGTCAAATCTGTTTACACTTTCTGTTTATCATGATATAAATAAATTAAAATTTATCTTGTTTATTGTCCTGTCAGTTACATGAGAGGCTCAATATGCTCGTTGGGATCAAACATGAAATTGGAGATGGATTTTCCTGGTCTTTACTTCAACGATCAGATGTTGACTCAGACGCTTCTAAGATTAAATCTCAGATGGTTGAATGTAATTCCAAGCTAGCAGTTGCTGCATCGATAATGGATGAATGTTTCATGCCTTATATTGATAATAGAAGTGGGATTAATATCATCCACAGTATTCTTTATAATTGTGGGTAAGTTCAAATAGCTTCTTTTCTTTTGATTTGAGTACTTTTAACAAGTCATCCTTGACTGTCCACCTGGCAGAGTTGCACCAATTAAATTTGCCTGGACACCTTCAGTGAATATATTGAATGGTTAATGTTCTTAAACTATAAGAAGTTTCTCTAGTACGGCTTCAGAGTTAAATGATAATTGTGCCCCACAATTGTTTTTGTTATTCTTGTATTCACATCTAAGCAACTTATTGATAATGTTCTAAACATAAGGGTTGCAATAATTTTTAGTACAGGTTAGGATTTAAGTTGGAAAGTTATCGTGTTTAAATATCTTTTTAAAGTAACTAAATTATCTCTCATTGTCAGCTCAAACCTCAACCGGCTGAACTATACTGGATTTTTTACTGCCATTCTAGAGAGGGGAGATGAAATTATCTGCGCTGCATCTATTAGGTAAAATTTGATAACTTTACATTTGCTCATTCTCTATTGAATTCTTTCCTGCAATTTTGGTATTTAGGCACCCTAAAAAAACAAGAAGAATGCTAAACACGTTGTGGGTGTGCTGGGAAGTGTGACTGTGTCTGTGTGAGCAACAAGATTTTGTGCTGATGCTTAATTTTTATTAATTGGTCAAATAGGATCCATGGGAACCAGCTAGCAGAGATGCCATTTATCGGGACCCGGTCTATGTACAGGCGACAAGGAATGTGCAGTCGCCTCCTAAGTTCCATTGAAGATGTAAGTTTAGATTACATTGAAAAGGCACAATCTTATAAATATGCATTTATTTTGGATATGTTGAATATGGCAACATTATCTCCCCGGTTATAGCTAGAAGTCTTTGGATGCTTATCCTAACGATATGCCTGCAGTTTTGTTGCCATTTAGACAGATGTGGAACTAAATTTGTTAAAATATGTAAAGGCATTTGCAATCCGACAAGGAATGTTCAAATGCAAAATGTCAATTAGGTGAAAGCGCATGACTGAATTTAGTTACAGCTATATGGGTTGGAATTGGTGACTGAGCTTAAGATTACCATACCTTATGCCTGTAAATTATGTGATACCCATTCACCGTACACATTACTTAGGAAGGCGCTAATAATATTTTATAAAGCACTAGGAATTCATTTGAATTTTTTTAACAAAGCCAAGTCATGCTTTGTAATGCCCAACATAAGTGGGCAGTCACATTTTGAACTGAATCAACTCATACTATGATAAATGCTTTTAATATGCCTACTGAACTGCACATATATGGAATGACTTCTCATTCATTTTCTTGAGTTCATTTTTAATGTTGGTTCCCTTTGTTATTTCCCATTTTGCTCACCTCAGGCACTCCGTTTTTCTGCAACTTTTACCAGGTACTCAGCTCTCTGAATGTAGGGTTATTGATAATACCAGCTGTAGCTGAAGTCATAGAAACTTGGACTTCAGTTTTTGCATTTGAGCCACTTGATCCGACAAGCAATCAAATGGTAAAAAGCCTGAATCTTTTGGTGTTCCCTCATACAGATATATTACAGAAAAAGATATTAAAGCCTTATTCTGCTGAAGAAAATCTGATTCCTGCTAAAGGTAAATGTCGCTAGACTCTAAGCAGGTCCTTTTTTAATTTGTGAAAATATAAACTTATTTGTGAGCAATACTATTTGCTGCAGTTGTCAATCCTCAAGTTCCCGAGAATTCAGGTCATGAGTTGAGCTCTTCTGGTACTGATATGATTGTTACGACTATTTATAATCCATCAAGCCATTGCCCAGGCTCTGAGAAGGGAACTCAATATGTCATAAAATCAGATAGAATAGTTACACACGAATATGGTCCTCCAAACTTGTGTGAAAATATTCCTCACATATCTGATATTGTGTCTTGTACGAGGGGATCCGAATATTCTGAAATTGCATGCGATAATTTGAAAAGCAATACCCCTTTGAAAGATAATGATGGAAATTTGCATCCTGAGTTTGAGGAATTCCAGTTGGCAGAATCTGTTTGTGACGGGCCTAAAATTTCCAACAGTTGTGGACTGACAACCGACCATGACTTTGTTCAGAATCATTTGGTAGAATCTAAAGAATTGCCTCCTGAAGAGCTGCTTGTTAATTGCATTAAGCTGTCCACTGTGGTCAGTGAGCAAAAGGCTGATGAAGCTTGTGCAACCAAGGCATCCAATCTCCAGGCTGACACAAATTCTGGAGATGGCCAATCGGTACAAGTTGCTTCAGGGTCTGCTGAGGATATTTTGAATGGTGTCAGTGTTAATAGTGAAGTATCTAGTATGTCTGAGTTCAGTTTCGTTACAGTTGATCAGAATTTAGTTCTCATTAATAACCGTTGGACAAACCAATGTCCAGAGTTGCTAGATCCTGGTTTGGTTGATAGAGCTGCGCGGTGTAATGGTTCATCTTTGTGTAGCCCAAAAACTACTGGCATGGCTCTTCACTGCGCATCTGCTGGTAGTACCAAGGTGATAGTTCTGTCTAACAAAGCCAGTTGATTTCTTTGGTCCATTTATTAACATAGAGCATTTGGCAATTGCAGTTTAGGATAGGAGTGACCAAAGTATTTTTTGTATATAACTGTAATTAAAAATGGATATTGTTACAGAAGCTGGCTAATCTTTACCACCGACTAACATGTCTGTGATAGGATATGCATTTTTCTACATTCTCAATTATTTCCTGTAAGGGCGGGATTGGAGGGTCCGGAGGATTGGGTATTTTGTTGCTCCCTATGGTTATAAGCTTAGGGCCATTGCTCAGACACTCAATACCTTGGACGTAAAAGAACATAGCTGGCCTATATTTTGATTTTTTTTTTTTTTGCCCATGCTCTTGTCTTCACAAGAAATTCAGGCAATAAAGGCAATTTTCAATTAACGAATCTTTTAGGACGGAAGAGGAAAAAAAGGACACGCTTGATTGAATCCTGTGCTAAGCGTATACACGCTGATCCGATTGAATTAAATTTTATAAAATAAAAACGAGACAAAATTGAGATTCCCTGATTCTGTCTGCTTCTGCCAGTGAATGTGATTATGCTATTGTATTGTATTTGGCTTTTTGCTATATATGCGTTGTCTCGATGCAATGATTCTGAGCATTCAGAAGCAGAACAAATGATCAGGCCTCTGTCCATAATTTCACTACCCTCCACGTACTAACCAAATAAATCAATCCAACCAATTATTAGCTGCTTATTCTGAAAGCTTTTCATTTTTAATGAACTGAGTATATGTCATTAATCGCGAGTTAAGATCTAAGAAGAAACCAGACTTACGCCCAGAACTAGCCATGCAGATGATAAAAGTTAAATAACTGCAGATGATAAAAGTTAAATAACTTTATAAAAAAAAAATTCAAGTTAGCCTTTACCTTCTATAGCTAATAAGTTGACAGAATCATCACAAACGATGAACCAAGATACAAGAGCAACCCAGCCCAACTGAAAGCTATGCCACAACATAAGTGTAAGAAAACGAAATAGAAAAATGGAAGTGATGGAGGACAAGAGTCACAGGAAGACAACACTGAATGGTTGAAGTTGAGGGGACCAAGTTTTGAGGTTCCCCACATTTAAGAAAAATAATGGGAAGCAGATTGGACATTCATTATCTGGCACCCACGTTCCGTTCCTCATTAATATTATCCACACACATGTATGAACAATAGCCTAATCTAACACTAACACTAACACCCCCCACCGCCGGCGGCAGCCTCCTCCTCCGGCGGCGGTGGAAGCGTGAGTGTGACAAGAAGATCTGCAAAAGCACCTACAATGAACTTGTGGGTACTACTATGATTTAAGGCAAGATAACATAGGAGAAGCTCTTGTAACATTTCCCAACTGGACTTCACATCCATCATCTCTGGACGTGCCTCCACCATCTCCTTCATAGATTGCCGGAAGTCCATATAAGGGTCCGGTGAGTATGTTGGTACGGCCACACTGTTTTTGAAGAGCTTCTGTGCATGTGGTTGTTCTGGTGATTGGATGATAGAATTGGAGTGGCCTGGAGATGAGAAGAAGAAACGTTCCGAGGCAAATGCTGTGGCCAATAAGTCGACTGGTTCTGCTTCAACCTCGTAGGAATCAAACTCATAGGTGTGATCATAGAGTGAGTTAAAGTTCTTTATCAGAGTTGACGATGAAGTTGAAGAGGATGACTCAGAGTTAAGGCTTGTTGCAAGATTAGGAGGAGATTCAAGTGAAAGTGGTGGCTTCATCTTTGAGAAACAAGAGTTGAGCTTATTTCCAACTATGCCTCGCATGTTATCACTCTTTTTCTTTACATAAAACCAAAGTAACAATGCTGTCTCTTCATATATTTATATATAATATTAATATATATAGACCCGGGATGGCCAAATAACAACCGGGGTTTTATTCAGACTTGTTAAGATTTCCAACGTGTTTCACTTGAACAACAACTGAGATAAGTAAAGCTGGTGGTAATCGTGAGTTTTGTAACGTTGACCGAGGCCGTGAGTTTTGGAACGTTGACCGAGTGGACATGTGCTTAACGCTTCACGGCTACTTTGACCTTAGTAAATTAAATGCGCAGCTAGAGGAGTCTTGGGGGACCATATCTCTCGTGCAACAAACCCTCGTTCTCAATGATATTTATTTCTTCACCATTACTTTGTTTCGATAATTAGAAATAGTAAACCCCAAGAAACTGGATGTCTAGATGAGAATATACGGATTGGAGAATGGGTGTGTGTATAGCTATAGGTAGGTGGGAGGAGTGCATGAAAATAGTGAAACCTAAATAGTGGTTGGTTTTAGGTGCAAGCAAGTTGCACATGGCAACTATTTGGAGGCATCAGACAAGAAGCAAAGCACAAACCTGGCCTAACTAAATCCTCACTGTTAATCTGATTGAATCAATCGCTAGCTATAGCTATTCACACCAATATAGACTCACTAGTGAAAATTAAAGAATATTCAAAAACCGATTCCAAAGTACTATGAGACAATTTTATAAAGGAGTACTGGCATTGTTCATCATTGGTCCACTCCGTGCATTCCCACACACATACACAAGAAAGTGATTCATCATTTCATCATATGGTTGTTATTGTTTCATCATTCACGATACATGATATGGCTGCAAGGACTAGTCCTGTGTTATTGGGTCCCAATCCAGTTCCAATTGTCTAATTTTAAATTCGTGCATTTACGATATTATAAGTTTAGCATATGGTTCTATACACATCCGCATCACATCGTTATCTTTCATCTATTAAAATAATCGTTAGCCTGTTCAAGCTCCTGCTATTATTATTTGGCTGAGCTAGCTCTATACACTTCCCTGCAATTTCCGCATCACATCACTAGATTTATCACCACTTCGATCTATACCCGCACCGCCAGACTTGCACATATAATAAAAAACTTACAGCTGCTTATTGACAGAGGATATGACATTAAGGTCCAACAGAACACCAATTGTTCTTGTTGCTTTGATTTGGTGAATATTTGGTTGATTAGATCATTAGAGTCACCAACTGAGATTTTTTACTTGGAGGGCCCTTGTCACTTAGCTTGACATATCCAAAAATGACTTGACGTTTCATGAAAAGGATTTGAAGTAACGGAAGAGAGAAAAGTACATGGAGAAAAATAAACGAATGAAAGAGCTGAGTGGACAATGAGATGTGGTTAAGAGGCATAAGGATGGTCCAACCAACCAATCACACAACCATCTCAGGCAGCAATCACATGGTTGGGGGGATATGTAAATCCATTATTATGGCCAATATAATGGACGACCTGTTTTACATCGCTTTACGTCCAAAACTTTTTATTTGGTTTAGTCATAGTAAACCATCCACCTTTCGGATTTATAGTTCAGGCCACGCGCAGTGATAAAAGTTAGTGTTTGGCTCAAACTTTCCTGGTCTTGTTATACCTACCAGGCTACCATATACGTGTCATTTCGTGCAGGAAATCATAGAACATTCGTTTTGGGACATACAGTACTGATTTCTTGCGTGTGTGAGAGAGTTGGTGAGATGGTGTTTTCAAGAGTTGAGACAGTAGTTGTGGAGTGTTACTTTGTATGGAAGAGAAAGATTATTTGTGTGGAAAACCAATGCATTTGTGAGAGATAGAGAGAATACGGTTTTGTGAGAGAGAGATCAACATCTGCTGCGCCAATCCCACATATCTTTGCATTTAAGTTTTCTGCATATCCATCTGTCACCTTTCAAGTATATGCTTCCATGCTTTGTCTATTCGTATTTATTTTCAATATCACTACATTACATTTCAACCATTCCAACCATTTTTTAAGTGTATAAATATATAGAAAAGGAGACTTCAATTAACGGCATAATTAACAGGATCATACACTTATACGTGCGTATATAATTCAAGCTGTGTTCTCCTGTATAATATGCTGGTTTTAATGATAAACCAGAAAATAGAAAAAGCAGAAAGGAAGAGAAAGAACGATGAAATTTGTAACTGCACTGAAAATATCTCTGATTGCATAACAAACTGAATACATACAAGTCATTTAAATAAAAAAGGAAATGCATAACTGACTCCTAAATTAAAGGACTGAATTTTTAATGATGAAAATACACAGAAATTAATTAAAAACTAAACCTAATTTCAGTGCCCACTAATCACGTTTTACACAAATCACACACGTTCTCAATTGGTGGAGGTTTCTGTCATAATCCCCTCCAACACACTTTGAATCACTTCTCCAACATTCCCCCTTGATTCAAAGTCAGTCACTCCAAGTAAATTTCTGAGATACACATGCCTCTGAGTTGGAAGTGCTGTAGTGAGAATATCTGAAAGTTGAACTTCAGTGCTGCAGAACTTCATAATCAATTCACCTTTTGCTGCTAACTCACGAATGAAATGAAACCTCAAATCTATGTGCTTTGTTCTTCCATGAAACACAGGATTTTTAATCATTGCTATAGTTGATTTGTTGTCACAAAACAACTCAGTTCCTTCCTCTTGCTTTTGCTGCACATCATTCAACATTTTTCTAAGCCAAACAATTTGACTAGCTGCTGTAGTTGCTGATATATACTCTGCCTCGGCAGTTGACAAAGCTACAGTGGCTTGCTTTTTTGACATCCAAGTGATTGCACCTGAACCCATATTAAAAATATTCCCAGATGTGCTTTTTCTGTCATCTAAAGAGTTTGCCCAATCACTATCACTGAACCCAAAGAGTTTGAAATTAGGTACAACAGTATACCAAATTCCATAGCCTATTGTTCCAGCAATGTATCTGAGAATTCTTTTTGCCACACCGTAGTGTTCCTTTGATGGATTGCACATAAACCTTGACACAACACCTACAGCAAATGAAATATCTGGTCTTGTGTGTGTTAAGTACATTAAACCACCAACTAGACTTCTGTACAACTTCTGGTTTATTCTTCCAGCTCCATCATCTTGCTGCAACTTTTGTTTCAGATTCATTGGAGTAGCTTTTATAGTGCAATTCAGCATGTTGAACCTTCTCAATAATTCAGTGGCATACTTCTTTTGACAAACAAATATTCCAGCTTTATCTTGTATAATTTCTAAGCCCAGAAAATAATGCAACAAGCCTAGATCTGTCATCTCAAACTTGTTCATCATGAAACCTTTGAATTCTTCCAGCATAGGCAGATTTGAACCCATATAAATTATATCATCTACATATAAGCACAGAATCATAAAATCAGTACCTTGCTTCTTTATGTAGAGAGTAGGCTCATTCTCACTTTTTGCAAATCCATTGTCATGGAAATATGAGTCAATCTTGCTATACCATGCCCGGGGAGCTTGCTTTAAGCCATAAAGTGCCTTATTCAGCTTATAGACTTTCTCCTCCCTTCCTTGAATCTCAAAACCTTCTGGTTGAGCAACATAAACCTCCTCATCAAGATCTCCATTCAGAAATGCAGATTTAACATCAAGTTGATATACCTTCCATTTGAGTTGGGCTGCTAGTGCTAAGAGAAGTCTAACTGTTTCAAACCTTGCTACAGGCGAAAAAGTCTCTTCAAAATCAATTCCCTGCTGTTGAGAATATCCCTTTGCCACCAAACGAGCCTTGTGCTTCTGAATACTCCCATCTGCATTAAGTTTGGTTTTAAAAACCCATTTCAGCCCAATCACATTTTTGCCTTCTGGTAAATCTGTCATCTCCCATGTTGAGTTCTTTTCTATTGCTGCAAGTTCCTCCTTCATTGCTTCAATCCACACTTCTTCTCTTGCTGCCTCTTGATAAGCAACAGGATCAGAAGCCATCATGGCAAATTCATCATTTTCATAAATTTGTCTAAGTGATCTGAATCTCCTTGGTGGTGTCTCATCTGATGATTGACTTGCTGAATTTGAATTGTTTCCTGATGGTGTACTTACTGCACTACTACTTGCAGAATTGACTGGTGTGAGTGCATTAGTTGAGGTCATTGTTGTTTCCTCAAATAATGGCACCTGGAGTCTACTTGTGCTATTGTTTGATATGTTTTCACTCCAATTCCAGCTTGCCCCTTCATTAAATAACACATTTCTGCTAACAATAATCTTTTTATCAATAGGATCATGCATTTTGTATGCCTTCGATTCAGAACAATATCCAATAAAAACACATTTACGAGACTTCCCATCAAGCTTTTGGCGAAATTGAGGGTTAACAAAGACATATGCAATGCTGCCAAATACCTTCAAATGACTTACAGTAGGCTTTCTCCCTGTCCATGCTTCATAAGGAGTGCAATTTTGCACAGCTTTTGTTGGGGAGAGATTCAGCAAATACACTGCTGTTGCTACAGCCTCTGCCCAATAGCAATTTGGCATTCCTTTTTCCTTCAATAAACTTCTTGCCATTTCCACTACAGTTCTGTTCTTACGCTCTGCTACACCATTCTGTTCTGGTGTGTATGGTGCTGTCAATTCCCTACGTATGCCATTTTCTTCACAAAAATGATTGAATTCATTTGAAAGGAATTCACCACCTCTGTCTGTGCGTAGAACTTTAACACTTGCTTCACTTTGCTTTTCAACCATAGCTTTGAATTTCCTAAAATTCTCAAATGCTTCTGATTTAGATTTTAGGAAATACACCCAGCTCATCCTGCTAAAATCATCAGTAAACAGAAGGAAATAGTTGCTGCCACCTAAGGATTCAGTGCTCATAGGACCACATAAATCAGCTTGTATAAGCTCAAGACATTCACTAGCTCTCCATGCTTTTCCAATAGGAAAACATTTCCTGTTCTGCTTACCATATACACAGCCTTCACATAGACTAAGTTCAGAAATTTTTGGCAAGCCATAAACCATACCTTTTCTCTCCAATAATTGCAGCCCATTAATATTTAAGTGTCCATAACGCAAATGCCACAGCTTGGACTCATCTTTCTCACCAGCCACCATAGCATATTCATGAATTGCTTTAATATCAAACGGGAACATTCTGTTCTTAGTCATTGGTATAATTGCAACAATTTCATTAGACTCCTTATGCTTAATGATGCATTCTCTATTGTCAAACAGAATAGAGAAGCCACTTTCCATTATCTGACCCACACTCAACAGGTTATGAGCTAAGTTAGAAGCAAGCTGAACATTATCTAAGAGTTTTGTTTTACCTGGAGCATATTCAATGGCTACGGTCCCTTTTCCTTCAACTTTCATTTCTGTATCATCTCCCAACTTCACTGTCTTCTTTTGATTCTCATCAAATTGAGTAAAGATGGCTTTACATCCTGTCATATGGTTTGAACAGCCGCTGTCCACAAACCAAATTTCACTTTTTTCTGCTACCGGGTCTTCATATGCCATGAACAACCTTGATTTATCATCAGAGACTTCAGCATAACTTGCTTGCTTATCTTTGAACCAACAATCAGCCTTCATGTGCCCATATTTCTTGCAAATATGACACTGAATGTTATCAGATACTTCAGCATAACTTCCCTGCTTATCTTTGAACCAACAATCAGCTTTCATGTGCCCATATTTTTTGCAAATATGGCACTGAATGTTACTTTTGCTGTTGTTACCAAATCTGCCTCCTCCTCTGCCACGATTACTAGAACTTCTACCTCTACCTCCTCTGCCTCTTCCACGTCCAGCACCCCTTTCATTCTCCTTTGGGCTGTCACTTCTTGCTTGAAAAGCTTTTTCTTCAATCTTAGTCTCCTTTTTGTTGATTCTTGCCTCATGTGCTTGTAGAGAACCCATCAACTCATCAAATGAATAAGTTGACAGATCTTTGGACTCTTCAATTGCTGCAACAATATGATCAAATTTATCTGTCAAGGTTGTCAACACTTGACTGACCACCATCCTCTCTGGAACTTCTTCTCCATATGATCTCATTTGATTGACCACTGCTGCCACTTTGGTCATATACTCTTGCACAGACTCATTTTTCTTCATACCCATAGTCTGAAATTCACGATGTAAGGTTTGTAACTTAACCTGAATCACCGTTGATGATCCATGGAAGGAAGTTCTCAGGATTGTCCATGTCTCTTTTGCCGTAGAGGCTGAAGCAATTTTAGAAAAGATGGTATCATCTATTGCTTGTTGAATGTAAAACAACGCCTTGCTGTCCCTTTTCTTATTTTCTCTCAATTTGGCCTCTTCATCAATTTCACTGTACCCATTTTCCACTAAGTCCCATAGTTCTTGAGACTTAAAGAGAGTCTTCATTTTGATGCTCCAGAATTCATAGTTTTCACCTTTAAAGATGGGAATAGATGGTTGAGAAACATTCACTGAATTGTTGTTGTTGACTGCCATAACGCCCTACTCAGATCGAAACTGCTCGGATACCAATTTGCTGGTTTTAATGATAAACCAGAAAATTGAAAAAGCAGAAAGGAAGAGAAAGAACGATGAAATTTGTAACTGCACTGAAAATATCTCTGATTGCATAACAAACTGAATACATACAAGTCATTTAAATAAAAAAGGAAATGCATAACTGACTCCTAAATTAAAGGACTGAATTTTTAATGATGAAAATACACAGAAATTAATTAAAAACTAAACCTAATTTCAGTGCCCACTAATCACGTTTTACACAAATCACACACGTTCTCAATTGGTGGAGGTTTCTGCCATAATCCCCTCCAACACACTTTGAATCACTTCTCCAACATAATATACTCTTGAAAGTTTTTTTTTGAGAAAGGACACAGAACAGCCCAGCAGTTTATCATCACTCATTTTCACCTCTACATCCACTTCTTCCATTTTCACTGACATTTCCATTATTTCCATAAAAATCCCTTCCATTATACTAAACCGGCGGGGCATTAAGATGGTATGGCTTTGAAATGAACTGATGGAAAGACTTACAACAGATCACTGATGGAACGAAGTTTTGAAACACAACGAGTTTGTAAGGATATGAATCTATGATTGCTGTTTCCTGTGACGCGGGGCGTGGTTAACAAAGTAGTGACTAGAGAGAAGTTACCGCATGTATGATGTGTGTGTGTAGTTACCGCATGTATGATGTGTGTGTGTACACACACACACACACATGAATCAATAGTTTGTACTCTACTTTGTACTAATAGAATTGGAACTAATAAATAATTATTTTTAAGTATATTTATATTTATCCTTTTAAGACTAATCTATTAAACTTATAAGCTAATAGTAAATATAATTCAATTATACGAATGAATATTTCATAGACTTAATTAAATTAATAAATTGTGTCTTAGAATAGTACAGAGGAATTATTTTCAAGAATTCTAAAAAAAAATTATAACACAAATTTTTAAATTCTATATAAGGGATTATGACTATTGAAGCAATTATTTTTTCACTAGATGAATAAGCGCATTGACAAGTAACAAGTTTTATATTACCTATCTAAAATAACATGATATTACCAATGAACCATAACCATTTGCTTTTATTTATGAACCATAACCGTTTACTTTTATTCACACTCTCAGTATCTTACTTGTTTATTATTCAAAAGCATTAGCAAGGATAACTTACGGAAAATTGTGAATGATCATAAATAGATATTATATTTAGAATTAAATTTACCTCCTCAAATAAATCTTCAATAATATAAAACCAAAGGGAGTATTTTTTTTTTATTCTTGGGTAGTCCAAAAACGTTGCCCTTTATGACCAGATAAGTTGTTAAGTGGAATTGGTTTCCCTGACCATTTAAATAAGGTTTACATAATATAAATATGTTTATTTGTCATATTCCCTTATTAATAAGACAGGAGTCAAAATCTTAAGCCAGTTGCTCTGGGCTCAAGGCCCAAAAAGTATACTGTTAATCGTATAGATATTTTCGGGCCTATGATCACGAAGACATTAGAGTAACGGTGTTTTTCCTACAACTTTTGTAGGGGAAACAAAAACAAATGGGTCTGATTCCTTTCGGCGAGTATCCTTGACAAAGCGAAATAGGATGGCCTTTTTCACTTTTCTCGCTCGCTGTTTCCAAGCAAAGCATCGGCTTCACATGTTTTTAAAATTATACTAGTACAGTAAAAAAAAGTACTAGTAAAAAAATCGATAATTTCAGAATTAAACATTTTTTAGCTGCTGGACATTTTGTCTAGGTCTCTCCTTCTAGCTTGTGCTGGGCTATTTGATTAGGAATGGAAATCCTAATACATTTAATGATTATATATGAGAATACTGATCAATTGAAAATCAACCACCATTTGTTTATAGACTGTGAATGTGAATTGGATTTAGAGTAGCCGGTCCTTAGGACAAGAAAGAGGGACTACGTTTCCTTCATTTGCAGTCATCCATGACTTATAAAAAGGAAGTGTCTCACTATTTTTCATTTCATTTGAGCTTTCTTTTTTATAGTAAGTCAAGGCCATGACATGCCCCTAGCTTAAAAAGCGATTACAAGGGTATTATAGATCACCTAACAATAATATCCTCACATCGGCGAGATTCAAATCCATTACCACATGATTGTTAAGTCTAACACATTTATCCACGAAATCAATCTTTATTGGCTTCATTTGAGTTTTTTAACTTCCTCTTCTTTTCTATTCTTTTCTATTCGAAATTAAGATATTGCAGTTCAAACGCTAAGCCATTGATCGTCCAGTATATTGTTGTATTCTTTGAGACTTATATTGTTGTATTCTACTTCATTAAATTTTCCTTTAAAATCATTGCGAGAGATAAGAATAAAACACTTTGCCGAGCTGGATCAAAGTTCTTTTAAGTTTATTAATGCGCACTATTATCATTCAGATGGCCCTCGACATCAACACACTCCACTTCTGTAATACAACTTCTGCTGGGGAATGATGATGTTGATGATGTTGATATTTGAATTCGAAGACCATCATCAGGTTGCACCCCACCCATAATCACAATATCTATTGGACTGCTCAACTTATTCCTTATTTTTTATAAACACTTTTGAGGTGTGGTGGCCTCTAACTCATCATTACTATCATATACTCCATCCGTTGTATTTAAAAGATTTCTTTGATTTTTTAAAAAATTAATGATGCAAAATTAATTACTTAAGTTATCTATATGTGTTGTAGATTTCCTCAAAACTGATTTGTATTACTTATAAATTAACTTATAATCTAATTATTTATAACACATGTTATAATTTCATGGTCTAATTTACTTTTTTTAGCTTAAAAATCAAAAGTGTTTTTATATTCAGGACTTAGGAGAATATAAGCTTAATTAACTTATAAATAAAATAGGAATGTAAGTTTAATTATTCATAAAGTTTTAATCATCCATTATTTATAAATAATTTAATTCTTACTTATTTTAGATTATATTTAAGTCTGGATATATCTTCAATCTTTTACAAGTGAAATTCAAATAATCTATCCTCAACTCGGGCTAACTCATCAAAAACTTTTATGTTATATTTAGACATTTTTTTATTACATGTTATGTTTAGACATACTAAAATTAAGAGTATGGGTAAATGGCCGAAATTCCTTCCATTGCAACCAATGATTCATTCTAATCTATGCACAAAATAAACATTAAACTTTATATGAAACGTCATAGTCTACAGATATAAGTTTCTCAATGGATCATGAGTTAGAGGTTATGTCTTTAAATTATGGGTGAATCAAACCTCTTTTTGAAGTTTTTTTTTTTAAAAAATGAACTTTATATGTAAAAATAATTACATAACACATTCTATACATGTCAAAAATGTTATGGCTTTTTCAGTGTTTCATCTAATCTATTGACAAGTGCTTATCATTTGTTTTCTCTCGAACTCATATATCATACTCTTGCGTCATTATTGTCTACAAGATCTACAATTTTTTTTGAAAAAATGCCAAAATTAATAGTGCATAAATTACTTATAAATTGATTAACTAGAATTTTTTGTCTAAACTTATTTATTTAACTTATGCCAAAAAATTAAATGAAATCTTGAATCTCCAAAAAAAAATAAGCTAACTCTTAGATTAAGAAATCCAGAATAGTTTTCAACAAAAATCCCTATAACCCCAAACAAAAATATTAGCTATAGACAAAATTCACTCGCTTGTGGGATCAATGGTCTACATTTACTGAAGATTTTTCAACTACTCACCTTCCATAGCTATTCATGTATCTATTTTTATTATACTAGCCAGTTTGGCTCCACTATAATAATCCCAGATATAGACCAAAAGATTCAAGGAACACTGAATATCCTTATTCCTTATACTTCTGAGTAATCCACCTAACAATTCCATTTCAGTTAAATAACTTTTTAATTAGAATTTTCGACAAAGTTTAGAAATTTCATTTGCCATCAACTAACAAAACTACAAAAGATAGGATCACCGAAAAAAAAAACTACAAAAGATATATGGAGTCTACACCCACCCAAAAGAACACCCTTACTTTTTTCCAAAAAGAATTCAAGCAAGCTGGTGAATATTATTAAAAAATGCACTAGTAAGGAGGTCACTTCAAAATAATTATTTTTAAAAGCAGAGAACCTTGATGTCTAAGAGCAATTTTTACGGGAAAATGCCATAATTGTAAATATGGTAAAAAGTAGGCCCACTTCCCTAAACTATGGAGGTAAGAACTAAGAAGTGAGGAGCACGTAGTTGCTGAGAGCAATATATTGCCACTGTCATACTCTCTCTTTTTCACATTCGTCAAACCCTCTTTCGAATCTTTTCCATTTCCATCTTCGGTGACAACAATAATTATTTATATTAGAAAAAGTTCTCAGCTTCACAAACCTCATCACTCTTCTTTCATCATTCCATCTTTCAGATCTACATCTGTGTCTCCATTTTCAAAGCTTCTCTCACCTTTACGGTAATTTTTCCACTCTCACTCTCGTTCAGATATTCTTAATGGTCAATTTTGAAACCTTTTTTGCTGTTTTGTGTCTTCATGTAATCCAAAGATGGATTTTTTAATTTTGGTGATTGATTTTTGTTCATTTCTTGGACTGGGCAGATTTAGCTGATCTGAATCTGGGAGATCCGTTCTTTACTGTGCTATTTCTGAGGACTACTCATTCGTTGGGTTGTTTAATTTGATGGTCAGCTTAGATCTGCAAATTGAATCGATAAAGTTTTGGTTTTTAGGTGGTTCCTGATTAGTTTGAGTGAGTTTTAGTGTTGAATCACTGGCTATTTCAATGGAAACTCTTGTTCTGGCACAGCACAGAAACCAATACTATGTCAAACCTAAGGCTAACAGTCCTGCCCGATGTGGGCCATCATCTTCTAGAGGGTTTGTTGATTGTAGGACTTACCATTCAGGAAATGGTATTCTCCCAACCCCATTTAGATCTCACAGTTCTCATTTAACTGAGGGCACCCTCCCATCTTCCCCCAAAACACCATCACCACCAGACAATCCATACTCTGATAGGACAACACATAGTAAGATTACTCCCAAAAGTGCACCTATTCCTATTAAGGGTGGGGGCTGTGACAAAATGAGATCTTTCAGTGATGAGGTGTCTGATGGAAATATGTTGTTCTCTGAACTGTGGGCTGGCCCAACTTACTATAATTCCCCTCCACCTAGCTCTTTGCCAATCCCCAAGTTTTCGGTTCGACCTAAGAGGACTGTGTCTCTTGATTTGCCTAGTTCTTCCCCTGAGATCAAAATGTATCCTTATGCTAAGTCTGCTCCTGCATCACCTGCCAGAGGGCATTCAAATTCTTCAAGAGATCAGTTTGGTTTTACTGATTGCGCGACCAAGACTCTGTGTCGCATTCTCAACCTTAACATTAATGATGATTAAGGCGCGCTTAGGAGCCGAGCGCTGGGCTCCTGTAAATAAAGTCTACTGCACAACTTTGTTTATGTTAGATAGATGTATATAGAGGTCGAATAAAATACGTAGCCTGGGTCAGTTTGAGTTCTTTTGTTTTAGCTTTCGGTGGTAGTGGTGGTGCTTTTGATAATTGGTGTTGGTGTAGGTCAACAATCTTCTGGGGAATATTGAGCTTTGGTCTGGAGAGGGTATTTTAAAGAGGTGTAAACCTGTGATATCTCTATGAGCAGGGCTTGCTACTGGTGATGTGGGATGGACACAAAAGGTTCCAAGAAATGATTGGGAAGCAGAGAAGTTGTGTAATAGTGGTATAGAGTAGTCTTGGTTGACTGTTATTTAATCCATTGGGCCCCAAGGAAGCTGGATTAAAAAATTGGATCTTCTAGTTATTTAGTTTTTAGCGTTCTCCACATAGAAAAGTTAGTTTCTTTATAATTTTACTTAATATCTAGGCCTCTTGCTCCATATGCAATGTACATACTGTAGAATCTTGAACTTATAGAAATCCACCCCCTCTTAATCCTTTAGAGCTCATTTCTTTAGTTTTTCTTTCCTCCTTTCATAATTCGATTCAGATATCGATCAATTCTCTCTTCAACAGTTAACGATGTTCCTACTTTCCTTGACGATTACCTATACGCTCATTACTTAAACGTCTCGTCTCCTAGTTATATTTCTTTGTTCCTGTTAGGGCCTCACTCCTTAGAAATCCTCTGAACTTATGTCCCTTCTATATCTTTTCTGTCTTTTTAACAAAGAAAAGTTGGAAGGGTTTAGGTACAGTCATTTTTCAATGTTTACTTCAATTTGTAACGTTAGACCATGTCACACTACTTCGTAGCAAGTCCCAAATGAACTGCTGTCTGCCCCATGGTTGTTCCGGGGTAACGCCCCTCAGTCCTGGCTTAGCTCTATCTTTCTTGAATTGGAGAGTGTTGATCTTGTATTGCTTAATTTCAAGGTAAAATCTCTCTGAGCTCACGTTAATCAGCCTTTTTATAGCCGTTACTTGTTACTGACTATTGTTCATTTTGGTGTATCAGGAAGCTGAAGGAGAAGTTTATGGAGTCTTAATATGTGGTCATTGTCTTATGTATGGTTGGTTATTGTTGCAAGATTTCCGAGTCTGTATTTCTCGAGTCATTTGTGGTTCGCAAGTCCGTCCTATGTATGCATTTCGTGTCTTGTTACCCTCAACTTCTGAATCTGTAGTGTTCTCTGAAATAAATTAACTGTTAGTGACTACTTTCTATTATATATACTGTTATCTTTGATTAAATCAAGTTTTAGTGACTACTTTCTATTATATATATTGTTATCTTTGACTCTTGTGTATGTTACCTTGATTAGAATATAGTGAATGGTTTAGGACACGGTCTTTATTTGCTTGTTTATCGTAACGTTCATAGTTCAGACAAGGGATTGCTTTGGCATGCGTGGATGCAACACCCTTTTACAGAGCGTGGCATGAGAGGAAACTATAGCAGTGATGATAGAAGAGTCGCAATCGTTGGTGCTTTTGTTTGTCTTTTGTTATGATGGTTGGGAGGCATCTTAGCAGATTAATATGCCCACTTCTTTGAGCATTTTTTCGGGGCCATAGCGTTTTGAAGGTTTTGGGGTTGCATCAACTTTTACTGTTGCTTGGTTCTTCCAAGAAAACAACATGAATTACCAAACCCCCACTCCACTCCTAAGTGGGCCTCACCACCATTAGCTTCACTTTCTTGGAATAAATAACACGGGCAATCAATAATTATGTGCGCTTTTCACTTTGCTGGGGGGATGGTACTTTTGGATGTGGCTTTTTTTAAAGAAATTTTTCATTATTCTAAAAAATTAATTCTATAAAACATGGAAAAATGTGTTACAAGTTCGCCTTCTTTATCCTGTGATCAGAGATGGAAAACATTCAGCATTTAAACTTTATCTATATTTTGAATGAGTCTAAAAATTTAGCTAATGATTTTTCCCTTGGAATTAATGGTTTTAGTTTTATATAGTCTTTATTCAAAAGCAAATACTCTCTCTTCCATTCCTAGATATAAGATTACTTTCACATTTCAATTTGTTTTTAAATATAAGATTATTTTATAATCTTTCTCAATTTTTTCCTAAATTAATCTTAGTAATGCTCATATATGATAAAAAGTAAGAGGGGTAGAATAGAGATAAAGGTTTATGATTAGCATATATTGGTAATATCATGTATTAACAACTAACTCAATTAACATTCTCAATCTAATCAAACTAAAGAAAGTAATATTATATTTAGAAGTTCATTTTATGATGTTGTGTCATGCATGCATATATGGCGATTTGAAATAAGAAGTTAAGCATCGATAATTTCAATAGTAAATCTTTTTTATAAACCAAATATCACTCTCATTAACATGTCAAGATAATAAGTGGGAAACAACCTCGAACAAAACTTTTTGAAAATGGTTGTTCTCTCTGTTACATACGTATATGAGTTTCTAATCCATTCCCAATTACCTATTACCTATTATTTAAATATATGGATAATGAAGTGATTGGCAAGGAAAGTGACCTAGCCCTCAAAATTCTTATCTGTCATTGTCTCTTGTTCATATATCATTATTCATTAACTCAGTTTGCTTTATTTATGTTTTTCCCCCTAAGCAATAGTAAAAGATTATAATAAAATACAGGGAGGGAATCTTGAAGAGAGAAATAATTAATCTGTCCACATCTATAATACTAATATTCATCCTCATCATCATCGACCAGGAAAAAAGTGGAATTTTCAGTACTTGATGACCCTCATCTACTTCAGCCGAAAACAATGGGGAGAAAACAAAAGGCACTGAAACTAGTCACTCATCTTGAAATAAACTCTACAAGTACATCCTCTCTTATCTCTATCTGCAGTGGAGAGGCAATATAAGAGTAATGATGCAATCATATTTGTCCTCACTCAGCTCCATGAAATGAAACTTGAGAAACGATCAAGAATGGAAGATGTTGACTTTTTATTCTCATCCTACCCAAAATTTACAACTTTTGCGGCGTCACAGCTGGAAGAGAGACGCAAATGAAGGGGCTTCATACAGAAGCATGCATCATCACCAATCACTATCAAATCCTGAAACTTCTTCTCCATCCGATAACATCTCTCTGTATCGGCATTCTTGACTGCAGAAAGCTCTCTCCCCTCTGCAAAACAAAACACTATATATTAAATCAACCGTCTTCTTAATCATTTTTAACTCTTTAACTAACTAGCACAACATCAGAAGAATTTCAAGTTCACCTATATACCTATAAATAAATATATCCTTGGTGTGATCGAGCTGCATATTACAGGAGCAACACAGGCTGAGAAAATCATTCCTTGGAGCAGTGTGGGAGTCAGAAAAAGAGTTGGTTTCCACAATATGATCCTCGAATATATGGGTTGTTTTTGGATTTGGGCCATGGGATTTCACACAAGTATACTCTTCACACAGCTCCATCTCCCTCAAACACATAACACCTGTATAAATCCCAGAATTCTCATACCCAGAAGAAGATTGAACTGGAGTAGGTGTAGTAGGAGGAATTTTAACCCTGAGCTGCTTTCCACACAAAACATTGTTATTATTTCCCTTAACTGAATTCTTATCATTATCAGGTGCATCCAGAAGAGCAAGGCCTATTCCTTTTGAGTTAATCTTGTCCTTCAAGGATTTGCTTCTCTTTGGGCGAGATATGGCTTCATATCCAAAGGGTGTTAGAGCTCTGGTGTCTAGGATTGAAGTTGGGCTTCTTAAAGCCTCTGTATGAAACACAAACTTTTCTGTCAATTCTCTGATGAATTTGGGAGAACCAAATAAAGAAGGAATAGCTCTTGCATAGTTTTGTTTTGGAGATGGCTGAGAACTGTGATCAGCCATCAAACCTGTCTTTGTCACTGCTCTTGATCTGTTCCTAAGCAACATCCCTCCCTCTTCTCTCTGCTAATCTTCGCTGAACAAACAAGGAACTAAAATTCAAAACGTTGAAAACGACAAGGTGATGCAAAAAAAAAAGTTGTATGCTTTACAATTAGGAAGTTACCCGAATTTAGGGTGATTGTGATGAGAACAGCTCTACCATTTACAGGGTTAGTACAACATGGAAAATCATGATCATAAGGTGGCTTTGTGTTTACCATAAGCTTTCAGTCTTTCACTAAGTGGTGTGATGTGTTTTCAGTTTGCATGCCGCATGTTCTGCAACTCGATGGTTAGCCATCAGAAAGGGGAGAGAAAACAAAAAAGGGAGGAATCTTTTGAGTTAGAAGAGAGGTAGAGAGAGGGGGTGTACATGTGTGGGGGGTGTATATGCCTTTTAAAGGAAGAAAACAAAAATCAAATGAAAGGAGTCGTGTGCATGGAAACCAAAACCAAACATTACTTTCTTTTTTACTTTGGTGAGATTCCCTTTCTCTCTGTGAAAACTTAACCGTGACATTGAACATGCTGACTTTTTGTCCTTTCTAATCATTTCAGCCGCTTATGAGCTTATCCTATCCTATCCTGCCTATTTTGCTAAAAAGTATAAAACATAATTCATAAGCGTAGAAAAATAAATAAATACCGTCCGCCATGCTTATGAATTTATGAATCCGCTAACTAATTCCACTGTTTTCCGTACACTACACTACAAAACTTGGCTACTACCCATGTTTACGTAATGCAGATTTTCACGTAATTGTAATCCAGGTTTAATTTTCAATGTATATATATACTGGTGACATGTATATTTGCATCTCTTATAGTACTACTTTATGAAATGGGTACGTAATAACCAATAAGTCACTTAAACAATTATCAATCTTTATGATATGAAACGATGGAAGGCAGAATTATTTGATTGAGGTACTCATTATATGCATTTAGTGGGGATGACAGAAGGAAC
This sequence comes from Mimosa pudica, assembly GCA_029929735.1. Lineage (NCBI taxonomy): Eukaryota > Viridiplantae > Streptophyta > Magnoliopsida > Fabales > Fabaceae > Mimosa > Mimosa pudica. The sequence goes on along the minus strand of JAKELP010000013.1, from coordinate 16,156,511 downwards.
AGAAGTGAAGTATGTAGTGTAGTGGTGTGGTTTAATCAGAAATTAGCTGAAAATAAAGAGAAAATGTAAGGATTAGGAAGGTAGGTGGGATCCATGAGAGGGCAAGGTGGGGCCACTCTGCTACCGTATGGCCCACCTGGAAACACGTCATTATTATGCATCCCATTATCATCCACGTGGGAAGGGGCCCACTCATTGCTCCACGTACTTTAAGGCCCACTGTGGGCCTGATCTCAGCTACCGTACCACCGCCTCTCGATCTATGCTATCGTATAAAACAAAAGACACTCTCGGCTAGTAATCCTGCTTCATAGATTATGGAAAACACAGTTCCCATCTGAAGGCCTATAATCAAGAGGGGTTTGCAAGCATCTCAACTATAAATGGGTGTCATATATAGTACAGACAATTTTGGAAAATAAATATATCGTATATTTTATGTTTTTTGCGAAAATTTCATAAATTTTGTGTTGAAGTAGTGTACCCTTTTTAGTTTTTATGGTTTATAGTGACGATTCCAAGCAAGATGTAAGCAATGATTGGATTTGGTGTATCATTGTTCGTAGATTTTTGTAGTGGTTAGTAAGAAGAGGCCACATGCAACACTTGGGGGTGTGTATCTATCTCGTTGTAGTATTTAGTCCGGTGGAAATGTTATGAAACGTTAGAACAAAACACGGAGAAATTTAAGGGGAGGATGGGAATGGCTAGTGTTGGAATTATTATTCAATAATAACATGGCCTCTGCTTCATCAAATCCGTTTATATAAGCACCAAATGAAGGAAAATCACACAATTACTTTAGCGCTAGATGTGATCAGAGTTTCAGATTGCAAAAGCTGAGGAAGATGAAATGAGAGGGAGATACGTGGGGGTATTGTGCTCTACTTCTTCCAGTGTTGCGTCGCAACGTATCACTGATGAATGGAGATTGGCCGCCACCAAAATACTATGAGCTCTATACTCTCACGCATTCATCTTCCCTACTAAGTACTAACCACTCGCCTAACTCCCACCTTAACTTCAACTTCCACGCGCCACTTACGTCTATCTTTATCTTTCCAGTCTATCACATATGAACCCACCAGATTTTCAAGTGACTGCTACCCATTTGACGCATGTCAAACCTACGTACCCCTGTAATGAGCTATGACACTCATTAGAGGATCTCACCTGCGCTGGTGATTACAAGAGATCGAGTAAACCATATAGACGTAAACATTATAGGATGATAGCATCTCATTATAGTCCCAACAAAATGGGACTTGATACCTCTCACTTCTCTTCAAATCCAATCCTAATTTCTACCCCAAACTTATGTCATTTTGTAGTGAAATTATTTATAATAAAATAGGTGATATTTTCATATGTTATTGGTAAAAAAAGAGTGAAGTTTTCAATATTATATGGTTTTTTTTGCTCAGAATATTATATGGCTTTCAATACATTGAATTTTGCAATTTTTCTTTTAAATTGAAATATTAACGCTTTATTATTATTATTATTATTATTATTATTATTATTACTACTACTTTATTTAAATGTCATTAATTTGATGTAGAATCTAGTTAAAATTTTGAAAAAAAATTGTTACCTCCAAATAACATATTTTTAGGGGTAAAGGATTGGAAGAGAAGTCTTCAATGGCATCTTATTATGTCATATTAAACATCAAGCTTAGGCTTGCCTTTCTATACTTGAAAAAAAATGGCCTCTCATCAAGTCATGCCCTCCCATTCCTTGGTGCGTGATGCTCAGTCCCTTCATTTCTCGCTAAGTAGGACTTTAATCCTTCTTCCTCCTCCTTTATTTAAGCAAAATATTTTATTTAATCACCTTATATTGGGAATGGGAAGGGAAAATGAGAAAGGACGCGAGTCTTGACTCCTGACCACAAAATGCAGAAACACGAAATTTTCAAACCTGTACAATGCAAGCCGTATAAAATTAACTTAAATCATCGAGTTGTTACTTCTCAAAAAATTTGTGGAGCATAATCAATCAGAGTATCTAACGGAAAAGAGAAGCGATAGATATTTTGCTCGATTGTGAAGACAATCCTTCATCAATAAGATTGATACTTTACTAGTGACTGATCTTGATGTTTTGATTCAAACAGTGCCTCACTTCTTGATGGCATAAATTTATAATCAACAAAAAACAAGGACATACTCCATGGCTTGCCTACAAAACAAAGAAGCCATCATACATCTCATTCTTTGCCTCCAGTTCAAGGAAACTCAAATCCCTCAATTGAAGCTGAGTTACACTTGCGCACAAGTGACTTCCTAAATTCTCAGTGCTGTACATCCAAGGACAGTACCACGGCACCGTGTCATCTGAGCTGCCGAGCGCCAAGCTGGTCTCTCAGTCCCAAGGGTGAGAAAATCAACATCAGATAATGGCTTGATGTCCCAGTTCCACCTGTCAGGACCAATGACGCCTCCAATCACATATAATTCATCACCCAGCCCAATCATCCCACACCCTATTCTCTTTCGAAACTCTGATGCGGAACAAACCACCTTTCTCACTTCTTTGTCCTGCTTGATAATAATACCATGGATCATCACATAGAGAGATCCCCGAACAACAGCCATTGGACCCTGAACCCAGCTCCACTCCTCCACAGTCCACATCCACTCATTCCCTGCATTGTTTAAAACTTGGACAGTCGGCAAACCCTTGTGTAATACATGAAACTTTCCCCCGATCACTACTCCCAAACAACCTGAATTGTGGGTATGATGAAGATCGGGCATTGGAATCCATATATCCTTGTCAGGGTCATACATTTCTGCCTGAGATATAGATTTTCTCAAGCTAGTGAAACCCCCAGCCACAACAATCTTTCCATTCAACACACAACATGCAAACATCGAACGGGGCACAAGCATGGATGCACATTGGGCCCATCGCCGCACTACAGGATCATATGACCAGACTTCATTAGTTGCGAAAGTCCCATCTTGGTCACCAGTCAATGGATCCACTGCGTCACTTCCTCCGCCAATCACAAATAGCCTTCCAGCAGTGGAGACAGCACCAAAGCGTGAGAGTTGCCTGATAGCTGAGGGAAGAACAGGAAGTGTAATCCAGAGATCACGTAAAGGGTCATACAGCTGCCATAAGTTCTCTGGGTCCAATGCACAGACACACAATAGATCCTCAGATGCACCAACCTCCTGCCTAGCTTTAAATAGCTCAGGGCTATGAATGGCTTCTCGCCAAGAACGAGAGACAAGCTCTAACTTAGGATGAAGGTAGAAGGGAACTCGTGCAAGGCACCTAATTGCAACAGCATCCGGAAGTCCTTCAATCAGTTCAGACATAATAACCACTGTTTCATCCGTATCTGGTAAAGCACAACTGCTGAACTCGTGCAATTTAATATGAGTATACCTACATAAAAATAAAAATTCCATTACATATAAAAGTGTTTCATATTTTATATCTTAATTTTGAAACCGAAGGTCATTCTTACAGCATGTGCATCTTGTAAACAAAAAATTGTAGTCCGCTAAACACAGAAAATTAACGATATATTTTTGATAAAGATGTCAAAGAATCTTCCAATTGCATTACACAAAGAACAATTCCTATCCCAAACCAAAAAAAATAAAGGAAATGGGCAAGATAACACAGCAAGTATCATCAACCAAGCAAAAGCTGTTCGGTTAATCTATAATGGTCATGCTCCTTTGATAAATGTTTTGTTATGGAAAATCCTCTGCGTTTTGGAACTTTGACAGATTATACAGGCACAGAACTAACAACATTTGTACATACTCAATTGCACTAAAAAGAAGCATTCTACTTTTCCCCCCAGCATTAAGTCTCCCTTACAGATGCATGGACATCAAAAGGATTTCAAATAATTAATCCATGTCTCCACCCAAACAAGGCATGTCGAACAAGACACACATTCTTGCCCACACATGCACACTAAAAATACTCATTGTACCACAATAGATGTATTTCCAAGTCTTTCACTTTAAAACTTCAAAAGTGATGATGATAAATGGAAAAGGAATCACAGTGTCACAGGAATAAATCTGAAAAGGCATTGACTTCCTTTACAATAGATACAATCCCAGCTTGCAATTCCTGGCATGGCACAGACAGAATGCCAGCAGGATTGGAGTATACAATATAGAGAAATTTTCTAAACCCAGTGACAGGGCAGAAAAACATAGAAACAGAGTAAACGCCTAGCATGAAAGGAAATACCAATATCATGATCATAAAATTAGTCTCAACAGTATGACATGATATAATCAAAACCTCTTTCTGACCAAGCACAAATAAAACTGCAGCCAAACATCTCTTGACTATTTACAATACCAAATTTATGAAGTGAACAACTTAAATTGACCCTATGAATGTTTGATATTTATTGGACATTTTATTTCGTGCGCAGGGGAGCATATCTAAATCAGCTTCATTATCAAAGATAAAACACTAGATGCGAACAGAGAAAAAACGAAATTAAGCGTAGAATAAGCTTAGTTCATAAAAATTGAACTGAAATATGTGAATCAAAGAAGTGAATAAGCGCCGTCTCAATAATTTGTGCAAGGTGTACGGAAAAAAATTAGGGAGAAAAATCCGTAATAAAGAACAATGAACTTATCTCCGATACATCAACAGGCATAAGAGTTGATGAATTGAATTTAGAATCGGAAACGCAAGCATTGCGCAGTTATAAAAAAAAAAAGCACCGTCTAACGAACAATTGTGAAATTGTAAGAAAAAAAATATAGTGGATGAACCGAAAAGGGAGATGGTTTACCAGAGAGGAAGAAATGAGGGATGGAATCTTTGGGGAAAGGAGAAATGAATGAAATGCCAAGAGAAGAGAAGATGGCTTGCACGGCTAAGGAAACGCTTACCAAATTTCAAGGGCTTTTCTTTCTTTTTTTTTATTTTTCTTAGGGCACTTCTATTCATTTATCTCATGCCATGCCATGGTGTGAATGCAAATCCTGTGATTTACTCTTCTTGTTTTTTTTTTCTTTGAGCCTGTCCGCCCCTTGGGAACAGACTAATCTGAAGTTGCTGAGATTCCCATTTTGGGGGTGACAACTTCCCAAGGGTTCGAACACCATGGATTCCTCATTTTGGGAGTGACGACTTTCCAAGGGTTCGAACACATGACCTGGTGGGTAAGCGGTGTCTCACCTTCCCCTGTCTTATTACCTGGTGTATAGGCCACTTGGGCTGTGATTTACTCATTTAATTCCTACATGTTCCTGGCGTGTGACTTATGAATTCCTTCCATTAAAATATGTGAAATGTAAATACCAATTTTGACTATTCCTCCTGAATTATCCCACCCACGTCACGTCCTGATCAAAAATGGAATATTTTTGCTCCAAAACTGTTTTTGATTGATGATTTTGTCCCGTGAGATTTTAGGTGTAAAATGTCATTGTACTATAAGTTAAAAAAAATTGAGATGAAATTGTTATTTTTGAAAACTTTTAAGATATATGATTCATTTTTCAGTTAAAAAAAATATATGATTCATTTTTATTTTAATGTTAATGGGAACCATAAAATGAAGCCAGACAAAAAAGACAGTTAAGACCTGGTGGGGAGTGAAGAACTCCATGAGTAAATTAAAGGATGACATCGGGACATTTTTCACACTTTAAGGCGACCTTCCCTGTAAACAAATCAATACTCAATAAATATTTTTGAAACAAAATATGCATTGAACCTTTCATAAAAGTCAGAATTGGAGTGCATTTTTAAGGAAAATTTCCCAAATGTCTTCATGCAAAAATAAAGTCCATAACCTCAATTGCTTAAACATGGGGCCTCGCGTGTAACTGAGAAACTTTATGAATACAAAAAGTATTCTGTGTAAAAAGAGTATTCTGTATTATAAATGGAGTCTAATATATAATAATTTTTGAATTTGATTCGAGATAATCCTAAAAAATTGCCCATGTCTTTTTTTTTAATTTCTTCATCCGGTATCATGGACCTATCTCCTTTTAACTCGGAGGATTTATCGGGGGTCTAAACTAATCCGAATCGAGCCGGCAGGACCACAGGGGGGCAAAGCTCTCCCACCAAGTATTTAAAATTGTTGCGTTCCCAGAGTTCGAACTCGAAACCACTTAAAAAATTGCCCATATCCTTTTTAAAGAATAAGATTTACCTCTAATATCACCCAATTCACTTTTTTTTTTGTAGGCGATTGTTTCCATTAACGATGATCCAGATTCACGACTTGTTGCTGGTCAGTTAACATTTTGTTGGACTTTTAAATAATTTTCAAATGGTTGACTATCGACAAGTGATTTTTTTTCTGGCATGTAAATTGAACATAGAGGATGAAATTACTTATAATAAGGCAAGTTCAGCCTTAGCTGTGCCGTATGCATTTAATAGTATTATTTGCTGGCTCCCTGGTCTTTATTTTCCACACGGATTATTGGAAAATAATTTATTACGCATCATGCATTTCAACGCGTTCAAATTTGGGCAACTAGAGTGAAATCTAATTTTTCATGCGTATTTAAAAATAATTAACATGTCATTGAAATTTTAAAGTGATGAATGTGCTAAGAAACCTAAATTCTAGTGTAAAAGTTATTTTTTAACGAAAATGAGTACTAGTAGTAGGATAAACATTATATGGGAGCAGAAATATCAGGCGCGCATGTCGTTTTCAGGGACAAAGAAAAAATGCAGGGCCATTTCAATGATTAGGCATTGAAACTTTGTAACGGGGTAGACTTGAGCATCACGATTTCATTAATTGAGTTTGGCACTAATTGACCCATCAGACCACAATTATTCAATTTGATCCTAACAGGAGTTGAACTCCTGGTCAAGCTCAAGGCTGACTTTCCCTCTTTAAATCACGTTTACACCTTTCTCAACTTTTCATCAGCAATAGCAATAAGTGACCTACCTCATGTCATATATACCTCATACGATACACAAGATATTTTCTTATTTTTAATGAAATATCACATACACTCTTAATATAAAGATATTTGAGTGTTCTAGATAAATGAGAATCTTCTATGTGATGGGGAAATAATTTACTTGACACAATATAAAGAATTTTCAAAAGACAAAATGTCACTAACTCCGAATTTTCAAATCATCGTTTCAAATTATTATAATTTATGTTAACATTAATCGAAGCAATTAAAGTGCATATGAGTATAACTAGGACATGTTAGAACAACAATATTGTTCTATGAAAAAAAGCAAGGGCATGCAGTTGCTTTCAGTGTTGAGACTAGTGAGTGAGAAGAAACTTAAAACGAAAGAGGGGATAGGGGACATAAATCCCGGCATAAGATCTACCAAATTTAACTTGTCCTCGTTCTGATTCCTCTTCCTCCAATTTAAAGAGTTCAGTGCCCCTTTTCCCGATATTCCCACCTAAGAGTGAAAAGCTTAGCCACTTCTTCCAATAACAAATTTAGGCAGAGAAGCTCTTACATGTGCTATTTCAATTCATCAAGAGCACAACCAAACCTATCCACCATGTCCCTCTAAACCCCATTGCTTCTGATGAAGTTGTATCTGGTGCATGTGGTAAAGCCCTTCTTTCTAGGCTCATACTTGTTGGTTTGTTCAAAGAATTAATAAGACCAATTCATGAAAGGTTCCGTCATGAAGAAAGTGAGTGAGGATCAAGAAATTAAACGTAACAAGTAGTCAATATAGATCGCCCACTCTATCTAATTAAATTCCCCTCTTATTAACACCAACAATTCTCTCCTTAATCTACAGAAAGGAAGTATATATTGAGATCGAACGATCTCAGGATCTCATATAATTTGCACAAGTTAATTATCCTCTAAATTAGTCCAGGTAGTTGAACTGCAGAATGATATTCCAACCTACCAGTATGGTCACCTATATGGGCCTTGTTAAACCAGCGGCATGTATAAAATTGAAGCAGCTACAAAAACCAATCACCATCAAATTCTTGCAGCAGTGATATTTATGTGGTCTGATAGAGTTACTACTGATGGAACAACTCAAAGCCTTTAAAGTGATGACTGTGATATCAGCAGTGCTGATGGTGATATTAGTGGGGAACAATAATTCAGTGAAGGGGCAGATCAGCACACCATGCACGACGTCAATGATAAGCAGCTTCACGCCATGCGCGAATTTGATCACAGGAAGTACCAATAATAATGGTGCAGTTCCATCGAGCACATGCTGTGAATCATTAAGATCTTTGGCTAACACAAGTGTGAACTGTGCTTGTCTTCTAATATCTGCCAATGTGCCCTTCACATTCCCATTTACCTCTACTCTGGCCCTATCTCTGACTCAAACGTGTAACATGAACGCACTGCCTTCCCAATGCAAAGGTCCATATTATTTAATGCATTTAACTTGGTTTTCACCTTCCCTTCTCCCCCTCCCTTCTTAACACGCCACATTTTAATTTAAGAGTGTAACATGTTTTCATATTGCAGCTGCTGGCTCTCCTTTACCAGCTCCAGGTATTCATCATCTCTGTTTTACTTTTGGTTACATGTTTTGTGGTTACTTAGCGTCTCTCTCTCTCTCTCTCTCTCTGCACACAGACACATATAATATTAAGTTTGAAAAATGAACGAGACTATTAAAAATTGTTTTAATAAGTATCACGCTAAGATTTGTAAGTTGAATGGGCAGGGCCAGCCGTGCTTGGAAGAAGTGGGCCAAGACTTGGACCTATAGCTGCATCTCCTTTAAGCCCAAAAGGTAACAAGTGATGGTACTTAACTCATGATTATGGAATTAATGGGTTAGAGAGTTATTGAAAATGAGAGTGATGAGGGCATGCAAGGTCTGAATTAGATTTGGCAGAAGAAGGAAGAGCAACCAAATTCACGGGCCGGAAATTGACACAAGCACAAGCCCCATCTCCAGCTCCAGCAGTGGAAATGGAAGCACCCACAACAACTCCTCCTAGAATTAGACCAGTTTTCACTCCAACCTCCTCCTCCCTATCCTCTAATACATCTCCATTCAGCTTTCTCTTCATTTCACTGTCAATCATGCTTGCCTCTCTTTTCTTCTTTTAATTAATTCACCTAATTTGTGTCCAAAAAAAATTAATTCACCTAATATAATGTTTGCTTGCTACTATTGCCATCCGCATTCTCTGTCATTGTGGGCCCTCTTAATTTGAAGGACGTCCCATATCCATTTAATAACACTTCATCAAGTGTGGCTACATCACTCTTTTTTTTGTAGGGGAATATACTTTGGTTCATTGAGAATATATATGTCTATTTCTTTTTTATGTTTATTTCTAAATTTGAAGTTACTTTTTTACCATATAAATTATACGTTACTTGGTGTTATAAATTTAAGTAATATGGATTAACCTGACCAAGGGCTATGTAGCTCAGTGGTATGATATCTCTCCTCTTTAGGTGGGAGGTTGTGGGTTCAATCCCGCTTATAACCTCAAGCCGTTAGTGCTTGCCCCTTCAAATAAAAAAAAATATGGATTAACCTAAAAGTTTTCACTTAAGATCAATCTTACCCCATAGTTAGTCAAAATTAATTTTGACTATTAACTTATGGGGCAAAATTGATAATCTAACACTTCCATAGCAAACTTGATCTCGGTGAAAACTTCCGTGAAAAATTAAACTTTTAATCCTAAGCAATATCAGAGATGAAGATGAGAGGTGCACGTCCTAACGTCCATGTTCATCCCCAGTTGACAATGTGTACAATAATACAGTTCGTAAGTGTCTCTCATGGGATAATAGACAGCGTAACAGTATACGTCAATCAAACTCGGCGTCGTTGTTCTCGTGTATCTTTCGTTTAGTTCCACATGCTAACCCCTGCGAAAAATCTCTTCAGAACTTAAAATATTAAACAATTGTGCAGTAGGAGCAGTGGACCATATCCATTTTAACGATGATTATCTTATTTGTTTTTATTTCTAGCCAGAGAATAAACTTGATTCATGAAAATAGAATTAAAAAATTATACTACACACCATTAACAATTTATTTTATATGTATGAAATTGATAAGTATAGTTTTTTTATATATTGAAATTGAGGAATTGTTATTACTATATGTCTACATGTGATTGGGTGAATATTTCAAATTAAAATGCATCATTTATAACTCAGTAAAGCTTCTCATAAAATAATACTCACACCGTCCCAAAATATAAAGCTGAATTACTATGGCTCCCTAAAAAATAATTGAAGAGTCAATGAATAAACAATAAGTGTGTATTCATAAAATTGTTATTAATATTTTTCTATTCAAAAAGTACCCTTATAAATCAATAAGACAGGGACAAATTTAAAAAGAAGATAAAAAATGTGTGGGAGATTTAATGTATGAGTACAATGGAAGAAAAGGTATTTATTACAATTAGATCTTCTATTTTTCTATAAGGTTGTTAAAAGAAAATGAGTGATATCATGGACAGGGGAGTAAGTATTAGCCATTAGGCGCGGCTTTGGTGGTTTAATTTGGTCAACATAACACCCACTTTTGCTCCTCATCGTTCCCCCCATAGCTCCGGCTCCTCCACAAGTGGCGGTTGCTTAATCAATCTCCGCTCGCCATGGTATTCGGGAGCTTTATAGTGAATGCTTAATTACATTTTAACTGGAGACTTTGAATCTTCAAAGTGAACCCTTAATCAATCTTATTTACTTAATCAATGCCTGTTATGTCCATGCGGTGTTGATCAGTTTTCTATTGTTTCAAGTTATCAATATTACGAAGGTAAAAAAAAAAGGTCATCAATATTACCTTTTTAAGGCCATATTCTTGTCACTGTCAAAAAAAGAGGCCATATTCTTACGTAACTCTCTATTGAATGGTAGTCTTACTCATCTATTGTTTTAATTTGTTTAATGTTATACATTAAATTATGTTCTCAAATATTTAAGTCTAGCTTAAGTATACGTTTGGGTCTTTATCTTTACATTAAGCCCACTTTTAGCTACTTAAATTTGAAAAATGCACTTTTAATCATTTTGGTTAGTAATTTTAGTTCATTTAATAAAAAATAATAACAAATTTTAAGGATGATTTAGTAATAAATTTTTAATAAAGAAAGTTCAAATAATAACAAATTTTAACAATGATTTTGTAATCAATTTTTAATAAATTAAAGAAAATTTTAAAATTTAATGTAGAATAATCATTTAGATTTTTAAAGTTAGTATTTTCCGTTAAATTAAATAAAACAAATAATATTAATAAAAAGACTAAAATACAGTCTTCAAATTGAAGCGACTATAATTAGATTTGACGCAAATTAAATATTCTTAGCCAATATTTCAAGACACGAAATGATGGTATTCTTAAATGTTAATAACTGAATATTGATTTTTTTTTATAAAAAAAGCACGGTTTCGAGTTTCAACCATCAGCCACAATTATTTCATACGTATCTAATCGCTGCTTCTACATTTTAGTTCCGTTCAAAATCAAGTTTACAGCGCTAATCCAAATGTGGCCCCTAGTAAATATCATTCATACTCACCCATGATTTAGTAACCAGTAAATAACTGAATAATTTCAAATAGTTGATAACATAGCTTTCTCCAAAAATAACGAAAAAATACCCAATTATCTTGACCACTGCAAGCGTAGAATTTCTTAACCCCTTAAAACGGAAGTTAGATGTTATATTAACAGAAAATGAATGGCATCATGGGTGTTGCCATTTGGATTACAAATATTTTGGCTAATGAAGTATCATGTCCGATATAAGTACTCCATTCGGTCCCTAATATAAGAGCCAGCAGCCAAAAAACGCTTCTTAAGAAAACACGTGAATTTTAGTTGGATGTTTGGAAATAATGCTTCTTTTCCAATATTGCTCTTATTTATTATGATACTTTTAAGAGAGAAAATATATAAGCATTAATAAATATGAAAGAGAGTTAGGGGCAAAGTAGGAAAAAACACATTAAATGAGAAGAGAATGTGAGATGAGCTCTTATATTAAGGACCAAAACTATTCAAATTTTGGCTCTTATATTAAGGACGGAGGGAGTATTAATAAATGACATCATCTATGCCAACTAACTTTTGAAATTGAATAGAATGTGTAAGCGTTATGTTATACTACCTCTGGTCCCAAATATAGGACCTAATTAGGTTTTTTTTGGAGAGGTTAAGGTTGTGAAATAAGTTATGAAATGATGACATATTTGATATATTTTTAGATTATCCATTAGTTTATCGGTAAAATAAACTAGTTTAAGGGAAAAAATTAGGTAAATCAATTTATAATTAACTTATTTTGCTTTTTAAGGATTTTCCAGAAAAAGTCAATTAGGTCTTATATTTAGGACCGGAGGAAGTATCAGTGCCATGTGTCACTTATTCACGTGAATTACCAGTATTGATGGCTATTTTGTTAAATTTTACAATGCATTTGGCAAAATGATGTAATTTATTAATACTAATGAAAAAATGACATGTATACAATAATTCATTGGCAAAAACTATTTTTGATGCTTTGTCATACCGCTGATATAAATATGGTAAACAGGGAGTGTGATTAAAGCCAAAACAGAAGGCAGGCCTTTGACCAGGAAGGAAAATACACTGAGAAGTGACAAAATACAATAACATAACGATAGAGAATATCCCAAAGTGATCTCAACACAACACTGGTTGACGATTATTAAAGCCGTGACGTTATTTTGTCATCAGCAAAGAGCAAGTCCTATTGTCCAGAGTTCAGGCACAATATTATTACCATTCTGCAAGTAACAAGCACAAGCACATCTACCTAACACTAAAACATATAGAGAAAATTGAATACTATATTGCTTCATAATAGTAAAAAATACAGAGAGCTTCTGCAAGTAAACAGTAATCCCACACCAACCATGATATCACTATTCACTCCCCCACATGTACTTACTTAGCTCACTGTCTCTGCCACCCTCAGTAGCGTTATATAGAAGTAAATTGAGTCTTTAATTTTTTAATTTTCTTCCTTCATAAACCCAAAAATGCCTACATTGACTCGACCCTCGTGTGCGCCTTTTAACATCTGAGTCATTAAATTGTTAGTCTGGTCTGGCCCCTGACACACTCGTCCTTGTTTAACAAGCAAAAACCAAGCAGAGACCATTCAGAGTATTGTGACGTCACCAGTTCCATTAATTAAACACGATAGTGGAGTATATAATTTTCTTATCCTCATTATGGCAATGCCTTATACCATACTTAAGTCCTTTTACCACCAATAATCATGTATCAGCTTTTCTCTTGCTGATGCATGCTTACCATTCTGATGTAGTTTTTTGTTGTTTCGATGCATTATTTACCCATTCTCTCTCACTGAGCTGCAGTGAAAAATACGGGGTGGCAGAAATTGAGGGACGAGAATGAAAATGGGCTTTTGCCACGTTGGCATGCAGAGAATGTATATACGTTCATTGTTTAAGAATCAGCAATGGGGTATGTGAGAAAGAACTAAATAAGAGAAACTAGAGAAGAGTGAAATGATGGCGTGGGATGAGATGAGAGTTGAAGTGGTCAGTCTCAGAGCTTTGACGCCTTCTAAAGCCAATGAACTTTTTTTTATTATGCTCTCAAGAGCGTGCATGCGTCAACATTGTCAGAATTCTCTCTGCAAAATGTGCCTGCCTCTCTCAGTGAAACTTTGACCCCCTAACACATTACAAATTCATTAAGCCTTATCACACTCTCAACGTCGATTCAAAATTCAAATCATTAATAAATGCTGTACTGGCTCAACCAGAACAAGCTCTCTGATACGTAAATCGAATGATATGATGTAGTAGTACTATCAATTGTTAATGAGGGTGCGTGTGATTGCATTTATCAGTAACAACTTATTTGATTCACTGAACATTGTTAAGAGTTGAATGAACATTTTTCGGTGTCCCATCGTCCAATTTATATCGATCCCAATGCAATACATCAATGAAATTTAAATGTTGAAGCTGTCACTTAGCACATTAAATTAGGGTTAAGCGGCCCACTCCTTAATTCCCAATCAAAATATGGTTTAGTTATGGAAATGTGTAGAGATAATGACACTTCCAAATGATACTATTACATCAAACCACAAGAAGAAAATAAATAAATGATGGTTGTTGCCTGTTGATAATGATCCCCCTCGTGGCCTCGCCTACTAGATTTACATATTGGGAAGTCACGTTCAATGAAATGATGTGTAATTCGTGCATTGCAGTGACTTTCTAGTTTCCCCCCCACCGCAACATTATGAAATAAGGTAAATTAAACTGAGACTAGAAAGTGGAACCAACTACGAATTATACTCTTCACAATGATCATGACTTTAGTCTCTACGCTTTTTGTTTGTATTGTGAATCGGATTAAGGGACCATCATCCCCCTCGTTTCACAGAGTGGTCCTCGAAGGCTATAAATTAAAGAGATCAAAAGGGATAGGGTGTTGGTGGTTGAAGAATTGAATTGGTTAAATTCTAGTGGGAAAAGGTGGGGATTGTGACGAAAGACCCTTCTCGGATATAGTATGTGGGAGCTAGGCAGTACAAGCTATGCGATCATTGGAAATTACCTTTGAGGAATTTTGGACGCGATGTGAAATTTATGGGACACATGTGACATGGATTCGTGGCCCAAGTCTGAAGATATTACATAAAAAAACAATAATTATTGATCAATCAATCCCTATGTGCTTCGGGGATGAAAACCCCTCCATATTAGGAAATTTTTTTTACTCATCTTTGATGTTTGCCTCTAGTTTCAAGGCAAGTTTTGTACAAGCACGCTTGCTCATCCATAAGTTTGTGAACTTCATAACAGAGCACTGCCATTCCCAATTGGACATCCATGAGCTTTCTCGTCATTCCGGAAAAGCAGTAAATATAAAATAAACATGGAATTAAATAAAAATTAGATTATTTATTCGTATGACATTTTGATGAAAACAATAACATAAAACAATATAGCTATACATAAAATGTAATCATATTTTGCATGGCCAAGAATATTTCATAACTAATACTTAGTTACTAATTAATCTCCTTAATCAACACACTCACACTCAGTGATCACATTGTTGGGTCTTATCTCTGTATAATACAGTACCCCTTTTTTTCCAGACTGAGCTTGATCACATACTCTATTTAAAGGATCTGGCGATACACCAACTAATGTGATTTAATTCAAAATTTTAATTACATAGCATATTAGTATGTTTTTTTATTTTTTCAGTATATTTGACACAATGATTCTTCCGTTAGAATCAAATTGTGCATAACTGTTTATATCCATGGAAAACCGAGCCACTTTTTTTTTTTGACCAAAAAAAAACCGAGCCACTTACTGCTGCTCTTTTGCTTTTGGTTTCTAGGTTGATATCTTTGTTTTTTTTTTGTTATTTTCTTATTAAAAAAGCAGATTGTTTACCCCGCTAGGCACGAACCATTGTGCAATGCCAGCATCCCCACATGGACATTCTTTGTCTCCTCCCGTTCCTTTTTCACCCAAAGAGCATGGGAACATTATTTGGACTATACTCCTACTTCCAAATTATTTTGAAAATTGATGATAAATGTAAAGTTCCAAGACAATTAACTTTATCACATTCGGGGAGTTTCATATTGGTCATATATATAGTAAGCATTATTGTCTATTATTACGTAGTTGAAAAGAGATTCTGGTAATGGCCAGCAAAACAAGATTTGACAGAAAACTGACTTCAACATTTTCAACAGAGCTGTAAAATCATTGCTTGCCTGTTGTGAAATGTAAAGGCCTTAATTAACAGAGGCTATGCTTTGCGACAAAACTCTGGACATCTTTTTTCATTTGAAAATGGGAAATGAAACGAACGTTTTTCGTTCATTATTAATCCGACAGCAACCAAACACGCCAATCATTGAGCTCTCCCATCTCATATGAACTCCATTTCCATTCCAATCATACATTTTTTATAAAATTTAACCTATAATTCGATTAGTTAAATTAATTTTCCAAACGTGCCATCCACCTTCGTACCAAATCTATTTGCAAGAGGACAGTGATTAGGCTTCAATCAATCAGAATCATAAGAGTTGGATCATGAAATAAAAAAAAACATTATATGTGTGAATAATAATTAATTATTTTCGTGATAAAAAAAATAATACAACTAAGTGTTAAAAAAAGGGAAGTTGGGCGTGGTGAACGTTAAAAAAAAGGTAGAAACATCAGAGAAACTGATTGAGGGCAGGATTTGTTTGGGCTTATCTGTAAGTCTTGATTTTGCAGGTTCTGGGAATTTAATTTTTTACCATGGAGTTTGGCTAAAAAGTAAATTGAATTTATGAGATATGAAATTATGAATTGAATTATGGTATGCTTCTTCAACTCTGTACCTACGTGTATAGTTTGCACTTTGCACCCACATGATCCCCTTTTCTTTTTAAATTAGTGACGTTTTAAATGATTTTTTTTATATTTCTAACCGGGAAAGCTTTCCTGCGCGCCATCAAGGCTTTGGCTATCTTTCTGATTAATACGAGTTATATATATATATATATATATATATATATATATATATATATATATATATATATATATATATATATGGTCCATATGTTAATACAGAGTTGATTTCTTTCCTTTTGTCTACTTAAAGATCCCAAGGGACGACTAGTTACTTGGTCGCTCATGCATAGATGTCCAGATTAAATTTTATTAAGCCAGCTGTGGGAGGGACATTCATGACACAAGTTAATCAATAAGCAAGTTTGCCATTATTGTTTCCTTCTTATTTACGTCTCACGTTCTAGATTTGCTTTGTACTACTAAAAAAACTATTCATCCTTTCTCAAATTTTAGTCCCAGTTAATTTTTTCTTAAAGAAATTTAAGAAGCAAGATGAGCCACTCAATCTTTACACAATTTGTGTATTATTATTATTACATTATAAATGAATTATTAGTTCATATATAACCCAAGTAAAATAATTCAGGGAAAATTCAATCAAATCAATTTATAAAGTACCTATTTAGCTTTTTTATGTTTCTGAAATCAATTACGTCCAATATTTAGGAACAAAAGAGTATATAAGTCATTGCAACATAAAATGAGCTAAATGGGTCAAAGAATTGGCCTAAAGATAAAAAAAAGTAATATTTCCAGTAAAAAAATGGGTGAATAATTTATTTAAGGAACATGCATGGTGTATGTAAAATAGTAGTGCTCCACAGACCTAAGTATAATATCACATATACTTTTAGAAATTAAGGAAGTGACATTAATCAATTTAAATTGTCTATATTTATCCTTTTTCTCAAAATTACTCTAATCTACTTATATATTATCATACAATCTAATTAATTACATGTGACGTATTATATGCTAGTATAATTTATCCGTCTAATTTACTTTTTAACTCTTGAAAAATTAAATGACCTTATGTAGAGGATAGGAGGGAATAGATATGAACAGCCCAATTAAAATTAATAGGAAAGGAGAAAATATAGAGAATATGAGAAGATAAACTGGTTACTATGAGAACCACACGTTCATGATTTAGACCCCATTAATTTCAGACAAACATCTACTGTGAGTCTGTGATTATGTCTGAGTACTGAGAACCCTGGGTCGGAGGATAAAATTTACTAAGTCAAAATGCCTCCCATTAATACAGAGGACGGATTCCAAGGTAGAGGGTTGTTGAGGTTGTTGCTCCATAATTCTTATGATGATGATGTAAGTAGCGGTAGTAATTGAAATAAGAAATCGCTAAATTGCTTGAAGTTGCAGCCTTGGTTACGTTCATAATGATCCGTATTTTCAGGTTTGACAACTTAAATGACACCTCATTTAATATCTTCTCTCCAAAGGATCCACATTGGTCTAAGAAATCTACCACTCTTGCCACGTTTTTTTCTTACCCCAAAAACAATCATATATATATATTCTTTTATTACGCTTAGCCTTTTTCCTTATGATGCAATTTCAAAATTATTCCTTTAAAGCATGGGCTGTAAGAAAAGTTAAAGTCATTCAGAATTTACATGGTGGACAACAATGACTGTAAAAAGCTACTATTGATGTAGCCCCTCCAAATCATGCAAATATTAAAGAAAAAGAACGACTTGTTAAATTTTGGAATTTGGTACGCACACAACAAATCATTACTTACTGTTCCAAGCCAATAAAGCCGCATAACTTGTGCTCCCCTCCTTTTTCATTTTCGTTACGATTTTTATAATGTTATCAAAAAAATTGAAGGGAAAAAGAAAACAGAATTATATCTAACATTTACTATACTTTTACTCCGCTTTCATCCTCACTTTTCTCGGTGAAATCATTATCTGCTACGAAAAAAGAAGGTTCACATACGTCAGAACTTGCACATCTCTTTTTCTAACAATGGCAATGAGTAGCCATCCCTTTTGTAAATTCTTTTCATGTATCAGATCAAACAAGATAGTATACGCCTGACATAATTTCAAATGAGTTTATTCCTACTTTTTGTTAAAGAATAATCATATGCCAAACTCTTTAGAGTCTTCAACTCTAGGTTGCCAAGTTGGCTCGCATCCTGCAAAATCACAACAGAAATAAAAAAAAATCTTTAAGTGTAGCAAAATCACAGTAAAAGCTATTTCTCACAATCATGGTTATTGATTACCAATATTATCCATGCATTAGTGTATGCATATGAAGATGCTTTAGAAAAATTAGAGAGAAGCTGAGTAATGAAAAGAAGGGAAAGGTGAACCTAGTTTAGTAGATTGAGGGTATAGGTATGTCTCCATCACAACTGGGGCTAGCGTTTCTCACACTAGTGCCCACCTACAAAATGGAGACCAACCCAAGGATAAGAATAAGACACGCACGAGATGTCAACAAATGGCTTTAACATCTAGAGCAGGCAATGTCAATTGCATTACTATCAAATAATTATAAAAAAAGGTTACAAATTCAATGAGTTTTTGCATATTGCGGATTGAGTCAACTAACACAAAATACAGAAGGGCTATCAAACGATAAATCCTGACTACTAATTCCACTTAGTTTAATTTTGGACCCTGTTGGGGTGAATTAATATTACCTTATGTTGGTCACTTTGCTGATTATGTTTCCTAAAACCATAAATCAAGTTGATCTCAAAGAATAGAGAGTTGCCAGGCATTCAGAAGAGATGTGGCTCAGTGTAATAAAAACCATGTGGATGTGGCAACAACTCTTCTATCTCAATCCTGGAACTAGCATTCCTTTTCGTTCGGCAACGGCTTACAGAATCGACCTCTGCCAGGAATGTGCTATAGACTGGTCTGTGATCAGAGAATCTTGACTCCCCCCTAACATAAGATAATTGGCGGAGGCCTCTTCCATACCACAGAACACGGTCACACCTTCACAACAAAAGTTAAATCAGTTATAAGTACATAAATCATGATATAGTTTCGACATAATAGTTTAGAACATTGTTCTCAATATCATTATCATTCTTTTGTAACTTCTTTTAAGGTTCATTCATAGAGGTGCTCATTTATAGAGAATCAAGAATATTACCATGCAGGAGTTCTTCGTTTTTGTTTAGACTGTCTTTCATCACCTGCATATCTGTCTGAGTTATTTGAATACTTGTAGGTGGGAGGGAAATATATCTTCCCCTCATTCCATCCTTCAAACACACGACCATGTCTTCTCTCAATACGCAGCTGAAAGACAACATTCTTTACATTGTTAGATTGGCTAAGAAACAAAAATGAGAAAAGTTGCAACTCTTCTGACATAAAAATCACTTGCAGAGGGGATCAAAGTATATCATGCCTGGTCTTTCTCTAGCAAAGCCCTCCAATTGCGCATCTCAACAAGAGCTTTTGCTGCACGGTATGAAAGGGCTATCCGATAATTCAAATCTCCAAGCCAAATAACCCGCCTGAACCAGTTAAGCGAAAAGTTTAGGCCGGCCTTAACAAAGCTACATGTCAAAAGAAAATGTCATGACATTGACAAAGATTTCAAAAGCTTACTCATGTTCCAGAATTGTCTGAGGAGAATTTTCACTGCCAGTACCATGAACCTGTGGAAACCTTGTCTTCCTGAGGATCTCCATTACATCAGAATTTCTCCTCAGCTCATCACCCTCCTTTTGTCCAGAACTTAAATGACTACAGACGAAGCAAAAGCTTGTTTGGTGCACGGACATGCTAATTGAAATTGAACCCTGCAACGTTCAAAAGAATGACATTATCTCCTATACTGGTTCAACATCAGAGAGAACTACTGGCTGAATCAATGATTTAATATACCTTATTTCCAAGATAGCCCATCAATCCTCTACCAACACAAGAGACTTTCAAGTTATGCACATCATCTCTAATATCACTTTTCACCCAAACTGTAAGAAATATCCCAACCATTTGCTTGCTGGCAACCAAACAATATCTTGAATGTCCTGTCTGCCTATCTCTATCCTCCATAGAGAAAGAATTAGTATATGACAGTGGAGAATACTGTGTTGTAACTGGGGAATCACCAGCTCCAGTTTCATCATCTGAGGAATTCCATCTATAATTAGGGTCATAGTCACTTGTCCTATGGCCAAGGATCACTCTATCACAGACACTGAGGCGACGATCGAGATGTACTTGTGGCATATCATTGTCCATTCTCATGCTACGACTCAAGGACTGGAAGGATTTTCTATGGAAGAAAGAGGTGGACTTCCTTCTCATTGATCCCTCAAAATCAGCATCTAACTCTACAATAGGATCAGGGACTGGTGAAGGAGTATGATATCCACCACTTGTGCCAGGAAGACTATTAAGGGTCTTCCTTATAAGAGCTAACCATTTTCTAGCAGGACCATTGTCTTCTGTGCCCAAAACGTTACCAGCATTAAGAGGCACAATTTCTTGAAACCTGAGAGCAAAAAGAGGGAAAAAGACATATTAGACTGAGCTTTTAATAGAACAAAGGGATAAATGAATGATAAATTGTATTATCAGTAATTCACCCAAGAACATAGATATCAGATGGTGAAGAAGTGTGGAGCCAATCTTCAAGGTTCAGATAACTAGGAGGAGATTTTCCAGCTACATTCCAGGTAGCAACAAAAATTCTGTATCCAAAACAAACACAACCATGATCATAATGAAGATGCAAGTTCTTAAATTTCATTGGCAACCAAAAATGATTAAAATTGAGTAAAATACAGTGCAAAATTAGTATACCTATAATTATTCACATCTGGAACCTGAGCTGGGATATGGTCAGCTTCACCTCGCTGCATTCTGTCCAAGTTCTTACGGCTTGATCTCTCTGTGAATGCAGGTGGAGATTGAAACATAAACGATTAAAAAGAAAAAGGAAAAAGAAGGCTGCAACAGAAGGTTACATAATTAGAACATAGTTGTTTTCCAAGATTCTTTTTTATCATTATCTTGGTGGGGTTTGGGGATGGTGTGGTCCTAAGAAATATCAAGATGTCTGCTACTGAACCTGTTTTGCTTTTCTTCATAGTCCATGCCTCCCTCTCTGAATAGTTGCTCCTCCACTCTTCATCCTCACCTGAAAAAGCATTATCATAAAGTTATTAAAGCTGTGCTCTCCACCGTTAATTCTCCTTCCATTCAGTCAAATCAAATAACTAAAAAAACCATGACAATAAGGTCAAAACCGTGAAACAACAAGCAGACTCATTGAACCCAGAAAGAGGCCAGGAAAAAAAATCAATTTTTATTTTAAATTTTAGAGAATTAGTTAACATTACAATTCCAAGAGCCCTAATTACATAAAAATCATGTGAAACTTAGGCAATCACCTCCATAAAGGACATCATCAGCCTGAAAGTCTTCGTTTTTACTCTTGATATTGAACCACTTCTTGACCAATATTTTAGGCCATGAAAGCTTCAGGCAAAACATAAGAATCAGCAACAACATAACATAAAAGGAAGCTAATTCAATGTAAAGCTAACATTTTTTTTCAAACCTTGCTTCTCTTCGAGTTCTCATCTCCCATTGTAGGAAGAACTTCATAAAGCCAATCCTTTATGCAATGCCTTCGCCATGTTTTCTGTGCTATTGCTACCTCTGTTTTTATCTTTGACGCCAAAGGACGAAAAAGATGATAACAGTTTTTGGTGATCAAACCAAGGAGACGCAAAATCAGGCACAGACCAGAGCAGAAAAGGACAGCAATGGAGGAAATCAATGCACCTTAAATAATGCAGAGAGAACAATAATTATAGCAGAGCAAAACCCAGTTTTTCCTCATTCAAAACCAATGTGATACCAACAAAAAGTTCAAAACTTTGACCCCACTTGGACTCAAAACGTTTCAGCCTAATAACAATAACGAAAAAACTTAGAAGAAGATGAAAGAAAAGAAACTAAATTGGAAGGTAAGTAGCAGAGTGATATATATGTAGAAGTATGAGAATATTGTGGGGATAGAAGTAGGAGTAGAAGTAGAAGAAGACAATGTAATGTGGAAGGCATGAAAGAGAGAGGAAAACGAAAACCTCTTTGTGGGTACAGAAACAACAGAGCAAAGTATCAAACTTGAAGGGAATAAAGTGGAAGCAAACTTCGCTCTCTCTCGAGGCTTTTTATTTTACCCCAACTTCAATGCTATGCCACTCACTCTCTCTTTCTCTTTCTCTCTCCTTCTCATGAGATTTCACGCCTCAGTTTTGAAACAGGACGAATTTGATCTTGCTCTGCAAGAATTTACTAGTCTTTTGTTTTTTTCATGGTTTTTGGTCAAGTTATTTATTTAAGTTGTGGCAGTGATATTATATTCACCCCTTTTTTAAGTTAGGAATTAAGAATGAAATGGAAGCATGTGACAGATGAATTCTTAATGTCAGAAAAATTTAAACTTGCACTGTGTACCAAGTAACTGAAACTTCCGTTAATTTGTTGACCAGGGCAGTCAACTTATTTTTCACTGGTTTTCTACTTTAACATAAGGTCAGCAAGTTAACCGAGTATTATTAATGTTAATTGATGTTATGTTATGTTATAGTAGAATGTTATGGGGCTGAAAAGCAGTTTTAGAGGACCAAAGAATCTTGGACGTATCGTTCTTTCTTTCTTTCCGGTATCTCTTGTGTTTGACCGTGTGTGTTTCATTCGCGCGAGAAAGGATGCTTATTTATTGATTTTTTTAATTGTGTTAAAGCTTAAAAGCCTACCATAGTCTTGATTAAGTCTACGACCTGATTATTGTATCCTATGGCTATGATAAGCTTCGGTTAGTCTTTGATGGTTATTATAAGGAATGGAATGGAATGTTTCACATTTGAAGGACCAGTGGCTCAGGATAATTACTCTCTTGTTCTAAGTCACCATCCTAAAATCAAATTGTCTTGTTTGTTTTCTAATCTCCAAAAGCACAACAACAACAAAAATTGAATTATTATGTGTACACTCTCTCTTTTCCAAATATATGACATGACATATTTGGATCGGAGATGTGTTTATTCAATAAATTAATCTATTGATAATTCTCAATAATGAAACTAGC
Organism: Mimosa pudica; assembly: GCA_029929735.1. Taxonomy (NCBI): domain Eukaryota; kingdom Viridiplantae; phylum Streptophyta; class Magnoliopsida; order Fabales; family Fabaceae; genus Mimosa; species Mimosa pudica. The sequence continues at coordinate 16,133,029 of JAKELP010000013.1, read as the reverse complement.
AAGAGAATGGTGATAATAAAGGTAGCTTCTTGGTGGTGCTTTTTGTTGATAACATATTATTTGAACTTACTTGACCAACATTAATCTAATCAAATTAGATATACTGACCTAAATTGACTTTTATAGGAAATCATAAACCTTATAAATTTATTCATTTGATTTTATTTTCAAAATTAATTTATTTAATTTTTAAGCTAACTTATAATCCAATAATACATAAAATATTAGTTTCTTCAACACCTTATCTAAAAAATTAATAAAATCTGATATTAACAAACGGATATGGAGCATTCAGAATAATACCATATTAATGAGAATATATTGCAAAAGCTAACCAGATCCTTACAGTTAAAAAGAAATTTCAAACTCTGGTTTGCACATGGATTGATGTATCATGGTCTACTTTAGGGGACGTGCAGCCCAACAAACTGTTTCTTTATTAGTATTTCACATTAAAGTGGGGCCCTGTTTGGCCATCGGGGTTCCTAATCTATCTGTATAGGTGTTGTGATAACAAATCTCAGAAATTATAGTTTAACGGACCTGATTATTGAGGCAACTTCATGACTTAATATGTTGATTTTCCAATTAGTTTTTGTGGCCCACAAGCATGTTAGGTTCAGCTTCATTTGGGTTCATAGGTTTGTTTGCGAGGCCTTGTCCTTGTGAGAGTCCGAAAAAGACCAACTTTGGTAAGTACGTGTCAGCTTGCAGAGGGAACGTAGAATAGAAAATTGAAGAGAGGGAGAAGCACATGTTCATTATAAATGGCTCCTGAGCTACCCTCATAGGTTCATAGCTACTTAATCAAGCATCCAGAATCATATATTGTAACACATAATCAAGTGGTTCCCATGTTCTGCATCTCAATGTTAATTAATCCTTGATTAATCATTGCTTGTGTGTTCCAAGTGTCTTTGTTTTTGGCCATCCTGTGTTTAACTCTGAGGCAGGGCCATGAGTTGAAAGATATGTGAGGGACAGGTTTGGATAATGCAAAATTTGTGAGAGGGAATATATACACACAGTTTAATATATATCAAAATCAGAGGGTTGCAGATTGCCCTTATGCAAGTGCCAATGATGGGAGGAAGAAAGGTCGGCATCAAAATTAAACACAGGGTGGGTCCCATAGAGGTTGGATTGGAGTGGGGCTAATTAATTAATCCAACATTTTCTAATAATCTTTCTCAACAGCAAAAATTCAGATGTATCATCCATGGGGTCAGGGGACCCCTTTGCCATCATAATGAGTTCTCACTTGTCATCTGCTCTTACGTGACATGAACTAGTTGCCACGTGCTCACTCACCTATCCATGAGGGTGATAAATATAATCATGTAACGATTTGGTGAGTTATTAACATATACAATTTACTACTATAATATTATACGTTTTGTTAATATGTGGATAATATAATTTAGTTTTTAAATTTCATTTATAAGTACTAATAGATGTTTATTTTGTTTGATAAAAATATAAATAATTTTTGGTTTAATGTTCAGCGCGATATAAATATTTTGTAGCCGTTTTTTGTATGATTTAAGGATGAAATCCCATTTAGATTAAGATCGTTTGAAATGTAGATTTAATATTCATAAATATGGGGATATTATATCTTTACCGGTTTTGAAAAAGAATATAAATTCAAGGTGTGATGGAGTAAAAGTTTTATATATATCTTGCTCCGACCCTAAATAAAACATCACTTTGATTTTTTTGGAAGTTAATAAAGCAAATTAGACCATCAAATGATAACATATACTATATGTAATTAGATTATAAGTTGAGTAATTAGTTTTGTTGAAAAAGATTATTACAAACAATTTAAAATGATTAATTTTATATTTTTAAGATTTTTCAAAACTTTGAAGTGAATTTATAATTAAGGCCGGATGTCCGGAGAAGGTGTTTAAGTTTGGCTTTACTGTTTAAGGTAATTTTCAACTTAAATAATCTTCATCTAATTCTTTCAATGAAATATATGATGGAATGAGTATTTTTGATTCTCAAGTAAAGGAACGAGAACGATTGGTTGGCAAACATAAAGGAACAAGTCTCGTTTGTAAGACTCCCAGCCGTTGTTTTCCTAATGTACTTGCAACTTGGCAAACAGTTTTTTCTTTTAGAAAAATTGAAATAAACTAATAGGAACATGAAAATGCATGAGGAGGTGGTTAGAAAGGAAAGAGTAACGAAGCAGTCAAAGGGTGAAGCTTTAACTGTATTTTGGTCAAAGTATGTTACGGGGTTGTGCTAGTTGCAATGTGATTTTCTATCCTGCATGGCTCTGCTTTTTCCATACCTTTGATTGAAACATTTCTCTCATGAAGTCATACTCCTCCTCTTCCCCTTGTTTCAACCGTTTCAATCTCTCACATCTGACCCCTTTTCACTTATCTTCTCCTCCGTCCAATGCTTTTGTCTATCTTCACCTTGTCGCTTATGTTCTTAACAACCTGGTAAACGATGCAGGTCTCCCTCTAGCTCTCTCCCACACTTGTACTTGCTGATGTAGATACTGATGTAGACACTCCACTTTTCCCTTCCAAATATATTATTTTCCTTGTTAATATTACTACATCATTTACCATTTATGCACTTCTTAAATTATAGAGTAATCAATAATCAAGAGTAATGAGGAATTTGTCAATCTAAGGTTGTGATACATAGATGGAAGTGAAGCTAAGAGTGCGCACTAGTATTAGATCGAGTGAGAAAAGAAACTAGGGGGTGAAGCTATAGAAAACTGTTGTGAAGGATGGATAAGTTCAATTTGGACGGTAGGTAAGGTGTATGGGGACATGAGAAGCAGCTTTGCTAGTTTAACGTTAACGACAAAAGGAGCATACTAAATTAGATGTTACCAATTCAAGTTACAGAAAATGAGCAACTGTTTGTGTGAGATGATGACTTGACTGCGTGAGAAAGCAAAAGCAGAGAACCTGCAATTTTTGATGTGAAGCTTTTCACAACGAGGTTAAAAAAATGACAAGTATGTGTGAGGACGTTTTTTTTTTTTCACTTTTCACCCGAGCAGCTTTGCTTTTGAGTTGCTTTCCTTATTTTTTTTATGAGCTAGGCAGGTATGTTAAGCTAAACACCTTGTCACTGTCTATCATTTTCCCATCTTCATTTATTAGCCATGTCACTTGAAGGTAAGTTAAATCTGGCTATTGTATTGTATGTAAACCACGTGATGATATCTTCCCCCATGTAAAAATTTCACAAAATAATGCTAATTACTCTGATAGCGTGTTTAAAAGAAAGAACAAAGCGCAATACTATATGCATGGTTATCCAAAATTTAATTTCTGAAGAGGTTTATTTGGCCCCTCAGCTGAGCTTGATTTGTTCCTTCTTTACAAGGTATCAATTGAAAAACCAGATTTGATGAAGGCCACTTCTTTCCATTTTCAGAGATGTCAATATTGCAGGACCCAACGGCAGTCCCTGGCCTTCCATCCATACAAATGAACATCATGCAGTCTCTTTCTGAGTTAGGAGGCAGATTGGTTAATTATTAAAGGCAATATAGAATGTCATGTTACTTGGTCCACTATATCTCTTTCCTGGCGGTTGCACAACATAAGTACGCCATGGAATTCTCATAAATATTGTCAACAATCTTAATAATGAAATGCAATACCCAATAATAACAGGCAAGTAAGGACCAACTACACACACATACCCACATATACTTAAGCATGGAAACATAAATGCGTGTCACCTGGTCATACCTTACGGAGTATAGATACACAAAAGGAATTAAAACTCTGCATTCACAAAACATTACATCCACCGTCTATTATAGTAGAACAGGACCAAGCGTATTTGCTAAAACGTTCTACAACAACATCCACTACTACAGATAAAGAGGTCTGAATCAAATCAGATTAAGCAGTGTGTTCCCTCTGTAATATGCGAAAGGTATTGCCATTACTTCCCAGGTTAAATTTGAGGGCTGACATTATTAAATGCTCTGTTTTTTAATAAAAAACTGGATATCATTTATCAACCTAAGCTACCAAGTTACATATTAGGTACCGTCTGATTTGTCACACCCTCAACAAAGGCTGAAGGACGATTATCAAACCAGCAAAAATTAACTCCTAGACTGAGATAGTTCAGCTAAATGGTCAGCAAGAGCAATATTTTCCCTACCACAATATCTAACTTGAACATGTCACTCTGTTCAGGAGGTATCTGATGTCCTGCCCACTATGCAATTAGATAAAACCACTATGTTTTAATGTGCTCTGTTCCAGCACAATGGCAACCAATTCATGAAACCTATGAAATGCAATATATGCTCTTCTTAATGGATCGCTGTCATTTCGTAGGACACATTCACGTGGAAAAGTACTGAACTCTCAAGAGAGATAACCAAGTACCTCCGAGAGGCATAAGAGTGTGCTAAGTATAGTGGGTAACGATATTCATCCATGCTGGTAACAGAAAATAAGGCTGCTGTAGTTCAGCTTATAAGGATAAAAGATCAGTAATACAACCATGGCAAATGTACGTCTGAGTCAAAAAATCCTACGAGTGCAATTTATGAATCTGTGACTGAAAGCCTAAACTGAAAATTTGTTTGCCGCAGTAATATTTCCTCCAGTATACAAATTGATTAAGAACCCACGACTAGAACGAAACTCAACTCCCTGTAGTGCTTATTTAAAAGTTATACGTTTTTCATTATTTACAACTCGTCATTTTTTGTATGACTCAAACTTACGACTCTTCAATTATGAATAAACAGACTTGTATATTTTACTCACATACATTGATATTAATACCAATGAATTTTCTATGGACCACCAAACAATAAAATGAGCATGGCTTTAGAATAGATGCAGTGTATCTACTCTCTCGTACAATATGTCAATTTCAAATAATTTTGATCTGGTGATACATGTCCAAATTGGAGCACACGGGAATTAAAATCAGAAGCTCAAACCAATAATGTGCTTATGCATACTGCGCACTGTATATATGCAGATAAATAGAAATACATGTTCGTTAGTTAATTGCATCCCTCTTTTCATCACCATGAAAAAGGAGATATAAAGAATCACCCGACCATGGTCCTCTTTCGTCCTCGTTGTCGCACTACAAATTGTGAAAAACACATAAATTAAGTGTCAAGTTATACAAACAATCTTAACTGCAAACAGATAAGAGGGTAAGTATACCTTGTGCTAGCTTGTTTAATGTAGATGACCATTGCTTTGATGATCTACGATAAGCTGCAAGTATCCGGTCCATCTATCCAGAGAGATAATAACATTACATTAAATAAATTAATCACTTGTTTATGACATTGAAAGTTCAAATTGAAGATATGAACATATGAGAGATTCATACGATCGATGGCTTGCAAATTAAATTAATTTCCACTCTTCTCCCTTTTTAAGTACTATTCCTTCAGGAATGTTCATGTCATTCTTCTAACACATTGTTCTAGCATTATCATACCCATCTCCAAGCCATCAATTTCTATTTTTCTTTTTTTTTTTCCTTTGTGTGCTCATAAAACATTAATCCATGCCATCTGAAATTGTGTTATTTTCTGTTTGCCTGGAAATAAAAGCAAGTCAATACTATCTACAACCCCTGCATTTTGTCCTCGGATTTCTAATCTTATTAACCTCAAAATCTTCATCTATATATAGTGCTTCCTGTAAATTTCAGCTGGTCAATATGATCAAGAGTAACTCCATTTTATCATGACTTTTAATCTTATTAAACTCAACTCTCTACTTTTCATTTCAACTCTCTTAACAATCTTTGGAACCTTGAAAGGACAGCACAGCACAATAATCATCTCTATCCTGGACAGTCTTAGTCCGGATTCATAGACAAAAAATGATATAAAAGACATAAGGCAATAATGTCATTCTCGAAAGTTGCGGAAAACTAGATAGCCAGAAGTAAATTATTGCGATATCATTTTACTTTTCTATATTCTGTACTTATGACTAGAGACTTAGCATGGAAACACGTAATACAGACCATTTTATTCTAAACACATTACACCTAAAGCCTCAGTCCAAACAGCATAGCTTAAGGCTATAAAATAGGAAAAAGTTCCCATGGAGAATACTGCAACTGGCATTCTAATAAAGTAAAAATATAAAATCTCCTCTATAGATCACCTCCATAAAATAGCACATAATTTAGCACTAAGGGTAAAAGGGAAAACTGGCATACCACATTCCCACATGAAGAATGCATTGATAGAAGGGCTCTTTCCAAAACATACAAATCAACAGCTTTATCTTCCGGTAGAGTTGAAGTAAAGCTCAAACCAAAGTCAATGAGGACCTACAAAAATTTGTAAAGGACTAGATTCTCATACGTCACATAACTTAATTCTAATGAAGGCACTGTCCCTTATAAGATATGCATAGAAAATGAACTCACCAACTGATTAGTCACATTCTCCATAAGCATATTAGAGGTGGTCAAATCACCATGAATTAGGCCACCATCATGTATTTTTCCAATTGCATCACCAATTTGGGACGCAATTTCATCCAACTGCTTCTCATCGACACCATGTAGCCCAAACTCAAGAAACACATCTTTCACGGAAGGCCCTTCAACAAATTCAAATGTTAATGTGTGCAACACAGGATCCACAGCATACAGCACAGGAGTAATAACTCCAAGGCGTCTCGCTTTAGTCATGCACCTGGCTTCCTGCTCCAACAATGGGTGGAACATACCATTCAACAGTCAACACAATGAACAACATATTGCCTAAAAGAAGAATTGAACTTGAAAAAAGGAAACTCCTTTGTGATGCTCACCGCATTTAAGCGCTTTAGAGTGAGTTTAGAATCTAAAATTGGATGCCTGTACTTCTTTGAGAAGCGCTCTTTGACAACAGACCTCTTTCCCACGAAATCAGACTCAAAAACCCTCTATCAAGTAACACCAAAATCAGCAAAAAGCCACACAAATTATGCAAGTCAAAAGCAAACCAACATAGTAAAAAGGAAACGGCAGGAAAGCTTACTAATAAGGCTTGGCTTATAATGAACAAAGATATTCGACAATAAATTCAATAACGAAGTTAAAAATTAAAGGAGATTGATAATGAACAAAGAGAGGAAGACTTACAGCTTCAGCTCCTTGCTTGAGGAGAATGAGGGAGCTACTTCCTGTGTCCTCTACGATATCCATAAGGAATTACTCCTCCTAGTCCTAGCTAAGCTTCTACAACAAGTATGTTGGAAAGAATGTGAAAGAATGATGGGATAAAGAAACAGCGTTCACAAAGACATAAAGAAAGGGCAGAACTTTGAGTTTAAAAGAGATTACGGCGGTGAACAAAAGGAGAGGAGAGGAGAGAGAAGGAATGGAATTGAAGTGGCGGGAGAGAAATGAAGGCGGCGCCTCCTTTGCCTCCAACTTTCAAGGAGACGGACTCCAACGATAATTGCATTTGCAAGACACCCAAATTTTGTTTGGATAGCCTCATGGGCTTGGGCCGCCTCCTGCCTGTGGTTTTTTCTTAATCACTTCTACAAAAAATCCATTAATTCGACGGAAACATTACATTACATTAGATCACAATTCTTAATGGACGGAAAAAAAACTTTCTTGATAAAAAAATGGACGGGAAAATTTTTTCTTTTATACGACCGGAGGTAGTATTAAAACTTTCTCTAGCCTTAAATTATGTTGACTGTCATTTTTTATTTATGGAGGTAAAGGATAAAATTATTAAGTTTTAGAACTTGCAAAGCAAGTGTATGTAAACTTTTTTTAAAAAAAATTATGGTGAAATAGCTCTTAAACGGAAAAAAATTGTCCCAGCATATACACAAAACCATGTAGGCTGTAGCTTCCTTTTTTCAAAAATAGAAAATTTATTAAATCCCAATTCATCTTTTTTTTTTCAAACTGACGAGGGTTTCAACTTCCATTGAAGGTAACTGCTCAATGTAATAATGACGACTAAAATGAAATCTGAACAATTAAAAATTTGATATGGATAATCCATATTTAAATAATCGCGCTTTTGAGAGATGAGTTTAGTTTTTGGATAAATGACTATTGTAAAGTAAAATTTATTTTCTATTCTGTATCATTGGACAGTATTTCTTTTTTCCTTGTGAAGCATGATCATTTTTTTAAGTGAATGGCAAAACCCCCAATATTATGATTAACAAGCGTGATTTCTCCAAAGCAACGGGATAAATATCAGGATGAGTAATCATAATTTGGATCTCTATCGTTTTTATTTTAAAATTAAAATATTAATATGATAACTAAATATAATTAAATAGTTTAACTCTTATGAAGGTTAATTTTTTTATATATAAAATTAATCCACTCAGGACAAATTTAAACTAGACTAAATCATCTGCCTCTTCGCTGGCAAAATGTCTCTCAAGTCTTAACTGTTAAGCGTAGGGAGTAACTGATATCTCATCCTAGATTCATATGGTAAGGTAACAGTTACACATATTTTCTTTTATCTTATTTTAAATTAACCACAATTACCTCCACCAAGATCGGCATCCACCTTTGCTTGATGCCAGTGTCTAACAATGACACTTTCCAGTTCTTATTACTTAAGATTATTTTCCACTAGACAAAATGATGCATAGGACTCAACTAAAGCTGCCAACTTCAGAAGTTAGTTCATCCAAGGATGTATGCATCTTTCACACATTATTCCAACCCTCTGATTCATTCTTTGCTGGGTTGTTTTTGCTCGTATGGAGCATGTACTTGCATGCTTCAACTGCCTCTTCTACTGTAAGATGTATCCATTTCTGCCCTATATCCTCTATGAACTTGGCTTTGTCCAATTTCTTCATCACCTCGCCCCCAGGATTGACCAGAACAAGCTGTGCAAACGAGAAAAATAATGTTACACAAACCCAATTAAGCATTTCAAAGGAAAACACAGCCTCTAGAGAATTACTTGTAGTCCTCTTCTATCTATAATCTTCTTCAACTCTTCAAACATGCTTATTCCACTAGTGTCTATGTTCCCAACGGCTGCCAATGTAGTTACAGTGAGCTGTTGCTTCTACTACAAGTAATCTTTATGCCTCGAAAATTTCAGATTCGTTACTTACCAGTCATGACCATTATAACATACCGCAAGCTTGTCTCCTCTGTACCTTTAATCTTGTCTTCCTCTTCATCAATCCACCTTGTGATCCTATTAACAGTGACAATATTTAATTCTAAGCAGGAGTTTAGGAGGCAAGAATTTCTTTGGGATGAAACTCTAATCAAAAGGTAAATGTAAAAAAGAAAGGCACCTCTCTCTCAAATAGCTTGCGTTAGCAAAGTATATGGGTGCATCAACCTCAAGAATTAGAATTCCAGGAACATGGACTGCATTTGGATAATGTTCAACATTTCTATATTCTTCAGAATTCGGAATGTTTCCTAAAACAGATGTCTTTGGCCTTGCAATAAAGAGAAGCACCCTAAGTATAGATATTGCAACCTGCACAAAAAAAATCATTTGGTGGATGATTCAAATAAACCTTAATTAATCACCCAGAATTGCGTCAGCTTGAGGATTGAAGAATAAGAGACAGATAAATACCGCTATGACAAGGCCAATTTCAACACTGCCAAAGACAACTCCGACGTAGGCACTAATGCACACTAGAAAATCACACTTGTCAATCTTATAGAGATGGATGGCAGCTTGGTAGTCTATAAGTCCAAGCATTGCTGACACTATGATAGCTGATAGAACCACCAGGGGAGTGTAATGGAACAATGGTGTCAAGAATAGCAACGTCAACATAACTACTATTGCCATTACTATATTTGATGCTGCAGTCTTGCATCCAGCGTTATAGTTCACAGCTGAACGTGAAAATGGCCCTGAAGCATATAATTTTGATGTTGTGTGTGTGTGTGTGTGTGTGTCAGCGATTCATGAGTCATGAAGGAAGATGCGTGTGTAGACATTTGGTAGTGTGTTTTGTTTGCATGAATGAATTACCCGTGGTGAGGTAGCAAGAAGCGAAAGAACCAACAATGTTCATGGTCCCAATAGCTATCATCTCTTTATTGCCATCGATATGATAATTCTTGTACATTGCAAAGCTTCTTCCTACTGCTATTCCTTCCTGCCCACCATCATCCATTTATTAAAATTTCAGGATCTCAACGTTAAAGGGTACAAACAAGTGATAATTAGACCAAGACCCCTGTCTCTTGCACGGTTTTATTTTCAATATCTCAACGTTGAAGAGTTTTTTTCTTTTGCCAAAAACGTTGAAGAGTTCAAACAAGTGATATTAGACCAGGACCCCTGTCTCATAAACAAAAGTTTTATTGTAACAAACGCATGTTTGTGAGAACTACATTTCAAAAGATAACCATCGAAAGTGGGGAACTCAATGCTTTTATAAAGTCACTATTTCAAGAAAACACAATGTACAGCTCACGCATGACATCCTCCCACTTATCTTTTTTTTATTCAAAGGGGCAAGCACTAACGGCTTGAGGTTACAAGCGGGATCGTACCCGCAACCTCCCACCTAAAGAGAGATATCATAACACTGGGCTACAACCTCCCACTTATCTGAATAAACAGATTGACACTCAAATTTTATCAAAGTTACAAGTGTCAAATGTGTATTGGAACAAGTGGTACCCCTCATGGTTAAAGTTATTGCCGTTTATTCATATTTTCCTTCGTCCCCAAACATAAGAAAGTTGAAGGAACCGTGATAAGACTAAAATATGAAGTCATTGATGGCCATGTTTGCAAGGAAGCCATTTAATAAAGGCGACTTTAGTGGTTGGTTTTGAGTATTTGACGTGTCAAATTAAGATTTATCAATGGGAAGGCAGAAGAATAAGATGGAAGAGAATACCGCAAGAGCTATGATGCCAGTGACAAGGCCAGTCTTAATAGCTGTACTCATATAAGGCGCCACAAATACCAGATTAGTGAGGGAACTGGGATTTAACCCCTTCTTCAGGTCTCCTATCTGGACCAACAACAAGCAGATGTTAATAATGGTCATGACTGGGCCCAATCAAGGTGGGGCCCAAGAGTCGCTGTGGCATACTTTATATGGTCAATTATTGGCCCAATATTATTATGGGCCCAAAATCATGTGAATCAGGGACAAAGTAATTACACTATGATTAGGAAAAGAGAGACAAGGTCGGGGCTCACCACTTGAACGCCGTGTTTGTCCGCATGAGTGACGTAAACCAGAATGCTTCCAAAGATAACGGAGGTCAACGGCGCCATTGCTGACACCCAAAAGAATTTAGGTTGCTTTTTGCTCTGCATTTCCATTCACCGTCAGCTCTCGAATAAGCCAAACTTATCAGATACATTAATTAATTGCATTAAAATAAAACCTCATTAATGTGCTTTGGCTGTACATTTTTCTAGAAAATCATAGAGTGTGCCAGTCCCATCGCAGAACGAATAGGTGTTGTTTTTATTAAAAAAACAATTACTCGACTTTTTTTGGCATTTTGGTGAAAGTTAAGCAAAACCAAAATATAACTAGGATCTAGCCCATTCCCAGTTAAGTAGCATGATATGGTCATGATTTATGACTGTCTTGAATAAGATGAAACATCAAGGTCATGGGGGCGCACATATTTCCCTTGTTATTCCACGTTTTTCTTTCTTTTTCTTTCTTTTTTTAATACATTTTTTCTTCTTTCTTTTTCTGCCAGAAAATTAAATGTGCCCCTTTTGTGTGTGAATAAGAGTGTTTATTTTTTATTTGTTAGGTGTACCCAATGCTTTACATACATATATACTCTATACTTCATTGAAAATAAAAGGAAACGTTGTCACACACTGCACAAAGATTGGAAAAGGAAACGTAGCGACTGAAGAGAGGCATAAAATAAAGATTGGCACGTTTAAGACTGTAGTATACACGTGGTTAGGAATATAGGATTAGGATTAGGAAGGAGTTAATTGCGTAGAGATGACTTACGAAGAGTCTGGTGAGGAGGAGGAAGACAATGAAAGTGATTCCTAAAGCGGCGCTTTCCCACCTCCACTGTGCATTAAATAGAAGGAATTAATGAAGTGTAAATTACTTGTAAAGTGAGCAATAATTTAGTGGACAAAAGCTGAAGAAAAAGACAAGTAGGTGCATGTCAGTGTGTGGTACCTGATGCGTTTGGGTAAAAACTGATCGCATCACGGAGACGAGATCGGCTTCGTGAGTGAAATGCTGAAGTCCCAGTATTGACTTTAGCTGTTGAAGGCTTACCACTGTCGCCGCTCCTCCCATGAACCCTATTATTGTTGCATGTGACAGAAAATCCACAATGAACCCTAACCTGCACACCAACAACATTATACAATTCAGCTTATTTCCTATTTAAGTTAACCTTTTCCCTATTCTAATACATATACATATGTAAATGAAGGCACCATCATAGTAATTCCAGAAAATAAAAACAGGCTAGCTAGAATTTTTTATGTTTAGCACGTATAAATATATGTTATGCTTTCACGTGAAAGCAACGGTTCCATATAGCCGAAGGCGAATCTCTTGGCGAACCGGTCCATGCATAGCACAGCTTCAAGAAGACAAAGCAAAAGACAAATTCCAGCTGCTGCTCAATCTGCGCTCAGCAAAATAATTGGCTATATATAACGCACATGATTTCACTGTGTCCATTTACTTAGTTTGTTTCGTAGTATATACATATACATAAAGTACAGAGAGTACATGGGTTGTATGTCCCCATAAAGCTAAGGTAATGAAGCTGATTAAGGGGAAATACCGAAAAAGGCCAAGAGCAGCCATGAAAAGGCCAGCGAAGAAAGTGGCAGTGAAGGCGAGATGAAGATAAAGCTGAGGGTCATGGTTGTGATCCACCACTGCCCCCAACATGGATGCCATGAGAAGCGACCCAACAGCAACTGTTCCAACAGCCAAGTCCCTCGAGCTTCCCAGCATCGCATAAATCAATGGCGGTATGAAGCTCGAATCTACACATACATGGAAAACAGACAAAAGAGGAAAATGAATCGTATATTTGTATAGGAATATACATTTAGCTTAGTTGACTTTTTTTTAGAGAGATTAAGGTTGCAAAATAGGTTATTAAATCATGAAATATTTGATATCTTTTTAGATTATCCATTAGTTTATAGCTAAAATAAACCATTCTAACGAAAAACTTAGGTAAATCAATTTATAATTAACTTATTTTGTTTTTTTAGGATTTTCCAAAAAAGTAATTAGGTCTTGTATATATTTTGGACCCGAGGGAGTATATGTTATGATTTAGTTGTTTGGGACCGAAGGGAGTATGTTCTATGTATATAGAGAGAGAGCATGAAAGCAGAGAGGGAATATAATAAACATGCATACAGAGGCCGAGGATGGGAGGGAGGTTGGCGAGCTGGGCGTAGCTGATGCCTTGAGGGATGGCGAGGCTGGCGATGGTGAAGCCGGAGATGAGGTCAGACTTGAGGAAGTGGAGAGAGTAGCGTGGGGCCCACTGGAGGATGGGGAAGAAGTATTGCAGGCCCAGCAGGAAGGAGGTGGAAGGAGGCTTATTATGGAACTGACGGAATGGGTCATCTGGAAAGAAAGTCTCTTTCAAAGAACCCTTCAGCCACTTCCAAAATGGCTTCGCCGGCGGCACCGCCACGCCGCCATGTGGAGCCCCCACATTAGTCATGATGTTACTATGCAAGTTGAAGGAGAGCTAAGGGAACAGGGAAAGGGAGAGTACTACTAGTGAGGAGGAACTTGTATGTATGTGAAGTATATTATCATTATATGGTCTATATTTATATATAGGTGTGTAGGAGAGTGAGGAGGTAAGGTGAGGGGTCTTTCTTTCATGCATGATTAGTCAAGTGCTTGAAAGTGGGGCTCATGCGTTGTGCTTGAATGTGGATGGAGCCAAGTAGGTGGCCACTCCGCCTCATGTTTATGTTCCTTTTATTTGCCGGTTTTACATACACTGTTTTTATTTTACTGTCTCAGGTGTCATTGTCCTACTTCAAATACCATAATTAAGCTGTGGCTACTATGTGTAGCTCAAAACACACAGAATGAATGAATCACTGGGGCATTGTACATGGATATATATGTGCGCGGAGCCAAGAATATTATAAGGCGAATGCATGGATGGGGCAAATAATAGATAGATGAGGGAATATTAGGCAAGTGTGAATGGGTAATATAGTTCTGAATTCTGATATGATTGTAGGAAATGACGGGGGAAATGGGACGCATAAAATGACGGGGGAAATGGGACGCATACAAGTCATATGGATAATATGGTATGTGGGGACAGGTTGAAATTGAATTCCCACCTACGGTAATTCTTCTATACCGTACGGAAAATAGTTATATCCATCCATGTAGAACACCCGCTAGAGTGTGGTACTATTAGAGTGTGGTACTATACCGTCCTCAGTCCAGGGTGGGAATAAAGAATGAAAACGGTGATTAAAATAATTGAATAAATATAACGGATCAATATTTTTTTTGAAGGGGGGAAATAGGAAATTAAATGATGCTTCGATAATTAACTGCATTGTATAATCCAATAATCGTGGCTTTGATGGCAAAAAAAAATCGTGGTTTCCAAAGCATTCCTTCATTGGAGTCCAAAATGATGATTCACGGGACAAATGTCTGTGATTATTTGCGGAATACTTTAATAGTAGAACTGTAGAAGTCATAGTGAAGTCTCAAGAATGAATGAGAATGTCACGGGACGCAGAATTTGGCATCTCACAAATAGGCAGCGGCATCTGTACGTATTTGTTTTATAATACGACTATATGAGTAGCACTTATACCAAATATTTCACGTGCATTATCCTCTTGTCATACCCACTTCACTTTCCTCTTCCCTGTTATCTCTTTCCCTTTCCCCTGAGCTTCTTAATCATATGGACGCAATTATTTGATACCGATTGATACGATGACTTGAGTCAAAATTACGGACAAATTGTTATTGCTCACGATCATCAGCTTCTAAATCATAGTAGTACTCAAGACATGTATAGATTATTTATACATCGCTGCGGGTAATAAAATAATTGAATCCATCCCACTAAATGATGAAAGTCGTTGGATGTCCGTTGAGGTTGACTTCATCAATAAACATCAGAAATCTGTTTAATCTGAATTATTGGTTGACTTTCTGTAAAGTATTCATAGAGTTGAATGGAGTACAGCGAATTCATTGACCAGAGATATACATTAGAGATAAGAAAGTTCCACAGTTGAAGTAAATGTGATCGCCAAGAAATGTTTGTTGATATATAGTAGTAGACATCTCATACTGTAGCCACCATCCATTCAAGCCTTTTTTTTTTTTATCATAAATCCATTCAAGCCTTCAATCGATGTAATTTGTCATATTATCATTGTTATCAAAGATGAAAGAAAACATGGGACAAATATATAAGAGATCATTAAGGTGAAATCATCAAACACAATCTACATATAAAAAATAAATATGTAAAATTGAAAAAAAATGCAATAAATGCCCAAACAAATATAAAATGAAACTTAAATTACTGATTTCCTTACTAATAAAAAAATGGGTAGAGAGTCAATGGTATCTACTTCTGAAAAAAAAATCGCATATATCTACTTCTAGAACATTTAGATCTCATATAGACAGTCTATATTTGGCCTTCAATTTTAAATGAAGCGAAATATTCTTAATAGAACTAAATATAAATGATTCAGTTGATATCTACATGATTTAGCAAAATATATATTCAAATCTATCTACTTATTTTTTTAATGAGTAATTACGCTTATCACAAGTTGGCTAAATGGGGTAGTATAGTAATTGTGTAGTGTCACTGATGTATTTATGCTACTGTAATGGAGTAATTGTTCAACGTCAGGCATTGATGTCCTTTTACCCCAATTAACAAGTTGGTAGATCGTTCAACATATCTATTTCTAGAACATTTAGATCTCATTTAAACAGTCAATATTTAATTTTAATTTGGAATACTTCCTTTGTTTGAGGGTCTTTTTCCTCATTTTCACTAATCTTAGTCATCCATCAAATCTGTAGTTAAAAATATGTTAAGAGAAGAAAAGCTAATAATAAAAAAATAGTGTAAGTTAGTAAATAGGGATCACCAGAGATATATAATGGAAAATATTTGTGAGCCAACATAATATTGTTTTTTTCACCTTAAGTTATATAATTTCTTAACTATCATATATTTGATTTTAATTTTTCTTAATTGAAACCATCTATGGATGGATGGCTAAAATTAAAGAAAAAGTGTTCTAACAGGTGATCACAGTTTGTCGTCATGCAACAAATATTGGATGTTTAAATAATTAATGCACTAAGATATTTATCTGTCCAATTACAACGTCTATCTATTCTTATACTATCTCCGAGATGGTTTATCTTATATTAATATATAGTATAAGTTAATGTTGCTTTTTATTTGAGTATTTATTTTATTTTTTCACTTTTACCCTTCGTTTTTATTAGGAACTTTTACTTTGTTACAACACTCTCCCCCATATTCCTAGCTCATGCGCTTTTTATCTTTCGTTTCTTCTCATTCAATCACCATCACACCCATCCTCTTCATTAATAGGGATAAAGTTGGGATAAAACAAATTTTGAAAGCACTGATTGATTTCAACAACATTCAAAAGTTTTAGGATAAGATTCAGTAAACATTAATTAGTTTATTTAAGGGATAATTAATTAGAGGTCCCTCACAAGGGAGTTAATACTGGAAAAAACCTAAAAGTTGAAAATATTAATGTAGGGTCCCAAGGGACCTCACATTAATATATTTGAAAAGTGAAAAGACAGTTTTACCCCTAGCCTTAAAAAAAATTACCCCTCCCTCATTCCCCCTACCCCCTTCCTCCTCCCTCCATCGCCCCCCCCAACCCCAGCCTCCTCCTCCCCTGCCCCCCACCCCCAGCCTCCTCCCCTGCCCCCCCACCCCCAGCCTCCTCCCCTGCCCTTCCTCGCGGGTGAGGGAGGAGGAGTGGGGGTGGGGGTGCGAGGAGGGAGGGGGGACGGGGTGGGGGTGGGGGGCCGAAGAGGGAGGGGGGACGGGGTGGGGGTGGGGGGCCGAGGAGGGAGGGGGGACGGGGTGGGGGTGGGGGGCGAAGGGAGGAGGCTGGGGGTGGGGGGCAGGGGAGGAGGAGGCTGGGGTTGGGGGGGGCGATGGAGGGAGGTGGAAGGGGTGGGGGTAGGGGGAAGGAGGGAGGGGTAATTTTTTTTAAGGCTAGGGGTAAAACTGTCTTTTCACTTTTCAAATATATTAATGTGAGGTCCCTTGGGACCCTACATTAATATTTTCAACTTTTGGGATTTTTCCAATATTAACTCCCTTGTGAGGGACCTCTAATTAATTATCCCTTTATTTAATGGTTTATTTCTATATATATATATATATATATATAAATGGTGTGCAGGAAGAGCATGTTCTTTTGCTTGCATAAGGTCTGGAAAGTAGCAATGACCTATACTCACAGCTTTTCAAATTTCATCTTTTTGGAAACCTACTAAAACGTGTACAGTTAATTGTGTTATCCTTAATGAGGATTGGACTGCATATCACACTTCAGGTGCACACCCTCCAAGTTTTGTACCTGTTCATTTGTCCCTGGTTTTAATTGCCCCATATAATCCAAATGTAGATTTCTTGTGGGATGGTAAGTCTGTTATATGGGTGCCTCATATTCTTTGTAGGTCAAATAAGGTTGTAAATTAGCACAGGAAGTATTTGATATGTTACTCTACTACTACTGTACAGGTCTATGATACTAATCAGATCCTCACGAGAATCATCTTCCCGCGCATAGCGCGGGAGAGTATTTTCTAGTTAGTTTTTATGGTGGGTAGAGCGAGCATTAATCACACTTCCACCACCACCCTCGTCAATAGTCAAATTCTGTGTACACGTCGTCATTATTCTTGGCGAATAAATTCTACTGTATAACGTGCAAACATCATTTGTGACTGGAAACAATAATATGTGACATGAAATAAAGCGTACACTATCAATTGCAACTATAACTGGATCCGGAGTTGAACACTGTAGTTCAAACAGCGGGGCGGATAAGACATGTGGATATGATTTTCTGAAGCCCACTCATCAACTATACCACTCCCACATTTCTTTACACCCTTGTTTATTGATTCTTCATTAAATCAGTCTTGATAACGTCATATATGCTATGTATCAGCTAGCTAGTTGTTCCAGCCACGAAAAAACCAGTTCTTGCTAGTCTCTCTCTATAAGCCTTCAGACCATCTAGATAAGACATTATAGAGAATAACAAGTTCTCGCTACTCCTTCTATCTCTGTCTCTCTATAGCTATTTAGTGTTATAACATGTAAATTGATAATGGATACAAATTAAGGATCGATGTATCAGTGAGAGTATTGTTTATCAACTGTGTAGTGCACACTCTTGTGTATTACTATAACATACTTTTGATTTCGCAGATATTTTTTCTGACATTGACTTTGTTGGGCAACAAAATTACATTTTCACATGAATATATTAAATCCACATATGGTGCTTTCTCAACTTTAGCACATGTACGTAGCCTTTTTTTGTTGGGGTAGATGGTCAGTGCAGCGGATGGTGGGTCGTGGGTGTACCTACGAATTTATTGAACTTCTATTTTTTGATCATCAACAAAAATCTTATCACTCCAAACCACTACTGTTTCAGAGAAAAAAAATGTTGTGTTTTACAGTTTTTCTCCATCCCCCTAATCTCAACTTAAAAAATCATTTTCTTGACACAAAACGAGGGATTCGGATATTATATATCTTTCCACACATCTCTACTCCATACTTAATGAATCTTATCTGCTGTCCATTTAATTATTCAGTTCAAGTCGCAAACAAAATAAAGTTAGCAATTGCGATCCATAATTGTCAGCAAATGAAGCCATGTAGAGCACTGAAATTGGAACAAAACCCAAAATAATAAGGACAATCATATCATACAAGAATTTACATTTTACAATTAAAGGCAAGCTGCAAGGCAACTCAACGATACAAAAATCCTTATCCAACAGCCATCAATGTTCTGTTCAAGTCTCAGATGCTCTGAATATGGTAAGCAGAGACAAGAAGAGATTGATGATATCTAGATATAAGGACACAGCCGCCCAAATATACTCATCATAGGAGAACCTCTTGATAAGGTTGTCTGTATCATATACGATGTATCCACAAAATATGATTGATGCCAGGCACCCATAGACCATCACTGATATCTTACCCAGTGGAAATAGTATCTGCAACAAATCAAATCCACTCAGAAACTGAGATTCTAAAGATTTTCTGAGGGTTGAAAATATGTATCAAAAATGGAGAAGATCGTCCTACCTGAATCATAGCAAAAACCATGAGAACTAGCACAGCACCAAACAGGAAGGGGCCCAGAAAATTGAAGTCATGGCCTCTCCTAGCGGCCCAAAATGTGTAGAGAGTCAAGCTGAGCACCACCACGGTCGTTAATATCACAGATTCCAATATAACCTTTCCTGTTTTAATTCACCACAAAACTTTCAGACCAAATCCAAAACGTTAGCCAGTATATTAAGCTTGATTTCCTAGTGATCTCATTGTCCTATAAAATCTAAATGGTCCAAAATTGCAAACACCAACTGTCCCTTGAATTTTCAATGTAAGGATGATGTGTGATATCAATTGACGTCAGACAGACTACTGAATTAAAGGATATTCTATATACTCTATAGCATCTACAATATGCTACTTTTTTTCCCATCAAAACTCATTTATTTTACTTATAAATTATAAATTAGTGTTCTAATTTACTTTTTTTAACTTAAAAAAGAATAAAAAAAAAAGGGAGGGACTAGTTGGACAAGAACAAAGAGAATGAGTGGGAAGCGAACTCATATTTACTATAGTCCAAACAGGACCCACAAGTGCAAAGGGGAACACCACTTTATCCAAAAGTCATTAGGATGCAATGAGCAAAAACGCACATGAATCATGAAATACTAGCGGCCAGTCCACACCAAACAAAATAATTCATTGACTTTTAACCACAAAGAAAAAAGGGGGAAACAGGGATAATCCGTTCTTACCGCTAGTGAAGGCACAGGTGAGTCCAACAGCAAAAGCGAGAGAGATAGTGAAAATTCCGAGAAGGAGATAATTAACAGGGTGCTTCTGGTGGTAGTAATACAGCGGGCACAACGCTGCAATTTATACATACAAGTTCCAAAACCGTATGAGAGAAAAACAATCAACATATGTGACAGTTAATAATAACAACTTGCACAATAAGTGAAGAGGGTAAGGAAAAAGGAGCATACTGAGAAAAGGGGTGACGATGAGGACGATGTAGAGGGCCAAGCCTGCGCTAGAACTAACGAAGAAGTGGGCGATGGGATGAACAAAGACAACAACAGAAGCAACGGCAATGGTGGCGAGTAACTGAAGAGAAATGATGGAGTAGACTTTGCGAATGAAAGACCAGCGAAGCTCGGGGCTCTCTAGCATCATGGGGTACAGAGGCCTATGCCCCCCTCCCTCCACGTCACCACCCTTCCACATAGTAGACATGCAACGCAACAAACAAAGCAAGGAAGAAGAAGGCAACGATCAAGGTTGAAGAGATGGAGAGGGAAACTTAATTTAAATAAAGAGAAGAATGGAAGTTACAGGGAAAGAACACAGAAGGTTGTGGAGGAATCGCGTGAACGTGTGTATGGGTTAGTCATACGCGAGTCCCTCGTGTCGTGTTTCCAATGTAAGAATCTTCTCGACTTATCTTCATACTCCAGCGGTTCAGCCCCACTTCCTTCACTTTATTTTTTCTTAAAAAACAACTAATTCCTTAACAACGCAGACGGCCCACAAATTCTATGGGCCTCGGCCTTCCATGATCAGCCCAATGCTTCTCTAATCTCTTACCCAAGTACATTTTTTTAACAAGTCTCCCGCCAACTCAATTTTTGTTGTTCAATGATGCATGATGAGTAAACAAGAATGGGAAAGAAAAGTGTAATAATTTATTTAGCCAGCCCAAATTTGTTTTTTCGATAAACGACGGACTAAAACGTACCGGTATATTTAAGTTTGCCTCACCAAACTGACTTTCTTATTTCTGGCAAAAAAACAAAACTGACGCCCTTACTATACAAAGTCAATTTATGAGACTCTGTATAGAAAAATGATCATGAATTAAATGAATTAATCTGGTTTCAGCACTCACAGCATTTTCTAATTTTCCCTTGTTTTTATTCTGATTTTACTATTTACAAGTTAACTTTGCAATGCAATGTTGGAATAAAGTAGTAATAAACCCATCGTCCGTGGGTTAAGTGGCGAAGGGATCGAACAATGAGCTTCGGGTTGATGACTACCACGTTGCGAGTTCGATTCTGGGGAGTGACACTAATTTGGTGTCTCCATCCCGGCGCTTGGGGAGTCATCTCTGTAGCTTAGTGAAACTTAGAGTAACCTACCTGTGTAGACAGTCAGAATGGGCTTGCTAGGCATGCCCCAGAGCCAACAGGGACAGACCCCAGGGGATCATGAGTTAGGTGCTCTGCCCTTGGATTGGGTTGAGCCCAAACCTCTTCCTAAAATTTTGTTAAAAAAGAAAGTAGTAATAAAAAGGCACATGCTTGCAAAGAGATGTTGGGCTGTTAGCCGCCCATACGTACGTATCCAAGCACGTGAAACAGGAGTTGGCACTCATATACATAATGTAATCATGTTAATAGCCGACGTAGTACTCCCAAGTCCCCACTTTCAATTGAATGAGTGGGCTAGAATTTTGTTTCTATTTTCGTGTACAACCGAAACCTTTTGAGCATGGGGTAATAAATAAAATCCAAACAGACACGTCATCGTCCTTGCACTAAAGACAAAACCTATTAAATGCGTGGACCAGTGAGGACAAAGGTCGCTCCTGCACCTAACTTAGCTTCAAATTAAGATCAACTCATATAATAAGATAAAACTCCAGCAACGCCACTCATTCTCATTAGCCATTCCCTTCACTTCATCATCAATACCAACAACAATAATGGCTTTTCTTGAAGCTCTGCCAGTCATGGCTACAACAAACACAAACGTGTTTCAACCTGGAGACCTAAAATGCACCCATTTCAAGGTTGAATCTTCAGCCCCAAAACCACTATTAGTCATCACGCCAGAGGTTGCTGGCCAGTACCCACTCATAATGTTCTGCCATGGCTTTTGCATCACCAACTCCTTCTACTCTCTTCTCCTCAAACACATAGCATCTCACGGTTACATACTTGTCGCCCCTCAGGTTAATTGATCAATAATACTCATTCCCTAACTATATCTAAGCTTTTTTGCTAATTAAATATTAATAATATGATAATGAAATGTTGACCACTTAAATTGTGCAGTTTTGCAAGTGCTGCGAGTGTATTCCCATGGTGCCATATTGTGAGATTAAGTGTGCTGGCCAAGTAGCAGATTGGATAGCTGACAACATTCAATCATTGCTTCCTGAGAACGTGGAACCAAATCTAAGCAAATTTGTGATGGCGGGTCACAGTAGAGGTGGCAAGACGGCATTTTCAGTGGCACTTGGGCATGCTAAAACCAAACTTAACATAATGGCCCTTGTGGGGGTGGACCCTGTGGCTGGGCTTAACAAGTATTGCGAAACGTGTCCTAGGATCCTGACGGGCCAGGCCGGATCTTTCAATCTTAGCATGCCTGTTGCTATAATTGGGACGGGCCTGGGCCCAGAAAAGGCGGATTATTGTTGTGCAATGCCATGTGCTCCAGAGGGTGTGAACCATGTGAATTTCTTCTATGAGAGCAATCCTCCGTGTGCATATTTTGTGGCGAAGGAGTACGGTCACATGGACATGTTGGATGACGATCTGGAAGGAGTGGTCGGGAAGTTGGCGGAGTGTATGTGTAAGAATAATGAGAGTGGTGACAAGGATCCCATGAGAAGAACTGTGGGTGGCTTGGTGGTTGCCTTTTTAAGGACTTATTTGGACCTACAAACTCAAGATCTGGACGCCATTGTTGACAATCCTAGGCTTGCTCCTACCACTCTTGATCCTGCTAAGCACACAAAAGCACCCCAAACTTAAGGCTTCATTTATTCTCTCCTACTTTATTTTTGCCTTTGTGTCTCACGATTTTAAATTCCTAAGCCTTGAATATATATATATATATATATATATATATATATGGGTCCAGGTGTCTATTTGCGTTTGTTTTCGAGTGTCGTCGTTTGCAAATACTATTAATATGAGATTCTCAGTCATATATATATATGTTAACACGCTGTTAATTAGTTGAGCATTGTGTGTGTGCGTGTGTCAGAGTTTTAAGTTCTTTCTCTACTGTACTGTTGTTCAGCTTTGTTGATAGCAAGCAGTGCATGTGATACCACAAGACTGAAAAACAGTACCTGTGTTTCGGTTTTTTAACTGTTGGGATGTTATGACCAAAAACTGGTTTACCTTTATATTGGGATCCCAGCCATCTTGTATGAGCTGGGCTGTTTTTTAGTATCTTGCCGCCGTATAAAGGGTTAATATATGATTGTCGCGAAATTTTGGACGTTGGTTGCATTGAATGTGGTTATGATTGATTAGCATTCATTCAAAGAAGAGGACAATGAGTAAGTTGGGAATATCTCGGGAGCATATAAACATGTATTCTGATTGTACTTTAAAGTTAAAACTAGCTTAGCTTTAATGTGCTATGGGTTATTTGAAAAAAACCATTAATTATATATTTCAGAGACCCAACTAACTTTTACATATTTTTTTAAAGAGTACTATGTTTTGAAGGCTGGACTAGTATGATACATGTCATTTAATTATATAGATCAAAGTTTATATCAAGTTTCTTGTATTCACTTTATCATGTTCTCTAAGTACATATATGTCCAATTCACTTTGCAAAGATTTATATAATGGAAAACACAACGAAATGGATTTAAGGAGCTTGATTGGTGTGTGTGTGTGTGTGTCAGTTTTTAAGTTAGATACATCAATTATTTTGATTAAAATGATAAATATAAATATATTAAATAATTTATTAACTTCTCTAGTCTTTATAGAAAAAATCAATTGGTATATATAAATGATTTTCTTTATTATAAACAGAACAAAATTAATAAGTTATATGTGACAATAAGACAAGAAGAGTTCTGGTTATACATGTCCCCGCAACCAAAGAGTGGGGCACAACGAAGTGTTGGCAGCACATTCGCACGCAGCCTAGCACATAAAAAACGTGTTTTTTTTCCTCCCAATTTCGTAGTGCATGAAAACGAAACCTATGCACGCGTGGCATAGATGATGTTGCGCTGAAGACAAATAATGATATACTAAATGCAGTTCATTCACAGAATCACAGTCATTCATAGAGGTAAGACATGGCTTAATTATCTTGAGCTCGTGTGTACTGCAGCGCCACTCATTCACATTTTCTCAGAATGGCGTCCCTCGAAGGAAGCTCACCCAGCGGATGGACTAAACAATTGAATGGTACTACTCCCTCCGGTCCTAAATATAAGACCTAATTGACTTTTTTGAAAAATCCTAAAAAAAAGCAAAATAAGTTAATTATAAATTGATTTACCTAATTTTTTTCCCCTTAAACTAGTTTATTTTACTTATAAACTAATGAATAATCTAAAAATATATCAAATATATCATGATTTAATAGACTATTTTGCAACCTTAATCTCTCAAAAAAAAGTTATCTAGGTCCTATATTTAGGACCGGAGGTAGTATTTTATTGCAAAACATATCATAGGATCCTAACGGACCAGAATGTGTCTTTCAAGGTAAGCACGCCCATTGCTATAATTGGGACGGGCCCGGGCAAGCCCGATAACTGTTGTTGTCGCATCATGCCATGTACATATGTTCCCGGGATTTGGATTTTCTAAGTTGCATTTTTTCTAAACCTCTCTAAGCGTCTTAATCATGGCCGTCCAAAATAATCCAACCACTCAAAAAAAGGAGACACATGTATACACTCACCTCACCCCATCATATCTCTCTCTCTCTCTCTCTCATTCCTAACTACTTCACCATATCACAGTCCCAACCACACCCAACATATTTTTGGGCAAAAAAAATAGAGCAGCAGCAGCAACTTTTCATGGTTAGGATCTTTATGCAGCATCAAAGAGATGAAAAAATTTTGCTCCTCCTCTATTTCTCGGCCAATCATCCATTTAATCATCTGTCCATCCAATTTATGGTGTTCTCCTCCATCTCCTTTCTCCTCTCCTCCAAACTCACAAGCCTCCAATCCTAATTGTCTTTTTGTGGGGATCATTGAATTATAAATTATAAATTTATAATACAAACACACTCACGAACACAGGGAGGAGGTGTTAAAATTGCGTGAGTGTGTTAAAAGAGGCGAGCAGAACGGCAATCTAAGGCTCCGAGCACCCAAGGGACAATGAATAAGGCTCCAATCTCGTTTGTGTGAGTGCATTGTTGTAATGAGATGACATATTTTTTTTATGGCTTGTGAGCCATTAGATGAAATGAAGGGTTAGGATGAGAGGAGACCTAGAGAGGTTTAGAAAAATGGAGTTTAGAAAATCCAGATCCATGCTCCCGATCGAGGGTGACGGAATATGGCCACGTGGACATGTATGTGTGTGCAAGAATAATTGTTGCCTTCTTGTGGGGGCTCATTTAGTTTGGACTTTAATTTAGCACTTGAGATCTGGGAGCCATTCTGATAATTTGCAAAGCTCGATATATCCTCCTCCTACTAACCACAATGAACCTACTATCCACTCCGTATGTTCTCTGGTGTTGTTCTTTGCAAATTAACTAAATTCATAAATTTCAGTATTAATAATGTTTCATGTTAACCTTCGTTGGACAAAAAAGATGGGACATACATGTGAAACAAAAGAAGCAGCAACGCAATAATGCAAGTACGGCGAGGTCATCTTAAAGCGATGTTTTTTGAGTTTTCAATTGTTGGAACGCAGTGCATGATGTGTGTGAATTCTCGGACTTACTTTCAAGATGTGGTTCAACACTTTCTTCTATATATTATGATGGTCCTACAACAGGGGTGTATTACATATAGAATAATTGTACAGTTCCTGACGTTCTGGTCAAAATAATTTAACTTTATTGGGACCCCATCTTTATGCGTAAACTTTGTTGGTTTTGACAATTTGCCGTGTAAAAGGTTAATGAATGTCACCAAAATAAAAGAGATCGAATTTTAAAACACGTCTGAACGGAGGCGGAAATTTGGACGTTTTAATTACTCTTTCCAGTCCTAAATATAAGACCTAATTGATTTTTTTAGAAAAACCTATAAAAAAGCAAAATAAGTTAATTATAAATTGATTTACCTAATTTTTTCTCTTAGATTAGTTTATTTTACCTATGAACTAATGTATAATCTAAAAATATATCAAATATGTCATGATTTAATAGCTTATTTCGCAACCTTAACCTCTCCAAAAAAAAGTCAATTAGGTCTTATATTTAGGACCGAAGGTAGTACATTGAATGTGGTCCTGACCCGTGTTGCAGGGTCCACTAAAGAAGACAAGAGTAACTTAAAAGTTTAGAGCATATCGGATACATAAATTTGCGCATGGGACTATGGGGTATTACTTATAAGTTAAAAGTTAAAACTAGCTTGAATATTGTAGTATTTTCTCATTGTCCGAAAAAAGAAATATACAATACATCCTCGAGGAGCTAGGCACCCCCAAGTGATATCCTTCCATTCATTATAGCAATTAGAAGCAGGGCAGCGTACATATCTACTATGCATAGAGCAGCTGATTATATGGGTGGGCCAATTGGTTTATGCCGGGCCCAAAAAAAGCCCATTAAATGGGCTGGGCTAAAAGCTACGAGAAAACGTGCCGGTTTCAAAAAGCAAGGATAATATATGGTTTGGGATTCAGGTCATTCTATATTAAATCCATTTTTTTAATTATTCTCCCCTTTTCAATGGAGTTACCCTAATTTATTTACAAGTTTTAGGTTCAGGTTTGACAAGTTTTGTCCAAAAACCTGCTTTAGTATTAACGCTAAAAATGAGTTTAGGGTAGCATGTGCATTTGGGCCAATATTACCGTCTCTAACTATGCCCTCACTCATGGTCTATCATTGTTTCTATGTTTTCCAATTTTACGAGTCCCTCCATTTCTAGAAATTGTTTTTGTTTTTTCATTTCTAAATTGTTTTTTGTCGCGTGTATACGGCTGAACAGTTGTTTGCTTTAGTTGCATGAATAACCGCGTGTATGGCCTTCTTCTTCATGTGATTGAGTATATTTGTCTGTAATTAATCTAACCCCCGATCGAGAGTTTTGAACTTAATGCGGCATATCCAAATTAAGAGCTCATTGACAGAAGGAATGGATGTAGGTGGCCTAGAAAAAACGGGAAAGTTGTCAAATATTCCCTCCGCTCATATGTATACACGCGTTGTATTGACATGCATATATATAATGGCTAGCTTCCAAAGAATGAGCAGTGATGTTCATCTATAATAGCTCCATCAATTCCCTCAAAGGCATACACGACATGCATGCGTGTGCGTGCAGTAAAGAGGCAATCTTGCTTGTTGAAGTCCTCCGGGAAATCAACTAGTTGATTGGCATCACTTGACTTTCAGTTTTTAAAGGCAAGATGAAGATTGCACGCGATGTAGCGATATTATTGTCAATTGTTAAATGGCACTACCGGGCCAGAATTCCTCTAATTTTAGATACAAGGTAAAGTATTTGTATGTATTCATGGTTTTATATAATATCTTATCTATAAAGTAAGGTAAAATCTAATTATCACATGTAACATATGCTATACCATCTCATCCTAATTATATGATTAATTTAACTTTTTTTTAGAGAAATTAAGGATGAAAAATAAACACTTTATATTGTTTGTGTTTATCTTTTTTTTCTCAAAATTAATTTATTTTATTTACAAACTAATGTATGATTTAGTCACATCATATAGCATGTATTAACATTTATTTATCAATTTTGTTTCCTTGATCTCAACAAAATAAAGTCAATTTAAGCTTATAATTGGAATTGAAATTAAAGGATTATAAATAAGCAGCCGCCTATTTAGCTTGCTTTTTGTATTTTACAAAAAAAAAACTAGCTTAATTTTATATTTCGAGTATATATATGAAGGAAGTGTGTCAATGATTTTTATGCTCAACATTTTGTTACGGGCTAAGGGCAACTACTCTAGTGCAAATAACACACTGTAGTCCAGTTGAAAATTTTTTGTCTGACATATCAATATGCATAAGTTTGCACTTATTAAGAAATGGATAAAACAATACACACACACGTATAATACTTTCGATACTTATTAGACACCGATAAATTAAATTTAAATAGGCCGCCCAATCAATTTAAGACATGTTTAAGGTATTAACATTCATTAGTTGGTGTGCGGGATTTTGATAAATTGTGGCGGAATAGTGGTGCGGGGTATCTTTTAGGATAAGAAATGCTTGGACAAAGGAGAGGTGGGTCGGAAAAGCCTTATTTAACGGAGAATTATGTAAATGACTTTGGCATATTGAGCTGATGGCCTAACTACAGATTTAGCAGCAGTATACAATGACAATTCACAATTCAAAATTTTTTGTAAAATTATGCAGCTAGATGCCAACAAAAAAGAGACAAAAATTTACGAAAACAGAGCATACGAGTTGGAGTAGGATGAAGAATGAAGAATGTATTGCTTGTCACTTGTCAGGCTACATAATTTCGGTGAAGTTGACCATGGATCGCCGAGTACAGCTGTCTACTGTCCATGTTTTTGATGAATAATAAATAAATTAATAAACAAAAAAAAAAAAGAGATTCTGTATATTCATAACAAGAGAGAGGTCATGAATGGTATTAAACATGCTACATATCACAGTAGAATCATTCAAAAATCTGTTTCTGCGTCAGATAAATAGATTTGTATTTATCTGGACGTAGTCTTTGGAGAAAATTTTCGAAGGCCTTGGACAGCTTTTGATCGTACATATGGATTATAACAAACCACTGGTGACATAGATAGGACTGGGTATAACATCCGGAAGAGTTTTTTTCCTTTTTAACGTACGGAATAGTAATTTTTAAGACGTCAAGTGGCCAAGTACCTTAGCAAACCACGAGACCATAATGTAATCCCCTTCATCATTTTCTGTAATCATTGTTTTTTGTCTTCTCGTATTAATTTCCATTCTGATGTCCACTCCTTTTACTCTGTCCTTCGATTGCATCTAGCTTCGTGACCACCACTCTTTATCCCGTAAAAAACAATTAATATGATTATAACACGCAAGATTTTATTTTCTTAAGTTATATTCTAATACAACCATTTTACTATTCTAACCAAAAACATTTTTTTAAAAAAAATACCAACTGTAGCATGCAAATATTAGATTATTTTAACTCTTGGATTAAACATAGAATAATACGAAAAGGGAAAGAAGTTAAGTCTGTGAAGGGGATAGTCAATAGTGGGATTAACGAGCTGGTCCACCTACGATCCACAATCCACATCATTGAGTTAAAAAGGACAAATAATGTAATACTCGCAATAAGATAATGACCAAAGTGTAGAAATAAAACAAACATTAAACGTAATATTTTTTGCCAGACAATAAACATAATTTTTTAATATGATGTAATGGTTGTTTGGAATAATAAAATGGGTCGAATAATTTGACGAGTTCTGACGCCTCTTTGTTCTTACCTTTTTTTTTTTTGCTTTGTCCTGACATGGTTAAGTTCAGCTTAACCTTTAGTAACATTCAAAACTAGAGAGTCAATAACTCTAAAGCGGCTATTACGGAAGATAATAATGGAGAGATAGATTCACTCTTCACCTTTGTTGGTTGCAACTGTTTTGTCCTTTTTAATTTATTTTTATTTGTAGTTTGCTCTTTTTTGTCAAGTTTGCTTTTTTTTTTCTATACTCCCAACAAACAAACAGTAGCTGCAATTTTTAATTTTGATGGTCTCCAAAGCAGCAGGGAAATTGACCAAAAAAAAAAAAAGCAGCAGGGAAAGCAAGAAGAAAAGAAAAAGAAAATTACTTTCCCTTTTACCAAACAAAAAAGTTAGTTAAAGTTGGCATTTTTCAATTTGATTCCCTCACTTCGATCTCATAGCTTCTCTCAAGTCTCAACTTTCGCTCCTAATCTTATTACCTTCATCCTCATATTCAATCCTCTTGTCAACTCTCTCTCTCTCTCTCTCTCTCTCTCTCTCTGTGGTCTTTGCCATTTTGGCCACAAAAAAATTTGGCCTTTTTTTCTGGTAAAGTAAAGATCTTTCTTAGCCATGTTCATATGCTTGCTCTTTTATAGCTTATAACTTGCTTTATTTATCAGTTTCCCTCAGACAAGGTTGAAACTTTGAGTGGAAACTTGATTTAGCTGCTGTTCATTGCAAGAAAGAATTGATTTTTATTTGTGCTTGAGTTCAAAGTGGTCATAGTCATAGGTTGAGTTCTTTTTCTGTGACTGTTCTGATTGTTTGGGAAAAGGAAAAGGAGCTATTGCTTTAAGGGGTTGGCCTTTTGAGTTTTGAGTAGTTATTCTACTTCATTTTTGACTCCAATTTGTTAAGGTTGATTTGAGCTATTGTGGAGATCTGGGACTTGTTTCGTGTCCTATGCCCCATGAGGAGTTTCTTTGCTCCTGATTCCTGCAAAGAAGTGCAGCCTAATGTTTTAAATCCACAGTCTTGGCTTCAAGTTGAAAGAGGCAAACTTACCAAACTGTCATCACAATCCTCTTCTACATCAATGTAAGTTTATCTTCTACCCAGTATCAGTTTGACTTTTTTTTCAATTTGTTTAGTCCAATTGAATGATGAGTCTTTTGTTTTGTTTTTTTTTGGTGGTTGATTGTGAACTATTGTAGTGAGTCTCTTATAAAGGTTCCAGAGCCATCTATAGTACCATTTTTTAAACCGGTTGATTATGTGGAAGTTCTAGCTCAAATTCATGAAGAACTTGAGTCATGTCCCCAAAAAGAGCGGTCAAACCTATATTTATTGCAATACCAGGTCTTTAGAGGCCTTGGGGAAGTTAAATTGATGCGTAGAAGCCTCCGGGCAGCTTGGCAGAGAGCGAACACCGTTCACGAGAAGATAATATTTGGGGCTTGGTTAAAGTATGAGAAACAAGGGGAAGAGCTGATTGCTGATTTGTTGAAAACTTGTGGTAAATGTGCAGAGGAATTTGAGTTAATAGATGTGGCATCTCA
Organism: Mimosa pudica; assembly: GCA_029929735.1. NCBI lineage: Eukaryota > Viridiplantae > Streptophyta > Magnoliopsida > Fabales > Fabaceae > Mimosa > Mimosa pudica. The sequence continues at coordinate 16,101,766 of JAKELP010000013.1, read as the reverse complement.
TATTCCTTTTCATGTTGATGACGGTTTGCAAGAGAGACTTTCGGTGAATGGGAACCACATTTCACAATATGTTATTTTTACCGTTGGAAATGATAAGATCATTTGTGACAGACAAAAAATGTCTGAACTTTCAGCACCTTTTCATGCAATGCTGAAGGGATCTTTCAGTGAGTCACTTTCTGAGACCATAGATTTGTCTGAGAACAATATCTCCCCTTCAGGCATGAGGGCAATTAGTTACTTCAGTCTGAGGGGCAGTTTATATGACGTTCCTCCCAATCTATTGCTGGAGATATTGGCTTTTGCTAACAAGTATTGTTGTGGAAGACTCAAAGATGCTTGTGATAGGAGACTAGCGTCTTTAGTATCCTCCAAAGAAGATGCTGTTGAACTCATGGACTATGCTCTTGATGAGAATTCTCCTGTTCTTGCGGCATCTTGTTTGCAAGTCCTTTTATGTGATCTTCCGAACTGTTTGAATGACAGTAAGGTTGCAGGGATATTTACTGGTGCCAATAGGCAGCAGCTGGAAGCCTTGGTTGGGCATGGTTTATTTTCACTTTACTGTTTATTAAGTGAGGTTTCTATGAACCTTGATCCTTGTTCAGATAAAACAGTTCAGTTCCTGGAACGATTGGTGGATTTTGCTGATACAGACAAGCAGAGACTGCTGGCGTTCCATCAATTGGGATGTGTTAGACTCTCAAGGAAAGAATATGATGAAGCCCGTTGCCTATTTGAGGGTGCCTCAAATGCAGGCCATATTTACTCTGTAGCAGGTTTAGCTAGATTGGATTATTTAAAGGGTGATAAACGTCTATCTTATGAGAAGCTCAGCTCAGTGATTTCCTCTGTCACCCCAGTGGGGTGGATGTACCAGGAAAGATCACTATATTGTGAAGGCAACTATGGGTGGGATGACCTTGAGAAAGCGACCAATCTAGACCCTACACTCGTATATCCCTACATGTATAGGGCTGCTAACTTAATGAGGACTCAAACTGTTCAAGCTGCCCTGGCAGAAGTCAATAGGATACTTGGTTTCAAACTTTCATTGGAATGCTTAGAACTACGGTTTTTTCTCAATCTAGCCCTCGAGGACTACAAAGCAGCTCTCTGTGATGTTCAAGCAATTCTTACTCTGCGTCCTGATTATAGAATGTTTGAGGGGCGTGTAGCAGCATCACAATTCCGTACTCTTGTTCGTGAGCATGTTGAACATTGGACTACAGCAGATTGTTGGGCACGATTGTATGATTGTTGGTCTGCAGTTGACGATGTTGGGTCTCTCTCTGTTATCTATCAGATGCTTGAATCTGATGCAGCAAAGGGTGTCCTATACTTCAGACAGTCATTGCTTCTTCTTAGGTATGTTATGAATGACTGGTAATTCATCAATTACATCAATTTCTGATGCTCCCAATGTGATGGTTATGTATATAATTCTTGTTTATTCAAAAATCATGGTATCTGTGTCTACCTGAGCTCTCAAGTTTCAAGCAATTCGACTGCAAAAGAGGAAAGCCCTCAACAAATAACATGCATTTTTTCTACATGTCCATAATTTTCTGTAGAATCGTGTTTGGCAAGGCAGTCTATTTTTGGTCCTTGTATTTAAAATACTGAATAGAACAGTTGTTTACAATGGACAACAAAAGCCTGAAATTTTTGTTTCTATAGGCTAAATTGTCCTGAGGCTGCTATGCGGAGTTTACAATTAGCTCGCCAACATGCATCAAGTAAGCAGGAACAACTTGTATATGAAGGATGGATCTTGTATGATACTGGTCACTATGAGGAAGGGCTCCAGAAAGCTGAAGAATCTATTAGTATCAAAAGGTCATTTGAGGCTTTCTTTCTGAAGGCCTATGCATTGGCTGACTCCAGTCTAGATTCATCATGTTCATCAACTGTTATTTCACTGCTTGAAGATGCATTAAAGTGTCCATCAGATAATCTTCGCAAAGGTCAGGTATGGCATTCCTATTCTGGAAATCTTTTACTAGTTAATACAGGGCATTGATAGCAAAGCAGCTGACGTTTTAGGTGCATTCTTAAATTTGGAACTTGTACATTTTGATTGATATCCTTGTTTGCAAATACTTAAAATCCTTGCCATTTTAGTGTTAGTCATAATTACATGCTAACCATAGTGTTGAGATTTTATACTCAAATGAAGTTGTTTCGGTTGCTTAGTCTCCTTTTAGTTTTGCTACTTATGCATGTGTCAATTTATCAGGCCTTGAACAATCTGGGTAGCGTTTTCGTGGACTGTGCGAAATTAGATTCCGCGGCTGATTGTTACATCAATGCCCTCGAAATCCGGCATACCCGAGCGCACCAGGGTCTTGCTCGTGTTTATTTTTTCAAAAATGACAAGGTTGCTGCTTACAATGAAATGACCAAACTCATTGAGAAGGCCAAAAACAATGCATCTGCCTATGAGAAAAGATCCGAGTACTGTGATCGGGAACTTGCAAAGGCTGACCTGGAGATGGTGACTCGATTGGATCCACTGAGAGTATATCCTTACAGATACCGTGCCGCAGGTAATTTGCTTATTTATTTTTAACCCTCCTTCCCTTCATGACCCTCACAGTGAAGGATATACATAATCTTTTGAAGTTAAACTCAGCCTAAGGAAGAGTTAGCTTGTGCTTGCCCATGTGCCATGGAATGTTTCCATCAATTACTAACTAAATTATGATGTTGTAGCTGGCTGCGTTTGACAAAACATAGTGTAAATATCTTCACCTCATTTTAACCATATTAAGTTGGCCTTGTGTTTGCAGTGTTGATGGATAATCACAAAGAGGAGGAAGCCATTGCAGAACTGTCCAGAGCAATAGCATTTAAAGCTGATCTACATCTCTTACATCTACGAGCGGCGTTCCATGAACACAAAGGGGATGTGTTAGGTGCCCTCAGAGACTGCCGTGCTGCACTCTCAGTGGATCCCAACCATCAAGAAATGTTGGAACTTCACAGTCGAGTTAACAGCCACGAGCCATGACTCAATCAATCAACATGAGTTTTTAGATGGTTGAGTTCATTGAAAAGTGAGAACTGTTCATGTCATTAAAAATGGATTGTGGAGTGATCGTGAAAAATGGACGATGATATTATGGAAATGAGGAATGTAGAATGGATGGTTAAATTATGTGACCGTTGTCTATAGTTTGAAGGTGTGTACTCTTACCTTCTTCCCCGCCCTTTTTCTTTTACTTTTATAAGGTGATGGGGCGCTCCAAATTTTTGTAATTTTCTTCACAATTTTTTGGGGGTATATTATCAATGTCAGATATGTTATTGCCTATATTTATTTTGTTTCCTGGATCAAAATCAGATGGTACGAGACTATGAGCAGGTAGTAATAATAGATGGAACAGAAGGTATATAATAAATGGAACAGAAGGTATAGTATTTCAACAATTTTAACTTTTTTATAAAAATTAAAATATAAAACCTGTAGTGAAAAAATTTATTTTATTATTTTAGAATAAATGCATGCAATGGATGGTGGCGATGACTCGGCGTGATTTTTATTTCCCTTCCATGGGTCGTTGGGTCCTCCAATTTCTCGATCCAACTCTACGTAACTCGTCTTCAAGTCATACTCCCAAATAAAATGTGCATGACACGGCGAACACAAATACACAACAAAAACATCAATTTTTCGTTTATATACCATTATACATACAATTACAATGGCATTATACAATATACAATGGCACTATCCTGACTTTTCCTCTATATATACAAAAGAGTAATAGCTCCGTTTGAGCACCACAACTTCTCTATGACAAATTAATAAATGATTTTGGCAGCTTGTAAACGAAAAAAATAAATGATTTTGGCAGCTGTCACGAGCAATTTCACCACCTTCATCAGATAAAAAATATAATCAACTTACATTCGAAAATTGTAAATTTCACCTGCTCCATCCATATGCTTCTAGTAGGCCTGGATTTGGAAAGTTTCCCAAGTGATTAAGAATATTAATTCACATGTATAATCATAAATCGAAATAAAAAATTCTAGTCAAAGCCTTGCCGTTAGATGTCAAAGATCAGTTAAATGTTTGGTGAAAAATACGCACCCAGAAATGAACAATATCATCGTGGTCTCTCATAGCCTCCATAAGCTCAGCCACTTGGGGGAGGTTGAAAATAGGGGTGCTGTAATGCCTCATCAACACTTGCTCGATCTTCCTACAATTATTTAACGACAGCTTTTAGATTCGTAGTATTGTAATAACTTGTCAAGTTTTTCAATCAAACAGTATTAAGAAATTAGGACATAATACAGCTCACAAAATTGACGTGATAATCAAGGAACTTACCGGGTCCCATAGCAATAGATGACGCACTAACCGCAGAGCCCAAATGTTTGAAAACCTTCAATAGTAAGAAAAAATGTGACAAAGAATCTAGTCTGCAAGATTTGTTCAAATCCCATAAACAAAAAGCATGAAATAATCAGAACTCATAAGACTGCCAACCAACCCTAATTTAAGCGGATCCCGACTTTTAATTTGAAGTGAAAAGAAATCCTCGGAGCATTTCCATGATGCCGGAGGAACTCCAACCTGATTCACAAATATTAAAGTTTCATTAAGCGACATACCTATATACAGACTCATATTATAAAGTAAAACGTAAGACTGGAGACTTACTTGGTTCTCTGCGTGATACTGTTTGAAGGAACTACCAGAAATCCCAGGGATTAATATGCACAATTCCATGAACGATCTAAGTCTGTCCAAAGAAAGATAAAAGTATAAGGCAGCCAAAATTTTCGGTGCAGCTATTCTGATTTTTTCCTTTTTTGAACTAAAGGATCAGCCATTCAAGATAATTAACGGAACATCAATTTATTCATGGACAAAATCAACCTCACAAGTAGACATGAAATCATGCTAAGGCTAAACCATCATAATCTATGCATCTTAGCTAAAACACAACTTAAAACCTAAAAGATTGTGGAGAATAACATCTGAAGTTGGAACATTATTTATATTAGACAAAATGAAATACAATTTTAATGGCAGTTGCAAATTGCGATTCCAGATGCTCTTTACTGAATTTCTCTAAACAAAAATCCCTTTCGAACCTTTTTCTTTACCTTTCTATGAATGGAAGACAAAAGTGCTAGGCAGCACAAAAGCCTAAATAATTATAGAAGGAAACATTAAAATTCTTGAATGTAGATCTGTGGACACACCCCCATGTGTTGTTAGAATAACATTACAGTCTTCTGCAGGGCACACTTACTTATACACCAGCTCTTTTATGCCTTCATCCCAGCCCTCAAGTTGTCGGTCCAAAAGAGTACGTGTTAAAGAACTTATCTGAAAAACATTTGGCGTTCCTAAGATCAACTCCAACATCACAACACCAACACTCCACATGTCATATCTGTTATTGAAAAAAGGTTAGGTTGCAGTCTTGCAAGTAATTTAACAAATAATGGGGCATATTGTCCGTTTTAAACAGTTTCAAACAAAGATGCACTTTCATTTCATTCTTAAAAAAACAATTTCGAACACAAGATGATGAATTCAATCTCACAAAATAGTACATACTTCAAAATTGAGCTTGTTGGTCCTTGATACCAAGTAGCATTTAGCATAGCTTCAGGAGGCATATACTCATGAGTTTGTTCAGCTCTGAAGAAACAATAAGTTAGACTCAATTAACTATATATACTCAGTAGAAATTCAATATTGCGCAACATGAATGAGATACCTAGATGGCCCAGTAGATCCATATAGGTGCTTCAATGTAAATTCATCAATTCCACTGCCAAAGTCAATAATACGCCTGAAAGCATCAGAATTTTATTGGGTATTAGAGATAGATTAAGTGTAAACTAAAAGGCTCGGCAAAAGCATATCAGATCTATAAAACACAGATGCGAATACTTGGATATTCAAATCAAAATTTAAAAATGCAAGAATATCCAGTGCTATTACAGAAACAGAAAACTCAAACCAATCATAATCAGACCAGGGCCTTTAAGTTGAGTGAGTGAGAGAGAGAGAGAGAGATTAATATTGGTTTTGGTTTTCTAAGACGACAGCCAGCCATTATGCCCAGGAACCTAAACCTATTATAGATCAAAATGACAAGATCTCAAGCATATTTGGATTGATTTATGCATCATATCACAGGGCTGCAAGCAAATTTTATCAGCCGAGAAAATCAACGCCTTTATCCCATTTGGTATACTGAAAAATGATATGAAAGTGTAAGTGGATGTAGAGGTGGAAGTGATATTAAAAGTCTGTTTCGTATGTCTATACTTGTCTATGGATGTAGAGCACTGCACTTGGATCTTAGTTAAGCCAAACTCCTTTCTTAAAATTTGAATATAAAAAAGAAAGAAAGAAAGAAAGTAATGTACTGCACATTTTGGTAGAGATCATCCTGTTAATTGTTGGAACCTCTTTTAAGCATCTTCCCGTCTCCTGATCTTCAAAGCATATCACCATATTCTCTTCCAAAAGAAATACCGTTAATCAGTCAATATTTTCAAAACAAATTCTTCCATTTGAATACCACATCATATAGAAATACAAGATTTAACATACAATCAACTACGTAAAAGAATCATGACTTGTAGGCTTTAAAATTAAATGTGAGGTATCGATAATGGGCTGCCAACACAAGTATAGCTTTCACCAAAAAGACATCCTTCATCAAAAGAAAAAGACAGTAAAAACATGATCTTAAAAAAATTGAAGATCTGAGCTGAATTTTGTTGAAATAAATCAAGAGCCCAAAAAGAAGACAGAATGGCTTTAACCAGTGGACTTATTCAACAGTAAAATATAGATATCTAACGAAAAAACTGAAAACTAGGCAAATTGAAAAACAGCCTTTAATTTACAATGATCATTTCTCAGATTCAAAAAAAAAAAAAATAGAGCCAAAATAAATATCAGCAGGGTTCCCTATTCATCTAGAAATTGACAAACACACAAATAAATTTCACTGGCAAATTACTCAGCATCGTTACCAGGTTTGATATCTCTGTGAGTGATATTCCGATCATGACATGACTTCAGTGCTGTTAACTATGCAAATGAACAAAACAACTTGTCATAAATATAAAGAACAGTACAAGAAGAAAAGCAAAATTTGAAAGATGCCATAATCCTTAGAGTTCTTGATTTTGCTTTTGTAAGGAAAACGGGGCAGAATATCTGCATAATTTAAACATAACCATATCTGTATTCCTTAAGGAATCGACGAATAGGAAGATCAACTGAAGATAAGTTAATATTTCAAATACAAATTATACAGGATAATAGGACAATGCACCCACAGAACATATATCGAAGGCATACCAGCTGCCATATGATGTTGCGCATTTCCTGTTGCCCTTCTTCTGTTTTCTTCAACCAATGCCACCACTTCGAAGGACGTAATATCTGAACATGTTCCATATTCTCAGATGTTTCACTGCCAGCAGCATCATAAGCTTCTTCCACAGTATACAAAAGTTTGGACAAAGATATGCCTTCATAATGGAATACAAGCCAGAATTCACTAGATTGAGATTCAAAAGATTCCACATATCTTGCAATATGGTTCAGACCCTCTTCATGGATGGCATTTTGTGAACGGAATTTGTTCGTGAATAAATTGTCAGAACCCCATGAGTTTCTTATAGAGTGTAGCATGAAATCATTGGGTTTTAATTGGTCGTAAGACCCATATTGTGCCTTTTTTGAGACACAGTTTGAGTTTCCATCTGAAAGTAGATCTTCAAAGCATGTGGAAGCATTTAGAAAAACTTCTCCAAAATACTTCTCCCTCAGACCACTTAAATAAACAGCAGATCCTCTCTCTACCTGTTCAGTACACTCAAATGTTAGTTATCTGTGCTACATGAAAATTGAACAGTCTTCTTTTAACGGATACCATATCATCATCACTAGTTCTAGGTGCATTATTCTTGACACATGAAAGAGACAAAAGCCAAATGCACTAGAACAGTAAAAAAGCCTTTTACTTCTCTAGATGAATTACCATTATCCGTTTCAGAATGTACATGTCGAGGTTAGAAGGACCATTCTGGCAATCATGAGTACTTGAGCTGCTATTTATACTGTAAGAATCAAAATTGATAAAGCCAAGAGAGAATTTATTGTTATCCTTGCTCAACTTTGGATCATTGCCAACTTGACAGTTCCAATGAAAGGCCAACCACACTTCACCATATGATCCACGACCAAACCTTTTTTTTAAAACATACCTAAGCATCAAAATGTATACCAAGTTACCAACTTAGCAGTCAGATTTAGTGAACAACACATTTAAGCACAAAGTTTGTAGTAAGTTAAATGACATGGAAAATAAACAATTATTCTCTCAATCGTCTCCCTCATACAATAAAACATACTACCAGTCACAATAGTAGTGGACTTCAATATCAAGTTCAAACTCCAGAAAATTTAAACATAGCAAGGATCTATAAATGAGTCAATTTTTTTTCTTCAGGGTATATACCACCTTGACTATTACAAGGAACTACAGTTGCTCATAAGTGTCAAAAAGTAAGATCAACGAAAAGCTTAAACTTAAGGAGTTTACCTCGTATCAGGGAATGAAGAATCAAAAGACCCATTATTTGAACCAGTATCATGCAAGGGAATTGATTCAAGCAGACCAATAAAACTAGCAAAGGATTCTGGATTTATGCATTGCTCGTTAGCTCCATTGATGGTCATGCCAAGGTGAAAGCAAAAATTTTGGTTGTACAAATTTACAGGACCACCTACATCCAAAATAAAACAATGACCAAAGAGCATTGAATTACCAAGAGATGAATTAAAAAATTGGATAAAAGCATGACTGGTGGCAACTGAGACAAAAGATGAAGAAAAATGGCTGCAGTTAGTGTCGTAAATGAACAAATGACTGTGAAACTAACACTTATGAGGTCGATAGTCTCCATCACTCGTAGCCTGAACTCACTGACACCTCATTCTCTCCTATACTCTCCTTGTTAAGAGTTAGTTACAATTGCTCTCTCCCCGTCTAACTGCCAGCTCACTAATTTCTTTTTTCTTTCTCAGATATGCGTTGGGCCATATCAGGCCCACCGCCATTGACAGTAGCAGCAGCAAGAAAAAGCGCAAATGTCATAAGATATATATTTATACAGCTCCATTTCTTACCAGAATAATGATGAAGAGCATCTGGCAAAGGCTCTGGCAGTTTATATAAATGGTCTCGGGAGTTGGCCTCTGCAGCAGGTTGCTTATAGTCCATAGCTTCATCAAGATTTTCAGATAAATAAAAACACCCAACATCACCATATTTCACTTTAGCCTATCATAAAAGATACAAAGGTAACCATTCAGACTGATGGTAACCAGAGGCATCTATGCTCCAACGAGAAGGAATAACTTCAAAAGGCACCGAGTAAACAAATAATCTAAGAGCTACGTCTTTAGCAACAAGAAAAGATAAAATGAACTAGTGACAGGATCACATTTGACAAGAACCATCAAAGAGAAGTCCCAGACTTGGCCATACAGGTGCAGCAATAAATTTACTCCATGACATTATGCTATCCAGTCCACTCAAAAAAAATAGATTCAAGCTTTGTGAATTCCCTTAAGACATTCAGTAATGAGCAACACAAGCAAAACATAATCAAACTGATAGGGATAGACCTCCAAGACTTTCTGTCATACCAATATACGCTCAAACCCAGTATCCAGTGGACGATGATGCTCCAGGTGCATTAGATCTGATGTCACGCCATTAGCTGAGGAAAATAAACAGTCAATAAGCTGAAAAGTTACAGTTTTTATTATTTAACTACCTAAAAAGTTTCCATGCTACATACATGATCACATCACAAACACAAGGTAAAGGAGCATATCTCAAAGTTTCAGATAATACAAGGAACTAATTCTATATAGAATATCACCATCTAAATCCACAGATTATACCAGAGCTTCTGGAAGATTCTTGCAGTCCAAGTAGTGGTCTATCTGCATCCCTCTTTTCAGTACAGCTTCCCCCAAACGAATCATCAGAAAAAACATCAGATTCCAGGGGAACCACAACTGTTGCCACATTATCCATACTTCCCTTTTCCAAGGCAGTGTTGACAATTAAATCTGCCAGTGGATAGGAACATGACGAGGAAAACTCAGATCTTGGGTCACTGTAACTATGGACTTTCCACAACATATCACATACATCCTGTGAGCTCATCTTCTCAAAAACACCATCAGATGCAACCACCAAAAAGCTATCATTGGCAGTCAGAGGTAGCCAATCTGTCACCTCCGGTACAGATATAACACCATAACTATGACAATTAAAAAAAAACTGCATTAGAATTTAGAATTGTCAAGAAAAAAGTTTGTTAACCATCCTAAAATCTTAAGGTAAATCATTTTGGTCAAAGATTTTGGATTTCTAACATCAAAAGTTTCATGAAAAGCGTTAAGGCTTAAAGTGTAAGGTGTAAACACAGAATGGTCCCAACACTGCCACATTCTGAAAGTTAACTTCAAGACAACAGCATTGGGGCCGATTTTTTATTAATCTCTACAATGAATCACACAATTAAACCTGATGGAATACCTATTAATATTGGGACAAAGGGTGACAACAACAACAACAAAGCCTTATCCCACTAGGTAGGGGGACAAAGGGTGACATGGGAAGTAAAAGAAATACAAGGAATACATATTTATATAATTTATGTTACATATTTTTTTACATAATTCCGGCTTTTTTTTGTTGAGTGGTACTCAAGCTTAGGAGTAGTGGATCATGGTACTACCAAATTAAGCTGTGATTTATTACTTTTCAGGTTGTTACTCCCCATTATCTTGAGTTATGGGTTAATGGGAGACCTTTCAGGAGTTAATAGTTATTTTCTGTCTACAAATATTGAGCTCCACAGCATGTATAAATGATCTGAAAATAAAATCAGCATTTGCTTTTACTATCTATTAGTCGAGATTCTCCTTGGAATTTTATTTGTTGTATGAGTTAAGATCCTTGATCATCTTCGACTGAAAATTTTCTTTCATATTTATTAAAGTTAGATTTTGATTTCATGTTTTAAAGACTTTTCCTCTTCTCTCTCTACCTATATCGGATCCTCACAAAACTACATGGAGTCGTTCCCACATATAGTTATATCATAGGGGTTTATGGTTATACAATGGATATTTCATTAAACTTACCTTTTGAAAGACACATCACCAATTGCACGAGTGATAGCTAGCTGACCATTTACACGAGCCACACCTCCCCAATCAATAACTTGACCACCAGCTGTTTCAACCCGTATTCTTTCATCTTCTCTGTCTGGATGATGGTCACTGGTTAATTCCTTAGCTGCAAAGTGAGTGAGACCAGATGAGTAAGCTAATTTATACTTTTCACGATCCCAGACATGTGAAACAAAACTTTCACCCTCCTTCTGCCTGTATAGTTTTAATAACAATGCTGCAAAACAGAAGAGCCATGATTAATCAACCATTAACTTAAAGAAATAAGAAGATTCAAGCCACTAATCATATTTAGAGAAAACTAAATAAGGAGAAAAAAATCGGAAGAAGAAACACTTTACATCCTTATAAACTTGAATGTAAATTATAGATGTGATCACTATATTCCAAAGCCTTTTTCACCTTTAGCCTCTCTGGGGGAATGAAACTTCTCAGAACACAAGAAGGCCTTGGAGTCTCCAATGTTGGCAACCAAAATTTTATCGTCTGCAATTAAAATAGCAGTTGCTGTAGAACCAGCCTCGAGATTGCTTCTAGATGCTTCCTTCAGAGTTCAATTGAAAGATGTCAATTCAAAAGCACATAAGAGCGGGGGGGTGGGGGGGGGGGGAATAGGTATATGTTAAGTTCCACAAACAAAGATTTAAACTTGCCTCAGAAAATTTTGCATCAATATCATGGATTGCTCTCAACAGTGCTTCCTTCAAAATTTCCAAGTGAAAAGAATCATCAAAATTTGCTGAAATTTTATTTTCAAACCTGAAAAGAGATTTTTAGTTGGAATATGCAGATAGATGAGAGATGAAAAGTAGTTATCAAAATCATATTGCAGAAGTAAAAATATGGATCATAATTCCCCCTAATAGTCTAAAAGTGTATGAGCTTACACTCCAGGAAACGTCAATCTTGAAAACCAAAACAGTAGTGTTAAGAATACTTTTCCTTGAGATATAAAAATACCTTCCAAAATGCAATTCATCCCAACTGGGAATCTCTTCCCACTTGTGTAGATGTCCAACTTCATCACCATCTCTCTTATGAGGCAGTCTTCCTGACGATGTCTTCAATAGAGATGAATATGTTGCATCCAAAAGAAAATAGGTATGCAACACAAAATACTCCACCAGAAGTTTGGATGCCATCTCACTAGCCTCTGCACCATTATGACCATCAAAAACTGCTGCAATTCCAACCATAACCTCCTTGACTCCCATTTTTCCTGCATCATAATAGAAAAATAGAACACTCAAGGAATAATAAAAGAAGCCTGTCTAAATGCATAATTATCTCCATAAACAGATAAACAATACTCTCTCCGGTCCTAAATATAAGACCTAGTTGACTTTTTTGGAAAATCATAAAAAAGCAAAATAAGTTAATTATAAATTGATTTACCTTATGTTTTCCTTAAACTAGTTTATTTTACCTATAAACTAATGGATAATCTAAAAATATTTCACATATGTCATAATTTAATAACCTATTTCGCAACAATCTCTAAAAAAAAAGTCAATTAGGTCTTATATGTAGCACCGGAGGTAGTATATTAAAGTACATATTAATACTATTACTATTACATAACAATATTATGAATTAAATTCATAGGAAAAACATGGAATTAGATACTTACCAGGGAAGGGAATGGGAACATCGAGGACGCAGACAGTACGGTCCTCCTGAGAGTTTCGTCGGCCCTGAAGCAGCGCGTACTGACAACGCGCCGGAGTTTGGGAACGAGAGGCGGAATCGAAGAGATTCCAGCGAGGGCATTTTGGGGATTGGAAAACCGCGGGAGCGCCGCCTTTGTTGTAGACAGTCAAACAGGTAGACGATTCGGCATATACAACGCTAGTTGTGAAATAGTAAATCAGAAACCCTAATGCGAGTGGGTGCCACAATCGGAGACCATCAACCATCTCCGCAAACTTTGAATGTCGCTGATGCCTACATTGATAATTAATTGAGAGGTTTGAGAAGTGTGGCTGCCAATCAACAAATTTTGGCGGGCTTTCAATGTAACCACTGTACTATTGATCAGAAGTGGCGTTATAGCTTTCCCCGCCTTTTTTCCACCGCCTTGGGTGCAAAGAGTGTTTTGATATTTTCACAACCCAACTTTTAAGATCCTTTTATTTTTTAATACCCTTACAATTACAGTTTTGTTCACTCAACTTTTGGTTTTATTTTTTAATTATAGTTTTCAATCAATTTTAGTTTTGATTTCTAAATTTTGAACAATTGTTTGGTGCTTGAATTTTCAATCAATTTTGATATGTTTTCTATGCTTTTGTAAGAAACTTTAAAACTCACCGACCAAAACTAAAATTGACTAAAATTTCAGGGAGTAGTAGGACTAAAATTGACCGATATTTTAGAGACTAAAACTGTCAATTTTAAAGTTCAGGACCAGAATCAATATTGACCAAAAGTTTGAGACCAAAACAGACCAAAACCAAAATTGAGTGAAAATTCAGGACTAAAAGTTATACTCCTTTTGGTCCTAAATATAACACCAAGTTGACTTTTTTAGAAAATCCTATAAAAAAGCAAAATAAGTTAATTATAAATTGATATTTACCTAATTTTTCCCCTTAAACTAGTTTATTTTACCTATAAACTAATGTATAATATAAAAATATATCAAATATGCCATAATTTAATAGTCTATTTCGCAACCTTAACCTCTCCAAAAAAAGTTCATTATATCTTATATTTAGGACCGGAGGTAGCGTTAACTTTTTTTTTAATAATAAGATCCTTTGTCTTATATGTGGTCATCAATTTACCCATCTCTTTTATTTATTAGTTAAGGTCGGGGTAATGTTTTATTTGATCATATTCATATAAGTCATATCATTTATTTTTTTAGGTGTGAATTGAATACACAAGTCTTTTCTTATTTATTGTGTACTCCCTCAGTTTCTAAATATAATATCACACTTTCAAATCTTAATTTGTTCATAAATATAAAATTATTTTCTAATTTTCACAATTTTTTCCTAATTAACCCTAATAATGTTTATCTATAATAATAAGCAAGAGAGGGAGGGTGAGGATAAATATATATAGTTAGGTTAAATTGGCGATATCATGTGTTAATAACTAATAACTTAAGTAATATCTTTAATCTAATCAAATTAGGGAAAATGATCTTATATTTAAGAACAAAGTATTATTTTCATTTTCATGTATTGTAGTATGGATATAATATAAAGATAAAGTTGAAGAGTCATTAAATTTAAAGGTAGAACTATCATGGCAGCCGAGGTTTTTCCTTTGTCTGTAAAATATATTAGAAGTGCCTTGTAATTAAATGGATCGGAACTAAATGAATAAAACATAAAATGTGTGACAAGTTGTCTTCTTTATTTTCACTAAGGGAATAAAATGTGAATACCACTTTAACTAACATTATTTTCTGCCCAGGATCAAAGTAACTATGGGTGGGTTATTATTATTATTTCTGTATACCAATTTAATCCTCTCAGACAAACTAAAAACTCGTGAATCATTACCAATCATAGTCCATCTGTATGATGGCTGCATCACGAGACTAGCTGCATGCTTAAGTGTATCTTAGAGGACTCTAATATTTATGTAAGAAGTGCCTTAGTTCGTGAGTCTTTCCCCTTTTTGTCCAACAACTCATGATGCATGTTATCATGTCAAGTGCCCTAACTGTATATCGTACTGTATTTACTAATTAACACAGAGCTAAAGGGAAAAAACTGCTCTATACTCTGAGTCTTGTGTCATCTTATGTTCGATTGCTAAATTAATAATGACCAGACCAACGTTAGATCCTGTCGTGCATGCATGTGCGGCTGCAGATATATTCATTGAGGAAACAATGGCGGACCAAACAAGTTAGATGTCTCCTTGAACTTATTTTGTTCTGGCTATTTTATTTCATTTTTTATTCACTAACCATTAACAATTAATTAGTTCGATGAGACTTGAACGATTAAAAGTTAGAACCAATTATTAAAATAAAACACCGTACCCCACGGTCTGTTAACCAGTGTTGATTTTAGTATTTCAATGAATTAGCCCATGTCACGCAAAAAAACAGGAAAATCATATACAAAATAATTATATGTTCAATATTATTCTAGTGGCTCGTTTAAGACGAACAATCCTTATTTACAAGCATATTATGAAAGAAAAAAACTTTAATTTTATGTGTTTTGACATCAGAATGAAATTATAGTTGGAAATTCTTTTGACTCACTCCGAAATAAAAATCAAACAAGCAAAACAATTCTACACATTAAAGTCAACCGAGAAGGAGGATAAAGATTTTACCTTTACATTGCGTATAGAATTCACATTCGTTTATATTCTCCCTCCCTCTATACATATTAATTATGCCCGGGAAACTACATATTTTTCTCTGGATAATGCGAAATATATATTGTCGAAAATTCCGTCAATTTTAATTATTTCATTCATTCATGTATGCATTTTCTCAATTCAAGAAGCTCAGTTATTTCTAAGATAAGCAAGCCTAAGATCAAACGCTTAAACAGTTAAATGCCGTGAATGCCTTTATCCCAACCATCTACTAACTCTAAGGTAAAGGAAAAACATCTACTAACTCGAAGATCCGGTTAGAAAAACACTGTTTAAAGGGATCCTTTCTGGTTCATCGCTGCCTCTCATATGCGTTAAAATAATCACCTCGTGATCGTTCTCAGTCCAGCTTTTGTACACTTAACTTAGTATAATCTCTTTGATTCTGTCAATCATGTTGGGCGGTTCTACTGACCAGTCTAGAATCAATCCCATTAAGTGTGTGTTGGTGAATGGATACATCTAGAAGGAGCTTCGGTTCTTTGAGTCCAGGGTTCTATTTCACTTATGCATAAAATTGTAGAAATAAAAAACTATATATATCAGTACATATCCCTTGTCCTAGGTTGAGATAAAGGCCGACCGTGAAAGGCCAGCCATTAACAAATGTTCCTGCCAGAAAAACCAAGACATGAATAATACTGAGAAGCACGAATGAAAGAGAGGCACCAATAATTCGAGCAGTAGATGCTGCAAAGTCTAGTAGCTTCCGGAAGGTTATAGAAACTTCACTAAAATCCATCTCCATGACACTATACTTAATTAATATATCTGGTTTTGGTACGTGTCATTATACTAGAGCATGTGAAAGCGTGTCATGACTGTCTTGAAGCAGCGAAACAATATAATATGAGATTATGATGTAAAAAGTTAAAACAAATCTAACATTTTTAATTATTTGTTTGCATTGAGGATAAAAGCTGGTAATATTTAATTGAAATTAAGTATTAAGTATTAAAAAAATACATGGCTCCCACCAATTTAAGAATAGACAAATGCAAGTTGCTCAAGTGGGAACCCAGATGCTTCTGGTCTTCCGCATCCACCACTATCCTTACCTTAGCTTGACCGTACGAAAATACTGACGTATAATTTGTTTTGATCAAATTGAGCTGTTTTCTTTATATTCTTCGTTTGAGAGCTGATATCTCATTTATATATATAACACTAATAAGCGTAAATACAATTCAACAATTGCAAAGCACTGTAATGTAGCTATAAAGTCAAGACAATCTTATTTAGAGACGTTACTCATATTGTTTGAAATGGATTGATGAAGTGTTTTTCCCGCCACATTAAAAGTGGAGGGTTCCATTCATGGAAATAGACTAGTTAATTTTCAAAGAAGTTCAATACTAGAAACTTTTACCATAAAGTTTGAAGGTAATTGAGAAAGCTAGAGGAATACAAATTGGGCGTTTCCTTACGCCAATCAAAAGGAAAAACTGAGCATGGAAATTAACTATCTGATAAAGTGAGCTATGGAGCTCACATCCAAATCTAGAATTGCTAGTGTCCGGTTGACAACTAACTGACACTCCATTTTAAATGCATAGTTGTGTTTACGCTTTAGATCATTCTTAATATAAAAAGAAACTTTTGTGTCAGGAACGTTCAACTGATGTTATGGTAAGGTTCGGTCAATCCATGGCTGATTATGGCTTGCATGCCACCCCACCCCCAAAAAGCCATTCAAACCAGGCTCAGGATATCCACTGTGCTTCGCATATTCTGTGATTTTCTTTCTAATTGAAGGGATTGGACCACGGTTTGGCTCGCAGCCAATGAAATAAATTAAATATCCCATCTGTTTTTTTATACAGAATATTCCATCCGTTTTACTAAACTGAGGTCCAAATCACAATAAAGTGAAATAAATTGTATATTAATTTGTCTGAATTTTCTTATAAACTAAATTAACATAATCGGTCTCGCCTCCTTTATCTCCTTAAAAAAATCTGGAAATACAAATATATAATAAATCAAAATGCCTTCATGGAAACATCCAAATGGGAATCGCCATACCAGCGTGCTTGATTCTGTAACTTCCAGAATCTTCTAAACTGGATGTCATCTCTCTCTCACACAAACACACACACTCACTGCATTACTATATGAGGAAAGCATCCAATTAAATAATCCAATGGTGCTTCCTAGATGTCTAGAACTTTCTTCTCTCCCTCCTATTTAATTCTTCAATTATCCGCCGTGCTTTCTTCGTATTGGGCAGATGAACTGAACACCAAAACTCACAACACAACTAACTGCCTGAATGACTTTCCCGTTAAGGAAACCTGGATTCTTCATCATAGCTATTAGTAAAGAAGAATCCAAAACTTCCTTAATCATCATTCCCTATCTTTCCACCTTATCCCATTTCAATTCCTCTGCAAAGTTTCCACCTTTATCATCAGTTCTGTTTTTAGAATCTTCTCCTCCCCTGTTTCTATATTTGACTTTTTCCATTTTCTTCCAATTCTTTTAGTTCACTCCCCTTTTCTGTCCTATCTATTATGAGCTTATCCAGTGTCAAATTCTTCATTGATTTTGAGTCAGTAACTTTCGTGATTTTAACTTAATTGGGATTAGAATGCTCTGTTACTAAGAAGAAAACAGAGTAAAGCAGAGAGGTGTGAATTTGAGAATGGATTATCCGTATGTGATGAAAGAGGAGTACTTGGAAGCGACTACGTCTTATTCGGGATGTGAGGCATCGACAATTCCAGCTCCGCAGCCAATGGAGGGGCTTCACGAGATGGGCCCACCACCATTTCTGACCAAGACATTCGATGTGGTGGACGACCCAACTACCAATCACATGGTTTCTTGGAGCAGAGGAGGCACTAGTTTTGTGGTTTGGGATCCACATGCCTTCTCTACTAGCCTCCTTCCTAGATACTTTAAGCACAAAAATTTCTCTAGCTTTGTCAGGCAATTGAACACTTATGTAAGTAATCCTCTTTCACTTTTTAGCCCTCAGAATTTTATTCTTACCTGCAGATAAATAGAAAGTGTATGACTGCATTCCAACGCTTTCTATGAATAAGGGCAGGAAAAAGGGAATAGAACCATCTTCGTTTTTCTCGGGATATCTTCTCTCTTGATGTTCATTTTCTCCTCCCTTTCTTCTTGTTACAGTTGTACAGCTCGTTATTGTTAGCATAGCATTTTCCTCCTTTTTTATATGAATTGTATTTAGTTTGGACTCAATCTCTTTATCTCGATTTTTGTTGCTCTAGCAAATTCAGCTTGATTGACATTGACAATTGCTCCCTCTGCTACTGCTTCTACATCTAGATTTTTTAAGAAATTAGTTTAGAAATGAAATCAAACTAATAAATTATAGCATAAATAAATATAATTAGTTTATAAGTAAAATAAATTAATCTGATAAAAAATTACAGCCAATTCTATTTAAAGTGATTGATGTAATCAAATAATTTGGTTTTGATGAGTACTTTTCTTTCCTCTTTCTTTATTTAGACTACTTTAACTTAAGTTTTGATTGGTTGAATCTTCTTATCTCATGTTGTTATCCACATATTTGAGTTTGATA
Source organism: Mimosa pudica (assembly GCA_029929735.1). Taxonomy (NCBI): domain Eukaryota; kingdom Viridiplantae; phylum Streptophyta; class Magnoliopsida; order Fabales; family Fabaceae; genus Mimosa; species Mimosa pudica. The sequence goes on along the minus strand of JAKELP010000013.1, from coordinate 16,082,585 downwards.
TTGACTGTGGGATTCAATTTTACAGGGATTTAGGAAAATTGATCCAGATAGATGGGAGTTTGCAAATGAAGGATTTTTGAGAGGCCACAGGCATTTTCTGAGGAACATAAGGAGAAAAAAGGCACATGCTAATTTGAGTTTATCCCAGCAAGCACAACAGCTAGGCCATTGTGTTGAAGTTGGAAGTTTTGGACTAGATGAAGAAATAGACCGTTTGAGGCGAGACAAGCAGGTGTTAATGATGGAACTAGTGAGGCTTAGGCAGCAGCAACAAAATACTAGATCATACCTACAGGAAATGGAACAAAGGTTACAAGGCACGGAAAAAAAGCAGCAACAGATGATGGCTTTCTTGGCCAAAGCAATGAAAAATCCAACTTTTCTTCAGCAACTACTCCAACAGAAAGATAAAAGAAAGGAGCTTGAAGAAGCTATAACTAAGAAAAGAAGAAGGCCAATTGAGCATGGACCAAGTTACATTGGGGAATCAAGCTGTGGAGGTGAAGCAACGAATGCTATAAAAGCTGAGCCTTTAGAATTTAGCAACTATGGCTTTGAAGTGTCAGAATTGGAAGTGTTAGCCAGGGAAATGCAGGGTTATGGGAGGGGAAAAAGAGACGAGGAGGTGGCAGAAGAACCAAGGGAGAGGCTGGGAAAAGAACTTGATGAGGGTTTCTGGGAAGAACTGTTCAGTGAACATTGTGAGGGTGAAATAGACATTCCAAACTCTGAGGGTGAAGATGAAGACGTTACTGTCTTGGCCAATCGCTTAGGCTACTTGGGTTCGAGTCCTGAGTGAACCAATGAATAAGGATGTGGTTTTCTTACATTTCAAAAAGATTAGTTGAGAGAGCTAGTCATATTTAGACCGTCAAATCTTAAATGGACGGTTTACACTTGTTTTAGTGTGACTAGCTTAGTGAATTTTACAGTGAATAAAGGCTCAAAGTATTAATCGTGGAGGATTTTGATGGACAAGACACAACTCAAATGGACAAACAACCTTTTGACGTGATTCTAAGTTATAACCTTTATCTATGTCATCAAGTATAATTTTGTTAGACCTCACTTTTCTCGATGTTGACTAGGCAGGTTGCAGCTGGTGATTGTGCAAGAAATCTGTGGTAGTGATTGCAGTCATAAAATTGATCTCAAGGTTCAGTTTTCTCTTTAACAAATCACATCTTATGTAATGGCATCAAGCCACATATCATATGTGCCTCTTGTAATTTTACTTTGTTGGACTATCTAGGGAATGTAGACTATGATCAGATGCTCTTAAGTGGACAACAAGTAGCTGAACTTCAAGAGCCAGTCATAACTGAATGTTGCTTTTGATTGTAAAGCCGGTTGATCATGGGTTGACTTGTCGGTTTGATTTCCCTCCTTCCACATCTTTATGTATTGTGCATTGTCATTGTGGTTAGACATGAATAGCAAGGCCAAAGTTTGACAAATTTCATGATGGCAAGTTTGTGCATGGAAACACCTTTATGCCTCATCATGATTGGCTTCTTGCGTTGTCAAGTATTTCTAGCAGGCTCTCAATAGAAGCGTCCCTGAAAAGCATGATCAAATAATGATAGAAACACATTTTGTGATTCTGTTTAGAGTGAGAGAAATAATGTCGAATAAAGTTATCAAATGGAATTGATATATCTAAATAATTCCATATAGGCAACTGTTTTGTTGTTGATGGCGGTGTAGTGGTCTCCTAAGGCTTACGCCACCATTAGATTGCATGAACCTGTAGAAAGACAAACTTCAAGTATATTTTCTTTCAATCCCCTTTTTGTGGAGTACATGGGTTTTTGTGGGGCTTAAAGTGCAACGTAGTAAGGAAAAAGTAAAAGGCGGAAAGTCAAGTAAATTAGTTGAATGAATTTGGGATTCCTATATGATAAAAGGGAAGTCATGGTTTGGTCATCTTTATGTCTAAGTAGAAAATTGAGAAAATTGAATGTTATGTAAAGTAGGCTAGAAAAAACGGGTTTTATTTGTCTAATTTTAATTTTAATTCTATATGGGGAAACGACTCGCTTGCATTTGGTTATAGAATGTTTACTAGAATATGATCTGTTTTGAATATCTGAGCAAAAGTTGGACCTTTTAGTGCTTTTCTGATACTCTTTGACATTTTCTTTGAATTGGCAAAGCAGCAGGTTCCTGGTGAAAGATTGGGAGATATATGAACTGATGGTTTATTGAGGAGGGTTATTTGGTAGTTCTACCTTGCTTCTCGTCATTTGCTGACTAGTTAAGAATTAATGCAGCAATTAACAAAAATGTGTGTTGTTTTGTAGTTGATGTTAGCATTTAACTATTTAAGAATAATGTCACTTGACCAAACAAACATTTAAGAATACTGTAAGATGACAAACTTGAGAACATGATGCAGTTAATTATTGTGGGCGTTGAAGTTGACCTTGTTTCGTATTGGATACTTGAGAGTTTGAAGAATGACTATTGAGAACAGCGTGGATTGCTTCTTCTCCTGCATGACGATCAACAAGCATTGTTATTATAATTAGTTCATTTTTCATTGTTGATTTACACTTGATTTGTTGGTTTTTTCGATACTGTTGAATTTACATTTTAGCTTTGCCTTTGAATCTCCTTAATTTGTGTGGTCATTGGCAGATTTGAAAAGACTATCTCTCTAAAAGCCCAAACTCTCCTGAGATATTATGTTTGAAAACATTCGTTGAAGTGGTAGTGTCAAGGAATGAAATGCCAAATCTTAAATTATCGAGGTCGATGGTAACAATCCTCTGGCAAAAGGTTGGATTTTATAATGGAATTTTGTTTATTTGTCTGGAAAATCCTAAGAAATGTATATGGGCTGCTTAAAAATTAATTATCTAAATTCTTTCTTTTAATTAGTTTTTTTACTAAGCTAATATATAATTAATGGTCAATACACAAATACATTAATATTATAATAAAATGGTTCAATTAATTTCCTTAGTTTCTTTTTTTTTTAAAAAAAGGTTAACTAGAGTCTTACACTAGAATGTATTTGCATGGTAACCTTCTGGGATAACAAATAAAAATAATTATGAGGAAGGGATGAATAGACCGTCACAAACAGACATCTGAGATTGATATTTTCAAAATACGTATAACCACTGAAGTGAACATGCCATGGTGACGTTGACTCAAGCCTTATGGCATGGGCGGCCCCCCTTGGAGTTGTTGATGAGAATAAAGACTAAAACAATGCTTGCTAGGTAGAAAGAGCCCTCCTTTGTTTCAAATTCCGTGGAAACTTGCTTAATATTATTCCACTGAGTCATTATCAACCTTGTGGTTAAAGTCAAAGTCAATAACGTGAAGCTATCCCTCGATGACTGGGTCAATTGGCAAGGTTGGTGACATTTTGTAGGAGGAGACGCCATTTTGGTCAACATAATATCTTCGCTCTTCATCATTTCTCACTTTTAATTTTACATTATTCCTATAAATCAAATACAACTCGTGCGCGGGCTTGACATCTGAACCCATACCACTTCCGCTGCTAATTTGACTGGGCCTTAAAAAAATATTGTGGCCCATTACTGTACCCCCGTGACCGTGAATGGCAAATTGGCAGTGGATGAATTACTAATAAAAGGGTTAGATTTTACTGACTGTAACTTTAATATTGCTGGGCGATGGGAGGGAGTGATTGGGAGGCCTCAATTGTGTGGCTCTTTAAAGCGCACTTAAATGAGGGAGTAGCCTTCAAAGGAAAAAATTAATTGTAAGTTTGATGAGAATGCCAATTTAAGCAGCCATGTCTGCCCACACAAAGGAATATGATGCACCATGTATGTGAATTTTCTTTTTTTGTCGGTTCTCATGGGTCTTATAGGTCTACTAGACCAGTAGACCTATGGACCGATATTTTTGCCTCGCATAAATTCCACTGCCCACTTGTTCGTTCATACAGTTCCCTTGAAAGGGTTTATACATATATAGAAATGAGATATTAATTATTTATTTCATATTTTTTTGTTTACCTCAGTAATAGTATTCCTTAGAAGTTATAACCATGTCATAGTTTGTGAATTTATGAATTTTCTTCGTGACAAGAGTTAGGCGCCCTCCTTTAATTATTTATATGACATTAATTGATTAGTCAAATAAATGTATATTCTAGAACTAGGATATCAACTATCAACACTCAGTGCACATCTTTTTTCTCGCCTCTCACTCATTATCAAGTATCAACTTCCTGCCAGGTTTCTTGAAATATTAGTTTCTACCTTTAAAAAGAAATCAACATGTGAGACCAATAACTCTAATTTGTTTAATAAACTCTACATAGCTGTCGAGATATATGCTTCTGGCCTGAATGCATTTTTGTTTCTAAATCAATATAACACTAGTCTGCTAGAGATTAAGGTCCGTCTGTTAAGGGGTGCCACCAATAGGGAGGCTTCTTCATAATTACATATATATCAAAATATTTTTTCACACATTATACTTTTAACTATGCACTCTTTTTGTAATGGAATACTTGAAGATGATTAGGTAGCACTGATAATTCGGAAAAGTTAGAAGATAATAAGGTACAGTAATTGGATGTTACTGCTTGATATTTTACAGTCAATGTCATTTTCAATAATTAACATTGATATTTTAGGGGTTCAGGTGTCCTCAAAATCGGTTTTTCTCTTATTCTCTCAGTATCCCAATCATGTCCACTCATTATCCACTCATATAATCCAAGGGCCATTATTACACCATACATTTTATAATAAAAAATTCCCACCTACCCACCCTTCTCTCCCAATGCCACCACCATGAACCCTTCTCTCTCTCCTCCCTCCCTCCATGTGGCCGAGTGGCCGACCACACTCTACACCGTCCCTCCCTCAACGTTTTCCGCCCCATAATGCTTTCCGCCGCCGCCACACCAGGTGGAGGGGTTCTAGGTGGTGGTCATGGTGGCGGTATTGGGGGTGGAGGAGGGCTTGGTGGTGGTCATGGTGGCAGCATTGGCGGTGGCATAGGAAAAGGTGGTGGTATATATTGGAGGAGGAGTGTGGCTGTCATGGTGGTGGCATTGGGGGAGGAGGTGGGCATGATGGTTGAATTGGTGGTGGTGTTGGAGGAGGACAAGGCGGAGGAGTGGCGGGGCATGGGAGGCGGCATTGGTGGTGTAGGGGCGGAGAAGGCGGTGGAGGAGGTGAGGGACGGTGGGGCAGAGAGAGTGTGGTCGGAGGGAGGGAGGAACCGAGGAAGGAGAGAAGGGTGGGTGGGTGGGAATTTTTTATTATAAAATGTATGGTGTAATAATGGCCATTGGATTATATGAGTGGATAATGAGTGGACAAGATTGGGATACTGAGAGAATAAGAGAAAAACTGATTATGAGGACACCTGAACCCGATATTTTAGTGGAAATGAAAAATTAGTACGTTTTAAAACTTCCAATCCCATAAAGTTTTTTGGTCAAAATAGCTTTGACGTAAAATTTCCTGGACAAATTTTTCATATTAACTGAACTAGTAACGACTAACAAATAGGGAGCTAGTAAGATTGAGTGTGTCTACATAAAAAAAACAACAGCAAGAAGAAGGTCGAGTATGTGTGACAAGTAACTTATCTGCTGGTAACTATACTACTACCTCTGGTCCTAAATATAGGACCTAATTGACTTTTTTTGGAGAGATTAAGATTGCGAAACAGGTTATTAAATTATGACATATTTGATATATTTTTAGATTATCCATTAGTTTATAGGTAAAATAAACTAGTTTAGGGGAAAAAAATTAGGTAAATCAATTTATAATTAACTTATTTTGCTTTTTTAAGGATTTTCTAGAAAAAGTCAATTAGTTCTTATATTTAGAACCGGAGGGAGTAATAACTAGTCCTTCGTTCATCTTAGGCACCAAATTAAACGGAACCAAGGACCGGATTATGGATCAATGTACTGTAAACTGAAAGTCAATCAATGAATTTAATCAATCATGTTATCTACCTCCAGCAATTCACCCTTATTGGTCACACACGTTGTTTTTTTATATTCCTCCTGCTTCGACACTTTTTATTTTTTAATTGAAAAATTTAAGCCTATCATGGACATGAGCTATATAATATTTTTCTAAAAAAAAATCATCAAGGCATTTGAGATTTCAGCATTTATTAACAGGAACAAATTATGAAACATAAAATAAAGAAACGGTGGATAGCAGGAAAATATCAAGCGAGTCAGTAAAATACTTCCTAAACATTGGTCTTGATATTTCCCTCTCTCCATAATCTTCTTAGCATCATAGCTTCCTCCACAGTCTTATATATTCTTTTATTTAATTTAAATAAACACTAGCTAGGCCTTATTAATTCATACTCCTATATACTTCTATAAATCCCTATACTCGCCATTTCTCTCTTAAAACCATTAATAACTATCATTAGAAGAGAGAACGGGGACAAAAATAGTAAGGGAAGGTTAATGGGTGCCATAATTGTGCTGAAGAAAAATCTCCCTATGCAACCTGTTTACCCCATGTTAGATTGCGTGGTGGATTATATTCTGTAGAGTGCTTGATATGAATTTTCGTGCAAAAATACACACACACATGTATATATTCTTCTGAGATGATATTTCAGAGTAGCTCAGGCAAGCAAGCCATGGCCTAGAAAGAAAGCGACTTCTTGGAGAATATTAATCCATCATCATCACCACCATCCCTTCACGAGACCAGTTTTACTTTTTGGCTTCCCCCAGTGAATGATTCCTTTCTCTCCCTGTGCCACCAACACTTTCTGATTATTTGTTTTTGGTGGGCAACGCTAGGTTTTTTCTTCATTTCCGGGGAGTCTCCTTAAATTTGTTTTTGTTTTGAGGTGCACAAGTAGCCTAGCGGATTCCAGATAATCAAGCAAAATATCTCTCTCTATATATACATAAGAATATCGAATCTATATATTACTTTTCACCCCGGCCCTTCTTTTTTTCACTTTGCTTTGGAGTTTTCCGCAACAACAAAAATGTTTTCTGCAGCCATATCCAATTCTGCTTCTCTGTCTGAAGAAGCCACAACTACTGTCTCTTTCTCTTCTGGTACTAAAGTCCAGAACTTCACTGCATCACCAGGTCATATCGTTTCAACCATCCCTTCTCATCATCAGCAGCCTCAAAAGATAAAGAAAAAAAGAAACACCCCTGGAAATCCAGGTAATAACTAATTATTGATAGTAATTCTCTATTATTACCCTTTTCACCAGCTATCATCATGATATGCATCTCTTAGACTTTGTACAATTTGCTATTTATTTCAGACCCAGATGCAGAAGTGGTCGCGTTGTCCCCAAAGGCCCTTTTGGCCACTAATAGGTATGTGTGTGAAATATGTAAGAAGGGTTTTCAGAGAGATCAGAACCTTCAACTACATAAGAGGGGGCATAACCTTCCATGGAAGCTGAAACAAAGGAACAAGGAGATAAAAAAGAGAGTTTATGTTTGCCCAGAGGCTTCATGTGTTCACCACAATCCCTCCAGAGCCTTGGGTGACCTCACCGGTATTAAGAAGCACTATTGCAGAAAACATGGAGAGAAGAAGTGGAAATGTAACAAGTGCTCCAGAATCTACGCTGTTCAGTCTGATTGGAAAGCTCACTCTAAAACCTGTGGAACTAGAGAATACAGATGTGAGTGTGGAACCCCTTTCTCCAGGTAATTTCCCACTCTCGATATATTTCAAAGTAAATCAACCTAAAAGCTTAATTAATTGCTCTCTTCGACCCTATCTTGTTTTACTTTAGATGGATTAATTCTGGTCGTTTCGAGGGTAAGTCATATGGGCTTGCTTTTGACTTCACCATACGATAAAAAAGTGGGCCTCTTTCATATTTGTTTTCGATTGGTTCCCAGTTTTCACACACAAGAATGGTAAGATCTACTCCTGGAATATAAATCTGCTGCTCTGATGCAGTATCAATATATAGCAGCTTGCATGAAAGTGGAGACAGCTAATTAATATACAAGTGTCTATTGCTACTTGCTATTGCTAGCTGAGAGGGTTAATTATATTATTGCGCTACAATTATAGTTATATCTATACACACATAAAAGAAATACTGAACAATCATCGATCTGTTCCTGGATTATTCCTGAAACTGCCAAATGAATGTGCGGCCACCACAAAAAGCAGAATCGACATGTCCATCGTTTGTTTGTTTTACTGTTATGCCCGTGACCTAGTGGCTCTTTTGTAATTTTGTTTTATTTTTTTGGTTCTATTGACCTGGTTATGCCATTCTGGGTCTGGGCATAGGATTCGTGCCTATATCCAAAGACATACATACCAATCTAATGTTGTAAACCACACTCAAATTTTTCGAGCTAGGTTTCAAATTTAGTCAGGTAAACAAAAAATAAAAAAACACATAAATTATGGCTAACTTCATCGTAAGAACCTCTTCCGCATCAAGTTTTCCTAGGTAGCTGTAATTGTATGTTAACCAAAAAGAAGTAGACGTATATATGTTGCTCTTTTTAATATTTTACCTATGAATGGCATTATTTGATGAGAATTGTCTTCTTCGAGCTGTTCATCATTGTGTTTTCTGATAAATCTGCCAAATATTCTGACATGCCAGTGTTGCTTTCTTGTTTGCTTCTTCAGTAGAGAATAGCGAGATGTATGTATGGGTCTGTTCAGTTTTTCTATTTACACATCTCCTTTGTGACATGCATGAGCTCTTATTTCCAAAGACACTTTCGTCATCAGAGCAACTCCCTAATAATTTATCAATATTTGAGTCATGCATAAAGCTAACATCCATCAATAACATAATAGGAATGTTTCTTCTCCCTCATGCAACACGAATTATTTAATTCATTAATCTAATTAAAGCTTTAATTCGATTATATATGTTTGAAAACCCGCGCAGGAAGGACAGCTTCATAACACATAGGGCATTTTGTGATGCACTGGCTCAAGAAACTGCAAGACTTGGAACCAATCAATTAGCTTCTTCAACAAACCCAATGCTACTTCAATCTCTCTTCCCTTTCCAAAATCAAATGATGACAATGATGATGAATAATCATCCCTGGGACCCACCATCTCAAGAAAACCCTAACCCTAGTCTTAACAACGAGGCGGTCCAAATAAAGACGGAAGCCGAGTGTTTTCTAGGCCCAAGCCTATCTCCTTCTTCACCATATGTTCAAGTGATGTTGCAGGAGCAGAATCAAAAGAATATGATGATGACGATGACAAACTCTTTCTTAGGAACTACTCTCCCTCATGTACATGTGCCCTCTTACGCCGCCACGTCGCCCCACTTGTCATCCACTGCGCTCCTCATAAAGGCTGCAACCGTGGACCCCACTGCCACCATAGGACCACGGTCAACCATGCCTCACGTGACTCAGCATATTAGCACGGGCGAGCTTGACCGAGTCACTCACCAGGTTGACCCGCCAGGTCATCATTACATGGGAGGGCTCATGACTCGGGATCTAAGAGACCCTCTGATGACTAAGGACTTCCTCGGCCTCACAGCCTACATCGACGGTGGCGTGGAGTATGATGTCTTCAAGTCATCACAACAAGATTTTGGATTGTTTGGGACAGTCTCTAATGCCGCTCCTGAGACGTGGGAGAGTTCCTGAGACAAAAACAACAAAATACTTCCAAAAAATGGAGGGTAAAATGGTCAACCTAGATTTTGCTTTCTTCTTCACAAACTTCTTGTCAATTTTTGTTTGCTCAAATGTGTTGCTCATAATTTGGATATTAGTAATTATTTTTTCTTGATGCACAATTACTTATAATAATCAGCTTAGAATATGAAGACATGGATCAATAGAGAAGTGAGAATAAATTACACTATTATCATAGTTTTATTAAGGGGATGATCAATGTGCGTGTGTGTAGAATGAATGTGTCACTTCAATCAGAGGCAGGGGCAAATTAAAGGCAGGAGGAGACTGTGTGCATGTGTATAATTGCATGCAGAGTTAGTAGACTGCGTGCGGGGCCTTTCATTTCTTGTCGGTTATTTCAAACAAATAAAAATGTCACATGCTGTATTATGGCGATGAAGATGATCGATGATGAATCCAATCCTTTTGTTGCCATATCGATGATCTGCCTTATAGAGTATATCTTCATCGAAGTTTTAAATTTTTAGTTGCTCGATCCTTTTCATTTATGTTGAACCGATTCGTCATCGCTAGAATCTAGATGCTAATACAGTGCAATTCGAACATTTTATGGCTCCTTGGCGAATTCTAAATCCCAGCCCGTGAGGCCACCAACTTATTTTATAATGCCGCCCACCACCAACATGTGCGTGTGTGTGGGTCCCCTAATGTTAGGTGTCGGACAATGTTAGAAGACGTACTCCTAATAATATTCTTTATTTGAGCCATTGATTCTGCAGAATATAATCACCAACAAATTTGAGCACTACGCTTTTTTATATATTTCGAAGCATTTATCATTATCTTATAAAAAATGTAAGAAATTAGTTTCCTCTTCGTCCTTTTTCTAAAAACAAATATGGAGCTAGATTAAACAAAAGCGTGAATGAAAAGGTTTCATGGTTCGTGTGTATCTGTGCCTGTAGTGTGAGGGTGGCCATGGTCCGACGCTTGTATAAGTACAGCGGTACTAAACCAAAAGGAAAGAAAAATGTCAACGCGCCTGCTCATGTAAAGAAACTCAATGAAACTATTCTTGAAATGGATGGCGCGTATATGTGTGAAAATATTAGAATGCATGTATATGTGTAAAAAATGTACCATATACTAAAGTTAGTGCACACCATTCACCACCCACATCATCGAGTCCTTCTTAATTTGCTTACTAATAATTTATTTCTTGACTTCAAATTAATCAATTCGATCATCCATGAATGCTTCTGGACTTCACCGGCCATCTGTAGTGTGTGTGTGTGTAGCTGGAATTGAAGTTCGATATCTCAAATAATTAGCTTTATTTTACGGTGTTGTTCCTGTTAATGAGAGTACATAATCTACTTGATTTAGATCGAAAAAGAAAAAATCTCACAACCGTACCAACCTGCGCATTTGTATCATTTTTTGAGATTATCCTAAATATAAGATCATAATTAAAAATTTTTGTAAATATTAAAGAATCCAAAGGTAATTACTTAAAATTTAACATGTGTGTGCGTGTATCATGTATGTAATTGTATTATAAGATCATTTATAAACAAGACAAATTAATTTTGAAGAAAAAATAGTTTAAGATAATTAAAAGTGATTAATTAATTTTGCACCTCAAATTGAAAAAAATAAAAAACATCATATAATCAGGTGAAATCCAACTACGAACGGTGAAAAGAAAAAATATAGTGCACTGAGAATCTTTATCGATGGCAATAATGACACAGAAAATTGAGATGTCATCATTAAAGTAGGTGTAAAAGGCCTGGCAATCTCAGGGGTGAAGATCAGAGAAGGGTTGAAAGAGAAACATGACATATAATCAAAATTTTCTGGATCACTTGATACTAAGAAATCAAAGGCTGGTATATATAGTTTCGTCACATGATCATGTTGATAATTAGATCCAAATAATACATACGTGACGTATGCAAAAAATATTAACATACAATATTAACATACATTCTGGGCAAGCATATGCATGATATAAATATAGATAACACGAGCTAGGGTTCAAAATATAATAGAAGGGACATGAGACTGCTTGTGTATATCATGGCCAATTAATACAATTATGTAATTCGCCTCTCTTATATAAAAGAACATGATTATCTGCCTCTCAGATAATATTGGCACGCACCTAAATATCACCCTCCTTTTTTACGCCCATTCTCTTGTTGAACAGAGAAAATTCACCGTAAACGAGAAAGCGCTGCACCTAGAGGTTGCATTATATTATATTGTATTTTTTTAATAAATGATTATATTATATTGTATTGTGGTGTTGGACGACAAAAATATTCAGGGATTTTTTCTTGTTCGACCTCATAGTCTCTTATTACTTGTACTCCGCAAATATGTACAAATATATACCGAACAAATTTAAAGGAAAAAGTACTCTTTTTAATTACAGGAAGAATAATAAAAAAAGAAAATCTTTATTCTAAAGTGATAGATCGAATTTTTGGTATAATTTTGAAATTAAAAAATTAAATAAGTGGTGAAAATTGATTTACCAATTTTTTTTTACCAGAGCAAATTTTTTTCTTTAAAACCATAGTTCTTTAACTTATGAGTTTGTATATAATTTTTTTTTTTTTGACAAAGAGTTAGTAAATAATCTAATAGAGCAAAATATATAAGATATATTATAATTAGAATATACATTTAACTTCATTGATTTCTAAAGAAAAAGGTTCAGACCAAAAAAAAAATTCTAAAGAAAAAGGCCAATTGAATCTTATACTCACCGTTTAGCAATCACATACACATCTATGCAATTTCGTCAAGTCATAAATTCGAATGGACTTTAGGCGATTAAATGATGGGCCCGTTCTATTTCGAACTCATAAGAATTCATGGGCTCAAATTTGAATACGTCATTTTTATTTCCCGAGAGGCCTTTCTTTCAGCTTCCCATACATTTGTTGCAAATTTTGAAAATAAATCGGCTCAAGACTCGAGCTAACTGGGCCTAGTAATTGAGTACTTGAATAAAAACATCTCCCAATTACCGTTAACCTTATCTTTCTTTTGCTTTTTTTTTAAATAAAAAAAAAGAACATCTAAAAAGGGGATCGCTATTATAAAGTCGATTATTTATAGAGAGAAGGGAGGAGGTGTTTAAATATAAACCACTTAAATCCAGAAATTGAGGGCAACAAATTTTCGCGCTTGAAGAATCAGTCCATGCATTTCAGGTACAGATCCAAAGAGCAAGTGACTCTGAAATGGATAGAAGTAAAAGGTCCTGGTTTTGTACGATCTACACGCTAGCACTACTAGTGTTCCTGGGAAGCATAATCTTGCATGGGTCGGCCCTCTCAATCAGTCTGATCGAGAGTGAATGCATATCAGAGAATGTTGTACACGAAGGTGACATCGTTTCTGGGAATTTCGTGGTCATGGACCATGACATGTTCTGGAGCTCTGATCATCCTGGAATTGAATTCACTGTAATATATAGATATAACTCCCTTTCTCCATATAAATATTTCATTTAATAACTGTTAAAAATATTAGGATCATATTAAATGAGTTGTATCTTGTAAGTGGTTAGTGGCCCTATTGCCTATATAAAAGGTCATAACCTAAACATGTTAGTGTGTGAGATTTATGAGAGTCTACACCAAGAGGGAGAGTTAACTTGGTCTCTCTCCTCATTACCCTAGTGTTAGGGATTTGTTTTGTAAATTCATTTCCTCAATGAGGAGTGGTTATCACCTCTATGAGGGATGTTTTGATCTAGTCCATGAGGATTAGAATATTGTTGTTGTTTTCATATTCTTCTTCATCATCTATCAATATAAATATTTGTTTAATTTTTCATCTTGTTCTCTTTCCCTACCGATTTGTCAATATGGTATCAGAGCAAATCTGGGTTATTCAGTCATCTTCATCATCTTCTTTAGTTGATATTGAGTTTTAATGTTTATCGTCCAAGAAGTCATCAAATCTTCATCAAGAATTCAGGTTTTGAATCATTATTAAGCAATATTAAGTCTTTGCTATTTGGGATGGTGGTATGTCGTGAAATCAAGATTTGAGGTGTACATTCCAAGAAGCAAATCCAAGTCCAATACATTTATTCAAGATCCTCCTACCCAAATTCATCCACCGCGTCGTGTTTCACTACATAACTCAAATCATCATATCTGACTTTAAAGATTTTCGTATGAGGTATCTTGAAGACAAAAGCCCGATTCTTCTTCTTTTTATGCAATTCAACCCTTCCTTCAAATTAAAGTCAATCAACAAAGATTGTTCAAGAAGTGCTCCCAATCCAAAGAATTCATCTTTACTTTGAACATTTCTCCTACCACTTTCTTTATTTGCTGTTGCAATTCCAATTCAAAGAAACCATTGTTTCACATTCTCTTGAAAGATATGAATGAGATAGATGAGTGTTGTGAAGTGTTGAAATTCTTGGTTATATAAAGAATTGAGTGTGCTTAGAGGACGAGTTTTGAGTGCGTATGAACTCATATGTGGTGAATCTGTTTATTCAGCAGGTACGTGATGGAAATTGGGATGAAAGTATAACCACATTATATTGCATATTGGTTTAATGGATGAAACAATTATAAGAGTCTAGTGTAAGAAGTTTGATGAGGCAAGTTACCATTATTAGTTTGTGATAGATACAATTGATATTTGCATGGTACAACAATTCGAACGTTGGTTGCTAGAATGCAAGATTGTAAATGAAGCATCGGTCATGTAAACAGTGATGTAAAGATCATTGTCTTGTTAATGCGTGTTATGGCTTTGTAAGAAGTGTTTCATGAGTTCTGCTGCGGAATATCATAATATTGAAGACTAAGATGAAGAACAATGTATTGAAGATTAATTTGAAGAAAATGATGAAGAGAAAGATTAAACGAATGTCTTTTTGAAGACAAACAGAGGAAATTGTCTTCCAGTTTTTTTACAAGATCAAAAGAACTCGATCTAATTAATTCACTAAACCCTAATGTTTGTATTGACAAGTTGACATTTTCATAAGTTTAAGTAGTGTCAACTTGAGGGGGTGTGTTAAAAATATTAGGATCATATTAAATGAGTTGTATCTTGTAAGTGGTTAGTGGCCCTATTGCCTATATAAAAGGTCATAACCTAAACATTTTAGTGTGTGAGATTTATGAGAGTCTACACCAAGAGGGAGAGTTAACTTGGTCTCTCTCCTCATTACCCTAGTGTTAGGGATTTGTTTTGTAAATCCATTTCCTCAATGAGGAGTGGTTATCACCTCTATGAGGGATGTTTTGATCTAGTCCATGAGGATTAGAATATTGTTGTTGTTTTCATATTCTTCTTCATCATCTATCAATATAAAGATTTGTTTAATTCTTCATCTTGTTCTCTTTCCCTACCGATTTGTCAATAAGAACCATGCATGTTGAAATAACTCAATAAAACGATGGTTATGATTTTTTGTATTGCATGTAGGTTACGTCTCCACACGGTCACGTGATGTATGGTTTGAAGGGGACATCGGGGGACAAGTTCGAGTTTAAAGCAAGAGAAAGTGGAGTGTACAACTTTTGCTTCAAGAACCCTTCTTTGACCCCAGAGACTGTCTCCTTCTACATTCACGTTGGTCACATCCCTAATGAGTCCGACCTTGCCAAAAATGGTCGCTTCCACTTCCTAAGTCCAATGATTAGTAAGGATTTATTTTATAATCAACTTTTTCATGTGACTAATTAATATTGTGGTTGTGAATACAGAGCATTTAGACCCTATTCAGGTGAAGATCGCTGAGTTGAGAGAAGCATTAGAGTCTATTATAGCTGAGCAAAGGTATTTGAAAGCACGTGACGCTAGGCATCGTCATAGTAAGTTGCTTTTTTTCTCTCCCATTAATAGTATTATATTTAATTTATTACTGGTCTTCAATTCATTATACATATCCGTGAATTTATATATTAGTATGTTGAGTGAGCTTTGATGATTGTTTTTCGTTGTGATTTGTTTTCTTGGTTCGGTTAATTTGGGAGTGCAGCTAATGAAAGCACTAGAAGACGCGTGGTGCTCTACACAATTACGGAGTATGCTTTATTTGCTGCAATGAGCATCCTCCAGGTGATATATATTCGTCGCCTTTTCAGCAAGTCGTATGCTCACAACCGTTAGGAGTATCAATCATATATACTTCTCATTCTGCCTTTCTTATACGATGTCTCATCGAATTTTTGGGTTCAGTGCTCTGACCAGCAGAGCAGATAGGTAGCTTGGTTCCAGTAGGATAGACTTTGATTTAATTATATTTTTTTGCCCTTTAGTTGTTACCCTTTTCATGTTTGCTTCAAGAGGAATGTGGATGTGCGTGATTTCACTGTTGTTGAAACGTATGCTTGGGAAAAATAAACGTATATAATGTCAAGCCAGGACTTGATTTTATCTGCCATGTCTTTTTACTTGACTTCCTGGTCTTTACTCAAGGGTCAATGATTTTAATGATCCCGAATCTGAATGAAGAAAATCGTCAAAGTGATGAACATGGAAGAAACCTGGAGTGGCATGATCTTATGAACTGTTATCACTTAAGTGAGTGATTACAAGCAGTTCATAGGCAGAGATCCCGTTTAAACAGAGAAAATGATCAAGCAGCCTCAAACTTCACATAAGAGGGTGGACTGTGGAATATATAAAATAACAGAGAGGTGAGAAGCCGAGGTAGTAAAGAAAAACACAATGAGAAACTTTCTCACCCGTCAATTCTCTTAGGCCCAAGGTAGCTGGCCCATTAGTCCCCTCTTCGTAGTCTAAGCCCACATACTGTTTGGGTAGGGGGAAATTTGGGCATAACTTCTTTCTTAAATGGAGGTTTGCTGGGTGAATTAAGAATTTATTTTTCGGCCTAATGGGTGAATTAAGAATTGGCGGGATTTGATCAAGACTAAAATCAGTTGGCAGCTTATTATGGTCAAAAACTGAGACCAGGTCGAAGTTGTTTAGCTGTAAATAACGGAATGCTTCAATACTAAGGCGTACTCTCTGAACTTTTTAATTTGAAATTGGAATAATTCGTTATGTTAATAGCAAGTTGCGCTTTAAACAACAGCCTAATAGTACCATGAATCTGATCAAAGATGTCATATTACGGATAAAGTCAAGTTTTTGTTGGAATCATTGTTATCCAGAGTTTTTTAGTTAGAATTCTTGTATTACTGTTAATAATACATGTCTTTTTTTTATAATAAATACATGTCTTTTATTTTAACTGAAGTAAATAATAATACATGTCTACTTGTTAAGACTATTAATATTTCATAATGTCACGTAATTTGTTTTGTAAACTGGAAATATAGAAAAAAGAGAAGGTGGCGATTAATTCAAAAGGCAGCACTTGGCTTGATCCCCGGGACGATTGGAAAAGAGAGCAGCATTATGAAAAAGGAAACAATTCAAAAAAGAAGAAAGGAAGAGAAACGGGAAAATTAGAAGTGGTGGGGCCTCCGCAACTGCCGCGAATTCCCAGTTTGAAGTTCGAACTTCCATCAACATCATCACTTCATCAAACCTCATGGCTTCTGGGCCCCACTTTCACGCGCTTCTTCATTGCGCGCTCCCCTCTCTCTTCCTACCTAATATGCTTGTCCATGTTCAAGATTTTATATGGGAGAAGTATAACTACACCACATGCATAATTAATCAAAGTTAAGCCCAAAAATAACTTTTAAATTCGATTGAAGTCCTGTGGACCTTGGTGATATATTGATGATGAGTGTCTTGGGAGATGTCAATACAGCTTAATGAGCTAATCGATCTCGACGGTTGTTAAATGGGGTCAAGGAAAAAAGTGTGAAATATCTACATAGTTATTTGCCACAATATAATGAAATCAATTAGTTGGGGTAAGAAAATAGTTAATTAAGATAAAAAAGTTTTAAAAGTCTTGTAAAATGATTGAAAATGAAGAAGGAAAAAATGTAAATTTTGTATGCATTTGTGGAACCGTGGGTACATTAATATAAATTAATATTTTAGTATTAATCAGTTGTGTTTGTTCTGCGAATTGATTACAGTGGTACATTAACCCACACTACTAATTCTCCATATTCGATCTCTTTGTTTCTATTATCATGTAGAACTCTTTTAAAATTGTAATAACGACTTTCCCAAATCACAAAACTAAAGTTATTCAACGTCAAAATGCTATTAAAACCAAATTTTTAAACTACCATTTCAAATTATTAAAGTATTCCCTAACAATAATCTAAACATTTAAAGTGTATATGAGTAGAACTACAATGTGCTAGAATGACCATATTGTTCTATAAATGTGTTATCAGTAACAACTCATTCGGTCACATTTATAACCATTGTTGTCAAACTCGCGAGTTGACTCTCCGATTTTACCGTTTTTACGACACTACCTAAACAAAACGTGTCACGAGTCACCTAAATTTTCAATCTTTAAAAATTCGGTAGAAACTTACGTGTTTACATTGTGAATTCACCGTTTTTACGTTTCTACCTTATAGAAAATTGTGTTAACTTGCTACTGAACTCATTTTAATTATTTTTAATTGACAAAATTCAATGAATTTAAATATGGATTTTATGGAAATTTATCTATTGAGGTTGATATAATATAAATATTGATATATTTAAATATACTATTTGTATTTAAAATAATTTCAAGTCAATTTATTATTATTTTTTGTATTCTTATTTAATTATATAAAAGAAATACATATTTTTTGATAAATGTAAACTCTTACGAGTTTACGATTCGAGTCTACCGATCCGAGTTTAACTTATCTCCACTAGTTTACTTAAACTCACGAGTTTAACAACCTTGTTTATAACCCTCGACAAATATGAATTAATATCACCTATGTTATAAACT
Organism: Mimosa pudica; assembly: GCA_029929735.1. Lineage (NCBI taxonomy): Eukaryota > Viridiplantae > Streptophyta > Magnoliopsida > Fabales > Fabaceae > Mimosa > Mimosa pudica. The sequence goes on along the minus strand of JAKELP010000013.1, from coordinate 16,064,091 downwards.
TCAATAGAGTAAAGTTATCTCAGAGGACATGATCATAATAGATTCTCTTGTATGGGATTTAGTTGGAATTTATCTATATTGATTACTCGACACTATAATACCCGTTTAATTAACTTGATTGAATTAAATACGTTTACAAGCATGATGTGCTTTTTTTTTTACAAAATACCCTCTTCCCTTATTAGTCCCCCATCTCTTTTTGATCTTCATTGTAGGAATATCAATAAATGCAATTTGGAAAGAAATTAACAAAAATTAGAATTAATTTTTATATTTAGGACCGATTATCTCTCTAAATATGTCCTTTATATATTATGTGACCATGTAGTTTTTATAAGGGAAAATTCCAAATAAATCCTTCCCAAAACCCAAAAGGACAAGTGAGGAACCTAAACCAAAAGGACCATGAAGGAACCAACACCTACCTGTCATTTTAAAATTTTGCGAAAAGACAAAATTGTCTCATCATAAAACACAAATTGCGAGAAGAGTGTGAGTATTAGAGTGAGTTTAGGGTGTGGTAGTAATTTGTGTTTTATGATGTGGGCAATTTTGTCTTTTCGCAAAATTTTAAAATGACAGTTAAGTGTTGGTTCCTTCATGATCCTTTTAGAAGTTTAGGTTCTTCACTTGTCTTTTGATGTTTGGGATTTTTCTTTTTTATAATTTATATTCAAAAATAATATAAGACACGCGGTGCATAATCAATATTAAATACAGTGAATGACTAATCTACGTTTTAGAAAAAAAACACTGCTGCCTTGAGCTTGATGAGCTTGATGGCGAAGGTTAAGGTTTGTTGGCTGTTGCTTTCCTTTTCTAAGCCGTCAATTTGAAGCCCAAAATATCAAACCCTCATTCCCACCGCCTTCTCTCTTCTCTGATATTTTTAATTTCAACTTTGGATGAGCATATTTAAAAATAAATTATTGCATAAGGTGTAAGAAATATAATATTTTTTTTGTGGATGCAAATATGACTACAATAATATAAAACATTAATTAGCAAATATGATAAGTTCATTAACTTGTCCAGCATCCATCAAAATTTTTACAAGGTAGCAACACAAATATGTTAGAGTGATGTTTGGTAAAATTAATGGACTTACTATTTACAACTTTTTTATTTCATTATTGTACCTTTACCTTTTTTAATTTGACTTTCTTATTAATACATCTCCATCTTTTTAAACTTCGACTTGCGAAAAAGTTTTCCTCCTCTCCGGACCCACGCCTTCCATTCTTTACAAGCAGACACTGGAATGTGACTTGTTTATAGGGCCGAAATGAATTAACTTTCACGTGCAAAAGCACCAAGATAACTCACAACATCAAGTTAGAGGGGAAAATATCATGAAACCGAAAATGATGCTAACTGTAGTCTTCAGGCTCAGGAATGTCTCTGTTACGTAGATTCCGCGGAATACATGCTTACACGTTAGTAGAGCAAGATCATTTCTTCGTGATTATTACGTGCGTGCGATTATAAAATTTCGAGCATATATTTGAACCATTAAGAAAATATTTATTTATTCGTCACTCCAACAACCCCAGAGTTCAAAATTATGGATCTAGCTCCTTTGTAAGAGCATGTTTAATTTGACATACGACGTCTCCTTCTTACCTAATCCCCCCTTACACCCTTGAACTTTACTGATTATCTTGCTTTACCATGGAGCAAAACCAGGTGATCGTATTTGACAAAGTCCCTGTTCATTCGTACAATCTTACGCCTATGACACTACCACCTGGTGTTTGATTTGGTCCCTCGTCAACCTCTAACCTACTTTTTTTTACCTTTTCATCCATTTCCTCTTCGTAAAGCATTGGATTTTCTGTTTTTGGTCCACATGAGATTTTCCCACTTCCTTCCTAAGTTGTTGGCAATATAAATTAAAATCCCAATTTTCCAATGAAATTGCCCACCCACACGATTACTGCTAAGCCTCAAATCCCCGATACTTGGGTGAATTGATTATTTAATTGGTCATACGTGTCACACAAATTCGTTGCTCTATATTGACATACATATCTTAATGTGAATCAAGAGATTAATTCAATTCTTCAAAAAAGGTTGGCCGGGCATAAACTTGATCGCGTTTTTTAATTCCATTTTCATCGCATCGCAAATAAAAATCCATTATAAAAAATAAAGACGTGAAATCATATAGATAAAACATCAGGATTATTCAAAATTTAATTAGATGAACGTCGACCGCCAAAAGACTCTGTTGACAAATCGGTAGAGAAAGAGAACAAGATGAAGAATTAAACAAATCTTTATATTGATAGATGATGAAGAAGAATATGAAAACAACAACAATATTCTGATCCACTTGGACTAGATCAAAACATCCCTCATAGAGGTGATGACCATTCCTCATTGAGGAAATGGATTTACAAAACAAATCCCTAACACTGGGGTAATGAGGAGAGAGACCAAGTTAACTCTCCCTCTTGGTGTAGACTCTCATAAATCTCACACACTAAATGTTTAGGTTGTGACCCTTTATATAGGCAATAGAGCCACTAACCACTTACAAGATACAACCCATTTAATATGATCCTAATATTTCTAATACGCCCCCTCAAGTTGACACTACTTAAACTTATGAAAGTGTCAACTTGTCAATATAATCAATAGGGTTTAGTGAATTAATTAGATCGAGTTCTTTTGATCTTGTAAAAAAAATGGAAGACAATTTCCTCTGTTTGTCTTCAAAAAGACATTCGTTTAATCTTTCTCTTCATCATTTTCTTCAAGTTAATCTTCAATACATTGTTTTTCATCTTAGTCTTCAATATTATGATATTCCGCAGCAGAACTCATGAAACACTTCTTACAAAGCCATAGCACGCATTAACAAGACATCGATCTTTACATCACCATTTACATGACCGATGCTTCGTTTACAATCTTGCATTCTAGCAACCAACGTTCGAATTGTTGTACCATGCAAATATCAATTGTATCTATCACAAACTAATAATGGTAACTTGCCTCATCAAACTTCTTGCACTGGACTCTTATAATTGTTTCATCCATTAAACCAATATGCAATATAATATGGTTATACTTTCATCCCAATTTCCATCACGTACCTGCTGAATAAACAGATTCACCAAATATGAGTTCATAGGCACTCCAAACTCGTCCTCTAAGCATACTCCATTCTTTATATAACCAAGAATTTCAACACTTCACAACACTCATCTATCTCATTCATATCTTTCAAGAGAATGTGAAACAATGATTTATTTGAATCGGAATTGCAACAGCAAATAAAGAAAGTGGTAGGAAAGATCTTCAAAGTAAGGATGAATTCTTTGGATTGGGAGCACTTCTTGAACAATCTTTGTTGATTGACTTTGATTTGAAGGAAGAGTTGAATTGCATAAAAAGAAGAAGAATCAGACTTTTGTCTTCAAGATACTTCATACGAAAATCTTTAAAGTCAGATATGATGATTTGAGTTATGTAGTGAAACATAACGCGATGGATGAATTTGGGTAGGAGGATCTTGAATAAATGTATTGGACTTGGATTTGCTTCTTGGGATGTGCACCTCAAATCTTGATTTCACGACATACCACCATCCCAAATAGCAAAGACTCAATGTTGCTTAATAATGATGCAAAACCCGAATTCTTGATGAAGATTTGATGACTTCTTGGACGATAAACATTAAAACTCAATATCAACTGAAGAAGATGATGAAGATGACTCAATAACTCAGATTTGCTCTGATATCATGTTGACAAATCGGTAGGGAAAGAGAACAAGATGAAGAATTAAACAGATCTTTATATTGATAGATGATGAAGAAGAATATGAAAACAACAACAATATTCTGATCCACTTGGACTAGATCAAAACATTCCTCATAGAGGTGATGACCATTCCTCATTGAGGAAATGAATTTACAAAACAAATCCCTAACACTGGGATAATGAGGAGAGAGACCAAGTTAACTTGGTAGACTCATTCCTCCACAGTCCATACGATATGATTTAATATCGGTCAGCTATTGTCACCACGATCGTAGTGGAAAGGGTGTGCATGGCACATTGCTGAATCAGGGAAGGCTTACGTAATGGAATAGCATACTTATTTAAGCTTACAGGCTTTTTTTATGTTCTTTTTATTTCATTCGTGAATGAATTGTGAATAGTGCAAGAATTCGAGTGGATGAATAAATAAAACTAATTTGTGTATAATTAAATTAGGCGCGAAGGAAGGTGAAGTAAACGTGCCATGCTAGCCAAAGCAATCTTAATACGACGAAAATATTCAAATTTTGCTATCTACACATTAGCACCTTCAATCCCTCAATACCTGATATAAAATTTACTATTTATCTATGTAGTTAACTCAGTCGGGGAAAAAAAAACTACTCGATAATAATATACTTGAACTTACATTCAATTGGCATGTGAAAAGAAAAGAAGTAAAATACTCCATCCAGCCCGAAATATGAGATTTGTTATTAATTTGATTAAATCAACTATATTAATTATGTTAGTGTGGTTTTTTATATTCTTCTTGTAGCTAAAATTATGTTAGTGTGATGTGGTTTTTCAAAAACATTCCATCATATTCATCTTAAGAGGATAATTTGAGAAATAATTGACAAAAATTAAAATTAATTTCTATAATTAGGATTGAATGGGGTATTTATTTCTCTAATTTGTAACTTAGAATCACCAATGAGATTTATTTTTTCAAAAGATTACAAATTGGATTGACTATCAATTCAATCCATATAGTTCAATCAAATCATATCAAACCAATTAGTTGATTGTTTTTTTTAAAAAATCTAATTCGCTCATTAATACTTCTTTTTTTTTATAACAACTCATTAATACTTCTCTTCCTTCAAAGCCATCGAGTTAGAGAAACGAGCTTGTTATCCTCTGCCTTAAACATACATTTTACCTTGTATCCTGTATATTAATTATCATAGCCTGACAAAAATCCACGATTAAATCAATGAATGGAGTCCATTGTCACATCAAATTCAATAAACAAGATGGAATTTGAATTCAAATTCCGGTATCACATGACTCCTAAATAAAGATTGATTCAGTTAATAAAAAATTTGACTCATGAACCATAAGCAAGTCTCTGAGTTTGAATTCTAACGATGTGAAAATCTGTTGGTGAGACATATATAAATACCTCTATAGTAGCCCTTTGAGTTGGAGGCTTGTTATGACCTGAGAGAGAGACAGACATTTAGTTCACCTATACTTTTAGAAAAAAAATAATAAACGAGATGGAAAAAGCTAGAGGAGCGAGAGAAAGGAAACAACAATCCATCTACAGGCCTAAAAGAACGAGGAAGTGCCGGAAATACCGAATAATCCCTAAACAACCTCAATTTATAATTAAGTAATTAACCCTATGACACCGACCCAAAATAGAAACTTTCAAAGAAAAAACCACTTAACTCCTCCGAGAATTCAGATTCACACACAGTTCTCCAACAAGAGTGCTCCATGTGGATTCCTCGCTGACGTGTCCTTTGTTAGCCAAAGAAAGTACAAATTGTGAAGCAAGAAAATAAGAAGAAGATCGACCGGACCAGGAAAGAAGCAGCTAGTATTATATTAGTATATTCATTCATTCAGCGCCACCACCGTCAATATTGGCCCTCTCAAACTCACTTCAAACTCAAACAGAGCAATTTTCTTCTTCTCTCAATCTTTACATTCTTTCTTTCTTTCTTCTTTCCCATTCCCATTCCCATTCCCATTTGGGATTCTTTCTTTAACTTCACTCCTATATTCATTCCTTTCGATTTGTTAGCTCTCCCCAGCTTTTCACGGCCCCCAATACGGAAACATCTTCCGAGAATCCAGAAAAAAAATCCAAACTTTCGAAAAAAAAGGTTCGATTTTTGAGCAGGGGATAACAGAGGATCACAAGAAGCTTCACACCCATTAACCAATTAAGTGAATTTCAATTGGGTTTTTCAAAAGAAAGATGAATCAATAGTTTTTGTGGATCTTGCCGTTCGTCACATTCAAAAGGCCATTTTTTTACTTACTTATCATCGCAGCTATAATCACAGCTTATTTCAAAGTATTGTTTTTTTTTTAATATTTTCAATTTTAATCCCTTCCCTCCTGCTGAGGCGAGGGATAATATATTGGGGTTATTGTTTTTGGATCGGTGAATGGTGATTGGATGAGAGAGGTGTGTTTGTGTTTTAAGGATCGAGAGGGGAAACGATGAAATGGGTAACATTGATTAAGGACTTTAAAGAGAAGGTTGGTTTTACTCAGACATCTCCATCATCTGCTCGTTCTCCCTCTGCATCTTCTCTTTCTTCACCATTATCTTCTTGGGATAATAATGCTTCTTCAGATGCCCAAACCTTGGGCTCATCTTCTGCCAGGTTCAATATTTTGTTTGTCACTTTCATTTATTTTTCATCAAGTCCCTTTTTTTTAACGTTTTTCTCTGACATTATGTTGTCTGATCAACTAAAGTAAAGTAAATTAAATGGTTTTCTTAATGTTTGAGTGAGATCTCTTGAGCATGGTATTTTCAAGTCTTTGCTATAGTAGTCCAAAATATAGTCTTTGCTATAGAAAGAAAAAGAGGAATGCCTTGTGGTCTTACTCCTTGTTATCTCTGCTTGTTTTTGCCAGTAATTAGAAAGTAGATGGACATACACAAACACTTGCATACCTAATAGACCTAATTAAATCCCAATCATCCGAAGTAGGAGTATTTCAACCATTTTAGTTCAGCTAATATCAATTTATAAGGCTTATGGATTTATTTATACTTGGGAATGATTGAATGATCTGAGTTAATGAAATTGCACCAATCACTAATTTACTAATTTAACAGCCAAATCCATTTTATTAATAAGAAAGTTCTTGTCCGACACTATTTGCTTGTGTTTTTTTAGGATTTCTTCTTTGCTAAACGTATTGTGACTTATTTTCTTATGACACTACATGTAAGAATGACCTTTTGAAGCTTGAAATTAGGGATAGACATGAACTGGAATTGGACTTCAAGAGATTCTGGGAAGAGTTTAGGTCATCCAACTCTGAGAAGGTTCTTGCTTGCACTCTTGCTTGATCGATCTAATATTTTATGTATTATTGGAATGGTTAATGCTATGAACAACAAAATGCTGCTTGTTAGTTATATACTTATATGTTCTTTCCTTGCAGGAAAAAGAAACGGCCCTGGATCAGACTGTAGATTCATTTTGTAGATTAGCAAAGCAGCTCCATAATGTAGCTCAGTTATTTGCCATGTAAGTAAAGCTGTTTTTCTTATATTTGCATTAGTAAGTGCCTCCAATTGTTTGAATCAGCACATTTTTGAATTATGGTAAGGCCGGCTGTAACTTACGTTGGTTGTATTAAATAAGTCCTCAGTTATTTGCCATATGATCTTTTGTCATGTGACATTGCTATCTGATTCTGAAGGGCATTTATTTCCATTTTGCAATTGATTATAAGCTCTGTTTCTATGCTTATCTTGTGAGAATAATCATTATTAAAACAAGTGATGGATTTCTTGTTTTTTTGCTTGGGCTTTTCTCTCTTTTTTATGCATTTCTGCATGCAAAGTGTGCAATTGATTGCTTTCTAATCTACGCAGTTTCACAAATACACCACAATAAAGTCTCTTTGTCTGATTTTAACTAATGTTGATGATTTACAGGTTAGTTGAACCACATCTATTCTCCTTTGTTGTTGGAAGAGCATTTGTAACAGACATAGAGAACTTAAAAAGCAGCAGAAAAACGAGATCTCTGGATGTAGCGCAAGTTTTTGAGTTTTTTTCTGAAGTCACAAAGGTTTGTCTAAGGCATTTCTTCTTTGGTTTTGCTATCACTTTGCTATTTACCTGTTATTTTAAATTTTGCTGCGATACACTCTGCAGGATGGGATCAAACCTGGATCAAATTTGTTAACTGCCGTGGAGATCCTAGTATCCGGGGTATGCTTTCAATGTTTTTTTGAGCTAAGTCGCTATATGTGATTGGTTACTATTTTTTGTTGATGGAAATCTTAGTTATTTAATAACAGTGTTTTGATGAGATTTGCCATTGGTTTTTTCTTTTCATTCTTTCGTCCTTCTTTATTTAAAAAAACTACAGATAATGCCTGCTTGCAAGTTATGTGTCAGTGACACAAAAACATTGATGGCTTATGTTTACTCTGTGCTGTTTTTTGGGGTTACATAATATTTGAAACTTGTCATGCTCACATGATTCCACTATTCCGTATTGTTATTATTTAATCATAAGCATCAAGCAGTAGTTAATGTGTATATTCTCTTTGCAGCCTGTGGACAAACAGTCTCTGCTTGACTCTGGGATATTCAGCTGTCTCATACATATTCTAAATGCCCTTTTAGATCCTGATGTATGCATTCAAAGGCCAAGTTCTGCTACTAATTATGAAGAGCCAGTGTCATTCCAAACAGATCATGATGGCGATGTTGGAAAAGTTCGCCAGCTTGAGGTTTTGCTCCCTTTCTCTCTATCACTAAATCCATTTGTTTAAATCCTGCTATTGTACATACACAAGGTCTGATTCCATGCTTGTAGGTACAGTGGTTTAGGATACTAGAACACAACTGTTTATTACAGTTTTTATTAAGTTACTCAACCATTGTCTGGAAGGAAGTTGAATATTATAAAATCTGATTGGTGACCCGAATTCTCATTGTTATAATTATATATTTTTTATACAGCCACGGTGACAACTCTTCCATAACACAAAATCTTGAAATACATGCTCTCCTTTATTTTATAAGTTGGGTATTTTTGGGGTTTTTTAAGATCATATTGTCCACTTAATTGCAGTCAAATTGTTATGTGTAGGTAGAAGGAAATATTGTGCATATCATGAAAGGACTAGCAAGCCACCCATCAGCAGCACAGAGTTTGATAGAGGATGAATCACTTAAGATGCTCTTCGAAATGGTTTCAAAGGGCTCTTTGATAGTTTTTTCTCGATACAAGAAAGGGCTTGTTCCATTGCACAGCATACAACTTCATAGACATGCTATGCAGGTAAAGTGTATGTGCAAGTGAACATACAGTATTCTAGGACAAGTAGTTTGAGTTGGCATTTTAACCCCGATGTTTGACTAAACATATTGCTGCTGTTTAATTGTTTAGATACTTGGACTTCTCTTGGTCAATGACAATGGGAGCACAGCCAGTTACATCCGCAGGCATAATCTGGTTTGTAATTTGCTTTTAAAATTGATTTTTGTTATAAGAATTTTTATCACCATTTCAACCTTGGGCGTTTGTTTGGTCATTTTCATCCATCTTTTTGTGAATAACATAACCACGACTATGAACTACACCTGAAGTTATTTTGAAAATGTTGCATTTTTGCCATGGGGTCTGAGGTTGTGGGTTTGAACTAGCCTCTCTGCATAAAGCAGAGGTGAAACTGCCTAGTATATTCCCTTCCCTAGCATCCTCACCATGTGGAGACTAAAACTGAGTTGACCCTTTTTTTATTCCTCCTGAGGTTATTGTTATATTAAGCCTTTTGCATTAAGGGTTAGGGCAACGTAGAGCTAGGATTAGTATTATTAGTGTTATTATTATTTTAATGTTCTGTTATCGTCATGCATCTTTTCCGTGCAGATTAAAGTTCTTTTATTGGCTGTGAAAGATTTTGATCCTGATTCTGGTGATTCTGCCTATACCGTGGGCATTGTTGACTTGTTACTTGAGTGCGTGGAACTATCAAATAGACCAGGTAATTTTGCTAATAATTTTTGCCTATCATGTAAGAGCATTCAGAATTTAGCATATCTATGAAAAAAGCTGGAGGAGAAGTAAGTTAGGTTGTCATAAATTCAAGACAGTGATCACTGTTCAAAACCTTATTTGATATATTTCACTTTACGTATGGGCACCCATCGTTAAATTTTTAAGATTTCTTTTTCTGGATCCCCCCTGGGCAATGCTGATTCCTCGTAAGTTTAAATGTAGATGCTGGTAGCGTCAGACTGAAGGAGGATATACATAATGCTCATGGATATCAATTCCTTGTTCAATTTGCTCTAACTCTATCCAACATGGCGACGGGTCAAGGCTTTCAGTCTTTTCTACCCAATTCGATTGCTGACCAAGATGTTGCTTCTGATGGGCCCCAAACAGTTGATGTTGGCAGACAAAATTCTGGTGGTCAGGAGAATGCCACCCTGCAATGTCTTTCGCCTGCATTATCCAGGTTGCTTGATGTTCTTGTTTGTCTAGCTCAAACTGGATCAAATGAGCCTTTACAGTCTTACAGAAGTAAGGGTTCTAAACCTTCTCAGAACAAGCCCAGTGGTTATAACAGAAATCACACTTCATCTTCTGACCGGCTCGCTGATGAAGCATGGGAGAAGGACAATGATAAGATTAAGGACCTTGAAGCTGTCCAAATGTTACAAGATATTTTCCTCAAAGCTACCAGTAGGGATTTGCAGGCTGAAGTATTAAATAGGATGTTTAAAATTTTTTCAAGTCACCCAGATAACTACAATTTGTGTCAGAAATTACGGACCGTTCCACTTTTAATCCTAAATATGGCTGGCTTTCCTTCATCTCTGCAAGAGATAATCTTGAAAATTCTTGAGTATGCTGTGACAGTTGCAAATTGTGTTCCAGAGCAAGAATTGCTTTCACTTTGCTGCTTGTTACAACAACAAATTACGTCTGAGTTGAAGAAGACAATACTTTCTTTCTTTGTTAAACTATTATCTTTTGACCAACAGTATAAGAAAGTTTTACGGGAAGTTGGTGTGCTGGAAGTTCTGTTAGATGATCTGAAGCAACATAGGATTTTGGGTCCAGACCTACAGAATGTCTTCTCCAATCAGTTGGAAAGAAAATCCAACTCCAGCAACTTCAAGAGACATCTGGACAACAAGGATGCTATTATCACTGCAACGAAGCTTATGGACTCTGGTTCAGGGACATTCCCCATTTTTGATTTGGCTGCTACAATTCCTGTTGCATGGGATTGCTTGGTCTCTATAGTCAAGAAATCTGAGGTGAATCAAGCTTCATTTCGATCAGCTAGTGGTTTGACTGCCATACTGCCCTTTCTGGTGTCTGATGAACATCGTCCTGGCGTTCTCAGGATATTGTCCTGTCTAATTATTGAAGATATTCCACAGGTTTGTTGGCATTGTTTATGTGATTTCAATCTCAGCTAGTTGAGCTACCCATGTTTTCCGCCGAATTTTCTGAGTTCAAAATTTTGGTTGGGTTTGACCATACATTGATATGTGATGAAATTTATTATTAAACAGATGATAGCTTTTTTCCTGTAAATATCGTTGTGCATCCTTCATATGAATAAATTTTTGTTCATGTAGTTTTTGGGTCTGTTTAGCATCATCAAGATAGTAATCTAATGTTACATGTTCCAGGCTCATCCTGAAGAATTGGGTGCACTGGTTGAAATTTTGAAAAGTGGAATCGTAACAAATGCTTTAGGGTCTCAGTACAGACTTTCCATTGATGCAAAGTGTGACATAATGGGAGCTCTACAGCGGATCCTTGGAACTAACCACTCTGCCCGGAAGGTTTTTGGTGAAGCCACTGGTTTTTCGCTTCTGCTTACTACTCTTCATGGGTTTCAAAGTGAGGGAGGGGATCTGGAACAACCTTCACTTAATGTCTGTATCAAGGTTTTCACACATTTGCTGCGTGTTGTCACTGTTGGAGTGTCTGATAATGCTGTTAATCGGGTCAAGTTGCATGAAATTATATGTTCACAAACTTTCTCTGATCTTCTCTCTGATTCTGGCTTATTCTGTGCGGAGCATGAAAAACAAGTCATCCAGTTGATGCTGGAACTTGCTCTTGAAATTGTGATTTCCCCTTCCTCAAAAGCAGAGGACCAGGCTGTTGATGAATTATCTCATATTCTTTTATTACCCTCATCTGGCCCATTAAATGTTAGTAAAGCAAGAGTATACAACGCCGGTGTTTTCAGAGTTTTGATCAGTGGATTGAAGCTTTTTACTCCCAAGACACAGTTAGAACTTTTAGATTTAATTGAAAAACTTGCTCGTGCTGGCCCTCTTAATCTGGAAAACCTGAGTTCTGTTGGTATGCACGACATTGTTTATATTTACATCATTCCCTTTGAATATTCTATTATGTTTTTAATGTTTCGTATTTTGTGATGTCCTTAGGCTGTGTAGAACTTATGCTGGAGACTATCCATCCTTTTCTTTTGGGTTCATCTCCATTACCTTCGTATGCCTTGAAAATAGTGGAAGTCCTCGGTTCCTACAGGTAAACTTCATAGTGTTTAAGTGTTTTATGATGTTTGTTTTATCACTTAATCTTATCATGTATTTCAGTTCATAAACTAAGTTTCTGATAATTAGGCTTTTCACGTCTGAGCTCCGCACACTTGTCAAATATATTCTGCAACTGAGGCAGAAAGATTCAGGCCATATACTTATTGAAATGATGGAGAAATTGATTCTCAAGGAAGATACAGACTCAAACATTCCTCTGGCACCCTTTGTGGAGATGGACATGAGCAAGACTGGGCATGCTGCCATTCAGGTTTCCTTGGGTGAAAGATCATGGCCTCCAGCAGCTGGTTATTCATTTGTTTGCTGGTTCCAGTTTCAAAATTTCTTAAACTCTCAGTCAAAAGAGGCAGATCTTTCCAAAGCGGTTGCTTATAAGAGGCGGTCTGGCTTGAATGGAAAGCAGCATGCACGACATTTCTTGAGGCTTTTTTCCGTTGTGGCAACTAGTATTGATAATGCAACCTATGCTGAACTTTATCTGCAGGATGATGGAGTTTTGACTCTTGCAACCAGCAACAACTCCTTTCTATCATTTTCTGGCTTAGAACTTGAAGAAGGAAGGTGGCATCACCTCGCAGTTGTTCACAGCAAGCCAAATGCTCTTGCTGGATTGTTCCAAGCTAGTGTTGCTTATGTGTATCTTAATGGAAAGTTAAGACACAGTGGAAAACTAGGGTATTCACCATCTCCTCCAGGGAAACAATTGCAGGTCATCATGGGGACTTCAGCTGCTAATGCAAGAGTTAGTGACTTGACATGGAAACTACGCTCTAGCTATCTTTTTGAGGAAGTGCTTACTCCAGGAAGCATTTACTTTATGTATACACTTGGTAGAGGATATAGAGGGCTCTTCCAGGATACGGATCTTCTACAATTTGTACCTAACCAGGCCTGTGGTGGAGGTAGTTTGGCCATCTTGGATTTCTTAGACACTGATTCAAGTTTGTCTGCTAATGGTCAGAGGCCTGATGCTAGTGCCAAGTTGGGAGACCAGAAGGTAGATGGAAGTGGAATTGTATGGGATTTGGAGAGATTAGGGAACCTATCTTCACAGCTTTCTGGAAAGAAACTTATATTTGCATTTGATGGAACCTCTACTGAATTCATTCAATTGACTGGGTGCTTTTCAATGCTCAATTTGGTTGATCCTGTTTCAGCAGCTGCTTCTCCTATTGGAGGTGTGTAACAAGCTACAGGTTTCAGTTTTACTTGGTTTTCAAATTTGATATCAGTTTCATTGTTGTATTTGTGGTTGCAGGTATTCCACGCTTTGGACGTCTCTATGGAGATACTTATATATGCAAGCCATGTGTTATTGGGGAAACCATCCGTCCTATAGGTGGGATGGAAGTCATTCTCGCCGTTGTTGAAGCAGCTGAGACGAAAGATATGCTCCATATGGCCCTTACATTACTTGCTTGTGCACTTCACCAAAATCATCAAAATGTGAAGGACATGCAGACATGTAGGGGCTACCATCTGCTTGCTCTTTTCTTGCGTCGAAGAATGTCATTATTTGACATGCAGTCACTGGAGATCTTCTTTCAGATTGCAGCCTGTGAAGCTTCATTTTCCGAACCAAAAAAGTTGGAAACTTCTCAAAGTACTCTGTCAACTGTTGCGTCTATTCTGGAAAGCAGTCCTGATGATCATTATTTGTCAAGTTTTCATGATGAAAATTCTTCACTTGGATCTGATGGGGATATGGATGCTTTTTCTGCACAAAAAGATTCATTTAGTAACATTTCTGAGCTGGAAAATGCTGATATTAGGGCTGAAACATCAAATTGCATTGTCTTGTCAAATGCAGACATGGTTGAACACGTCTTGTTAGATTGGACACTGTGGGTGACAGCCCCTGTATCAATCCAAATTTCATTACTAGGGTTTCTTGAACATTTAGTGTCCATGCATTGGTACAGAAATCATAATCTTACTGTTCTGCGGCAGATTAACCTTGTTCAACATTTATTGGTGACTCTGCAGAGGGGTGATGTTGAAATTCCTGTCCTAGAAAAGTTGGTTATATTGCTTGGAGTCATCTTAGAAGACGGGTTTCTATCTTCTGAGCTTGAAAGTGTCGTTAGATTTGTGATTATGACTTTCGATCCTCCTGGCTTGGTTCCACTGCACCAAATTATGAGAGAGTCAATGGGGAAACATGTAATTGTCAGAAACATGTTGTTGGAGATGCTTATTGACCTACAAGTGACAATAAAATCCCAGGAATTGATTGAACAGTGGCATAAAGTTGTTTCTTCCAAACTAATTACATATTTTCTTGATGAAGCAGTTCATCCCACAAGTATGAGATGGGTCATGACTCTTCTTGGTGTGTGTCTTACTTCTTCTCCAACATTTGCACAAAAGTTTCGTACAAGTGGAGGTTATCAAGGTTTGGCTCAAGTGCTTCCAAGTTTCTACGACTCCCCAGATATTTATTATATTTTGTTTTGTTTGATATTTGGCAAGCCAGTTTATCCTAGATTACCTGAGGTTCGCATGCTGGACTTTCATGCCCTCATGCCTAATGATGGGAGTTATGTAGAACTAAACTTTGTAGAATTGCTGGACTCTGTGATTGCTATGGTGAAATCCACTTTTGATAGACTGATCATGCAATCAATGCATATCCACCAAACCGGTAATCTTTCCCAGTTTGGTGCAAGCCTTGTAGCTGAGCTTGTGGAGAGAAATTCAGACATGGCTGGTGAACTTCAGGGGGAAGCTCTAGTGCATAAGACATATGCTGCTCGCCTTATGGGTGGAGAGGCATTGGCCCCTGCTGCTGCTACTTCTGTTCTTAGATTTATGGTTGATTTGGCCAAGATGTGTCCTCCTTTCACAGCTGTTTGCAGACGCTCAGAATTTCTAGAAAGCTGCATTGAGCTATATTTTTCTTGTGTGAGGTTTGTTTTATGATGGGCACTTTGTTTTTGCGTTATGTCTTACATATTAACTTTAGCTGATTTCTTGTGCAAGTTTACTGTCGCATTTTATCTTAGTATGCCTGAAATTTTGGCCTTTTATGTTGAGCTGAATGTTTACTGCCTTACAGGGCTGCTCATGCTGTTAAAATGGCGAAAGAGATTTCCACAGGGACAGAAGAAAAATCTTTGAATGATTGTGATGACACGTGCAGTTCACAAAATACATTTTCTAGCATACCTAATGAACAGGAACAGTCTGTCAAAACCTCTATTAGTGTTGGAAGCTTTCCTCAAGCATTGGTCAGTACAAGTTCTGAAGAAACAGTTGCACCTGCAAATGCTGTGGCCAGTGAGATATCAGAGAATCATGTCAGTACAGCCCAACTGGAGTTAAACAATCCTGACATTGAAACTGTTCAGAGCCCGGATGATTTCAATACTGATCAGGTGTCAGGCTCTTCTAGTGCAAATGAGTTCAAGTGCCGTATTAATGACCCTTTGGATATCCCCCGTATTAATGACCCTTTGGATATCCCCCAGCCAGCAGATTCCCTGAGTTCTGCATCTTTTACTTTACCTGATTCTCCCATTTTGTCAGAAAAGTCCAACTCTAGAACTCCTCTTGCACATTCAATGCCAATTATTCCAGTGGCATCCTGGCTAGGAAGTTCAATACACAGTGATGCAAAATCTCCTATAGCAGCTACTCCTGATTCGTCTATATCTGCTGTGGAGTTGGATCCATCTTCAGAATTGAAATCTAGTTCTCAAGATCTATCTGCTCAAAATGCTGACTTTGCGGTCACCTCAAAGCTACTATTAGATATAAATGATTTGGGGTATGGCGGTGGCCCATGTTCTGCTGGAGCAACTGCTGTTTTAGATCTTATTGCGGAAGTTCTTTCTGATTTAATGACAGAGCAGCTGAAGGCACCTCTTGCTATAGAGAACATATTGGAAACTGTTCCTTTGAGTGTTGATGCTGAATCTGTTTTACTTTTCCAGGGTCTGTGCCTTACCAGATTAATGAATTTCCTTGAAAGGCGATTGCTGCGTGACGATGAAGAAGATGAGAAAAAATTGGATAAAAGTCGCTGGTCATCAAACTTGGATGCATTGTGCTTTATGATAGTGGACCGAGTATACATGGGTGCTTTCCCTCAACCTTCTTCTGTACTAAAAACTCTTGACTTCTTATTATCAATGTTGCAGCTGGCTAACAAAGATGGCCGAATTGAAGGAGCAACTCCTGGTGGAAAGGGGTTCTTATCAATCACAAGAGGAAGTAGGCAACTTGAAGCCTATATAAATTCAATTCTCAAAAACACAAATCGAATTATATTATTTTGCTTTCTTCCATCATTTCTAATCAGTATAGGGGAAGAGAATCTCCTTTCCCGATTGGGTCTGGTCGGTGAGCCTAAAAGGAGGCCATCCTCAACTTCTCAAGAGGATTCAGGGATTGACATTTCCACAGTCTTGCAATTACTTGTTGCTCATAAAAGAATTATATTTTGTCCCAGCAATACTGATAATGATCTTAATTGCTGTCTATGTGTGAATCTTATATCCCTTCTCTGTGATGAAAGGCAGAATGTACAAAACATGGCAGTTGATATCATTAAGTATCTTCTTGTACATCGGAGGGCTGCACTAGAAGACTTTCTTGTTTCTAAGCCTAGCCAAGGGCAGACGCTTGATGTGCTTCACGGGGGCTTTGACAAGTTATTGACTAAAAATTCATCTGAGTTTTTTGAATGGTATCAGAACACTGAAGAGGTTGTAAAAAAACTACTGGAGCAGTGTGCTGGTGTAATGTGGATGCAGTATATTGCTGGATCAGCAAAATTTCCAGGAGTGAGAATCAAAGGCATTGAAGGTCGTCGTAAGCGGGAAGTGGGAAGAAAATCCCGAGAGGCTACAAAATTAGATATGAGACACAGGGAGCAGGTAAGTGAGCGAAGATATGCACTGGAATTAGTTCGTGATGCAATGTCTACTGTGTTGAGAATTGTTCGGCAGGATAAGTATGGATGGGTTCTTCATGCTGAGAGTGAGTGGCAAAGTCATCTTCAGCAACTTGTGCATGAACGAGGGATATTTCCTCTTCGTAAGGCCTATGTGTCGGAAGAGCCAGAATGGCAACTTTGTCCAATTGAAGGTCCATATCGAATGCGCAAAAAACTTGAGCGCAACAAACTTAGAATTGAATCCATAAGAAATATTTTTGATGATCAGTTTGAATCTGTGGAATTCAAGTTGTGTAAAGGAAACCGTGACAGTGGCCCTAACACATTTAAACCAGATTCTGAACATTGTTTTCAGGGTTTGACTGATAGTCATGAACAGAATAATCTTGATGTTGGGCCTTATGATCCACTCTTCAATAAATTGGATGGTGTGCAAGATGCAATTGCCAATCAGAATGAGTGCAATGATGACAAAGCTAGTAGTGTAAATGAAGCAAGCCTATATTCAGCGCTTGAGACCGGAGCCAAGTCAAGTGCAATGTCAGTCCCAACAACAGCACAAGAAAGATCTGATTTAGAATCTCCAAGGCCTTCTGTGAAAGACGATGATGCTAAGATTACAGGTGATAAATATGATAAAGAACTTCATGATAATGGTGAATTCTTGATTAGGCCTTTTTTGGAACCAAATGAGAGAATACGATTTAAATATAATTGTGAACGGGTTGTTGGTCTCGACAAACATGATGGTATATTCCTCATTGGTGAATTGTGTTTGTATGTGATTGAAAATTTCTACATTGATGACTCTGGATGCTTCTGCGAGAAGGAAAGTGAAAACGAACTTTCAGTTATCGATCTGGCTTTAGGTGTGAAGAAAACTGTCAGCGATGATATAGATTTCCAACCAAAAGCAAATTCATCTTGGAGCACAACAGTCAAGTCCTCTGTTGGGGGCAAGGCTTGGGCCTATAGTGGTGGCGCATGGGGGAAGGAGAAAGTGCATAGCAGTGGGAATTTACCCCACCTTTGGAACATGTGGAAACTTAATAGTGTTCATGAGATTTTAAAGCGTGATTATCAGCTTCGTCCTGTTGCTATTGAAATATTTAGCATGGATGGATGTAATGATCTCTTGGTTTTCCACAAAAAGGAGAGAGAAGAGGTTTTCAGAAACCTAGTTGCTATGAATCTTCCACGAAATAGCATGTAAGACTTTTTCCTCTTTTATGATGAATCAATGAATCACATGTTACTGTTGATTTGCTTCAATATTTGCAAACCTATTTTTCTATTCTTGGTCCTCTTGAAGGTAGCATTTTTTCTATTTCTGGACTAATTTTCTGCATTGTATCAGATTGGACACAACTATTTCAGGATCATTGAAACAAGAAAGCAGTGAAGGCAACCGTCTTTTTAAAATGATGGCCAAATCCTTTTCAAAGAGGTGGCAAAATGGGGAAATAAGCAATTTTCAGTACCTCATGTTCCTGAACACCTTAGCAGGACGTGGATATAGTGACCTCACCCAATATCCAGTCTTTCCTTGGGTCCTTGCGGATTATGAGAGTGAAAACCTGGATCTGTCCAATCCAAAAACATTTCGCCAGCTTGATAAACCGATGGGCTGCCAGACACCTGAAGGGGAAGATGAGTTTAGAAAAAGGTGGGCTATAAAGAGTTATTGATTTCTTCTCCTCATATTTAATATTTTTCCCTTCATCATCGAGTTTTTATTTGGACTGTATGTAGTCCATCTTTAAAATGTGTTCTTTGTCCCTAAAAGCACGCATGTGGTGAATAATTAGAATAGGTTTGGCGTTGCATTTACATTTGTAATATTTGGACATGTTCTTGGGATTTTCACAATTAAACAATGAAAAGAAGGTTAAAGTATCTGTGGAATATGGTCTTTCCCTTGTCTGATGTATCATGCTTAACCTTTTTTATCAGGTATGATAGCTGGGACGATCCAGAGATTCCAAAGTTTCATTACGGATCACATTATTCCAGTGCTGGAATTGTCCTCTTCTATCTTCTCCGCCTTCCTCCTTTTAGTGCAGAGAATCAAAAGCTTCAAGGTGGTCAGTTTGACCATGCTGACCGTCTTTTCAACAGTGTGAAGGATACTTGGTATAGTGCAGCTGGGAAGGGGAACACATCCAATGTGAAGGAGCTGATTCCAGAATTTTTCTACATGCCGGAGTTCTTGGAAAATCAGTTCAATCTTGACTTGGGAGAAAAACAATCTGGGGAGAAGGTTATCCTAGTGCCAATATCTTTCTAAAATGTACTATCTTCCAAAAGCCTGTATGCCATTGGAAATCTAACTATTGCATTGTTCTTTCAGGTTGGGGATGTTATCCTTCCTCCATGGGCTAAAGGTAGTGCTAGAGAGTTTATCAGGAAGCATAGAGAAGCCCTTGAATCTGATTATGTCTCTGAAAACTTGCATCACTGGATCGACCTCATTTTTGGACATAAGCAGAGAGGGAAGGTGGGTTTTGCGGTGAATTGTATTATTAATATTTAATTCATGCAGTACAATGCCTTATCCCCTATCCTTTTTGTGTACTTGTGTAGCTGAAAGGTTCTTATCTGGTTGTTCCTGTGATGATCATGGTTATAGTTGTCTTTATGCTTCCTTATTATTTTCCAAATAAGGGAAAATAATTTATATGTTTATCTCCAGCCAACACTTCTATATGTTAATAGTCATTCATTTGCATCCACTCTTTTAGTTCGTTATTTTGTGCTTTATGAGTTCCTAAAGCTTGCATATTTGTGAAGTAGTAATCGCTGACCCGCTGCTACCCATTGATACCTTGGCTAAAACTGAATTTTTATTATATTTATTGCAGAAAAGCACAAGTAAAATTAACACAAATATAAAATTGTGCAAAATTATGTGAATGTGACCAAGCTAATTAGTATGCAATTGACATATGTATTACTTTGTTTCCATTCCTTTATTCTTTGTTTGGCCATATATGATGTGTTTGTTTGTCATCTGTATATCAATCCAGGAGCGTATTTTTTATCCTGTTCCTAATACTTTTTCTTGTGTAATTTAAAGGCTGCTGAAGAATCTGTCAATGTGTTCTATCATTACACTTATGAAGGAAATGTGGACATAGACTCAGTTACAGATCCAGCATTGAAAGCATCCATTTTAGCCCAAATCAATCATTTTGGACAGACGCCTAAGCAGCTCTTTCTCAAACCCCATGTGAAAAGGAAAATTGACAGAAAGCTTCCTCCCCATCCTCTCAAACATTCCGCTCATCTTACGCCACGTGAGATTCGCAAGACTTCTTCCTCTATCATGCAAATTGTTTACTTCAATGATAAAGTTCTTGTTGCGGGTACTCACAAGTTGCTCAAACCAAGAACATATACAACATATGTAGCGTGGGGTTTCCCTGATCTTAGCTTAAGATTCATGAGCTATGATCAAGATAAACTTCTCTCAACACATGAAAATCTCCACGGAGGTAACCAGCTTCGGTGTGCTGGTGTCAGCCATGATGGTCAGATTTTGGTTACTGGGGCCGATGATGGGCTGGTCAACGTGTGGAGAGTTTGTAGGATTGGGAATCGTGCTTTACGGCGTTTGCAGTTGGAGAAGCCACTCTGTGGGCACACAGCCAAAGTTACATGTCTTCAAGTTAGCCAACCATACATGCTTATTGTGAGTGGATCAGACGACTGCACAGTTATAATATGGGATCTCAGCTCCATGGTCTTCGTTCGGCAGCTACCGAAATTTCCTGCATCGATTTCAGCCATTTTCGTGAACGACTTGACTGGAGAGATTGTTACTGCTGCCGGAATTCTTCTGGCAGTTTGGAGCATCAATGGAGATTGCCTTGCAATGATCAACACATCACAACTCCCTTCTGATTCTATTCTCTCAGTGACAAGTAGTACATTTTCTGATTGGCTGGACACAAATTGGTATGTCACTGGTCATCAGAGTGGAGCTGTCAAGGTTTGGCAAATGGTTCATTGTTCTGACCAAAATAGCTCCCATACCAAACCAGCTTCTCACACAACAAACGGGTTAATTGTTGGTTCAAAAGAACCAGAATACAGGTTGGTGTTGCACAAAGTTTTGAAGTTCCACAAGTATCCAGTTACTGCACTTCATCTCACAAATGATCTGAAGCAGTTATTAAGTGGGGATTCAGGTGGTCATTTGCTTTCCTGGACCCTACCTGATGAGAGTGTACAAAGTTCATCGAATCGCGGGTGAAAACCGGTAAATGATATCTGATTCTGTTGAGCAAAGCTCTTTGCCAGCCTTTGAAATCAGTACTTCTGATCCCCACTATTTATGAACATAGTTGAAAGGAAAAAAGGCTGGCCTTGCAAGGTTGACTAGGTGACAACACTTGTATGGACATGAGTGTTAAGAGTCTACATTATGAAAGTGGACCATGAGTTGACCTGGTGGGTGATGAGACAAGAATTAGAGAAGCCCACTGGATTTCCTTAGATGGGAGGGAAAGGATAAAAGAAAGTTTTGACGTCTTGTTTTTGGGATGGCGGAGTGTATTTGATTTTGCCATACAAGTTCACTGGGCTCCTTCCATGTACATATAGTGTTAGTTTGTTCATTGTTTAGTTTGTAATTAAAATTTAAATGTATAGTGAAAGGCGTGCCATGAAAATCTGGCCCCAGAAACGAGAAAAGAAAAGAGAAATGCTTGCTGCGAATGGTATGTGATTTAAACAAGAGGTTTGTGATATATATTGGATTTTGGGAACGTTAGGGATGAATTCAATTCTTCATTGCATTATCTTTTGGGGAAATTATAATCAGGTCCTGCTAATAATATCATTGAGAATGAATAAGATGGACAGTGAAAAAATCTTGTTATTGATAATGTAAGAATACAAACAATTTATATAACCCACCTGGGTAGATTAATCATCCCTCACATGAGGTGATGATTATAGCCCACTTGAGCTTGAGTTTACTTTACTTGATGATTATCTCCCTCTTGGTATAGATTCTCTTAATCTCACACGCTTTTAAGATTTAGGTCAGGACCCTTTATATAGATACTAAACAATACTTACAAGATTTAATACATTAAAAATGATCTTAACATTTCTAATAGGTCATTCATTAAGAAATTAATCACAAGTAGGTTTTATACAATGATCAAAATGTATTGAAATTTTGAGAGGTTTTTGTGATATTAAATGACTTGTTAATAATAGCTGCTTAAGCAAAATGATATAGCATTTGGGAGTTAAATAGATAAATTCAAGATATGAGTATGGTCCACGAGATGGAGTGAATAGGGAAAAATGAAATATATTGGGTTATTTATGAATACATTATGGAGAAAACTTATATCCAGTTGCTTATAACCAGTTTATCCATTTCTCCTATCAGCAAGCGCCACCTGTATTTGCTCAACATCCCATTTAACGTTGTCATCTTTGCCCACGAACAAGAACGAAACCTTCGACCCTCACCACCTTCCTTTCTTCCCTCACACCCAGAAGCTTCCTATCGTTGCTTTTGGATGAAAGGAAATCCAAGTGACAATTACATCTTTTCTCCTTCATAATCATCCGCACCATTCAATTCCATTCTCAAACCTTATAATATAATCAGATCTGATCCCAAAGCCTTCAAGTTGGATCCTCTACAATATCCCAAGCAATTGAAGGTGCCCTTGCTATTTCCACCTCCAACCGTCAGATCCAGTACCGACCACCCTCTGCCGCCCGACCTCTTCGAAGCCAACAACACCAATCCTCCACCATCTGATCAAGTCTTCTCTGAATTCGAATCTTCCAAAATATCAAGCGTAGCAGTCAAGAGCCTTTCTCTGATAAGATCTACAGATTCCAAGGAAGGAGGGAGGGAGGGAGGGTCGGAGAGGGAGAGGATGAAACGGACGGGTTTGTTCTCGTGGGCAAACATGAAGATGGGAGTAACGGCGTTAAATGGGGTGTTAAATTAATCCAGGTGGCACTTGGTGATAGGACAACTGGATGAACTAGTTATAAGAGACTCGATATAAGTTTTTCCCATACATTATTGATAAAAAAGATTTTACAAAAAAAAAAATTATTGATAAAAAAGAGAATATTTTTGACTCGTAGTTGGGGTGTGCATAGGCAAGGTAATACCTTCCTCACGCCCCACTCGAAACTAAAGTAGGTTGCATATTGCAACCCATCACAGGTTGCATATTGCAACCCATCACTTGCCTTATCCATTATAAGCTCATATCATTTAGAGTTAGGCAAGGCCGAGGCAGGTAAGGCAAGCATCATGCCCAAGCATCATGCCCATGTGATCTCCCTTCCCAAAAAATTATGTCTGATTAATAAACTTTATGAAATTCAAATAGATATTTCTTCACCTTAAAATGTTCCAAAATAATTTGATACTTAAAGACTGAAATTTAAAATTATCACATGACTTTTTAGAAAATATCCATACTAATTTAAAAATTAAACAACATCCATAATCCTTGATGAAAAAGGAATCAAAAGGAGTCCAAGTTAAGCCTTGAACAAGTGGTTTGTATATTAACATGAAATATAAAAATTAACTTCATTTGCTGACTCATAAAATTAAGATTATATATAATACTCCCTCCGTTCCTAAATGTAAGATCACTTTGGGGATATGGATAAGTTCCTAAATGTAAGAACACTTTATCTTTTTTCCCAAGTTTTACCCAAAATACCCTCATACTCCTTTTACAATTGAGTTGTGGGGTTGAGTTGGAAGCATGAAGGGGTATATTTGTGTTTTCAATTTAATTGAAGGGTATTTTTGGAACATCAGGTAATTTGACCACCTTCCTTAATCTCCCCAAATTATGGAAAGTGATCTTACATTTAGGAACGGAGGGAGTATGATATACTATTATATATATAATTATAATAAACATATTAATATGTAATATTAATATATAATGTTATTTATTTTGTAGGCTGGACAGCACACTCTGCTAAATGCCCGACCCGCCTTCAAACATGTCTGGCCCTATTGTGCCCATTTTTTGTTAGACCTTTTTTATAGATTGGGCTAGGCATTATTTGTTTGGGCAGCGTTTGGCTGGGCCACTTGAACAACACCCCTAACTCGTGGTATTGTTTTTTGTGTGTTTATAAATAAATATGTCTATGAGAACTATGCTAGGAATTGTTATTGTTAATAATTGAATATTAAATAAAGCAATAAACTAGTTAAGTCATATTATAAATGTATGTCTGATAAAAGAAAATATGATAAATGTATGCCACTTAAAATAATATCTTTAGTCATATGTATCTATTGGATTGTTTTTATGAAAATCCTTTTTGTATGTATAATTAGAATGAATACTTTGAAAAACAATTATTAATTTAGAGATAAAGCCAGTTGAGGTATTGTACTCGTCAACGAAATAAATCTTTGAACCAGTCCAACATGTAGGATTTGAAAATGGCGGCCGCGGGGATGGTGAAGAGGATTATAATTTACAACAAAAAAGAGAATAATTTTTGTAAACGAAAAAAAGAGAATAATTTTGTTAACCTACTTTATTGGTTAATTTTTTCCCGGATGAATGATCCAATGGATCACTGACATTAATTAATACAATGAATAGTGGTGGAAAATTATCTTTTCAGGCGCAGCCCATGCGCGATTTTATTATATCACTCTGATCTTGTTTCTATCAAAGTTGAAATAAAGGGTATATAATTGGAGCAAAAACAAGAAACAAAAAAAGAAGTCAAAGTGCTCACGACTTCTCAGGATCATATATGTTGAAATATGTCCCATCGTCACAACCTGTAGGTTCATCTTTGATCACTGAGAGAGTAAAGCATTTCCTTAACTTAACCCATATAGTATGCAGACAAAAAAAAAACACTCCAAGTAATGAAATTATTAGTAAACAAACCGTAAATATCCAATGCAACTCTTAACATTTATCCACGGTTCACAATTTTGGATTGCATCAGACTTTTATCACGTCCAAGTAATGAAATTGATAGAGACATACTATGAGCAATGTCTAGTGAAATGAACCGATCCTTCATAACATGGCAACACATTGAATTATAACAAAAAAAGATGTTTACAATTAGTGTGCAACAAGATAAGTTTAAAAAGAAAAAACTTATCTGTGATGGAAAACTGTGTAAAAAAACTAAAAAACAAATGCACACTCTTTCCTTTTGTTATTGGTTGTGAGATGCATGTCAAGTACAAAACACAATATTGCTGTTGCTTTCCAAAGGACCAATACATAAAATAGTTTACTATAGGAAATTGTGTGTCCGCAAAAGTAATAAGAATATAATATAAACAACTTAGAGAAAGTGTGAATGAAACAAAAAAAAAACTGGTGTGATGAGAATTGAGAAGAGATCTCAATGTATTCTCAAAAGCACCAACGATGCTTGGACGCGAGGGATTCTGTCATTCAAATCTTTAACAATCATATCCATTTCCCTGCTGTCAAGAATATTCCTCAGCACCATAAGCAAGTCACCAGAAAATGAAAAAGCAACTCTCCATTATAATTATTATTATTATCGAATTAATTGAAGCCAAATATTATATATTTCTGACAACCATGTCTTAAGCTAAAGTGAATTGCACTTTTGACAACAACAGAACCAAGTACAGATGCAATGAATACAACACCAACTAACACTACTTTTGAAATAAAAAAGCCAAGCCCAATTATCGATCATTTTCTTTGTTGGAAAAAGGCACATAATAATATGTGAATAATTAGTAAGATAATAGATATCGAAAATTACCCACAATGCAATATGCAGAGGCAGATCACCAAAGAACGAAACGCTTGTCACAAAACCCAGCCATGAACTGTATTGAGTGATAAAGACTTGTAGAACATGAATATACAATGATGTGTGTGTGTGTGTGTGAATATATAGATAGATGTTGTTCGTAATACCATCAACAGGTGAAGCTGCCATATGATCCGATCCTTCCTTTACTGTACCCTAAGGAAAGTTTAGATCATGCTGGCAGCTTCAACCGTTACTGGTTGACGATTCAAACTTGAAACTCATATTGAGGAGGGAGAGAAATATTTGTGCGCGCGTTAGATATGGAAGAGAAGGTGGGGGTTATTATATTTATAGAGAGCAGAGAGAGGGAGGGAGAACCCTCCAAGCATGACTTAAACCTAAAGATATGATAATAAAATAAGATAGAAGAATAGCAGAAGATAACAGGTGGCAGTGGTCCAAAGTAGAGATGAGATTTGAAAATTAGGATAATTAATAAGAAGATTAGGATAATCAATGAGCATGTTTCCACCAACAAAGAAAATATAAACACAGAACACAATGCTAATGGGGGACCATAAATGCATGGCTTCCTCTAAATGCAACATCAAAGGGAAGTCATGTGACTCTTTTTCTCACCCACCCAATATCATTCCTCATTCTGTTTTAGTAATTAATCTATATTATCTTTTGGCTTTAGTTTTATGATTAGATTTAAATTAATCCAAAGATGCTGATTTTGAGAGGCTTAATCTTTGGCTTGATTGATCTGACCTTGTTACTGGTGTCAGTTGCGCATTAAAAGCGTCTCTCTTGGGTGCCTTCACAACATTAGAAGCATGGATCCAGGTAACAGGAAAAAGATACAAATAAGAGAGAAAAAAGGGAACAAAGAACATAGAGAGCAACATATACTCTGGTTAAAGTTGTCCGTGATTTTGACGTATGATTTATTTTCGACTTGTTAGCATCTCTATCTTTCTTTAGTAGGTCTCGGGTTGATAGAAAGGAACCAATACACACTCGCCGAGTCATTCTTAACAACAGTGTCACCATGTTGTAATATTCTTGTTTCCGTGTTCATTATAATATTTAACATATTATAATCCTACACAGAAGATAAAACAATTAAGATACTCCCCGTCTTATCCAATTAACTATTAACTTGCCGTTGTTTCTTTTTCTCTTTATTGGCTACTAATTTAAATAGATATGTGTGGATTGTAATCTCATCTTCCATCCTCCAATGAACCTGGAAGAGTAGTTGAGATTTGAGAGTAAAAACAATTTATCCAACAATATTATGAGTTCCGGCCACCTGGAAAGCTTAACAAATGTGGGGTTTATATGTTTAAGAGATTCTCCTTTTTAATAGTTTAGTTTTCTGGATGAGCTCCCTTTCAACTTGTGTGTTGTGTTATGTGAATGTTTATGCTTTTACCGGTAGGTCGAAGCTCACATATAGTTAGGCTGCGTATGAAGTCTTTTGATTGACGTTGTGGTGTGGTGTAGCCGGGTGGGTATATGCATGAGGGAGCTTCATAAATAATTATGGATTAAATATCATGCTGACCACTAAACAATTTTAAAAGTGTCAAATTGACCAAAGAACAATAAAATGACTTATTTTGGCTAAAGAACAAAAAAAATTGCTCATTTTGGCCAATGAACTACTTGAAAATACCAAAATAACTCTTGGGACCTAATTAAAATAATTAAAATGATTTTTGAAAATGTGAGTCTCAAGGGTTATTTTGGTATTTTCAAATAGCTCATTGGCCAAAATGAACTATTTTAATTGTTCTTTGGCTAAAATGAGTCATTTTATTGTTCTTTAGTCAATTTAACCATTTCAAAATTGTTTATTGGCCAGAATGATATTTAACCCAATAATTATTAATAAGTTTTAAAATGTTTTCGTTACAAAAATGTAACGTGCCAATTTAAAATCTCAACACATTATACTTCTTCCTCTATTCCTAAATATAGAACATACATGAGAAGGTGAGTTTTTTTTTATAGAATATATATAAGAACTCTTTCTAACTTCAATTAACTACTTCTTCCTCCCCAAATTATTCTTTGATGCTCCTTAATGATGGATATATTGGTAAGAGTAACTAGTGTGAGAGTAGGAAAAATTGTTGGCTAAAGTGCTTTAAGTAATATAATGTGATTTTAACTTAATTAATTTCTTTAATTTGATCAAATTAGGTCATTAACCCTCACATTTAAGAAAATGGAAACAAAATGAAAACACGTTGCTATCATGGGGTAAGGAAAATTAATAAAAGAGAGGTAAGGTCAAACTAA
Organism: Mimosa pudica; assembly: GCA_029929735.1. Classification (NCBI taxonomy): domain Eukaryota; kingdom Viridiplantae; phylum Streptophyta; class Magnoliopsida; order Fabales; family Fabaceae; genus Mimosa; species Mimosa pudica. Next base: position 16,035,764 of record JAKELP010000013.1, on the reverse strand, counting down.
TAAATCTGTCTGCCAACTGAATGTAAAGAAGAGAAAAAAAAGAATGAAGGATCAAAATATAAGAAAACCTTTTTTGACATTGGGTGAACTAACCGAAAGGCATTCCATGTTCCAAAATTTGGATGAATTATTCATGATTACAAGTGGTGGTAAAAATACAAACACCTGTTTGTTGGAGGTTTAATTTTAAACAAGCTTTTGGGTGAAAAGCGTAATTAAATAATAAAAAGTGAACATAAAACCAAATTTTTAAACCGCTATTGATTACTTTTGAGTTAGGCTGGACTATAACCTTCACGAGCTCATGTTACCCAGTTTTACTTTACTTTTTTGATTGTAAAATATGAGCAGCTGAATAGAACTGATTTATCGTATGGCCCAAATCAGTCCAACATTCTCCTAACAAGTCACATCAATCCCCATTATAGTCATCATGGCTTTCATAACCATGATTTCTATTTGCTCAACCCCAATGGTTTGGCCAAGGTTAATAAATACTCCCTCCATTCCTAAATATAAGATCATTTTGGTTAATTTGGGAAGATTAAGGAAGACAATAAAATTACATGATCTTCCCAAAATCCCATCAATTACAAACTTTAAAAGGATGAGGGGTTTTCAATGAAAAGAGGGAGTATAAGGGTAGTTTGGGCAACACTTGAGATAAAATAGGAAGTGATCTTATATTTAGAAACTTATCAACTTCCCTAGAGTAATCTTATATTTAGGAACGAATTGGAGGGAGTACTATAATTTTTCCTTGTGGCATTTCTTTTTCTCCATTTTTATTCTGTTCACCATGGCCGCATGGGGGACATTTCCTCATTTCCTGTACCACTTTTGAACAGTTATTTTGTAAAATAGTTGAAAACAAGAAAGCAAGAAAACTGAAGCTCCCCGTCTATAATAATATTTGAGAGCCAAGTTTACTTTATTATAATAGTTCAGTTAGATTAGAAGAAATATAGCTCAATTGTTTGGCTATATTATGTACACGTGTCAGTATTTTATTGAGCCTTTTATCGCAAGGCACATTGGTTGTACAGTGTATATAATTAAGTAAAGTAGATTCAGCTCTCAAACATTTTGAGACAAAGAGTTTTAGCTTTCTTGCTTTCTTGTTTTCAATTAAGTATCGGTAGGTTAGTTCGATCCATCTCGTTTTCTTTGCGCTTCATCAATGGCGGCTACATCAATGACTCGATCGCAACTCTGCTCGTTTGTTGCCAAAGATAACCCGGTCTCCGGAAATGTTCGAGATCTGAGTCTACTTAACCTTATTACATAGACAGTTTGTACAACCCATGTTCCTTGCGAAATCAGTCACAAAGGGCAAAAAAAAGCTGACGCATGTACATAATCTAACCAAACGATTAAGCTAATTAAATTTCTTCTAATCTGACTGGACTACTATGACTATTTTGTGTGCTAATAAAAATCAACCATAAAAATACTTCCTCAATCTCATTTAGGGTGTTTACTTCGGGAGTGTCACAAGTATTCCGATCAAATGTAATATAACCATTTCATGATAGTAATGTTCCATTCCAAATATTTTGGCACAAAATAAAAGTGGGATAATTTAAACGAGACAAAAGTATCAGTAAAAATGTAATTATTTTTATAAACAACATTCTGGCAAATAAAAGTAATATATTACATTTATTGTGTCTTTTTACAAATAATAGACAAAGAAATTAAAACAGAAAACTCGTTAAAAATTTATACCCTTTAAAAAAAAATGGTGAGTCTCCTGACCATACTATTCCATGCCAAACCCCATGACAAAAAGAGAAGATGACACAAATAAAGTTCTTTACCCTTCAATCAATTTTATTCTTAAACTATAAACTTTTTAAGATTGTTGTTTTTCCCCTTACCTTTATCTAAAACCATATATCCTTAATTTTCAAGTTTTTTTTAATATAATGTTTAGGCAACAAAACCAAAATTCACGAAAATTTAAAGTTCATTATTATAATTTGACCAAAACTTTAAAATAAAAACCTTTTCGATTGGGAAGCCAAAATCAAGGATTCAAAGATAAGTTGTATTAGCTTAGTATATCAAGAAAAATGACTTCTTTTATTATTTGACTCTTAAATTTTATTTTTACTTAACTTTTTTTCTTGAGGAAGGTAGAAGTATTTATTTTGAGTTTTATTGCATTTATTATTAATTTTTCAACCACTCATCCCAACCAAATCTCATTTCTTATTTCACCGGGATCGATGTCGGATGAGCTAAACTCGTCTACCCACTGTTTCAAACATTGAGTTGAATTTTTGCGGCAAATGATCCAATTTGTTTTTGTCAATATTTTTAACTTTCCACTACTACAAATAATTGATATTGGTCATACTAGCTAAATTAACTTTTTTAGAGGTTAAGGTTGCGAAATAGGTTATTAAATGATGACATATTTAATATATTTTTAGATTATCTATTAGTTTATAGGTAAAATAAACTAATTTAAGGGAAACAAATTAGGTAAATCAATTTATAATTAACTTATTTTACTTTTTTAAGGATTTTCTAAAAAAAATCAGGGAGTATAATGGAGGATTAACCAAATCACTTGGCCAAGGTCACTTTTATATTTTCCACTCCATTGCACTTAATACTGATGATGGTTGTGACTTGTGATGGTTAAGGTTCAGATTAAATAAATCATAACGACAATTTCTTCCAATGCAATTATTACAATCCTAAGTGAAGTAACTAGCGTTATTCAACCCTAGCAAATGAAACTAAGAACACGTGGCCAATTCCATTTTATCACAACTTCATATTAATTACGTACATTCAAACCACAAAAACACATACTAATGCAATATTAACTATAAAAGGAGGAATCTTCCTTGGGGCACAATATAAACATATGCGTGAACTTGCATCAGAAAGATTAGTCCAGAACGTTGATCGAAATAGAAATTACTGGTGACACGTAGAAGACAAACTAATAAAAAGAAATTTCATGCAATATTACAACCTGAGCAACTTCTGACACAACATCTCAGACCAACGTCGAATAGATTTGTCACCCTTTCCGCGGGTCTAACACATCGATTAGAATCACCATAAGTATATATACAATTTATATTTATAATCTGTCAAAACAAGTGAACAAAGCACAATATAACGCTGAGCTGTGTATGTTATTTCAACAACCAGTTTTTGAGTTTGTATTATACAAAATAAAGACATAAATAGCAAAATAAAGACAACTAGCTCAGCACACCTTGAAACATTAAGCGAGAAAAAAAAATGAAACTCATGTAACTATTCAACGTTGAAACTGCCCCAACCATGAATGATTTCTATAGCTCTATAGAAGATCCGGAATTCCTCCCAGCTTGCCTGCAGGAAACTGTTTGCATATTATGAATCCAGGAGAGAGAAACATGGCCAAGTCAATCTTTAAGTGGTTTGATGAGTTTTGACTCCAAAAAGGAGACATCTCACAAACTCAGAATAGCACAAAAACTCGTGTGTACTTTCATTCAAACTTATAGAGACATATTCAGTGGTTCATGTAACCCTAGGCATACATATGGATAAGGAAAGCATGGATCTACAACATCTCGGACAAGAGAAGCCCCATAAAATCAGATAGCTAGCTAGGGATGAAAACCACGGAGAAAAGAACAGAAAGAAGCAAAAAGGAATCAGACATGCTAAAAGTGAAAAGGGTAAGAATCGCACGCCTGCAATAATCAAAATAAAAAAAAATGAGAAAAAGGAATATACTACAACTACTACTACATGAAGCGGAAACAGTGGTTTTGTTAAACTTGCCTTTAACTTTAAAGACCAAGAGCGTGAAGATGACAGGAAGTAGCAATGGGGTCCCCAAAGAGGAAAGAGTGAGGCTGTCACAGCATGACCTAGACAAGATTAGCATTCTTCATCTTCCTTTCTCACTAACCAAAGCTAGATCATGCTGGCAGCTTCACTTTTTCCTTTGTGAACTATATATCCATCTTTCAATAATAATATAGCAACGCCACATCTCATCCTTTCACTTCTCTTCTTTCCACAGTGGGTGAGAAAGAACTATAAATAACTAAAAACACATGCTTTAACACTCACTAGTCATGTGAGAATGGTAGAGTAAGCTAAGGAGGGATAGAAGAGCATGTGAGGTAGAGATAAGGTTTATATAGAAAGAGGGTTGGGAGAGTTAGGTTAAAAGAGAGAGAGAGAAGCTAGCTAGGCACATTGGGAAGAAATAAAATAATACTCCATCCTTCCTAAATATCCAAATTACCCATATACTTTTTAGCTCTTTCATTTCTCTCCTTCAAATCCCTATTTGTGTTTTAAATTTATTAAGTGAGGGGTATTTTGGGAACATCATGTAATCCCAATTCATTGGAGAGTCTTCCTTAATCTCTCCAAATTAACCAAAGTGATCTTATATTTAAGAACGGAGTGAGTATTAATGAATAAAAAAGTTAAAAGAGGGAGAGGACAGTGAAGTGAAGGAAGAGGGAAATAAAAGAAGAGCTAAAAAAGCTACTGAGAAAGAGAGAGAGAGGCATGATGAGAAGTTGTCTTAGGCTCAGATAGAAAGATAACCATAGGGCGGCATGGCAGTGGCAGTGGGGAAGGACGACTCTCTCTCTCTCTCTCTGTTTTAACTCTTGACCGTATGCGGCTTCAATCTCGGACTTTCATCATGTCATATTGTTAACTCCTTAATTTTACCAAACAATTATCAACGTTCATTGTTATCTTATCCCTATTGTTTCAAATATACTCCCATGTTTTTTTTATCATAATATACTCCCATGTAAGCTCCTTATGAGCACTAGTTTCAGTTTACATTAAAAAAAAATATACTCCCTCTCTTATGGTCAAAATATATATATACACATACACACGCACGCGCAATTTCTGCTCCTTAATAAAATTATTAAAGACTTAATTGAAAGTCATAAATATATTTTAAATAAAACCTTTTAAATATGACCTTTATTCTGACAAGACTGTTAAAAAAATAAAGAAATGTGGGCATTAAAGTTGAGTTAAAATAGAAAAAACTTGTTATGAGAAATCCAATGTTAAGTCTTATATTTGGGATTAAAATAATTTAAAAGTTGGGCCCTAAAGATGGTAGAGAATATTTTACATAAACGCAAATAAATGTTCAAGTTCCATGAACAATAGGAATGCATTGTGAACGCGCATATTTTATCAATAATGGAGACTACTAGGAAGGGTGTATAAACTATCTAAGTCATAAACAATTGGAATGCACTGTGGAAGCACAGAGTACACAATAATTGGTTCCAAACAAAAGAAAGAAAAAGGAGTTAGTGAGAATTTCCATTTTTTTAATGGGCTTTTTTGGGGGGCTTTGGCTGTTGGCCGAACAGTGTGGACGCCATAACACAGTCACCGGTCAATTTTTGTTTGGGGGCTTAAATGTAATTTTCCAAGCAACCAGACCAATGAGACCACTCACACACACGCACCAAATCCTTTTCCCGTAGTTAGTAAAACTGAAATTGGAAATTTAACCCCAAAAAAAGAAATTATAATTGAAATTGAAATTGTACCATCACTGAGCCTAGTCCTTCTCATGGCCTCACTCACTGCACTTGAACCCTCTTTAATTTTTTTATGGTCAACCGAGGCACTAGTCCCATCCCATCCATAACTTTATTTTGAATAATTGATTATTATAAATAAAGAGAGAGCAGATGAGTTGTGAGGTGTTTGTTTGTGGTTTGATACTTTTTTTGAAGCATCAGAGAACAGAGAAGGGGGTGGATGGAGAATGTGAAAGTAAGAAAGGGGTCATTATCGCTGAGAGGATTCTTTTTGGGTGGACTCGAGCATGCGCTGTGAGAGAGAGAAAGAAAGAGAGATAGATAGGATGGTGATTTCTGTGGACAGCTAATCTGGGGACTCTGATTCAGGCTCTTGTGAGTATAGGTTCATAGGCCTGTAATATATGGACAACCCATTTAATTATCCAGTTGGCACCTCCCCTTCTTCTCTCTTCCCACCCATTCAATTCAATAAAACTCATCCGCAGCACAAGCCTAGATCTCCCAATATCTGTCCTCACAACAAAAGGAAAAAAAACAAAACCATTTTGGGCTAAAATCTGTTTGAGATCATGAAACATATACACCCACATTACTTTTTCATGAAAGTTCACGACTTTGGTTTATATATATGTAGATAAATAAAAGACTGAGTGAACCTAAAGTGCATAGCAGTAAAGACTCAAGGGAGATGGTTCTTCCGTTCTTGTTCTTGTTTGCTTGGGTTTTGAGGCCTGAGGCCCCCCAATATTTGTTTACCGGAAATACATGTCTGAAACTGAGCAAACAGTGAAGCTGAAGCTATTATGGTTTGCCTTCTTGTTTGGAAACACATGATAGTGCGCAGGCGCCAGAGAAGGCACTGCTTTATCCGTTGGCTTCGTGGTTGTGCCCAACCATATACTTACAAACAAATTGGCAATACCGAGCAGATTCAATCTTTACTTGTTCTCTTCTGTTCTGTTAATATTTTAATTTTTTGTTTTGCCATCGACTTGTTCCCTTCTGTTCTGTCACATTATACTCCAAATCCACCGTCCATTTTTTTGGCCAAAAATCCACCGTCCATTTGCTTTTCTACAAAAGCATTGTTGTTATATATCCTTATTTATCAGTCCATCTCAACAAAATTTTCAGTACCATGGAGTAGATGTTATAACATTATAAATATAAATATAAATATGGATATATATCCTTTTAACAAATATTTCCAGTTTCATTTTAAATGTGTATTGAAATAAATAATATTTTTTCTTTCCTTTTTTTTTCATTTAATAGGGTAGAGTAGTCACACTTGTAGTTGTATTAATCAACCCCAAATTGAACTTATTATAAGTAACAGAAATATTGGGAGGTTAGACTTATAAATAAATAAGAACAGAGTGGTATGTCATAAAATATACTCCCTCCGGTCCTAAATATAAGACCTAATTGAATTTTTTTGAAAAATCCTAAAAAAACGCAAAATAAGTTAATTATAAATAGATTTACCTAATTTTTCCCTTAAACTAGTTTATTTTACTTATAAACTAATGGATAATCTAAAAATATATCAAATATGTCATCATTTAATAGACTATTTTGCAACTTTAACCTCTAAAAAAAAGTCATTTAGGTCCTATATTTAGAACCGGAGGTAGTAAATGATAAACTAGTATCCTTTGCAAATACTGGCTCTAAACTCTCATTAGCAGTGACCAGGTTCAGCACCACTAGCAAAATTATCAATTATTGTACATCTAACTGTTTGTTTACTAAAATTAAAACAAAACCTGGTTGGAAAGCCAAAATTAAATAACATTTTTTTTTGTTATCCTAGGGAAGTTAAACGAATCTCTCGTTGATCTAAAGTCTCATTTAAGAGGCACACAAGTGACTAGTAAGTTTACTCATCTACAATAGTTGAGTTGGAAATTGAAACTTCAATCACATGCTTAAAGTACGCCAACCCACTTGCTTACCAAACTAACAACTTTGCGTCCATGGCAATTTTCTTTTTCTTTCTTTCTTTAAAAAAAGGAAAGAGAGAAATAAAGATCGTGCAGTGATGAGGCCTGTAAGAAAGGACAGATTCTTTTCGTTTACAAAGAGAACTTTATATGAGTCCATATTGGAACGCAAGTTTGTACTTCGGAATACACAGCACTAAATAATAGTTTTTTGGTCAGAACCAAATATTGGCTCTAGGCTATAGCTTAATGAGCTTTAACGAACTACAACAATGTTTACAAATTTTCATGGGATAATTAATTAGAGGTCCCCCACAAGGGAGTTAATACTGGAAAAATCCCAAAAGTTGAAAATATTAATGTAGGGTCCCAAGGGACCTCACATTAATATATTTGAAAAGTGAAAAGACAGTTTTGCCCCTAGCCTTAATAAAAAATTACCCCTCACCCCACCCTCCCCTCCAGCCAGCCCCCCACCCTCCCCCCTCCCCTCCAGCCCTTGAGGGGGAGGGGGGAGGGTGGGGGGGCGGCTGGAGGGGAGGGGTGAGGGTGGGGGGGCGGGCTGGAGGGGGGGAGGGTGGGGGGGCGGCTGGAGGGGAGGGGTGAGGGTGGGGGGCGGGCTAAAGGGGGGGGAGGGTGGGGGGCGGCTGGAGGGGAAGGGGGAGGGTGGGGGGCGGGGGGAGGGGGGTGGGTGAGGGAGGAGGAGGGGGGAGGGGGTGGGTGGGGGAGGAGGTAAATTTTTTTTAAGGCTAGGGGCAAAATTGTCTTTTCACTTTTCAAATATATTAATGTGAGGTCCCTTGGGACCCTACATTAATATTTTCAACTTTTGGGATTTTTCCAGTATTAACTCCCTTGTGAGGGACCTCTAATTAAATTTCCAAATTTTCATTCTTAAAACCTATTAATGATGCCAATATTAAATTTCCTTAACCCGTAGTACTAAATTTTTTTTGGGAAAATTAATTTGAGGTCCCCCACGAGGGACTTAATACTAGAAAAGTCTCAAAAGTTGAAAAAATTAATGTAGGGTTCCAAGGGACCTCACTTTAATATATTTGAAAAGTAAAAAGACAGTTTTGCCCCTAACCTATCAACACTTGTCACATGTGCCCAATAACTTGTCAAAGTGTGATAACTTACTGGGCACGCTTGACAACTCTTTGGGCAAACCTTGACAACTTACTGGGCACATGTGACAACTAGTTGGACATGTGTAACAACTTAGTGGTCAATACTCTTTAAGTTAATGGGCAGAGCAAAATGACAAGATACTGGGCACGCTTGACAACTCTTTGGGCAAACCTTGATAAGTTACTGGACACATGTGACAACTAGTTGAACATGTGTAACAAGTTAATGACTAATACTCTTTAAATTAATGGGCAAGACAAAATGACAAGTTACTGGGCACGCTTGACAACTATGTTGGCAAACATTGACAAGTTACTGGGCACATGTGACAAGTGTTGATAGGCTAGGGGCAAAAGTGTCTTTTCACTTTTCAAATATAATAAAGTGAGATCCCTTGGGGCCGTACATTAATTTTTTCAACTTTTGGGACTTTTCTAGTATTAAGTCCCTTGTGGGGGACCTCAAATTAATTTTCCCATTTTTTTTTGCAATGTAAGATTCAATAATGCTCCCAATTGCCAAAAGGAATCTACCTGGTAATTTCGTTCACAAAGAAATACTACCAGTTGTGGGTGCATTATAAAGCCATGTGAGGCTGTGGGCACAGCTTCCTTTAATATGCCTTGTTGGGTTCCCAACCAGGAAACGACATGCCTAGAATGTCGACAACTTTCTACCATTTCCAAATACTTGACAGCATCAATCGTGATATGAGGTGTATGCCTTCCTGCAGTTCCTCCTTCTAAGTAAAAATTTTAATGAGTAGAATTCGCAAATTCAGATTTTGTTGGTTGTGAAATTGTTCACATCACAAGAGCACCTTACGTCACTCTATGTTCATTGACAATCATGTTTAAAGGCAGTATACTTTGAGAGATCATAAGATGATACATATATACACGTGTTAAGCTTGAAGCTTTTCCTGGGGGCTAACTTAAATTCAGTAATCCATCGGATTTGTGCATGTTTGATCCAAAATTTTGGATAAAAATATTGGAAGTTGCAAATTGCAAAAATGTGCTCCACAGCTAGATACTGTGCTCATGTACCTTCTAGTTTTCACTCTTCTCAATAGCAGCATCCTACTAATACTCTCGAGCAAATACGATTGCGTAAACGAAAGAAACAATATATGGTTCCTTATATAAAAATGTATGTTCTGCGAGTAAAGAGATTTGTGTAATATTAATAGAACTCGGGAAGTCTATATGGTTCACTCTCTAATTTACATGTAACAATGTAGTAGCTATTTAAGGATTAGGATGTTTTGCACTAAGGCTTAGGATTAGGTAGCTTAGAATATTGATTTCATTAGGGATCTGACTAATTTTATTTCTCTTCCTGTTCTGTACCATATTGGTGCAAGCGCTCAACCTTGACATGTAGAAGCCCGAGCCCATTTCTCCCCTGTTTGAGCCATACTTAGGGTACGTTTGGTTGTTAGAATCCAAAGAAATGAGGCTGAAAATAAATAGAAAGTTAAGGGTAATATGATCATTTACATATATCCTTGGCCCCATAAGTTTTCTCTCTTCATCTCACACTTTTCCTAGGGCCCACAAACTGTACTTTCCCATCATTACTTCTACTTTCCATCTCTTACCATTTCCATTTCTAATTTTTTATTTTCATTTCTTCCATCCAAACATACTCTTAGGGCTAGTTTGGATGTAAGGAAAGTAGAAAAGGAATTGTAAAATGGAAATCAAGATGGTAATTTCCATATATCCCGGACCCACAAGATTTCTCTCTTCATCTCACACTTTTCCTGGGTCCCACAAACTTTTACAATTCATCATTACCTAATTTACCTCTACTTTCCATTTTTACCCATTTACCCTCTATTCTCACCTTCAATTCCATTTCCCAATTCCAGTCAAGCAAACGGAGCGTCTACGTAATTGTAAACACGTGATTCAACATTTCCTTACTAAATTACCCCAAGCCTTCAGGAGAAAAGAGAATAAGTTGCACAAGAAATAACACACGACCAATTATATGCTGATCTAACGATAGGCTCAAGTCTTCAATAAAGCCACAAGTGAGGTGCACATAGACAGATTATATGCTGATCTTAAAATCAAAGTCATCCAAACTCAAGCGATGAACTCTGCCAAGAAAATTTAATCACATAATCTGTATAAACTACAAACACATGCATTCCCTATATATATATATATTATTTGAGAATAAATATCAAGAGACAAGAAGGATTAACGGTAAAACAGAAGCCTGTAGTAGTCTCAATTCTCAAACCTTTAAAAGGAAATTACACTCTAGAATGTAGAGTACATCATCCTTATACATGAATGACATGTACAGAACCATATCAAGGGTTGCAACAAAATAAAGCCAATGCCTACTTACAATCTATCTAACAATGCCATTACGAAAGAAGACTTCTCCATTGTTATCAATAAATAAGTTGTCAAGAAAAGAGTCACAGACCTTGCAGTGAGAAGTGTCAATATACTTATTCATCAGCTGCGTGAGCATGTTATTCCTCTAACATCTGCAGTAACTAAAAAATGGAGCAGCTCAATACATGTTGACTTTTTCAAAGCATACTAAAGCAGATGATAGCAACCATAAAATACCATTCGGGAAGCCATCCAACAAGATGAATTTTTTTGTATCAGCAACAATTCATAACCAAAAAAAAAAGATCAGGAAAGACAAAATTGTAAATACAAGCCATTGTCTACGTCCAAATGATAGCCAAAGAAAAATGCATCTCCACAATGTCCCTGGACAAAGACAGTTAACAATTTCTTGACTTCCGTTAGCAAAAATAAATCAGCTCTATCACTACAACATTCCACATGCATAACAACAAACCAAGGCCAGGATAGTAAGTAAAGGCACAGGAATTACTTCCTCGGGTCCTAAATATACATTGTTAAACCTAATTTTTTCCTGAAACTAATTTATTTTACCTATAAACTAATGGATAATCTAAACATATATCAAATATGCCATAATTTAATAATCTATTTTGCAACCTTAATCTCTCAAAAACAAGTCAACTAGGTTTTATATTTAGGATAGAGGGAGTAACAAAATAATTCTAATTGTACTTCCACATTCATAACAACCTACACTTCTTTACCACCTTATTGCTGCTGAACCAAAATGCACCTCACATTCTCATCAAAGCCAATCAATTCACTAGCCTTATAATTTGTCACCCCTAATTTCATACCACTCAACAAGCAAATAGAACCCATTTGCCCCATCATTCTTAAATTCCCTTCAGGCAATGAAGCGAAGTGAATCAATTTCAAACCTTCCTTCAAATCCAACCCTCTATTATCCCTAACCGCAATCCGAGCATCCCTAAATGGAACCAAACACTTGTCTCTAGCAAATCCATTACATTTCTCCTTGGCAACGCCAAAACAGGCTTCCATTTCACGCTCTTCACATTGCTATCGCTCTTTCAAATCTGTAGATTTGGCGCCAAACATGGCCTTCCACCACGGAGGCTTACACTTGCTAGAAGAGGTGATAGCACAGCCGATTCTAGCCCCTTCTTGACATTGAAGGACGAGTTTGCCCTCGCAGGCTTTGTATGAAGAAAGCCAAGCGCGTGAGTCTCTGAATGCGAGCACAAATGGGCCGGCCGATGGGTCGTCGGATGGGCCGGCGGGTAGTGGGCCGCGTAATAAGGGGATGGGCCTTGTGAAGTTGATTAGAGTTGAGGAGGGAGAGTATTCGTCGACGAGATTGTTGGTCGTGGATGTATTGATATTCATTGTGAGGGTTTGGGGTTTTTAGGGTTTTGGATAGTAAGATGATGTAGTGGCTAGTGAGATTGTAACTAAAAGGAAGTTTGAAATTGAGAGTTCAGCGATGATGGCAGTGAGTCTCTTTGAGCGCGGCCGTGCAAGGCGGCGTTGGACGGTGGCCGCCGCCTTTATGTTCTGAGTGTGTAAATCATGGAAGCTGTGTTGAGGTTCTGGTCATGTGGAAACTTGGGAGGGAAATTTGTTTTTTTTTTTTTTTTTTACATTTGGAGGGAAATTGTTTTTTTTTGGAGGGAAATAGCTAAGTTACAATAAAATCTAAAATTACTGTAAGAACTTTATCGATTACTGGAAGCTTCTAATTTATTTTCCTGAGTTTATTTGACTTATAAATTAATATATAATCTAATAATATATATATAATATTTTTTTATTAAATGATTCATTTAGTTTCATTAATTTAAATGGTCAAAAACCACAAAATATTATCACAATACTCCACCGGTTCTAATTATGAAGTCAACGGGGCCTTTTTTAAATTAAGAAAGTAAATTAAACAAATAAATTGTAACATACATTAGTATTGGAGATAGTATTAGATTATATGTTAGGTTATAAGTGAAATAAATTATATTAAAAAAAATACAGACAAGTATATTTATATATAGTCTATTTTTTTTGACCTTATATATAGTCTATTTAACTTTCTCTATTTTAAAAAATCAATTGAATTATATATTGATGTATAAGTAATAAATATATTGAAGTCATTTTTTCCCTCGGCATGCAAAAGGTATATGCTTCTTTCAAATAACAGTAATAAACATATTTGCCAATAAAGCATAGGAAAAATACTACCCGTCATTTTAAATACAAACTTTTTTGGTTAAAATGTTATTACAATTTCTATAAAAACTTGAACAAACAGCTGAAAACTCAAATTTTAAGCTAATTTATTTTCATATACATGTTCCTATCTAATAAAATATAGGAGTATTACATACTCCTATTGCATATCGCACATCAGCGGATGTGTCTCATCGGCCCTTAAAACAGAGTGGGATAGTCAACCTGAACAGGGCTCTTGGACTGGAAAACGTATTAACAATTCAACAACGTATAGTCTATACTTTATACAACATATTATGGTCACACAAAAAAGATACAACATATAGTACAGAGAAGAAGGAGGAATATACAGAATAGGTTGATGGGGCTGATTTTCAGTCAACACAAAGGTTTGAGTTTATTTTTGGTTTACATGAACTAATCTTAGAGATTGACATCAGCTAGTCATCATCATCCTTGCAAATTCTTCGTAGCTAACCTGACCATCCCCATCCAAATCCGCTTCTTTAATCATCTGCTCCGCCTCTTCATCAGACAACCTTTCTCCCATATTCATCATCACGTGTCTCAGCTAATAAACATTTTAAATTTAATCCTCAGTTATTGCATGCAAGCACATTAATAGAACAGTCAAACGTTGCTCCCCATGCTTACCTCGGTGGCTGAAATGTATCCATCTTCATCTCTGTCAAATACCTTGAAGGCTTCTCTTAGTTCCTCATTCAAATTTTCCTGTTGCAAATTACAATAATACCATCATCAGCCTCAAAATTTCAAAGATTTGGCCTTGTGAATACGTGCATGTCAGCAGTAAGTGGTTTTGAAACTTACATTCATTTTCCTGTTCATTATAGTCAAGAACTCCTCAAAATCTATACTCCCATTGCCATCAATATCCACTTCACTGATCATTTCCCGGATTTCTTCTATTGTGGGATTCCCATCTAGTGATTGCACAATGGTGGCCAATTCATCCGCCGTGATAAATCCTAGACATCATCAACGAATTCAAATCAGTAGCCAAACAAGTTATTTTGTTTCAAACAATTGCATAAAAAGAGAGAGAAACACACCATCAGAGTCCTTGTCAATGAGGCTAAAGGCTTCCCTGAAAACAGCAACCTGATCTTCTGTGAGTGCATCCGTCACCATTCGCCCTTTGGCTTCTTGCTCTGGAAAGGAGGATGAGGAAGTAGAGGAAGAAATGTGGTGTATAGTTTTGAGGGCCTTGCTTTGTTGGTATTTTATAGGCACGTGAGCAAGGAAGAACTTGAAATTCAAATAGTCAAGACACGCAGGAGGCAGAAATTCCAAAGAAAAGCATGAACTTTTCCAACACCCAAAAGGAGCGTCACCAATTGGCTTCGTGAACAAGGAAACTACTATTAAGTCGACTTCTTGGTATGGCCCCACCATATATGTTTTCAAAAGTCAATGGAATTGTGACTTTCAAGCTTCCCTGCCTCCACGTGGCATGTAAATGATCTTCATCTTCACCTTCAACTCCAATGAGTTGCACATACACTCTCTATCTCTTATACATGTTTGTGTTGCTATGATATTCTTGAACTAACAAATGTCTAAACTTAGAACCGCTGGCATGAACATGTAATTAAAATCTGTATTAGGTGACGAGGCTAAGCGTGTTGAATGATTTCTTTTTTCTTTTTTGAGTCAATATTCAGCATCGACCAGAGATTTTCGCTTCCTATAAAGATACCGTATCATACAAGATTAACCTTATTTTATGCTGTGTAGAGTTGTTAAACTGCCAGCACAATATATAATTGCTTTTCTTTATGATATGTGTTAGAAATATTATGATCATATTAAATAGGTTGTATCTTGTAAGTGGTTAGTGGCCCTATTGCCTATATAAAGGGTCCTAACATAAACATTTTAGTGTGTGAGATTTATGAGAGTCTACACCAAGAGGGAGAGTTAACTTGGTCTCTCTCCTCATTACCCTAGTGTTAGAGATTTGTTTTGTAAATTCATTTCCTCAATGAAGAGTGGTCATCACCTCTATGAGGGATGTTTTGATCTAGTTCATGAGGATTAGAATATTGTTGTTGTTTTTGTATTCTTATTCATCATCTATCAATATAAAGATTTGTTTAATTCTTCATCTTGTTCTCTTTACCTACCAATTTGTCAACATGGTACCAGAGTCATAGATGATCTTTTATGAGATTAATTCATGTCATTATCACCAAGAATCTGAGATAGTGATTCATGTGTTTCAAAAATCCTAAGATGGATAATCAAGAATCCATTCAAGAACCTCCAAATCAAGACTTAGCTTGTAGTGCTCAAATTTATGGTGCAATCCTTCGCAAATTACTTGAAGACATTATTCAAGAAAGTGAGCAAGATTCCATTTCCCAATAACCAAGAGACGAAGAAGGTGAAGGCTTCCAAGATCATAATGATTTTTCTGATTCTGGTAATAATATGCATTCCCGAATGAATGATTAATGTTCAAGAGGGCCCACTTCAAATTGAGGAACACTTCAAGAATATACATTTATAGTGCTTAGAGTGTATCGATCTTCAGCTTCCGGAGTCCGTACGAGAGAATCCAATTACAATTACAATTGGAGAGAAATCTTTGCCTTCTACCAATGAGTTTGAGACCAGTTATATCAAGAAATATAATTTTGTCTTGATCTGTTGAAGCTGGATTTAGGAGATTAATAATGGAGTCCACATTGCACTTGGTTTTGAGAGTTCGTAGTGGTATGCACATAATGTGAAGACTAAGTTGATGAATAAGATTAGCTTGAGAAGAAGATGACAAAGAGAAAAATTAGAAATATGAATGTCTTTTTGAAGACAAAAGGAGGAAGTCTTCCATTTTTATTTTTGTACAAGATCAAAAGAACTCGATCTAATTAATTCACTAAACCTTGTATTGACAAGTTGACACTTTCATAAGTTTAAGTAGTGTCAACTTGAGGGGGCGTGTTAGAAATATTAGGATCATATTAAATGGGTTGTATCTTGTAAGTGGTTAGTGACCCTATTGTCTATATAAAGGGTCCTAACATAAACATTTTAGTGTGTGAGATTTATGAGAGTCTACACCAAGAGAGAGAGTTAACTTGGTCTCTCTCCTCATTACCCTAGTGTTAGGGATTTGTTTTGTAAATCAATTTCCTCAATGAGGAGTGGTCATCACCTCTATGAGGGATGTTTTGATCTAGTTCATGAGGATTAGAATATTGTTGTTGTTTTTGTATTCTTATTCATCATCTATCAATATAAAGATTTGTTTAATTCTTCATCTTGTTCTCTTTCCCTACCAATTTGTCAACAATATCAAGCGAATAAGTACCATCACATATTCCTGATGCCACGGGGGTTGAAAAAGAGTGAGAAGTTTCTCTCATTTCACATTTTGAAAAAATCAAGTGTCAAACATATATATTGACTGCTCTAACCAATGTTGGCTGCGAATATAAAGTATCATATTCATATGTGTATTCAAATCATCTGTCGCCACCTAACACGTCACAAAACAGGTCAAATGGATGAAAAAGCCAACTGCACCGGCTTCATTCTACAATACTGACGATGACTCCTTATTTGTGACTGTGATAGTCAACACGCAACACACATCACTGCAGTTTTTGGGACTCTGGTTAAATGATTGAGTGGGAATGTATAACAAGGTTATGTGTCAATGAAAAAGGCAGCTTTATAAAGTTTTGGGTTCCTCTATCTAAGAGCTAACATTCAGGCTGAGATTTTTCCGAAATTTTATGTCCACTGGTCCATTGCAATGATATTAAATTGATGCTTCTATTTAGAGATGACCAATCGATTGGGTGCCTGTGCCTATGGGTCGAGTCACTTTTTATTTTACCATGGTGGGTTGAGTCACTGAGACATTGATAAAGAAGAATTTTGGCCCGATGGGCTAATCAACTATGAAGTTGAGTGGAACGTCCAAAGAATCATGATCGGATGATGTTGTCTCAGCTCTAATTAATAACTAGTTTTTAGGTTGTGACTAACTTGTACTTGCCCCACAATGACACCAGCACCAGCACTTAAGTAACGTATTCCAAGCACCGCAATGTTTTGATTCGTGGCCGCTAATTTAAGAAAAGAAAAGCACAGCAGATCTAAAATGAATGAAATAAATTATGGGACATACGCTAATACTACACGTAAATAAGTTTTTATAAAAGAGTTATTAATTAATTTATAAAATACTCAATTTCAATTTCATTCTACAGTTAACGATCCGCCGCATACAGCGTCCCAAACTTGCATGACAAACTCAAGCTGAGGAGTTTGGGCTGAATTTGATCATGGGCTAAGCCACCTGAAAATCCTTATGTTGAATCTGTTAATCTATCGGTAAAATTTACAGAATTTCAATTCAAACAAATAAATAATTTGATCGTTGTTGCTATGAAAACATATTTATGTTTATACTATAGTCAATCCGTCATTAAAATAGACTAAAGGAAAAGTGTAATTATACATGCAATATTTGTTGTAGTTACTACTTTCTTGAGACGCCCATAATATGTAAAGTTGGAAAGATGACCCACATTAATACTTGTTTTTTTTTTTTTTATAATTTGACCCGTATTAATAATACTCATACATCATTTATTATGACAAAAAATACGACTTTTTTCGTTGCCAAACCAAATAAGTAGATAACACAAACTTAGACATATACTCAATAATTTCAGTCAAAAAAAGCTAGTACAGTTCAAAAATATATGCTCAGTAACCTAAAAATAAAATAAATAAATATGGAAGTTAGAGAATATACATGAAGAAGATGAAAACAAAACTAAAAGAAGAAAAGAAGATAATGATTGATAAGAAACACAATAGAGAAAATTGGAAGGGGAAGGGGATATGTTATTAATTGCGAGTCACAATACTTTGTAAATAGTCTCTATTTACAAGCATCTAAACATCTCAAGCAAGAATTATAGGCACATAAAGAAAAAAATTAACTAATATGACAATATAATTGGAGGTTACGAGCAATGTCATTAAAACCCTTTAACATAGAAGTTATATAACATAGTGTAGTTATGAGAGGAAATCGTACAAGTCCTTTTGATATCATGATCAACATCCACATATTATTTATTTATAACACTTCTCCTTAGATAGTTTATATGATACTTTGATTGCCTATAGGTATAGGTTTGATATATTTTCAGAAATAAATATCCAATCTAAATCACAACCAGTGATTTTTCTTTATGAATATTTTTTTAGAACAAGTAGGGCAACATACTTTAACTATTAAGGAATGATCTTCTCTTCCTCAATAACAACTCCGTGTTTTATATATATTTGACTTGAATGATCAAACAAATCATGTTAACACTTAAATAAGTAAAATGCATTTAAACTAGTAAGCTTCTCTTTATCAAATTTTTTAATAAACATTAAATTTGTAACTTTCTACTAGGCTTTGAGAGTACGAGCCCGTTTGGTTGTAAGAAATAAAGTTAAGAATTAGAAATGGAAATGGTAAGAGATGGAAAATATTAATAATGATGAAAGAGTAAAGTTTGTGGGTCCAGGATAAGTGTGAGATGGAGAGAGAAAACTTGTAGGCCCGAGATATATGTAAATGACCATATGACCCCTTAACTTTTCAATTATTTTCAACCCACTTTCCTTTTTTACTTCTTGCAACCAAACAAGTCATAAGGGGTCGAGAAGAATTTCATTGAGGAAATCTCATATAAGTTATAGTTGAATTTCAAAATCATTTTAACTAGTATCATGATTACACAGTATAAATATTCATTACTTGCATTCCTTTTACTACTTTATTCTAAGAGTACGTTTGGATGTAAAGAAAGTGAGGGAGAGAAAGTGAAAGTGAAGTAAAGGCTTTTTGGTAATTTCCATATATCCCGACCCCACAAGTTTTCTCTCTTCATCTCACACTCTTCATGGGCCCCACAAACTTTTACATCTCATCATTACCTAATTTACCTCTACTTTCCATCTTTACTCCTTACACTCAATTCCATTGTTCACTTTCCTGCCAACCAAACTTGGCCTTAGAGCTCGTATTTTGATGCAAAGAAAACTGGCTTGGGAAGAACAGGAAGTAAGGAGTAGTGAATAGATTAGGCGGCATTTTACTTTGGGTGTTGCTTTCCCCTCTTTTCCGGGCGTGGATGCGTTAAGGTGAAGAGCGTTAGAGAAAAACATGAAGTCGTAGGAACATGCATTCAACGTGGAACGTTTGTATATAAATTCACATCCATTGGCTACAAAGAGTGGGTAATGAGCCTTGTTAGGGCCATTTGTTGCTCTCCCAGTGATGGCCTCTCAAACGCCGTCGTCCGCCGCCAATGGAGAAGCCTCTCCGGCAGCAGCTGATAAAAATGGCAAGCATCGCATTCTTGCCGAAATTAAGCGTCTTGACCAAGATACTCACTATCTTCAGGTCACTTCCTTCTCATTTCCCATTTCATTTATTTTTCTATTTTTACTTTCCTCTATTATTTAGTATTTTGTTCCATTCTGTTTCTGTAATGGGGCCTGTTTTTCTGCACTTGACGTGTTCATTGACGCCATACTGAAACTTGACTCTTCTTGGGACTGTTTGAAGTCACTTTTCCTGAATGTAGGGATGGTTTTCGATGAGATAGGTTGGTTTTTTGTTGTCAAGTTAAGATTTTTTTGGCGATTCTTATGCTTGAAGATGAATTATTTCTAGTTCATTTTGGTTAGCATCAGGGGGATAGGTGTTAGGCTAACAGGGTTCTTGGAAGGGGAAGGGAAAGGGGATAAAGTTTCTGCCTTTATATATGGGGTATTAAAGGGTGCTTAATCATCTGGAATTGGATGAAGATGAATTGTTGAAAGAAACTTATTGGTTATTGGCGTGTAATTATGTGGTTTCAGGCCATTGCTGGCTGTGCTTTCTGTTTAGGTGTCTAGTTTGGTGTATTAAGTTAGGCTTCATATAATGGTCGAACAGGTTAAGTGTTGAAACAGGCAGTCCAGTTGAAGAGATTTTAGATATCAATTGATCACTGTTTGACATTTCTTTAACAAAGCTATGGCATCTAATTTGTTCATTGGACAAATCCTGCATCATTTGATAATTCGAAGACTTAAATGCTAGTATTTTTCAAATAACACCAATTGCAACTTGCAAGCACTGCTTATTGAGGTGTGCAAGAACCCAGATTAGGTCATAATCCATGCATCTTTACTATTTTGTATGATAAGAGATTTTAATGAATTCCTCTTTGGTTCCCATTTGAAATGAAAATGGATAAGAGGATAAAAGAATTTCTGTCAAGCATCTGCCATTTGACTTCCAAGCAAAATTGCATGTAATTCTCTTCGTAGATTGCATTTTAATGATTTACTCCTCATTAATGTCAATAATGGGTTATCTTTATCAAAATCTAATAATAACCATGGGTCTAATTACTTTGTTTAACTTTCCCAGCTGCTTAAATTAATGTCTAGACATTTCACTTAGGTGATTGTTTTCTTTTAGTAAATGCCTCCTCTCCACTTAGCTGCAAAAAAGTCCCCCCCTGCCATGCATCATTTACTGCATTTGACAATCCTGATTTGTTGTGTTTTTTTTGTTCCATCCAGGAAGAATTGGAAGTGCTTGGAAAAACTGATAATGTTTCAACCATATGCAGCGAGTAAGTGTTGAGAGCGACTGTCCTCTAACTCATGGGAATATTTTTAAGGATCAATCGCCTAACTTGAAAAAAAATCCTGTTTTCTTTGCCCACTCAATTTGTAAATCATGTTTCTTATTTGATGGGCCTTTTCAACTTGTAGGATTAAAGCTCCTCTGTAAAATGGTTCATTTAGCATGACAAGAATTTATGGTGCAGTAATAATGCCTAGCTTATATAGTTCCTCTTGACATGGTGCAGGTTACTGCAGAACATGGAAAGTAGGTCCGATCCACTACTTCCAGAGTAACTTCTATAGCCTGCACCATCACTTTTAATTCCGTAATTTTTCCCAGCATACTAATCACTTATTTCTTTTTCCCTTTTTTTAACAGAATTCGTGGACCTGTGAACCTGTTGTGGGATAGATGGTTTGAAGGGCCTCAAGATCCCCAATCTTGTAGATGTTGGATACTTTGACTGGAAGTAGTCCGCCATTTGAATAGTGAGGCGATAAAATACCCCATATGACTGCATAACATAGACTTGTAACTTGGTGCTGCCTGGATCCATTTAGAAACTAATGTGGCAAAAAATCAATTAATAGATCCTTTATTTATTACAGGAGATGCTGCTCCGAATACTGGTTTTTGTAAATCACATTCATTAACTGAAATCAAATTATTAGAAGGATCACTATTTGTGCTTATCCTCAAGCCAACTGAGAATGCCCGTTAGTGGGATGTGCACACGAGACTCTACTCGGAGATAACATATTTTAACATAGTGTTCAGCCTTAAGAGGCACCATTAGGAAAAGCTATTAGTCATTCTGGCCATGCTACCATTAACCTGAATGAAGCTAATAGAAAAGGAAAATAAAACCATGAGAGCGATAAATCTTGGAGGTTGTAAATATTGCTGGCCGTTGGTGGGAACTGAAAACAGATGTGTCCTTTTCTCAGCATATGGTGGTATCTGAGTTCAGGTGCTTCATAGGCCATAGACCCATAGTTCTGGTTCATCCCTAATCCAGTTGTTAATACATATTGACATGTAAACTCTCTTATTTACAGCTAGTTATCAGATTGAGCACCTGATAATGTTTATGGAATGTGTATAATCTAATAGTGAATATTTTTGAACTGAAACTTGAACACTTGAATATAAATATATAAAACTTGAACACTTTTGTTTTAACTTGAATATTAAGTATCCCTTTAGACACAGGAAACGAAGTGGGCAGGCTCTGATAAAAGGGCAACAGTTTTTCTTGTGTCTTTTTCAGCTGGTAGGCTCTGTCTTTAAAATGGAAGGTCGATGATACTTCTGAAGTAAAAGACCAGCCTGCTCAGCAATAATTAATTGTAGGCCATGCCCATCGGGACAAAGAACACCAGTCAGAGTTTGAACATAACAACAGGGGAAAACGGTTTCCGTTCCCCTTCTTAATTCAGCAAAAAGAAAAAAGAAAAACAATAAACAAAACAAAAACAGAATATCTCATTTTACTACAAAGTTGACTGAAAGAAAAACAAAGACCGTTGCATCATCATCGTCAGCATCATTGGAGTTAAAAAATGAGGCTTATGAATGAATACAATAATAATCCCATAAAAAATCATGGGAAACAGCAACACATGATTATAGTAGTTAGTCCATGTCTGGGTACCAAGTATGATGCCATGGTTTTCGCAGGCTTCAATGAAGTCCCCCAATAACTAGGCACAGACCAGTTTAGAGAAGTAAAGCATGTGAGAGTGGCTATTATCGAAGAGAAAGGCCTTTGCTTTTGCCTTTTGGCCACCATGGGTACGTTTCTCAAGTCAATTATAAAATTGAAACATCCCTCTCTCCAATCACCCACACCACATGCATCTTTTTCTATTACTTTCCCCTTACTTTCACTTACTTTTGTCCTCCTCTAGCCTCTGGAATAATAACATAATCCAAATTTAGTGTTCTGTCTTGTTTTTTAATCCTCCAGTTGCCTTGAACAAGGAGCCCAACGAGTATAACAAGCTCCAGCTACACCTAGCTTTAATTAATTATCAGAATGGATTGGTGGTAGTTTATTGCAATTGGCTAATTAATTGCCTTCCGTTGAAGGAAAACACCACCTGCCAAAGACATGTTTACACTAATTAATTAGAATTAGTATTGTTCCTTCTCTGTTTTGGGCTAAGCCTAACCCTGACCCTGCGATGTAATGGCCTCCTGGCGCACACAATCATCCTCTAATCGGTCACATTCACTGTTATTCTTCTCTGTTTCTAAAGGAATGATTTGAGCGTCTATGCCGTCTATGCCCTGGCCTATGATACTAGACTAATCAAGTCGATTATTCTTCCCCTTTATTTAAAATGAATCTAGTTAAACATAGCTACAATTTTATAATTATCACGAGTTTATCAAATCATGCTAGTTATTTACCTTTTACTGATATCTATATATAGGCCATGTATGGCCTACCAACTAAGATTAATAATAAAGTTTACCCTTTTTAACATTAGGCTGTAACATTTATGATATATTTACACCCTTACCTAGAGTAGCTTAACATTGACCTTCTATTCGTATATTTAAATGGCCTCTTAGTAGTTTCGATCTTGTTTTTATGTGATCTTGAGTAATTTGGAAAGTTATTGCTGCATCTAATCAGTGGCTGTGGACTTTCGGTAACAGGCTAACGGTTCCTACGAAATTGATATTATGGATTAAGCTAAAATTGTAAACCTGCAATAAATATGAATTTTATATGTGGAAGTGTTGTTAATTGAATATACTAATAATTAACTCAATCAAGTTGCTTGTTCATGGCCGTCTAGCTGTAGAGTTGATACAGGAACAATAAGATCTAACACGAAAAACATACTGATTTATTGTCACCACCCCGCATATCATGTGCATAGAAGTATCTTTCCTCCTCTTTTTCTTATAAGTTATCATCAACTTTTTGTTCTTTTATTTTTCTCTTTATTGACAAAGATAGGCAAAAAGAGATGCGAACGCATGTGATTGATAGGAACTAGGATGCTCCCTTTATTTCTTTCTCTGGATAATCCCAAATCAGCCCCTCTTTTTGGTTTTAGTTGTGCATCATTACACCACACGTCTCATTAAACTATGAGAGAGACCAATCAAATTAAAATTGCAGAGACTAGAAGAAGGGATTTAACCTTCCCCGGAATAGGACAAAAGATACCAAAGCACATTCACATGAACGACTATATCACTTCTATATTCACTTTTACTTCATCTGGCCACAAGAACGTGGCCTCATTCATTCTCTTTTACATACAATCATCTTTGTCATGTGGCACATTCTCTTCTTTGACTTTGACTCAAGTATAAATGCCGAAAAGGTCGAACTTCTATATAGTTGAATCTTCAAACAACAAATTTAATTGCATAGATTGTGTGTGCGTAAATGATTCCTTATTGGTGATTGGTTGTCGATTTTAGCATGGCTGTGATAATTGATTCCTGGTTTGGAAGAACTAACAGTCTTGATTTGGCAATATAGCCAATTGAATATATCAAGCCAAAGTGCAAAAAGAAAGAGCAATGGGAGTGGCATTAAAAAAGATACTCCTACCCAGGATATATAAATAAACATAAATGAACTCGGCAATTTTTAGGAAAGGGGTGTACTTATTAATTATTAATTATTTATTTATATAAAAAGGGAACAAATAAAAGTGCATGTGAATGGGGGATAGGAATATAGCATAGTCTTCAAGAAAGTGGTCCAAGCCCAACTAGTGATTACTGAACCACAGAACAGATAGAGGAATCAGAATCCTATTACCCCCTTCATAACTGAGTCATTCAGAATTGCCACATCCAATCCTGCCAATCACCACATTTCTGCAATTAATAGTAATATACCCAGAAAAGACTCTGCCCACCATCTTTTTGGATATGCACAATTCCCTTGAAATTATCATATGCACAATTCCACTTATTTGCAATAGATTTAACAACAAATTTGTGAAAGCACAGAACTTGAGATTTTGAGGCCGCATAGCGCCATAGCCCACAAGTTGGCATTCTCTTGCAAGTCATTCAATGCCAAAGTTAGCTTTTTTTAATGTTAAGTTAAGAATGGAGAGAGGATTTTGAGTGAAAAAGGGAAAGCAGATAGATGGTTGGGAGATTAATTAAGGGAATATATAATGAAGAGGAGAAACAGTGGGATGGGATAGTATTCAAGATGATATTGAGAGTCTCAGTATTTGGGATCTGAGCTCTCTTACCGGATTCGTATAACCAAGTTTTACATGGGAAATTGAGGATGATGGGACCCCTCATACATAATCGTACACATATATTATACTTTTGTGGTGCAGCCCCTATGAATCTAATAAATGACAGTTTGTGGAAACAGTGATTTGGGAGGGCGTGTTTGGATGGAGGTTTCAGTTATGATGAAACATAGTTAAAAGTGAGTTTCTCAGATCTGAGACGCATGTGATTTGATGAGAGAAAAGGTGAAAGAGGAGGGAGATAGTGCTGCTGCTTTTATTTCACAACAATCATAGTTAATAATAAAACCAGAGAAACAGTGAAGGTTTTGAACAATAGTGGAAGAGAGTAGGATATCACGTGGAGCAATCAGAGAACAAGAGCTGTATTGGAAGACAATCCACGTGGAATTTGCAGCTCCACCCCCCAACTCTTTTCTTTTTTCATATTTCGGTCTCGTGGTATTATTAGACTGAACCAAACAGTTTGTCACAGGAGGTTCGTAAGGATTATGATTTTCCTTTTATAAGTGCACGGTTTATGCATGGTTTTGATTGATTGATTGCATATGACGTTTAGCGCAGCGAGTTATGTGGGATAATAATTGTTATCTCTGTTTGTCTTAAATATTGCCATTTAGGGAGTCCTGATGAGACCTTCATTATATTTGGTGCTCAGATACATTAATAAGAGAGGGGGATTCATCCTTCTCTCTGGCAAAAAAAATGATAATTAATAAGTGTGGGATTAATTTAGCATATCCGAGCATTTGTGTATGCATGAGGAAATTTTCTTTGCTGCAGAGATACGGGTTTCATTGATAATCGATATAGTTGCTACAATTTGCAATATATATGCTTGCTGTTTCAGGAACACAGACCTAATTACATAAACAATAATTAATGCATGTGTGTGTTCATTTGTGTAGAGTTTGATCATATAAATTAGATTATTATATTCTAAGATTATCTTGTATATATTTGTGGGGGGTGCGTATGATAATCACGTGATGGAGATGGGAGAAAAATTGAAAGAGAAGCAACATATATACAAGTGAGAGCGCGCTGGGTGAGATCATTCATGAAATGGAACCTGTTTTTGTTGTTAAGGCAGCTAACGTACGTACGTGCATACATCTGACTCATCCGTAGAGAGACCGATCAAACGTAACGGGTCAAATTAGTGAGAGAAATGGACGGGGAAAAAGAGGCAATAGTATATGGCAGTCACTGAACGGGTCCTACTCCTCTTCCACATGAAGATTCTTTTGAATTTAAGAATAAAATATAGATAGCCTCAATGAATGTAATAAACAAATGTAAAAGGTAACCGGAGAGAGAAGGGATAGAGTGATTGAATGATCCATCTAAACGGGTATCGCTCACTTTTTTTTTTTTTTTATTTCTGTGCATGCTTGATATGTCTCGATCGCAGCTTATTATATAACATGTGGTCATAGACGAAGCTAAGTAAAATGGACCGATATGTCTACAAGTGTATCACATATATGTGTGTGATGTGCATGCACACGTTATATAACATATTATATTTATTTAAGGAACATTGTATAAGGGCAACACTTGTAACCAATATAGCCAGAGTAGAAATATAAGGGAAATGTATGAGCGGGAAAGGGTTGTGTGTAGGGGTGGATTGGAGTACGTGGGGGGCTAGTTCCAATATTACAAGTTACAAGCGTCTATAAGCGGTTCATCTTGTCCTTTCCCACCCCTTCGCCACCACCGCTTCTCTATCCTTTCCAGGGGGAAAAATCAAATTAAAAGAAACATGGAAAACGGATTTCTCTCCAGGGCTCGTATTATATATATAGCGCATCATTCAGTTTCATTTCATGGCCATTTATGAAATAAAATGTTATAGTTTATAGAAAGTGAATGAGTCTATAGTGTAGTTTGGGTAAAAGAAAAGTCTATAGTACGTGTAGTGTTATATTGAAACCAAATTCACTATCATGAATGATAAGCTGCCTAAGGATTAAAATTCAAATAGATTTAAATCCTAAAATATACAATAGTTGACAAGAGGAGATAACGAACTCAATGGTTAGTTAGAAGTTAGTAAAGGAAGACAGTATGATTCAAGATATATTTCAATCCCTTAAATTCGAAACAAGAGAAGAGGTTCTATTCCTCAGCAAGTTTTATTTTGCTTTATTTAGCCACTGGTCACGATGGGTTAATTAAATTGTGTACCATTTTACCCCTAAAATTAAGGACCAAAATCTCTTATTTAATCTTTGAAGAATAAAACCAAAATTAAAATGCACACATCACTTGTCAAAGAGGTTCAATTTGATCATCAAGTTTTAATTTGTTTAAACACCGGTTCCCATGTGTTAATAAAATATGGACCGCCTAAGAAACAAAAACATCTTATTTATTCAAAATATTTGAATAATTAAAACCAAAACTAAAGCATACTCAACCCATCAAAGATTATGTTAGTCTACCAGGGAAAAAAATATAAGTATAGAAGGCAATGGAGAGGAAGGAGGCGGATGTTGTGAATGCGAGGGGAAAAGAAAGGACAAGTGTTGAAAAGGAGTGAGAATGTGGACACGTACTAGAGGTAGATAGAACACAACCCACGGTGGGCTTCTTGTTCTCTCAAAACAACTCAACTCAGTAGAGACAGTAGGCGCGCGCTTTTCCTCTACTTCACTCCATTGGTACAGTACTTTCTCCCGCACTAATACTCCATTAAAATTTAGTTGGCTATTTTGAAAAACCTTTAAAAAGTAAAATAAATTAATTATAAATTGATTCACCTAATTTTTCTCACCTAAATTAGTTTATTTGACCGCATATAAATTAATAGATAATCTAAACATAATTTAATATTTAATACCCTATTCTGTAATCTTAATGTCTCAACAAAATAGTTAACTAAATCTTATATTTAGGACCAAGAAGAGTTTTTTTATGGAATAAACTCACCACCAAATGGATAATCTTAATATAAGACTTCAAATGAGTGAGAGATTGATCTCAGTTGACATGCACAACTGTGGGTTGTCAACAAGATACCAATAAGATGACTACTCCAATAGTACCCCTACAGTCTCTAATATAAGAGCTAACCGCAAAAAAACACACTTCTTAATAAAACATGTGAATATTAGTAGCGTGTTGGAAGTCCATGATTCTTTTCCAATAATGTCCATATTTATTATGATACTTTTAAGAGATAGAAATACGTATTAATAAATATGAAAGAGATTTAAGAGTAAAGTTGAAAAAAACACATTAAATAATGAGAGAATGTGAGATGAACTCTTATACTTTGAAATAAAATCATTCAAATTTTGAGTTCTTCGATTTGTATTGATGGAGTATTAAGTTACATTTATTATTAAATGCAGCCCCTTGAGGCTCCCCACAAATACTACAACAACCCATTGGTGATTTGGCAAAAGTTGAAGGGCAATGTTGTCATTTGAGTGCCACTCCCTAGATGTCCTTTAATTAATTGCGGCCACCCTCCCCTTTTAAAGACCCACAAAAGCGGGAGTCTCAGAGTAACCCACCCCACCCCATCCCCTCCCCATTCCCTGCAACAACAAAGCATAGCAGAATCATAGATAATATGAAGCCTTCCCTCTAAACAAAACACTCTTCTCCACATCCCTCTTCCTCTCTCTCCACCATGACCACCACAGGCATCCCCCATGACCAACACCTCGAGAAGCAGTTCGCCAAGCAAATGGGCTGCATGGCCGGCTTCCTCCACATCTTCGACCGCCACCAACTTCTCTCCCCCAAACGCTCCATCTACTCCCCCAAACGCCTCCCCCCCGCTTACCATGTACGTCTCTTTCTAACCATTCTTTCTTACTTGTTTTTTTTCCTAACTACCGTTACTATTTTAACCTCTCTTTTCATTTCACTTGCAGGCTGTGAATTCATCGCCGGAGCCCCTTGACTTTGCAGTAAGCTCACCAGCAAAATGCAGAGAGCTGGAGACGCCGCCGCAAAGAACAACGGCGTCACCGGACCGTGTAGTGAAGCAGAGTCCAGTGAGGGAGGCACAATCTCCTGCAGCGCAGGAATCTCAGCCCACCACCACACCACTTCCTCTGGGTGTTTTTGAATTCAAGGAGGGCACGAGGTGTTCATGGAAGTTCGCCAGAGAGGCCCCTAGGCTGTCTCTCGACAGCAGAGCCGTGGTGGACGCCAAAGGCACGTTACACCCCAGAGACATCCGTACAACCTCCTCTGACGCTGCTGACGTGGCGGCCGAGAGTGACAGCGAGAAGCAGCGTAAATCAACAAGCGTCATTGCAAGGCTTATGGGGTTGGAATCTCTGCCAGATTATTCGGATCCTCAGCCTGTGAGAAATGCTGAGCTCAGAAGATCCTCTTCTGAGTCTAGAGTCACCAGAGATCTCTTCCCAAATCGTTACTTTGACAACAACAATAATAATGGTCAGCGCAAACAGTCAAACTCTCAGGCCAACATTGTAGATCCAAAACAATACGCTGTACGGAATGCTAAGACAGTGCCTGCAAAAGAGTTCGTTCACCCCAGAGGAATAGGACAAAAGAAGAGTTTTTTCGATTCTGCTGACTTTTTTCCTTTCCCTGAGCCGAAGCACACTGTTTCTATCTATGGAGAGATTGAGAAGAGGTTGAAAATGAGAGGGATAGATGAGCCATCGAAAGATCTTGAGACACTCAAGCATATACTTGAGGCTCTTCAGCTCAAAGGCCTGTTACATTCCAAGAAGTGTGCTCCTTCTCAGAGGAACTTCGTTTTCGATGGGAATCATGTGTCAGGGAATGAGTCTCCTATTGTTGTGATGAAGCCAGCGAGATCTCCTGCTTCATGGAATCGAGGTGGGAGGTTTGGTAGTGAATCTCCACCCTCGAGCTTAAGATCAAGTCCACGAGCTCACAATCTTAATGTTCCTACGGTGAGCCCAAGGCGTGAGAGGCCTGACTTGAATTATCGCAATGCAAGGAATAATCAAGCCAAAGTTAGAGGCTTGAACTTGCCTAAGAGTCCAAGTCGAAGTAGGCTAGTGAACATTGAGGAAGAGAGGAAAGTCAATGAGTTTGTTGGTCAGAGAAGAGTCTCTCCAGTTCATTCACCAAAATTTGGTGTCAGAAAAAATGTAGCAACCCAACATCAAGTGACGAATAGATCGCCTAGGATGAGAAGAGCAGTGAGTGATAGTTATGAGAAGGAGAAGGAGTTGAGTGTAGGAGAGGATGAATTATCCACCATTTCTGATGGCAGCTTCAGCACGTCATCACAGACGGATACAGAGGTAATTAAAATTAGTTATTTTAATGAATTGAATTGAGTTATGTTGTCATTTTGTGGAGAAATGTGGTTGGGTCAAAGTGGTAATATTAATTTATGGTTTGTGCAGAGATTTAAGATGGAGGAGTACAAAGA
This sequence comes from Mimosa pudica, assembly GCA_029929735.1. Lineage (NCBI taxonomy): Eukaryota > Viridiplantae > Streptophyta > Magnoliopsida > Fabales > Fabaceae > Mimosa > Mimosa pudica. The sequence goes on along the minus strand of JAKELP010000013.1, from coordinate 16,005,208 downwards.
AGGTAGGAATCTATTGGAGAGGTGCGATAAGCTGTTGCACAGTATAGCGGAAATAACTGCGACCGAGTTACAGCCGAGTCCAGTCTCAGTGTTGGACTCTTGTTTTGACAAGGACGAGTGTTCATCACCATCTCCAGTCATGAAGCGGTGCATTGATTATAGAGGTGAGTTGCGTTCATAATTGCTTCACTCGTCACTGGTTCATCGTATTTAAAATTAAAAAAAAAAATTGTTGATTTGTTAGATTTGGCATTTGTCTTGAACTCTATGGTGACGTCTGCTACTGCCCCCCTAGGCTTCTACTAGTTTTCACTTGCTTCCTCTTTCGTCTTTCCCTTCCCAAGGACACTGATGAGGTATACGTATACCTACGGTCCACTTTCCTTTTTTCCGACGTGGGTGATTCTAGTTGGTTCATTGACCACGTCAATATGTGTGGTGGGTGGTCCGTCATATCCCCACTCAGAATAAGTCAAGCACCAAATTAATTGGCAGCTACCACTTCACATGCGTCCGGTCATTGTAATTGTAAATGTTGTAGTATACCACTTTACTTATAGTGAAAAAAAAAAGAAATAAAAAATGACTAGCAATAAGGAATGATGAAAAAAAAAAACAAGAATTTGTATCATGCAATAGTTATTACTGGTCTTGTTACTGTACAAGATGAAACATGGGTGATTGACACATGACAGTAACATACTAGCTGAATAATGTGAGCATATTTGGCCACTACAATACTATGCCAATTATGAGATACTAGTAGTGTATTTTCGTTTAGGCATTGTCGGTTTTGTTAATGCCATTTCTCTGTTCATCACAGAACAACCAGCGGAATCAGAGGAGGACATGTGGAGTGCAGCCATGGGGTTCCTAGGAGGGGCCAAATCAGAGGAGACACCAGAGGATTACGACTTCGTTTATGTGTCGGAAATCCTGAGGGCTTCTAATTACTTGCCAGAAGACAGTGACATTTTTCTATTACTGGAGAAGCATCAATACCTGAAGGGAAAGGACACGTCCAAGGCCTCCACACTCCAAAGAAGGCTCATATTTGATACCATACATGAAATCCTGAAGAGGAATAGACAGTTGCCGCCATGGAAGGCTATATCATGGATGGGACAGACACCGTTGTTAGAGAAAATATGGTGTGAGTTTCGACGGATGCAAAGGGAGAAGGAGGAGTCAGAGGAGATGTCAGAGGTAATATGTGGTGTGTTAAGGAAGGACATGGCGGAGGATGGCATGAATGAGTGGGGGGAGAGGCCAGTGGAGATGGGAGAGGTTGTTTTGGACATTGAACGTCTTGTGTTTAAGGATCTAATAGGAGAGACCATAAGAGATCTAGCCCACTCAACTAATAGGATCTCATTTCTCCGTAGGAAATTGATGTTTTGAAGTCATATTAGGAATACTGGGGGAATGAAAAAAAAGGACAAAAAAATGAAAACCAAAACACAAAAAATGGTGAGGAAAAAAAAAGGAAGAAATGGGTTGATGAAGAAATGGGTTGATTTTGGTTGCGTTGCTAGCTTTTATTCTTCCTAATCATTATTTATTCCCTTTTTTAGTGATGTGGAGGAATTAGGTATTTGGAAGCTGAAATCTAGGCAAATCGAAGGATTGCTATTTTATTTGGGTATAAATAAGAGATGGCATTTAATATAATCCTATTGGGAGAGTGGTTGGTAATTTGTCACCTCATTATATTCCTTTCCAAACGCACAATGCCGAAACGCTTCCAACGCTTTTTCTTACCCTTGCAAGAAAATGTTGCAAACAAATTCTTGTAACTTGCAATATGATGAGACTAGATTCATTGATGCATGTGTTTGCATTATTATTTTTTCACCATTGTAACATGTTCCGCACTGTAGAATTTCATAATTCAGTGCCCGTGAAAAACGTTCCCGAAACTGGTATCCACTATGATGACTTTTCATAAAAGGAGAATTAGTTGCCCGAGTTTCGGTGCTCAATTGATGCTCTCTACCAACTTTAACCACCATAGTGATTCAGTGGGGAGAAAATCTTTAAAGAACAAACTGTTATTTGTTTATCAACGAATTGGTAAAATTTTTTAGTTGAATAAGAGAGGGACATAGGAGGGTCCCACAGAAGTAGCAAAGAAAGGGAACAGCAAAAGCGCTTGAGCAATTATAGAGGGAATGGGATGCAGCTGTTTTTGAAGAGTGAGGTGATGCTAACTTCACTTGAAGTGACACTCTTATTTAGTTTCCTTTCATTTCATTAAAAGATGCCCAATTCAACCTCTCATATGCTTCCTTTGTCAGTCAATAAATAGCTTTTAGTCACTCTCTCGCCCCTCCAAACTCATGAAAAGAATGAGCAATATCCAAAATGGAGTGTTATGGACTAATTAAGATAATCAAGTGGGATTAAGAAGATCACTTTCAAGATAGGTGGGCAGTGGGCACAGAACAAGGAATGAATAGTTAGTTATGGAACGGATTGGGAGGCAGTAATAGCAAAGACAGGCGTGGATAAGGATTTATAATGAGTCTGGGTCCTTTGTGTCTCCTCAGACCCTACCCTCCTTGTCAATATGTCCATCTTTACCAGGTACTCCTTAGCCTCCATAAATGGTTGTGTAATGTATCATCCGTCAAAGCACGCTTTGAATTGACCCTCCACATGCTGCTTCAGTTCGTTATCTTCCCATCCTCTCTCACACAGAGCAAATGATATGGAGTATCTCTTTCACTTCCAACTAATAATATCCCCTTGTTATATAAAAAACAAACAAATCAAGCAGTTGAGTGGTGTGGCAAAATGCGAGCTGGTCCCTTAGTTAACATGATTGGTACCAGCCACTGGATAATGATGGGATTCATGAAACCTCAAACGGGGTCTCAATGTGGTATGAGGAGTAGTAACACTTGATGGATACCCAATAATTCATATAGACTGCCACTACTTACCTATCTTCCTCTTTATTTCTTTTTCCTCAATTATGGGATCAGGTACTGTTCTGAATTCATTCTAATATGGTTCATGTGCACAACCAAAGGCTTGGTTGGTGGTAGGGTCTGTTGCATGACAGGAACCCCCCACAACTCTTAGAAACAACCAAGTGATTTTTCCACAGGTGGGTCCAAAGGCCCATTCATGGTATTATTAATCCCCAGCCGAACAAAAGCACAAGAAGCTAAGCTCGTAAACAAGAGGAAGAGGGGTCGTCTGTCATCCGGAAAGGGCACAAACTTAGCGAAGCATGTGTGTTTCCAGACGTGGATGGTTGAAGTTGCAGAAGCACATGCCTCTGCTCTCCTTTCTACTCTTTCAATCGTCAATCCCTATGAGTTGGCTCCTTTTTTTTCCCTCTAAATACTCATTTATGTCTGTCATATCCCTGTCCTCGCGGGCTCCAATCTTATTACTCTTGTCTCCTATGCTCATTAATAGGCAACGCTTCTTGGCCATGAGCTATTGCTTTCTCCTCTCCATGTATGCTTCAGTATATGCCACATTCATTATTCAATCAGGCGTGCCCTGTCCTAATCCTATTGTTGTTTATGTCATCACAAGCTTTTCTTCCTAACGCAGCCAATTGTAAGTTCGATTTAGCTAAATTGGAATTGGAATGGTAGATATCAAAAATGGGACCTGGGCCGAATAAATATTCCAAGAGTTTTCTAGAGCACTTATGATTTGGACCAATTTGGGAAGCCAGAAAAATGAAACCAAATGAAGTTCTCTGCTTTGGGCCTTACCACATAAAACAAACCCTTCCGTCCCTTTCCTATTAACAACATTAAAAAAACATTCCTCTATCCATCAAAAATATAATAAAAGAAAGTCATTTCTGTTGTTCTTTGCTTCTAGGCTTTTCCCCCCATTACGGCCTTCAATCGTCAGGCTTACTAGGTCAGATATAAAAAGATACGTTTACTCGGAATTCAAGGTTAGTTATTAGGAGAAAATGTGCAATCTTCTAGCTTAAGTTAATTCAGCTTACATGCGCATATAGTTGAACGTAAGTAATCAAATACGGTACATTTAGTCAAAGTACACGTGTATATGACTAGCTAAAAGCTTCATATTATCAATACAAGTCAACCATTCCTCTTTCTGACTTGCAACAAGTCACATTGGACCTACCAATTCAGAAAGCCCAAGGAAGTAGGCCTTTCACGAGCCCTTGGATATTAATCAAGGAACCCACTCAGGTAGGGGCTCAAGCTTACGATACCCAAGTCCTCCTTAGTCCTTACCTTCCCTGAAATCCAGGAAACTAACGCAATGCAAAGATCAACAAATGGCACCAGCAAGTTAAAAAGGAACAATTCGGAAAGCATTCATAATTCAACAGCAATTCATATCTCCGAGACTCCTACAGATCCCATAATGAAGCAACAATAAACATATCCAACAAGAACATGTACATTCTAACATTCAGTTCTAATGAAACCAGTCAAGTTACCCTACACAGCAACTACTACTACCCAAAAGTAAAACAAGTCATAAGAAATAGCATCCACATCAGTAAACGGCCATAAGAAATAATGCTTCATTCTTTGCCAGTTTTGTTGATCAAGGATTTGTGGATGTGAGGGATAACTCCTCCGCCAGCAATGGTCCCTTTGATAAGAGTGTCAAGCTCTTCATCTCCTCTAATAGCCAATTGCAAGTGCCTGGGTGTGATCCTCTTAACCTTCAGATCCTTGCTAGCGTTTCCAGCAAGCTCAAGAACCTCAGCAGTCAGATATTCGAGAATTGAAGCCAAATAAACAGCAGCAGTGGCCCCAACACGACCATTGGCTTGAATCCTTTGCTTCAGCTGCCTATGAATACGACCCACTGGGAACTGAAACCCAAACATCAGCGAACAAACATGAAACCATTATAATCAATTATGCCAGTTTCAATTTCAAAGTCCAATTCAACTCTACCTCTGTATTTTTTTTGAAGCAACTTCATTTTATTCTTATGTTATATAATTCACCTATAATAGATGTTCTACAATCTAAGATGATACTCCATAATTTATTACAGACATCTGGAACCATTGCCTTGCACTCATTTGATATGTGCGAGTAATTCACATTATTGCTGGTTTTGACACAAGACAAAGCTTTGATTTAAAACGTAAGTAACCCTACGATAATAGTGCTTGAAGGTAGAAAGCTAGCCAGAAAATTATTTAACACCCTTACACATTAACAACTATTTCTCTAAATCTAGCTTTCGTTGGCAGCATGAAACCAAAATTTCATAATCATTGATAAACTATAGGCACACTAACATTTCCTCTTTCCTCTACAAAGTAAAGGCAACAAAAAAAATATACAACTAAAACTAGATCTGGGTCCATGTGCAAAACACAAGCAGTCGTTTGAACAGTATGAATATGAAGGATTAGCAAGAATGAAAAGAAAGGAATTTGGTGGTCAAAGTCAACGATATACTAATACTTATAATGATATAAAGACGCAAAAAGAGTGAAAGAAAGAGGAATACCTGGATTCCGGCACGGGAAGAACGAGAAACAGGCTTCTTCTTATCCTTATCCTTGTTTCCGGCTGTGGTTTTCTGAGCAAGAAGACCCTTCCCACCTTTTCCCGCCATTTTCTACCTACACGCACAACAAACAAACAAACCATCTCCCATGAATGAACCCAAACGAAAACAATTGAATTAAAAAAAAATGAAAAACTAATTACGAAAACAGGGCCGCATAAGCAGATCTTGAATGACCTAGTCATGACATCACAAAACTATGGAAACATTTCACAAAATATGGAAATACAGAACATCATACAGAATGAATAACTCTGCGAAGAGGGAAATCGCGAGGGGGGAAAAACTGGAGGACAAAATGGGAAGATAAACGTTGAGAAGATTCTTGCTTGGTCACGTTTTAGGGATAGAAGTATGATGTGACAGCCAAGAATAGTTAAAGAACACTTCTTTCTTCTTCTTTTTTTTGTAATTAAAAAGATAGGGTTTTTGAATACAAACAACGCGCGCGCACAGATATGATGGTTCGAAAGAAGAAACCAAACCCTAATGAGAAGAAAAGGAGAAATATTTACCTGATTGATTGAAGACGAAAGAGAGGAAACGAGAGAGTGAGGGAGTGAGAGGGGAAGATAATGAAGATAATTTGGGCGTTATGAATTTATTATTTATTAATAGTGTAATAAATAGGTTAATGGGGAGAGAGGGCATTTAATGCGGGATCCAGTTACACGAAATGGCGCTCTCTTCGCTTGCGTGGGAATTCATTTGAACGAACATTTCGATTTCAGTTTCGATTTCGAAAACAATTTTAATTTCACGCTTTTGACCTTTTCAAAATTATATACTGCCCTTTTTTAATTCTGCCTCTTCGGCCCATATCATAAGCCCATATTTGTGACATTCGGTGTGAAAATCCCTTGGTGGGCTACGACTGCCACCAAACATATTGACTCTAATTCGTTGCCTTCAATGCCTTGTGTGTTTCAAACTCTTAACTTTGCAGTGCTTATGTTTGTTGCGGGAAGGAAACATCTAAACCAATGGGGGGCAAATGCTCTCTTAAGAGTGAAAGGGTAACGTTAAAACAGAGCATGTTCAAATTATTCTAACTATATTTGCGAGCTGAAATTGAGGTAAATATTTATTAATTCAATATATATTACTCCCTCCGGTCCTAAATATAAGACCTAATTGACTTTTTTGAAAAATCCTAAAAAAAGGCAAAATGAGTTAATTATAAATTGATTTACCTAATTTTTTCCCTTAAACTAGTTTATTTTACTTATAAACTAATAGATAATCTAAAAATATATCAAATATGTCATCATTTAATAGACTATTTTTGCAACCTTAACCTCTCCAAAAAAAAGTTATCTAGGTCCTATATTTAGGACCGGAGGTAGTATTATTATATAACATGTCTTTGAAATAAATTAGTTTGAATGCCTATTGCGCATTTGTAACTCCAAAATTTTTAGGATGTGAGTTCATGTGTAGCGTGACTTCTAAGAGAGGGAAAATTCATTCCCCCGCAACATAATGTTTTAGCTCAAATTTGCTTTATAACACTCTCAGAATTAGTAGGCAGCCCTTAAATTTAACGTGAAGGGGTGTATCATTAGGCACGGATCACAATGCCTGCGAATACTTCAGTCAAGATGAATATATGAACTATGATGCACTGTCCAAAAAAAAAAAAAAGAACTATGATGCGAAGACCAAAAACTTGCTAAAAATAGCGAAAGGTTGTTGCAACAAGGTTATTTGAGATGGTGTGCAAGGGAAGGGTTTTTGCGAGGACAACATGGTTAATACTGATTCCGGTCCTAAATATAGGACCTAATTAACTTTTTTTTTTTGAGAGATTAATGTTGCGAAATATGTTATTAAATGATGACATATTTGTCCAAGGGGACGTAGACCAGCTGGTAAGAAAGGGGAAGGTAAGACACTGCGTATCTACCAGGTAGTGGGTTCGAACCCTTGGGAAGTCGTCCCCCCATAATGGTGATGACATATTTGCCCAAGGGGGTGTAGACCAGCTGGTAGGAAAGAGGAATGTAAGGCACCGCGTACCCACCGGGTCGTGGGTTCGAACCCTTGGGAAGTTGTCACCCCAAAATGGGGAATCCCAGCGGCGAAGAAAAAAAATGATGATATATTTGATATATTTTTAGATAATCCATTAGTTTATAGGTAAAATAAACTGGTGGAAAAAAATAGGTAAATCAATTTATAATTAACTTTTTTTTGTTTTTTTTAGGATTTTCCAAAAAAGTCAACTAGTTCTTATATTTAGAATCCGGAGTATAAGTTAGGGAATACACTACTTAATGGCATAAAGATTGAAACTCGCGGGACCACTTTAAGCAAAGCATTCAATTTCATTGAAACAGTTCTTCTGCTCGGGAAACTTGCCAAACTCTTCCATTCATGCATAATTAAGCATATTGAAATTAGATGTATTTTCCATCCCACTTTTTTTTTCCATTTTTCCGTTTTGCGAATCAACTTTCACAGGCAGCGACTTTGCTTCTTCCTACACACAATCTCTACCTACAAGACTTTGCACAAATGAATGCTCTCAAGTCTCAACTCCATCAACCCCCAACTTTCTTTTCTAAATAAATGGGGCCAACGCGCATATTTTCGACCTCTGACACACGTTGCTTTCACCTTTTTCTTCCCATTGTTTTTTTCTTTATCCCGCTTGTGTTGTTTGTGCCCTCGTTTCCCTCCTACATTCTTATCGTCTTAAGTCCTTTCAGTGTCAATCCTAACATACAGAGCATAGGAAAAAAAGAGGAAAATTTAATTTGAACGCGTCTTCACTTTATCCTTGATAAAGCCCAGCAACATATGCTCTATATGCCTCTGCTTTTGGTTTCCATCAATGGGACACAAACACGTCTAAGTCTAACTACTCATCCGTGGGCCCGCCGCCACTAAAGCATGTAGAAATTTAGAAAGCTCATTATATATGTCGCTTTCTTTTAAGATTATCAATATCCAAGTTTAAGTGGTTTTTTCTGGCATCTTAATGTAGTAAAAATATGATGTTTTAGTCTGGAAAATTATTGTCTGAAAGTGACAAACACTGGAACACATTGGAATATTTGAGGATAGATTGAGAAGGAAGACTCGAGATTAATATAAGGGAGCAAAATAATAGTGATGATTGATTGATGCTTCCCTCACAAAGATGGCCCGTCTAGGAAGCTACTCTTGACTAGAGGGAGGAAAAGATGACATCGTACCTCAGGGTTATTTCATTTTTTCCATCTTTATTAATATCGAGAAATTTTAGAATAACGAACAAATTAGACCAGGGAAAGCAGTAACAATGACCCTGCTTTTTTAAGAGTCCGTTTGTATGGATAGAATTGAAATGATGGAAATGGAATTAGAAATGGGTGTAGGGGTAAAGTATGAAAAGTAGAGGTAATGATGAGAACTAAAGTTTGTGGGCCGCAGGAAAAGTGTGAGATAGAAAGAGAAAACTTGTGGGCCCAAAGATATATGTAAATTACTAAAAAGCCTCCACTTTCCATACTTTACCCCTATACCCATTTCTCTTTATAAACTCTACCCAAAGATATCCAAACTTTGCTTTTCATTATTAACTCTACTTTCCATACTTTACCCTTATACTCATTTCCAATTCCATTTCCATCATCTCAATTTTATCCATCCAAACGGACTCTTAGAGTACGCACAATTTTTTTAGAATTGAATATTGATTCCAATCTTATACTAATGCATTTCCTTAAGCAAAACATTCACAGCAGTGTAAAATGCATCCGTGGCTCTCAATACATGACCACCTATTAACTAATGAAGCCCTGCTTAAACACCATGAACAAAATATCATGAACAAAGGTTGAGTATAATTTTTTTTGGTGCAGTAAAGGTTAAGTATAATTTTATAGGTGGCCAAACAACAGTGTGGTTGTAATCATTTTATTTTGTGTGGGAATTTCCGTTGTCGTCTGATCTATTTATTTTTATTGAAGAAAATGCTGAATCAGCAACTTATGTGATGTTGGTGTGGCTAGCTAACCATGATTCAATTTTATTATAGTTTTAATTTATTAATTCATTTTCATTCGACAACTTAAGTAACTGAGATATTTATTTATGGATAGCTAACCATGTACTTATCTTTGATAATTTTATATCTAAACTTGTTTTTTTAAATAATCATCCAAACACAATTCTATAAGTTAAATTAAAGAAAAAGACACTTTTACAATTACAAATCCATCAAACATAAAGAAATCATACAATCTAACTTTTCCTAATTTTTTTTTGCTCAGATAACTTTTCCTAATTTTACTTCAAAAAAAAATTGGATTAAAAAAATTCACTTCTACTACATCGTTAATCCAAACAAGCCAAAATTCTAAACAACCAGTTATGTCATAAAGTTTTTTTTCCCCAACATTTATGTTATAAAGTTAATCCAGATAAAAAGTAAAATTAGATTCAGTGAAAAATAAGCCGCACCTGACAGTGTATAGATGTTGTCAAATTTGAATCTTAAAAAAGATCTAAAATATCTGTAATCTAAACATTTATAACTAAAAAAAATTATTTTAAATACACTGGTACAATATACTATTATTTCTGAATGATGAAAGATACTTATAATTGTCTGCTATGAAACAATATACGAACGCACAAAAGTATGTGGACATAATATTAAAAAAAACTCCATATAAAAATAGTGATGAGTGATGAGTGATGAGTGATCACAGTTCAGGTCAAATAAAAAATTCAGTGAACACAGTTTAGTTTAGTCTGTTTCAGTTATCGATTACCCAGACAATTTAGACGTGGCTACAAAATGCGGATTGCCACGGAAATCACCCAACAACTATATTACTATATTACCCTCACAATTTTTTCCATCTTACCTGAATGTTGGCTCAAGGGGAGGACACTCATCGGGGGCATTTTCGCGAATGAAGAGTCAAGTGGATAAACGGAAAGGAGTGAGGTTTTTGTGGGCCCAAGGCATGCCACCACGGCACCACCAGGAGCGGGAGCCTCTATCAGAGAGAAGATCAGAGAGAAGGGGCACTCCTTTCGTAGGGGCACTCCTTCTGATCCTTCGCATGGAAATATGCAATGGCATTTTCGGAATTCCACTTCACCCAACGTTGACGGCATCCCATAACGTGGCCTTCTGACCTCACTTCCCCACGGCTGACGTATCCCTCCTATTCCCTTCCCCCCTATTCCCCTCCTATTCTCTAATCTCCACCCTCCATTTGATCTAATGGCTCACAACCCATATATTCTCCTACACCCTACTCCACCATATCCTTCTCCCTTCCCCCCTTCTTTCTCCTGTAACTAACTTTCCCTCTCATTTTTTTTTCCAATTTAACCAAAATCAATGCCCGATCTTTTACTCCTATTTCATTTCACAGTGCGATTTTTTTATTCCAATTGTTGACTGCAAATTCGTGCTCACATATCAATACAAATACTAAGCTATGAAATCCCAGCTCAAGAAAGAAGACTTTTTTTTTCATTTGACAGTCCCAGCTCAATTTACAGATGATGTTCTTATTTTTTTTGTATTGTAATGCAACCACATATTTGTCTTGCTGGAACACGTTATGGTAATATTCACAATATCAAGTGTCAGTTGGAATGCTTGACAAAGGAACTTAATCTGCAATTTAGACCAAGAAAAACTAGATAGATATACACACATAAAAAGCTATACATCGATTTGTAAACAAGTAATCAATGAAATCCATGACATCTTCCAGATATATATATGTATACACAGAAAATTACAAAATATCAATGGAATCCATGACTAACTTTCGTATCTCGAGGCAAGAAACAGAGGAAAATGACTCTGTATCGGCGGCGGAGCACGAGATCGACGGCGGAGCATGAGATTGACGGCGGCGGAGCACGAGATCGACGGCGGCGGAGCACGAGTTCTACGGCGGAGCATGAGAATGATGGCGACGGAGCACAAGATCGACGGCGGCAGAGCACTAGATCTACGGCGGGGGAGCAGATTTGGGATGGGAAATTAATTTTGAGAAACCCAGAGGCTAGAGAAAAGAAGCACATGAGTATAGGAAGAGAGAAAAATTTTTCGGATAGGAAATAGGAAGAGAGATAGTGTAAGGTGGGCTGTATGAGAGTGAGTGGATTGTTAGCTATTAGATCAAATGAATGGCCCAGATGAGAGAATAGGAGGGGAATAGGGGGAAGGGAATAGGAGGGGTCCTTTGCCCCTTCCCCACGCAGTTCTTCTTGCCGCTTGCCACGTTGATTCACACGTGGCAGCTCCTTTATTGAACTCACGCTATGAGGCCAGGACTTAATAAGATGAGTTTGATAACTTCAATTTTATTAAAAAAAGTTTAGGTGAGTTCAATTTAGTAATTAGTCTAATTTTTTTTCAATATTAGTTTTTTGTTTTTTAAGTTTCAATCTTTAGATTACTTTAAATTGAATTACAAAATCAATATAAGTAAAATAAATTAAGGCTAAAGTATACTCTTGATCCCTTACTTTTGGGATCGGGATTCTCTCAGCGGCCAATTCCCTCAGCGGCCCTCAGCGTCCACATCATCAAACATCAAAAATGGCATGAATGACACGTATCAACGAAAGCACTCACCGGAAAAAAAACTGATTCCAAGTTCCGACTCTCCCATTGTTCCCCTTCCCTCTACAATATCTTTCCGCAGGCTCTCTCTTTGACTTCCAGCTTCACTCATCAGTCATCAACTTTAATCTCCCACCTCTATTTATCATTGGCTTTAATCTAATTAAAGCACTTTCCCTGTGGTGAGAATGAAGAAGAATTGAAACGGAGCATTGGTTCCCCTGTGGTGAGAAGAAGAAACAGAGGATGCGAGGAAGAAGAAACCATTATTAATGCACTTTTGCTTTTTCATCATTCTTGTGTTTATGATGAAAATGAATTTCCCTTGAGTGACTGTAATTAATTTCACATCGCTGTTGATGAAGAGAATTTGAAGTAGAAAGAGAACCCGGAGAAGAATGAGTGAATAACGTGATTTTGAGATGAAGCGAGCGGAGAAAGATGGAAGGTATCACTTGATGATGTGGCTCATTCTATGCCTTAGATCATTTTGGACGGACCAGATCTCCGACGTTGAGGGGCCGCTGAGAGCATCCGCCGCTGAGAAAATTCGTATTCTTATTTTTACATCAAGTTTCAATTTATTCCTTTATGTTTGGAAAGTACACTTTTAGTCCTTTTTTGTTAACACTATTAATTTAACTTAACGGAAAATGCTAACTTAACAATTTTAAATGATTATTTTATAATTAAATTGGGACAAAAATGATAAATTTTGAAAATATAAGAATAATTACACTCAAATATTTCTATTTGAACATTTTTTCTATATTTAATAAACATTTAAAATTGTTAAGTTAGCATTTTCCATTAAGTTATATTAAGTAATTAACGGTGTTAACAAAAAAAGGATTAAAAGTGTACTTTCCAAATATAAAAGACTAAATTGAAACTTGTTATCAAAAATAAAAGGACTAAATTGAAAATTGATACAAACATAAGGGACCAACAATATATTTTAGCCAATAAATTAATGAATAAATTCATTGAGTAATGAGATTGATTAAATGTAATTCTTGTAGAATAAAATGGCATAAAATGGTTTAAAATTAATGTGTCCACATGCCGGATACCGAAAGCTTTAAGAAAAAAAAAAAAACTCAAAAGTGGATGAGGGCTGAGGAATGTGGAAGAGAGAAAAATAAAAAAATAATTAAAATTTAACTAAGAAAGGAGAGTGGGGAATGTGGGAGAGAAACATGATTGAAAAAAATTGCGGGAGAGACGAGGGAAAAAATGACACATGGCATCGTCCCTCCTCCTTTTATTTTCTGTCTTTCTCTTCTCCTCTTTTCCTTTTCCCATTCCTCCCTCCAGAACAATCCAATCCATGGCCATTTAGAGTGTACAGCTCATGCTTTCGTCTCAGACTCCTCCATCTTCTTTCCAAAAATTTCAATTCTTGCTCCCATGCAATCCACGCCTCCACGATCGCTAATTCTCTTCATTTCTCCACGATCCACATAATCTCATCGTGTTACCGCCTATTTCGCAACTTTATCCACATCTAATCTCATCTCATCATACAAAGCACAAACAAAACGAAAATCACTTCCTTTCCAGTTTCCACACTTTTCAACTTATATCATTCTGATTATATATGGTAGTGTATCAGTCGTAGAATTTCAGAGGCACACACTTGCTTTTCTTTTCATTATTTCCTCATCTCCGTTTTATTTTTTTTCCTTTTGATCACAAAACTCAGTTCTAATGATGTATTCCAATTGAGGAGCCCTAATATAATATAACATCTGGAGTCATGCCTTTCCACACTAAAATCAAGCCAATCGACGTCCCTACGGGGCTTCAATCGGTGAAGCCGGTTGCCAAGTCACGCCTTAAGCGACTATTTGAGCGTCAGTTTCATGGCGCGGCTTTGAAGAATTCTGCAGCGGTTAAAGATGAACCTCATTTCGGCAAGGATGGATTGAACGCTTCCTGTGATTTTGAGCCAAATTCTGTGTGCCTGGCCAAAATGGTGCGCAATTTCATCGAAGATAACAATCACTCCTCTTCTGCTAGGTCTGTCCGTAACCGCTGCAATTGCTTCAATCCAAACTGTGATGATTGTCTTGACGATGAAGAACACTCTTCAACTGTTGAAGCCTCTGGAATCCTCAAGGTATAAGCGGTTTTTAGTTATTCTGTTTATTTATTAATTTATTTATTCTCTTCAACATAAATGAACTGTTTGATGACTTTGTCTTTACTTTATACTCTTTAGAGTTTGGTGGCCTGTGCAAGTGCATGCGAGAGGAATTTGTTGGCGGAGATTACTAAGATCATTGAGAAGAATAAGAGCTGCAAGAAAAAAGATGAACTTTGCCGAAAGATTGTTACAGATGAGTTGTTGGCTTTGGGATACGACGCCTCTATATGCAAATCTCGCTGGGAAAAGTCCCCTCTTCATCTTGCAGGTACTTTATCTCTTTGATTATGAACTATACATCAGAAAAGAGTCTCTAAGCTCTGTTTGGTTCATTTTGGTACATACTATATGAGAAACAAAGGTTTCATGTATGCCTGTGAGTTGGTTATAGCTAAAATAAAGATTTTTGCATGGTATCTGATTGATTTTTTGGTTATATGTGCAATCTTGAACAGGGGAATATGAGTACACAGATGTAATCATAGGAAACGAACGGATGATTGTAGACATTGATTTCAGATCAGAATTTGAAATAGCTCGACCAACCAAGACGTACAGGGCGATTCTCCAAACACTTCCGTACATATTTGTGGGTAAGTCAGAAAGGTTGCAGAGCATTATAGCTATTGTATCAGAGGCAGCGAAGCAGAGTTTGAGGAAGAAGGGAATGCATATTCCACCATGGAGAAAGGGTCAATATGTGAAGGCAAAATGGCTCTCGCCTCACACTCGAGTTTCTCCACCAGTGCTTTGCTCGCAGAATTTAGGAGAGACAAGGGAGAAAGATAAGCCTTTGATGGGAAATTCTGACATAGGGAAGGGACAGGAGGCGATGGAATGGAAGCCACCTGATGTGGTTCATCTGAAGGCCAAGATTTCTGGGTTGAAGGTTGTGACTGGATTATCAGCTGTCTTGGAGGAGAGTCCATAAAATTTTTTTTCTTTCTTATAAAATTTAGACTTGACAATCTTAAAACCGGTGGCTATAGCAGCTGCTATATTCACCTGTGTTTTCTCTTTCCCTCTTTTTTTTACCCGGGAAACCACAATCCTGAGTCTTCCTGCTACTTTTAATGCAGGGGACGGAATTATAACTGACAGAAATGTATGAATAATGAATAAAGTTGCTGTAATAGTTGTAGTAGTTATCGTTTGATCATTTAGTAAGTGAACCTTTAGATGTATAGCTTGTCTTCCTTGTTTATCTGCCTTGTTTCGTGTAAACAATATTATTGTACTTGTTTCAAATGAATTACAGTTTTTTTTTCTATTTTAATATATTTGGTTGGAGCTTGGAAGAGATTGAGAGGTAGTGTTGTAGGCGAACCCGTTTGCTGAAATAGAAAGATGAACAACAGATGCTTGAAAGCAATCTATTATCTACCCACTTTGCAGAAAGTTGAAATCGTATTGTACTGTTTAAAATAATTCTTTATGTTATAGACAATTTGATATAAGATTGTTTGGTGTTTGGTGAACGGTGATCAAGGAGTTGTGCTTTCGTCGTGTGCGAGCCTCGTACTCCCACTGCCCATAATTTCAACCCTTGTGGCCACGAACAGTCTTGAAATTTGAGCGTTGCTCAAACGTTTCCTTCATTTTCTTTTGATTAATTAAATTAATATTCACTAAAGTAAGTCATAGTCTCACACTCTCACATACACAGTGCGCAAGTATCATTACAATTTACAACACACCTTGCTGGGGACAGGGTTCTCTCATAATCCCTCCCCTTCCCATCCCTCCTTTTCCTCTTATAAATTCTCACTTTCAGCCATTTAAATTTATTTAGGAGTCCATAATTTGCTACTTGTACAATTAAAAATAAAAAACATGTCTTATAATGTAAAATAAATGAAGAAATTTTAATTTTTTTTATTTTTGAAAACTTTTAACATAAAAAATTTCAACTATCTAGACCTATTCCATTTTAACAGAAGGATCTATAAGAGATACAGACTTATCCAGTTAACTGTAAAATTATTATCTAGTTAACTGTAAAATTATTTCCTTCTGTTAAAATGGAATAGATCTAGATAGTTGAAATTTTTTATGCTAAAAAATTTTCAAAAATAAAAAATTAAAAGTTCTTCATTTATTTTATATTGTTTTTATTTTTAGAGGTACAAATGGTAAATTATGAGCTCTTAAATACATTTGAAGGACGAATATAATTACATTAGCCACTAGGAAAAGGAGTGAGGGGATTATGAGAAAACCCTCTCCCCACCTTGCTGGCCCTCGAGGCCCAAAAAACAAAGAAGAGGAGGCATCCTAACTTCTTGCCCGCACGCTCAGGTGAGACATAATCTATATCATGTGGATAAGCTTTTTCCATGTACGCGCTCACCTGACACTGTCCATCCCAGCGTGACCGCTGACATTAACAACGTTGGGGGGTTGTAAATGTGCAGTGAATGGCGTTTCAAAATAAATCTGTCCTGAGTGGAAAAAGAAAGTTGGTTGGGGCGTGACTTGAGCTTTAATAATACCGGAGGAAAGATGCAACCATGTTACCTCTCAGAATCAACATATTACCTACTCCTTCTACCAACTCACCATCCCCTTTAACGCTGTTAACCGAAGTGAAAGTCATGTACGCAAGCCTCTTCTTTTTGCCTTGTTGTTTCAGAAATTAATTAAGCAGTGTTATCTGGAATAATAGTTAATGATAGTTTATACTACCTCCGGTCCTAAATATAAGACCTAATTGACTTTTTTTTAGAGATTAAGGTTGTGAAATAGGTTATTAAATGATGACATATTTGATATATTTTTAGATTATCCATTAGTTTATAGGTAAAATAAACTAGTTTAAGGGAAAAAATTAGGTAAATCAATTTATAATTAACTTATTTTGCTTTTTTAAGGATTTTTCAGAAAAAGTCAATTAGGTCTTATATTTAGTACCAGAGAGAGTATATGGTTGTGTAAATGATTCACTAATGGTCTTCAGAGTGTTTTCTCTGATCCATGTAAATTTCAAACGTATTCTCTTTCTGCAGCTTTTATGAGAAAGTTATGAACTCTCTGAATGAATGATGAGTTTCCCTAACCCTGTGAAATTTGCAAATTCTTTTATGCTGACTTTAGCTTGCTTTCCGCCACGGAAATTTCAACGAGTATAGCTAAATACGGATGTTTGTGTAGAAAACTATTAGTCTAATCTTTAATTTATTGACATCACATGTTTCACGAAACTGAAGGCCAGTTTATTATATAAAAAAAACAAAGGGAAGCCACACGGGAGGTATTGTGCATCAGTGCATGCATGTGTGGCGTTGTGCATATAGTATTTGAAAATGGTGTCGGTCAAAAGTTTGTAAGATGATCTTTCAGCAAGAAAAGAGGTCTAAACTCCACAATTAATTTTTTTTGTTTGTAAAACTCCATAATTAATTCAAAGTTGCTACTCATCGAAAGCTAAAACGAGGCATGCACGTATCTTCGCCTTTTTGGAAGTACATTTTTTTTTTACCTGAAAACTATACATGAATTGATGAATATATAGCTGCATGCACAAGTCAATAGTTTTGTCTTTTAAGCACGGACCTTAGAACAATTGATCTCCCTTCTCCGTCTTACTGATTTATCTTCTGATTAATGCTAGCGAGTTCTTCCTTTTCTTGTCCTCTTCCCATGAAGGGTTAAAGGCCCATTGTATTTGTATCTGTTACGAGTATCATTTACTATCATCATTATGACATCTGAATTGAATTGTCTTGTACCAAAGGCATACTCTTTAGACCGTTCACAATGTGGACCCCTGAAATAGGGAGGGACCATTTTGGATTATTACAGTCAAAAAGCAAAGTTAGGAAGAAGCGATCGAGAAAGATGAAACGGATTCCATGTGTTGAGTCTGAGACTTTTTCATTTTGAATGATAAATGCGAAGAGTGTGAGTGAGAATTCAAATTTTTGGAATTACAAGCTTTATAACGTGTCGGTGCAAAAGAAGCCTATTGTGGATCCAATGGTTCACACACAGTCCAGTGCTGCAAACATACACTTGGACACCATTTCATCCACTCATTCTAGTTTAAGTGCTTTTTAGTTGCTTTTGCCTAAATTGTATGCATTCCTCCACTCAATTGCTTTTCCATATCTCTCACCCACATCAGTATTAGTGGTGCGTGCTTATAGCCTCATAGCATAGGTTGTGCTTAAGTGATCAAAGTCTTTTCCACCAAGAATAACATCTGTTGGTCGGTCACCTGATGCAAACTCTCTAGGTTCAACCTAAATTTTAAATTCTTTGCATAAGGTCCTGCAACATCACAATACTATTTTAGTTTTTTTAACGTATGTGTCTAGAGATATTTGTGTTTTAGTTCCTTTTTGTTAAAAGCACCTCAGGTTCAGCTAGGCGCCTAGCCTCCTAGGCGTGACTAGTGAGAACAGGCCTTCCGTTAAGAGAATCAGTCCTTTAGTTTACATAAGATGGGCCCTTCATGGGCTTCTTGTTTATTAACTATGTTTGAATAAGGACAGGTAGTGTGTTTGTACTGTACCTTTTTTGGTACAGTATTTATATTCCATTCTTCACATCTCTATAAATAGAAAGATAAGGCCCAATGAAAATTCACGCGTAGGGCGGGCCTGAGGTTGTTTGTTTGCAGTTTTTTTTTGGGACAGTTTTTTTTTTTTGAACTGCTTTTGGGACAGCCTGAAGTCCGGGGTCTCGGAGCCTTATTTTCTTCAGCTGTATTCTGGCTGAAAAAATTCTTAAAAATCTCAATGTGATGATGGTGATGATTGAATGGATGAATAATAAAATGAAAGCTGTTAAATTTTTTATATGACTGACATCACTGTTTTAGTTTGTTCATAAATTTAACCTCAACATCAGAAAGCGCAATCATTCAATATTAGTTTCTATTACTGCTGTTAGCTGTGGTTGCTGCTGATTTTTCTGATACATGCATGCCTTCGGTGGATTCACATTGAATCTGCTGAACCAGGGAGGCCAAAAATGAGACTGAGGTAATATTAGTTCTGGATAATGTAAAATTATATTGATGCCAATGACATGTTAAGACACAAGAGAAAATCATAATGAATTGAAAAATAATTTATCCAACAGAAAGAAAGCCATGAAGATTATTAATCAGAGATTCCTTTCCCAGTGAATCTAGCTATTTTTTGTCTTTGCATTTTGGTCACCTTGACGGCTGGACTTGGTATATTGATGTCCAATTCCACAAGCTGAGTAGAAGTCAATGAGTCGAATTGCAGAACACTTGCGTGGTGATTATGCCATCCTATGATGGCATTAAATAATTAATAGAAAGGCAAGCCATTTTTTGTGGTGCAATTAATCTCATTCAACTATATGGAGTCCGCTGCAAGAAATGTGCGTTCAAGTTACTATTTACTAATCATGTTCTGGTTTTAATACTGGCTTCTCTTTGGAAACTCCCAAAAGTATTATCATTAACCATAATCACTAACCAAACACTAAAAATATGATTTTGAAAAAAAAATACAAACATTGTTTAAAAAACTGTATAAATATAATAATTAAAGTCACGCGCAAGGATGCAAACCAAATCACTTGTGACCCTATTGTAAATTAGAAAATCTGCGATCTGTATGCCTCTAGGCTACAAGACATGTAACACAAATATTTTTTTTGACCAGACGTGTAATACAATTCTTACACATATTAAAAAAAAGTTACTCTTGAATTTTTTTATTTCAGCATATCTTAAATGCCAAGGGAAATAATGAGCGAAAAGTGACCATCTAAAAGTTTTATACTCTAAATAAGGACATGAATAAAAGTACCTTATAATACTGTATTTTCATTTTAAACGTAATAACAAAACACATTTATGGCCAAAAAAAAAAATAACAAAACACATCATTCCTACCATTTCAAAAAGGACATGTCATGAATTTTTCTCTATATGTAAAATATCCAACAATTGGTAAAAGCCAAAAGGGACGTACATATTACATATATCTAGTTTTAGTTATCCAATACGATACGATCATCAGTGAGTCGCCGAAACTCGACTAAACTCGCTTGCTGGCTATTCTTCCTGTTAATCTTATGTTCAATCTCACAATAATCAACCCGCGAATGCAAAGAACAAACGTTCATTTGATTCCATGTGACGATGGTGCATGATTCTTAACGTACACCCATCCCCATGATTTCCTTCAGATCCCATTTTACTTTCAACTCTTCCTTCATTAATTAATCTCCCTATGATTGCTTCCTCTTCGCATTTCTCTAATGGACTCCTCGCATGTTACGTTCCTGCTTCTTTTCTTCCTTCTATGCCTCTCTGCTCCATGCTCTCTCTCCATTGATAATTTTCGTCAAGCGTAAGTGATTCAAGATCCACTTTTGTTTTTCTTTTTATTTGGTCACATGATTTCGAGATCTGTATGCTACTCACTGTTTAAGCTCCCTACATTTAATATCGCTTTAAAGATTTTAAAATGTTAGCTTTTTCGTTTTCCTTATTGTGGGATGTGGTGTGAAGTGACTGTTATTCTATGAGATGCTAGCAATAGTGCGAAAGATTGAATTTTTGTGAATGACATAGAGGAGATGATTATGATTATTGTCATGTTTAAGCTGTGTTATGGCATGCTATTGGCTAAGATGGTTTTTAACTTCAAGGGAAGTCATGTCTACTTTGGAAGAAGTATTGCAGTTTCTTGGATGCTAATGTGAGCTGGATTAGCTTCTTTTGTTCTTATTTAATGGCTGTATTCTTCGAAAATTAACACTATTAACACAATCCGCTTAGTTTTGACATGATGGTATCAATGGTGATTGCTATGCTCAATAAGTGAGTTGTGATTTATGCTACTGTGGATGAGTTTAACCTCCGTTCACAAGGAAATTATTCTGATTGTTGAGTAAAACATCAACTTGGATGTCTTATTTTTTAAGTCAGCTTATGATGGACTGGTTTATGATCATAGTAGTGCAGCTGTTTAATCAACCACTCTGATAAAACTTGTTTAACTCATGGTTAGTTTTTCCTGTAAATGTCACATATTGGCTTACATCATACTTCTGAGTTTCTTGTTACCATTTCTCAAATATACTCTCTTTCTCTTTCTGTTGGGAGGGGTGGGGGAAATCCTGTTACATTCTGGGTAACTGGTTTCTCTTTCTCTTTTCATTCTTTGCTTTAAGCTTACCTTATTTCTAATTCCCCTCATTTCTGTGCCCAGCTTTCCTATTGTGGAACCTGATCCTGGTCACACAAAACTTCGTCTTTCAAGAGAAGGGTTGGAGGCTATTGAGAGAATAACAAACCCAATTGCAGCTGTGGCTGTAAGTTAACCTACAACTTAATTGATACCATTGCTTATAATTTAGGGATCGCTTAAGATCATGTATCATGTTATTCAATATTTCTTGCTTTTAACAAATTTTACATGTACACAATCTGTTTCTGACTGTCACTTGAAGACATGCACTTATTTGTTCTTAAACATTTTGAGATTTGGTTCAGTTAGTTAGTTGAATCACACATGTTTTTTCCCTTTATTTTATTATTAAGCTGGGAATGTCTTGATTATTATTTGTGTATCAGGTGATTGGGCCGTATCGCTCTGGAAAATCTTTTCTCCTCAATCAACTCCTCTCTCTTTCTTGCTATGAAGGTGCATCTCTCATAGCTGCTTGTTACCTTCAATGTTAGCATTTCTGTAGATTTAATAGCTTTTTGTATTTTAATCCGAGTGGCATGCTTGTTTTGGTAGGATTTGGTGTTGGACACATGCGTGACACCAAGACAAAAGGTGGATGGCAACTGAGCTTTCCCTTATAATTATGCGTTAATATATTTAGGTGTTAATTTTAATATATCTTTTTCCTCTATTGGCTTTAATCATGCAGGAATTTGGGTTTGGGGAACCCCTATAGAATTGGATATTGATGGAGTAAGAACTTCTGTCTTTTACCTCGATACAGAAGGATTTGAAAGCATTGGGAAGTCAAACGTATATGATGATAGGTATTTGCAGACATACCATGTAGTCCTTTGTATGGGTTAATGGTCATTACTATTTTTAAGTTGATCTTTTTTCTTGCAGGATATTTGCCTTAGCAACTGTCTTGAGCTCTGTGCTTATCTATAATTTACCTGAGACAGTAAGTTACACTTGTCAGCCTCTTTTTCAGTAAAAATTTATGTTTGTTGCTCGTGTATATCTTGTTTGATGGGCATAAGAACTACTTTTTTACTCTGAGAATCAATAAATTAGAGAAAAGCTTGTAGAGAATGAACTCCTTGGCTCGATGCTTCTAAGTGCCATTTTTTAGGTATTACTTGATTTAGGACCAGTGACCCATATTTTTAGCAGCCAGTCTTAATCAAACAGGAATTTCAGCCCACGTACTATTGTTTCACAAGGTGTTAGGCAGTTCTTTTAATTTTGATGGTCAGGGAACTAGTTACTTGATTTTGTTTAGAAAAGTTAAATTAATACTGTTTCTTATTCTTTTAGCTGTATGATGGCCTTTCTTTTCAATGAAAAGCTAACCTCTTTCCTTCACAGGCTTGAAGAGCCCATATTTTGAGTGTTTGTTTTTCCTCACTAGACTTTTCCTCAGAATTTAATATGTCATTGGTCTGTGTGATAATTGTTGGCCTATTAGCTGTTGTGTTTTTGAGTAACTTCCAGCATTACGAATTGTAAAATGGTTAGGTCATGTTTTGTTATGTCCATTTAGGTTAAGGTATGGTTTAAAAGAAGGGAGACATTATATTTTCTGCATAGGCTGACAACATAACTATCATATTAAAAAAGTCAATTGGAGTATGATATGCTGAAAGAGAATGGAGTTAGTATATCCCTAATTCTATTCCTAATATGATAGTTATTATTTGGTGAGAAAAAAAGTCATGATTATCGTGGTCTTGGTGTCTAAATAGAATTTACAGAAACTTAAGTGCATGGGGAAATTTCCTGTTTTTTTTCTTTAAATTCCAATTGCTTGATGGAGGCTATAGAATTTTCAAGCTGATAATAAGTAGATATCTCATTATAAATGATTTTTCAGATACGTGAAGCTGATATCTCTCGATTGTCTTTTGCGGTTGAGCTAGCTGAAGAATTTTATGGGAGGTTTGCATCTTGTGAAACTTGTATTTGTTGACATCCTGGATTATTTTTTTAGTTTTCTTCATTTATTTTTATTATCTAAAAATTGTTATGTTTTTTATTTGGTGTAATTAACTTGTTTGTTTGATTTGTAACCTTTGCATGTTATAATGCGCAATGTTTGTGGGTTGAACAGAGTGAAGGTATGTCAAGATGTTGACACTTTTATTTTGCTTTATTCTCTCTTCAGTAAAATTCTTATGATTTTTTTTTGTAATTTACTGTTTGACTGGTTGGAAATTTTATAGGGCCAAGATGTTGCATTTGAACCTTCCAAGCTCTTGTGGCTTATTCAACGTGATTTTCTACGTAAGTTGACAAGTTCTCTCTTCTGATCATATAATAGCAAGCTGTCTGTCATTGTTGTTATCCCCCTTTCTTTTCTTTCTTTGAATCTTCTATGTGATAACCGCCAAAATCATATTGATTTCTGATTAGAAACACGGGAGGTAGGTACATTGAGGTACTGCACATCTGGCTCCTATTACTTTACATCATGGGCACTTAATTTGATACTGATATTTGCTAAATTTTCTACAGAAGGGAAATCAGTGCAAGAATTGGTGAATGAAGCTCTTCGACGAGTACCAAATACTGACGGTTTGTGCATCGCTAGAGCCCAACTTAGTTATATTTACAATCTGATTCCCTGCATTTTTGTTATAAAATGGTCTAATGGTAGCCTCTTTTACTGTTAAATTGCAGGAGACAAAAATATTGATATGGTAATGCCACCTGTGATACTTTCTAAAATCAATGCGGTCTTAGTAGTCTATGTGAATGCTAACCATAGAGGTTTACTTTTATCAGGTTAACCAGATCCGGGACTCATTGGCTATCATGGGAGATAACAGTACTGCCTTTAGCTTACCACAGGTATGTATCTGGCCCTCTTTCACTGATCTCTCTCACTACTTATCTTATTAACCCAAAATTTCAAGTTATTTTAGTCTAATATTTAGAGCTTTTGATTTAAATATGTTTATTTTGTATTTGAAACAAAATGAAAAGGGGTCGTACTTGTTGGCTTCTCCATCAGAGTGCTAATGTTTTTAATCCATGCCAATCCATAGTCCACATTCCTAGATATGTCAAACATCGTAAACAGAAGATACCGTAAGTTATCTGATGTTGCCTTGTTAAGTTTTTTTCTTCTATTCCTGTGTAAGTTTATTGCAACGACTTTTACTATGGTGTCTACATATGTCTGGAACTTAGTTTTGACATGCCTTTGAAATGATCAATGGAAAGACCACGGCCTTTTTTTAAATCATGAATAATGTATTTTAGTGCTGAAAGCTATTTCCTTATGGATGAATTCAAGTGTCATTTAAAATAATGGTAATCTAATCTATGCTTTCTTTTCATTTAACTTCACCTCCCTGTGTATTTATTCATATGTTGGGTGTTGAAACAGCCACATCTACAGCGCACAAAACTTTGTGACATGAAGGATTTGGAACTTGAGCCGGCATATGTTAAGAGAAGGGAGCAATTGAAAAAGCTTGTTGCTAGCCTCATTCGTCCCAAGATTGTGCAAGGAAAATCCATGAATGGGAAGGAGTTTGTTTCTTTTCTGAAGCAGGTATGAAACTTAAATATTTTATCAGTTTGAGAGAGTGAAAGTTAGAAGTGGTGAGTTGTGACCTGCCTGTGACAATATTGAAAATCTATTGTATCTTCATGAGAAACTTTACGGATGTTACTGCAATTCCTTTCCTCTCAGTTAAAATCTGATAAAATAGAATTGCAAAATGCAAGTTAATATAGTAGCACAAGATACTTCTGATTACTATCATTGTTAAATGTTTGTCCATGGCACGATGGCTTGTACTCATTCATATATACTTTTTCCTGAAACATGTTCTTTTTCTTCTTTTTTTAGGCTACAGTATTGTTTTCTTTTGATGATTATTTTGGTACAGCATGACGGGCTGACTTGACTCAACGGTAAGCTCGCTTGCCGTGGGGTCTGAGGTTGTGGGTTCGAACCAACAACTTTGCAAAAAGTAGGGGTTAGGCTACCTAGTATATTCCCTTCCCCAGCACCTTCACCAAGTGGGGACTTGATCTGGGTTAACCCTTTTTTTGGTACAACATGAGATTATTATTGCCTAACTTGAGGGAAATATTTAACTCAGTTCATTAACTTAATGATCTGCACTGATAGGTCACAAAGTTTCTGTTCTTACGTGCTTTTTTGTATTTAAGACTTCAGTTATATGTAGTGATTGTATTTTTTAAATGTCTTGGTTCGTTATTTGAAATATTGTCAGATTTAGGCTAATAATTG
The DNA here is from genome assembly GCA_029929735.1 of Mimosa pudica. Taxonomy (NCBI): domain Eukaryota; kingdom Viridiplantae; phylum Streptophyta; class Magnoliopsida; order Fabales; family Fabaceae; genus Mimosa; species Mimosa pudica. The sequence continues at coordinate 15,979,499 of JAKELP010000013.1, read as the reverse complement.
TGTGCATCTGTTTTAAACAAGACGAGACTTCTAGTCTTGGTTTCATAAATGTTACATAAACTGTTATGATATTGTAACTGAATGAGTTAGTTAGGATTATAAGAGTAGGCAGCTAATCAACCCCTAATTCAACTAATCCTAACTAACTGGTTCAGTTACAATATCATAACATTCACCCTTAGACAATGGTGTGGAAACATGATCTGAAACTTCGATGCACACTTACAGAAAAATAGTGCCATCTCCGGATCTCCCTATCATTTTATCATGATTTGATTATAGAACATCTGCTCTTAATGTCTTCTAATTGGGTTTTTAGTGGGCTATAATCAATTAATGGAGCCAGTAATGGCCACTAAAACTAATTTAATGACCAGTCCATTAATGTGCATTTTAGAGTAAGAACTTGCAACTTCATTCTGTACAATCACTATTAAACCTTGTTTTTTATTTTCATATTTCAATTTCTAGATCCTTTACCAGTCCATTAATGTGCTTTTTAAAATAAGAACTTGCAACTTCATTCTGTACAATCTCTACTAAACCTTGCCTTTTATTTTTATATTTCTATTTCTAGATCCTCGAGGCCTTGAACAAAGGAGAGATTCCTTCAACAGGTTCCCTTGTGGAAGTTTTCAACAAGGGAATTCTTGAGAGGTGTCTAAAGCTATACAGTGAAAGGGTGGCAAGATTGCGTTTTCCTCTTCCAGAGGAATCACTACAGGAGGCTCATGAAAAGGCCAGAGGGGAAGCCATGCAGGCTTTTGATGAGCAACATTTTGGACGTCACCATGCTAAGAAATCAGTTGACCAACTGGATGAAGAAATTCGGAAGGTATTGTTCACAGTTTTGGTAGTGGATTGAAACGTTGCAAAACATGATTTTCTCAAGGGAAATTTGGTTTGACATTATAGTTAATAGGCAAAAACTAGCAGAAATAATGTCTTTTATCAATTCTTGTTTTGGTTTATGGCCCTCCAATGAGTGTTCCTTCTCAAATCCAGTCAGAATAGAAACTAGGAACAGGAGGTTTATTCTCCACAATGGATGGAATGAGTTTGAATTGTTAAACTTGAGCTGCAACTCAACAAGAATATGCGATACAACAATTAAAAAAGTTTGAAGGGTTTAAATCCTGGAGAGTAATGATTCAAGATGGTATTTTGTAATTTAAAAAATTTAAGATTTGTCTTGCAGGTGTTTAACAATATTGTTATGCAAAATGAATATCGGTCTTCAAAGCTCTGTGAGGCATTGTATACCAGATGTGAGGACCAAATGGATCATCTTCAAGTTCTCAGGCTTCCTACCATGGCAAAATTTAATGCTGGTTTCCTGCAGTGCAACCAAAGTTTCGAGCACGAGTGTGTTGGACCGGCAAAAACAAACTATGAGGAACGTATGATGAAGGTATATTGCTATAACTCCCATTTGACTTTTTTCTCTACTACATTCAATTTGTTGGAGCTTTAGAACTTTGAAAAGGAATAATATTTTAGTTTTTATTTATTCTAATTGAAATGTTCTCCATGCATTGTGAATTGACCTTTGATGGGGTTACTGCTGTAATAATTTACACCGAAATGCAATTATTTTATTCAGGTGACTATGAAATGAAAAAATGTTTTTGGCAACAATGTTGCTAATTTAACACCCGATGATTTAACAAATGAATACACAGATGTTGAGGAAGTCTCGGGCTCTATTTATAAAGGAATACAACCACAGGCTTTTCAATTGGCTGGTGGCGTTCTCTCTTGTCATGGTTGTGATAGGCCGCTTTATTGTAAAGTTCATTTTGATTGAAATTGGAGCATGGCTACTCTTCATATTTCTGGAGACATACACAAGGATGTTTTGGTCAGCAGAGTCACTTTACTACAACCCAGTTTGGCATTTTATAGTTGCAACCTGGGAAACTCTTGTTTACAGCCCAATCTTGGATCTTGACAGGTAATGCAACTTTCTTCTTCTAACAATTCAAGCCATATTAACTTATCTGATACCACCTAATTTCTTGCATCATAGATCAGCATAACTGTTGATCCATTTTCATGGACACTTGTGATTGAATGTTTTTTTGTTGATTGTGAATTTGAATCAGATGGGCTATCCCGGTTTGTGTAATGCTGTCATTACTAATTCTTTATTGGCGGTGTTATGGGAAGAGGAAACATGGATCCAGATGGCTTCTGCCTCTATACAATAGTCATAAAAATGGGTCAAATCGGTTAAGGACAGACTAATATGTATCATAGTGCAGCACAGAAAGTGAAGAGGTGATGGGAGAGCGGTTGACCACTGTGGTGGAAGCCTCTCTAACTAGAGCTCTTATGAAATCAAATGTTTTGTGCGGGCATATAAAATCTGTTGATTTTACAAAATGTGTATCACTTAAGTTATTTGCGTTGGACTGTAGAGTAAATTGGACATTACTTGCCCTGCTCTGCTGCCACCATCACATCCTCTCGACCTGTAAACAGGTGAAGTTATGAAGAAAACGTGAAATAGAGTTCATTCTTTATTCTTTTATTTTCCTCATAGTTTCTGGGAATTAGCCTGTGGAACACATGAAAATAGTCAAATAGAAATGACTTGCGTACTTACTACTAATCTCCATCTTATTGGATTTATTTAGTAAAAATACTCTTCATACATATATGTATACATATACGTACACACACGTCTCCGTAAGTTTCACCTTTTATTTTCATGCCTCTGTGCCTTTGTTTGGACACCTAGTAATTTTCGGCATGTGTTTGGATACGCAAAACTCGGCAAAATTTGAAGAGTTTGTCAAGGATCAGCTCGAAAAATCCTTTAGGGAATATTAAAGTGCATAACTGGTCATTTTGTTTTTGATAAAAAAGAGAAGAGACTGCGAGTCTCAACCCATATAGCGTGGTAGAATTTAAACCCACTACACTACAAGTTGTTTGTCAAAGTCTTCCTAATTAAACCAGTATTTATTGGGTTAAATATGTTTTTAAAATCAATTACTCAAACATCAATTGACACAGTAAACCGTAAAAAACTATTATATTAACAAACAATCAAAAAATATCATTTTAGCTAACACCATCAAATTGTGTGTAAGTACACATACTATTAGATTGGCCAATGATGACTTGTACACATGTGGCTACCTCGGTATCTAAATATAAGATTCAATTTATTTTATTGGAAAATCCTTGTTTATTAGCCAAAATAATGTTTAACATGTATTCATTTTTGTAAAGCTATTATGGCTATGTGGTGTTTTTTTAATGTTATTATCATACGTTCGAGTAATAGTCTAACTTCGGTTATTATTTATGAGTGTTGCTTCATATCTATTAATGAAAAGTTAATTTTATATAACGAATCTCGTGAAAATCCAATCACCACTTGTTTAAATAGTTACGCACTTACGCTATTAACTTTTCAGTCCATACATATTAAATGTCCACAAAGTCCCATATGAAATCTAAAATGAAGTCAGAAAATGTAAATATGAAATAAAAAGGGAAATACCAGGAATAATAATGTATTGAGATTATGCCACATCTGATATAAATAAAAGTTGCCGTATTGCATTGAAATTGCCATATAGTGTGGGTAAAAAAAGAAAAAGAAATTACCCTATATTGAGTTGAAAATACAGCATCCTTAACCCCCAGATGGGGATGAACCATCGAGCAATGACGATACTTAATTGCTAAACTACATGCTGTAAGCTCTATTGAGCTAGACTTCAGCTCTCTTCCAAAAAAAAAATAGCATCCTGCAGGTTTCATTGCTAGTAGAAATTCCTCGGTGGGCCCAGGGAACTGTTATAAACGGTTAAAGAGAGAGCCTGCACCCGCGAAGGAAGCGCGTAGAAGTCACTCAAAAGTCAAAACGGTAACTAAAGCAGACTTGCTTAGACTGGCGGTGCCGTCCCTTTCAATATAGGCCAGATTTTCTTACAAACCCAATTTGCGGCGGCCCACGTGGGAAGATGTTATTGGTCAAGAGTAGAGAAAAGGAACTGCATTAAGAAAAAACAATATGGTGCATGAAGTTGGACTGTGACGACACACAAATATATAAGCGCGCAGGTGTCGTTTAAGGAATGATCCTGTTTTGTCTGTCACTGTATGTAAGCCAACCAATCACAGGTCATTTCCCTTCTTCCATTATATTAAGCCTTTTGTTCCCCTTAATTTCTTCCATCACTTGTCACCTTTGCTTTAATTTCTCCCATCTCCCTAATCTAGGTGAGAGAGACCCCCCGGGGGGGTGTTCTGATTTGGCTAGTTAATTAGGTCTTTGCTGTGAGCATGTTTTAATATATGTTGAGTTGACGATTTCTATTAATTATTTGTAGTGAATGAGCTAATCTAAATTTGTTTCTGTGATTCTGTGCATGTGTCGATTTTACCAGGAATATTATCAGGATGAGCAGCTCAAACGCAAGCAACACGCTGTTGAGCCACAACACATTATATGGTGAGACTCTTTATTATTGGCCACTGTTACTATATATTAATCTCACTAATTCTGCGATTTAGTGACGTTCATTTGATCTGTGCTTGACTGCTATAAAGTTCAGGTCTTCCCCCTTTTGACGTCTCCCTTTGGTTTGATCTGATCTGATCTGAGATCGTGTCCCTGGACTCGTGTCCATGAACACACCCCTATAGAATATCCGCAAAAGATCTGAGTACTTGCATGAATGTGCCAGATTAGAGTTATCGCGTTCTTGAATGAGAAATCATGAACATTTAAAAATTTACAACGAACTATTAGAATTTATTAGACCTATACCATATAAAATTGGGAAGAATCAATTCATCATAGAAACATATTCTTAACTCACCTATGATTTTTTTTTATTTGAGACTTGCGAGTTGCGAGCTATATCTAATATTCATTCCACTATATTTTTTTTTCTCTTTGTTTTTTCTTTGTTATTTGCTTATACTCTTTTTTTATTCTTAGAGACCCTATGCAGCCATGGATTAGCCTGGACTTGTACTATTTTTTGAATCTCCAAGTGTCAGAGCTACAAATATTTTGTTCCCTTTTCTATTTATTTCGTTTATTTTTTCTTTTTTTTTTCATCCCATCAATTGAATCACTACATATAATGTTAGAAAGAGTCAATCCATTACCACAAAAGTTTAAGTCAATGTGATGTAACTCAACCCATTATTATATATTCTTAATACTACTAATACTTAAGAGAACAAAAGCTAATGAATAAGTTTATTGATTGAACCCTTGACTAAGGCACTTGAATATATGATAATTCGCTGAAGCCGCCATTTCTTAAAACTGTGGTGGTTCATCACTTCCTCAATTGCTTAAGATATAGACTCAATGACTTCTTATTGATCGAAACAATTAACTGCAACCACTTCTCATTTGATTTGGGTAAACAGTAAAGAATCTTAATTGTAACGTACCCAGCTTCCAAGATCAATATAGGTCCTCGAAGAAGCTAACCCGTGCATAAAAGAAAAGAAGGTGAAACAATGTCGTAAGCACGGTGCCTTGACAAACACCAACATACACCAGCTGAATATTTTAGTTAGTTTATGAGTTTTTGGGTGAAATTTAATTAGTTGTGATTTTACAGGATATTATGATTTAACTTAATATTACTCTAAATTAGATCACCTAAGTCAGATTCTTCTTCTAATCTAATGATATGGCAGTGAATTCAAACAGGATCTCTTTCCAAGTATGAAAGACGCATAATTGTGCAGGAAATACTTATTACCGGAAACCTCCTTTACTAGTAACTATTTTTTTTGGGGAACAGGCCTCTATATAAATGACTTAATCAAATTCTCGCTTCCTAAGTAAGCATTGATAACACACACACACACACATACACAGTAATAATGAACTACTAGATGAGGCAACCTTACACCTTTCATATAATAATTAAGTTCATTTTAATACACACGTGCAATATGTATATGTAGGCATGTGTAGTGATATAGATCGATTTAGATAATATTTGAGACAAAGCATATGGCTTGCGCAAATTACTTGTCTGGCCGATGGGCACGTAATTAAGCTTGAATATAGGGTTGCTTCAAGAGGTTTTTACATAGCGATTATGATGTAATTTGTTGATGTTCATATTTTTTATAATTTTTTAATCGTGATGATGATGATTATATATATTCCCATGGCTGTGGGAGAAGTTATTTCATCGTCCAGCGATGACGACCTCATTGTCCCAAACTTGGGAGATAGTTCTAATGCTGCGCATGCTGGAGGTGTTGATCAAGAAGTGACCCAACCCGCACGAAACAATAATCACAACCAAGCCACTAATCAGGCCCCAAATCACCACCCACCAGCTGCTGCAGTATGCATATAAGTTTCTACATTTTTATACCAGTGTGTGTGTGTGTGTGAGTTGAACAACTTACACTGCTAATTTATAAGCTCTAATTTAACTGAGTGTGTGCCTGCTGTTGTTTACTTTGCAGAATGAATCAAATGTCACACCTCCCGACCCTCTGCGTCATATAGGGATGACTATTTGCAAGAAATGCGACGGAACTATGTATATTGGAGAAGTTGTCGAGTACAACTCTTGGAGAAAGTGGTTTAGAGTAAGAAATTTAATTAATTTGTCGCGTGCAAAAATGACAATAATAAAAATAAAAACAATAGGCTGTTCTATTTCCTCCGCTTAATTAGTTAAATCGTACGTTGGTTTGTTTATTGGATGGATGAAGGTTGTGTACAGTGAGGAAGAGTTCGAAGACATGGACGAGGAGTCACTCCTAAAACTTAAGGCAAAGCGAACCGACATCGTCGCTGCTCGCAGGGCACAAGTACGGTATGTTCTATATATATACATATATTTCTAGTGAATTCACACTTAGCTTAGAGTCTTCAGTTACATGATTACAAGGGTATAGTATATATATTTGAGGCAAAGTTGCCTAGAAAAATGATTTTTTTCCCTTCTTCCATTTGCTGTCTAAATATTGTTTGAGTTATGTTAGAACACTTTTTTCAATGATATGGGTGTGTGACTTTTCTTTAGTCAAATAGACGTGTAACTTCTTATATTTGATTAAGTGTAACAGTAAAGATTTTTGATATTTTGAAAGAACAGAATAAAATGGTTCTTCTTATATATATAAGAGGATATATAGGCAAGCCATTATCGTATCTTTCTATGCAAATGATCTTATGTGTGTATAAATGTATGGACGTTTACAATCAGTTCGGGCTCCGGAACGATGAACCAGGGTGGTTCGACAAAGAGGGGGAGGAAGGACGAGGGTTATATCCCTTTGGCCTTGAGAGAGACCAAGAAAGATGCTTATTTTTACTATTAGTGGATAAATAATATTGGATCATACTGTGCACCTGCTTATAGATAGGTTCGTATATATTGCACTTTTAATGATTACGCACTGTGATAGATCTGCGCATGATTAATAATGATGGGTAATTAGTTCACTTATTATTATCAGGTCCAAGGCTGGCGACGAGCAGGGAGCAGCACAAATCTACTTTAATAATGGTGAAATTGATATGTAGTCTCAAACCGCATATTTATATACTGTGCTGCCCGCCTAAACTGAGCATGTACATCTTTTTTAGTTTGCGTTGAACTTTATTATGTTCAATTCAGATTTAAGGTTACTAGTCGTGCCTAATTGGGCCTTTAATTTGTTTGAAGTGGATTTACCCCGTCAAATATAATTTCTTCTTTCAAATTGAAAAGATCGATGGCTAAAATCGTTGTTGAAGAATTTATCCACTCCTTAGGAGACCATACTCACTAGTATATATAATCCACGTATATATAATCCACCACAGGGGATCATCTCTTCCTCTTCTCAGTAGCCAATTTCATGTACATAAATTTTTAAACCTATTTAATGAGTCAAGTTGATACTGTATTAAAAATATACATGAGGGCATGCAACTCCTGCCGCACGTCTTTCTCTTTTCTACATTATTAAGAAAATAAAGGGATAAATTCAAGTACTTAGCTTGTTCCATTCTTAGATATATAGGTTACTATTGATTTTTTGTAAAATCCTAAAATACTACATGAATTTCTTATAAATTGATTTACTTGAATTTTTTCTTTAGAATAGTGACTTATTTTTTTTTTTTTGACCAATAGAATAGTGACTAGAGCCGGGAAAACGGGCTAGTCCGCTTTAAACGGGCTAACCCGACCCGACCCACATTAGAAGCAGGCTAGGCCGACCCAACCCGATTCTAATGCGGGTTGAAATATCTTAACCCGACCCATATATAAGCGGGCCAGCCCGACCCGACCCGAATTGCAAGCTATATCACTACAAAAAAAGGGAACATTTCAGCGTGTTTAATAACGCACACATTGGCGGTTTAAACCGCTGATGTGGCGCTACAGCGCGCACAGCAACCGCTGTAATTCAGTGCGTTACAAACACCATATTAGCGGTCAAAAGGGACCGCTGTAGCGTTGGTCAAACCGCCGTTTTGGGAGAGCACGGGCATATCAGCGGTCCGTCCAACCGCTGATGTGGCACATGAACATTTTCAAAATTTTCCTGGCGGGATGATTCAAAATTCAAGATAAACACCACCTCAGCGGTTTCAACCGCTAATGTGCTAAAAAAAACAAAAAAAAACCATTACAAACCCAGTTGCCTAAGGAGAGAGATAAACTGGGTTTGGCAGTATAATACTTGAAGTGAGAACAAGTAGTATAAAACTTGAAGAAGAACTATGAGTTTGACTGGATGAAACAATAATAACAACAACTATTAGTTGAATGAAACAATAATAATTTGCATAATACTTGAAGAATGAAACAATAATTTCCAATCATAAAAACAATGAAACAATAATAACAACAACTATTAGATTAATGTAAATAATGCATGAAGAAGAACTATATGAGCTTGACTGGAAATGCTTGAAGAAGAACTATGAGCTTGACTGGAAATTTAGAAAGAAAACGCCTGGATGTAGAGATGAGAGGAGGGAATCAGAGAGGAGGGAAGGAAAATGAGCAAGATTGCAAATGAATGGGTGGGTGGTGCTCTATTTATAGGCAGACCGTACACACCAGCGGTTACCAGCGTTGATGTGTGTATGACGGTTCATTTCAGCGCTTACCAGCGCTGCGATGAAAATGACGGTGCATTTCAGCGCTGGGAACCGCTGAGACGACCCGCTGTTCTGTTTTGTTTTTTTACAAACAATTATTTAATTTTTTTTAGTTTAAAAATAATGAAGTCACACGTGCACTTCAGCGGTTGGAACCGCGCATGTGCCCTGTTTTGTTTGGGAAAAAAAAGAATGTTGACCGTCATTTTCGTTTCAGCGGTCAACCAAACAACCGCTGAAACGGGTGCCCATTTCAGCGGTTTGTGCCCAACCGCTGAAGTGCAAGCGTCCACTTTACCCCTTTTTTTTGTAGTGTATTATTTTTTAAAAAATTAAAATTGAACATTAAAATAGTAAAGTAAGCACAAAAATTTTGTTACAACATCATCTACCAACAAAGTAAATGAATAATTTTATTTGTCTTTTTTTAATAAAACTGGATACCACTATATATATAGGACTTTACTTAGGTCAAATTACTTTCTCCAGGTTCTCAAGTTCTTTTAATATAGGAGTGACACGTGTCCTTTTATAACAATCAATTTGTTATAAAAGGACACGTGTCACTCCTATATTAAAAGAACTTGAGAACCTGGAGAAAGTAACTTGATGTAAGTTTTTCCCATATATATTACAAGATATAATATGTACAAATTTCAAGTCGCTCGATCAAGATCCACCCATTCAAAGTTAGGTGTTATCAATCTTGAAAGTCATCAACTATTTTGAATTTGTTCACATTATTGTTTTGAAAATTTTCAAAACAATAATGCGAGCAAATTCAAAATAGTTTATGATTTTCAAAGATCCATAACATATGTCATTATTTTCTAATCAGCAAACTATATATTTTTTAATCTCTAACTTTTTCTTTTTTGTTGTTGCCCAACAACAAAGCTAAAATATCTATAACATATTACAATGTCAAAAAACTTTTTTTGCATTCCTTTACGTAAGAGCATATATCCATGATTTCGGCGATACTTTCTTCCTCATATGTTTAATATATACTTAAACTCATATATTCACGTTACACACTCCAAAACAAAAATTTGAAACCTCACACACATAAAAAAAAGCCTAAAAACATTGAAATTGAAAATGAAAAGAAAGAAGACGTGAAAGAATGAAAGAAGGAAGATGAGTTCTAGAAGAAAAAGCAGATAATTTTCATTACCCAATAAAAGACAGATAATTTTTTTTCAAAAAAAAAAAGTAAGCGAGCTAGCCCGTCAACTCGATATAAGCGGGACAGCAACCCAACCCGACCCAATATAAGCGGGTTCCAATTTCTTTGGCCCGACCCGCATTTTTTAAGGCGGGTTGGGTTGAGCCCGGCGGGCCGGGTTGAAAATTCCCAACTCTAATAGTGACTTATGAACAAACATATATATGATACAATAATAAATAAATATGTTACTCTCCCCGTTCCTTAATATAAGAGTTAATTGACTTTTTATGTTGAAATTTATGAAGCAAAATGAACCACCTAAGCATAATTTATTTTGTATATTATTATATCAAATGTTAGGTTATAAGTCAAATAAATTAGTTTAGAAAAAAATTTAGGAAAATCAATTTTTAAATAATCAATTTAACTCTCTTAGATTCTCCAAAAAAAGTCAACTAATAATTAAATTTAGAAACGGAGGAAGTATGATTAAGTGCTCCAATATAATCCATTTAGTTTCCTTAATTTCTAAAACAAAAATGAACTCAATCCAGGAAATATTAGTTTTTATTTTGGAACAAGTTTCCTATTCGAAATATATGAATGGTACAGTAGAGTTGGAAAATAAATATATGATTTCTTTGGTGCCTTTTTTCTACCCAAAGAGTAATTTTCATTAACATGAATAAACTTGATCATATACAATAACCTGAAACAAGACACAAACACGCTAGACGCTGCCATTATATAGGAAGAACAACATAGACATAAAAACAACCGATGATTATTTCTTGTGTGCCTAGTGGGATGAAATATGAAAGAGTTAAAAAAATTCTGCAAAGGTGTTAGATCGAGTTTATGGTTAATTTGTCGAGAGATAGAATATGTATTATTCATATAGTTTAGTGGTAAGGTATATTGTATACTCTCTCATTTCCTAAATATAAGATCATTTTAATAATTTGATTAGATTAAGGATGCTAGTTAAGATAGTTATTAGCACATAATATTACTAATCTACTATAAACATATATATTTATTTTCACTTTCCCTCTCGTGCCTGTTTATTATACATAAGGATTATTAGAGTTTATTTGAAAAAATGAGAAAAATTAGAACTGATAGAGTTTTTATGTTTGGACTGTAGTAGTTATTCTAACTCTTATAGGAGTTTGGTGAGATGTTTTCTTATTATAAAAAAAAAAAGAAAGAGAGGGAGTATGTTGTAGGAGTACAATTTTTTAAGCTTTTTTATTGTATGGGTTTTTTTTTTGAGTGCATGGGTTCTTATTAATTACTGGGCTCTAGATATTGGGCCTGTTACACTGGGCCTAAGTATGCATGGGGCAAACAGGAGATAATGAAAAATTTCGCGGGAAGTAAATCAAGCACCATCATATGAGAAGTGAACTAATTACCCATCATTATTAATCATATTTCACTTCTCCATCATCAGTTCATCACCCTACCCCGCTCTAATCTACTCCCTCCGGTCCCTAATGTAAGAGCCCAAAATTTGAATGATTTTGGTCCTTAATATAAGAGCTCACCCCACATTCTCTCCTCATTTAATGCATTTTTTCCTACTTTACCCCTAACTCTCTTTCATATTTATTAATGTTTATGTATTTCTCTCTCTTAAAAGTATCATAATAAATATGGGCAATTTTGGAAAAGAAGCATTAACTCCAGACACCCAACTAACATTCACATGTTTTCTTAAGAAGCGTTTTTTTTTTCTTTGCTGGAAATTTTGGAAAGCACGGAATGACCGGATTTTTGAGCACAAACACGTGCAGCCTTACAAGCTAATTATGGAGGCTTTATTTTTGCTTGAAAGCACCTCCAAAGCAACTGATGCAACCTGTTTACTCAATCTGCATTAGTGGCTTCTAACAGCTTCTCACAGCTTTTTTGTATATGTTTTGTTGATACCCATGTGCAGTTTAGCACCACAGATGTATCATGCAACTCTTGAGTAATTAATACATACCTTCTTTACTCCAAAAAAAAAAAAGAAGCGTTTTTTTTATGGCTAGCTCTTACAATATAACGGAAGGGAGTAGGGAAAATGACAGAAAAATGACACTTGAATTTGAGTTGGACAAAATGGGGTCTCCAATTTCAACTTGGATAAATGAGGCACAATCCCCATTTTGTCCAAATGAAGTTTGTGTCAAAAGACTCAAATACCCCTATCTTCTATCATCAAATCATACCCTTCTCTCCTCTTCATCGACAAAGATTTCCTTTCCTTCGCGTGCAACAATTTCCAGCAAATCTCATCTCCTTCCACCAATGATTATAACGCCATCATTCGCAGGTCAGCCTATTCTCACTAAAGTTGTCTCCTTTTTTCGCACCATGTTAATAAAATCCCAAAGGGTCGATACTCTTACTTGCTCTTTTGTCCTTAAGGCTTGTGCTCGTGTTTTGGCTTTATCTGAAGCTTAACAGATTCATTCACTTATTGTGTGTCTTGGGCTCAAAGCTGATGTTTTGTTGCAAACAACTTTGTTGTATGCATATACTAAATTTGGTGATCTTGATTGTGCAAGTAAGGTGTTTGATGAAATGTCTTTGAGGGTTATTGCTTCTTAGAGCATCTGAATACATATTTGCCTGTCAAATACTTATGCAGTTTCTCACCATATAAATCTACCTCATCAGAACAATAACAACATGATTATAGAAGCTAACAAATTGCATTTTACATTTTCCCAGAAGAGACAAGAAAAGGAGGGAAAAAGGGTCAAGTCAAGCAGAAATCTCAAGAGATTATTCCGACAAATCTATTGAGTATAACCAAAGGGAGCATAATTTTCAACACCAACTTGCAAATCCATTTGTATGTTAGATTTGTGAAGGAGTTTTTTGAGATTCTGATTGACATTCCAAGGGGATCATTTTCATTTGTGAAATGAAGGATCATTATCATTTGTGAAATGAAGGATCATTTTCATTTTAGTTGAACACTATCAATTATAGAATTTTTAATTTGATTACAACTACCGAATACCAAATACCAATTTGGTTGAACACATACGGTTGTTCATAGTCATTTAGTGTGGTAAGTGTTGTAAATAGGGAAATGATATAATACTATGACATTTCTGGATGCTATGTTATAAGGCTATGACTTATTCAATTTGGGAGGTAATTTATCACATTATTGGTGCAGCTGGTTTCTCAAACATTGAAGTAGTTAATTGCGACATATAAGTGGTGAATAAGATTTTGTTTTTTTACTCAAGTAGTTACTCTGGTCTTAAAAAAGTGGAGCAGTCAATGGTGATACTAAAGTAGTGAAATGTGATATTTTCGTAGTTTACTCTTGATTTAATATTGCCATGTTTTCTCTTGGTTACCACCTTTGATTAACTACTTGTCTGAAAAACAAAAGGGTTATTCACTGCCCAAGATCGCAATTCACTATCCTGCATATCGCTATTTACTACAAAGTATCGCAATTAACTGCCATGTTTTCCTTGGTTACCACATTTGATTAACTACTTGCCTGAAAAACAAAAGTGTTATTCACTGCCCAAGAATCGCAATTCACTACTCTGCATATTGTCATTTACTACCAAAGTATCGCAATTAACTGCCACGTTTTCCCAAAGGTGCCCCTTTGATTAACTACTTGCCTGAAAAACAAAAGGGTTATTCACTGCCCAAGAATCGCAATTCACTACACTGCATATCGCCATCGCAATTAACTGCCACATTTTCCCAAGGGTGTCCGTTTGATTAACTACTTGCGTGAAAAACAAAAGGGTTATTTACTGCCCAAGAATCGCAAATTCACTACCCTTCATATCGCTATTTACTACCAAAGTATCGCAATTAACTGTCACGTTTTCCCAAGGGTGCCCCTTTGATTAACTACTTGCCTGAAAAACTAAAGTGTTATTCACTGCCCAAGAATCGCAATTCACTATCCTGCATATCGCTATTTACTACCAAAGTATCGCAATTAACTGCCATGTTTTCCCTTGGTTACCACATTTGATTAACTACTTGCCTGAAAAACAAAAGCGTTATTCACTGCCCAAGAATCGCAATTCACTACTCTGCATATTGCCATTTACTACCAAAGTATCGCAATTAACTGCCACGTTTTCCCAAGGGTGCCCCTTTGATTAACTACTTGCCTGAAAAACAAAAGGGTTATTAACTGCCCAAGAATCGCAATTCACTACCCTGCATATCGCCATTTACTATCAAAGTATCGCAATTAACTGCCACATTTTTCCAAGGGTGTCCGTTTGATTAACTACTTGCCTGAAAAACAAAAGGGTTATTTACTGCCCAAGAATCGCAATTCACTACCCTGCATATCGTTATTTACTACCCAAGTATCGCAATTAACTGCCACGTTTTCCCATGCTTGCAACCATTTTAAAACCCGATTAACAAACTTATTACTGTAACAGCAGTAATTATCAACAACAATAAAAAAATAAGGTATGACATCATATAGTGGTTATCAACATTAAGAACTTGATATGACATTCACACAACTTCAATACATTACATATATATGTCACGAACATAATAGCATTTTTCTTGACAAGTGAACATTAGGATTCTTCAAGCCTTCTAATGTTTTCTTGTCATGACTACCTCCAAGCATAATGCTTTCGCTTTACATTACTTACAAAAAGGGATAAAGAGCATATATATTGACCCTTGTTCAAAAAAAAATATATAAGGGTATGCTCCTATCCATATAATACAAAATAACAACCTTCAAAATTGTTCCATTGTGACGCCTTGCTTTATCTTGGGTTTGGATTCTGGCAGCTCCTTCTAGTGTGTCCAGGTTTCTGCAAAGTTTTCATTATATCGAAACAAATTTTCCAGTTCATCATCATTGATCAGGTCCACTAACACTTTTTCATCAAACTTCACCGTATATTTCATCTCACACACCATCTCATCTATGTTGAACCATTCCCCTACCAAACCCTTCAATTCTTCAAATGTAACCCCTTGCTGTAAATTTTTAGACCTGGTATTGCCACCACAATATTTTTCTCCACCTTCAACATTCTTTTCAAAATTCCCCCCAACATGAAAATAACACATGAGTGATTTTGAATGTGTCATCCTGCATGCTAACCTACACAAGAACAATCAAAGATTAATCAAAATATGTGTTCTTATACACTTATATTTCTGCAGCTTCAATTATGATCCAATAGAGTCACATGTTTTGTTAACTACTATGGTGCATGTATTTACTATCCAAGTATAACTATTAACTATAATAGGTGGCGTATTCTGGTAACTACTCCAGAATCACGATTCACTAATTTCGTTAACGTTATTTACTACCAAATTCGAGTCCACCTACTGTGATACATTCTCAACGGGAAGTCAACTGTGAAATGACGAAAACAACACAGTCATCATATTTCCCATGCAATAGAGACCATTCCTACTCCCTCAAATCACTCATCTCATCTATCATCATCCAAAGAAGTTCAAACTAAAAGAGATATATAATTTTTATCTATATTATTCACATAAATCAACTATCGAGCTTTATATTATCATCACTCTTTAACCCATGATCAGAAAAAAAGCAAACTTGAAACCATTTATCAACATTGAAGATGACCCAACAAAATAATGAACCAAAGTATCATTTTTCACCTCACACTTAAAGAGAGAATACCATCTTGATCAAAATAATATGTAAAGTTCCTACCTTTTTTCCTCCTTCACAAGCTTCACCTCGGCTAAAATGGCTTCATCCCTCCCTCTGCCATGCAAAGAATGCAAAAAAGCTTCCAACTTGTGTTTAAGTATGATATCTTGATTACAATAATACCCAAAGTTCCCACCTTTTTCCCCTTCCAAGTTTCAACTTGGCAAGCAACAAGAAGAAGATGAAGCTTGGTTGTCTCGGCCAAGCAAGAAGAAAAGGAGAAGAAGAATATGTTTTATGAAAGGGGTAGGCTTGGTTTTGTTTTATGTAAGGGAAGGACTGTTTTGTCATTTGGCTTAAATTTCATTTGGACAAATAGGGGACTGACCCTTATTTGTCCAAATTGCACCCTTATTTGTTCAAGTTGCAATTGAAGACCCCATTTTGTCCAAATGAAATTCAAGTGGCATTTTTCTGTAATTTTCCCAAGGGAGTATAATCTAATCTAATACTACTAAAAGTAATAAGTAAATCCTAAAAGCAAGAACCAATCACGAGTTGAGTTGTGAGTAAGGGAGAGAAATCCGCAAGGCATTAGCTAGTAGCTACTGACCAATGCAGGTGGAAGATCAAAGCAAACCCTAAATATAGACATAGATATAGATATGGACGCCGCCGGCAACATTCGCTCCCGTAGCTCTCAGTCTCCTTCTCCCTCTCACTCCGCCTCTGCCTCCGCCACCTCCTCCCTCCACAAGCGCAAGATGGTGTCTGACGACCACGCGCCTCCCTTCCCCCCTTCCTCCTTCTCCGCCGACACTCGCGACGGCGCCCTCACCTCCAACGACGACCTCGAGAGCATCTCCGCCCGCGGCGCCGACTCCGACTCCGACGAC
The DNA here is from genome assembly GCA_029929735.1 of Mimosa pudica. NCBI lineage: Eukaryota > Viridiplantae > Streptophyta > Magnoliopsida > Fabales > Fabaceae > Mimosa > Mimosa pudica. The sequence goes on along the minus strand of JAKELP010000013.1, from coordinate 15,962,664 downwards.
GACTCCGAGGACGCCGTCGTCGACGACGACGAGGAGGACTACGACAATGACTCCTCCATGCGTACCTTCACCGCTTCCAGGCTCGAAAATCCTCCCTCTGCTCGGCGCAATACTAAGCTTCAAAAGGATAATTCGACCGTCAAGATCGAAAATTCTGATTCCGCCAAGGACGCCGCCGCCGCCGGCACTTCTGCCGCCGGAACTATTCCGGCGTCTACCTCAGTTCCAGGCGCTAAGGAAGACACGAAGATTTTTACTGATAATTTGCAGACGAGTGGAGCATATTGTGCTCGGGAAGAGAGTCTCAAGAGAGAGGTAAACCTCTTACTTCTTTGCTCATAAATCTGTAGGAAGTAATTTGCTGTATGTGTGGACATTAGGTGTTTTGGTTTCCTTTCTATTTTTGTTTTTTTTCGTTGTTTAGACTATTCAATGCTCCTTTTGGTAGAAATGAGTGTGGCAATTTGGTAATTCTTTCCAGGAGGAAGCAGGAAAGCTGAAATTTGTATGCCTTTCAAATGATGGTGTTGATGAGCATATGATTTGGTATTCTTCTTTTCTTAGAACATCTAAGTTCCAGCTGGCTGTAGGAGATCCAGTATATTTTGTTATTCTCTAACCATTGATGATAATGGTATTCATTCTTGTGCTATTGATTGGGTAGGTTGATAGGATTGAAGAATATTTTTGCTAGACAACTTCCCAATATGCCTAAGGAATACATTGTCCGACTCGTTATGGATAGGTAATGCCAACAATCTTATAAATTTCAAGTACTAAAACTTATGTACAGGCCTTTTGAATGGATAGGTTCTGAAATTATTCTTCTTCACTTATTATTCTTGATCTGAGACGGTGTTTTGTTACTTGCACTCACGTGTTGGATTGTATTTTCAGGAGCCATAAGTCTGTGATGGTTATAAGGCGTAACCAAGTTGTTGGAGGAATTACATATCGCCCATATGTAAAGTAACAATTCATGTCCATGTCTTCACAGTATTTTTTTCTCTTCATGTTCCTGCTGTATTACTTTATAACTTAGTGTTACTTGCAATGAAAGAAAGCTGTTATTGATTCACTGATGCTTTTGTGGTTCGTGTTTTGTAGCCAAAAGTTTGGTGAGATAGCCTTTTGTGCTATAACAGCTGATGAGCAAGTAAAAGGTTATGGCACCAGACTAATGAATCACTTGAAACAGTTTGCTCGTGAGGAGGATGGATTGACACACTTTCTCACATATGCTGATAATAATGCTGTTGGCTATTTTATCAAGCAGGTTTGGTTATCAATATTTTTTTTTATCAGAATGGTTATCAATATTTGAGATTCTTGTCTTGCTATTTTTTTATATATAAAAGTTAATCATCGGATATATTATTTTTTTGGATAGTATATTTACTGATTTGTCCTATGTTGATCAACTAAAATGAGAGAGGAATGCCTGGACATCTTTCCTGTGATTGGAAAAAGTACTATCAAGGCACCTATCCATTCTTGTGCAATTGGTCTACTTCTTAGTACTTTTGTGAGGGAATTTCTTTATCTCTTCAACTAAGGGGTATGGTTTTAGATTTGACATTTATTTTTGTTTATTTTTCTTCAGGGCTTCACAAAGGAGATTCACTTGGAAAAGGATCGATGGCAAGGGTAATTTTATTTTCATTCTTTTCTGTAATAAGGCAGCAGTTCTTCCTATCATCCTATGGCTGTAACTAAGGAGAAGTGAAATAATCAGTCAATCAATAGAAATATGATTTCATCTTCCACTACTTGTTGTATGCTATATGTGGGATAATCAAAATTAATTGTTATTTTAGGTATATAAAGGATTATGATGGGGGAATTCTCATGGAATGCAAGATTGATCCGAAGCTCCCGTACACTGATTTATCAACTATGATTCGTCGTCAGAGGCAGGTAACGTGGTTTTTAATTTGTCAATTTGTTAGATTTACTTTCATAATTTATAAGATTAGATGAGACTCCTATTTGCTTGCATCAAAATTTTAATATACACCTTCAAGTAGAAAACGGAAGTCTTACTCTTTAAAGTCATTTGTTTGAACCTTTATTTCCCATGTAATATTACAGCAATAACAAAGTCTTATCCCACTAGGTGGAGTCGGCTACATGTTTTGTACAAGGCCATTGTGCTTTATCAGTGATTAAATTTTTAGATATATTATTCACTAAAAGATTTTGTTCTATAACTTCAGTCTAATCTTTTGATTAGACTGAAGATTGTTTTATTTACCCTCCTCATTAGCGCATTTAATGGCCTTCTTTAGACATGTCCAGACCCCCTCAAAAGATCTTCTACCATTTTCCGGTGTTTTGTACTTGATGAGCTATTTGTGCATATTTGTGCATATTTTGATGACCAGTGAAGTGCATAATTAATCTGCAGGTAGATGAACAATTATTAGATTGAATCTCTTAACCTAATTTTTTAGGTTTGCATGCATTATTCTTGTTTCTATATAATGTATATCATCTGCTGACCTTATAATTATTCATACTAATTGTTGTTCTGCAGATTATTCAGTTTTTTTTTTCTATTTGGAGAATAATTGTAATTGGTTTTTCAATAATAGGCTATTGATGAAAAGATAAGAGAGCTGTCAAACTGTCACATTGTGTATCCTGGATTTGATTTTCAGAAGGTACCCAACTTTATGTATGCTTTTCTTCCTTTTTATTTACTATTTTTTTTTTTTAATTTTTTAGTGCTTCCATTTCTTCACGGCTTGCTTTGAAAGTTGTATAATGAACTCAAAGTAGATTGCGTCTGACATGTTTCTCATAATTCATAGTTTATGCTAGTCTACCACTTTCTTTCTGTGATATAACTGAGAAGACTACCTGTCATGTTAGTTGCATGTGCTTTTTACGCCTTTTCTTTTTCACATACTATCAATAGTAGAGAAACACATGGCTTCTGGAATATTAATTTTTACTCCCCCCATTCAACACATTATGCAGAAAGAAGCTGGTATTCCTAAAAAGTCGATCAAAGTTGAGGACATTCCTGGTTTGAGTAAGTATCAATTTTCCAATCTCAGTTTATCTTATAATGTTTCTTTAGTTGGGTGCCTCTGGGTTGAATTATGCATTCCCAATCATTGCTTTATAATGTATTGGCTTTATTAAAAAAATTTTCGTTAAAGGCACACAGGTCAGTTAAATGATCCACAATGGTAGTTTCTTGTTCGGATGATACCATGCTTGGTGCTTAGCTTCTTACTATTTTAGTTGGCATTAAGGGGATTCCATCATCTAACTTTGCTTGTATCAAACGCTTGTCATTTACTCATTTTCCAGTTTATAGATGCATATAAGGAAGACACCATGCTTGGTGCTTAGCTTCTTACTATTTTAGTTTGCATTAAGGGGATTCCATCATCTAACTTTGCTTGTATCAACGCTTGTCACTTTCCAGTTTATAGATGCATATAAACTTGGTTCTTCCTGTGGACTAAAGCAAATAAGTGTCCTGTTTAGGAATTCACATATTGTTTAAAAACTGATTAGATGTTCGTGGCTAATGCAATTGCAGGAGAGGCAGGATGGACTCCTGATCAGTGGGGTCATTCCCGATTTAGAAACTTAATTTTTTCTGCAGACAACACTCCTAATCAAAAACTTTTGACTGGATTTATGCGATCACTTCTGAAGGCAAGTCTCTTGGATGCTTCATCACATTGAATTTGAAATTTCTCTTGTTTATGTTATCACGCATTTGACTATATCGGTTTTTATTTTCCGTTCTGATTCTTTCCTTCCACTGGTATTATCTTGTATACAGTCAATGCACGATCATGCTGATGCCTGGCCATTCAGGGAACCAGTTGATGCCCGTGATGTGCCTGATTATTATGACATCATTAAAGATCCAATGGGTGGGAACTGCCATATTCATATTGTTATTTTTTATTGTACTCTCCGTTTCGACTTTCTGGAAGCATGTACATTGCTTCAGCTATAATATTAATATGTACCTGCAAATTCTCTCCTGTTGCAGATCTGAAGACAATGTCGAAGAGGGTGGAGTCTGAGCAATATTATGTTACATTTGAGATGTTCCTTGCAGATCTCAGAAGAATGTTCGCCAATGCACGAACCTATAACTCTCCAGATACCATTTATTACAAATGCGCGACCAGGTACGATGCTTAAGTGAACTGTTTTCCCTTTTCTGTCCAGTTTATTAGTTTCATATGTTGAATAATGAAATAAATAAGAAAAAAATAGATATGTTCAGTAATTAATAATGATCACACAAAAATATAGTGGGCTTCTTAGGTTATTGTGGAATGAACTCTGTCGTACTTCCTCCAAGATATCAACTTTGGTGTTTCTAACTTTTCCATATTTTGCAGGTTGGAAGCCCATTTTCAGAGCAAGGTTCATTCAGGCATGCCGCCTGGCGCCAAAATTCAGTAGGAACACCGGAATATATTTTAAGGATTCCCCTTACCCTTCAGTCTAGCTGAATCTTCTCCATATTAATTTGTAGGGAAAACCCATTTGGTACCTATACGTCTATTATTTTGATTTAGGTACCTATGGTTTTTAGTTTCCTAGTGAAATACTCCCTCCGTTCCTAAATATAAGATCACTTTACCTAATTTGAGGAGATTAACAATCCAATTAGTTGGGATTACATGATCTTCCAAAAATACCCCCTCTAAAGAGAAAGATTGAAGGAAAGAGAGAGAAACACTATCCTTTTGTGTATAGGGGTAATTTAAGCAAAACTTGGGACAAAATAGAAAGTGATTTTAAATTTAGGAACTTGTCTACTTCTCTAAAGTGATCTTATATTTAGGAACGGAGGGAGTAGTTAATTTTGCTCAATTACATTTATCTGTTTTAGGAGCATGGCTAACCTTTGTATACACTCACAGGTACCAAAATAAAACTATATATATATATATATATATATATATATATATATATATATATAGTTTTATTGTTATTGTTGGAATGAATTCTATAAAGGTAATAGAGCCTAGAATGTATGGAAGCCCACAAAGAACTATCATTAAGCCCAGTATCTGATCAACCATCGACCTCTAACCAAACAGCAAAACCCAAGAAGACCTCAGCAGAATTACCAGCCAGTAACCCAGTCTTTAAGTTGTCAGAATATTTTACTTATTTTAAGAAGCTTATTTATAACCTTAACCATTTTTCCTTTAAAACTCCTAAAATCAAATATATATCCCATTATGCCTTTAACAAAGCAATAATTCACCAAGGAACACCATCTAATGTAGTAAAAGCCTTGTACCAGCATGGTTTAATTCAGTCGATTTATCCCTCAGCAAGCTTGGAGGAAATTGCAGAATTACCAGAACCATTGAAAAGAGCTGTAAAAACTTATTTCGGTATTGTAACCCAGCATATGGTATTTATTAGATGTTATTCAACAATATTGGTTTATTGGTTGTTTATGGTATAATATACTATCTTGTTCTTCTTCTTCTTCTCTTCTTTGTCTTATTTCTTGATCTAGTTGTTGCTGTGATGTTCCTTCCTCTTTTGGTTCCATTTGTCTTTCCATATTAATCTGAAGATTTTCATCTTCTTTTATATTGATTTTTGTAGCATATTGAAATTCTTTCCTTATTTGTTCTATCTTTTCTTCCTCTTGACCCATTACTTCTTCTATTTCATCATCATCTATATTTTCTAAAACATTCATCATGTTTATACTGATTCCCTTATTTTTCTTATCTTCTTGTTTTTCTTGTTTCTTTGGATTCATTATTTCCATTAAATAGTCTAATTCTGAACCTGTTTGGTATAATATTTCTGCTATTTTATTTGCCTCTTTTACTTCTAGTTCTTCTTCACTTATTTCTTTATTTTTTCTTTTATTTGTTATACCATGCTTTTCTTGATATTTTTCCATGTCAAATTTTTCTATTTCTTTATATATTTCCCATATATTTCTATTTATGACTTCTTGTCCTTTCTTTATTTCTTCCGATAATATTCTAGTTTGTTTTATATTTTCATCCATAGATTGTTTTAATATATTATTTTTACTTACTTCTTTTATCTCTATTTCTTCTAAAGCCTTTAACATTTCTTCCATATTCATCATATTTATTTGGGGATTTTCAATTATAGGTTCAATCTTTTTTTCTATTCCTAAAGCTTTCATTATCTGTCTTATATTTGCTTTTATATATGCTAATTCAGTAGTGTTATTGACAACTTCTTTTCTTAAATCGTATAATTTTTGTTCTAATGGCTTGGATAACTCTATTAATCTATCAACCTTATATTTCTGTTGTTCTTGGTCTATAATATTTCTAGTTTCTATTGGTAGTTTTTCTAACAAATCATTTAGATTATAAACTTGTAACAAATCTTTCTCCTCCCTTTTTTATATTTTCTTCTCCTTGTTCTTTTTTCTTCGCATCCCCATTTATGAGGTTTCTCAAATTCTCCACATTTTATTTGAGAAACCTCATAAATGGGGATGCGAAAAAAGAAGAACAAGGAGAAGAAAATATAAAAAAGGGAGGAGAAAGACTAAGTATGAGTTTAAGAAATATCCAAAAGAGAAATTTTACAGAAAATTCAAACCAAGAAAATACTTTAAGAAAGGAAAAAGAAAAATTAATTATAGCAAAAAGCCTAAAAAATGTAAATGTTATAATTGTGGCAAAATAGGACATATAAGTACTAATTGTCCAGAACCTAAAGAAAAGAAATTTATGAAGATATTAGAACAAGCTTTTAATTGGGAATTAGAACCTTTAGAAATCAATGAACCAATTTATAGTGAATTAGAACAGTCTGATGTAGAGATATATAAGTTAAAGGAAGTAGAAGAAGAAACAGAATCGGAATCAGAAAATTCTGAAATGTCAGAAGAAGATAATATTATACTATATATGATGAATGTCAGTGAAGAAGGACAAAGTAGTAATAATGAAATAGAATATGAAGAATATAATGAACAAATAAGTAGTAAAGAAGGAATATGTGAACGAAGAATCACATTCAATGAAAAACAATATAATAAAATAAAAGGTATAAAATTAGATTTGAAACCAGAAGAATTTAATGGTGAAAAAGGATTTATAAGTAGAGTAAGTAAAATAATAAAGAAAAATAAAAATGAAAAGAAGGCATGTGTAGTTCTAGAGAAAAAGCATCCTATAGAATCAACGTTAACAGAAGGAATACTAAGAATACCATTAGTAAGTAAAGCATTAATTGAAAATGAGATTTCAAGATTATCATTTAAAGATGAAGTAACAGAAATTTATATAGCAGGAGTACAATTATTAGTAAAAGCATATTTTAGAGAAGGAATAAACTCACCTATAGAGTTACTAATAACAGATGGAAGAATAATAAGTAATGTGCAGGATAGTGTATTAGGAATATTGACAGGAAATCTAATATACCAAAAATTAAAATTTACAGTAAATACAAATTTTGCAATATCAAGAGCAGATGAACATATAGATCAATCAATAATTGTTTATCATAAATTAGGAGGAATACAAATGTTAAGAGGAGCAAAAACAATAAGTATAACTGCAATGATAGGACTAGTATTTACAAATGAACATAAGATATATAATAGATCACAAGGAAGAATAACTATAGATAAAAATTTTATGCCAATATTACAAGAAATACCATTAGACCCAACAAATATAACAATCCCTGAACAATTACAAATAGAATTAGATAGAACTGCTAATATAAACCAAATAGAAAACCCTAGAAGAATACAAACCAATAATACATTAGGACAAAGAATGCTAAGAATAAATACACCAGATTTAAACATAAATATAAATACTGCAGCACGAAGAAGTCTAGAAATTCCAAGAAGATTAGAAATGCCAAGAAGAAGTATAGATATTCCAATAAGACCTGAATCCAGAAGAGGAAATATAGTAAGAACAGAAAGTAATATATTTGAAAACGATGATATAGAAGCAAATATGTTAGCAGAAATACCAATAACAACTAATTTAGCGCAAATTAGACCTAGAAGTAGGCAAATAAATTTAACAGAACAAAAGCATTATATAAAAATAGAAATAAAAAGAGAAGCCATGTCGGAAGAAGTAAAAGCATTAGTTGATCATGAAATCAATAAGAGCTCTATTGAAGAACAATATACAGAAAATAATTTAGAAATAGATGAAGAAGGGACCAAGACAAATATAAATATAAGATTTAATAAAAGAGATACAATGAGTATGAAAATTTGGGTAGAAGAAAACACTGAAAAGGAACATAAGATTAAGTTAGGATCAGATTTTTTAAGAGCAGTAAAACCATATAGGATATACAACAAGACAGAATAATGATTAATATAAATCATCAAACTTTAATTATACCAAAATGTTAATAGGCATAAATAACAAACGTTATAAAATAAACTTAATATCTAAAAGTAATCTAAGATGGTTAAGAAAACAAATAAAAAAAACCAACAACAACATTAAATTATGTAGCAGAAAGAACATGGTATATGATAATTCCAGGAATGTGGAATTATATAGCAAAACAAAGAATTTTAGAGAAGATAAGAAAAAGATTGAGAATTTTAAGTGGAGCATGAATGAATAATAGAAGATTATTTTTCATATTAGTAAAATTCAATTATCAAAAATATAAAACCTGAATGGTCTTCTTAGGTATTCATTAGTAACTCTATAGGTGAGTTTATTCCTTCTCTAAAATATGCTTTTACTAATAATTGTACTCCTGCTATATAAATTTCTGTTACTTCATCTTTAAATGATAATCTTGAAATCTCATTTTCAATTAATGCTTTACTTACTAATGGTATTCTTAGTATTCCTTCTGTTAACGTTGATTCTATAGGATGCTTTTTCTCTAGAACTACACATGCCTTCTTTTCATTTTTATTTTTCTTTATTATTTTACTTACTCTACTTATAAATCCTTTTTCACCATTAAATTCTTCTGGTTTCAAATCTAATTTTATACCTTTTATTTTATTATATTGTTTTTCATTGAATGTGATTCTTCGTTCACATATTCCTTCTTTACTACTTATTTGTTCATTATATTCTTCATATTCTATTTCATTATTACTACTTTGTCCTTCTTCACTGACATTCATCATATATAGTATAATATTATCTTCTTCTGACATTTCAGAATTTTCTGATTCCGATTCTGTTTCTTCTTCTACTTCCTTTAACTTATATATCTCTACATCAAACTGTTCTAATTCACTATAAATTGGTTCATTGATTTCTAAAGGTTCTAATTCCCAATTAAAAGCTTGTTCTAATATCTTCATAAATTTCTTTTCTTTAGGTTCTGGACAATTAGTACTTATATGTCCTATTTTGCCACAATTATAACATTTACATTTTTTAGGCTTTTTGCTATAATTAATTTTTCTTTTTCCTTTCTTAAAGTATTTTCTTGGTTTGAATTTTCTGTAAAATTTCTCTTTTGGATATTTCTTAAACTCATACTTAGTCTTTCTCCTCCCTTTTTTATATTTTCTTCTCCTTGTTCTTCTTTCTTCGCATCCCCATTTATGAGGTTTCTCAAATTCTCCACATTTTAATAATAACTTATTAGCTTTATAATATTTTTTATTTCTCCATGCTCTTTTACATGGATCTGATAAATATTCTCTTAAATATTCTTCTCTTCTTCCCATTGTATCTACAAATGGTAATAATTCTATATTTCCTATGTGTTTGTAATAATCTTCCATTATAGTTTCTGAGATTAATCTAGGCAATTTCCTATAAAATAATTCTAAGTAAAATTTTTGTGTATTATAATCTTCTATTCTAGCCTCATAATAATATTTCTTAAATTCACAAATATATTGTTCTAAATATTTTGGATTTAAAGAACATATTTCTATTTGGTGTAATTTTTCTATTGCTCTTGTCTTTGTTGTAGTTTCATTTAAGGCTACACTTCTTCCTAAAAATTCATTTCTAATTAAAGTTTCATATTTTCTAATTAATATTGCTATATATTCCTTTCTATCATTATATGTACCTTGTTCTATATGTCTTGCATTTATTCTAAATGTCTCTGTTTTACTTTTCCACCAATTATGACCTTAAATGAAACTACAACAAAGACAAGAGCAATAGAAAAATTACACCAAATAGAAATATGTTCTTTAAATCCAAAATATTTAGAACAATATATTTGTGAATTTAAGAAATATTATTATGAGGCTAGAATAGAAGATTATAATACACAAAAATTTTACTTAGAATTATTTTATAGGAAATTGCCTAGATTAATCTCAGAAACTATAATGGAAGATTATTACAAACACATAGGAAATATAGAATTATTACCATTTGTAGATACAATGGGAAGAAGAGAAGAATATTTAAGAGAATATTTATCAGATGCATGTAAAAGAGCATGGAGAAATAAAAAATATTATAAAGCTAATAAGTTATTATTATATATTCTGATCAAGAAAATATCATGCACTTATAGATACAGGAGCAAATTTAACAGTAGCAAAATATAATGTTTTACCACCAGAATTATGGAAAAGAAAACAAAAAATGTTAAGAATGGAAAGTGCAGGAAAAGAAATACATATGATTGAATTAGAATCAAGAAATGTTAGTATACAAATAGGAGAATATGAATTAGTTATACAAGAGTTAAATCAATATAATGAACCTTCTTGTGATGTAATATTAGGATTAGACTTTTTAAGTCAATATTATCCTCTACATTTAATAGAAAAAGCTATTATATTAACTACACCATGTAAACATGAAGCATGGGGAATAAGAATAACTAATCCATATAGAAGGAAGGATGAAAAATTTCAAAAGAAATTTAATGAAAATGAAGTACAATTTTTAGAAAATAATAAACCTATAGAAATAAATCATATGTTATCAACATTAATAATAAAAGAAGTGGAGCCTGAAGAAATTATAAGACTTAATATAATAGAAGGAAAAATAAATAAGACAATAGAACAAAGACTAATAGAAAACTATAGTGAAAACCCTTTAATTCATTGGGAAAAATCAAAACCATTAGCTAAGATAGAACTAAGAGATTATAGTAGAGAAATAAATTGCAAACCTTATCCATGGACAGAACAGGATAGGAAAGAGTTTGAAATGCATATAAAGGAAATGAAAAAATATGACTTAATTAGAGAAAGTAAATCTGAATATTCTTCACCTGCTATGATTGTAATAAAACATAGTGAAGAAAAAAGAGGAAAATCAAGAATGGTAATAAATTATAAAAAATTAAATGACTTAGCCATAAGAAATAGGTATCCTATACCCAAAATAGAATTATTATTTAACTTAATAAGAGGAAAAAGGATCTTTAGCAAGTTTGATTGTAAGTCAGGATTTTTTCAGATAAAATTAGAAGAAGAAAGTAAAAAATATACTGCTTTTAGTACATCAGAAGGACTATATGAATGGAATGTATTACCTATGGGATTCCATAATAGTCCAAGTATATTTCAAGAATATGTAACCAAATTATTATTACCAATAAGAAACTTTGCTGTTATTTATATTGATGATATTTTAATATTTTCAGAAAATGAAGAAATACATGAAGAACATTTAGAAAAATTTATTGAACTAATAGAAAATAAAGGATTAAATATATCACCACATAAAGCAGAATTAAGAAAAAATAGAATAGGATTCTTAGGACAATATATTTCACCTGAAGGAATAGAACTGCAGGAACATATAAGCAAAAAAGTATTAGAATTTTCAGAAATAAAAAATAAGAAGGAATTACAATCATTTTTAGGATTAATAAATCAAGCTAGAAATTATATACCTAATTTATCAAAGTTAACTGCTAAAATATCTAGGCTAGCGGGAGAGAAGAGTATATGGATATGGAATGATCAGACAAAGAAAATTATAGAACAAATTAAGAAATTATGTCAAAACTTACCAAAATTAACTATTCCTACAGATAATAATGTAAAATGGATCATTTATACAGATGCATCAGATAATTATTGGGGAGCAGCTTTATATCATGAGAATAATGAAGGAAAAGAATTAATTACTAAATACTCAAGTGGAAAGTTTAATGATGCTCAGTCTAAATATCATTCAAATTGGAAAGAATTTTTAGCAATTATTAAAGCAGTAGAAAAATTTGAATTATTCATAGTAAATACTAGGTTTGTTATAAAAACTGATAATACCCAAGTAAAACATTGGTTAGATAAAGGAATTAAAACTAATAAATTGAGTAATAAAATGTTGATTAAATGGCAAAGTGATATGGCATATTATGATTATGAAATTGAATATATTAAAGGACAGAATAATTTAATTGCTGATTTTCTGAGCAGATGAAATCAGGATGACCTGTAACTCCGACAAGTAATGAGACTTCTGAGGAAATGAGAAATTTAATAGAGCAAATTAATATGAGGTTCCAAGTGGTGGAACTAAATATGAATTTAATGCTCAATCCAATAAATGCAAGTTTTACAAAAATATTTAACCAGTTGGATACTCTGAATACTCTTGTAGACAGAGTAAATAAACTGGAAGAAAAAGTAAATAGACATTTAAAAGCAGGAATGGAAGAAAAGGAAGACCCAAATAGGGTTGGAAAGGAGCTGACACAAAAAATAACCCCTTTACTCCAGATTATGAAAAATCAAGCCCAAGAAAAAGAAAAAGAAGCCCACAAAGAACTATCATTAAGCCCAGTATCTGATCAACCATCGACCTCTAACCAAACAGCAAAACCCAAGAAGACCTCAGCAGAATTACCAGCCAGTAACCCAGTCTTTAAGTTGTCAGAATATTTTACTTATTTTAAGAAGCTTATTTATAACCTTAACCATTTTTCCTTTAAAACTCCTAAAATCAAATATATATCCCATTATGCCTTTAACAAAGCAATAATTCACCAAGGAACACCATCCAATGTAGTAAAAGCCTTGTACCAGCATGGTTGAATTCAGTCGATTTATCCCTCAGCAAGCTTGGAGGAAATTGCAGAATTACCAGAACCATTGAAAAGAGCTGTAAAAACTTATTTCGGTATTGTAACCCAGCATATGGTATTTATTAGATGTTATTCAACAATAGCCGAAATAACCCCAGACAAGTTTTATCATCCAATTAATCTTATTAGATTAGGAACAACAAGGAAACCTTTTGAGCACTCTGTTGAACTAAAGGAAGATATTGATGATGATGATGAGGAATTTATGGAAACAATATCTCGAATAAGGTCCCAGGACTATCATATAATCTTCCAAGAAATGAATAGGATTTTGGCGACTGAGGACGAAGCTGCTTGGGTATATTTCTCAGGACCAACAACTTTAATTTACTCCTCAGGAAGAAATACAAGGAATATTAATCAGTTTAACCAATTTTATGATAAAATAAAAAATAACAAGTTTGAGAACAGTAGAAACCAAAAAGAGGATATGCCAATTATTAGCTGAGTATGCTACTCATAAATGTAACTACTGCGATGAAAGAAGTCCAGAGAGAAAGATTTTGAAGATCCAATAATGAACATGAGTGTGATTTGACAAAAGAAAAGAAGACAAAGACAAAATAATTGGCAGACAAAGAAAAAAGAAAAAGTAAAGAGAGCAATCATAGAAAAACGACGAGGAAGTTGCAGACAGAAGAGATAAGAAGATGGATGCAATTATGGAAGAAAACGTAAGCAATGACGAAAGATGAGAGGAATGCCTCTCTATATAAGCCATGTAACTAGCATAAGAGGGGGCATCGAAAGCATAGAAAGCTATCAAATCCCAAAAACCCTCTTGTAATCCCTGACAATAAATAAAAATCTCTTTTGCTATCTAGCTATTCCGTCTTCATTTACAATTCAGAAACAACTTTGGAAGTAGTCACAATTAAGGTATGAGTAACTAAACTCTAAAGCAAGGATTAAGGGTAGTAGTATTATTTAACCTGGGATTATGATTTCATAAAACATACTGCTAAGAATACTTAAGAACACCATCCAGTTACGTCTCCAGTAGGAAACGAAGGAAGACTGTGCTGGGGTGGTCTGAAGGGAGAAGATCTGTTGATAACTTCCTCTATGAGAAGTCTAGTTATTCCTTGTATGAAACAGGACAAGGATCGATCTTCTATAACCCGGATCATTTCTGGTCAAAACCTGAATGGTCTTCTTAGGTATTCATAGCAGGCTGTCTGTTATATATATATATATATATATATATATATATATATATATATATATATATATATATATATTCCCTAATCTGTATACTTTAATAACATTATAACTTTTTCTTAAATTTATTTTTGTCAAATGTGTTAACATTATTGTACAAAAGTTCAATTTTATTCTTTACAGAATAAACTTTAATCTTGTTATTTTTAAAAAGTGAAGTTATCAAGTTCTAGCAATTTGTACGTGAAAATTTAATCTTGTTGGAAGAAGAATCCCAATGATTGAGGGGTCTAATTGATTCGTATCCTAAAAATTGTGGGGTGTTCTTTCACAAAAAATGGCGGGTTTTTTAATTCTAAATCTCAGGGGTTGGCTTTCAAATTGATTTGGCCCTTTTTTTTTTTTTTGAGTCTCTATGACCTATTTTTTTTATGTAAACAAGTGTCCTACCCGTGCGATGCACGGGATGATTTTTGTATATATAGTGGATACAATTTCTAAGTAATGATATTTTGTTGTTTGAAATGTCCTTTGTGAGTAAATTTAAATCATGTAATTATTTTAAAATTATCATTAATTTATATCACATATTATTTTATTATTTTACTTGACCAGAATCAAACTCTCCGTAAATAAAAAAAGAGTAACCAAACTATCCACAATCCTTTTAAGTCCAACCCCTTTTCCACAACAAAAAAGAACCAACTTTTCCTTGCAGCACACGTTAGATATTGTTGGAAAACTTATTAATGGTGGGTAATACCTATCCATAATCTCATAAATAAAAACAAAAGGATCAAACTATCTTCAACCCCTTTAGTTCGACCACTCTCCCATAAACCTTATTCACGTTTTCTTTTGACATTCCTTTTTTTCACTTACAAATGTCCTCTTTTAATTGTGTTAATTGATAAAGGTGTTTAGTACTTTATGTATTGTTTTCTATTAATCTAAACATTTATTGGGAAATGTAATAACTATTGGTAGAGAAGAGCCAAACTTCATAACCAACCTCCAAATCCAAAACCCCCATCCCCAACAAAAAAAAAAATCACTGGACACCCCCTCCCATATGAAAGTACATTTGGACTACTTTTTTTATACATTTGTTTTTTTCTAAATAATTTCAAATCATATTACATGTGTTATTTTTAACTTAGTCAAGAATCCAATTTGCCCGTGTATAAAATGTCAAACTTTATCCCCCCCCCCAAAACAAAAAAAAAAACCGAATTGCCTCCAAGCACCTCCCCATTTAAAAGTTGAACCGGACTAAATTTATTATTATCATCATATCAAAAGAACTCTAATTTTCTGTGTAACAAACTTTGCACATAAGAAAACTTTAACAGGTTAACAGACTAATTGAATTGATATATGATTGTAGGCTTGCAGCTATTATATGATTGCTACTATTTTATTAAGATGTTATAGTAGGACATCTTCAATTATAAAATACACAAAGGGAATGAAAGCACGATTAAGTATATTACTACATTGATGATGAAGATGACAATTGGCAACCATGTTAATTTATTGACCCTAAATTATTGCACACTCAGCATAAATTTATTCAGCATGCCACATGGTCATTATTGCACACTCAGCATCCTACATGTCGAAGACTAACGGTCAACACCATCATATTTGACGGAAATCATAGTTTTGCACATCGATCCCAAGTTTGGTGTTATTTTTGCTCCTTGCGAAACTTTAGTCATAGAAATGCAACTTAGGGTAAAGTTTAGTCATATTTTTGCACCTTTGCCCAAAAGAAAATTACTTCATATCAGCTGTTTAATTCTGATTGTGCCGAGATTTAATGAGGATTTAATTCTGATTGGCCAGCTGTTTTAATTAGGTGATATTTTAGTCAATCAGGCACAATCAAATTTCAATTGGGTTTGTGATTATTAATTATGATATAAATTAAGGCACAATCAAATTTCAACCTGTGCATCCCATTAGAGTATGTATACAGATGAAATAAGAATACAAATTAAGGGAATTCAAATTGTATCATCAAATTCTAAATGGTGTGAAATTATAATGCAATGATAATACAAAGTTGTGTTGTTGTAGGCTTTTTAATTAAATCAGATTTAGATGCTTTTTAATTAAATCAGAAAAAGGATGCAGAGGGCTTTTTAATTAAATCAGATTTAGATGCTTTTTAATTAAATCAGTTATGGTGTAGTTGAAAGATAATTTGATTGTATTTGGGTTGGTGATATGATTTAAGGCCTATATGCATTAATTGTAATTGGCGTGGCTGCAGCATAATTCTGAGTGTATAAAAAATAAAATTACTTCATATCAGCTGTTTAATTCTGATTGTGCCGAGATTTAATGAGGATTTAATTCTGATTGGTCAGCTGTTTTAATTAGGTGATACTTTAGCCAATCAGGCACAATCAAATTTCAATTGGGTTTGTGATTATTAATTATGATAAAAATTAAGGCACAATCAAATTTCAATCTGTGCATCCCATTAGGGTATGTATACAGATGAAATGAGAATACAAATTAAGGGAATTCAAATTATATCATCAAATTCTAAATGGTGTGAAATTATAATGTAATGATAATCATTGACACATCTTTATCTGAAGCCAAAATATGGTGCTTGTTAGAACGTTCTAAAAAATGGCGGGTTTTTTAATTCTAAATCTCAGGGGTTGGCTTTCAAATTGATTTGGCCCTTTTTTTTTTTTTTGAGTCTCTATGACCTATCTTTTTATGTAAATGGCGGAAGCCCATGTAAATTAGAAATCCTAATTCAATTAGAATTTAGAATTAGATCCAATTATAAAATAAAATGAGTTGTAATTTGTAAATCACAAAAATTTCATCGCAGTTTTAGCAGCACTTCGCAGTAGTTGTGATCGGTTTGAAACCCAGACCGGCGGGTTATCTGTGCTCTGTGATTTGTGTGTGTGTGGTGTGTCAAGTTATGATGGTTTTCATCTAAGGGAATTTATGAGATTCCCAAAATTTGTCACTCACCATAATAGTAAATGGATTATTAAATATATAATCACTATAATCACTTTCACATTTTAATTTATTCTTAAATATAATATCATTTTTTAATTATTTTCAACTTTTTTCCCAAATTAATCTCATAATACTTGTCAATAAAAAACAAGTAAAAGATGGAGAGTGGAGATCAATGTATATAGTAAATGTATATAGTAAAGATAAATTGATAATATTATGTGATAATAACTAACTTAATTAACATACCTAATCTAATCAAATTAGGTAAATGATCTTATATTTAGGAACAAATGTAGTATTAACTTACTTGTCTTGGTCTAGTGAATTTATGAGATTGACTTTGTGGACAATAGCTTTGATATCTTTTTGCAGTGAGTGGTAATATTACCCGTTCTAAATATAAGATCATTTTAGTGATTAGGAAGCTAGGTTTGTTTATCACTTTTAAATAGGAATATGTGTTAATTCTTTCCTAAATTACCCCTATACCTATTCAATATGTATGTCCAATATGCCCCTCTCCTCCCTACACTTTTTTCGGCGCGCCTCCTCCTATTTTCCCTCGCGAACCTCTCAACAACAACCCAAGCTTCAATCCTCAATCCAGTGAAGCATCATTTCTCACGACGATCTCATTTTGAAATTGACCTTGCATTTTCACCACGAGGTGAGTATATGTTTCAATTTTCACTGCATTTTCGTGTTTCGTACAGTATCACATTTCGCGCGCTGACCTCGATCGTCTCTGTTATTGATTCTTATGGTTCTGTTCCCTCTCAATCTAACGCTTCGATTTCTCCAGAGGCTGAGGTGGCGCGAGCAGTGACTAATGTTGGGAATTTCGTACGGAGAACTGTTTCTGTTGATTGGAGCTACTGCCGCTTTGATCGGTACTCACTATTTAATCTTTATCAAGCATTTATCAAATTAATTTCGCTATGGCATTTCATATTACTTTATCCACCAAATAAATGATGGACAAATAGGGCCAAAGGATTTGCCAAAGATTGCTAGATTGACAGGGAGGCTAGCTGGGCGAGCTGTTGGGTATGTTCAGTTGGCTCGTGGTCAATTTGACTCTGTTATGCAACAAACTCAAGCTCGCCAGGTACTCACTTTTCCTTCAACTATATTAATTACATGATTAGTGTGTTCCCCTTAGTTGCTTGTGGTGGTGGAGAGGAATTAAATAAAAAGTAGATGGAGAATAGGAAAGGAAAGTGAATGAAATTGTGGCGGACTTATTATTATATGTGCGTGGAATTCTAGCTATTTTTATGATCAGAGGATCACCTTTATCCGGACTAATCTTTGGTACTCCCTCCAGTTCTAAATATAAGACGTTGACTTTTTTGGAAAATCCTAAAAAAAAAAGCAAAATAAGTTACTTATAAATTGATTTACCTAATTTTTTCCCTTAGACTAGTTTATTTTACCTATAAACTAATGAATAGTCTAAAACTATATCAAATATGTCATAATTTAATAACCTATTTCGCGACCTTAATCACTCCAAAAAAAGTTAACTAGGTCTTATATGTAGGACCGGAGGTAGTATGGTTTTCCTTTGGAGATTTTAAACTATTTAATGTTTATTTGCTATGTTTTTTAGGTTCATAAGGAATTACAGGATACAATGGCCCAGTTAGATGCCATACGACATGAAATTCGAAGCATATCGATCATAAATCCTGGCCCTTTGACACGGAGGCTTGTGGATAATATTGACACCAAATCTATATCAGATGGTAGTATTTGAATCATTTGCCATATTGTTGAATGCACTAATTTTTATGGTTGCTGAGACTCTGTGCAAATCGGTATTGTAATGTTTTTCTTATTTTATGTAGGCAATAGGAAACCAGAAAGCATGGGTCAGGAGGATAACTCAGTTAACATTGTTACCAAGGTTTAACTTGCAGGCTGCAGCATCAAATAATTATATATACTGCTTTACGATCTGAGTATACTCATGTTGATCTTTGGTGCCAGGATTCTACTCCACTGCCTTCAGATCCATGCGATATGCAGAGTGAAACTACTAATGGTTTTCAGAATAGGAAGTCAGAAAACATCAGTGGAAAGATCGATTCTTTACCCTCTATTATCAAGGTTAACTTTGGAGCGTCGAATAATTATAACCTGTTTTAGGATCTGAGTATATCTCATGCCCATTTTTGTTTCCAGGATTCTGCACTACCATCCTCAGGTTCATGCGATATGCATCGTCAAGCAACTACTTATGCCAGATTGGCCGAGTCTCCTGGCATAAAGAATAATCTGTCAACAAGTGACACCGAAGTGAAGATTGACAATGAACTACAGCTTACTGTCATTCCTATATCTGCTGAAGATACTGGACTGTCACCAAATCGTGGGGGTGATGATCATTTTCCATTCATGTTTTCTTCTTGTTTTTCATTTACATGGTTGACTTCTGACAACATTTTTAGTTGGCTACCTGTGGTGTTTTTTTGGCTTCCAATTGCAAATGATGAATATTGGTAGTTATTGCATAGCGATAAGCACAAGTTCTCGAAAAATTTGTGGCAGCTCTTTGAATGTAAATGATTTTGTGGCCAGTATTGCCGTCTGTCTCATTCCTTTTTTATGACTTGATGATTGTTTTGGCAGCTAATGTGAAAGGATCTGATATAGTTTTGGAAGCGATCCTAGAGGCTGAGGTGGCTCATAATGCAAAGGAGTTCTTTTCTCAGCCCCAGAACCAGAACCAACCATGACAGGTATGTTATTATTACATGATGCCTTATTTTCTAAGATACCTGTGTTGAGATTGTTGCGTCTGCAAATATATAATTATACCAATTCAGTGTGCAATTTTTAATGAAGCTATCGGATCATTACTTGTATATATGTGACTAGTAGTTTTTTTTTGTTCAGGATGGTCATTGTCTAGGAGTCTATCGGTTAAAAACTGTTGACTGGTACCTCTGATGGAAAATGTGGGTCTAGTATTCCTGGTGACGTCGTGACAATTGACAAAGTAGTCATTTGTTCAAAATGTTTTACATATACAAATGGTATGCTTAAAACATGGATCAGATTAACATGAAACGTGTTTAGTTGTTTCCCCCCTCAGATTGGATAGTTTCTAAGCTTAGAAATAACTGTAAGGTGAATCTCACTTTTGTATCTGGGGCTCTGTTGAAGAATTTCTGTTATTCTGGTTCTGCATGAATACTAGCCCTACAGGCCGTGGAATGAACCAAAAGTTGATTGTCAATTGGATTGCTATTATGAGAGACACGCCTAGTCTGAATTCCATGCCTCCGTCATAGCTCAGACAAGGGAAGCCGCTCCTGGAGGGCAGAACCTTATCCTACCGTGCAACATGGAGAAATATTGTTCATGTTATGTCTTATTATATTGATTTTGCATATTTAGACCTTGAATCCCTTGTGAAATCTGAAAGGATATTATGTTTCCTAATTTGATGGATGGCCAACTTATTCAGTATGCTGCCTCAAGTCTTGGAAATTGTTCGCCTGGAGAAATGTTGTGCATATTATGTCTTACTATATTGCTTGTGCGTAGCAACATTTCCACATTCTCCAAATACGAATGATCACTCCTATTTGCAGGGGAAAGCGAGATATGGTGGAGACTGCATTACAAAGAGCCCTTGCTTTGCTGGGTATACAAGGGATTTGCCCTTTTGGGATGTAGGACGTAGTACCTGGTAGTCTGTTGCTAGTAGACAAGAAACTGTTGGCTTTGCCATTTCATCAGTCGCTAATCGCTACTGAGATTGACATTGGATTAAGTCCTTTGTATTTAAATATTTGTTGGGACACTTTGGCAATAAGAAAATTATTTGTTGGGTCACAAGCCTAGCCCATAAGTTCTGTCTGCTAAGTGCTTAAAGAACCTTCAGTTTCTATACTGGGTGGAATACTTGAACACAATATCAGTTGCTATTTTTCACGAGGCATTGTTAGTTTCCAAAAATCATAAAACATATTTTTTCTATTCATGTCCATATTTAACGAAACGAGGATAGTGAAATAAAGCAATACTATTTAATTTGATATCTTTTGGCAAAAAATAAAATTATTTAATATCTGAGCTTAGTGTCGTTAGAATGGATAATATTGGAAATTATTTGAAGTTAAAGACAAAAATTTAAGGTTTTAACCAATTTTATTATTACCTAAGAACTTCTAGTTGATGATGTCTTGTAATAAATACTAAATGGAGTATGTGTTACAGCATCTCGGTCTTCTTTCTTTCTTTTTTTTGACCATAGTCTTCTTTCTTTGATCTTTTATTATTTTTTTTTGGGTGAAAGAACGTTTAATTTTGACTTGTTTTGGTCCTAAGTTAAATTGATTTTGGAAAACGTGACCATTAATAAATATAGTAACAGCAAATTTGCCTTGTAGTATAATCTTAAAGATGGAAGTTTTTTTTTTTTTACCAATCTTAGAGATGAAATTTGAAACTTTTGTCAATTGTGAGAGAATTATAGTCATACATATTTCTTTCTCATTTCTTTATCTTAAAGAACCGTATTTCAGTTACAAATAACGGAGACTGTGAAATTCCTCCAAGAAGAATCTTCAAGACTTTCAAGAATTTTCAAGGCCAATAGGCTTTGATTATCACAAGATTTTTCAAGAACTAGTTTGGGATGGAGGTTAGAAAGAGCGAAGGAGGGAGTGATGGTGAGCTATCAGAGCAATTGGGAGAGAGAAAACAGGAGGGGATGTCTAAAAGAGGTTTAAATGTCTCTTTTAAGGATAAGTTGCTGCAAGTGGAGGGCTCAAGTTTCTCAGTTGATTCTCGTGGTTGTGGTGTGTTTGAGGATGCATGGCGTGAATATCTAGATAACTTGAAAGGTTTCTTTGACAGGGAATCCTTAGATGGGGAAAATTCTGGTGGAAGGAGTGAAGAAGAAGAGGATTCTTTGCCTACTTTGACATTTTCTAGGGAGCAATATGAAAGATGGTGTGCTCCTTGGCGAAAATCTTTGATTGTTAGATTGTTGGGGAAATCTATGTCTTTGTGGAATATGCAATCCAGACTTCTTAGGCTTTGGAAGACGAGGGAGAAATTCACGGTGCGAGATATTGGGAACGATTGCTTTGTGGTTTCTTTCTTGTGTGAAGAAGACATGGAATATGTGTATATGGAGGGGCTTTGGATGTTGGCCGATCACTATTTGGTGGTACAGAGATGGCAACCAAATTTTGATCCTTTAGATGAGAATTATCATCGCAAGATAGCAGCATGGATTCGTATTTCTGTCCTTCCTTTAGAATTTTTTAATGCAGAGAGCCTCCATATGATTGGAAATCTAGTGGGTAAAACTTTGAAGGTGGATTCTAGAACTTATCTTACTGAAAGAGGTAAGTTTGCTAGAATTTGCGTTGAATTGGATTTGGATAAGAAGCTTTGGCCAGCGATTCGTATTTTCGGGAAAGAACTTATAGTGGAATATGAAGGATTGCATAAAATTTGCTTTTGTTGTGGTAAATATGGTCATTGTCGGGAGGTTTGTCCGGAGAAAGATTTGAGCATGACCTCTCGTGTCTTTGATAATAATGATGAGGTTAAACTTTCATCGCTTATGGAGGTAGTGAAGAATGAAAGTATAAAGGGGTCAGGAGGTCATTTGAATGAGGTGGAGAATCATTCGGAGCGCGTGTATGTGGAGGCAAGCGAAGGGGAGACTCACCAGTTGCAGAGGTTAGGGGAATGGAACTTAGTTAGAAAGTCAACGAAAAAGAGGAAGAATGTTCAGCCGAAAAATACGAAGAAGAGATCTGCGTCGATTGTTATGGATAGAGCGAAGATCATGAGTTCAGTTAGAAATTGGAGAGCTAATGATGGGGAGAATATTCCTATTTCTCAGCGAAGGAATAATTTGAAATCTGATGGCAATAATGGGCGTTTAAGGGAGTCAGTTATTGATTTACAAATGTTTGACTCTTCAACCACCAATCCCGTTAAAAATGCTCAAGAATTAAATGATAAAAAAGAGTGGGTCCCAAGATCATATAGTGAAAGAAAGGAGGAATGGAGGCATGTGTATAAGAGAAAATTATATTCTTTGTCTTGTAAGAAGTTAAATTCAACATCTAATTCAGTGGTCACTAATGATATGAATGAGACCAAGAATGCTTTTGGAGTTTTAATGGATTTGGAGGAGGAATCGAATAATGAGGGAGAAAGATTCATATTATTATCTCGTAATGAGAGTTTGTTGTCTTCATCTTCTAATGTTGATAATATTTTACATGCTCAGGTGAGTGGTTCTTTAGAAAATGTTAATGGTGGTTGTGAGAACCACAATCTCAATTCAATGATTCCCCAATGAATGTTATTTTCTGGAATTGTAGAGGGGTGGGAGCAAGATCTTTCCCAGGATTAATAAGAGAATTACAGTATAAGTATAAAGTAGACATTGTTTTATTGTTTGAGACTCGTTGTGGAGGTATGAAAGCAAAGAAGATAATCTCTAAGATGGGATTTAATGGCTCATATGTTGTTGACGCTCAAGGGTTTAGTGGAGGTCTGTGGGTGTTATGGCGTGATGAGAGTTGGACTGTTAGTATAATTGGTTCATCTGAGCAATGTGTTCATTTGAGTTTTGATCATAATGGGGAGAAATGCTTAGTTTCTGCGGTGTACGCAAGCCCTTATTATGTGAAAAGAAGGAGTTTATGGAGAGAGTTGGAGGAGTTTGGTAATGAGGTGGAAGGTCCGTGGTGTGTAGGAGGAGATTTTAATGCTATTTTATTTGAGAATGAACGACGGTCTACTAGGAAGGAGTATTCTTTGGTGGATAAGGATTTTTCTAATTGGTATGGGGAGTCCGGTCTATCTCATATTCATACTATGTGATCTTTTTTTACTTGGAGTAGAGAGGGTTGTGAGAGCAGACTGGATCGTATTCTAGCAAATGATATGTTTATGGATAGATTCACTGAAGCTAAAACAACAGTTTTATATAGTTTCAAGTCGGATCATAAGGCTTTGTTATTGACGATGGAGATGTCTCATTGTTCGGTTGCTTTTGAACGTCCTTTTAGGTTTGTGGCTTCATGGTTGTTACATAATGACTTTAATGAATTTATGAAGCGGGTATGGGATAAGAATTTGTCATGGTCCCAAAATGTGAATGTTTTTACCCAGCAAGTGGAGGTGTGGAAGACGGAGGTATATGGTCATGTGGGAAGAAGAAAGAAACAAATTCTTGCTAGGCTTGATGGTATTAGTAGAAGTTTAAAGAATCAAGGTTTTTGGTCTTCTCTCTCTCAGCTTCAGAAAGAACTATGGCAAGAACTAGAGACACTAATTTTGCAGGAAGATATTATGTGGGCTCAAAAGGCAAGGTGTGAGTGGTTTTATTTAGGGGATAAAAATTCGAAATATTTTCATCGAAGGGCGAATGCAAGGAGGAGGATAAATCGTATTGAAGCTCTCAAGGGTGAGGATGAAGAGTGGATATTTGATGTGGATCAGATAAAGAATGTAGCTGTGAATTTTTATCATATGCTTTTTTCTGAAGATCGTGCGCATAGGGATGTGTTGAATGTTGATGTATCTTATCCTATGCTTACGGAGGGTGTTATTAGTAATATGAATATTGATGTGAAAGAGGTGGAAGTTGAGACTGCTTTGAAGAGTATGGGCCCTCTTAAAGCTCCAGGTCCTGATGGTTTTAATCCTTTATTCTTTCAAGCTCAATGGAAACAGGTTAGTGGAAATGTTATTGATTTTGTGCGAAAAGTGTTTGAGAATCCTTGTTTGATTAGGGAGGTTAATCAGACTTTTCTTGTGCTTATTCCTAAAGTCCCTAACCCAGAATTTATAAGAGATTTTCGTCCGATTAGCCTTTGTAATGTGATTTATAAATTGATAACGAAAATCATAGTTAATCGGATTAAGCCTGTTATGTCGACTATTATTTCCCCTAATCAGTGTAGTTTTGTTCCGGGACGTTTGAGCTCAGACAATATTATTGTTGCTCAAGAGGTGATCCATACCATGAAAACTATGAAGGGAAAGAAAGGTTTTATGGCTGTAAAAATTGATTTGGAGAAGGCGTATGATAGAATTAATTGGGAATTCGCTATTAATTGTTTAAGGGAGGTGGGAATTCCGGAGAGCTTGATCTTCTTGATTCAGGAGTGTATATCTTCTCCCTCTATGCAACTATTGTGGAATGGTAGTAAGTCAAATGTTTTTAATCCTTCCCGAGGTATTAGACAAGGTGATCCTTTGTCTCCGTTTTTATTTGTGATTTGTATGGAGAAGTTGGCTCATTTGATTCAGTCAAATATTTCATCTGGAAACTGGAGACCAATTCGTCTTAATAAAGGGGGACCACCATTATCTCATTTGTTTTTTGCTGATGATTTGATTATTTTTGCTGAAGCTCGTTTAGACCAGGTACAAGTGATTAAAGATTGTCTTAATGCGTTTTGTGATGCTTCGGGTCAAAAGATAAATGAAGGAAAGACAAAAGTTTTCTTTTCTCGCAATATTAATCATAATATTAAATCTCAACTAAGTCATAGTTTGGGATTTAATATGTCTGCTGATTTGGGTAGATATCTTGGGGTTCCTCTTCATCATGAGAGGGTTTCTAAGTCAATGTATCAATTTACGGTGGATAAGGTAAAACAAAGATTGGCTAGCTGGAAGTGTCATTCTTTGTCTCTGGCAGGGAGGAATACTCTTATTAATTCAGTGGCTTTGTCTATTCCTAATCATGTGATGCAAACGTCTATTATTCCTGTTGCTTGTTGCGATGAGATTGAGAGGAATGCCCGGAATTTTTTATGGGGTTCAACAAGTGATAAGAAGAAAGCTCATTTGGTGGCGTGGGACAAAGTTTGTTATCCTAAAGTGTGTGGTGGATTGGGTCTTCGTCATGCTTCTCTTCAGAATAAGGCTTTTATGATGAAAGTGGGATGGGGGTTGGTGAATAACAAGGATGCATTGTGGGCCCGAGTAATTAGAAGTAAATATAATTGTGGTCAAGATTTGATCCCTATTATACGAGCAAAGAAGCCGGGGTCAAGAGTGTGGAGTGGAATTAAAGCTGTTTGGGAGAATGTTAAGAATGAGATTGAGGTTGTTCACAGGAATGAGGAGTATAAAGTTAGATGGAAGCTTGAGAGGAGTGGGATGTTCTCTGTCAGATCAGCATATACGAAAGTTGCTGATTTTAATGCTCAGGAGGATCAATGTTGGAGGAACATTTGGAGGCTCAAGGTCCCTCAGAGATGTAAAATGCAGATGTGGTTTTTTATGCATGATAGACTTCCTACTAATGAGAGGTTGCTTGAATGGAGAATTCATCCAGATGGTTCTTGCGCGTCGTGTAATTCGCAGTTGGAATCAACGGTACATGTGATAAGAGAATGTGGTAATGCTAAAGAGGTTTGGCTTAACTTGGGAATCTCTTTTGCAAATAAAGAATTTTGGGAAAGTAATTTACATGATTGGTTAAGGAAGAATGTGAAGATGCGTAGAGGGTATGGGATGGATAACTGGAATGAAATTTTTTGTGTGTCTTGCTGGTTGATTTGGAGAAGAAGGAATGAAGTGACCCATAATAATGAATGTTCAAGTGTGTATGAAGCCATAGCAGAGATCAAAGGCATTATTAGATGTATGCATAAGGATGTAGATTATCTGTCTTGCCCAATTTAAGGATGTAGGTTATTTTTTGTTTGTATTTTCCTTCCTTTTTATAAAAAAAAAAAAAAAGAACCGTATTTCAGTTCAAAGATACTCCGTTAAAAAACCATACATTTTCCATTCAAAAGCTTAGTCATCTACCTAATTCACCTCTCGGTTTACAAATTGGCGGGCAGTGTCCTAATTCATCTATCTACCTTGAACTTTGAAGGCTTGAACCACGAAGCGTTGCCCTTCCCGCTTTTTTTAAACACCTTTTAGCCAAAGTTACTCTGTGGATTAACAAGAAGGTGTCAAGGTCTCCCAAAAAAGGAAAAGCTGGGTGGACCTGTAAATTATCTAAAACAAAGCCCCTTTTAGATAAAAGGACAATATTTCTTTAAACTCGTACATGATAAAGCCACCACTTCCCATTGGCCTCTTCTCCACTCTCTCTCACTACTCCTCTCCACTACTTACTAAAATAAAAAAAAAAAAAAACAAGAACAAGATAAAACTCAAAAAGCAACTCTGAAAGTTGGAAAAAGAATTCCCTTTACTTCATGTAGACAGGAATCGTGTCCTTCAATTTAATTTGCTAGTGTTGAGTCATGGCCAACAATCCACCGGAGGCTCCCACCGACGACTTCTTCGAGCAAATTCTGGGCCTCCCGACTTTCGCTTCCATTGACTCCGGCGCCGGCGCCGTCGCCGGCGGTGGTGGTTTTCACGCACCAGTTTACCACCAGTTGGGCCTCAGTTTGGAGCAAGGCAAAGGAGCTTCCTTTTTTAAACCTGAGGAGGCTTCTGGTAGTGGCCTTGTTGATGCTAGAACTAAGACTGTAAGATCACCTTTTCTATCTTTTTTTATTCTGTTTTCTGTTAGTGTTGTACATTAGTTTAGTCATGAGTTAACTGTCAGTTGAAACTTTAAAGTGAGCTTTGTGGTTTAATGGTTTTGGTTTAAAAAGGTAGAATTTTTTCGATTAAAAAGTTGTTTTTTTTCAAGTGGATGGTTGGTTTATAATTTAAAATTGACTGTAAATAAAAATAGAAGAGCTTGTGATAGATGCATCACAGGGGGAAATCAGTTGCTTGGGTGGGGTTTAAGTCTTATTAGTATAGTCATCTGATAGCTTTATTGGTATGTATGACAAAGTCATACTAGAATTGAATAGAATTAATATCCATGAGACAGATTAATCTTTGAATTGAAAAGATTGTGCTCTTCAAAGATAAGATTGCTCTACGGGCTTTGCATAACCAAGGGTAGTTCTCATTGTCTCATTATGTTTTGTTCTGGGAGTGAATTAGCTGTCCTTGTACAACTTGACTCGGTGCTCATCAAGATATTGACCAAACTGGTGCATGACCAAATAGCCTTATTACTCGTGTCATGTGATTTGGAGCATATAAGCTTGATTTTAACTTATGACTAAATAGCTGATTTCATATTATTAAACTTAGATTCTATAAAATTTCACTCTATTTCTTTCCATCTTTGTGGTGGGACAGTGAATCTGTTGATCAGGAAGCATTTTCTGTTAATAATCCAATGAATTGTTTTCAGGTTTTTCATGGGCAGTCTATGCCATCAACCATTCCTACTGCTCCACAGCCACCAACAATGCGACCGAGGGTGCGGGCTCGAAGAGGGCAGGCCACAGATCCACATAGCATAGCTGAACGGGTGAGTCTCTATTTGCATGGGTCTAATTTTCATCTAGTCATGATATTTTCATTTTTAGCATGGGGTTGATTTGTTGAGAAGCATCATTTTGTCCATATGTTAAGCTTAGCTTTAATTATTCTGTATGTTATCTTTTGATGACAGTTGCGCAGAGAAAGAATAGCAGAAAGAATTAGGGCCTTGCAGGAATTGGTTCCCAGTGTTAACAAGGTAAATGACTTTTCTTACACTTAAATCTGTGTCTATGTGGTTACTGGTTAGAAGCTGTATATCTTGTAAAGCAGGATTGACATTTCCTGCCAATATGTTTAGCAGGCGATAATATGATGCTTGTGACTTCAATAATCAATTTTTTAGATGTCTTACTGGCAAATGATTTGGTGAAGATTAATGTGTAAATGAACTAGGGAGTGACATGCGGGCATCTGATTATGCTAATTAAGAAAGACACGTTTCTCATAAGTATTAATAAAGAGCAATCATCTTTGATGTTCTTTTTTGGGGTGCAAATTTTTTGAAGTTTTCTTCTTTAACAAAAATGAAATTTACTGGATTTCCAGAGATAGCAATTACTGACACGATTGGAAGAGACAGAAAATGTTATCATGCCTTGTTTGCTGATTGTGTTCCTCAATATTGTTGCCCTGTAAATTTCGTGTGACAATTATGTTCAAAATTTTTCTTTTGTTCTCATTACTATTTGTGCTCCCTTCAGACGGACAGAGCTGCCATGTTAGATGAAATTGTGGATTACGTCAAGTTCTTAAGACTTCAAGTGAAGGTAATTGATGGCATCTTTGGTGATGTTTCTCCATGATGGAAGTTATCATCTTTTATGCTTTTTTTATACCAATTTCTCTGAATATGTCAAATTTATCATCTTTTGTGCTTCTTTTATGGTATGAATCCCAACGCGAGACTCTTCACAGGGTCCACAATTTTGTTTCCCCACTATGAGAAACCAAGAGTTTGGAATTTTTTCAGTGACTGTACAATTTGATTCCATTTGTCAATCAGGTTTTGAGTATGAGCAGATTGGGTGGAGCAGGTGCAGTGGCACCACTGGTGACTGACATCCCATTATCATCAGTTGAGGTAAAATTATTATACTTAAAAAGAATAGAAATTGATACACGACCCTTGATTCTTTAAGGTCAGCATTTTTTTTAGAAACTAACGCGTTATACTGTTATGGAGTATATAATTTTTGAGCAATAGTTTATCCTCCCTCCAGTCCTAATTATAAGATCACTTTAACTTTTTTAAAGAAATTTAGATGCAAAATTAATCAATTTAAATGTCTATAGTTATTTTTTTCATCAAAACTGATTTATTTTACCTATAGACTATAGTTAAAATTAAGTGATCTATTTGATTTCTTTAATCTCCATAAAAAAGAAAGTCAAAGTAATCTTATATTTAGGACTGGAGGAAAATGACTATAAATTTCTAGGTTATCATTGAAAATTGTACAGTAGTCAACTTCTAATTGAAAGATTGGTGGGAAGTATACATAAGCCTTTATCTAAAGAAATTTAGTATATATCTCTTCAAATAATTAATCAAATTTAGTGTTGAGCAGGAAGATGGAAGTGAAGGTGGAAGAAACCAAGCAGTATGGGAGAAGTGGTCGAATGATGGCACAGAAAGACAAGTAGCTAAGCTTATGGAGGAAAATGTTGGAGCTGCCATGCAATTCCTTCAATCAAAGGCTCTCTGCATAATGCCAATTTCGCTTGCGTCTGCAATATACCACTCGCAGCCACCAGACACCTCAAGCATCGTCAAGTCTGAGACTAATCCTCCTCCATAGAAGGCCTCACCCTCCTCCTTCCAAGGCCTCACCTAACTCTGCTGGGACCCTCCATTTAATTGTGTTTCAAGACCCCCATGATTCCAGTCACTGGATGCAATCAAAGTCAGATGCCACAGTTACATCTTTTTTGCCTTTCTTTTTCTTCTTTTATGTTTAAGTACAGGGGTTGATGTCAATGCCCTTGAAAATATATGACAGGCCCCGCCTAGTATTTGTTAAGTTTCAAGTAAAAGGAAAGGAATTGTCAAAGTCCACTTGATAAGCTCTTTGGGTGGAGTGGGGGTAGTGGAACATTATGGGAGCGGCTTTTTATAATGTAATGGTTTGTGGGACCTTGTAACAGATAGAGTGGTGTGTATATTTATTAGTTGATGTAATCTAATTTCTGAATAATTTGAAATGAATAATGGTTGCTTTGAAAACTGCTGGTTTTGGCTGAGTCCAGCGGGAAATGATGATGCTTGCTTGTAGTCTATTATGGGGTGGGCGTCATTTTTCCTCAAAAGTCATCAGGCTTGTGCCTATTCTCCTGTATAATTATTGGATCATAAACGGTTGTATGTACTATGCAGGATTTGAATAAGAAGGACGGATTAGGGTGCTGTCTTACTTTCTTCACCAATTCAAGATTTAAATGAATAAACAAGGAGTACAATATAGACAGATGGAACAAAAATATTCTATTTTACTCCCTCCATCCTAAAATTTTATGATATATTTTATCTAATTTGATGAAGTTGAGGATGTTAGTTAATTTAAGTTAAAATCACGAGAGTTAATTTCAGGAGATATTTAGAAAAATTAGGAGATCTTATATTTAAGAACATATTCACCACATCAAATAGATCTTATTTAATAATAGAATAGTTTTTTCAATTTTTTTCAAAGCATAGAGAGAAAGACCAAAATTGAGTAAAAGTAGAGGATGAAAATCAAAATTGACCAAACTTTTGGGGATCAAAAGAATCAAATTTAAATTTTTTAGACCAAAATCAAAATTTTGATTGGAAGCATAAAGACCAAAAATATTAATGTTACCTTTTAAAGTTTATCCTCATTTTATCAAAATTTAACTGTGTAATCATCATATAGATTTTTCAAGTCATTATTTTTCGTTAAGTGAAATTAACATCGTGAAACTAAAAATGCATTTTAAAATTTAAGAGACTAAAATTAAACTTGGTGCAAAAATAAAAGGTCAAAAGTATTTTTTTTAACTTATTTTTTTATAAATATTTGATATTATTTTTGTTCTTAAAAGTTTCTTCAGAAATATATTATCTTACGCCAATGTTTGTTGTCCTTTCTGATGTTATCTTCGTTTTTGTTTCTTGAGAAATACATTGTCTGATTTTTCTACTTTATTATGTATTTAATTTAATTTATTTATATTTTTACTATTGATGATATCTTTATTGACGCAATTATTAAAAATTTGTATGCACTTTAAAAAAAATCTATGTAAGGTGTTTCATTTGAAATATTTTTTTATAATAATGCTCCATCTGAAACAGTAAAAAGCTTAGTGATGGTGCAAAGGGGGGGTTTAGTAATAAATTTTGGGCCTTAAACAATTCCGCATTAGCTGCTCAATAATTGAATATGGGCCTACGTCAACTATCTAAAGCCTAATTGCGAACGTTTCTGGCATGAAAGGATGCCACTTTCAGCCCATAAATTGAACGTGGCAACAACAGACAATTTAAGTTCAATTATGGAGTTTTGCACTTAAAGATCCACTGTCGGCCCAAACACAAATGTGGGCCTAGACAGATTATATAAGCCCAATTATGAAACTTTTAGGCTTAAAGGGGTTCTGGCCCCAAATTTCAAAAGTGGGCCTCCGCAAACAATTAAAGCCCAATTGTGGACTTTGGGCTTAAAGGGATTATGTTTCTGGCCCATAAAGAAAGTGGGCTTTCACAGACAATTGAAGCCATTTAAGGAGATTCGGCTTAAAGATCCCACTTCGGCCCAACTTGTTAATTAATTCTTTCAATCTTAATTTTAGACTTTTTTTAAGAAATCAAAGATACAAGATAGATCACTTTAAATTGTTTATATTTATTTTTTTCCTCAAAACTTTTTATACAATATTCTTTTGACTTTATTTGCAGAAGTTAAGGAAGAACTAAATGACAACATGTGCTACATATAATTAGCTTATGAATTAGTAGTTTGTAAGTAAAATAAGAACTAAAAGATTTTTTTAAAACATTTTAAAGTGATACATTAATTTCTCAACAAAAGTGAGGGAGTATAATTTAGTCATCTAATTTAATTCCCCTCATTAATTCTCACAACAAAAGTTTCAAGTTATCTTATAAATTAAAACGGATGGGGTAGCTTTTAAAGGTAGAAAATGCTTATTTCTCAGCTGTAATTATACTCCTCGAGGAATCTGATGCCTGATCTAATTTTCAATAATCCAGTGCCCATTGAATGTTGCAATTGTTTTTTCAATCACTTCTCCCTGACAGGCTGACACTTGTATGTTGCAAAGTCAAAAGCCTTATTGGTGTCTTAAATTTCTGAATTTTCTTAGTCTGCAGCTTTCCACATAATGATGCTTGTAACTTTGGCCCTTGTCACTCATGTTGCCATTGAGCATTTCGTGTCTGTTCTGCATTTTAAGCTACTTGTGTTTTGCAGTTTGCCTTAAATTAATCGTACCACTTTATTGTATGAACTTATTAGCTCAAAAATCAAGTCTGGTGAAATAATAATTCAAATTATAATTTCGATGAAGGCTCATACTGCACAATTAATCATTCTCTGAAGTGCCGTATCAACAGCAACTTATCGCCAACCTCTGCATGGCATGGGTGGTTTCCTTGTTTGACTATAGTTATCAGGGTTCCGCAGTTATTGGTAAAGTCTATATGAATATGTGGTTATTAAAGTTTGAAGAAAATCAGCAGAGGAACCCAAAGTATCCTGTTTTCAACCACAAAGATACAGGGGAAGCTTTGTGGCTGGAGGGCAGGTCCAAACCATGGGTGAAATCACAGCTGGAAATAATAGATACGAGGATGGACCTTTTTCCTCACCAAAATGCTTGGATGCCTGTAAGCATGGTACCGGTAGCTGCTGATTAATTCTTGTCTTTCTAAAAGCTTTTGCTTGTGTTGTTGCCTGACGTAGCTTTTGACTTTGACGGGGATACTTTGTACTGCGTTTGTTTTACACTTTGAGCTAATTTTTTTTTTGGCCAAAACACTTTGAGCTAAAATTAATTAATAGCTTTACTTCAGTAATTTTACATTATTGATATGCGCTAATTTTTCTGCTTTAATTGATTCCGCCATGTAACTTATATTCTTATTTGCCGACTTGTCGGGAACAGCATCAAAAACACTTCTCTGTCATTGTATTACGATTTCAAGACTCACTGTTTGTAGTGAGACAGTTCATGATAGAAAATGACAATATGATGCTACGTTTGCTGGCTTCCTAGTTCCTAGAACTTGTTTGACGCTCGCGCGCGCGCGTGATATAAAACTTGTATTATCCATAAGCCTTATGACTCAAATTAAGAACTGTCAAAAGCACAGGACTTGCGTCCTAGTTAAATACGTTTTGATGTCATATATTTAAAACAAAATGACTAGAAAGTGATTAGTCTAACTCAAACTCCGGGGGAAGTAGGATCCTTGTTAGTGTTAATAATGCCCTTTTTATCGACAGTGACCGAAAGCTTAATTATTGAGAGAAGGGAATTTAGGAATTCTTGAAAGCAATGGAAATTCCTCTATGTATATGCCTTTCATGTAGGAAGAAGCACAAGTGTATCATGACCTCTTACTTTGTACTCCCTCTGGTCCTAAATATAAGACCTAATTGACTTTTTCTAGAAAATCCTTAAACTAGTTTATTTTACCTCTAAACTAATGGATAATCTAA
Source organism: Mimosa pudica (assembly GCA_029929735.1). Taxonomy (NCBI): domain Eukaryota; kingdom Viridiplantae; phylum Streptophyta; class Magnoliopsida; order Fabales; family Fabaceae; genus Mimosa; species Mimosa pudica. Next base: position 15,928,405 of record JAKELP010000013.1, on the reverse strand, counting down.
AAATAAATCAAAGATGTCATCATTTAATAACCTATTTCGCAACCTTAATCTCTCCAAAAAAAACTCAATTAGGTCCTATATTTAGGACCGGAGTAGTATAATGTAGAAGCACTTGAAAAAGAGAGGACAAAAAAGAGAGGTCTCGTAAAGAAGGAAGAGTTTGTTTTTTTGTTTTCGTTAATTTTATCTCTCCTGTCTAATTATTTTATAAAATTTTTATAAATGGTAGATACCTTTAAATGAAAAGACACAAATTTTCATTTAAATTTTAAAATAAATAAAAAAGAGAAAATGACACTTAATAACTCAAAACTTCTAAATAATTATATTCTGAACCCAAACAGTTAGATTAATAAATTTATCAAAGGCAGGTTAGGCCTAACCCATTTTCTTACAGAAAGAATAATATAATCTCTACCGGTGTAAAGCTCTTCGTCCCATGTTACTACAACGGAAAAAAAAAAAGACAAGTGATTAACATATCTTGTGGACGGATATGTTAATGGATGTGGAAGACGAGGCCCATTATTGGGGTGCTCTGGAAGGTTTTCTCTTTGACTTAAATGCAAGAATGGGATTGGTTGAGTGGATATTGAATCGGACATTATCATTAGCTGCATATGTTCTTGCTTAAGCCCTGTACATTCGTTGATTCAAGCTCAGAATTGTTTGCCTTTTATGGTGTTGCAGCCTACCAGTCAAGTAGACAAGTAGTAATTGGGCAGCAATAATGTCAGCACAGAGACAGAACACAGCGTGTAATGACAGATACTTGGTCCTCCATAACATGGCATGAATGTGTTTGTGTAGACTGAGTAAGATGGAGGACAGTGTATTACCATTCTGCAGAAACCAATCTGGCATTCCTGCTATAGTCATTAATTTGGTCTTTCAACCATAAAGACTAAATTGGAACTTTCCTCCCTACTATCATACTTTTGGTCGGTACGTGAGGATCAAATGGTGATCTGTTTTCTCATGTTAGAAAAAAGAGTTGCCTGTATATGTTCTACTTTGATTAGAGTTTATTATGATCTGTTCTTGACATGACTAATATTAAAATCAATCTCTCCCTCTCTCTAATAATCATGCGCTCTGTTTCTTCCACACCACAACACAAAATCCTTTTGTGTTGGTATGCCATGTTAAGCTGTCGACCGGCCAGCTTCATGCAAATACGGCAAACCATGGACGAAAATAATGCCCGAACCCTGTAGAGAGAGGAAGCGCATTCTGATATTTAAAAGCTACAGCTTCTGAAATGATTTTATTCTCTTGTTTTTTTAATTTCCGATATAATTATAGTTCATAACATACACTGTCTCACCACTAATAGTGAGTCTTGAAATCATGTCGCTTTGCCAACAAGTTGATGTAAGCCGTATAGCAAGATATCTTTAAAGAATAATTATTGTGCATAGTATTATATCAAGCCTTTTTCATTCACGTAATTAGGTCGATCTTTTGGACTCCCTACCCTATTCATCCCACACGAACCTAATTCCTATGCGTTATGGAGCATCTTGAATTATGAAGGTAAATATATTTTGTCCGAACATGAATAAGAATTGATGAGTCCTGATAATATAGATATTTTTTATTTCTCTTCATTCATCTTCTTAAAATCTTAGACCAATAATAACCTTAAGTCCTAATTATAAGATCATCACTCTAACATTTTTTTTTGAAGAAATTATGTAAAGGGAAATCAGAAGAGAGAAAAAATGAGAGAATCGAAATGTATGATCGTATGCCTCATAGGTCTCTGTTGAATATACTGCACATATTTATAGAAGTACAAATTAATAGCTAGATGTCACAAAGTCTAACAAACTTGTATAGCTGTTACAACAACTCTTAATCTGAATACAATTAGTTATATCACTTAATATCTCTAATATTATGGATGGAATATGAATCATTATTTTGATTAATATGGCTATAATTTCTTTTTTCTCAAAACTAATTTATTCTACTTATAAATTAAATTACAATCTAATTACATGTGTTATATGTTATAATTTAGTGGTTTAAATTTCATCTTTAATTAACTTCCACAAAAAAAACAAAATGAGTCTTAAATTTACGGCCAGGGCAGTTATTGAGAATCTTAAACTCGAGAAAATTAAAGTAGATATGAACATATTGCAAGAATACTATATAAAAAAATTATCATTTAATTTCTGTTATATGGAACTTTTATTTATGCTATAATGTCATTAATTATCATCATATGAATGCTTCATTAATTATCTGCTAGAATATGTGAAGGAACGTCCCCCTGGCAGAATATATAATGTAATTCACGTCAACAACATGCATGCAATCAAACCACGAAATTAATATTATCACGAAGATAGGGACAATTGCCTTCCTGTTCGATGTGACATCCCCATATTAGTGACAACCGTTAGCGGTCTATGGCGGTGCCATAAATTCTAATTCAATTCCTTGAGATATCTTAAACTCGTGTGTGTGTGGAACATATTCCTTCAGTAGTCTCATTTCTTGCCATATACCAAAATCAAGCGACTAGGTAGCGCGTTAAAACTGACCAGCGACATGCATGTAAAAATATTTTCTCTTGATTTACAACAAGAAATTAACCAATCACCACACGCACGCACAAAAAAGATCCGATCCGCCTTCCCCTACAGTATATATAATACTCCCTCCATTCCTAAATATAAGATCACTTTGGTTAATTTGAGGAGATTAAGGAAGACAATAAAATTACATGATCTTCCTAAAATCCCCTCAATTACTTAACTTAAAAAGGAGGAGGAATTTTCAATGAAAAGAGGGAGTATAACGTATAAGGGTAGTTTGGGCAAAACTTGAGATAAAATAGGAAGTGATTTTATATTTAGGAACTTATCTACTTCCCAAAAGTGATCTTATATTTAGGAACGAAGGGAGTATAATATAAATTGCACAGCACAAGAACATACAGATCAAGAACAAAAAGATGTTATTATATATCTTCTGTACAATATAATTAGCATTGGCTTTTTCTTTCGTAAAAAAAAACAAAGAAACAGAACACCATCCAATAGATTTAAAGGGTGAGGGAGCTAAGGGAAAAACTGTTTGTCCTTGTTTCTCAGCTAGGTATATATGAATATATATATATAAATCTCAAGTAGTTGTCCTATTGAAGTTGATGCGTTCATTTGGACAACCCAAGTCTTCAAAAAAAAAAAAAAGATGACTTCTTCTCTTGTCGCCGTGGATTTGTTTTGAGCACACAAAGCCAGTATACGTAAATGCATGGTGTTCATGGACAACCAAAACCCTTAGCTTCAGATCCTTTGATGATTCGGAGCCTCTTGCAGGAACATGTGAACATGTCCCATGGAACATCTCCAACAAGCATCCAGTCACCCTCTTTGTCTTCATATGTTGGAACATATTCAGATCCATCGTATCCCTCCCTCTCTGAATATCCTCCAAATGTGCACTTGAACATGCTCTCCAACGCCTTCAACACTTGTGGGTAGCTTTTATACACCTTTATATCTATCTTCCTCAAGTATGGTGTGCCTGCCATGCTCACTTTCACGTACCTCCCTCCCTCTTCCTCCTTCTTCTGTTGCCCATTAATATTATTCCTCCTGAAACTTCTCACTGGTGGCCATCCCACTACTTGTGCCCTGATAATTCAAAAAAACATCACATATCCGTAAGATATATATCCATCACTTCTCCAAATACTTATATATATGAATAATAATGTACAGTCACTTACTTTGGTGGTGGCGGGCCATTAATATTGTCTGACTCGTTATGATCACTTTTGGCGTCACCACTCTTGCCTGTTGATTCCTCATCAGATGAATACTTCCTTTTGCTTCCAACTGTAATGCAACTACGTTTCTCTGGCTCCTCGCTGCCTGGCAATCCCAGCCTTAGCTCTGTGTCCTTCAGGTTCAGTTCCCCCATTGACACTGATGATGAACTCTTCTCCATTTCAATTATCAACTTCACCGTATATATATACTTCACTTCTGATCGATTATTCTTTTGTGTGTGTGAGAGAGATTTGGGTGGATAGAAAATGAAAAGAGATTTTGAGTTTGAGTTTGTAAAGACCAAAGATGGAATAATGAACGAGGATATGAATGAGATTGGCTCGTTACACTCAATTATATAGTGGCTAGCTAGTCACAAGAGGGGGAGATAATTGAGAATAATAATATCTGGATTCCTTGTTCTCATGGGCCGATAATTAGGCCTCATAGACCTACTCTCTATTATTGCACGCGCTCCCTCACACGCCTGCTTAGAGGTGACAAGGCATGACTTTTACATGTGGGCCCCACTATCTGCATTTTGGGAAGTTAGCGCGTGACGGTGGAGGACACGCAAGAGAAGAGAAGAACAGAGAGTGTCTAAGACTTTGGATACAAGGGAGGAACAGGGACGGCCAATGGCTTTAAAGAACGTGGACCGGCAAACGGACGGTTGATATTCTGTTGGTGGAATTTGCGGAGTGAATCTTGGAGCGTTGGATCACGGGAGGGACACCTCCATGTGAACAGGGGGCATGTCCCACGTGGATGCTATTCATTGGTCGGGCATCACCATGTGGGTGTGCATGCAATCAATGGGGGAAGAACTTAATTGTGAATTGATAGTTGCTTCTCTGTACATTACATGTGGGTTGCTCACCTCTTTATTTCTTTTTTTTCGACATATATTGTCCATCAAATTTATTACGTGTTCACTCAAATTGTGCTAATTATATTCGTTTTTAGACCACTCTATATACTCTCAATACGTAGTGTAAGAACTTGGTAAAAAAAAAAAATGTAATATAAGAGTTTATAGTATATTTGCTAAAACATGTTTCTTAAAACACATGTACGTACAGATTAAAATTATTTGGATGTCTAGAATTAATTCTCTTTTTTCTAATAGTGCCTATATTTATTACTCAATATTAATGTTAAAAAGAAAAATACATGAGCATTAATAAACAAAAAGGAGAGTAATTAGGCCGTTAAGTAGAAAAAACATTAATTGATTAAGTTGAGTTCTTACATTTTTGGACTATGATCGTTCAAAATTTGGGCTTTTATATTACAGACCGAAAGAGTATTTTAATTTAGATGTTCTTATATTGATCCGACCTCATCAGATGAGGAAAACTAAATAGATACATGGAACTGATCCGAGGTCAATGTGGATCAGGTTAAACAAATGAATACTTTAACATATTTATATGAATGTGTGCATTCATGTATGTACTCGATCCAGTTTCTGCTTGTTTTTTGTATGTATGCATTGGAAGTAGCAGCATGTGAAAGATGTTACTCTCAACAGTTTTCGGACCCTTGTTTGACGCATTGCATGGGGATAAAAGTTCATTTAATTAGGGTTAAAGGAAATTAAGTTCGTAGCACATGATAATTAGGATAACTCTTGTACAGTCTTTACCTAATATATTTCAAATTTCAAGTACTATATATTCCCTCTTTTGGTCCTTAAATTATTTTAAGACACCCAACTAACAAAAGAATTTGATCCTTATTGAATATGTGTGTTTTTTTCACTTTATTTTTGTCGTCGATAATGCAAGTTTGAAATTGAAAAGGTTGAGAAATACTCATTTAATAAAGGGTTAAGTTATGTGTGTGTGTGTATTTAATAACATAACTACTAATAGTTAAGAGAATTGGTAGTTGATGCCACTAAAGGAAGTATATAGATAATACAATAGGCTTTTGTTGAATATTGAGTTTTAAGTTAACTCATCCATATTTGCTGAAAAAGGATTCATTGGATCCGTTGAGTTGTCTTTGAAAGTTATTCGATCAAGTGCATGGGGTTCAGGAAGTTTGTCAATGCTGATCAATTATAAGCAGTGTAAGGGTTACACAGTAAATAAAAAGAACTCGTCAAAATGAAAATCCATCAGAAAATTAAAATATCTTTTTAAGCTTATAGAGTGGACAACCAGGTGAAAAACACCAACTGTACTGTTTAAAATGGCAGACACGTATGAATAGCCACTGATGGAGTCATTGATCAGACCACCACTTAACGAACATGTAAACACAAGACTCCGAAAACAAACTAAAAAGGGTAGGTGATAAAAAGAAAGAAGTTAGGCATGTGCATTTTTTGGTGCTAGCGTGACAAGAGAAAAAATAAAAATAGCCAACGAGGCGAAGCAAAAGCATGACAGGTGAAGCACTATATGAAATTATTCACAAAACCAAATAGGCATATCTCTTCTGGACCCAACTCACTTCTCTTGGATCGATGCACACTCACGAAACAAGGCCCATCAACTTTTCTCCCATCAAAATCTAATAATAACAACAACTTCACCCATCTTCACTCATCACAAATTTGTAACTACCGTTAAATCAACTTTTAGCCCTTTTACTAATTGTGTGAACAATGAGGTTCACAAATTTGGATGCGTGCGTAATAAATATTGAGAAAAAAGGGAGATTAATTAGTCGATCAGGTACAGAAATTTGGATGCATGCGTAATAAATATAGAGAAAAAAAGAGATTAATTTGTCGATGATCAGAAGCATATATATAGACTATATATATATATGTTAGTGATGATGGATAAAGAGGTACACACGTGGGATGTGTTAAATGCTGAAGGGTCAGGTGTGGGCCTTGAGCCACACGTGGGTGATGGAATGAGAGGGTTTAAAGACGAAAAAGGAGGGTAGGGAATATGAAGGCCCAAAAACTTTTATAGGAAGGACAAAAGAGGTAGTCCCCACTCCCACGCCTTCCTTGCTTGCTTGTTCCCTCACTTGTGAATTGTGATTAATGACTGTTTTTGGCCATCTCTGTATGTGCTTACCATTTATGAATTCCCATCAATGCACTTTAATTAACATGTACATATCACGAATAGTACAACCTCCCCAACACAGTTGAACAAGGACAACTAATCCCATTCACTCTTGATTATTGGATCTCAACTATTTAGGCTCCGTTTGGTCACCCTCCACTCATTTACATTATCAACTGTCCTTTTGTTATGCAAAAAATTATACGTTTAATTTATTTCATTTTCCCTCTTTTCTTCTGTGGACTCTCCATGTCTTTTCACAAGTAATTACGTATACGACAGTAACATATTATGTTTGGTTAAGTTAATCTAGACAGAATAACTATATATGTTTGCTCAACGTTGACTTTGACTATACACCTGGTTACATGGGCTATTAGTGAGGGTGTCAAAACTATAACAATACCTAAAGGTGGCATATATATCTTTACAGTTGGACATTGAAGTTGACCATTTCATGATCCGTACCATTACTTTGACGAATTAAAGGAGGAAGGACAATGAAGCAGAGACTCAATAAACCATATTTTCTTGACATCTAATTTGTTGCAACGAGACACACACACACGGCGGTCCCCATTTTCTTATTCTGATGAGCAAATGCTTCCGGTTGTGGGCTGACCTGAGAGATTTACAATAGATCTGCAGTTTATTCATCTCGCTTTAGCTGCGCCATTAACTCCTCACCGTCACACCTTTTATTTCACTTTGCTTAGGATCAAGTAGTTGTCAGCAAATTAAATTTTGTTCCCATTATATTCTGTTTACTTTTTCAAAAAGAATATGCATGCCTGGGAGAAGAAGTCGTGTCAGCCAAAAGAATTTTAACATATGTTTGGGTGTAGAAGCCTCGATCGTCAGTCCGTGATGATAATTAATTGGAGACGTGATATATAGTTGACATGGTGGTAGATCTAATACATGATATTCAGTGTGTTACCAAATATACCAATTTAATGCATGTGAAATAATGAGGGACACTTAATATTTTCATGGCAAAATTGGACCCTGTCTAGTGCCTGAACCAGTGGCGTGCATGTGCGCAGAGCTGACACGAAGTGAATGCGAAACATTGACAAATTAATAAAAACCATGATCTACGATTGGTACCAAGGGAATTTCGAGGATATGGTGAAGCCAGGGAACCTTTATTTCTGTGTGCACACTTGTGGTAACAACAGAATCGAATTTTCATTTTGTCATTGACCTCACAAAGAGAATCTAATCGCATATATTATATATGTGCACAAGATCTCAAGGAAAAGAAGGAGAAGCAATAATAGGTTCTAACGCTTTATGATCAGAAATAAATTGTAGCTAGCTAGGTCCCTAGAAAGCTATAACATACAATATTATGCCCCATTAATATAACCTCTATAGTGTGTTGAGACTTGTTGAGATCAGTTAGTATGTGGATGTTTAATCTCTTCTGCTGCTAAACTACGTAGGTCCTCCCACCCTCTGACCTCTATATATTCATTTTAATTTATTAGACCTTCCACCCCAATTAACCACCGTACATTCGACCATTCGCCCATTCAATAAAAAACACACACACACACACACACACATTATATCATTGATCAATTATATTTGTATCAGAACAAACCACACACGAATCATTCATTATTGGTCTATGTATAATAATGATCTCCCTCGCCATTAAATATACAGTACAGTGTCTGATCAATAATCCTCTTTCCTCTCTCTCTCTTTTTCTCGCCCTCCTTGCATTGATTTGATAGATTATACTCTATATTTCTTCCTTTATAATCTGCGCAGAGTCAAAAAGCCATTCATTCATCCATTCATTCTAATATACGTACATACGTACTAACTGTGGCGTGGCGTGGCGTGGCATGACAAGCGTATATTATTAGATATAATAATGAAGAGGAATCTGAAGCAAAATAAATAGGGGTGGATGAGAGAGAAAGAGAGGAAAGGGGGTAATATTGAAGAGGTGGACGTAAAAGAGAAGAGAAGGGTGAGTGGGGTGCCCTTAAGCGGCGCACATGGGATAGGGTTTGACACTTGGGGTTGCATGCCCCCAACACACTCACATGCCTCTCTTCCTCTTCCCCTCTACCCAATGAATCTCACCACATGCCCCTCTCTTACACTTGGCCCCACTTCCCCTTTTATATTTCCTCCCAAGTCCTACTACCTATGTTCTTTAATTCACCATGCTTCATTTTTATTATACGTGCATGTATATATTAATTAATAACAAATATGTATATAACTTTTAATTTGGTTAATGATTTATTTAATTAATGATTTGATTCTTGATAGAGTTCTATTGTGTTGTGGGACCTATCAATTTGTTTGGATTTGGTTATGATAACCATGTTAACACAATCGACTCAAAACATTTTCCACATATTGAATTATAAACAATAAAATCATGATTATTTCCCTTTGATAGTTCGATTAACTCTTTAAAATTGATCAGTATAAACAAGTATTTAGTTGACTTCATTAGTAATAACCATACGCCTTTTATTAATTAATGCTGTGCATAAGTTTTCTTAAGATTGATACATACACGACCAATCTCCTTTAGTTTGCTTCAAATTCACTTTAATGAATCTTTAACTTGTAATGCACGGTAAACGAAAATCTTTGACACATACACAGTTCCTTCCTTTTCTTTTTCTGCTGCTCCCACCGTCCAGTTTGGGTGTTGGCCGGGGACATAGTGTAGTGCTGAAGGGGGAGGGTCAATTTAATTTGCAAACAAATGTGTATACGCGTGCGTGTGTGCGTACAAATACATATATATGAGTAAAGGTGGCCAACATGTGTGCGTGCGATTCTCGATCAACATCTCGCAGAATTCAATACTACAAAATTAAATTTCGAATTCAAACCGTAACTACCAACACAGTTGAGTGTGCCTCTCAAAATAATTGCACTACGCCTCTTCTTAATATCTAGTTTTTCTTCCCACCATATCATGTTGGCAAACCTACTTTTACTCAGTACAAAGTATACAAAGGCACGTCCCAACATCATCTTTTAGCTTGTCTCCAATCCCACTTTCAGTTTAGTCTTACGTAATGTATAGTAACAGTTAAACAACTTTAATTTCTTCTATACCCATATAATGTTTCCATCCAAGTAATTCTCGTCAATCAATAACGTTTCTCTTCTTGATACAAGGGTTAAACTCAAAGATCGATCATCTTCATTAAAAAGATTTTATATATGTTGATGAGTTCGTTTTTATGCCACAGAACATGAATCCGAAGTGCATGGTTCTTAAAGGGCGACATGTCCTCACTTCAGAAAGGACTAACACACATTTAAATTTGACAAACACCCCTGTCTATGTACTATTAAGAATTACAGTCGACTATTATTGTATATCTAGGGACCATCATATATTCTACTGTTTATTAAAATAGAGATATATATATACACAACAAAAATCCTCCTGTCATCACATATTAAGAACCGTCACTATCATCACTATACTATACGCTTGATGTATGTTGTGCGTTATACATGAACATTACATTGATTGGTATTTCGAGCAATTAATTAATCGAGCTCTATTCAATTAAGGCTTTTAATCTTAAATTCTGAATATAGTTAAGTGGCATTTAATGCAACAGCAAAAAACTTGCATAATCATACGTCCCGTTGATTAATGGCGCTTTTAATTTATGCATAGTACTACCTCCGGTCCCTAATATAAAAGCCCAAAATTTGAATGGTTTTGGTCCCTAATATATTCTCTTATCATTTAATGAGTTTTTCCTACTTTGCCCCTAACTCTCTTTCATATTTATTAATGCTTACTCTCTTTTAAGTATCGTAATAAATATGGGTAATATTGGAAAAAAAAACATTAACTCCAGACACCCAACTAGCATTCGCATATTTTCTTAAGAAGCGTTTTTTTGCGGCTAGTTAGCTCTTATATATATTAGGGACCGAAGGGAGTACTATGTACCAATATAATTAAAAGTATGCATCTAGCCATGACAAGGATTTCTATTCATGGGTACACCATGAAAATCTATGATCACTAACATAGATTTTTATATATTTGGTGGCCCATCATCAATAATACTCTCTATGATTATAAATATAAGACATATTTACATAATTTAACTAGATTAAGAAAATTAGTTAATTTGTTAAAATAATATGAAATTACCAATATACTCTCATTATCTAATTTTATCCCGATCTCCTTCACTTTTTCTTGTATTTTTATTAGGGAGCACTCATAAGAATAATTTTGGGGAAAAATCAGTAAGAATTAAAAATAAATCTTATATTTAAAATCAAATTCATCCTAGTAAGTCTTATATGTAGGACTAGAGGGAGTAATAAATAACTCAAATTTTCTCCAACTCATCAATAGCAGCGTTGCCTTCAATGATTTAACTTTTTCCCATATTTTGAAAAGCCGAAAATTAATACGGATAGGTGAATACAGTGCATGGAAAGGATATGTTGGAAACCTGGCGGGTTGGCGTGAGTGGTAAGTACTCTCGTCCCTTAAGAAGTGGTTGGGGGTTCGATCCCTAGCTCTTGCGAATGGAGCAAATTCACAGGCCAGCTGTCTACCCCTATATGGGACTTCAGAACAGCGAGGGATTAGTCTCGCTTGACACGCGGGTAACAAAAAAAAAGGATATGTTGGAATTATCAAATCATGGAATTGGAGGGGACCTTTTTATTTGTTTCTTGAAAGAGTAACCGTGCACGAGTCCACTCGGGAAGTAAAAGTCCTTGAATTTGGAAATATTATTGATCCCAGGCGTGTCATGGATCCAAGACCAATAATTGACCCTCTCAATTATTTCCAAGTTACAGTGCGCCATCCATACATACGTACTTCACCAAAAATGGTTTATGACATATAATAACAATACTCTTTCCTTCCGTAATATAAGAGTTAAGCCGCTAAAACATGACTCTTAAGAAAACATTGAAATTTAGTTGAGTATTTATAGTTAATGTTTTCTTTCCTATATTGCTCATATTTATTTATGATATATACTACTCCCTCCAGTCTCTAATAAAAGAGTTAGCCGCCAAAAAAACGCTTCTCAAGAAAACATGTGAATGTTAGTTGGGTGTATGGAGTTAATGTTTTTTTCCAATATTGCCCATATTTATTATGACACTTTTAGGAAAGAGAAATACATAAACATTAATAAATATGAAAAATATATAGGGGTAAAGTTGGAAAAAAATGCATTAAATGATGAGATATATAAGGTGAACTCTTATATTTTGGACAAAAACCATTCAAATTTCAGCTCTTATATTATGGATCGAGTGAGTAATTGTATTAAGTCATCATCTATATCTTCCTTAGAAAAACCGAAAGTACAAAGATCAAAGAAAAACCGAAATTTCCTGGAAACTTTACACTTGCATTTTAGAAATTACATGCCAGCTCAACATCATCAAAATAAAGATACACAAAATCTTCTTTTCCTCTTAGAAAATCGTGCCTTTGCATCATAATATAAATCTCTCTCATGCACAGAGAAATATAATTAAAATAAAGTATATGTTGAATATATGCATATGGTCTATGGATTTGAAGGTGTGAAAGAAGGGGACAATAGTATATACTCGCTCCGGTAATAAATATAAGACCTAATTGACTTTTTCTGAAAAATCCTTAAAAAAGCAAAATAAGTTAATTAATTATAAATTGATTTACCTAATTTTTTCCCTTAAACTAGTTTATTTTACCTATAAACTAATGGATAATCTAAAAATATATCAAATATGTCATCATTTAATAACCTATTTCGCAACTTTAATTTCTCCAAAAAAAAGTCAATTAGGTCATATATTTAGGAACAAAGGTAGTATAATTCATGATTTGGAATGATAGTAGGGAATGGTGAAAACATTTATCAGAGCTGCGGATGATGAAGCCCTAGGCAAGAATTAGTAAAAATAAAGAAAATAAAAGGGGGAGAGGGTGGTAATAATTAAATAAGCATCTAACATGGGGTGCCCAATTAGGACTAGTTCTTCCACAGAACAATCATAGGAAGATAACATCAGGTGCCGTCAGCTATCCCAGCAAGCTTGGAAAAGTCCAGCTCACACATTCTGCCACGTGTCACAAAGCCATTCCTCAATTCTCACCCTCTCTCCCAAAAATTAAAAAAAAAAAAGAAGACTAGGGGCACCCCATCTGTCCTTGTATTAATGCCCAATCAAAGCTTGCTTTCACTCCTTCCCGCTATAGCATAGTTATAGTACCCACTAAGGCTCCCCACACAAAAGGGCTATTATTATCACATCACAAAGCAACAAAACACTGAATGCTTAGAGAGAGAGCAAGAGACATAGAGAGAGAAAGTGTGGTGAAGTGATAAGATCAAAGACTTTTGGCATGGAAGTTATTGGGCTGAAGAAGGAGAAGATGGGGTTCGAGGAAACGGAACTGAGGCTTGGGCTCCCTGGAAATAAAGGAGTTTCTCCCAAAGATGCTGCGCATGCTGAAGGAGGAGGAGAAGCTGCCAGAAAGAGAGGTTTTTCTGAGACTGAGAATAATGGCACTGATGTGGATTTGATGCTTAATCTCTCTTCTTCCAAAGATTCTGATCATCACCATTCCTCCTCTGATGACAAAACCAAGGAGAAGACCCTTCTTCCTGCCGATCCTGCCAAGCCTCCTGCCAAGTATGTTCTTTTTCCCTTCAACTTCCTCCTTAGTTTCTCCGAGACATACATGTGGGAGAGAGAAAGAGGGAGGCTCCACACTACTTTTATATTTAATTTAATATTTTCTTGTTCTTGAATTATCTGTTATACAGTAACATATACACCGTACATATATATATATATATACATACATGTGAGTTTAAGTTAAGTACCTATAGTTATGGCATGGTTGTTAGGGCAAACTATATATGTTAAGCATTTTTGTGTGGTGGCGCCGCCGGTATACGGACGATTTGGATGGGAAGAAATAGTACTATTAGGGAGAAAATTGGAAATAATGACACATTAATTATTAACCAGGGATAGAGAGATATATATCAGGTATGCATGCAGAATTTACATTTGTAGAGAATGAATTAAATGGAATTGAAAAAGTAATTTCATCTCCTTTAATTTGTCCTTCCAATAATCAAAGCCACTCGCTTCAACTATTAAAGCTAATAAGTAATACAAGTAACGCCAAAACGGTATACGTACGGCGCTAATTCATTCATTCCTCTGGGAACACATCTAGTTCTAATTACGAACCACACATAGGGGACGAACTTCCCTTTAATTAATTAGCTGGCCATAATTAATCATCGATTAATTCTACATCTGCTAGCTACTTTTGACCGCAGTATAGGCTAATTATTAATTAATTAAGGGAGTCCTTTTTCTTTAGAGAGGCGACAACAAAAACATGTATATGTGTGGCTACGTAAATGATATATGAACAGATGAGTCCCACACACACACACACAGTAGCTCTAGTAGGTTGAACATGTATGTGATTAACATATATGCATGGGTTGCGTTAACCGAAAAAAAAAAATGAAATAAAAGGGCGCAAGTGGTGGGATGGCCTCCGGTGAGATCATTCCGGAAGAACATATTAGCCCAAAAGAAGAACGGTGAAGAAAGTGATCAGAAAAGCAGCCCTAATGGAAGCTTCGTCAAAGTGAGCCTGGACGGAGCTCCTTATCTTCGCAAAGTGGACCTCAAGCTGTACAAGAGCTACCTAGACCTCTCTGATGCCTTAGGCAACATGTTCAGCTCCTTCACCATTGGTAATTATTCCTTAATTAATAATTAACTGATTTAGTTCATTTATTTATCCAAGATTATGCATATCTATATATATATATATGTATGATAATAGCAAGTGCCTTGTAGGTCAATTAGTCTGACATCTCCCAATTAGATGGGAGGTCATGAGTTTGACGCCACTTATAATATATCAAAGCCGTTTTAATTAAAAATATATATATATATATATATATTAATGATAATTGTCAACTATACGTAATTATTATTCTGAATAAAAGACGAGGTGGTGGTGGTGTGGATTACTAAATAATGAGGTGTTATTTAATTACAGGGAATTGTGGATCCCAAGGACTGAAGGATTTCATGAATGAGAGTAAGCTGATGGATCTGTTGAACAGCTCCGACTATGTCCCGACCTATGAGGACAAGGATGGCGACTGGATGCTTGTCGGTGATGTCCCTTGGGAGTATGTTTATATTCTTCACTCACTTCGCTCCTCTCCTCTTTCTCTTCACTATACAAAAGCTATGCACCTAAGGCTTTATCCTCATAAAGAATTTCTCAATAATTTAATTAATTTCCTCCATTATTTTTTCACCAGTCTTTTTCAATTATATTTGCTTTTTATTCAGACAAAACTCTATGTGCTTTGAGAAAACGATATATGTTTCCGATCCTATTAGTTAGACTTTTTAGCTCCAACTCAAAACCCACCATTTTAGCTTACTCTTTTCCATCTACTAGACTATATGTTACTAATACCCACACTCGCGAATTTATATATATATGCTTAAATTACTTTACTTTAATTCACAGCCCCCCGGCCCATCACTTTATCACAATTTATTGGTATAGTGATGGCCTACGTAAAGACGACTTTTATTAACTTGAGTTTGTCTTCAAATCAACCCGCAGGATGTTCGTTGGATCCTGCAAGCGCTTGCGTATTATGAAAGGGAAGGAGGCAGTTGGGCTTGGTAAGTGAATTGTATGGTTGTTTCATTTGTAATTATGTCTCCATATATTTACTTATGCAATATGTATATAGTAACTTTGTTTGGGTTGAATTGACTTTTATTTCAGCACCAAGGGCCATGGAGAAAGTCAAGAACCGAAGCTAGATTATTAACGTGATAACTAAGGCTAAAGCTGCAGCAGACAGGAGAAGTTGATGATGTTGGTGTTTGGATTGTACGTAGTCGAATTCTGTATAATTATGGCTTGTTATAATTAATATGATATTTGGAAACATGTTGAGCAGTGAGATACCCACCAAGTATTAATTATGAAACACAAAACAATAATGGTTCTTTAGTAATGTTGCATGAGACTTGTCTTTCCTATATATCTGCTTGTCTGGTATGACTTGTGAGTGCTTGCTCTATAATAAGGCTTAACAGTGTGTTGTCGTCTGCTGTACTAATAATATATGCATTACGTTGGCGTGTTTAATTTTGATGGGATTCTTTGTGGGATTATTGCTTAATATTCAGTGTGTAGTACTGGAAATGTTCTCTCTGCATGTTAAATGGGGGGAACAAGATCATGTGCATGATCATGGTGCATTTATAAGCATTCCCATCTCACCCATTTAATATATTTTCTTAACGATATTATTTCTATTTTTTTGCTCAGAACGATATTATTTCTATTTGATTTCCATTATAGAATACATATATCCTGGTCAAACTTTTATTCAATATATTTGAGTGAAAATTAACCAAAGCAACCAAATAAGCGTTTATAAACAATACGAAACCAATTAAGCGCCTTTATAAAATCTACTGCTCAAGATGTGTGCAAACCATAATTTATATACACATATATCCTTTACGTTTTTCATTTTGCGAATTTAATTTGGCAAGACGCACACTAAAGCCTTTTGTTTTGTTATTATATATTTATGAGCCTTTTAACTTTGAAAATAATTTTTCACCTTAGATTAATTCCCCGGGCTGGCTCAAAATTTTTTGAAGTCAAACCTATGTTTTGAAATCAGATTTTTTCTTCACAAGATATTCTGCATGAGTTAATTCAAATAGGTCCTATATATATGTGTGATATTTCATTATTTTGTAACATTAGATATTATCTTGAAAAACTGTTTTACATGCTAGACTTTGGATCGTATTTTGTCAATACCAAAATTTTAATGCCAGCATGCATTTTTTATTGATTATTTTTACAGTTAAATGATGAAAAATATTTTAAAATTTGAGGAATTAAATTAAAAAAAGAGTTATATTTTGCTGATTTTGATTAAAGCACAGAAGATGAAAGCAGTACCCTTTCGCAAGTGTGTGTGTATTTAAATGGATATTGAAACAAAAGATTCATACATACTAAAGGTTTTTTCATTCAACTTAGAGTCTAGATTACTTGAAAATCGAAACACATAACTTTGAGATTTTTTTTTTTGATAAAACATAACTTTGAGATTTTAAAACTTAACTTATTAAACACATAGTAGCGGTATTAAATAAACGTCCTGGGCTCGTGGCTACGTGGTAATGAGATTTTTTTTTTAAAAAAAATACTTCGGTGCTTCCAAAACAGCAACTCTCTTTCATTCCAAAAATGAGCAGCATCTCTCTCACACACACAACTAACAAGCAGACAAACACCATAAGAATATCTTCAAATTAACAAATATGCATGTATATGAAGGACACCGATTTTGCGGTCGGTGTAGTGTGCCTTGGGTCTAATCCTTCAAGAAATTTTAGTACCTCAAGGTAAGCGGAAGTTACCCCGGGTATCGTTCTCAAGGGAGCCTTGTTTAAATTAACTATCCTAGTAAACTAAATGCAATGCAAGATGGACTTGGGTGAAGAAAATATATTTTTGTTGATTTTTTTAAATGGGGAATGAAGGATGCAAAACAAATAAATATTTTTGGTATTTTTAATAAAAGGGTGTAGTGGAAGTGAAGTGCTCTTGGAAATGATTTTCAATGGCTATCATAGCTTTCTAAATATTTTTGGGGAGTTTAATGCACTAATTGCCTAATTTACCAAACCTCATGGACCCATGAGTCCAATTACCTAATTAGTGGAACCCCAACTAACTAGAAATTGTTAAGCTCTTTAGTGCCTTTGAGTTTTCTCTAAGTTTCCTAAAGTACCAAACCTCACCAACCGGTAAGTCTAATGCCTAGTCTCATGAACCCATTCAAATAGACATTATTAATTACCCTAGAGTGTGATTAGTGATTTGTAATGCATGGTTCAATTACAATTCAATTCAATAAACTATCTACCAATACCATGAGTAAATAGAAATATCTAATGAATTATAAAGAACATATGTATGACCATACATATTGTTGAGTCCAAATCCCTCATTACAAGTCAAAACCACAAATACCCATAATAACAACCAAATTCAGTCCAATCTCAAAACATAAATGCTAACCTAAACCTAGGCAATCAAAAATATAAAGAGAAAGGAAAGGAATTGAGACTCCCCTTTGAAGAACTAAAACTCAAGCTATCTTCAAATCATCCCCAAGAGCAAGGAGGGTATTTTAGTCACTCATAAAGAAGAGCTTAGAAACCCCAAGCTCTAATTTATAAGCACTCATAGTGGATAGATGGAGAAAGAGAGAAAATAAAGGTAGGTGGAGGGGAATTTGAGAGAAAGGTGAAGACATGGTTTGTGTGTGCACAGTTCAGTTCGGCGCCTCCCTCCTTTCAGATCTGAATTTGCGTGCCTTTAGCCTCCCCCCTTTCATTTCTTTTCAATTCATTCCCTTTATGCTGCCACGTGTCCTCAGTCCAGCACCTCCCCCCTCTTCTTGTCTTTATTCATTTCGTTTTCCCATTTCCTCACTGCACACACATTTCAATTTTCCTTTCTTTTTTCACAACAGCAGCTAACTAATAATAATAATAATAAATATATCTTTTTGTTTCTTTTAGATTATATACTATTTTCTTATTTATTTAGTGCCTAAATTAAAACATTTTTCTTTATCATATAAGACACTAATATTGCATCTCAAATAGTTAAAGACCTCATTTTATCACAATAAAATCATATAAATCTTGTGATTTGTCAACTCCCCCACACTTAAACCTTTGTACTCCCGGACAAAGACAAGTTCAAAAGCTTTGAAGTACAATGATAAGATAATTATGTGAATTCAACAACTAATGTGAAATGGAATAATGCTAACAATGATTAACAAATGATTGTAATGAATGTGAAGAGTATGAGTAGAGAAGAAAATCACTCAAGGATAAGTGTTTACACACATCTCACCATTTTGGGTTCATTTATACTCTCAATATCCACTTTGGCACACATTCTACCATATGCTTGTGAGAATTCTAGGGTCTCCACTAAAACATAAAGTGCAATGCATCAAAAGGACTTTTGAGGGTTGTGGTGATGGATAGGCCAAATGATGGAATGAGAATGAAAATGAAAAGAATTGATGTTATGCATGTTTAGCCATTCATATACAACTTGAAGTACCAATTGCACATTGCTAAACTACTATGCATGCCTTATTTTTCACTTTTTGACTTTTTCTCATTTTTTTTTCATTTTTTTCTTCTTCTTTTTTCCCTTTCTTTTTGCCTTCTTTTTGTATTTTTTCTTTTCTATACATAACATGCTTCTTTGAAACATAACAATGACATTTTTTTTTCCATTTTGAACAAAGCAATTATGCAACTTTTCTCATATTAGCAAAACAATGCAATAACATCAAGTGAAGGGCTCAAATGGGTAGCAAAAAAGGTATAGTGTTTAGGGTTAGTGTTTGGGATAGAGGGTTATGAAATGAAGGCCTTTATCATACTACATTACACTATATGCAACAAGTTTTGACCAAGAATGCAAACAAGTTCTAGAGAATGGTAACCAAGTGGATTTCACTCAAAAATGAATAATTAGGCTCAAATAAACCTCACAATATATGGCTAATTCTCCTAAACTAATAAACAAATATTCAAGACAATCAAGGTTAACCATAGGGCATCAATTCCATTTACAAAATAGCTATTCAAGAGATATATCAAAAACATTATGAAATTCCCATAATTGGCAAAGTCCAAAAATATGTCATGTCCAAGGTTCACAAGTGTAAAAGTGAGGGAAAGTTCAAAAATTTTCAAAATTTTGCCAATTTGAAGCTAAAAACATATCCAAAATGCAATAACCCAAAACTTAACCCAACTACAACCCCTCCCCCACACTTAATTCCGACATTGTCCTCAATGTAGCAAAATCATGGAAAAGTCCAATTAAATTTCAAAGCATGTGGAAATCAAGTGTGGTGGTGTTAGCACTAAGCACTTTATTTATAATCCTAGAAATGAGAAAAGCAACTAAAACTACCTTTTACTACTAGTTTATGTCTCTCCCCCACACTTATATTCCTCAATCAACAATAAAGCCAATAACATGAAGAACAAGAAGAAAAATAAGTGAGGAAAGAGACAACCTTGGTTATGGTATCTTCAAACTCTTGAAAGAGAAGTTCTCATCCTTGATGAGGATCATGTTGGCCTTTAGAGCTCCAACTTCTCCTTTGTTGATCTTCCTTGGTGGTGGTTGAAGTATATACCTCATATGGCTCCTACAATGATGTTCATGCAAAGAAAACAAGCCAAGAGAAATACCAAATCCAAAGAAACAAACTTGGAGAGGGTTAGAGTAGGATTTAAGCAATTTAGCATCAAAACTCTCCAAGTATGAATCACAACCAAGAAAATCAACATTACTCCCTTTTGTAGGAGTGAAAGAAACAATTTTATTTTTTAAGTCCTCTTGTGCTTGCAACCGGAAAGGTGAGGAACCCAACTTGGTGTTGAGGTACACCACATCGCATTTGCAATCACAAGAGGTGGGAGGTATAAGAGTGGAAGAAGAAGAGGATTTATGCAATATGGAAGATGAATGCATTCCTAAATCGGGAGGTAGGTCACAAGACAAAATTAAATGGAAGAATTCATCCTTTTTCACAATTTTATCATTCAAAACATGTGAATCTTCCATATTTGACCTATCTAAAGAAACAAAAGAATTGAGATCAAAAGATATGCACTTTTCATGTCCATCATCAAGGGTAGCATGTATGTTATCAATTGAACTAGATGAAAGGGTAACAACATATGAAGTGGAAAGCCAACTATTAATTTGCATGCAAGTAGCACAAGACTCATCACAATCACATGTGTTGATGAAGGAAGAGTATGGAGGGGAGGGGAAAGTGAATTCTTCATCATGTTCAATAGATTCAAAGAAACTCAAATCATCATGCTTATCAACACTTGAAAAGGAAGACAATTGTTCACAATTTTCCACATTTTTAACAACCAAGTTTGATGTATCATTAGTACTAGTAGATGAAGTATGCACATCACCAACATTCTTTTGTTGCAATGAAACAAATTTATCATATTTAAAATCAATGCAATCCATGCACATTGTATCATCATCACAAGAACAAGGTGAAGGCTCATGCAAATTAAAATCATCACCACAACTAGTACTCAAAGCATCATGATCACCACTCATATTATTTTTGCAAGCAACATCATCAACTACACAACTATCAATGGAAGTAACACAATAAGCATTTTCAACATCAAGAACTTGAGGTGATTCAACAACAATTTTTTCATTCACCTCATCATCACTTGCAATATCAACCAAAGTAGTATGCGGAAAGGTAAACTCTTCAAGAAGAGGAGAAATAGTACCTAAGTGTGAAACCAATTCCTCTTGAGGTTGAGAATGTGCTTGCTTACCATTTGCAACTTGTATGAGAATAGGCATTTGTTGGGGGCCATCCACTTGAGAGGTGACATTTAGCTCTAGGTCCTCAACCCCTTCACAATCATTGGAGTCACTACGCCATGGAGTTCCTTCTTCTCCATTAGTCTTCTTCCATAGCACATGTTGCATAAAAGCCCGAATAAATTCTTCTATTTCCTCCAAACGCTCTTCCATTTCCTTTGTGAGTTTATTGGTCTCCTTTAGCATGAACAATTTGGAGTGCTCACATTTAAGCTCATCATATACTCTCCTCAAAGCAAGGGTTTGGGAATCCATGTTTGAAAAAGTTAGGAAGACATCTAATCCACTAGGTTTGGGTGGAGAGGGTGGGGATGATGGTATATGATAAGTGGGAGGGAAAGGATTGTGGTAAGAGGTGTATGGTGGTTCATATAGTTGTATGTATGGTGTAGAGAAGTGGGTGGAGTGGCTTTGGAAGTAGGTTGATGACTCCCCATATTTAGTGGTTTTTAGGAAATATTTTGTTGTATTTGGGGAGTCATGAATTAAATAATTAAGTGATTTTGATGTGAATTGGAAAGAAAGTAATTTGAGAGTATTTGAGTGATTCTTTTGGAAAATATGAAATTTAATTGAAATAGGAAACTTAATATATTAAAAGAAATATTTTGATGAGAAGTTTCCTATTAATGAGATTATGTGATTGAGTCATTGTGATTATGTCCTATTTCTTTCTCTTCATGAATGCATATTTAATGAAAAAGGAAATAAAGAGAAAGGGACATACAAGAAAAGGAAAGAAAAGAAACTTAACATGCAAGGCAAAGGCAATATGGTGTTGGACTATTTTATTATAAATATACACATGCAATTGAGGAGAAAGAGGAGGCTTGGTCATAATTCTTCCAATTCCTATAGCCTACACGAGATTCACGAAGAAATTGAAGACGAGAGGAAGCAGATCACACACGCTGAAGATAAAGAAAGAAGGCACAATTTGGATTCTTGAATTATATACACGCGCGCGCTGAGAAAGAAAAAGCACAAGGTGTCATCAGTTTTGTCCTTTCTTGGGAGAAGCCATCAATCACCATACATACAAGGAAGGAAGAGGTCTGCACTGTTACTACAAGTTTGGTGTATATTTCTTTGATTTAGTTTCTGTGATGACTTTGATAGACCATATGTGTGGCTAGTTTTCTTGTACAACCTAGAGTACTATGAACTTGTTTGTAACTTAGCATTTTATTTCCCACTATTTAGTCATGGTTAATTTGATTTAGTTTATTTAATCTTGCTATTATTGATAACTTGTTTAGTGCTTGATCACCATTAGACATGTTTAGGGAATTTAGAGTTGGACTCGAAAGAGGGAATTTTAAATAGACCATGGGATTAAATAGTGTAGGATTGGATTGTTAATCTGATTTGCGACTAGGATAGACATATACCTAGAAGCCCTACATAGTCACATTAGAGCGGTACCGGTATTAATTGGCTTAGTAAATTAGTGCAAGACATTGTGTAATTAAACTAGGCAAGGATATAGGTGAAAACCGAAAGGCATTTATAGACACTAGTACTCTAGATTAGCTAGTTGAATTAATTCATAATTAATTTAGTGGGGAATAAAATCTAAGAAGCAAATAAGGGATTAGTGACTCTAGGTTGTTCTTTTGACTCGTGAATTTCTTTTGTGTGAATATTTGTTTTATTTTATTTTCTTAGCTATTAGGTAATTAAAATCAAATTTTCTTGTATTTACTCAACTTGAATGAAAATAGGAGATCTAATGCCTAGTTATTAATTGTCTGAGTCTCTGTGGGATCGACCTTGATATTACCACTTTACTAAAATACGATCCGTACACTTGCGGAATTTTTATCAAAATTTTGGTAGCATCAAGTTTTTTGGCGCCGTTGCCGGGGACTCAAGGCAATTAGTAATTAGAATTAGAAATTCTTTAGTAGTTTTTAGTTTGAGTTTTTTTTTTTTTTTTTTTTCTTTTGGAGAAAATAGAAAGATGGACTATTCAGAGGCTAATTATAAGTGTTATCGTTGTTATTGTTGTGGAAGTGATCATCTACCTGAGAATTGTCCATTTTTGCTTTGGCAACAAACTTATGTTGATAATTTGTCTAGGCGTAGTTGGAATTTTGAGCAAGATGAGTGTTGGAACCCACATTTAGATCCTTATTCACATGCAATAGACACACCCTTCATGTCTTTTTCACATGTTCAAGAAAATATTGATTATGAAAATTCTTGTTTAGAAAGGTTAGACAAATTAGAAAGATCAGCCGATATCTTTTTGGAAAGGAATGAGAAATATTACAATAGTTCTGGATCAAGAGTTCAAGTAAACAATTTTGAGGATAGTGTAAACTCTTGTTTAGAAGAAAGACTTGACAGATTAGAAAGATTAGCCGGTAAATTTTTGATAATGCTAGAGGATAGTTTGAAATGGCAAGAGGATAGTTTCAAAAGGTTAGAAGATTGTTTGAAAAGGTTAAAATCAATAATTGAGGATAGAGATGACCATGAAGTTAAAGAAGATTTAGAGGTTGTCATAGAGCCTGAAACTTGTTTAGAAGAGATTGATGGGTGTTTAATTGATGTTGAAGATGTGAATTCAAATGCTTGTGATTCTGATATACATGTTGATGTGAGTGTTCCTATAACTGCTTTGGATGATTCTCCTATTAATGTGATGACTCTTACTGATGAGAGTCAAATTGATTTTATTGGATGCTCATTATTCTTAGAAAGACATACATCTAATTGTTTGTATGAGCATATTCTAATTCCTTTGAAATCAGTGATTGCTTGTTCTTTGAAATTGTCTATGATTGAAAAGGCACAAGTAATTAGTTTGATTGATTACTTATATTGTTTGAAAAGGAATGAAGATGAGGTGATTATTGTGTTTGATACTTATGACTAAGATTTGTTTGGAAAGTCTGGCTGAAGACTTTAAACTTAGCGCTTCTTGGGAGGCAACCCAAGGTTTTGGTATTTGATGCTTTGTTTTTGAGCTTGTAGGATTTTTTTTTCTTCTTTTGGCCTAAAAGGATGCTTCAACTTGATCTTGATGGACTAGGAGCTAAGAGTGGAAATCGAGAAGAGGAAGGGGAGTATTCTTCTAACTTTTTCTTGATTTTATTTGACTGAGAATTATTTTGGTAATGAGTGATGGTGTTTGTTGATATGTGCTTGTGTGATGATTAGTCTTAATTGTGTTGCCTCTTGATTGAATTGCATGACTGATATGGAACTTGAAATAACTTTATCATTCCTACACTTGCTATGGATATTTTTGTAATTCCACGTCTTGTGTTACATGTTCACATTGGGGACAATGTGACATTTAAGTTTGGGGGTATGAGGGTATCATTGTTCTCTAAAGATTGTCCTCAAACTTTCATTTTGTAAAATTTTCTTGAAAAAAAATCTTTTTGCCAATTTTGGGATTGATTTGGACTTGAAATAATTGAATTTGATTAGACTTTGATCTCATCTTCTTTGAATGTAAGTGAAAAGGCAAACTCTTTGCTTTAGGTAAATTACCCTAGTATGTCAAAAAGCCCTGTGAGGAATTTGAGCCTTAATATTATTCTTTCATGAGTGAGTACATCTATTGTAATTTCCCCTCTAGAACTTGTCTTGAATCTCTTTTGACGCTCAAATCTCTTGTATGCACAAAAATGATTAAGGCCTTCGTTTCATAGCTAGTTTAGCCAAAAAGCCATCCCTTTTACATTATTTCCATTGCTTAACCCCTTTGAGCTTGCTTCTCTTTTAAAAAGAAAGATTGCATATTTTAGCCTTTGAATTCTTTTGATGCAATTTTTCATCTCTTATCTATTTCTTCCATTTACGCTTTGAAAAGTGTTATACTATATTCATATGGAAATGGGTGAAGGAATTAGAAAAGGAAAAGGGGAAATATAAGTGTTGAAAAAAGGAGAAAAAAAAAAGTGAAGGTGAAAAGGAGAAGAAAAAAAATCACACAAAGTGTGAAAAAAAAAACAAAGAAAAGAAGAAAAAAAAAGAAAGAAGAAGATGAAAATCAAAAGAATCGAAGAATTGTGGAGTTCAAAAGAGTCAACCCCTATGTGCTTGTTAAGTTATGTGATTCCTTCATTCCTTACTATAATTGAAATGGTTTAGCACTTTTCAAATATACCTCCATCTCATTTTCATTTCATTATCCTACCTTTTTCATTACGACCCTTAAAAGTCCTTTTGATTTGTGTGTGCATTGAGATATAAGAGTGGATATCGAGATGATAAACAAGCCTATGGTAGCTGGATTACATAGATGGAATTGAGTGAAACACAACCCCTATATACTTTGAGAGTAGAGTGTAAACACTTTGACCGGTGAGGGACATACTTTTGTGATTTATCTCTATCAAATTGATTGTCTTATTGCTTGCATTTGGGGATGGTGAGAGAGATTTTTAAGAGGATTTAATTGTTGAGAGTTTGAATTGATTTCAACTTTGTGATGATAAAATCTTGATTTCATTTTTTGTGCTAATGTGTTAACAATTTGAAATCTTGAGGACAAGATTTAATGCAAGTGTGGGGGTGTGATGACTCCCCATATTTAGTGGTTTTTAGGAAATATTTTGTTGTATTTGGGGAGTCATGAATTAAATAATTAAGTGATTTTGATGTGAATTGGAAAGAAAGTAATTTGAGAGTATATGAGTGATTCTTTTGGAAAATATGAAATTTAATTGAAATAGGAAACTTAATATATTAAAAGAAATATTTTGATGAGAAGTTTCCTATTAATGAGATTATGTGATTGAGTCATTGTGATTATGTCCTATTTCTTTCTCTTCATGAATGCATATTTAATGAAAAAGGAAATAAAGAGAAAGGGACATACAAGAAAAGGAAAGAAAAGAAACTTAACATGCAAGGCAAAGGCAATATGGTGTTGGACTATTTTATTATAAATATACACATGCAATTGAGGAGAAAGAGGAGGCTTGGTCATAATTCTTCCAATTCCTATAGCCTACACGAGATTCACGAAGAAATTGAAGACGAGAGGAAGCAGATCACACACGCTGAAGATAAAGAAAGAAGGCACAATTTGGATTCTTGAATTATATACACGCGCGCGCTGAGAAAGAAAAAGCACAAGGTGTCATCAGTTTTGTCCTTTCTTGGGAGAAGCCATCAATCACCATACATACAAGGAAGGAAGAGGTCTGCACTGTTACTACAAGTTTGGTGTATATTTCTTTGATTTAGTTTCTGTGATGACTTTGATAGACCATATGTGTGGCTAGTTTTCTTGTACAACCTAGAGTACTATGAACTTGTTTGTAACTTAGCATTTTATTTCTCACTATTTAGTCATGGTTAATTTGATTTAGTTTATTTAATCTTGCTATTATTGATAACTTGTTTAGTGCTTGATCACCATTAGACATGTTTAGGGAATTTAGAGTTGGACTCGAAAGAGGGAATTTTAAATAGACCATGGGATTAAATAGTGTAGGATTGGATTGTTAATCTGATTTGCGACTAGGATAGACATATACCTAGAAGCCCTACATAGTCACATTAGAGCGGTACCGGTATTAATTGGCTTAGTAAATTAGTGCAAGACATTGTGTAATTAAACTAGGCAAGGATATAGGTGAAAACCGAAAGGCATTTATAGACACTAGTACTCTAGATTAGCTAGTTGAATTAATTCATAATTAATTTAGTGGGGAATAAAATCTAAGAAGCAAATAAGGGATTAGTGGCTCTAGGTTGTTCTTTTGACTCGTGAATTTCTTTTGTGTGAATATTTGTTTTATTTTATTTTCTTAGCTATTAGGTAATTAAAATCAAATTTTCTTGTATTTACTCAACTTGAATGAAAATAGGAGATCTAATGCCTAGTTATTAATTGTCTGAGTCTCTGTGGGATCGACCTTGATATTACCACTTTACTAAAATACGATCCGTACACTTGCGGAATTTTTATCAAAATTTTGGTAGCATCATAGGTAGAGTTGTTTTGTGGATAAGATGGTTCCAAGTATGTTGGGAATTGGTTGGGCATTTGGTATTCAATGGTTTGGTAGTAATTGTGCAAATGTTCTCTCAATGAAGGTTCCTCATGGCTCAAAGAATGTGAGTAACTTGGTGTTTCTTCATTCAAAGAATAAGAATGCATAGAAGAATCATCATAGAACAAAAACTCATAATTATATGGCCTAGACATGATTATTGCAATCAAACAATCTCAATATGCAAATGCAAGAAACTAAGGAAAAAAAATCAAAACAAAGATGAATACAAAGTGAATTATCCTAATATGCACCTAAACTAAATGCAACCTAATGGCTCACTTTGACCCAAATCAATCTTGAAGATTGACACAAAATTACTAGGGAGTCAAATTAATGACTCCCCGGCAACGGCGCCACTTGAAGGACACCGATTTTGCGGTCGGTGTAGTGTGCCTTGGGTCTAATCCTTCAAGAAATTTTAGTACCTCAAGGTAAGCGGAAGTTACCCCGGGTATCGTTCTCAAGGGAGCCTTGTTTAAATTAACTATCCTAGTAAACTAAATGCAATGCAAGATGGACTTGGGTGAAGAAAATATATTTTTGTTGATTTTTTTAAATGGGGAATGAAGGATGCAAAACAAATAAATATTTTTGGTATTTTTAATAAAAGGGTGTAGTGGAAGTGAAGTGCTCTTGGAAATGATTTTCAATGGCTATCATAGCTTTCTAAATATTTTTGGGGAGTTTAATGCACTAATTTCCTAATTTACCAAACCTCATGGACCCATGAGTCCAATTACCTAATTAGTGGAACCCCAACTAACTAGAAATTGTTAAGCTCTTTAGTGCCTTTGAGTTTTCTCTAAGTTTCCTAAAGTACCAAACCTCACCAACCGGTAAGTCTAATGCCTAGTCTCATGAACCCATTCAAATAGACATTATTAATTACCCTAGAGTGTGATTAGTGATTTGTAATGCATGGTTCAATTACAATTCAATTCAATAAACTATCTACCAATACCATGAGTAAATAGAAATATCTAATGAATTATAAAGAACATATGTATGACCATACATATTGTTGAGTCCAAATCCCTCATTACAAGTCAAAACCACAAATACCCATAATAACAACCAAATTCAGTCCAATCTCAAAACATAAATGCTAACCTAAACCTAGGCAATCAAAAATATAAAGAGAAAGGAAAGGAATTGAGACTCCCCTTTGAAGAACTAAAACTCAAGCTATCTTCAAATCATCCCCAAGAGCAAGGAGGGTATTTTAGTCACTCATAAAGAAGAGCTTAGAAACCCCAAGCTCTAATTTATAAGCACTCATAGTGGATAGATGGAGAAAGAGAGAAAATAAAGGTAGGTGGAGGGGAATTTGAGAGAAAGGTGAAGACATGGTTTGTGTGTGCACAGTTCAGTTCGGCGCCTCCCTCCTCCTTTCAGATCTGAATTTGCGTGCCTTTAGCCTCCCCCCTTTCATTTCTTTTCAATTCATTCCCTTTATGCTGCCACGTGTCCTCAGTCCAGCACCTCCCCCCTCTTCTTGTCTTTATTCATTTCGTTTTCCCATTTCCTCACTGCACACACATTTCAATTTTCCTTTCTTTTTTCACAACAGCAGCTAACTAATAATTAGGGCTGCACAAAAGCCCGGAGGCCCGATTGGCCCGTCATGACCCGATCCGGTCCTATGCAAAAAATAGTCTGTCACGAAGTGGCCCGAGACCAGCCCGATTAGGACATGACTGACCCGGCTATCGGGTAGGACAGGACCAGGGCATATGCTCCATGACCAACAGGACGGCCCGGCCCGATAATTTTATTATTTTTAGTAAAAATATTTTGATTAATTAACACAATTATCAAACTATTACATAATTAATTAATTACTTATTTAATTTAAAAATAGTTGATTACAATTTTTTATTTTTCCTACATAATACATCAATCTATTTAATGGTTAAAAAGTGGAAGTTTTTTATTTAATTGTACAAAAAAAACATTTGGGACCAACATGGTCCGTCATGTGGCCCGGTGGTCATGTCCGGCCCGATCTTGGTGTCGGGCCAAACATGACATGACCGGGTCTCGGGCCGAAAATTCTGGCCCGACAATTATTTAGGACATGACCAGGGCATATAGGTGGCTCGGTCATGTCCGTCATTTGTGCACCCCTACTAATAATAATAATAATAAATATATCTTTTTGTTTCTTTTAGATTATATACTATTTTCTTATTTATTTAGTGCCTAAATTAAAACATTTTTCTTTATCATATAAGACACTAATATTGCATCTCAAATAGTTAAAGACCTCATTTTATCACAATAAAATCATATAAATCTTGTGATTTGTCAGTATACATTATTGTTAATGAGTTGCAACAAGAATCTATAAACAAAGTCAAAATAACAATACCGGGACCTGAACCATGGCTTCTCCAATTGAGGAAGCTCCGTCGACTACATTATAAGTTGGCAAGTTGTTTATAGAAACTTGACATGAATAATTCGCTGTCTGTTTGTTGTTTTGTTTTCACGTGCTGACAGAAAATAACTCGCAATAAATTGCTGGCCGCTTGTGTGCTTTGGGAGGTTTGCTAATTAAACAAAAGATTTACAGAGAAATAGATCTAATAAGAGATTTGGTGTGCTTGAAGAGTATTCGCCACATAGTTTGCACACCAATGTGCTCAGAGCTTAGTTCCAAATATACGAACTTCAGATTGTCAATAAAGTCGTAACTGCGAAGATGTAGAAAACTGTACGTGGAGCTGCAAAACAAACAGATTGATCGGAATTTTGTCTGATCATGAGAAAACCACCTCCTGAGAGGGATCCCACGTTATCTTCTGTCTGGATACGTAGTTTCATATCTTTTACTTGAGCGTATTGTCCAGACAGCATCAAGACGTCAAGTGCTTATTTAGTCACGTGCAAATATAGGTAAAAATTTCATAAAAACTCTTATGCAGTCGTAGGTGCTTGTTTTTTTAACCCATCACATTAATTTTTTTTATGAAAGTTAAAAAAACAAATTAGATGACAAAATATAAGGTTAGAATATATCATGTATAATTAGAATATATGTTAGTTTATTGTATCAAAAAAAGAATATATGTTAGTTTATAAGTATAATAGACTAATTATGAGTGGAAGAATTAATTTTAGACAACTTAAATTGATCAATTCTACAATTTTATTTTTTAAAAAAATATCAATGTACTCTTGTATTTAGAATTGGAGAGAGTATAACTATAAGACTTAATTACAAAATTTGATTATATTAGAAAAGTTTATTAAATTAGTTAAAATTACACAATATTGCCAAAACATGGCAATTATTTACTTTTATTCCTGCCCTCTCTTTATTGCTTATTTATCACTGAGCTCAATTAATATGTATAATTTGGAGAAAGGTTGAAAAAAATATAAATAAACCTTATATTTAAGAACAAATTTCACCTCATTAAAGATGTCATATAAGTTTGTGGACGGAGATTTAAAAACATGTAACTATTGTTTCAAACATTTCACCGTAATAAAAAGAAAGAGGCAAAAGAAGTTCAAATGAATTTCACCCAAATGACAAATGACAAAGTTGAAACCAACTTTAAATATAACATTTTTTTACTGAAACCTTAAATAGAGTTCAAACCTTATTTATGTAGCTGCAACTTAAATAAAATTCACGCGCCTATTACTTAACGCGGGTTAAACTTTGCCTTGATGACGATAACAAGCAAAAATTGGGCATCAAAATATATAATAATATAAACCTCGCTTTAAAATGTGGCATTTTATCATACACATGAGCAGTTGTCTTCTGATTGATTGAGTGAAATGAGCCCAACAAAAATTAAATAAATTCCCTTCCTTATTTTTCCAGTTTCCAGCAATACGCATAATCAAAAATCAACGGACTTGATCACAAAATCAGCATTATTTTTGGACTTCATTACAAGCTCTGCATTGGGCCGGTCATTGTACTCTATCTGCAGCATGAAATTAAGTAGAAAGTCACCTCACACACGAATTGCGGAAATGGATCCTCTACTCAACCTTTTTCTCTCCTTTTCCTTCTCACAGTCTCACCCCAATGGTCTAGATGAAATATTTCTCCAAAAATAAATATAATTATAATAATATATAAATTTATCCGTCAAAAATATGGTCTGAACATTTTAGAAATGTAGACTACTATAAATTTTATTTTATTATTTATTTTGTTATTATAGTTATGAACTGTTCAAACCAAATTTTGACATTAAGAACATGTCCGTTACACCAAGGTCTTGACTTCAAATCATAGTTTCATAAGCGGTGCCAAACAGACTCCTATATTGGATTACGAGATTTTAAGTATTATTATAATATAATTACATTTATTTTTGTAAAGTATTTAATCTAGACCATTAGATTAAAGATCTTATGTGACAGAAATGGAGTGAAAAAGTAGAGGAGATGATCATACCAAGTATTACAATATACTAGTATATTCCTACAAGTGTGAGGCTTACTAGATACTTAGCAACGTCCGGGGGCTTGCCTATCAAAGATGGGGAGAGCAGAGAGAAAGGATTATGTAAATTATAAAATGCAATCTCTTCACAAAGGAATTCAATAAATAATTAAATACTTGTCATAAAGTGGATACCCGTGGATATGTGTCTCTTTAAAACTCGTTGCATGGCTTTGTCAATGTCCACATCAATAAACCTTTGAAGAAAAGGAAAGCAGAACAAATTAGACAAACAGATAAAAAGGCAAGAGATTCTGAAACGAAAAAAAGCAACAACTGACCCCAGACTTACAACAGGTCATTTCCTTCATGGTCTAAACAAATTACCCGTTTTTAAAAGATATACGAACTGTGAGTGCACGCTTCAAATCGTGTACCACCTAACAACGGTTTACTACTTCCATTATGACTTCTAAGCATACTGTGATTAACTTTAAGTTCACGTACACATGTTTGTGAAGGTCATGAGGACGCATAAGCTCCCTGATGCTTTTTCAATATTCACAATCAAGGTGTTCAGCACAGATTCTTTTTCCCTTTTTTCTTTCTTTGTTTCCCAAGTAGAATTTCAATAATAATATATCAAGAAAATTGGAGAGCTATTATGTGATATAGAAGGCAGTAGGATGAATTATTATAGTACTGGATGCATTATAAAGTACTAATAACTTCTACCCAGAGGTTGTTTTTTATTTTTATTGCTATACTTTACTATACAATTAACTAGAGGACGAGGTGCAGGTCTTTCCCTTGATACATCTCATCTCAATTCCCAAGGCCGAAAGAAAGCCACAAAAAGAAAATTTGGAATTTGTAAAGGATAAAGGTTGACCCTACTTTATTTTGGTCAATTGGTGGGACATTTCCAATATTATGTGCCTTGGATGAGACCTTAAATTAATTTTCCCTAAAGAAAAATTGTACTTTCACCCACATGGTAAAACTTGAAATTACCACTTCTCGTCAAAGAAAGATGATAACTCCTTCCATATGCCATCCTCCACGAGCAAGTAGTTACCTTCTACAATAACCACTTTATGCCTACATAAAGAAATGTGCACAATAATTACGTGTTAATAAATCCAAATAAGTTGGATTAATTGTAAAACCCTGGAAATTCAGCTGTTTAGAGACTGATAAACTCCATAATTTCACATATTTCATCTCAATTTCCCTTGAATGTACATGATTTTTGGTGGTAAATGATTAAGAAAGATATGAATACACATAGAAAAGAGTAAAAATTAAAAGATAGATATTTTGGTGAAATTTGGAGTTATATGTGTGTGAAAGTGATTTTTGAATCTCATCAACCCTCTTTCTCTTTTGTAGGAAGAGGTGGACAAGTGAAAAGCCTAAGGAAAACATGGAGTTATCAAGAAAAGCATAGGACAAACTCAAGAGTGAAGCAAGGGACAAAAGAGGAAAAAAAAAATTTCCCCCTAATGTTCGTTGAGCGTTCGTTGCATAACTAAGGCACGACGAAGAGAATTCTGTTCTGACTCTTATTTGTTCGTTGAGCATTCGTCGCGCAACAAACGCACGACGAACAGAAATTAAAACTCTGCGTTTCACACTCGAAAAACAGGGGAAATCTGAGATATAAAAGTGATGGCTCGACAGAAAAACCCCATTCTTGATCTCTTGGGCATATTGGGAGCTAGGGCTTGGCATTTGGAGAAATGAGTGTCAATGGATTGAAGTCTAGAAGAGATTTTGGCTTCAAATCTTGGTTTTTCTTCTCCATTTTTCTTTCCCTCTCTCTTGTTCTATGATTGTGCTTATATATGTATATATTCTTTTGGATCTCATGAACATGTGGAGCTAAAGCTTTGATTCTACGATTATTTGGAACCCTTGTATGGATTAACTCTTAATTTCTCTTCTTACTTTGTGATTAATGTTATATATGTGTTTATTTTACTCTTTTCTTAATGCTTCTAAGTGCTTGATCACCATTTAGATGTTGTGTTCACTTAATTGATGCTTGAGAGGGTTAGGTTGAGTGTAGAACTTGGGTAATATAGTGTGAGAACTTGAAGTTTGCATGACAAATGGATGGTTTTGTTGATAAGATAGACATATACTTATTGACCTCACATAGCCACATTAGGGTTGAAACTTAGAAATTGGGTTTTATTAATTGTGACAAGAGATTGCATGATTAATAGAATTAAACACTTGTTCTTGACTCGACGGAGCGTTTACAAGTATTCTAGAACCCTAGGTTAGCAAATATATAGTTATTGAAAGCAATTGTGAGAGGAGGCTCTTTAAGTTTATGAAATACAAGGGGAAAAAATAATCTTAGGACCCATTTTATCCTTGAAGTTAAGAATCATTTTTTTTATAGTTTTTCTTATTTATTTTTATAGTTACCCTTCACATCTTGATATTTGAATCACTCAAATTGAGCGAGGTGCAATAATTATTACTTGACCGGGTTTTGGAACCAAATCCTCGTGGGAACGATACTCTACTTATCACTTTATTACTTGGCGCGATCCGTGCACTTGCGGTGCGAACAGAGACAAATAAATCTTTTGAACCAGAAGTAGAAAAATTACGAAATGAGTGCTTAAGAGTTCTCATACTATCTTATACAATATCAATATTTGCAATTACAGAACAAACAATTAAATTAGCGTCTGCCATGGGGTTGCTTTGTCAGTCATCAAACATGTTCGGGACAATAAAAAAATACCTGAAGACATGATTTTCCATTGTGGTTTACCTTGGTTTTCTGCAAGCCCTTAAATCTAAACATGCCTTATCACCATTACTATACCCTTATGAATAACATTTTAAGATGATGGGGCTTGTTACTCAGGCTCCATTTTGAGATTGGACCTGGATGGTTCAAAGTGAACCCTTGGCCTAATCAATCATGTTTACCATCTCTTGAGTGTTGGCTTCAAATCATTCATTAGTTGATGTGATCTTCCAATTTATTTCTTTTTTTACTTAAAAAAAGCTTTCTAGAATCAAAATTATTTTTCCCTAAAAATATTCTTCACAGAAGATTCAATCTGTTCCCCCTAAAAAGCATATATGAATTCATATGAAAGCTTTTTTCCCTAAAAAGATTTCATATGCATATATCAATCTGTTATCATCCAAAAATCACCCTATTTGCCTATTATGTGTCTCTGATGGTTTATATGAATTCCAATCTAAGAGCTCTACCAAAGTGCAATTGATTACTAAACTGCAAACAAAGAAACGTCTTGAGTTAAGATGCTTACTGAAGATTCACAAAAATATCATCTTCCACGGGGTCCCCAACGCCATGGTCAAACGATGGTGCATATACTGATCCCTGAAAAATGAGTTTACTAACATGTGATGTGATGCAAAGCAGATAATGATATTATCTATATCAACATCATGATGCCCACAGCTGCTTACATCATGACAGAACCTAGAACATTATTCTTATGACTTTAAGGAGGATAAAATAGTCCATACCCCAAAAAATAAATTCTGGAATTTACAAGCCTAGAAGAAAATGCCAATAAATTTTAAACTTTATCACTCTAACCTGACTCTTTAAATTCTTGAGACATGTAAGCAAGCATGAAGGGTTGAATGTCCACGGAGCTGATATACCAATTAAATATCAAAGACTTTCCTGAAAATATGTCTAAAATTGGAGTGCAAGTAAGAGATAGCTCACCTCCCCTTCTGGCATGCGCTTCCTTTGGGTCCTGTTACATTAAAACATTCAATCAAAATCACAACTGCCCAAATGAGGAACGATAGATATGGAAAATTGCATCCCAATATGTAGACATGATTAATTCAATCTCAAGGCTAAAAAATCAATGAGAAACTTCATGACATGTCAAAAGAACAATCACATGGATTCTCCATAGCAGGGAAAATGGAAGAAATAGTAATGAAATCAAGATAGGATAGCAAAGATATAGAGCACCATAAGAGAGCTAACCTCCATTGCATCCAGTTCAGAGCGATAAAGGTGAAAACCATCCATTGGAACCACTATTGCAACATCAGAAGGCTCCACCTGAGAATCCAATGAAGAAGATTTCTCTGGCCATAATCTGTTTATACGACTGACTACTTCATGTGCTACAGTACTTTTTCCGGCACCAGGAGGGCCAGCCAGACCAACCAAATATCTAAGTGGCATCATCATCAAAAAGAAAAAAGGTTTTTCATTAGGATATTGATAATGCCTATAGTCATAATAAAGCCAGATTACTTTGTGGTACCATGCCTGCCATTGTAATGTTTTAGGAAACTGCGTGTTTATTCTGAACAATGGCAGTAGCCATCATAGCTAACTTAGACAGTTCATCCTGATTCTATAAGCTAGAACTTACTTAAGATTACAGTTTGACGCCGCCACTGCTTTATGTAGAAGACGTTTAGCCAGTGCATCATATATCTCATCAATACAACTGTAATACAGCAGATGAAAGAAGCAGAATCGACTTAACAAAAGCCAGAGAATTTAAAACACAATTTTTGCCCCCGGGGGAGTAATATAAAACATAGCACACCTGCCCTCTACTACTTGAACAGCCCCCCTTTCCTCTATTTGACTACATAAAACCTGAGAGGGTAACAGGAGCATATGACAATACAAAAAAGACTAAATAAGCACAACATGGATTGTCAATAAGCCAATGAACACTTAGAAGTGGTAACAAAAATGCACCTTGAAGTGCACATCTTTCTTTTTCTCATAGCCAGTTTGCCTAAACGATAAATGCACAAAATTCTTAGGTCGCCTGACGCACAATAAGCATGGATTCCACTCAAGCGTCGTATTACTTCCTCGGTGCAAAGGCCCTTTAGGAAAAAAAAATGAATTTTGAATTATACTATTCTGCAAATCTGATTAGCTGGGCAAAGCCCGTATTAATTTATAATAATCTTTGGCTTAATTCTACCAAGAATTATCACTAGCAGTTGAAATATGAATAACTGATGTAGAGGAAAAGAAAAGCGATGAGTAAAGTGAGATGGATCATTAAGAAAGTGTATTAGCATGTATAGTTAAAATCGCAGGAGTAATAAAATATTGGTGATGTAAAAAGATTTTGCGAGCAATAAAAGATGAAAGAGACCTGGCAAAGGATATCTACGAACTCTTCCTGGCGTGATCGAAGAGAATGATAGTTCCATTGTTGAACTTTAACCCGACCTTGGAGAAACTAGCACACTGGGTTTTGCAAAGTTTAATGGAGAGACCGGAAGGGGTGGTCGATGATAATATAAGATATAACATTACTAAGCCACGATGATCAACGAAGTCGTTGTAGTATAGTGGTAAGTATTCCCGCCTGTCACGCGGGTGACCCGGGTTCGATCCCCGGCAACGGCGTTTTGTTTTATTGCAATTACCAGCTGTTATTGCAGAGTCCAAGTTTTTGCCCACCGCTTGAATTTTCGCGGGAATAGAAGATTCCGCGAACCTTGGGTCTCTTTTAGCTGTGATAATTGTTTTATATAATAATAATCTTCTGGAAATCTCATATTTATTGTTGGATGAAAAATATATAAAAATGATAGGTATGTAATCTTTTATAAAAATATTATTTAAAGATTCTATACAGATTGCAATGATTAATTTTTATGTTTAAAATGTTATAACAACCATTATACTCGCTTTATATTAGATCAACGAATTTAATTTAAATTACATAAATTTATCAATCCACCATAACCATCAACCCATATTTTTTGGCAAAAAAAAAAAACGATTTCTTCACTCTCATCTCTTATTCATTTTTTTATTGAATATAATTTAGAAATAGTTGAACACCAATCATTTATAACAAAACTCTTCTTTATGCTCCTTTTCGTTATAATTATACTATGATTTTTATAGAAAAATTAAGTATACAGATTAATAACTTTAAGTTGTTTATAGTTGTTTTTTTCTCTCAAGATTAATCTATTTTACTTATGAATTAACATGTAGTGGAGTATGTTATACTTTACGGTCTATTTGTTTCAATTTTTTTAAAAAATCAAGGTTACTTTATTATATGGGAAGATTTGAGAGCTGAGCGAGTAATAAGTTATAAGATCAAAGTGAAAGAATGATTGTGAATAGAATTTGAGAAGGATAAAAGACTTCAGAAATATAACGGTGATATAACACTCCCATTCAATAGAGTAACAACTGAATCTGCTCATGACTGGGAATACTTGGATGTGCACCCTCTGCTACGACATCATCCAGCACAAGCTAAAGAAATGATTGCCATTTACCATACATAGTAGTAGTAGTAGTAGTAGTAGTTTTTTTTGTCTTCGGTTTTGAGAATGCCAAGTCCAACTAGTCTTTTAGGTATAAGTGTATGAGGAATCCAAGTATATTGAATCCGACTCTTGAAGACATGTCATTCAAATTATGCAGTTACCATGTTGATTCTGCGTAAATTGCCTATAACATTCAAGATTATTCCTTTAATATGCTGAATTCACTAAGATACAACCAGTTTATCAAGTAACCATTCAAGCTAGCATGAATTAAATTTGATAATAGAAAAGGGAATATCGTGCAATATCTATTGTAAGCTTTATAACTTTCAATCAAATAGTTATCTGTTTATACTACAATTTCTCTTAAGAAGCGGAATGTTTTAAATCAACCACCAAAGCACTTTTATCCAACTACTTTGTCATTTCACTGAACACTTTAGGAAATGAAATTCCATTGGAGCATAGCATCACCTAAAACATTAACTGAAGATGAACGTAAAAAATAAATAAATTATTATAATAACATCGAGGAGCCATCCAGAGTAGTTTGCAATCTGCACTGACAGCTGACTATGAAGGTAATCATGAACATCAGCAAGAGGCAACAAGGATAATCAAGGGCAACAATTCTGGCCCAAACAAGAAATATAACCTATTCAGCAACCAGGGGAATTATGTATTTGGCGATTATATAACAAGAAATTACACATGAATACAGGATAATCAAATCAAAGGAAAGATCAGTCAACAGTCTACAATCACATTACAAAGCCGTCTCTCAATTCTTCTACGCTTTTTGTCCTCTTCAGGCAACTGCAAAAGGATTAAAAACAATGTTAGGCTTAAGTCAATGTTATTAAGACAGTGCAAGACACGCTCGAAGATTTGAAGCTGGATTAAGTATTTATTATTTATCCTAATCCCATGCACCACCAACAATCCAAGAAAAGATCCCTTATGGGAAATTACTCTAGGCATTAAAACACATTTAAACACACATTTAATCAGGCCCTCAAGTGTGAACACAAGAAAAGATCCCTTACGGGAAATTATATGTTATATTATAGATGTGCCGTTTTCACTGTCAATTTCTAGTAAAAGAAAAACGTGATCCACAACATTACCTCGGTACTGTGGAAACAAGGAACCTGAATCCTTTTGGAGCCATCGGGTAGGCGTTTAGTAGGTGATAGGCTTTCCATATCAGTATAAGTGTAGCGGACCTGCCAAAATGTTGCAAGAACATGAGAACGTTTGTTGCTAAGACATTCTGAAAAATTTCAAGTCTCGTTCAATTCGTTTCGAACATGGTGATCATTGTTTAGCAGCGGACGGAAAATTCCATAAATAAGCTGTTACCTGACTTTGGATAGCCCCAACTAAAATATTCTGACAGCCTGATGCATGCACATTTACGAAACTGGGGCATTGAAGCAACAGTTTCTCTGAAAAGTTACAACAAATATTCAGTCGTACATTACCCAAAAATGGTT
This sequence comes from Mimosa pudica, assembly GCA_029929735.1. Lineage (NCBI taxonomy): Eukaryota > Viridiplantae > Streptophyta > Magnoliopsida > Fabales > Fabaceae > Mimosa > Mimosa pudica. The sequence continues at coordinate 15,888,792 of JAKELP010000013.1, read as the reverse complement.
TTATTTTCTCCAATTAATTTGCTAGAAACGGGGGAATGAAATGACTACCTGGATGCAGATTGGTACAAGAATTTAGATTCAAATCAACAAGTTGCGGGCAGTTTAAATATAATGCCTGTATAATAATTAGAGAGGGGAAACGATTAGAATATGAAGCCAAAGCGAAGATATGCAATGAACGTCAGAGCGATGGAACTCACGTCTAAGCCAGTACAACCCCATAGACTGAGTTTCTTCAAACGGCTATGTTTGATGATTAACTTTTGGTTCACAACAGGCAAATTAATACTAGATTTTTTCGGTAATTCACTGTTAGTTTTATATGTCATAGGATTTTCAGAATTAGGATCACATATGGTCATGCCACAATCTATAAGTTCTAGACGCTGCAATTGAGCTGTAGCAAATTGAATGCCACCTGAAACGCAAGAACAGGAGATAAGTAAAAAAGTGTACAAATACATGCAAGCTTCAAAAGCATTTGAATGTATAAAAAGGGATTACTTGAAGTCACATTGGGACAGAGAGCAAGAAGGAGTCTTGACAGTGTTTTTGGAAATACGTTGCAGATCATTCCAATGCCACTGTCACTGACGCTAGATCTGTAAACAAAGTGTGCAGTTAAACATAATTCTAAAGAAGGATAAGGGTCAACCCAGTCATAGTTTCCACTTGGTGAGGGTGCTGGGAGAGAGAATATACTAGACAGTCTCACATCTACTTCTTTATGCAGACAGACTGATTTGAAATCACAACCTTAGACTCCACGGCAAGCGAGCTTACTATTAAGTTAAGTTGACTTTTCTAAACCAGGATAAATGATAGTAAATTAAACATGTTTATTTGAACTTTTGATGGTCTTTTTATACAATTTGAACTTTTGACGCTTATGTTGGATTTTCTCTCCTTTATTTGTTGCATGATTTGCTATGATATATTTGGTAACACCAACATGATTACATTCTCCATGAACATACCCACTGAGATCAAGCAATTCTAGATTGGGAAAGCTGGAAGCGATTGCAGCAACCGAAGCATCAGTTATTTCAGATCCGAGAACAAGTGAAAGCTTTCGCAAACCCCTAAAATGGAGCATTTAAACAAGATTTCATCAAGCTTCCTAGATGAGTGGATTTCACAAGTTACAATCATCAAATTGCGACTTACTATAAATGAAATCTTATACATTAAGCATAAGCTAAATATATGGTACTTAACTTCGTTTTACAAGCAGGTTAACACCAAAGTGATTTCTTACACACTTAAGCACAGGCAGCCGATGTAATATCTATCAAAGCTCAAAGTAATGCAGTTCATAAACTAGTATATGATAGACTTCAGTGTAGATAGCTTTTGGTTACAAATGCACAATGGAACAGCCGCCGTGCTAGAATGCTGACAAACCTCAATTGTGTAGCCGTGAGAGCAAGTACAACAGCATGAGAAAGTCGGGTTGAAGCTATATGTATATTTTGCAGTTTTGGGCAACTTCTTCCTAAAGCAGCAACTACAGTGGTGAGATCAGTGGCATCAATTTGTTGGCGGGAAAATTCCAAAGAAATCTCTCTCAAATGGGGGCAGTTAAATACCTAGAGTGTCAAAGCACCGATTAGTAATTATAAAAGAGTCCATTCTGAACGCAATAACTAAAAGGGCATATGATCAACTTACACAATGATCAAACCTTACAAAATTAAAGAGATAAGCAATCACCATCTTAGAAAGCGAGAATACATCGGATAGCCAGACTGTAGTAAGACTTGATGAACAGAGTACAAAACCCCCAAGATTATAACAACCTTCCATTTTCAGGCATTTTAAGCTTGGTTTGTCAGCAACAAATCGACCTAATCCTTCCCTGCATTTTCAATCTATAAATAAACCATGTGCTCGGATAAATGAAGCCTTTCATCTAGTAAACCTTGCATGACCACAATCATCATAAACTGAAACAGGATGGACCAAGACACCAAAAAATAGTGCAGTTGGAAGTGATGAAAGAGGAACTTCAGAAACTGCTTGTATGTGGATACAATGATTCAGTAACAGTTTAGAATACTAGAAAAGAAAAGGATAAGTTAGACATATGGAACAGGATGAATATCATTACAAATGTAATAGTAATTGACTATTTGTTATGGTTACATTTATTGCAGATATTGATCGTGATTCTAAAATACAAGAGAAAACCAAATACAGTGAACATGTAAACATGCACAAGCAGAGAAAAGATCTAAAACCACACAACAAACGTGATTACGTAAATCTAGAACATGGTTAAATAATAAATTACATGTAATCATGATAGAGTAGAGAATAATACCCATTGATTCAATTGATCGCAGCATTACATGTAGAGATCTCTATAACTTCCAGATTGGGACACGAGAACGCAATGCAAGCCAGCATCGTCGAATCAACATTACTGCAGCATAAAAGAAGTGTAAGATCCACAGAATATCAAAGTGGATATAACTTTAACATTATCTTAGAAAAAAAAATGTCCAACAACAACCAGCATTATAAAGCTACAAGTCTTAACACAATTACAAAGAAATAACACACTGTCTGGCAATCTCAAACTCATTTTTGTCTTATTTTCTATCTACGTTACTTAATATCTCATCTTGCGAGCATGCCAGTGCAAATAAAGTTAATTAGGGTTTTATTTCCATTTATCGTTAACAGATTAAACATTGACCAGTTGCTTATGTAGTTTAATTTAAACGAATCCGTAACATATAACTACAGATGAAGCAAACTCCACACCTTTCCAATCTAAGTGATAGCCTCACAATATTGGTACACTTCTGCAAGATCGATGCAACAAATTCGACGTGAGCCTTAGGCGGAACCCTAAGGCTGAGCTCCTCCGCCGCCCTCCAAACCCTTCTGGCCATCTCATTCCATCCCTTACACACAATCGCCGCCGACAAAAGCCCCATCGATGGCAATCTCTGCATCACCTCCCACAAAACACTCGCCGGCAGCCCACACGAGTCCACATCAAAAGAATCTGACAACTCAGCCTCGTGATCGTCCGATTCCATCAGATCGAATCCTCCGGTTTGGTCTCCGGCATCGTGGTAGGACAGGGCACGACGGAGGAAGGGATAGGGTTGACGGAGACGGGAGGGGTATTGAGAGTGGATGGGGGTGGAAGGTGAGGGAGGAGGAAAGGGAGAACGGAGATGGCAGTTGTGGCCTTTCTTTGGGAGGTCACAGCGGCCGCAGCGGTAGTTGCCGCGCTTTTTGGGGCGGTTTTGGACGGAGATTGTGGCGGGAATGGGGTGGCGGTTTTGCATAGCGTGAGTGTTGTGTTGTGGCGGGGAATGAAGGGAGTGGTCAGTGGTGAGTGTAAAATAATGAAGCAGCGCGGGAGAGTTCGCGCCATTCTTTTTAGACGACTCAGTCGTATGTTCAACTTTTTTCTTCGCGTTGGACTTTTTTAAACTCATGAATAATAAATGGCTCTACTAATTTTAGATTTTTAACTCTCCTCGTTTGATGATTATTAATTGATGGGTCAGATTTAATTATAAGCTTTTTATTTGGCCTGTTTTGCATAATAGGTCAAACTTAAGTTAAAAAACCCTATGAAACCTATCAGGCTGACTTGATAAGCAATTAAAAATATATTTTCCCATACATATATTAAATATTATATAATATTTATTTTTAATATCAAATTAATATCATGTCCTCATATGGAGTTCTTAATTATTAATGTGTTCTTGTTGTATGCTTGTTTGGAGTCATGGGATTCTTTGATTGTAGCTTATTTATGGCCTCTTAAAATATTAGTGTCTTTGTGACATGTTACAATATTATATAGCCTATGACCTAATAGCTTATATCCTTTTTAACATATTGACCTATTAATCTAAGTGATATATGAGTTCTATTAATAGCTTTATAGTTAGACTATACCTTTTCATATGTCAAGTTTAGGTCTGAAAAATGACATATGATAGACTATGGATAAGACTTAAATCTATTTTCAACATCACATGTCAAGTTAAGATGTGGTCTACGCTATTCCCACTTTTAGTGATCTAGCTTACTCAGCTAACTCAAACTATTGAATAACTAATGCTTTTAAAGGATACCTGCTTGCCTCTAGCTGCAACTAGAACATTGGCAAAGCCAATTTTGGTGGCAATTGTTGTTATCACCAGAAATGCCTTTTGCAGTGATCAGAAATTCATAATCAGTGAGTTACAATATTATTCGATCTCTCCTTAGTGAATAATCCAATGGACTTAATATAAAATTTTTAATATGGCATTTCCTAAAACACTCCAATCATATAAACAACTCTCCCATATTTGATTATAGTAGAGGGGCATCAATGAAAAATGTATATAAATTTAAAACGGGTCTTATATTTTTATATATCCCTCATTTGATGGTATAATCAAGACTGAATGGGGTAAAAGATTTAGCTCACTTTTTTTAAAAAAGAAAATTAAGAAAGCGAAATGAGTCGTCCAATTATAATATTTATTATTATTTATATTAGAGTCAAATAAATTAATATAGACAACAATTTTTGCCAAATGAAATTTTAAGTAATATTTATCTTTTTTCTTAACGTCTGACTTTCTTACCACTTTATAAAGAAGTCCAATAAATCATAGTACGTGTCCAGGATAAGATGTAGTTTTTTATAATTCTTTTGTCCCGCTCCTTTCATTAATCAAGTTATCAAACATGCGCCCAATGTTACTAGTCTAAAAAGGAGCACATCGACCAAAAATGTGTGTGTAAATATATAAGTAGGACATTCGCACTTCAGCTTGCCAACCACGTTAATTGGTTTTGCTGTTGTATTTGGTCCGAAAAATGTGTTAAAAAAAAAAGAGGATCTGCGAGCACAGTGCTTTTTTCAATATACTTCTCTTAAATAGAAGAGATTCAAAAACTCATTGTTGTCCATCTTTTGATGATCTAATCACCCACCATTGGACGGGGAATAAAGTTAGGAATAAAGTTTGACTTTCTTTTATTTTTCATGGGGGAGAAGGGGGTTTGGACGGGGAGGTTAGAAATAAAGTTTGACTTTCTTCTGTTTCCATGCATGGGTTATTTTAATTCTCGATCAAATTAAAAATCACTCTACAAATTTTATGTTTATTTGTATACAAATTAACTTGACTTATGGATGGATATAGTATGACATAGTAAAATGTTACTCCCTCCGTTCCTAAATATAAGAAGAGCACTTTGACTTTTTTGGAGAATCCTAAGAAAGCAAAATATGGTAATTAACTATTGATTTTCCCAAATTTTTTCACTAAATTAGTTTATTTGACTTATGAACTTACATATGATATAATAATATTTAAAATATGTTATGATTAAATTGTTCATTTTGCTTTCTTAGGATTCTCCAAAAAAGTCAAAGTGCTCTCATATTTAGGAACGGAGGGAGTATAAAATAATTAAGTCGTTTGTCTTTATTAATCTTCACAAATATATTAAGAGTGGGTGAATATCTCTTTCAATGTACAACACAAACTAATGTATTATAATCTAAGATGCAAAACAACTAAATGACGAATGTCTCGCGCAACGCGCGGGGTCCATTCTAGTTTAACTTTGTTACGGAAAACTTATCAGCGCTCCTACTTAAGGATGCACACAAATTCTTAAGTAGATGTCTTGTCTATACAATAATTTAAGAACCAAGAGGGAGTGTTAAATTAAAATATTATAGTCTGTAGATGGACTCATCTATTGCAAGAGTAATGAGCTATGACTCCATCTCTGACACTGTCAACTTGGAGAGAATCTGGACTCACTCTCAGAATCCCTCATAATCTTGAGGGATTTTCTTCCTTATAGGGTCATATTTTGGCCCTTGAAATTCATATAAGAGCTCATAATTTGACACTTGTACCATTAAAAATAAAAAAATTATATTATATTTATAATATAAAATAAATGAAGAAATTCTATTTTTTTTACTTTTGAAAACTTTTTGACATAAAAAATTTCAACTATCTGGACCTATTTCATTTCAACAGAAGGACCTATAAGAGATACAGACTTATCCAGTTAACTATAAATTTAAATGAAATAGGTCCAGATAGTTGAAATTAAGTTGAAATTTTTTATACTAAAAATTATTTTATATTATAATACAATTTTTTTTATTTTGAATGGGACAATTGATAAATTATGAGCTCTTAGATGAATCTCAAAGGCCAAAATGAGACCCCAAATGGATTACGAGGGATGATGAGAGATTGGGATTATGAGAGAATCCCAATCCTGTCAACCTGTAGTGAGACGTTCCCTCACTCTGTACATTTTGGCTGGACATGATGGAAGACAGTGCGTTCCTCGAACGAGCGAAACACAGGTAACATCCATGTGCCACTAAATGACCACGTACAGATCCACCTCATTAAACTTTCCTGATACTGATAAGGCGTTTATACATTTTTATTCGGCCCTCACCCTGTGCAAATAATAGTAGTAAACAATTAAACATTAATATACCGATATCGATTGATTACTATCTCTATCTGATTACAATATTACCCACGTGACTCGTGTGCAAAGCTAAATTCTCATACACGTCACGTCTACTCTTCTTTCATCTTTTTCAAATACGAGTATATTGTAGCCAGCAGCTACCCCATCTGCCTCAACATCCCCAATAATGGCCATTCCATCGTCCAACCTCCATCTCTGTCTTCACTTCCCATCCCACAACAAATCCCCACCACACTCTCTACCTATATCCACAGCATCAACTTCAAGAAAATCCACTACATGCAAAGTATTGTCAGAATCCAGCTTGTCATGCATGATCACAAAGCTGGAGAGGGAACAAGAAAAACAACAACAGGAACAAGAGCATCCCAAAGAGGACTCAGACTCATTAGCTCAAGTGTGGCGAGACATCCACGGAGAAAACGATTGGGCCGGGCTTCTTGACCCAATGGACCCAATCCTACGCTCCGAACTAATCCGCTACGGCGAAATGGCCCAAGCCTGCTACGACGCCTTCGACTACGACCCGTTTTCGAAGTACTGCGGAAGCTGCCGGTTCAACCGTCGCAACATGTTCAACTCATTAGGCATCATTCACATAGGCTATGACGTCACGCGCCACGTGTACGCCACGGCATTGATCAACTTCCCGAACTTCTTCAAGCAATCACGCTGGCCCAAAATGTGGAGCACCAACGCCAACTGGGCAGGCTACGTGGCAGTCTCTGACGACCACACCACAAAACGACTCGGCCGTAGAGATATAACAATCGCGTGGCGAGGAACAGTCACGCGCCTAGAATGGATCGCCGATTTAATGGACTTCCTTAAACCCATCTCATCCAACAACATCCCCTGCCCAGATAACACCGTCAAGGTCGAGTCAGGTTTCCTCGATGTCTACACAGCAAAAGACGTGGCCTGCCGATTTTGCAAATACTCGGCGAGGGAGCAGATTTTAACGGAGGTGAGGCGATTAATTGAGATGTACGGAGACGAGGAATTGAGTGTTACGATTACGGGGCATAGTTTGGGGAGCGCGTTGGGAATATTGAGCGCGTATGATATAGTGGAGACGGGGTTGAATGTGAGGGAGGATGGTAGGGTGGTCCCGGTTTCGGTTTTGTCGTTTTCTGGGCCTCGGGTTGGGAATGTGAGGTTTAAGGAGAGGTTGGAGGGGTTGGGGGTTAAGGTTTTGAGGGTGTTTAATGCGCGTGATGTTGTGCCTAGAATGCCTGGGTTTTTGTTTAATGAGCAGGCTCCGAGTACGTTGATGAAATTTGCTGAGGCTTTGCCTTGGAGTTATTCACATGTTGGTGTGGAGTTACAGTTGGATCATCATAATTCACCGTTTTTGAAGCCCACTGATGATCCTGTTTGTGCTCATAATTTAGAGGCTCTTTTGCATTTGATTGACGGGTTAGTGTTTATTTTATCATTCTCTAATTAATCCTCAGCTTGTGGGCTGTGTTATGCATGCATGTGGTAGTGGAGTTTGGGGTTTGAGGTGTCTCCGTTTAATTCCGTTAAACAGATGTCATTGTTATCGATAAGGACAGATAAGCTAAATGCATTACGTACATGCATTAATACTCCATGTTTCTTGTCAAACCATCATTTTTATCTGTAAGCTAAAAGCTTTAAATATTATATCCATCATATTTATCTGGAAGCAAAGGATTGAAAAGAATAGAAAATAAAGCAGTGATGAGGGTTGCGTTCAAAAAAATAATGGGGCAACTGTCGATTTGTAAACTGAAACTTGTAATTAAAAAATAGGTAGGAAGTTGATTAAAGCGAGGGTGGTCAAGGATATAAGTTTGGGGGTATATTTATTAAATAGAGATGATGAGGTGTGCTATTTTGATATGAAGGAGTAGTTTATTGATGATTATGTGTGATGGGTGCAGATACCACGGAAGAGGGAGGAGATTTGTGCTAGCAAGTGGGAGGGACCCTGCACTGGTGAACAAGGCATGCGACTTCTTGAAAGATCATTACTTGGTGCCACCGAACTGGAGGCAGGACGAGAATAAGGGCATGATCAAGAACAGAGATGGACGCTGGGTTCAGCCTGAACGCCCTAATCTTGATGATCATCCTCACGATATTCACCATCATCTCTTCCAACTAGGCCTTGTTCCTTCCTTTGATTCTTGACCACACCTCACACTTTGCCCTCTCCCATGGTTTTTTGTCCACATGTGGTTTTAAATTTCAACCTTGTCTGCCTCGGTCACTTGATCATTGTACAGTGTACATACCTACCAAGGAATATAAATTTTTTTTGCGTTTTGTATATTCGTTCATGGTTGTTGGAGTTATGTGTGAGGTTTGGATCACACATGGATTGTCATTTAAAAATGATATCTGATGTCGGATATTCAGATTTAAATGAGATCCTTTTATTGTTCCGTGAGAGCAACTTAAGTTTTATTTTTTACGCCAATATCCGATATACAATTGTATCTTATACGCATTAGATTAGCATAAATCGAAAGACAGCTTCTTCAACCATCAAAAACGTTTCTGGTAATTGGTTGAGGGCATTATAGGCCTATTGTTACTCATTAATGTAGCACCACTTTCGTTCGGGACGTACTATGAAATTCTACTAATTACTGTTACTGACTTGAAAATCTGGACAGCTGTGACCACGTGGCTTAGGAGTTGTAGAGTTTCAGCATTCAGATTTTAGCTCTGCGCATTATATTATATATTTGCCTTTGGCCAAGATCTCATGAAAATTTTATTCCTTTATATGAGCATGTTATTAATATGTAACTCATGTTGATGTACTTGGCGATCAAACAGGGTGTCGTAGATTGATACTATGTTTACCCACTAATCTGGCAAGAGCCAAATCACGTTATGCTGATTTGTAACTTTAATTTAAGACAAGAGGAATCAACTCGATCAGATATTGGAAAATCTGCCTGCTTAAAATATGTGATACGAAGCTTACAAGTTAGAACACACGCCATACCTAACTGCCAGCTAAACAAGCCAACAACCCTACACAAGATTTGAATCACTCAACATCATTTGGATTTAGGTATATTTAGTCAGGACGAATCCGATATATAAAAGCACCCATCCCCTTACTGGATTTTGAGGAAATTCGTTTGCAAGGCATGCCGAATCCTGCCTTTCCTCACTGACGTAATCCCATTGATTAAAATCATAAATGAGGCATCTCTGGAACAGAACACACAGCATATAAGTGAAGCTAGAAAAATAACAAGGAAGCGATGAAGAAACTATTTTAGAGTTCAAAGATGAGGAATTGACAAAGGGTTGGTTTAATACAACACAAAGGGACTAAATTCCCGCAATTTATACATATGCATGGGACATAAATTTAAAGGGACATTCCAGACTCCTCATCCTCGTCAAGACCTCCAACGTAGATAAAGTAGAGAGCCCAAATGAGACCAAAGACGACAAACAGAATCCAACCCAAAGTGTTGTTGCTAAGTCCAAAAGGAAGACCTGTTCCTTCAGTGCTCATCCTCTCATCCACCAAAGCCATCGCCGGACTTGACATCACGGCGGCGCTCACCGCCGCCATCATGGATACCCCCATTCCCAACTTTGACTCACATGGCTTCCTCTCCTCCATAGAGCATCTCACTCTTCCCACCTTAGCCATCGCCGGCAACCCTTTACAACCATTTTTCACAACATCACTAAAAATAATAATAACATGAAGCAATAATGTTTTTTAATGGCGTGTGAGAAATAACATACCGAGAACAGGTGAGGAAGAGAGTCCGAGAGGTTGCTTGTGAACAAGACCCGGGCGGGCTATGGAAATGGTTGAGGTACTGGCGGAGATGCTTGCCATTATTCTGCTTTGCTGTCACTTGCTCTGATGAATGAATTGGGAGTGGAAAAACGGAATGATTCCGAGTGAGCTTAGCAAAATATATCTGAGTGTTAATATTTGTTGGTCTTAGTCACCGCATAATAGAGATAGATTGGAGGCCACTCGTTAGATAGTGCTATCTAAAGCAATCCAATGAATGCTGCCCACGTGTCACGTAATCCATTCCCATGAATGATACTCCCTCCGGTCCCTAATGTAAGAGTTAGCCGTAAAAAAAACGCTTCTTAAGAAAACATGTAAATGTTAGTTGGGTGTCTGGAGTTAATGCTTCTTTTCCAAAAATGCCCATATTTATTATGGTACTTTTAAGAGAGAGAAATGTATAAGCATTAATAAATATGAAAGAGAGTTAGAGGTAAAGTAGGAAAAAATGCATTAAATGAGGAGAGAATATGGGGTGAGCTCTTACATTAGGGACCAAAACCATTCAAATTTTGGGCTCTTACATTAGGGACCGGAGGGAGTATTATTTTCTCCCCGCTGAATTACTGAAATGTTATGGTTTATGAATATGATAGACCTTGAGATAAGATGATGCGCGACAGTATGAGACTCGTGGTGCATCCTCGTCGCTTTCTATTGTGACGATGGGCAAAATTGGAAACCTCTAGATGTTGCATTTCAAATCATTTAAATGGGTATTGGGATGAAAGTATAATTGATGAGGCAAGTTATATTGTGACGATGGGCAAAATTGGAAACCTCAAAATGTTGTATTTTTAATGGCAAAATTGGAAACCTACATGATGGAAATTGGGATGAAAGTATAACCACATTATATCGCATATTGGTTTAATGGATGAAACAATTTTAAGAGTCCAGTGCAAGAAGTTTGATGAGGCAAGTTACCATTATTAGTTTGTGATAGATACAATTGATATTTGCATAGTACAACAATTCGAACGTTGGTTGCTAGAATGCAAGATTGTAAATGAAGCATCGGTCATGTAAACGGTGATGTAAAGATCGATGTCTTATTAATGCATGTTATGACTTTGTAAGAAGTGTTTCATGAGTTTTGCTGCGGAATATTATAATATTGAAGACTAAGATGAAGAACAATGTATTGAAAATTAACTTGAAGAAAATGATGAAGAGAAAGATTAAACGAATGTCTTTTTGAAGACAAACGGAGGAAATTGTCTTCTATTTTTTTTAAAAGATTAAAAGAACTCGATCTAATTAAATCTCTAAACCTTATTAATTGTATTGACAAGTTGACACTTTCATAAGTTTAAGTTGTATCAACTTGAGAGGGCGTGTTAGAAATATTAGGATCATATTAAATGGGTTATATCTTGTAAGTGGTTAGTGACTCTATTGCCTATATAAAGAGTCCTAACCTAAACATTTTAGAGGGTGAGATTTATGAGAGTCTACACCAAAAAGGAGAGTTAACTTGGTCTCTCTCCTCATTACCCTAGTGTTAGAGATTTGTTTTGTAAATCTATTTCCTCAATGAGGAGTGGTCATCACCTCTATGAGGGATGTTTTGATCTAGTCCAAGTGGATTAGAATATTGTTGTTGTTTTCGTATTCTTTTTCATCATCTATCAATATAAAGATTTGTTCAATTCTTCATCTTGTTCTCTTTCCCTACCGATTTGTCAACAATTTGTGTAAATATGATCTTATAGCGGATGGCTAAAATATAAAACATTTCAGTAAAAATGTTTATCACTATACCTGTGCCCCAATAAATGGTAACAGGTTATGAGGTTAAATTAGAAGCGTTGCAATGTATGACTATTTTCTTTTTCAGGGGGTGGCGATTATTTCATCAGACGCATGAGACTACCGGAGATTATTTGGCTAAGGAGTATTATATGCCTGTTAAATGAAAAGTATAATGCCATGGTCCATGAAGTAAATCCCTCTTTGATGGGCTTGAATCATTTTAATAAAAAGACATCTTCAATATATGCCCCTCAAGCCCAAAAAAAAAGGCCTCGGTATAAAATTTCGCGCACATTCCTAAAGCCCGGGCTATCACTGAGCACGGCAAAGTTTATATAAAGACGTCCCTTTTACCATCCCGTTTTTTTATTGCAAAATGATGACTGTGATATGAAGTTTGGTTTGCCTTCTCTGTTTCAAATTGGAGAAGCAATTGTAAATTGATACACAAACATGCATATAATATGTAGGATATCTGAAAGCGGGGTTGAGACGACGAACTGTTAATTGATATACACACGTTGAAGTTTTATTTCTTTTTTCGTGATCTAATTTTGTTAGGCATACGTGCATCCATGTAGGTCAGTTTGGCCGAACGTAAGTGTGAGATGTATGAGTGAGAACATGGTTATTAACTTAACATGCTGTGCACTAACGCAAGGCGACTGTACTTTCTCAAATAATAGATATTTGGATTAAGAATTCGCAATTTGCGCATAACATCAGTGAACAAGCTTTTGGGTTAGGCCTCGGGTGCCCTAAATGAAAAGAGGCCGCGCACTCGACATTTGCCTGAAGGGAAAAAAGTGATTATTTGATCTTCATCTTTTCATCTGGCATTGCCTTGTACTATAATACATTTGTTTTGATCATGGTTATCAAACCTCGTCCGATCGGGTTAGCCCGGAACCCGCCCACCCAACATATGATTGAGCTAGATTAGTATGTGATTAAGACATGTTCTAAGTCGCCATAAGCTCATAACCCATATTGACTCTGTGAGTTGACCCGGGATGAGTTTTATAACAAAATATAAATAAATATTGATCTTTTATTGTCTATTTATTTATTTTAATGATAATTTTCATATGGATGACTGTTAGTTTAATGACAAAAAAATATTTATATAGGAATATTTTGATGACATTCGTCTATTTTAAATTTTAGAAAAAGAATATTTAGTTAATGCGACTATAATGTCAGTGAACATTAGATTCATAATATTAAATAAATATCTCAACGAAATCATAAAATATATTGGATAAATGTAAATATAATTTTTTTGTTAGTAATTTTTTTTTGGCCAATCATTTTGTTAGTAATTGACACCTTAAAGGTATTAAGTTTGTATTTAATATTTGGATGTATGATAGTAAGTTTAAGAAATTTCCAGTCAAAAAAATAGTAAATTATTTAAAAATTAAAATTATTTTATATATTTATCACTTGTCAAACACCTGTGTTGGTTAATAACTGATCTAATAACCTTGACCCGCAGTCTCGATCGGTCTGATTTATAGGCAGGGTTAATTACCTTGATTTTGATGAATATTATCCTTTATAAGAAAAAAGACATTGGCATTGCCGCCAAACATTGTTGTTCATATAACTAGATGATAATACCCCGGTAGCATTGACTTTTGATGGACAAATTATACTTAATCTATAAGGAGAGACAATTGTTATAGTTAATTTATGCATGGTAAGAAAGAGTAGTGAAGTTGTAAATTTCCAAGATAAAGGAATATATATACATGTAATTGGAAGGAGTATGGTTAAACAAACGGAAGGGAAACACAACCTATAAATTGATATGTTAAAGGAAAGGCAAAATACAATGGAAAATGGTAGAATAAACGCTAAATTTGAAAATTTCTATGAAAGCGAGTTGGAGACGAAGTACAAAAATACATCAAATGATGAAAGAATGTAAGCATGAACTCTTATATTTTGGGAACAAATTATTTAAATTTTAGACTCTTATATTACGAAATGGAGGGAGTATTATTCTTTGATGATAATGATAAGAATAATACGCTATTTGTCCTTAAATATAAGGTGAAAGCAACCTCTTTGTATTATCCGAAAAAATATTAAAAATAGATAAAATATTTAATGTGTCTCAAATATATTTTCTTTTTCAACTTTATCAATAAGAGAAAGAATGTATAGGCAAAATAAGGATAGAGTATGTAGCAAGTAAGAGAAAAAATAAAAAGCTAAATACAATATGTAAAGTCAACAAAGGGCAAAATGGTAAAAAAAACATACTAAACTATTGCGATGGACAAAGAGAGTGGATGTAAACTATAATTTTTTTTTAAAAAGACTATTTTTTTAAAAAAACTAATTTAATTATTAATTAATTTTAAAATTTATATTTGAATTATCTTATCCAAAATATATATATATATATATATATATATATATATATATATATATATATATATATATATATATAATGGGAACGAAGAAGCACTGTTAAATGAACAGTGATTCTCTCATTCCCTTTATATATATAGGATAGGATATACGCATGCACCCACTGTTAATTAGAAGCCCGAGCTTGGACTTGTAAGGTAGTATTTTTTTTTTCAGTTCAAAAAAAAGGTAGTATTCCCTCCGATCCTAAATATAAGACCTAGATGATTTTTTTTAGAGATGTTAAAGTTACAAAATATGTTATTAAATTATGACATATTTGATATATTTTTAGATTAATCATTAGTTTATAAGTTAAATAAACTAGTTTAAGGGGAAAAATTAGGTAAATCAATTTATAATTGACTTCTATTTTGTTTTTTTATGATTTTTCAAAAAAGTAAACTAGATCTTATATTTAGGATTAGAGGGAGTATTTTTTTTTAAACACCACAGGTGTTAATACTTACTTAATAATGCATGCAGGAAATGTAGTCCACTACGGATTTCAACGATTCAATCTTGCCCCGTATTATCTCTGATATCTCAACGCACACTAAACATGTTTCCGATGTAAACTGCACTGCTCTCTCCAATTTATACAAGATATAAACGTTATTTAGTGATGATGGAGGATGAATTAGTTGTTTTCGTGGGTGAGCTAATTCACGAACTACATTAATATGATTAATTTAAAGATGCACGTTTTCCTCGAAAGTTGACCTGTCTGGTGCATGGATCCTTTGTCGTGGGGCACCGGCAACCTGCAAGTGATGAGAATTTGAGATTGAGAATAGAAATTCGATATCCTCCAAAAACAACCGAGAAAAAAATAACAAGGGGGCCTCAATTTTTTTCTGCCTTAACCTTCACTCTGACACTCAAGACAAAAATGAGAGAAATAGTCAACAAGTGTTAGTTATGATAGAATAGACTTTACTGTATACGTACGTACGAACTTTTTTTTATCATGTTTGGGTGCAATCATATTTAATAGAGACTCTATCTAACATTAGATATAGACACTTATGAGCCAGATATCAGTTCACCTCACCGTAGAGAACTTATTCATTATGTTATACCTAACCACATCGGTTAAAATAGGATTTTGAGTTTAAATTCGGAATGGGGGGAAAAATAATTCCAGAGCGCTACACATAACTGCTTTTGACACCATTTTAGCCATGTGGTATGCAAGTACGTTCCCCGCTCATAAAAAAGATTGATTTTCATAATACAACAAAAACAAAAAAGGGGTGACAATGGATAAACACTCCCTCTGATCTTTATCCTTAGCTTCAATTTAATTTTTCAATTTAATGGAATGTTTTCAAACCCGATTCGTATTTATACTTAAAAATTCTATTTATCGACACATATTTTTAACTTATCTTGCATTCTTGCTATTAATATTTACTACTATAATATATTAAATTTGCATCTCTTCCCGTTGTGATACAAAAATACGCAAATATCCATGTCTTTAAGTATCTAATTCAGTCTTAAGTTCGTACCAAAATAATCAGTCTTGAAGTAAAAAAAAAATTCACTTATTGTTTCCAAAATTCACACATTTGACCCTTCTTTTATTCCAGGCCATACTCTCCATAATTTAACACATGGAGTGTTACATGGATGAATAACTTTTTTAATATAAAAAAATTTAAAACGAAGGAATGACTTACATTTAGTGGCATGACCCCAAAGCGTATTTTAGCCGGCCTCCCCTGTGTGGAGAAAATGGGCGTCCACTAAACAAACCCAGTGCGCATCTTTGAAACAAAAAGAAGTCGCGGCGCACGTTAACCTTCCCCATAACTCTAGCTGTCGTTAGTTGAAGTGTCGAAGGTACCTTTAAATATTTAGTTTGAAATCTTCTTAAATAAAAAGATACAGCAAAAAAACAAAAAAAAAAAAGAAAAGAAAAGAAAAGAAAATCACACACTATCTCTCTCTCTCTCTCTCACACACAAACATAAACTCCCGATTCATGCTCTCTCTAACGAAACTCAAAGACTCCCTAAACTCGATTCAGATCATCCCTATTAACTCCCTCTATCCAAATCCACCAAAACCCACGTCAAGTCTTCACAAACCAAATACAAGAACGCCCCAAAATTCTCAAGCTCCTTTCTTTAACTATCCTCACCGATCTACAGGTATATATATACACGTCTATAAGTCTCTTCATTCTACGCACGCATCATGAGCATTTTATTCTATATTTTCTCGTCCCTTGTCCCCCATTATCTTTCTGGGTTTTTGCGTTGTACAGTCTAATGCAAGTGATTACAACGAGATGGACGTAAATTTTGGCTGTGTTCGCGCTTAATATTAGCATGCAGTGAGTGAATGATACGTAGACGAGAAGGGGTTGATTTTTGTGATAGTAAAACGATGGTGAATCAGGTGGTTAAAGTGAGGAGGGAAACTCTTGTAGCATGCATGACTTGCCCACTTTGTAACAAGTTGTTCAGAGACGCCACCACCATATCCGAATGTCTTCATACGTGTGAGTGTTATAATTTTCTCCCCATCTTGCAAATCTCGTTCTTTTTACCTCAATTAGTGGTTAATTTCTCAAATTTTGAAACTTTTCTGTATCTTTTAATCTCCTCTCTATTGGGTTGTCGTTGTTTTTCTCGCCTCTGTATGGGAGGTGTGTGGGTATTCAGATGCGGGTGTTTTTGGTAATTTAATGACTCTGCACGCCATTTCTTGGGATTCACTCACCGATGTCTTGTAAGTAAAGACATGGATGATTGTATGAGAAGGTTTATATTATTGGCCAGTGATGATGTTCCATAACTGTCATTGGTGTAGAGGTGTTTGAATTTTTGACGTTAGATGTAGTTTGTGTTCATACCTGAAAGATTGGATTTTAGCTCAGGAAGTTTGACGCTTGAATTGTTTTGCGTTCATACTTGAAAGTTTGGATTTTATCTCTGGCTTATGAGTATAATATGCAATTTCCATCTATATCTTGGCCGGCTATTTGAGAATAGATCCCCATGTGTTCACAATTTATCATTTAAAATTCATTGACGTGGAAACTGGTCATCTTTGTGTTCAAATTCTCTAGAACCCTCTTCATTGGCGAAGTTGTTAAATGTATACAGAGGCTGCTGCGAGCTTTGGCTGGGAGAATGGCATTTTTGCAGTTCAGTTTAATTAATGTTCCTCTGCACTTAGATTTCTTTCTTTTTTTATTCTGCTTTTTTAGTGTGCTTTAAGCTGGCAAATTTCATCCAATCAACGGGTCAATTCACTTGCATTTCAGTGCCTTATTTTGTTGTGCTCAATGTCATGAGGACTGTAACAAATACCTGTGCCCCAAGGCAGAGGTTAATGAAACATTTAAAATTTTGGTTATTTAGTGTTCCAAGCTTGTATTTCTCTTTATATTTCATAATGGATTAACTGCCCGGACATGAATTTCTGATACTGTGTAACTTTGTTTAGTTTGCAGGAAATGCATCTGTGATAAAATTACAGATGAGGAAATAGAACAATGTCCTATCTGTAATATTGATCTGGGTTGTGTACCGCTTGAGAAATTGAGGTCAGCCATTTGACTTTGATAGATTCCTGAGCTTAACCTTACTTTTCTCTTTTGTATCCTCATTGTATATTACTTTACACCACCTATCTCTCAATTTGACATGGGTGTAAGTTGTGAGAGCTGGCAATGCTATGATAATGTTAACAAGACAAGATTTGGATGAATTTTGTTTAAGTTGTGAAATTTTACTGAACAAGAATCCAGTTTCTGCATGAGTAACTCTCCATAATAATGGACATGTGAACGTGCACAAAAGAAAATTTCCATAACTGTAACTTCCATTCAGTTTTGTTGCATTTAATAATTTTGCTGGTTATAGTCCTCTGAACATGAGCATTGGTAGCAGTTTCTTTCGTAGACCTGTTTTACATGTCTTATATATGGTATCTGGTATAGAAAAATTAAGGATGTACGTGATGGGTAATTAGATGCAACCTAATCACCAGTTAATTTTCACATGAACTATTAATTTCTGCACTAAATATGGTGGATTAGCATAAAAAAAATTTCTATAAATTAAATGCTTTATCATTCTGTATCTGTTAAAGTTAGATGAATTATGATGAAGCTGTAAACCCTTTTGTCCATCTTTTACTCGTAATTTATATCTCACCAGAGATGTTCAAAATTTCTTTTTTAAATAGATCCTGTTGGGATTTTTGTTTTGCACTGATTATTTTTGAGAAACCACTTTCTGTCATAGAACAAGTAACAGAAATTGTACTGATAATCAAATGTCGACCCATGCATTGTTGCATGCTCACCTCTAGTGTTTTTTTCTTTTTTCATTACCAGGCCAGACCACAATTTACAAGATGTTAGAGCTAAAATTTTCCCTTTGAAAAAAAGAAAGGCTAGTACACCTGAGGCTGTTCCCTCTATAACAATACCGGCTAGAAGAAAAGAGAGATCACTTTCATCTTTGGTTGTCAGCACTCCCAGGGTATCAACACAGGTTACCATGACTGGGAGAAGAACTAAACCTACTAGAAAGGCCAGTGGTTTGCGAGCCTCTAGTTTTTCCATTGAGAATCCTATTAAAAAAGAGGAATCTGTAGAAGATCATACCGAGAGTTCAAGCTCGCCAGACACTTTAAACAAGTTTACTCAGAATAACAAACAGGTAGGAGAGGCTATAAGGTTTCACTTGTGCCCGTCAGACTATCTGTTTTTCCTTGTTTAAATTTTTATCAGCACAGTCCATTTATTTTACCTGACTTTATCTAATAATGGAATTGTATTTCTTTTCCTTTTTGGTGCAGAGTTTGCCCCCTCTTGAGTCTAACCAATCCTCACAGACCAAAGAGGCAGATAATGGAGTGGAACCATGGGACGCGAAATTGGATCTTTGGAAACCTTTGAATTGTTTAGTAGAAGTGGCAAGTAGGAGTAAATCTTTCAAGTGTAGTGCTCAAGGGTCTGATTCTAAACTAGAACCCATGCAAATAAATGAGAATGACTCTCAAGTGCTGAAATCCAAGATAAAAGAGAATAAGCGCAAAGCGAAAGTTGAGACTGAAAAAGTGGACACTGATCCTATCTCTTTAAATACAGATAAGCCAAATAAATCACGTAAAGTTCGTCGTAAGAAGGAACCTCCTTTTGGAGAACCAGGCATATCGCCTCAAGCTGTTTTGGATGCAAACAGTGCTACATTCAAAAGGAGAATTGGTCCACTTTGGTTTGCCTTAGTAGCTTCTGAAGATCAGTAAGAAAACATAGCCTTAAAAGTTTACCTCATGTTATGACTTAAAATTTTATGCATGTTATAAATGTTATATAAATCCTTTTTTCCTATACTAATTTGAATTTAATGTTCAGGGAAGGAGATGCACCCATGCCCCAATTTCCTGCAAGTTATTTAAGAATAAAGTGAGTTCCTCCTTTTAGATCCAATTTATTACATGTTTTGAAATATTATAGATTTTTTTCTTGCCTCTGAAATTTACTGATAAGATGTATGATGTATTTGATATTTCAGCTCTGTCTTTTGATAAAGATATATCCTTGCGTTAAGTGTTAACTAGCTGTGTTTCTTCATGATTACATCAACTGTACCAAGAATGACTTATTTCTTGATATAGTCTTGTTTTTTCAATAAAAAAAATTTCTCTTGAAGCAATATACCTGATGAAGCATATTTAATGATGACTAAGAAAGTCTTACTAGCTGGTTGGTGTAAGAATTAGGTAATCAGATGAAATTTTTTTGTCTTATATTGTATATTTTAAGATCAATGTGCAACTTGCAAAATATATAGAAAATTAGCTTAATGCAGTAATCTCCAATTTTTCCTGAAAAATTTTGTCTTGAATCTTAGTTTTATCTGCAGTTATTTTCCAGAGCTCACAAACTATATGTTGCTTGTTTGTTTGTGTATTTGTAACCTTTAACTACCCTCATCACATAACTTCCATCCCCTGTTATGGAGACTCCTCCCTATTATATTCTTTATTTTACATCTAGCCCCCAATCAATGATCGTAGTATATGACCTCTACAGATTCCTATTCCTCTAAATATTAAAAATCTACAGATTCTTTATTTTTTTAACTTAATGAAATTTTCAATGCCAATGAATGTGAAGTGTTTATATGTATATCATCTAAAGTTTCCTAATTCTACCACTATCCGTCCTACTTCATCATGAACATCCAGAACATTGTAAATGAATAATTCATTGAAACTGATACATTGACAAGGATTTGTGACTTTGATTCTGATTCTGTAGTTACCATTTTCAATCAGCTATACACGTGTGTTTATGTTTACATAAACAAAATTGTATACATGCCCAATTGCTAGTTGTTATGGTTCAGAAACCGAAAAACTAACTACATGGTTTTAGATTGGTAATAAATGGTTGGGGTTTTACATGTTTTCTGTATATTTTCCACCAATAACCCTTCTTGATATCTCATGTCCTCTTTTGTTCCACAGTGATGGAAGTTTACCTGTATCATTTATCCAAAAGTACCTAATGAAGAAACTTGAGCTGAGCAGTGAAACAGAGGTGACTCTCTCACACCCTGTATCATATCCAAAACGATTTTGGGTTAATTAATTAAGGAATAACAAACCTGGAAGTTTAGCACTACCTTAGGTTCTTGTAATGCACGGTTCAGAACATTTTCTGCTTCCATTTATTTCCCCAATTCAAATGTCGTTTTAAGTTTTTTCTGCTTACATTACCAGTTCATTACATATTGCATTAACAAGAACCATGTCATCATTCGTAAATCATGAATGTCTCCACATCCATATAATTTACAGCTCATAGAAGTATGTTTCCATTTATTAATCATAACTGTCCTTTACTTCTGTAGTCTCCCAATACTACTTTTGGTTTGCTTGCTATCTCAAGTGCCTACAGCCAAGTTATGGCACATATTTATTTTGGGTTGCTTAAATGAGAAGATATAGGAAATCAAATGAAACTAGCAATGTGCAAATGTAAACAATGGGAGTTTAGTCCAAAAACATAAGAATAACGGAAAAGTGGGAGATGAGGCTCTAGGCTACTGGTTGCTCATTCAAATTGCACAAGGTTTTCAAATGAAAAAGCATATCAATGTCTAAACAGACAAATGATGATAGCTCAGAAGTTTCATGTTGGCTCATTACTGTGTTTTGCAGGTTGAGATTAAATGCATGGGACAACCAGTGGTCCCTACGCTGCAACTGTGTAGTTTGGTTGACTTGTGGCTCCAGACAACATCTACGACACAGCGAGTTTCAGCGACAGTTGGATCCTCAGCCAAGGATTTTATAATGGTTCTAGCATATACGCGCAAGGTTCCACGCCATTGATCTGCTTCTCCCACTTTGTCTACATTTATGTCTTAAACTTAGCGCAAACGGCTCTTCCTTTCTTCCAAATCTTCTGTCACCATGTTACCAACAGCGGCACTATTATGATAAATAATATAGGAACTTAGAGTTATGAACACATTTCCTGTCTCAATGTAGCGTGGCATGATACACGAACTCTAATTTTTCAACAGTTTGCTTTCTTTTCTGTTCGCTTATTATTTCTTCTCAGATAGCTGTTTCTTTGATATATCTGCATCATGGATAAAGGTTCCATACTTGACTGCAACAGATGATTCCTTGAATTTTAACATTTTAATTCAGAGGCTTTTTTCCGTTTAGATGTGCATATAGTTAGAGTTTTGAATTGAGGAGGAAATCAAGACATCCCATGATCCATACTACCTTCGCTTCTCTTCAGTCAGACTAAAAACATCTCTGTTTCGCATTAGACTGAGCACCACGAAAGAATAGTGTCGAATGTGCTGTAAAGCGTGATCTCGAGCTCACTATATCTCCCAAGTTATATCTGTAAAGTGGCATGGGTTAATTCATGGCCAAGCCCATCGAACGTTTCCTGAAAGCATTTCTTGTGCAGAGGCACGTGTGTAGGGAAGTCAATAATAAACAAGCTTCAATGATAAATAAGAGGTAAGATGCAAATAAAAGCCTTATAATGTGATTTTAACTAATCTAAATCGCATTCTTAATCTAATAAATTTGATAATTGATTATGTCAAGGAATGGAGGGAGTATTTCTTGCCTTCTTCTAAGATTCGAAAAACACACAAGATTTCTGTATCACATAAAAGTTATGTTTTCTGTTTTGCTCTTCATTGCACTATAAAAATTAAAAAAAAAAAAAAATCTCAGTTTTCTAATTTGATATGAAAGTATGGCTATGGCAGCTACAAGAGGAAAATATGAAAGTCTCATATGGAGTGCATCCTCATAGATACCCGGCCAGCCTGAGGTTCCATTGTCAAACCATAAGAAAAATACAGGCATTAGCTTTAGCCTTTTGAAAGCAGCTATTGTCACTTCTCCATTGGCCTCCACTAATTGCTTCTCGATTCCAAGTAGGTCCACCCAAAACCTCACATGCTCTGCTCCCATACAGCACTCCAAATATTAAAGGTAGCCAGTGTGGAACACGTGTTCTTCCATACTTTGGGAGAACCAAAAGCACTGCATATGCATAACCATGGAGTGGACATCCATACCATCAAGAACCAGAATACTTGGTTGGAATCGACTCTTCAAAGAACCAATAACTCAGCTCAAAATCAAAGAGCAAATGCCCAACCAAAACCATCTCCAATTTAGAGAAGCAAAAAATTTGAGACGCACCAAATGAATGGGTAATACAAAGAAGAGACCATTAATTCCATCACAAAAACATACATTGAACTAAAACTCAAACAGCAAAATGGGCACCCTATTCACAAAAGTAAATGAACAATAAGCTATATCAAATTTTAATCACTCATGCCAGCAATGCACAACAATATAAATTTACCACTTTTTCAAATCCAGTGACTTCAAAAAAAAAACTAAACCCTAGTGTACCCTGTCCGCTTAGGGGGGCTACCTACAAATGAGAGAAGCCCTCCATCAGAGGCCTCTTGCTCATCCACATACAAATCCTCCGTACTCCTAAACGCAGCGTGCAAGCCACAGACAACAACCCCAATCAAAAGCGACACCAAAACATTCAACCAAACACCAGTCAAAGTCAACGCCACAACAGTCAACACCCCAAGCGCAGTCAACATAACCCGGTCATCAACTTGGCGGTTCAAAATCACAACAGGCTCGTCCCTAAAGAAATAAAGAAAGAACCACGCGACGAAAACGACCAGGAAGACAATCATGGATATGGGATGCCAAAGAAGGCTAAGGAAGAGAATTAGGAGGAGGATAAGGGCGTAATTTACACGGAAGTGATTGAAGTTTCGCTTCATGCGCATGGTGGCTTCTCCCAAGGCGAAGGGGCGAGTGAAGGAGTAGAGAGCGAAGACTTCCTCCCATGGGCGGCGCGTGGCGAACACGGACTGCGCCGCCGTTCTGATCCGCGCGCCGACGAAAGGGCCGGCGGTGTTGGAGGTTGAAGGGAGGGAAGACATTTGGGGAATGAGATTGGAAGGAAGTGAGGTGAGTTCAAATTGAAGTGACAGCAAATGCCAACTATGAATGAAGCTGCAAAATCGAGGGGTACAATACAACGACGTCGTTTGGTATAACTGAAAAAGAAATTGCGCGGTGATTGTATTTTGTCGTTTAACTTATAGTCGTGGACGAGGACTAGAGTGGAGTGGTCCCCACTCTCCTGTCCCACCGTGCCACTGTCTCGGCGATCATATCGCCACATGGCATGTTACTCTTTTAAGTTTTTTTTGACAAAAATGTTTCTCTTTAATTTATTCTTTATTGATGAAGAAAAGAGATTTTTTTGGTTACCCGACCCACCCGCACCGCATGTGTCAAGTATATATGACTAATTTCTTGCTGTTTTAAAGTCTCATATAGGGGTAGACATATGGTCAAAAAAAAAAAATATAGGGGTAGACAACTGACCTGTGAATTTGCTCGATTCGCAAGAGCTTTATAAAACTCCAACCACTTGCTTAAGGGACGGGAGTACTTACTACTCACGTCAACCAGCCAGCTTAGAAAAGAGATTTTTTTGTTGTAAGGAGAAAAGAGATTTTTTTTAATCATATTTGGTGGGAAAAATAAATTAATTAATAAATTCAAAATTTTAAAAATGTATATATACTTTAAAATATATAATGTTCTATTGTTGCTGTTGATTAATCCTTTAAGATTTGAATTTTTGTATGAAACTATTTACAATTGATTAATCCTGCAAGGCAAACTATTAGTCCATAGTTATCGACATCGTAGTGGCACTTCCAGGGCTCAAACATAAGGTAACTGGTCAAGGGGAACAGCTAAATTGATGCAATGATTTGCTTAGTTGAAAACCTTTTATATGGACCTTTTTTTTTTATCAGAATTATATGGACCTTCAGTTCACACTTTTTTTAGTCGGCTAACATGTCAATTTCAATACAGTTAGCCGTGTATAATGATGTTATCACTTATCCATAGCAGTCGGTAGACATATTCTGTTTGCTTGAAATAAATGAAAATCTTGTATAAAAAAAAGGAAATAAATGAAATTCTTAGATAGGAGTTGTTTTGATACAAATGGAGTGACATTTTTATCTGCTGTTAATATTTTGTTCTCTTGCATAATTTGATTGCAACCTCTATTTACGACTCAAATAATCGTATGAGAGCAAAGGAACGCATAAAAGAAACCATAGTATTGAGTATTCCTATATTTTACAGGTTTCGTGTCTGAAAGTATGATTACGAGGGCACAAGAAGCAAAGCAGGGGAACAGCTTTCACATATCATGGAAAAACTTATAGGTGTTGACATCTTCCACTATAAATCTGATTGCTCCAATGCAGCCCAATATAGCCACAATTGAGAAATAGATAGCAATAAAAATATTCAAAAGCCGCATCAAGAATCTAATTTCGATGTTCTTTGGCAGATTTCCCGCCTTAAGGTAGGCTAAGGCAGGGAAGACAAAGTCTAGGGGGGTGAACCCAATTGCCCCACATATTGACACAAAATCCCCAAAAAAGGGCAAAGCTGCAGCAATTAGAGTCACCAGAACCATGTATATAGTAGTAAAACAAAGTCTCACAAGGTGACTTCTCATGGAGAAATTGTTTGTAGATTCATTATTGGACTTCATGCTTTCCTCAAAATACGCATAAGTTGGCCTGCAATATATCTGACAATTATCAGGGGAAGTCCATTAGAAGAGTCTTCTGAACGATCCTTTATAGATTATTTATAAACTTCTATTTTATGAACTAAGGGACCATTGGCTAAGAACAGTGTACCTGAAAGCATCCTGATATTTGAATTGCTGCAAACAGGTTAGCCATGATGACAGTCCATTCTGGACTAGACAGAGAAGCTAAGATGTAAGGTTGAACTTGTGATCCAAAAGCCCAATATCCAGAGAAGGCCAGCAGCCAGTAACTCAAAACAATGACACTATATGCTGCTGCTATACCTCTGTACATATTCTTCTTAGCTGGTTCTCTCACTGTATTCTAGAAAGGAATAGATTGTTATTGATCACTCTTCTACAGTTTGAGCATGAGAGATCAAAATTTGACTATTCTAGAACTGATCAGGGTCACACCAGTAGGTACCTGTATTTCTGGAAGCATTGCATCTCCGAAAGAAAAAGCAATGACCCCAAGGGCATTGGTGGCCTTGAAGAACTTGGAGGCAGAACTACCCTGCAAACTATTGCTTACAGATTTTCTGTCAATCTTCTTTCCTGATAGATATTGTTCGGGATCAATAAAGCTAACTATGTTATTTTCTTGAAATTGTGATAGGAAATCGATAGAAGATATTCAGTGCCCACAAGGTTAACTCACCATCATAAATAGTGACACCAATGGTTGTAGCAGAAAAGCCAATTGTGCAAAAAGTGCACAGTGCATTAACCCATCTAAGCGAGTGAATGTTAGGGAGTTGGGAAAGAAAAAGTTCAAAGATTCCAAAGAACACAATAAAATGCTGCAGAGTCAGTGTGCCAGCCTCGTGATAGTGTTTATAAACTGCCTGCACAATTTATATACATACGTACATGAATAAAATTCCAGAAGTATAAACACCATATATGAAGTGTGCATCGTACAAAACACTATTGGATTTATAACCAACCTTTAGGCTACTAGCAGCAGCAATTTGAATGGCAATGTTGTTTCCCAGAGATGCTACCTGCTGGAAGAAGGCAATACACCAATACCCCCAAGAACCTTAAACAAATCAGTAATTAAAAAGTGTTAACGTCGATAGCAGCGAGTGTAAATAGAAAGCGAAGATATAATACCAACTTACTAACCGAAAATACTAAAAGCAAGGTTTCTGTAGGTAAGGTGCTTCTCTCCATTCCACTTCCATAAAGAAGCGATCAATATACTCGAGTACCAGGTAGTTAGTGTTGCAATTACCAGGCTAGTGACACCTAAAATCAATATATATTAATATATTTTGATTGATGAAAATACTTCTAAGATATGCCTATTATATGTATATCATGTTTGGTTCTTTATTTATTTTTATCTTTTCTATTAACTATCAATAAAATTATAAGGTTTTTACTAACATGAGTGATTATTATATGTTTATAATGCATGAGTACTAAAAACAATTGTAGTAGACTCTTTTTCCCTTCCTCCTTTTATAAGAACATAAGCAGGGTGTTAGGTGAAGAAAGGACAAAAGTAAGGAACTAACCGAGAGGCCAAGAAAGAGAAGCGAGAGCAAAGGGCAGAGGAGCATAAGCTGCTGGTGTTGCAATAGTCGTCGCTACATGAAAAGCTGCATGCTTCCACGTCCCTTTACCTCCTCCTTGTTCTTCTTCCACCTCTCTTTCTGGTGATCTCATTTCAGCACCACGCCTCTGAATTTTGCTTCTACTTTTGACACCTTTTTTTTTGCCACACCTCTTCTATCACTAGTGGCTATTTGCTTATATAAAATAGTCAGACACACCAACGCCTTTTTCTTGACTTTTTGAGTACCCAGGACATGATGATAATACTATGTTCCTACTTCCTAACCTTTGGAAATCATGCCAGAGAAAATTATTCGGTGTGAATCTAACGACTTTCATCTCTACTATGATGGGCTCCAATCCGGCCCACTAACTCATTATTTAAACGTCAAAATATCATCATCAAACCATATATGCTATTTGTAAAAAAAAATCATCTCATGCATTGCACGGGTACAACCGTCGCTTGTTTGCTTATATAAAATAGTCAGACACACCAATGCCTTTTTCTTGACTTTTTGAATACCCAGGACATGATGATAGTACTACTATATTCCTACTTCCTAACCTTTGAAAATCAGGCCAGAGAAAATGATTCGGTGCGAATCTAACGACTTTCATCTCTACTATGATGGGCTTCAATCCGGCCCACTAACTTATTAATTGTCCGGCCCAAAGAAGATTCTGAAATCTGAATGCACTACCAAGGGGCCAGAACTTTTAGAAACAATTTCACCAAAAAAAACTTAGAAACAATTAATCGGTATCTTAGCTCCAATACCGTGTCCATTAATTCAATAATCTTTTAATGAATTCTAGACAAATAATGCAAACTCTGTTCCTAAACTCAGTAATGTCTTTAAATTATCCATTGTTGTGATCTCTGTTTCATCAGCTCATGTCAGCAGTTTTCTATTAGACAATCAGTAGGGCGGTGAGGAAGTCGTTATTGATGCTACCAAAATACTCCCTCCGTTCCTAAATATAAGAGCACTTTGACTTTTTTGGAGAATCCTAAGAAAGCAAAATGAACAATTTAATCATAATATATTTTAAATATTATTAGATCATATGTAAGTTCATAAGTCAAATAAACTAGTTTAGTGAAAAAATTTGGGAAAATCAATTTTTAATTACCCTATTTTGCTTTTTTAGGATTCTCAAAAAAAGTCAAAGCGCTCTTATATTTAGGAACGGAGGGAGTATATAACATAACAGAATGTTTAATTCCAAATAAATAAAGGAACATGACAATGACGCTCTCCCTAGGATAGGAATCTGAAGCAGTGACGGAATTAATGCAGGGGCACTAAACTTAAATAGGAACTAGGAATTAATATTCTTTGGAAAGGGAGGATGGATCGATAATAAGTACTCCCTTACTAGTGGCGCTAATTTCTTTCTTGTTGGGGTATCAGTGGATAGTTTCGCTAAATTGAGGGTCCTAATTGGTGGCTGTGAGATAAGTATCACGTTTCTAAACTTCTAAGAATTTTCTTAGAGGACATGTAACAATATGAAAGCAAAATGTGGCCCCCAGCATCAATGAAATGTGTCATAAGTCCCGACTGTCCTTTCTTTTGTCATTCAAAAAAAGAATATCTTTTTTGTCCCTTATATGAAGACCATGAATGCATCGGATACGTGCCAGAAGGCATTTTTTATGCTGACTCTCTTAGTGTTTAGCTCCAGAGATTAAATTGATTAGCAGTGTTTTTACCACTAGTGGGACCAAGCACATTAAGCTACAGTATATAAGAAGATGGAAAGGGAAACAATAGCTGATGATTCTGCCAGACCACAAATAGCGTGGGTATGTTGACTGAAGTTTCTTGACTGAATTCATAAGCTTGAGTTCAAAGCTCCCTTTCTCTGTTCATAATGCATGGTATGGTATTCTTAGGGTGTGTTTTTCCGTGTGTTTTTCCCTGACTACAAAATCATAGACCTGTTGGAAGAAGAGGGCGAAACAATGAGAAGGTACGAGGTTTTGCTGAAAAAGACAAAAGGCAGGAAAACAAGTGAACAAGAGAGAAGTGTAACGGAAACTTATTCAACTAAGGAAAAGATGTCTTCAAATAACAACAAATAGCAAGCATAATTATGGGCTAGAAAAGAAAAAAAAATCACATGATCCTAGAAAATCCCATCCCATCCTGACTAATCAGATTTTTTATAATCACATCCTAACTTACAGAATTCAAATAAAAAAGGAGGGAGAAAGAGAAACAAGGGAACTTGGTTTTAATTTATTTTTTAGCATGCCTATAGTTTTCAAAACTAAGTAACAGTGTTTTATTCCACTAAAAAACTCATGTTTTTTTGGCCAGTTACTAAAAAACTCATGTTGACATTTGAAAAATGAATTTCAAATATTAGTATTTTAACAGTAAAAAACAAAGTTGTTCAAATTTAGTAAAATTCACCCTCAACCTTTTTTTTTATTTAAAACTTTCAACCTTTATATAATACTCTTATAAAGGGACTGACTGCTTTGCATTGAGAATCCAGCTTAACGGCCTTGCGTAATTGAGACGTGTAATATTGTATCACGGCACAAGTGCACCTCTGTCAAAAGAGCACAGAAGAATTCATCTTTTTAGTTAATTTTTTCCCCACCCACCAGCTGCTTTCAAAAAATGAAAATGATAGTGAAGGCCTTTCTGTGTTTGAACCCAACTTTTGTTTTGGGCTAGCAAATTTGATCTCCAACCGCATTTAAATTCCTTGCGAGCTTGGAATATACTGCTACTACACTACACGTACTAGATCTGAAATTGACTCAGCACATAAAAAGTAAGCTTCCAAGATTATGTACCAAGTACCAACCAATTACAAATAATTGAATTTTCATGGTATTGAAAGGGACCCCTCCCCTTAGATGAATAACACATTCCGAATAGCACGCAGGGCGGTTCTATGTCCGTAAAACCGCAATCAATGCAGTGAACAACGAAGGATTGTCCTCTCTTCATGAATCAACGGTAATGTCACCAGTGAGCTAGGTCAGAAAACCCTACAATAGTGCGCCTCATATCCATTCATTTTATTTTCATTATCTTTTTTTAGTTTGTTTGAATAATAATTTTTTAAATTATTTTATTTGTTCATTTTAGTTCTTCTATACATTATTTTTTGTCATTTTTTATCTCTTACTCACTCATTAATAATGGTTATTTTGAAAGGAAAATACAATAGTGTATTTTCATTACATTTATTATTAGATTAAAGTATATCCTTTGTATTTACACATCAGGTATCATTTTAGTCTTTTATATTTGAATAGTGCACTTTTCATTCTTTTTTGTTAACACTTTAGTTTCACCTAACCAAAATTATTGATTCAACAAATATAAATGATGGTTTTGTGGGTAAATAATTAAATATTGACAAAATATGCTTATTAAGTTTGGGTTTTATAGTATGATCTTTATTATACTTTGAAAATCTATTATTTTTATCTACCATCTATTAGAGAAGCACACCGTTTGAATTTATCCATTCTGTTAAATGAAGCTAAAAGTGTTAATAAAAGATACAGTACACTTTTTAAAATTGAAAGACCAGAGTTGTACTTCACATACACATATGACGGAAAATATTCTTTGGTTTTAATTGCAGGTAATTTCGGTTAGAATTAGGAAATTCGGTTAGAATGACGTAATGTATATAAGTACCGTCAAAACAGTTAATAGCCCATAATTTAAGGTTCTAATAATCATGGAGATACGCGAGTTGGATAGCGTGATAATAACTCTGAAAAAAAATCGTGATAACCCTGTTTGAGCAGATCCCGAGGCACTCTACGCTGCTTTCGTATGCTTTATTGATCCATTAAAAAGTTAAAGCTAGCTAGCGTCGTCAAGTTAAATCCATGTGCCATGAAAAAAGTTTGCAAATTTGTATCCTTTCCCCTCATCCATGACGATGAAAGATGGTAAAGAAATGTATCAAAAAAAAAAGGATGGTAAAGAAACAAAGGAACATTAGGAAAAATAAAGCAGAACAGATGGACCGAATATTTTTTTCGTGGGTAATGTGCCAGAAGAACAAAGTGGATTGTTTGCTTTTAGCCATATTGTCACATTTATTATTATGATTTGTTCCAACTTCGGTGGGATCCTGGTCCTGTGCGAAGCACACTCTACCATTTGCAAAGGAGTATTACTTCATCTTATCTCTAAATATAAGTATTAGTTGATTTTTTTAGAATCCTTATAATAGAAAGAAAAATGAAAAATTTATTCATAATATATTTTATATATTAATGGGCATATGTTAGTTTATATGTCAAATAAATTAGCTTAGAAGAAAAATTTAGAAAAATCAATTTCAATTATCTTATTTAGCATTCTTAGAATTCTCTAAAAAATTCAACTGAATCTTATATTTAGGACCGAATGAAGCATATTATATTATATTATACTCTCTTTGAACGACAAGATGCGATGTTACAAGTGTTCTCTGAATTTGTGGGTTCTCACTTTTGTGACACGTGAATCCTGAAACATGCTTGAAGGAATAGAGAATCGTCAAGAGAACAAAGGAAAAGATGAAATGGAGGGAGGAGAGGGGTCATAATGAGTTACACAGCTGAATAGAATCTCGTAGGATGCTCATATTGATTTTGAAAAGCTGGCTGATAATTAAGTAAGAATATGCCTCTAATACTGGGAGTAGATTATTTGAATGTGTGTGTGTGTGGCTGCCACTTAAGTAGTCTGTGGATCAAGTTCATTCGGCAGTAGATTCATAATTGAACGTGCAGCTGACGTGTGCCAGAACATGAAGAAAAATGATGAACTTAGCTTGTTGAGCTGATCTAACTTTTCCATTTTCCTTTCCTGGAATCTTTTCCTAAAGTTTTCTTTTGGTCTTCTATGGTGGTTATATATCTACTTGTAATGTGTTTACATGATCAGATGGGAATTTAATTAAAAATGAGAGAGGTAAAATTATTTGACCGAAACAAATAGCATATGGAGACAGAAACTACGGCGATTCTTTACTTCTATCATGTACAGAACAATGTTATTACTAGAAAAATTATGTACAGAATAAAAGATAGAATTAAGTTTATATATTGTATTTTAGTTTGTTACAATACTACTCTTAAGGCGCTTCTGCATTGCTCATAGATACACACAAATGTTGATTGCCCTTTTCTGACCGAATGTAAGCTGTAATAGTGTAATGTGTCATCAATGGGTTGAGATTCGCTATACGACAAAAGTGGTACATAATATGTGGTGGATCTATTTCCCTGGAAGTGGAAATCACATTGTTAGTTCGTATAATACAGTGCGACTGTGCGATTATATGTACTTGCTGGTTAAATATCTGCTCATTTTTATGGTCTTAAAAAATTCATTAATTCTACTTAAAGTTTATCAAACTGTAAAACTTACCCATATCTTTTACCCACTACACCATGGAACAAAAAAAGTTAACATATAATAAATGACAATAGAATTGTGCACTCAAGTGAAAATTTTAATGGGTTGAATCATGAATAGGACAAAATTAAATATTTTCTACATGCCCGATAAATATAGAATGAAGGGGGGATACTTTGCTTAACATACACACAATAAGACTATGCTTATTTCAATTATAGTTTGCTTAAATTGTTTAACTGAATTGACTTATTATTTGTGTGTGTGTGTCCCCGGACCAGCTTCCAAATTTGATCAAACAATGTGTTAGGTTGACAGATTGGCTGAAGTGAAAGAATCTATAAAGTGTTTCGGAGTGGAGAAGTGAAAATGATTTTCCCAATGGAATAATTAAAAACTTGGTCAAATATTTTAATTAATGACCAAACTTTACTAGCAATTTGTAATTAATGTTTGTTTGTGCATGTATTTGAATTTTTTTGTACAAATTCTCTATAAGAATAAGATTTAAAAATTTGAATGGTTTTGTTAATCTTTACTAAATATTTAGCTAAATTTATCAAAGCCTTAAATGGGTTTTTTCAACTTTACTAATCTCTATTCTATCTATTCACATTTTTTCATACTCATTTATAACACTATCATCGCATTTATCTCTCTCTTTTTTCAAAAATTAAAAAAAAATTATTTTATACATATCTATCACTTCCAAGTTCCAACAACTATCTTAATTAACCTATGTATGTGATTTGGCTATCTTATACTACTATAGAATGGAAGGAAGAACGTATTTGATGTCACGTAGCTGATTTTTAACAGTACTATTTTTTTTCTATGTGGAGTGGCTAATTCATACTTGTAATAAAAATTTAATTAATAGGTAGAATATATTTAAAAAAACGTCACTTTCTGTTCCATTTAAAAATGATTTTTTATTATAAAAAAATGTTTTTTAACCTCTTATAAAAAAATGATTTTTAACATTTTTAATCCAATTGAATAAAACCCTTGAAACTTGGTGTCTTTCTAACAAAATTAAATAAATTTTATTTTACCATCTTAAATATACAATCTTAAAAGGTAACGTGTAAGATTATTTTTCAAATAAGCCGATACTAAGTTATAATAAATTAATTTTTTACAAAGTTTAATTGTAAAGGATGGGTATCTTTTTATAATCATTTATTAGAGTATATTGTGTTTGATGTCTTTCTAGATCTTATTAATAAAGCGTTCGAGCTAATGTCTAACTTATACTGTTGTATGACCATGATATCTCTCTCTATTGATTTTTGGAGCAATATGGAATTCAACTTAACATTCGTAAAAGGATGGCAAACATCAAACATACATGAAGTGAACAAAAAAAATTGTAATAAATAATTGATGCGGTGTTTTATAGGAAAAGATCACAAAACCTTTATTTCAAACATTATTTTCGATGGGAGAGGGTTGATGTTTGCTCATGCTCATTGCGGCCCAAAAAATAAGAGTATAGGAGTGAGGCGTGGTACTCCTAGACCTAGTTATTAAAATGCTGAGAATTCAATCAGGATTATTGTAATCAAATGAGACAATTATTTGTACCATGAATACCATAAAACAAATATTTATACCATGAGTGAGGTTGCCTATTTATGCAGACACAAACTAACGCTATTAACTCAACCGGATACATCCAATTTTAATAAATTTTGTTTCAGTAGTGGTTCCTAGGATATTGCAATATCTGGGTCGTGGACCCGTGGTGTGAAGCTTATCCATCTCCCACATCTATTAATTATTTAAATCATTTAAAATTCGGTTGATCATCATCGCCCTATGCGTCTTCCTTTATGTGGGCTTCACGTATGAATTCATCTCATCCAATTGACTATAAACAACGTAACCACAAATTCTTTTTCCCTTCACTTTGTCTGGCCAGTGGCCAGTACTCTAGTACTCCTCTCTCCCCGCTCCTCAGGTCTGATCTTATTATGTACACAGAGACAAAAATAACTTTGATTGTAGTCTCAAGTCATATCATTTAAAATGTTTATGTGAATTTAAATTCGCTTTTTATTTGCAATCGCATTTATTATTTTTAGGGTATAAACTAGGTAGGGGGAAAGATTAAAAACTTGATGAGTCTTGAAATATAATTAATAAAATTTTTAAAATGGTATAAGCTGCAACAAGATTAAAAACTTAGCTTGTTGAGTCTTAAAACATGATCAAAAACTTTGTTTAACTGCGATACATTTCATGTGAAACCCAGACATATATCCTTCTTTAGATTTTTTTTACTATTAAAATGGATGTCACGCAAAATGATGATGCCACATCCATTTTTCTTTCTATAAATTAAAAAGCAAGATGCTGCACAACAATATATGACATCCTCCAACGTCTTTTTTTATATATTAATGGGTGTCATGTCAAGTAGCATGACATCCTTTTTTTAATTAAAATGCAATAAGGACCAAAACAGTCCCTTCGTCTTCCTTTACAAACACAGAATCATAACATCATTTTGTGTTTCTTTGCAAAGGAGCAAACGGACCAATACATTGGTGATAATATGCAAAGAGAATGATGCACAAAAAGAATGGAGTGTGGATGATCACGAGTGTGGATGATCACGGCACAACATTAGCCACTTTGTGATAAAAAAAAAGTCAACGAGATGGGACCAATCGGGAGAGACAATGTTCTCATGGCGCATGTTAGCATATAAGGGTGCGTAGCGTAGGGTAGTGGCGTAGTCAAACTGGAGCACTAACTTGGGCTCCGAGTCTGGACGTCTTAGTGGGTGTTTACACGCTCCAAAAATTGATTGGGCGGTAACGGCTATTTTGTTTGGGATGGACCCCACTGTTTGGCGGACATTTTCATACATGCCGCTGATTAGATGGATGCTTCAAACCAAAGCTAATCATACCTCTGGGCTCTGGCTTCTTCTCTCGTTATCTTTTGTCTTCGTCTTTACTTTCTCATAGTGACATTTTATTTTATGGCCATGCGTGTGGATGTTTGGTGTTCGAGAAAATTAAAGTTTAAAAATACTCCATACCAATTACAGTAAGTAACAGGCAAAAAAACTACCAGTTAAGTATCAATTTATATTTCTATAATAAATAAATCATAACATTATTCATCGTGGAAAGAGAAAAAAATCATAAAATTTAGGATAATTAGCTTAATTAATAAATTATGTGCTACAACATATATATCATAGCCTATTTGGCTAATTAATAAATTATTATCATGAATGAAACGTAAATAAGAATTCGAACAATAATATACTTTGATTTGTTTTTGTCACTCCATGCTTGTAAAGAATATGAACAACTTCTTTTTATAAAAAAACATTTATTTATATACAAGTGAACAGTGTAATAATTATAATGAATATATAATATGACTTGCTTCCTCTTTTTCTTTAAGCACAACTCAATAATCCGGTGTCTATTGAAAACTGAGTAATCCGAACCCAAAGTTTCTAGAATTTAGACACATGTTTTATCCTCACGGGGCTGAAGTCCACTTATTATATCAACCAACTACCAATTTACACTTGCTTCCTCTTTATAAGTAACACAAGTTATTGCAATTAAGTAAGAAAATCAGTTATAGCATTAGGTTTGCGTGAAAATTGTATGGGAAAATCTCCAAAAAATGCCACAAAAATTCAAAAATGTTAAAAAGGAGATTTTGACTAAATGTGAATGATTACATAGACAACTTTAAATAATCTACATGAGATTATACTATTCTAGAATTAAAGTGCTATTTATTTGGTATTTTTTCAAATTATTTTAATTGATACTTTTATCTCCCTTAAAATCCATAATACCAATAAAATTATAATTTAGAGTCACATTCTCAATTTTTATTGGGAAGATGGATATAATTAAAATAGAGTAATTGATATATCTGCAACATAATTCAAATTAATTCATAGTTATAGTGATCTATGCATGTCAATGTATGTGTGGCATACATGGCTAAAAGGACTACTTATTAAATATAGAATATCATTGAATTTATGAATAAAACTATGAGTTAAATAAGTAACTTATTAATTGATATGTCTAATGTTTTTAAACTAGTTTTTTAAATTATAAACCATCATATAAATATATAAAATATAATAATATATAAAAAATATTATGATTACGTATCTTATTTAACTCAGGGCAAAAAATGTACTTTAATAAAGTTTTTTAATTTCTCTAAACAGAGTTAATAGAATCTTATATTTTTTTTGCCAGAGAATTTTATAGTTAAAAACAGGGGCATTTCATGTTAAAAATTATTTTTTTTCTCACAAAAATGGTCTCGTGAGATAGATAAGGCAAGCTGAAAAAACACAGCTAAGATTTCACTCATCAAAAACTGGTTCATGTAACCTGTCAGACTTTATATTTTTTTCTAAAAAAAAAAGAATAATCGATGTGGGCCACCCATATGACAGGGTAAGCAATAAGCATGACGATTCCAAGGATTATTAAGAAGTGCAGATAAGTGTAAGAAACCAAATGAATGAGTATGATTCAATGCCAATGGCGGAGCAGTAAAAAACTAAAAATGAAGCTGAACACTGAACTGAAGTGGTATGTCTCCAAAAAACTTTAAATAAAATTAAAGTTGAAACGGGTGAAGAAAAAGAATAACTAAGGTCTTCGGATGGGACCCCCTTCAAATCTGTGACAGAGACCTCAGTTTTCTTTCAGTTCCACTTGAATCTTGTGCTCTACATGTTCTTTGCTTATTTAAATTCGGTTTTCCTCCCTTCTCTCTCTCTCTCAAATATACTACTTTATACTACTTCCTCTTTCTTCTCCTCTGCCACTTATGTTTATATCTACACTATAAAATATGGTACAATATATTATATTATGTGATCATGTTGAGGAAACTAGGAATATTATATAATTAAAGTTGCAAGCTTGGTTCTGTTATGGTGTGTGTGATTTCTCATAGCAGAGCAAAGTCTTCCCTTTTGCCACCTTTCAATCTCAATCCCATGGAAGAAGAATCTAGGGTTTAGTTTAATAGTACCAACTCCATCAAGGTCCGTCCTTTATGATGTTTTTTCATCTTTTTTTCATACTGAAAATTGGGTTCATTTCTTTACTACTTCAGATTCTGTGTAGACTTCAGTGTATAATTACTACTCATTACCGGGTGTTTATTTCTCAAGCCTTTCATGAACTGAAATTTTAAGGCTCAGATTAAAATAATAAAAAAAATGGGGTTCTCTGTTCCCAGCTCTTTTTGATTTGGTGCATGTGGTTAGTATGTATTCTAGTCTACATTTGTAAACATGTGGGAATTTCTTTGTGATTGTTAGATTTCACTAGAAGCTGATATGGAGGAGGTTGAAGAAGCTAATAGGGCAGCTGTTGAAAGCTGTTATAGAGTTATAAATCTGTTGTCTCAGCGCCAGGACCAGGTTCCTTATGGCAATTTAATGGTGGAAACTGGAGAGGCTGTGTCCAAATTCAAGAAAGTTGTTTCCTTGTTGAATAATGGTTTGGGTCATGCAAGAGTCAGGAAGGTCAAGAAACTTCAAGTCCCTTTTCCTCAAAGTATTCTCTTGGAGAATCCAAATTCCAAATTAGACCATTTTCCAAAAACTATGCTTTCTCTGCAGCCTAGCTCTTCTCATTATTCAACTCAAGAGTTGGGCTCAAACATTGGAAACTCACTGTCTCTAGGAAAACCATCTTTGCAATTGAGTTCAAATGGCAAAAATCCCTTACTCCTTACTCCTCAGGTGTCATCTCCACACTATCACTATCACTTACTTCAGCAGCAGCAAAGAGTAATGTTACAGCAGCAACAAATGAAACAGCAAGCAGAAATGATGTATCGAAAGAGCAATAGTGGAATGAGTCTGAATTTTGATAGCTCTAGTTGCACACCCAATATGTCATCTACTAAGTCTTTCATTTCTTCTTTGAGCATCGATGGAAGCGTAGCTAACTTGGATGGGACCAAGAGTGCCTTCCATTTAATTGGAGCTCCACACTCTTCAGATCAAAGTTTACAGCACCACAAGAGAAAGTGTTCTGGCAAAGATGAAGGAAGCTCGAAATGTTGGAGCAGTACTAGATGCCATTGCTCAAAGAAGAGGTCAGACTAAATTGATCCCATTATGAGTGTCTTGATTTTATTGTTGTTTCTTTTTCTCTCGAGTTTTGATATTAACTCCCTTGTATTAATGTCGTTAGCTTGATGGAAAAGTTTGATATGTTTTTAACATAGTTTGTTTTCTCCACAGAAAGCATAGAGTGAAGAGGTCGATCAAGGTGCCCGCCATTAGCAACAAGCTTGCTGATATACCACCTGATGATTACTCATGGAGAAAATATGGCCAGAAGCCCATTAAAGGTTCTCCACATCCTAGGTATGTCAAATTCTGTTTTCTCAGGGCTACGTGATTATAGAGGAACATGAATTATGAGTAGTTTATTCATGACCTCATAGTATTGTTGTAAGGTCCCTGAACTGTTTGGTTAGTTCGTGTGAATTTGTAATTCAATTTCCAGACCTTTTAGTTCATACCTTGTAAGTGTGATTTTTTTCACAAAACCCCTTCCTTGTGGCATTCTGTAAGGTTTGCTTTTTCATTGGCGCACATAGACAATGTGAAGTTGAAACTTTCGCTTCCAGTTCCATAGCAAACAATTTAAGTATAATCTTAGAGCATGAACTGGAGGCTTTATAATGAAGGAAACTGAGTATAATCCCTTTTCATGCAGAGGATACTACAAATGCAGCAGCATGAGAGGGTGCCCTGCTAGGAAGCATGTGGAGAGGTGCTTGGAAGACCCTTCAATGCTAATTGTTACATATGAAGGTGAGCATAACCACCCTAGAGTATCAGCACAATCTGCAGATGCAAGCAAAGAAGGTGGTGGTGTACATAGCCTTAACTTGGTAGCAGTGCAAGCATGTGTTCCGGAAGTTTAACTGAATGAGCCATATAGTTAGAAAGTGAAGATAAGAAATAGTGTCCAGAAGCAGATTGTTGTAAAATGTGCAGCTTCAAATGGCAAAAATTATGTCGCGTGTCATTCTGATGTAATGAACAAATTAGGAGATTCGACATGAATGGAATGCCTTTTATAAAGGGTGATATTTTACTTGCCTTCATTAACATGCTTGTATGTATGGTAAAAAAAAAATTAACATGCTTGTATGCATCAAAGAAGGTGACTCGGAAGCCATAGCTTTGTCCTATAATGGAATACTATTTCAAACTATGCACATTTTGTACCGGTAATGCATCTTAAAATATATAAGGGATAAATATAGTACACCAAGTATTTTTTTTATCAGACTTAAAATATCTCTTGCACCCTGAGTAGGGGTGAGCAAACCGAACTGAAAACCGAACCGAATTGAATTCGGTTATTTCGGTTTTCGGTTCTTATTCGGTTTTATAATTCGGTTATTTCGGTATTCGGTTTTCGGTTCGATTTTTTAAAAAGATAATTCGGTTAACCGAATAACCGAATTAATTAAAAATAATCATAAAAATAATTAAAAAATATTATTTTATCATATTTTTCTTTAAATAAGTTAAAATTTAGAGTTTAAATCTATAGTTTTTTTATTTCTTCTTTTAAATTAAAAATGATATGCAATATATCAATATAAAATGTTGATATTTATATATTAAAAATGAAAAAATCAAATTTACTATAAAATAAAAAAAAATCGGTTATTTCGGTTAAAACCGAAACCGAACCGAATTATTTCGGTTATTTCGGTTCGGTTACCGAAATAATTCGGTTTCGGTTCGATTTTCATAATATATACAATTCGGTTTTGGGTTATTTCGATTTTAACCGAATAACCGAACCGAAAACCGAATGCTCACCCCTAACCCTGACGGGTGATCAACAATAAAAATTGCAATAAGCTAATTAGTGTATTAGTCAGCCTCTAAAAAAATTGATTTAAACTGACGTGCCAGTCAGTACTTGACATACAAAAATCCTTTTGATAGAGGCCTGAATTATGATAATAACAGATGTTAGGGGATTCACATCTTCCTCAGAATTTCGCAGGCATTCAACAATTTCAGATAAGGTGATGGTAGAAAATGTATGTATACCGGATGATCCCTTAGCCTTACTAATGGGCCCACATTTGTAACAAAAGTGCATAGCAAAACGAATAGAAATAATGTATTCTCCCTATCTTATGTGATGCTTCTTTTTTGCGCTATGGTAAATACGTGACATTTTAATTGGTAAAACTTAGCTTGTGTTAAAGCCCAGCCCAAACATCATTCGTGTAGTTCCCCTCCTGGCCCTCCCTCTCTTATTTATTTGAATGACATTTTTACTTGGTAATAAAAAAATTATACTGAGACACAGAAAAATTTATGCACGAAATATTAATAGATTAAAATTATTGGCAATATACATAAAAGACCATAATTGAGGGCTTGGAGCATATGATGATCTATTTGAGAAGGTTATCTTGGTTGTGAATATATGACCTTCTAAATTTATATCCATTTCCCCCCAAAATAAGCCTCGTGAATGTCTCCTACAATAATCAAGTAAGAGAATAGAGGAAGAGTTAAATTATGATTGTGGTGTTTTAGGAAAACATGTCATACCAACTAACTTAACTATAATTATGCTAAAAAAACTAACTTAACTATAATTAAATCAAAATAGGCAAATATGTTCTACATTTAAGAACAAAGGAGTAAATTTTTCTTAGCAATTGTATGGGCTGAAAGAGGAAATTAACACGGGATGAACCCTTGAAAGCAAAGGGTGGCAATGTTAGAGCCTGTCCGACACAACGAATTTAGGGGCTATTCAATGGAAAGGAGAGCTGTATTCCCACGCACGTTTGGTTGCAGCCTCTTGCTCTCCCTCTGAAACTAGCTTCCCCTTGAAACGCTCCTCCTTTTAACCCGGATATCCATTCAATTCTTCCAAGGAATAAAGGCTACAAAGTATTTCTGTATTCATTAATAATCTGATGGTAGATTCTTTAGGCATTCTCCTACCCACAATATTTTCATTCCACGGTATACCATACATTATTTTAAATGAGATAACATCTTTTTCTCCTTTCCATTACATTACCCTCTTTCAAATGAACCAATCAGACCAATGTATTGTCATCCCAGCAAAGACACTCCGACTCTAACTAGCTCAGTAACTGAACATCCAATGCCCAAGCACCTTGCAAAAGGCTCCATTAAGCATGTAATCCAAAAAAAGTTCGTTCCAAATTGTCGTTTTAAAGTATGCATTATTAAAAGTTACAGGTCCTTCAACAGTAAATACTTTTTTTTCACACCTTTCATTAGACAACCGCCCTACATGATTAACTAGGCTGTAAGATCTGACCTACCTATCATCTGAAACGGATCTAGGGAAAATCACACTTAAGTCACACCTAACCTAATAACACCCCACAAGTTGCATTAATTGTCAATGGTGCTCTTTCACTAGTCATTGACAACTTGTGACTTGTTCATCATTTGACTTGGGAAAAATCTTAATGTGATTTTCTTGAACTTTTTCACCACATTCCAGCGAAGCTCTAAAGTAAGAAGTTCATACTTGTGGAATACTAATTTCATAGGTAATGATAGAATCATCTATAATTTATATGGTATACCGGAACGCAATCAAAGCTCTGCGGTAAATGGAAAAGACATGTGAAATCTTCACTTAAGGGAATGAACCTAGAGGAGTGAGTAGCACCAAAACCGGGCCTACCATGCTTAACAGGCTTATAAGAGAT
The DNA here is from genome assembly GCA_029929735.1 of Mimosa pudica. NCBI lineage: Eukaryota > Viridiplantae > Streptophyta > Magnoliopsida > Fabales > Fabaceae > Mimosa > Mimosa pudica. The sequence goes on along the minus strand of JAKELP010000013.1, from coordinate 15,846,380 downwards.
TGAGAACTCGGCTAGATAGTGACCAATCATTTCTGGCTTAATTTCCACTTGATTGAAAGTTTTGCCGTTGTAAAAACCAATAATGCTTCGAATCATCTCAGGTACAGTGATCATGTTGCGGAGGTGAGTCCTTACTGGTTCCGGCTTTTCACCAGGTGGGGCCTCCCGCTTCTGTCTCAATGAAACAAGTCTAAGTAAACATCAGAAGATACTGCATTAAGTTTAAATGCTAAGACTACAATTCAAGGATTGTGACAGACACTAAATTCAGATTACTTAAGTGATAATTTTATTCAGCAAGTTATGAAACACTCCAGCTTATCATGATCAATGAAAAACAATAAAATTAGCATAGATGTAAACAGTTCCCCAGAATAGCACTCTAGATACCATCAATTCTAAGAGCAAGTAAATACGGACAGTCAAGCACTCTCAATAACTGTTCCCTATTTAATGTAACATATTTCATAGTAAATCATTACTATACTCAACCTTGTATGCGTCTCTTTCCAACAAGATTAGTTTTCGGGTAACATACATAAGCCTTGATTGGTTGGTGGAAACATGGTTTTTTGAAGTCAATTTTTTTTTTAAAAAAAAGTCATATATCTCCATTCTCCACCACTAGTGTTTTCTCATAGACCAATACCATATCTCGGTTGTTATGAAAATATCTCTATCTCCTTCACCACTTAAGTCATAATTCAAATAAATCCAAAGCATTAATCAAGCAAAAAAGGGATCACATTAAGCCAACAAAATGGAGTGCACATTGAACACTTCTTTCAGCCAACAAAACTCTCACTTGATCTGATCACCCGCCAAGTGACACCACAGTTCTAGAGAGATTCTACGGTTAACTAAGTTAACAATGCTATCCTTTTTCTGGAGCCAGAGTTAGTTCTGACATTGAGATGGCACAATAATTAAGGAATTTCAACACAAACTACTCCTTATCCTATAAATGTTCCAGAAAGAACAACATAGTAGCATATTGAAATAGAGCTGCAGAAAAATCCAACTTGCCTCATAAAGAACATGGCCTAATAAAATTGAACTCTACCACTTAAAAGCAACACAACTATCTTACTGCTTTTCGCAGCTTCTTGATCAATGCCATGGGCTTTCGCTTTAGACCGCGTTGAAATCTGAAACAAAATCACCAAATGCAAAATGTGATGCAAACAGTTCACAGGTAAGTGTACTATGAACAAACTTAAGAACATCAAAATCATGCAATCACCTTCTGCGAGCCCGAGCTGTGAAGAGTTTGACAAGGTCATCAGAAGACATGTCGAGGAGAGCATCGAGATCAACGAATCTGAAACTCAACTTCTTGAACGTTCTCTTCTTCGGCTGGCCAGGAGCCACGTCAGCTTCAACGTCCGCCTGAAAAAAAAAAGCAGAGTGTGAGCTTTAACATTTGACTTTAACAATTTTAAGAACTCCGACAATTCCTTCATTTTCTCTGGAAGAGAAGGCCACATTACCATGATTGCGACTGAGAAGTGACGAAATCCAAAGACGAAGACGACTTCGTTTGGGAAGACAGCTCGCTAGGGTTTTGGCGCGTGAATTGAAGGGCGAGTATTTATACCGGGTTGTGTCATGTGTGCAATTAACCCGGAACATACGATTTCGGGTTCGCGCACTCGGAAATAATTTTCTAAACCGCAATTTAAATTTAAAAAATCCACTGGTTGACCGAAAAAAATAAGGGAAAATTAAATATAGGTCCCTGATAAGGGACATAATACTGGAAAAGTCCCAAAAACTGAAAAAATTAAAGTAGAGTCCCTTGGGACCTCACTTTAATTATTTATGAATGTGTGGGCCCCACATTTAATAATAAAAAAAATCACACATTATTAAAGGAGAGAAGAAGAGAGGAGAGAGAAAAGGTGGGTGGATTTTTTTATTATTAAATGTGGGGCCCACACATTCATAAATAATTAAAGAGAGGTCCCAAGGGACTCTACTTTAATTTGTTCAATTTTTAGGATTTTTCCAGTATTATGTCCCTTACCAGGGACTTGTATTTAATTTTCCCAAAAAATAATAGAAATTAAGTACTAATTTTTTGTCCGTGAAAAGTTGTGGGAAGCATACAGAAAATACCCTTTGAATCTGTAAAAGCCGGGTTGACTCAAAATATCTGATATGAATATTTCAAAAATTAACGCTAGATAAATTTTCATGGTGGACATATTGATGAACTTAGTTGAAATATAATAAATGAGATGATAATAGAAGTTTAAAATGAAATAATTTTTATTTATCTTTGTTAAAAAATAGTAGTTTAAATTTATCAAAAAAATAATATTGTCTCTTGACTAATTAGGGTTATTATTGATGAGAGTAAATAAATTACTTAGTGACTAAGGTGCATGTTAATTATTTTTTTATACATAAAATTTTAAGGGGGTTGGGTCTATGACTCATCAAGTTCAAGGTAGACCTCAAGTCTCAATGAACCCTTATAGAGATATATACAGATCATCTACCAACAAAATCTTTACATCGGCGAGATTCAATCCTACAATCACATAGTTATAGTTTTGAACCAAACCTATTTTCCAAGTGGACCAACATTTATTGGCGCGTGTTACTTAATCTTTTTTGGATTCTTTATATATATTATTGGATTCTTTAAATATTATTGGATTATAAGTCAAACAAATCTAGATAAAAATCATTAATATGAATAATATGAAGTTCTTTACTTATTTAATTGAACTTTCTAAATTAGTTCACTAGGCTTCCTTATAACCAATTTCTTAAGATTTATGCTTTTTTGTCGGCATTACTTGGTAATAAGATTTATGCTTCTGCGTTAAGTCATGTTAGTGCATTGTTTTAAAACTTTTAGATCAATTTTAAATCATTTAAAAAAATTTCGTTTTAAAATTAGTGTTAGAAGATACTCCTTCTTGTCCTAAATATAGGACCTAGATGACTTTTTTTGGGGAGATTAAGGAAGGTTTAATTTTATATGTCTTTCCAATAATACTCCTCCTTAATTAGTTTAATTACTTCACTGCCCTTCCTCTCTCAAAATTTCCCTCGAGCTTCATTTTCGTCAATGGCAGATTGAGAGATCGATTTCAACTTCATCATTCTTCAACGAGTTCGATTTCAACTTCGTTCTTTATCAACGAGTTCGATTTCAACTTCGCCCTACTTATGCTATCTCCTAGGATAAAATTGATCTTCACCTACTTAAACTTTGTTACAAAATTTAATGCAAGACTCTCATATGCGCTCCAAAGTGATTATGTAACTTTAGCGTGTGAACTGTCATTTGCTTTCTTTAGGAAAGTATGGGTATAGTGTCTTTCGCCTTCAAAAAACATGGCTTATATTTCCTACTAATCCACTTGATTTCTTAAAGTTGATATTTTTTTTAATATATCAAGTGCCTTTTCTAACTTTATTATCAAGTATTCGATCAACCAATTAAATTTTATGGTTTAATTTGTTGATTCCCTTCCTTGCACAACTACTTTACGTATAACTTAATTCGATTTTTCAAGAGATTTAACATGGTCATCTTACGCCACTAGATCAACATAATTATCATTACATGATAACTTTATTTTGGTATTGCCGGTCTTAGGATTTTCAGTTATAAATATTAATGGTTCCTTCCAAAAATTATATATAGATATCAATTCTTAACTACTATTAAAATATTATGGTAGAAAATATTAAGCATTATATTTTGTTTTTAAGTTATACTAAATGGCACGACCCACTTTTTAACGTTTTATTCAATATGCTGGTCATACATCGGCTTTATTTATGACATAATGACCAATGATAATAAATGGGATGTTGCGGGCGGTTGATAAGTAATTGATCGAGTGAGCAGCTCAATGTCCAAAAAATACGAGAACAAAGTGGCAAGAGGAAAACGAGGTTTAGCATGCATCAAGAGAAATTAATTAAAAAACCCTCATTCTTTCTGCATAGCCACATGAACGATGTGTTTATCTAGTTTGTTTTGATTGAATGTGTTATTATTGAATTAATGTTTATGTGATATTCTTTTCAAACACACTATATTTAATACAAAAACCAACTTATCAAATAGATAGCACTGTACTCGAAATTCTAGTATGATAGATGTTTCCAGACAAAAAATATAGATAGGTAGTTAGGCACGATAAATTTTATGTCCGTGACAATGTTTACACTGAGATTTTAACTAGTCCATGTTATAAATTTGGGATTAGTCATAAACATCAAGCCATGGTACGAAATGAATTAAGAAGAGTTCAATAATTATCTGTTGGAATGGAGAGTGTATCTCGACCATCTTCATTTTATTTAAATTTGAGATTGGCTGGGAACATTAAGATGTGGCAAATGATGATACTAAGCTCACATAGAAATTTTTTTGAATTGATCTGGACATGATCAAATAAGGTGGCTAGATGACGAGGAATGTGTACTGGATGGTTTGAAAAATAACAACGAAATGCCCAAATACACTCGGTATATATAAACATTTTGGTTAGTAATTTATTTAGATGTTTGCCTTTTTATATGTAACCTAATGGTGTTGCACACACTATACCTTACGCACACATACAGCGGGATAATGCTTCTTGTATATACGAGTTGATAGAGAATTGAACCAACCTTGAGGCTAGATCACATAGAATTTTGCTGCCTGTGATTTCAGTGGTTATGATACTATGTGTCTATGTCTTACAATATAATTGATTTAAGGGTGTTGAAAATATTTAGTTGAATCCGCCCTCAATGGATGCCGATTGATTTAATTTTAGATCAAACAAGTCATTATTGCTAATTGACGTTATAATGAACTGCAATTATAACATTGATATTACAACATTTAAGCGTTATTTCAAACATTATATTGAGGGTTATCTCGTTCAATTGCAGGCTTGCAGATTACTTCATTCATTGCAATCTCTAAATTTCTTTTTCATGGTTTTATTGATGAGAGGGTGATTCAAATTTATTATCTATTAATCCGGTTTTGTGTCAGCTAAATCCTTCGGATTCTTAGCTCCGATTTAACATTTTATCATAGTTTTGTATGCTCTTGTTTCATTAACAGAAATGCGTGATCGGGGAATGCTAGTAGGCCGGGTAAAACTCCTTAAAAGGCCCTACAAACGATTTGCCTTAAGGTAGAGTCATCAAGTCATTCGTGAATGTCTCAAAAACTACAGCGCCGAACGTGCCATGATTCATTCATGTAATCAAATCCATGACTCACAATCATACCCTGAATCCAATATAGTCGATATACCAGTTTATAATATTCTCAAGTGGGGAAACAAATGTGTTCTTTCAATTTTAATCCGCAAGTCGAGTTGAGCATCGAAGTTCAAGTTTTACACCTCACATAAATGATTTAACAACAAAGTCACAATGACATAGTTGTAAACTTCTCCTCATAACAAGAGTTTCAAGTTTCAACTTCAACCGTGTCAAGTTTAATTTCTACAACCAGCAGAATCTGAATTTCTGTTTATATTAATGTGATTAATATCTCTCATGATTGAATTGCGTAAAACAAAGTGAGTTGCCAGGGGATTGAAAATGCCCAAATTAGAGGGAGTCACCCACGATTAATAAATAATTTCAATCAAGGTTGCCACATAAGAATTAATTCCAGCATCTATCGATACAAATTACTTCCCATACCGTTTATTGCTATCCATTGATTCTAACAAATGAAACCATCCCGTTATTATTAAGAAAGTTGTCAATGATATCCCACCATACATAGAAAATGCATGACTCATCAATTGACTGGTACACTATAGAGAAGCATATTCCATTTGCATCAACACTTAATTAGATAGCATTTATGCATATGAATGTTACCCTGGATTCTTTGTACTTTAATGGAATTTCCAAAATCATCGGGGGGAATAATCAGAATGGACAATTATCAATTCCAGAAATCTGCCTTATCAAGTGGGAATGGCATCCAAGTTTTCAACAAGCAGCTTGGCTTGAAGAAACAACTTATTTTGCAAATAACCTCTGAAAAGACAATGCCAATGTTTTGTCTCGATCTTTAACTTGGTATTCATTCATAAAAAGTCTGCATTATTTTGCTAAAAGGGATCATGTCTGTGTAATCAATATCTCATATACAAGTTCTGAGTCCAAGAATGGGCGGGTAGCGTGATTTGGACATCAATCCCGGATGCAGAGTCAACCACACCACCAATTAATTAACTTCATATGGACCCATTTTTTAGCTATAACATGTATAAGTTCACTTAGCCAGACTTAAATATCATTTTTCTACACAAAATATTGGCAATTGGATTCCTATTCCACACAAAATATATAAAGCACACGCTACCTCATATATCCACTCAACGCTAGAACAATCCGGGTGGGATGAGATAGTCAATTTAATCTTGGATGTCACACCACGAGACAACTCATACACAAATGGCTGCTTTGTTTTCCATTAGCGTGCTACGTATGAGACTAAATTAGTAAACATGAAGTCTCTGTAACAATTCATTCAAAGGAATAATTGGTTTTGTGCAAAGTGATTTATATGGTTACTCTTGCCAAGCTACGTTATTATTGTGAATTGTTCAGAACAGTCATACTACGCAATGGACATATGTCAGACAAAACTATTATGCCTTTCTTTTTTGTGCAATTGTTATGAGCGGACTTGATTCCGCAATTTTACAATTTGGAAACCCGCTAATGTCATGAAGAAAATGCAAGTCTATTGCCAGCCAGAGTATTATATGTTGCAAGTTACATTGGGATGTCTCGGTGGCCTTTGTGATTGGTGTTCGCGGCGAGTTTGGTTAAATTTATATTGCGTATCACATGTAGTGTGATTAATTTCATGTATAAGACAGTGAATCCACATATTTATCCACATGATATCCCGGGTCAATTTATAAATCGATGATATATATCACAAGGTTATTGTTTTAAACATTTCATGTGTCGCTTTAGGAAGAAGTCTTTAATAAATATTAGTTTGGGTGTGACATGTTTGAACTTTGATAATTATGTATATAACTGATAAATCAAATAAACATGGAAAGACGCTAATCTGATTGTAGAATTGATAGACGGTGATGAACAAATGAGTGGAATATAGAATGGACAGGTGTGGCATGATATCTAATTTGGCTAGATCTGCCCATCAAAGTTGATACCTGCTATAGGAAAGCATCACCGTGAATGGGAAATGTAATTGTGTTTGCTTGGTTATGTGACTGAACAAAATGCTCCTATTGAACACCATTAATAACGAGGAACATTGTTTTGTTCGAATGAATTATGATCTAAACATGATGTTACAAAAAGAGTGGGTTCTATAAGCACTAATCATAGCCATACATAGTCTTTCCCAAATACATGTTCAACCTGGGTCACATTTCAACCATTTGTTTTATATCCAAATCTCATCGGATTTTCATGATTCTTGTTGCATTGGAATCCTTGGTTAGCCTATGTTCACAAATGATTAATTAAAATCCCCCCAGCCCCAAAACACCACCTTAATTTCACAAAAACCATGATAACATCATAAAAAACCCTAAGGAAGACCACTATGGCTTCAAATCCGAATTTCTCCAAAATTACCCAGCCATTTTACACGCTCAAGTACTCTAAAGAAAGCCCACTTAATTAGCTATAACCTGGAAAAAACCTCACTGAAAACTAGAGACTAATCTGGGAGATATGATTAAAAGAATGGAGCTTAAAAGCACACCGAAAGCAAGCTAGACACCCCCATGGAGCTGAGACAATTGCTCCACGCCTTGTTATTCGTTGTCTAATAGCCGTATATAAGATCCCATCCAACGGACCACATTCAAACTAGAATAGGGCAGCAATCCGTGTCAGGCGCGTCTCAACCAATGAGAATGAAGCATCCATGCAGTGCATTGAGACACATGACTATTTAAACTAGCAATGCTCCACCATTTTCTCTCACACCAATACTCCCACCGGCAACGTCCTTTCAACCAACGATACCTCCCTCACCCCCCAAATTAAGTGCCTTCATCACCCATGGCCACAGAAGAGCCCGCCCTCGTCCTCGAGTCCGTACCCGAGCCCGCCTCCGAGCCCGCCCAAGACAACGCCCCCGCCGATGCCGCCCCCGCTCCCGCCAAGCCCAAGAAGGCCAAGGAGCCCAAGCCCAAGAAGCCCGCCGCCCCTAGATCTCGCAAACCCCATGCCCATCCCACCTACGAAGAGGTCAGATTATAATTGTAATATAATCAAAATCAATTCACCCTCATTAATTAATTGACCATGCTTTGTGTTGTTGGATCTAATTTTTGAATTCAATTTGGTGATTGTTGCAGATGATTAAGGAGGCGATTGTGTCCCTCAAGGAGAGGACTGGGTCTAGCCAGCATGCGATTACCAAGTACATGGAAGAGAAATACAAGGAGCTTCCATCCAATTTCAGGAAGCTTGCATTGCAGCAAACTAAGAAGCTTGTGGCTGCTGGGAAGCTCGTGAAGGTCAAGGGTTCATTTAAGCTGCCGTCTGGTGTTAAGGCATCGCCGCCGAAGGCGACATCGGCTCCGGCGAAGAAGCGTGCGGCTACGAAGCCCAAGGCTAAGCCAGCTGTTAAGCCCAAGGAGACAAAGGCAGTCAAGCCCAAGGCGAAGCCCAAGCCCAAGACCAAGGCGGTTGCCAAGCCCAAAGCAGCTGCCAAGCCCAAGCCAGCTCCGGCCAAGCCCAAGGCAGCTCCGGCCAAGCCTAAGGCGGCTGCTGCTAAGACCAAGGCTGCTGCCGTTAAGCCCAAAGCTGCGGCGGCTAAGCCCAAGGCTGCTGCCGGAAGGCCCAAGCCGAAGGAGAGACCGGCGAAGGCGTCGAGAACGTCGACGAGGACATCTCCCGGGAAGAAGGCTCCGGCGGCTAAACCGGCGGCGAAGAAGGCGGCGCCGGCGAAGAAAGCTGCGGGGAAAGGTGTGAAGCCTAAGAGCGTGAAGTCTCCGGCGAAGAAGGCTGCGGCAAAGAGAGGGAAGAAGTGAAGAGAAGAGAGAGAGTAGTGTGTGTAGGGTTAGACATGTAAAGTTCCCTGTGGTTGCTTTGTAGATGGATGGATCAACAGATGTTGTCAAAGTTATGGAATTTTATGAGTTTTCTTTTTTTATTTTCTTTTTTGGTTGCTGGAATTTTTTTGCCTTTTCATATCTGAGTAGACATGATCTAGCCTATTGTAGTACAATGAGTTATGATGATAAATGGAATTTACAGTATGAGAGTTTTCTAATGCCGTCATTGCCATTAGGTTGGTGTGGTAATGCTAATTCTTCTTTGTCATGCTATTTGCATTTCCCGGTTTCTGTCATCTGCAATTCGGTAGATTGTGGTATTAATATACGTGAGCTCTAATCGACTAGCACGTGATTTTACTGCTGTGATGTATGAACAAGAATTGTAGGCCATTACACGGCATTTATACATATGTTTACGCTTCGCTGTAACTCATTTACTGTTTGATCTATCTAGGCAAACTGTATCTCGTACTGCATTTAGCAATGGTAATCAATAGCCTTTCCTAATTGACAAGCAGTCAATTATCAAGATGGGGTTGAGATGATAAGTGGATATGCTCGGTTTTGGTATAGTATCTTGTTGTGCAACTAGTTGCAGGAAATGCACTTCTTTCCTAGTATGATAGATATTCTTACCTTCTTGTGTATCGTGGTAAATGGTAATCTAGTGGATAAGTGGAATGGGGAAATTTTTTTTGAGTGAAAGACTGTATTCTATTAATCAACCAAAGGGGGTTACATGGGCTGTACAAGAAAGTTCACAGTGTTTATAAATACACTGAGGACTGATATCTCACTATCAAAAATGCACTACCTGATGAATCTAGAAATTACAAGTGCCAAAATAGGACTACTTGATCATTCACCATCTAGATGAAGTGTGCTAGTTGGTGGATGATCAAGGATACAAAAATTACCCTGTATGTTAAGTGAGTTATGTGCTAGATTACACGCATGGGAGTTTTGGTCCCATGGAACAAGGTGTACAGTTACTTGCCACTGTTTGTGGATGAGAGCTCGAGCTTCCTGGACTAAGTCATTGAACGGATATCTGATGTCACATCCTCTAGTGAGCAAATTGAGGAGACTCACACTGGGGATGGGGAAATTTGATATGGCCAAGTGCTTTTAGTTTCCAATTTCAATTAAAATTGCAGATATTGTGCCTTTTGCAGTTTTGCTGTGTTCAGATATGTCTTAGCCCTTGGTTGGGGGAATAATAACATGTGTCAATGGCAATGTAGAGAAAGAAGAGTCAAGTCAGTGATGCTGACATGCTCTAGGAAGGAATAATCTAAGGCTGCTACGCATTTGCGCTTGTATCTGTGCATTGTATACACATTGATGCCATATTTAACCACATTAGGAATGCTTATAGATAGGATTGAGCCAGATTTTTTTCTTTAATATGTATTTTCCATGCACTTAACTATATTACATGTTCTGGAAAGGAATTATTTGATGGTGCATTTACCAAAATTTGTGGGGTGGATTTTTTGTATGCGCCTTCTTCAAGCAGCAAAATGCAAACAGCTTGCTTACCTAAAATTAAAAATGGTCTAAATCATGAAATAACTGGGTATTAGAAACCTAGGAGTGGTAGCAAGTTTTTATCTACCCTGTATATCGGTCCACTGAATTGTACTTCTTTAATTCAAGTCAAAAAATGTTAGTATATGAGAGCGTGGAAGCTGTCCTCTTACGAGAGGAAAATGAAACAAATGATGCAGAGTCTTATTTTCCATGGATTTGAGAAGTCATGCATTTGGCTTATGTTTTTGCTGCATTCGCAGACTTCTTTTTCCTCCACTTCATTTAAGAGCTGAAATCACAGGGCTGATATCTGTCTTGTAATAAGTTCTAGGGAGATAGATTGATTGTTCATCGAAAGATCAGGAGGTTAATTGTTAGTTAGAAGTTGTTAGGGAATAATGGTAAGTCATGGGATAGTGTTTTGGGTTGAAGTGTGAAATTGTCCTTCAGATTAGATGAGCCTAGAAGGATAGTAAGGTGGTTTTGGCAAATAATATTGGTTGCCAAAAGGGCATTCAGATGGCATTAGGCTTATGAGAAGAATCTAGGGATGCCAACTTGATGGTGACAAATGTCACGGCCATTAAAGGGTAATTCTCAATCCAAGTAAGGTCCATAGAGCAAGTTGGTCAAGTTAAAAAAAAAGTGGAATGGCTTTTGATTATCCGGATGCCTATGTGTTTTGCTGCCATACGGGTCACTACAGTCTTGTGATGCTTGAGCTGGTAAATATTAAAGGTTTTGAGTAGTACTTTACAATCAGCTATAGCTTCATTGTGATGGCATCTGCTTGATTTACATGGTTTAAAATCACTCCTTTGCTCATGTTTGATCACATTAATCAGTGCATTGTGCCTTTCTATTCTTTGATACGCCAAACGATTTATTAGCTTTTGATAGGTCTTTATTGAATAGGAAGAGAAATAAGGTGAGAGTATGTTACAGGTCCCACATTGGGGAAGTTTCCTCACAAGAGAGACTTTATAAGTACTTGGTTCCCTAACTCTAAAAGCTAACTTTAGGGTGTAGTTTTCCTAAAGACTTATGCTTGTTATAGAGTAGTGGATTTAACTCAAAAAGCTAACTTTAGGGTGTAGTTTTCCTAAAGACTTATGCTTGTTATAGAGTAGTGGATTTAACTCAAGGGGGCATGGAGAAGTAGATTAATCAACTAGTTTCCACTCATTAGATCTACTAAATTTCGACTTTTACTTTTAGTCAAAGTGGAACGTTGAGGTAGTGAAGAGAATTTGATGTTGTCCCCGCAAAAATGTGTTCACAAATAAGAGTATCTATTCCTTTTTCTAGTCGATGACTAATGTTATGGCTGATCAATTTTGGTGAGTTGGGTTTTAACCTGTTTTATGCAGAAGGATTTCCCTGATGCGTGCATGTGGTCAGTTGTAAGGGATTGTCAGGAGACATGCATTAGGTATTGGTAATGCTGAACGTGTTATACCTCATTAGGTTTGAGATAGAACCTACCCCATCGTGTTTATGAAATGTTATACCCGCTGATTTCCGTTATGAGACAACATCCGTTGAGGTTATGTGTGATATATTTCGAGCAAGGTAGGAAAAGAAAAACTCTAGTGGAATTAGCTTGAACAGCTATTTTTTCTTTTGTTTCTTGAATAGTTAGGCAGCTGATGGCTGATTAAGTTCACTCATGAATTCAAATTAATAGAGTTTAAGTGTATTTTCTTCTGGGAAATGGTTCTCATATTTCTAATTCTATTAGATGTTCTTGGAGGTTTCGCTACAGATGGATCAGTTTATGTACATTTCAGTTTAACTTTCTATTTCCTTTTTCTGGTAAATAAGACTAGTTATTGAAGCAAGTAGCATAACTGGTTTCATCAATGTCCCATAATTTTATATCCTTTTGTCATGCCGTGCAAAGATACATGCTGTACACATTTGATGATGTCCTGGTATGAAATTTCCTGTAACGTAAATTGAACTATCTCTCCCAATCAGAAGATATTTGTAGGAAAATGTTGGGCGCACAGCAATTTTCCCTTAAACACAAATTTGAATTTCACTATGCCCCCATCATGCCCTTTCTTCCTTCCCTATTAGATTGTAAATTTTACACACCCTTCATAAAGTTATGTTTTAATTTTTCAACCTTTTGGATTGCAAATTGAACTCCTGTTGGATGGTCAGCCTTTAGAAGAAAAAACAGTTTCTTTCCATATTGGTCGCAGGGATAATGGTGCTCTTAGAGTTCATATTTCAGCTTCCTAGTTCCACCTAGCAACCAACCCTCTTCAAACAGTCACTGTCATCTTGATCAACCTGTAGTATCTTGCCTCTATCTTTGCACCCTTTCAACTTTGCAACATTGATCACTTCAGTAATAATTGTTGAGTTGACGTTCAAAATAGTGAATAGTCTAAAAATGAAGTTAAAATATTGAAGGCTAAATCAAATTCTAAGTGTTCTGTTCTAAATATGCCATTCAAAGAGCTAAAAGATAAATTGTGATGATGTTTTATCTTTGAAAATAACAAAGAAGAAAGATGAGGAGAGCATTCTCATTGTACATCTTGCTGGGTGGGCTTTGTAATTCCAATGCATTTGTATATATGTTGGCAGTAAGTCAGAAATGCTCCAGCAAATCTCTTGTGGGACTACCAAGTCATGATTTAACTCCTACTCTTCTTTTCCACATGCCAGCTTTTCTGTCCACATTCGATCTATTTTGAATTAGAAAAATCATGAAACTGTAAAAGGAAATGTTCTTGATGATATTATGTACCTTGTGCTTCCAACAACTACAAGGTTTATTCCTCCAAATTCTTGATAATATTATGAATTAAGATATGTGGGTAACTACTTTTCTTATTTGAGCGATCTGCATGCAGTTCTTGAAAAACTTTATGTAACCACGGGACTCAAAGTGTGTCATGCAGGATGCTGAGACAGTGATAATTTACAGCCAGTGCATGGAAAGGCTTATTATATTGGTATGCTTCTCTCACTCTCTCGAGCTGCAAAGAGTCCAGTGCTACCGAGATTAGAGTTATGTTTAAATTACAACGCCAGATATTTATCTTCTACTACTCCATTCCTGATAGTCTGTGAATGAAAAATGATCTCAATGGTCGGTTCATGCTTGATTAAGCATATGGAAAAAGCGGGTTCAAGAGGTGGCTGAGCAGGCAACACTGGTACTGATACAACTGGCATGTGAAGTGGCTGCCAGAAAAGCCTGGTACTATGTTGTATATGAGCTTTATCTATGTTGTATATGAGCTTTATGCAGTGTATTGTGGCCATAACTTGCTTGGAGAGATGGGTAAGTGATTTTGGAATCTGATTCTATGGAACCCCCTGCCTCTAATTAATCAATCATGACAACTTTGGGGATCAAGACAATCAAAATTCCTGTTTTTAGTACCCCACCTCCACATCTGAATCTGTGCTGTGCTAGTTCTGTTTTTTTCTATTTGGATATATTCTTACTTTTCTTTCTTCTCTCCCTTGATGATGATAATTTTGAGAAGTCAATAGACTCTTTATTACTGCAATTATGAGAAGCTTTAATCCAAGACGATTACGATCAACATACAGCTACTGGTATGAGTACTATGTTGAACTCATGCATAAAAACTCGCTGTACTCAAATATCTTCTTATGTGTTATAGTTTTCCATAAACTCATCTTTTAGTCACTGGTCATGTTTTAGATCTGAATTTCTTCTATCTCATATATCTAAAGGATTATATCTGCAGGGAATTTTCTATTTTGGCTAAGAGCTGACTTATGTTTTGAACTTGTATGGTTTTCTGTTTCAGCCGACTTTGCATGACTAGAAAGCCATATAGGAGAATAATTGGAGCACCGTTGGCTGCAGCAATGACCATCTCCGTCACTGGTAAAGCATGCTGGACAATTATTACTGTCTTAAAGGGACACAGATTCATGCTTCAGAGTACAGATGTTCCTCATACCTTTAGCTGCAATGGATGATGTCAAGACCACAAAACTATGTTGAAACATGCAGTGATGACTGCTGAATTCTGAAGATTGTCAGAAGTTGAGACAAAAGTATTGATGAGAAAAAGAGAAATAATTGTTTAACAAACATCTCAAACCATTTTCATATTTTTCTCAAAACTTATTGCACATTTGGCCACTGATTACAACTTACTAGAGACATATTAGTTTCACAAGCGTCTCACAATAAGTTCTTAGCTCTCTAACTCTAATATAATTAGCTGCTTTTAGGATATATGGATCTGATATAAATTTCCACTCTCGTTCAATTGATTTGTATGTTCTTTTTTTTTTTGCCAGAATGATTTGTATGTTCTTATATATCAGTATTGACTTTTAGCATGCAAAATTCGATTCAGACATAGTAATATGATTAGCTTCTAATTAAAGACACTTTAAACATAGTCTGATTTAAACCATAATTACATAATCATTCTCAATGAGTACTTATTTTTGTTTAGCAATCTTATGTGTTCTTGTTGTGGGTGACATTAATTACTGGTGTGTCACTCCTCAGTCCTTACTTTTTCTGTTCTGACGTTGGAAACAAGAAACTACCCAGATGATTGGATTAATTGCGGGGTGCACCTAATCATTCAGCTAACTAATACTCCTATAATAATTATCTCTTGTTAATATTAGGATTCCCTGGTTCATACGCGGAGGTTGTCAAACATGTTTCTAGCATTAATTAAAAAAAATACAATAATAATAATAATTTGACTTGAATATATTTTAAATATAAATATTTTATCTTAAATATGTCAGTATCAATACTTTATCAATTTCAATAAATTTTTTATTAATTTATATATAAATTCATTGGATATGATCAATTAAAATGAATTTTAGAGTGAAATCACAAAAAAAAAAGAGTTTTAGAGGAAATTAATATAATTTTTCGTAAGGTAGAAACGTAAAAATAGTACATTTAACATATAAACTCGCTCGGAAGTTTTAATAGAATTTATATGCAATACAAATTTGATTGAGTCGTGAGACTTTTTGTTTAGGTAGATCTATAAAAATAGTAAAATCCTGAACAAGTTCAACAAGAATGATGCATGTATTGTAATTAATCATTTCCATTTCCTCTCAATTTAATATCTCTACCATCCCATTTGCTTTTAATGGTTAATATCTAATATAATTGGAAAAAATATTATACACTTAACAAAAACAATAGATATATAATAATAATTAGCTAATCTTGTATTAGATTTTAACCATTAAAAGCAAATCGAAAGATAAAAATATATACTAAATTGAGAGGATTGGTAATGGAGAAGCGCTCATAGCCCGACATTGTATGGCTACTAGATAATCTTATTGATTAAATCAGATACAGCAAATGGTGATGATAAATTCCATATATACCAATCGATGCGCCTTCTCTTTCGTTATTCCCTTTTTTCTTTAATCCCTCCCTTAATTTGAGTAGTAGATGCATGTCTTGCACCGATACAATATAATCTCTGATTTCCAGCGGAAATATTCTTATTAGCCACTATGGTACCATTATTAAACAACAGAATTTGTAAATAGAGAAAATTAATTAATGAAGGAAGTATACACTATATAATATATATGGCGAACTATATGATTGAATAATCTCATGAACGATGAACCACAAAGTATACATACAAATCCATCAAGAAAAGACAACGCAAGGCAGATGTGACCCACCCTGAATAATGACCTTCACGTGTAAATCCAATCCACTATTTATGTAGTTTCCTAATTTTATTATTACTAAAGTTGACACATATAAAGGAGCGAATATATATGAAATACCTGACCCACCATGGGGCGAATAGTAGGACGTTAACAAAAGATAAGTGATGATGATGAATTCTGGAGCCGATTGAAGAACCTGTCCCCTTACAAAGCTCTCACACGGCACAAGCAACATTATTTGTACCATTTCAAGTCCCAATGTCCATAAAACTAAGAAGCCTAACAATCAACTATATATTCAGTTAACACGGTAACTAATCCCATGATTATGAACAGATTTTAAGTAGTAATTGTCAATTGGAATCCCGAGTTGTCTGTTTTGATTTTAAACCTGGAGAGAAAATTAAACGAGATGAGAACGAACTTACCTGGTTTCTCAGCTCATATATACATATCATTTGTTGAGAAGGAGAAGAACGATAATGTATAGGTTATATTATGTAGTGTGCTTGCTGTGTTTACACATAGTGGAAGAGGCTATGCTTCACTGATATGCGGCTGAGGGGAATGAAGCCTGGTCCGAAATCACCATGAAGAAGCTTATAACATGCGTTACGTTTAAGAGCTTGCATGAATGATCTCGAGCCAGACAACATTCCCCACAACATATACGAGAGAGAAGAGGGAGGGAGGGAGGGGTTGGGTTGGGGGGGTGAGAGAGATGATATGACTAAGGTTGAGTTGGATTGGATTGTGTTGGTGATATGACCATGCATTGATATTTCATGTGGGGATATATACGTGAAAAGATTGGGAGGAAATTCATAAATTTGGTTTGGAGTCCACTTTTTCTGCAACCACTTTGCTTTTGACACGTAGGCCCTTTCTTCAACTGCTTCCATTTTAATTACTACCATTAATTTCCTCCATAAATCACTGCGTTCAACGCTTCTTTTTTTTTTTATACATGATCAAGGTATCCCTCACTCGACAAGTGAGAGACTAATCCCCCGCTGATTTATAGGCACCTCAAAGGGTGAGACAGCTGACCTGAGAGATTTAACGCTTCTTTTTCTTTTTAAGTTTCCTCTAGGCATTTTTCAACGCTCCTTTTCTTGCATAGCCATTACCCTATTCACTTTGGAAAATACACATTCATACAACCTGACCTACATATTACCAATAACCACGGCCTCTATTTTGTGCTCCAATTACATTATCCTTTGGAAAAACTCTAGCTAATAGTTTTTTTAATTTCATTTTTCTCCAATTTTTTTTTTATTTCAACTCTAGCTAATAGTTAATTTTACAAAATGATCATATTTACATAAGAGATAATTAATTGATACAATAACAGTATTAATCGATAGCAAAACAATTTTAAAAGTTATTTTTGGGCGACTTTTTTAATCTTTGTGGATTATATTACAAGACTGCTAACACTTCGTATTTCATGATGCCCGAAGCCCATTATGCATATATATGCGTTGGACTCACAAATTTGCATTGGAATATGCTGTATACTTAGTTGTAGCGTGCTTTAATTTAAATCAGGGAACTGTACTTAATAGTTTGGAGATTCCTATTTCTTTGTTTTTTTCTGGCCAATAATCTAGGCTCCTAGTTGTGCCTTCAAGATATATATGTTTCTGGATTTTGGAGCCTTCAAGATAGCACCAATATGCGCCAAACTTGTGTTTTAAGCTTTTTAACACAGAAATCTCTCGTTTAAAAGCGTAAAGCTATAGTAAGCGGAGAATAGTAAGCGGAGAACAAAAAGGAGTGGCCCCGTTAGTTTCAGCATACCCTAATTTGTTGTGTCTCTTCGTAACATATATGGATTACATGCACATCAAAAGAAGGTAGATAAAAAAAAGTAGAATTCTTTCCTTCTGTAAAGTTGCATTCTGGAAAAGTAACGAGAAAAGATTGTTCGGACGTCTTTTTTTTAAAAAAAAAATAAAAATAATCAGTCACCTCAGTTCAGGTACAGAGGAGACCAGCCTATCACATTTCGCATGCATGTCGGACATTTGAATATTTTCGAAACCAACCCTTTTATATAAATAAAACAAGAGTTTATGATCTATTCTAGTGATGTGAATTCATGCGAGAGTGTTATATATTTGAAAATTAATAGAGTTTATTGTGAATGAAAATCACTAATTAAATTCAGTTTAGAAACGAAATGGGTAGCTCAATATTTAAAAAAAATGTGAAGTCAGGAATCAGGGTAAAGACAGTGTGAGAATTATCCTGAGCAGATAGAAAGTAAGATGAGGTAGAATTTGACCTAGTTTGACTACATGTACGTGAGATACAGCTAAGAGAAACATGTGTACATCATCATAATTCTTTGGATCATGAATATACACCATCAACCAGTTGATTGTCAAGAATTGAAGTTATCTGAAATGAGGCCAAAACCATGCATGTCCTAAAGATCTACTCCATATCAATGTGAAGGCAAAATACACATCAAATTAAGACAACCTAGCCTAGGTTAAGTATCTTAGTTCTTGGTTTGACCTTAGGAGAAACAAGTTCATTACTTATCAGCATGTTCTGAATGTCATTGACACAGAGATGTTGACTTTTTAATCTGTCCATTTACTTTTATTCCTATTCATTTGTTTTCTGTTTATCAATCTACAACTTTTCCTTTTCATTTTCATGATATTGTCACATTATTTTTCTTAATATCATTTTATCTTATTATTAAAAAATGACAGCCTAGCCTAATAAAGGTTCACATTGGAGATTCTTTTTAGGTCAAAATTAGCCTTTTTTTTTTGGGGGGGGGGGGGGGGGGGGCCTGCGTATGTCCGGAAATGCTGGCAGAATAAAGCTTCCGTGATAAAACTTCCAAGAGCAACAGATAAATATGGCACTAAACAAACCCGGATGAAAAAGATAGTTAATGATGACCTCTATGCGAATTAATTTTAAAAAATATATATTTTGCTGTAAAACAATCGAAGTCAAAATTCCTTTATGTATAGCACTCTGTTTCCGCGTTTCCAAATATGTTCTCCTTGAAAAAGTGTATTCCTTCTAAATTTTGATCGGGGGTGAGAATCATTGAAAACAAAAAATAATTTCTTTGCTGTTAAATTACACTGTGAGGAACCAAATTTGCCATTATAACCAACTCCCTTCTATAAGCGAATCTACGAATTCTACAGGAAGAAGTTGTTAAGTGTTTAGGAATCGTGAGCTTATGTTCTTCTACTTTCAGTTGCTTCTTTAAATTTGGTTTCCTTTGGCAAATAAACATGTTTTGACAGATGAACTCGTATATTATGGATGAGAGGGAGTAATAAATAAGCAAGAGATGTGTGGTGGGAATAAAGGTGGGTGATTAGGATATAGTAATATCATGTTGTTTTAATTACTAAACTGTCATTTTTCCCAAGAGTAACCCGTCCGTGTGTCAAGTGAGACTAATCCCTCGCAGTTCTAAAGTCTCCTATATAAGAGTTTAGCTTGGACTTAAATATCATTTTAATCTAATCAAATTATTAAATAGATATTATATTTAGGAATAGACAGAGTAATAAATTTCAAGGACTTTAAAATAGTTTTATAATTGAAAAAAAAAAGCATGATAACCAGCTTTGATAATGAAGGAATGCTGACTAGTCCGATTTCCATTAACTTTTTCTTGATTCTGACTCAAACACGTATTCTGGCTTGACAACAACCGGTTCCAGAAGGCCCTAAATGAGCCAACCATCCTAACGCTCCAACAACAAAATCTTAGCCATTGCGTTTAGCGGGTGGTCAGACCAGTGCGGCTTTCATGACCAGGCCCGATATCTACATATTAACGTTGTTAATACTTAATACCGATGCAAATTTAAAATTGTGTGCAGAAGAATATAATAATATGTCAATGGTTCTTTTTAGTAGGAGTATTCTTTTTCAAAATGCCAATACGTTCTCCTAGGCGAAAAATAAAGGGTTTCCCTCCCTAAATATATGAGAAAATAGTTTTTGTGGCAAAAAAGAAAAAAGGTTATTGAGGTTATCTTGAGTATTTGAGATCTGATTTCATCTTTCCCATTTCAATGCACAACCATTAAATCTTTAGACAAAATTTAATTATTGAAATTCGTATTCCATACCACACTAAGTAAAATGCGAATTCATCTTTATGCAGCCACGTGAAATGAAATCAGATACTCTATCAGAACATATGATGTAATATTAGAAAAATCCTACTCATGATAATATAAGCTAAATCAGGAAGATGAATTCATAATCCCTATTCAACATATTCAAAGCCATAGAAGCAAGACTTTTCCTTTTCCCCTGCGAACAATTTCTCGCAACACTCTGATCATATTATATGCAGTCGCACCAGGTGGGAGGAATCCATATCTAAGTTTGGATCCTATGCAGTGGTGAAAAATAATAATCCGTCGAAGGTATTAGAATTTCGGCCCAATAACATAATAATGACGGACTAGATATCGAAGCAACATCATACTGCTCCGCCTTCATTCTTCAATTGTAGTAGTCAGTTAAAATGGTTAATTTAATGAGCAGCTACCCACGGGATTTCATACACTTCTCCTCAATGCAATGCCATATCAACACCATTCCAACGCAATGAATGAACTCTTCTGCATCAATTACTCAATTCAAGGCTTTTACTAAAAGGAAGTAACAGCAAATGGTGCTCAGATAATCACTGTGGAAACTGAATCAATTCTAACTTTAATAGATTTTGTCGAAATCCAGTCACGAGAGCACTTTCTCCTCTAGCTGGGGAAATTTGAATCTGGACAACAATTCAGCGGCAACCTTATTGAAGGAGACATGATTGAGCTGACTTCTTTTTCCAATGACCGCATCATTTGACAAAAATACTATTTCCTGAGCATCCACGTTCTTTTCAAGTAGGTCAGTCCAAAATTCACTATCTACGTTAAGGTTTGGTGATCTTAATATATCTGTAACTTTATCCAGTGTAGCTACGTTCCTGCCAGCACCACAACCCATAGCAGTGGCAGCACCAACCGCATTTGCTATTGCCAATGTATTAACCATTGGCATTTTGTTTATGAAACCGTAAGCAATAGGAGCTACAAAACTGTCACCACATCCAACGGTGTCAATAACATTGGCCTGACAACAATTTTGACATCCCATTAGTTGGTAAAGGGAATAAATATATAAATATATTACCATAAAAAAGGTCTCTCAAAACCCTAAAAGAAAAACATCAGAAAAGATGAATTTGGTTACATTGATTGAGAGACAAACTTAATGCATTGAACAAATTTGGGAAGGAGCAAACTATTTTTGAGGTCCATGTGATCATTTAGTTTGGATATATGGAAATAGTTATTAATCACAATCACAAATTTTCCTTAATAAAATGTTTGGTGGAAAAGAAACTTCAACAGAAAACCTAAAATGAGAATATCATACCTTGAATGCAGGTGCACAAGCTATACTCGACTTGGATATTAGGATTGATCCTCTGGGACCAACTTTCACAATCACCCATTTCGTGCGGATCCCTCGTTTAAGCAACTCTTGCCCCGCTAATATTGGATGTCCTATGCCAGTTAATGATTCAGCCTGTCAAGTAGTCATACATTAACAGCAAATATGTAAATAAATGCAAAAATAACAAGTAAACTGCCAACAAATAAAGTCCATCCATTTTTCAATCTTTCTCATGTTGAACAGATAAAGAGCAGGGTGCAACCAGTTCAAAATAAGCTTAAAAAATACATTAGATGGAGGCCACCTCATAACCAGTTTAGCCACCATTGAAGTAAAAGTTCTTCCCCTCTCAGTAATTGGATATTATTTAATCAAAATTTTATGTAACTAAGCTTGCCTACATGATGGATGATCTATAACAAGATCAACCCAGGCCCACAAATCAGTTGAATGAGCCAGCTTTTAAGATTCATGTTCATTTAGTTTAGGCTACAAACTGTTTTAGCTCATTAACAAATCCACGAGAGTTGGGAATTTGAAACAATGTATCAAACAAGCAGTTATGAAGAGTTCTTACGACATGAGCATGAGAAATAGCCGCATGAATCTGCACTATAGGACATGCATTATAGAATGTAGAGTTTCAACAATGTATCACCAAAGAAACAGAATTCACAAACAAGAAATACTACAAAAATATATCCCACACAAATGAACAAAACAGGCACATTCTTAAGAGGAATTTTCAGGATTGGGATATTGTTCACACAAACTAAACATAATTAATAAGCTCATTGTTAACACAGTATAAACATGAGAACTCAACATTGAATAAAAAGCCTAAGATACAGATATGCAATTGGTTTCATTTTGCAAACAAAAATATGTTGCTCATAAGAAAATAAAAGGTGTGTGTGTTTGGGGGGGGGGGATGCAGAACAGAAAATACAATGTAAGAAACTGAAAATTAGCTAGAGAAAAGCTATCTAAGGGGTTCAGAAATGAAACCTCATCAGAAGTTAGAAGAAGAACATCACTCATTCTCAGAAACTGGTGAAGGGCTCTTTGTTCTTCTGGTGTCCCAGTTGAAAGGCTCCTTCCCCGTGGCCCAGGATCAAAGAAAATAGCGGTGCCGGCTTCAACAGCATATTCCACTGCTGAGAGTAGTAAATCAGGAGAGAGGTCATCAAAGCCATATCCATTGCAAAATAAAACCTTTGACTTTTTAATAGCCACCTTTACTTCAGTGGACAATTGCTTCAGCCAGTGAAATGCAGGCTCCTTAGTAAAATCAGCACGGCTAGCAAAGAAAACTTGCTTGTTCAGGTATTTGTAAAGCAAATAAGAGAGCAGAGTAGTGACAGCTATTACAGTGACATACAACTTCAGTATAAAATTTTACCTACAAAAGTCATGCCTGCGTAAAGGATCAATTAGAACCCAGCACAAAAGTGTGTCAAGTGAGGCACTAGAATTGTTGGCATCATCACTCATTTGTACCATCCTAATGCCCTCGTCTTTAAGAACATCAAGCAAAAAGTTCCCATATACCTCATTACCCAGATGACCAATTGCAGTGCAGGCAAGTCCCAGTCTTGATGCTGCTATAGCCATGTTGCAGTTCCCACCAGCTTCCCAGTATTTCTAGAAAACCATAAAATGCAAAGTGAAACAAAAGACATCAAGACAACAAGAGACCGCATTATCCCTTCACATTAAGCATCGCATATCTTTAGAAACATTGTTTGCAATGCATTCTCATTGTAGGATTAAAAAAAGTTTAGTATTACACATGTCCAGAGATAAATCTGACAGACAACAGACTTGATCCAATAAACATTAATTAGCAAGATGGCTACGTTCAGTAAACTTCGAACTCTTCTATTCAACCCTATAACAGGCATAGCCAATCAGGCACACTTCAGTTTCTCCTGGAGAACGCCTTTGTTTCTTCCCCCTCTAATACTTTGAAAATTACGCTTTCTTCTCTGTGATTGCTGTTCCATATTACATCAATAAACCGCAAGAAAATCCACCACAATCAGCATAACCAATACACTAGTCAAAATTGCCTTTGACTAACATCCCTATAACATTTGCCTTTGACTAATCAATAAGTTGAATTTAAACATCGAACCTCACATACAGATATAATAACTAACAAGTAAACCGTATATAAAACAAAGGGAGCAAACCACGCACTTTGGGCGAAGTGAGATACTAAAGACATTACACCCTATTTTATGCATAAATGTATAAAAAGACGAAAGTTCAGAAAGTCAATTTGTTTCATCCCTAAAAAAAGGATTTTTAACGTGTAGATGGCCAAATTGGCCAAATTTTATTAAAAAAAAAAAGAATGGAAGATTAATTACCTTGTCGGGCGGAGAAGCCAATAAGTGATTCATAAAGGCGTGGCGTTCAGGGAGAGAAGGGGGAGGCAAGTGAGGGACATTGAGGACAATGTCGACGCAAAGGTTTCCAAGAGTAGCAACATCGTTATCCTTTATTCCACAGCTTCTCAGCTTCCAATCGCTTTCGGTGGCGAAGGGAACGGAGGCTGTTGAGGCGGATAAGGGTTTAGGCAAAGGGTTTTGGATTTGGATTTGGACGGCGTTAGGGCGAGAGAAGGGGAAAATTAGGTTAGGATTTCGACGACATGATAAAGGCACGGAATTAGGTGCATGGTGGTGAAATGAGGAATCCAGGGATTGCGTGTGGAGATGCATTCATCCAATTACGCCTTACGGATTTGCACTGAGCTTAGCTGTAGCTGAAACAATGGAGGCACCACTTCAGAAATTACAACACAGCACAACAGCCTCAGACTCAGACTCAGAGAAGAAGCCCACCAGTTTACATAAATATAGGTTAATAAAATATTCTACTTTTTTTATCAGGATAAATGTTCTACTTCCTTTTTTAAATATCAATTTTTATTCTTAAGCATTGATTGTTTTGATTAAAATAAAATTAGTGAAGCTGGTTATGTATTTAATTGAGTGCCGATGATATATCAAGGATAGGAGTTAGTGCCATGAGTTATAATGGGGGGTGACCTCCTCTAGATAATTAATTGTAAGAAAATTAGTGAAATTGGTTATTAATGAAAAAAACAGGTTAGTTTCAATCTACTTTTAATTAAATGGTTGAGAAGTAAAATTTTGATTATCTATATACTGTATATTTTTTATATTGTAATAGTCTTAAACTATTGGAAGTTGGAAGTAATTTCGATATATGAAGTGGGAAGGGAATTTTTATAGTGGATTATTTAAGTGGATTGTTCCAGTGATTTTAATATGGATTGTTAATATATGGAACATATAGTAGGACCATTCAATATCATCAGAAAAAGACCGTAACAATATTTTTCCTTAAATAGTGACAAAGCATATAAACAATCAACACTTTACTATTTTTTAATTTTTTTATTCTTTCTTCTCTATCCTGATCAAAAAATCCTTCTTGTCTCAAACTCAATTAGTAATTAATCCTGCGTAGACTCAATCCCTTATTAATCAGATCTACAAATTATTGTTTCTCACGTATATAAGAAAAAATATCAACAGTCATAATTTTGATCGTTGATTTGAGCATTCTAGCTGTGTGAACCACCTACAGCTCTATCTTACTCACCCTTTTGTCTGATTTTTAGTTTTTTACAACACTGTTTAATATATGTCTATTTTGTAGAATAATATATAAGATTTAATGTGTTGAAGTTGATTGGTAGAATACAACGCCTTCACACTTATTGTTATTATATTTATTATTATTATTGTAAGCGAAAAAAAAAGAGGAAAAAAAGTAGTGCGTAAAGAATAAGCCCTGCTAATGCCTAAAGCAGCGTTGAAGACTATTCTCTCCCCCAAGTTGTATAATTTAAATTCTTTGGCGCAACGAGCTTTTTATCATAATTTATGTTGTTAACACTTAACAGCATAAAACCGCTTTATCAATTATGAGCATCATATATTTGACCCAAAAGAAAAATAATCAGCATCAAATCATTGAAAGTTTTCTTTGTCGATTTGTCCAAAAAAAGTTTTATTTGTCAGATTTAATGATAATGTTTGGTGTAAATAATTTTCATTTTTAAAGGACACAACATGATTTTAAAATAAAAAACAATTAATGTTTTGACCTGCTTTGATAATTGATACGCAGTTGCTCTTTTTTATTCTATTTTTGTTCATTTGTTAAAAAAATCAATGAAGTTCCGTGTCTCATTGATCAGATGGTGGACAAAAACAACAAATAAGAAAAGCATGGAGGAGTAAACACGTAATGCTCATTAATAAATTATCAAATAGGCTAATAAAGCAGAAAAAATGACAGAAATAAACTTATTACTACCTCTGGTCCTAAATATAGGACTTAATTGACTTTTTTTTGGAGAGATTAAGGTTGCGAAATAGGTTATTAAATGATGACATATTTGATATATTTTTAAATTATCCATTAGTTTATAGGTAAAATAAACTAGTTTAAGGGAAAAAAATTAGGTAAATCAATTTATAATTAATTTATTTTGCTTTTTTAAAGATTTTCTAGAAAAAGTCAATTAGGTCTTATATTTAAGACCGGAGGGAGTATCAAATATAATCAATTTATTATGTATTCCTCATAAAATAAATTGTGAACGAACACTTACCTGTAAATGTATCTAATATTTAAATTTATAAGCAATTGAATATCAGAATCTGGTTCTGAGTGCCTAAAGGTTGATAAATTATTAGAGGCTGAGGTTTGCAATGTAACGTGCATACTTGTGCGTAAACAACAACGTGTGCCAATAGCCTATGATTCCAACGGTCACTCCTTACGAAAAGAAAAGGGTCACTCCTTTTTTCCCTACAAGTGTGGCGCCAACATTTATACGCGCCTTATTCTCTCTTTTTTTTTTCCCATTTATTTGTAGCTGCAATATTTTATTAAATTTACTTTTTCCAATTAAGTTCTGGATTATTCCTATTTTTTCCCCTAAATTTCAAAAGAAAAAATCGAAAGTGAAATTCTTCACCGTCTTTACGCATGATTTTGTTCTCTCTCCCCCGTTCCTATTTCTCATAAGCTGCAGGACAGGTACATATGTTTCATTATGTTTCCGATTTAAATGTGCATAAACTTCATGAATTATGTGTCACCAATGATTTCCAAACAATGTGTTTGTGTTCAAATTTTAAATTGATATTATCATTATCTTTGATCTATGGATTTTTCATTGTCTCATTTTCTTTTAGAACCCAATCATTGAGAAATTTCACATCCTTTCCATAACTTGTGGCCGTGGGGATTTTTCTCTACATATCAACCCCCCGGGTAAATATTTTTTCCCCAAAAGTTTGGTCTTCTCCACATCTCACCTCTTGCGTTTCTTATATTTATGAATAAATTAATTTAAATTCTTGAATTCATTGTGTTTGGCTCCGTATATCACCTTAGATGTCTAACTCATGTTTACGTATATAAATATGGATTAACATAGTTTTATTAATTTGTTTGAGGAACCAGTTTCATGATCATCTCCTCCATTCATTTTTAAGTTTTGGAGATTTAATAATCTTAGACCCTTTTCTGGCATGTAATATGTCCAACGTCTACTTTTTTAAAATAATTATTCAGGGGAGCATATTCATTGATTCCACGCACTAGCTTGCATTTTAATGCTTCTACTCTTAATATTTGTTATGTTCTTCTGGTTATAAAATCCAGGCTCAATCTGATGTTGATGCCACAGTCCACCTCAAAGATCATCTAGATAAAAACCTATCCTCAAAACTGAGAGGTTGGCTTTTAACTGGTGACTTGTTTTGGAGCAAATCTTGTGGATCTCTAGCCTTGTTAAGTAGATATGGCAAAAGGTGGACCTACATTGGTTAAAACACATAGGATACAGAGCTTTTATGACGTTCTCACATCTGCAGCTTGTGAGTGGTTTTTGATATTTCTTCTTCTCATCAATGGATCCTTTTCATATCTGTTGACAAAATTTGCAAGATACTGCAATCTACAAACCCCTTGTGCGTTGTGCTCTAGAATTGATCACGTAATAAGTGGCGAACAACAGAAAATAGGACGGTATCAAAATGTGCTATGTAGCAAGCATACATCAGAAATATCATCTTTGGTATTTTGCCATATTCATGACAAGGTTTCAGATGGCCACAAGATGTGTGATGATTGCCTCATGTCGATTGACCCAGATGATACAACTAACTCCAAAACTCATAGGCTATTGATGGGTAAGTTGGGACCAACTCGTGGTGAACATGGACCTCATAGCTCATATACCAATAAAGATATGTTTAGAAGTTCTTTGGGCTTAAAGCCATGTAGCTGTTGTGGTAAATATTGGAACTCTATGCAGAGTTCTTCTCAAAGATCATTCCTATTGAACTCACCCAGAATACCTGCTTTGAAGCCAGGCTCTCATTTGCAAGATGTACACAGGGAAAACAGGCTCAAGAAGATAAGTGAGAAACCTTCTTACTTGGGAAGAAATTCTGATTCTTTGTCTAATTATGCTGGGTACACTGAGGTGAAACTTGCCTCTGATTCTGATTCTGAAGTAGCACATTCTGACGATGATGATATGAGTGGTCAAAATCATAATGATATTAGTGATTCAAATTCAACTAAGCCTCAAACCAATTCCACTAAAACTGAGCCTTTAATTTTATTTCCATGTGTAAAACCCGACGTTAGCGATCAACCTGATGTGGACTCCATATTTTTTGATGCTATTAATGATCCTAGACAAATTGATTGGCAACAGCCCGATCCAAAGTCATTGAATTCTGAAAATCTGCCTGAGCTCATTTCACTAAATGAGGCTTCACCTCCATCTTATGTTGATATTCCTAGACAAGAACCAGGAGGGAGTAAGATTTATTCTTTTTCTCATGATTCTCTTGCTGCTGCACTTTCTGAGCTTATAGCTTCAGTCACTAACACATCGGCCGGCACATCATCAGAGAAATGTAATCCATTTACGCTTTGCAATTATTCATACATTTTAATTTGTTCTATGAATATATAAATATAAAAGGTCTAACATTTTCATTTTGAAATTTTTCCAGTTGCTGATGATACACAAGCAAGCGATTATGAGGAAGCCTTACAGGAAACAATTACAGGTGCAAGTGTATCCATTGAAACTGCATTATATGAAAATGAAGATTCTGCATTTTCAAATAGTAGGAATGATGACTCAAGTAATGTTAATGAGCTCCCTATCACTAATCTGGAAAGAGAGACACCTAGTTTTGTCCAAGAACACCAAACTCCGACTGAAGTTGATGGACTAAATGAAGCACCAAAGCCATTGAATTCATCTACATTTTCTACCCATGGATTATCTAGCATATCATCAGTTGTTCCCATGGAACATGGTAATGCTCCTGAGATGCAAACCAAAACTTCAAGCTTCAATGGAAATCAAGAACTTCAAAAGGCCACTTCAATGGAGCCTGTTCTAACTGGATTTCCTGAAGGATTCAGTGTCAGTGAAATTGAAGGGGAGTCAATTTTTGATCGATTAAAGCGACAGATTGAGCATGACAAGGAATGCATCGGTAAATTATGCAAGGAGTTGGAGGAAGAAAGAAATGCTTCTGCAATTGCTGCAAATCAAACCTTGTCTATGATCAATAGGTTGCAAGAGGAGAAGGCAGCGCTACATATGGAAGTCAATCAATACTTGAGAATGATTGATGAGCAAGCAGAACATGACGGAGAGGAGTTGGATAAAGCTTATGATCTACTGGCGGAGAAAGAAAAAGAGATACAAGATTTAGAAGCAGAATTGGAATTTTGCAGGTCAAACATGGATGAGGAACATATAAGCTATGATATGCAGAAGGAAAGATTTGATTTGAAAGAAAAGAACGCCACAGTACAAAATTTAAGTGTACCTCCCATAACTATTGATTCTGATTCAAAGTTGGCAGAGTCACCTCAAGTCACTAATGAATCTGTTGCTTTTGAAAGCTCATTAGAATTTGAAGAGGAACGGTTATACATTTCCAATTGTTTGAGTAGATTGGAAAAGAAGCTTCACCAAATTTTTGATAATGACATGCCCATTAATAGAACCGAAAACTTAGAAGAAAGTGAATCTTATCAACAAGTATCTTCAAATAGTGAAAAACCTCGATTAGAGAGTAAAAAAGAAGATAGTACTACAGATCAAGATGGCTCAATTGCTTCAAAAAGCAACGTTTATTCTCCACATGAAGGAAATAACCATTCAGATTTTATTGGTCAAAAAAATTCCATACAGAGAAAAAATGTCGACTTGGTTTATATTGAGGGTGAAATATCAGGCCTGAATGAACGGTTGGAAGCACTTGAAGCTGATCATGATCTTCTAGAGCATTTATTACATTCATTTCGAGGTGACAATGATGGACTGCAATATATTCAAGACATAGCGCGACAATTGCACGAACTACGGAAACTTGGCTCCAAAATAAGATGGTAAGCTTAAGAGAAATTATTTGTGTTTTATGACATTGCTGAACTTCATCATCTTCAATGGCCACATGGATAATCTTATTTTTGGATTGCATGTGTTTCAGCGCAGCATCATCTATAGCATTTAGTTAATCATAGTCTTGATATTCTAGAATATATTGTTATAATTGATGTTGTCCATTTTGCAGATGGATCAAGATATCGACGTTGAGACAAAGATTTATAGACCATCTCTTGCAATGACTGGACAAAGATGACACTTAATGTTCATGTTATATTTCTTGGTCTGCCTACCTTCTGTTATAAATCAACCGGTCAGAAAAGAATGTGCATGAATCTCTACAACTGCATGGAACAGTTTCTGCGAATACAATACATTGTGTAGCAGTAAAATTGGGCTATAGTGGATTGTGATCTCCTACCCTTGTTATTAATAGAATGTAGATGAGCTGATATTATTTATGTAAGTTGGTGTGATGCAAATCCAGAGCCTTGAGTGACTGAGTTTACCAATCACCACATAAAGTGGTCACAGTCTCACAGAGGGAGGAAACCCCAAATTTTACAAAATATAGTTTGTAAATTACAAATACCCATCCTTAATGTACGAATATTTAATTAATTTGATTAAATCATGTAAGTTAGTTAAATGAGTTAATATAACATGTTTTTCTTCTGAAGCATTATAGACATCTTTTTTAATTCCCCCAATCTCTCTTATTTGAATATTATTTAGGGAGTATGATAAATCAGAAAAAATGTTGACAAATAAGTAAAATGGGTAAAAATTTATTATCAATATCTACTGCATTCCATGAAGCACATGAAGACTCGGGAATTGGATGTATTCAATACGTATGAAGAGCCTTTACTGTTATTTGTTTGTGGTTATTTAGCTGTTGGATTGTGTCAGTTTTGTATTTATTCAGTATATGTCTTCTGTTTTTTTCATTCATGTTGTATTGGCAATTTGTTAGGCTTTGGACTTGTATGTACTCCCTCCAGTCCTATTTATAAGTCGCCAACTGCCACTAAATTTTGGTCCTTAATATAAGTCACCAACTAACATTAACTAACTCATTTATTAAGTTTTTCCCAATATACCCCTATCATTGGAAAATGAATATTGGAATATGAGAAGAGAGAGAATATGAAAAAGACACATGTATACTCATAAAGATGAAAGAGGTAGTGGGTCATAGCAATAAAGGTGAGAGGGGCAAAAATGGAAAAGACAAAAAAAATAAGACCAATTTAATGATGTAACTTCCATTAACCTCCATTCCTTGGTATGTACAATTTGGGCGGTTGACGACTTATAAATAGGACCGGAGGGAGTATTTGCTTATGATTCTGATTTGTTTACATATGGTTGGTTAATAAAATGAACAACGACATCTTCATAAAATCCGCGAAATATCAATTGACATCAGCAAAGTCGTCAGGCCGTAGATATCCGACATATTAAATTAAGATTTTCAAGAGGAGTAGGGCCCATTAGATCTGGGCCCCTCCTATTTTATTAGCATTTGACTACTTTTGCACAAGTCAATACCTGGGTTTATTACTTCATACATCCAAAATTTTAAATACCCAAATTAAATTAAAACACATGATTTCTGTTTTTATAGCTACTAATTTACTCTCATCGGTTCTGTTTATGAGAATTTACACATATTTCATATAACTTTTCAATTTTATCCCAATGTATTATCTCTTACAATGGCACTAGAGCAAAGTCAATGTATAATAAATGGATGATGATAGAATGTATATTTATGCACAAATTTTAATGACATACTTAAAATAAATTATTCCTTTGATACTATCATTTTTCACAAATTAAAGAATGATAGCTGTGTCATGAAATTTAGTCTAACTTGATCATTTTTCCAAACACCATCTTAATATTATGGACAAAATTATTCAAAAAAAACTCCATTATATTATGTTTTGGGACAGAAAGAATATAACTTTGTGTTTTCAATTGAAACCTCTTCCAATCTCAAGGTAAAGTAAAAAAAACAACTAATATGTCTTTGTTTCATATATTTATCATTTTTTTCCGAAATACCCCTCTATGGCTCTATGTATACTCATTTTACGGATAGATCACTCTGAATTTATAAACAAATGGCAACACCTTAAACGAAGCAAATGTACAGTGATCCATTGAGCTAGCCAATAGCCATTTGCGGGACAACATCCTGAAGTATCAGATTGTGATTAATTAAGCCACGCGTCATATATAATTGAATATTTCCCTGCATCTAAAGTTTGATTAAATTTGCTCACATGTGACGTCACGATACAAACGTAAATAACTTCTACTAATCATATTCTAGAAATCATATGTTGGGCCAAAAAAAACATATTCTAGAAATCATATATTCAAGTTTGGCTCTACTAGTGGAAAGCAGGCAGCAACCTATTGGCTTCCTTGCTTTCACATCTCTGGAAAAAACATGGTATATCCCTCTTTACCTTTCTTCATTCTTAATCATCCTTAACTCCACAGAACCCATCTATAAATATCCGCATGATTCTCCTACTTAATCACCAAAGCAAATCACACATCTCTCAAACCAATTCACATCATCATCTGCTCTCTGCTTTTATACAACGTTCAACAACATGACTATACCACTCTTGGCATCTTTCTTTTTCCTCTTTTGCCTTCCACTGATTTTCTTTCTCATCTACAAAGCTTCAGCTTCTGCTAACATCAAGAAGAACAGCAACAAAAAGCTCATTCCCAAATCATACCCTTTCATTGGTTCCTATTTCGCCGCGGCAGCCAACTCCGACCGCCGTGTCCAGTGGCTCTCCGACATTGTCTCAATATCTCCCTCCAACACCTACACCCTCCGCCGCTTCCTCGGCTACCGGAATGTCATCACCGCCAACCCCACCGTCGTACAACACATTCTCAAAACCCATTTCTCAGTTTACCAAAAAGGCCCCGCCTTCCACGAAACACTAAACGATTTTCTAGGCAACGGAATTTTCAACACAGATGGTGACAACTGGAAATTCCAAAGACAAGTCGCAAGCCATGAATTCAACACTAAATCTCTCCGAAAATTCGTGGAGAACGTAGAGGAGACAGAACTCAACGATCGCCTCATTCCCATTCTCACCATGGCAGCAGAGAAAAACCAAGTCCTTGATTTACAAGACATCCTCCAACGTTTCGCTTTTGACAACATTTGCAAAATCGCTTTTGGGTACGATCCTGAGTACTTGTCACCATCTCTTGGTCAAAGCAAGTTCGCCAAAGCATTCGATGACGCCACTGAAATTAGCAGTAGAAGGTCAAGTAGTTACGCACTTCCTTTGATGTGGAAAATACAGAAGATTCTCAACATTGGATCAGAAAGAAGACTACGAGAGGCAGTTTCTGAAGTTCGTGAATTTGCTAAGAACTTAGTAAGAGAGAGAAAACGTGAACTTTCAGAAGGTGCTTCCTTTGAGTCAGCTGATATGTTGTCAAGGTTCTTGAGTTCAGGCCATTCAGATGAAGACTTTGTTACGGACATTGTCATAAGCTTTATACTCGCAGGAAAGGACACAACTTCAGCTGCTTTAACATGGTTTTTCTGGCTTCTTTCGAAGAACCCAGAAGTGGAGAAGAAGATTCTGAAAGAAGCAAGAGAAAAGTCAGAATCCACTGTTTACGATGAAGTGAAAGACATGATGTACACACACGCAGCATTAAGTGAGAGCATGAGGTTGTACCCACCAGTGCCAATGGACGTAAAAGAAGCTATGGCCGATGATGTATTGCCAAATGGGACGGTTGTGAAGAAAGGGATGATGGTGACGTATCATGTGTATGCAATGGGGAGAATGGAGAAGCTGTGGGGGAAAGATTGGGAGGAGTATAAGCCAGAGAGATGGTTAGAGAGAGATGAAGTGAAGGGTGGTGATTTGGAGGAGGAGAAATGGAGGTATGTGGCGAGAGATTCGTATAGCTATCCAGTGTTTCAGGCAGGTCCGAGGGTATGTTTGGGGAAGGAGATGGCTTACTTGCAGATGAAGAAAGTGGTGGGTGCGATTGTGACAAGGTTTAAGGTGGTTCCTGCAATGGCGGCGGAAGAGGAACCACAGTTTGTTGCCTTCTTGACCTCCAAGATGAAGGGTGGCTTCCCAGTTAAAATTCATTCCTTGGCTTAAAGTGGAGATCATTCGTGTGTTTGTGTTTGAATTTATTTCTTCAGGTTTGCTTTAAGAATTGTACTTTTTAATAAATTAGGCTGTAGGAGAAATATTGTTGTACGAGTATTTTTCCTAGTAGATCAGTCAACCAGAGTTGACTTGTTTGTTGTGCTTACTGAGCTGGATAATAAGAAAATGCTACCTTCGTCATTATAATTTAATGAAGATGAGACTTGAATCCTGGTATAAAAATATTATTATAAAAATACACATAGGTGCCAAAATTAAAACTAAATAAAAGTAAAGTTACCAACAAATATGTTTTCCTTATAATTTTATTAAAGGTTATACTTTTTTACGCTAAGGGTTGGATATTAGTATCATTCAATTCCTTGTATAAAAAATATTTTTTTGGTCTTTTTTTTATTACAAATGAAGCTCAAAAATTACTGTTCAACAATTAGTAGCCTATCTTGATCGACAACTCCAACAATAAAATCTGGAGTGTCATTGAGTCTGATGACACCTGCGCCTACGTCCAAAGCTCTGTGTGCTAACATATGTGCTAATTTGTTTGCTTCCCTTCGCCCCCAAACAATCTGCACTTCCGAGTCTCTTATTAGCATAGCTTGAATTTCTTTGCTAATGGATGATGTCTCCATATTGTGCTGCTGCAAATCCTCCAATGTCACCACCGTTTCTAAGCAATCCATCTCCAACACTAAACGGCTAGCACCAAAATCTCAGGCCCACCGTAGACCCATAATTATACCCCACATCTCAGCCTCAAAACTAACACCACGACCTATATTAAACATAAATTCTCTTTTCACTTCTCCTCTGTAGTCTCGCAAAATGCCCCCACAAAGCAACCATTCCCAATTTAGGATTACAAGCTCTATCCGTATTCATCTTAAAACATCTCTGATCCAGAGGTCTCCAAGAATAACTACTAAATCTGGGGTCAATCTATTGTTCAATATTATTTCGCCCCCAGCTTAGCCAAGTTCTAGTGTTAGAAATAATAGTAGCCGCATTCATATCTTTCCCTTGAAAAACTCTAGAATTTCTTGACAGCGATAGGTGATAACACAAAATAGAAAACCACGAACTCCACTTCACACCACTTACCGTAAGCTTAGATGATAAATTAACCTCCACCCAAGCTCTTACATTCATCCCTCCAAGAAGAGCAGACCCATATTCCGTTGGAATAATACGTTGTCACACCTCCACCGCCTTATAACAATCGCTAAGAATGTGAAGAGCATCCTCTATAACCCCTGGACAACAAAAGCAATCACTAGAGCAGTTGATTTCTCTATTAATCCGTGCCTCATTAGTCATTAATCCCTTTCTACATGCTTTCCATAGAAACATTCTACATCTCTGCGGAATGTCAAGACGCCAAATTTTCTTCCAATTCCATTTAACATAATGATCATCCTGATTACCTTGGCAGTAATATGTCGAGCGAACTGAGAATAAACTAGATGAAGTGTGAGGCCAAATAGGTATATCCTCCTCCGACAATACTCTCATCTGTGATGTAATGGTTTGAACAAGATCATGTCCAAGGAACGGCGCAAACTTCCTTACATCTCAATCCCCTTCTTCCGTAAAACAGTCAGCAACCTTAATATCAAGTAATTCTTTTGGAATCTCAGCTATCTTCTCATACATCTTGAATTCTAACTTGTATAAAAAATATAAAAACATACAATTGACTCGTTTAGTAAAAACAATTTAAGAATATAAAATTAATGGAGTTGAAATAATTATATTTACTATTTTCTCCAAACTAATGTATTAATCTTATAAATTAATGTAACTCCAATTGCATATAATGTAAATTAAAATTTAATTGTTTACTTGTCTTCTTTATTCTCAAATTTAATAATTTACGTACCCAAATGACATAAAATCAATCTTATATTAAGCATTACTTACACAGAGTATTCCGTAATAACAGTGGTGATTTGATAAATAATGTACGCTTTATTATTTAGGCGTGAAAATTGAAGTCATGCCGAACAACATACATTAATAATGCCAACCTTATATAGCACAAGACCAAAAAAAAAAAGAATGATATGTTGCCTTATAGCCTCTCAAATCAATTCTACTACTCATCAAAAGGTTAAATAGTATGAGTCTGATCTCTCTTATAAGGGGATCTATCTAGATCAAATAATAATAGGAGGTAGAAGTGTGGATCCCCTTCTCCATGAGAGAGAGGGGGGATGAAAATCAAACGAGACCAAATGGGTAATTTGAAAAATAATCGCACAAATATCAAAACCATGATCTTATATGTAGAAATATACAGTTAAGTCTTAAGCTGTTGGGCAGGAAAATTCTCAAATGAGGCACTGGATGCAAACACTATTTGTCTTGCGGTGTCAATTTGTTCATTTGATTATGGTTATAATATAAAGTTTGTAATTATGAAAAGAGTTTTTATCAATCCCAACATATACGTTAACAAGTTTGTTTCAACCGCATACAGAATTCCTTCGAAGAAATTCACATTCACATTATAATAGCAACAATGGACTGGTGCAGGATATGGGCCATTGCGATCAGGCCCAATAATAATCCGAGGCACAACAAAGCCGACTGTGGGTGAGAAATGAGAATTGATGAGGAAGAACCGCGGGGTCACCATGTGTCCGTTGACTGTTGAGTTTGAGGTCTTTCACGTGGTTTATATATATGCACCTTTCATTTTATTGCCTTCCGTTAGGTGATTATATCAGTCTTGGATGTCCATCATATTCCGGGTTACTTTATTATTGTTGTTAGTTTTCCACATGCATGTTTCATTTCGATAGGATTAGTGTTATGTAAAATAGGAAAAATGTTCAAGTTTAAACCATATTCAAGTAGTTAAAATTGTAGGGTTAATTGATTTAGATCAGATGTTGGAGGTAATTAGCGGTGACTTCGTGGAGGAATTCTATTAAGTTGTTTCGCCAATGATATGTGTTAAAAATGGCTTGATGCATGAGGGGGGAAATCTATGGCCTGAAAGTAAACAAACAAACGACTTGGATGTCGTTTTGCTGCTACAACACATACACTGAAATATCGAACGTTAAATTAACGTTCTATCATTGTGTGCGCGCTGATCAATGAAAATATTCACGAAAAATGACACACACACAGACACACAATTTGGATGACATATGCATAATGTATGCCTAAAGAATGGCGGGATCAAACCACAAAAAACCCTTCTACCGCCACCAAAAGATACTCATAATTAGGAACGCATAAATTGCGTGTAACTGCGTTAACGTTTCAAGGAATTTACTATATATAGCCATTGACCCTGATAAATTATAGTAAGATTTATATTGGTTTCATATGTTGAATTTGAAGCAATTAACATGATAGATCAGAGATGCATTTTTTGTCCAATTATACTTAATTAATATATTAGATCCTTATTAGGTGAAATTAGCATAAAAATAAGGTTAATTGTCATCATTGTTAGTTAATTAGAAATAATTAATTTGTGGGGCATTTTACCCCTTTTTCTATGGTATTTTACTTGCATTGTAGGAACATTATAAGTCATTTGGTTGATTGGATACCGAGCTAGCTCATGTGACCAAGACCTAAAGCCCATGAAAGGGGGACTACAAGGCAAAAAGAGAGGCACACCACATGTGAACCCAAGCCACCGCAAACCTCGTCATCATCTTCTCTCATCTCCACTTCCTTTCTTTTCATCTACCACCATGATTCCATCTCTTCCATTTTCCGTCTCTCAAATTCCATTTCTCACCTCTGTCCTCCATTTCCTCGTGAATAAATGTCTCTCCATTGCTATTGGGAATGGAAGGGTGGCTTGAACTTTGGACTCTTCAAGGGGAGTCTTCGTTCTCCATTCTCAATTTATCTAGGATTCTAACGATTGATTTATGTAATTGATTGTGCATTTCATTTATATTTTGTATGAGAATGGTAGAAACAAAAGTCTGTGTTATTTTCCCTCTTGTTAGACACTCAACAACACAAAAGATTATAACAAAAGTCTAAATTATAACATGAAACGAAAATCTAGGGCCCTTTTCCAACTAAAAAATAAATTTTTAGATAGCAGAAAAATATGGAAACTCATTTTGATTTTTTTGAAGAGGACATATTTAAAAACATAAAAAAATTAACTTAAAATCCGCAAAAATAGTTTTTTTTTGTTACTCAAGGGTATCCCCACCCGCGTGTCAAGTGAGACTAATCTCTCGCTGTTCTGAAGTCC
The DNA here is from genome assembly GCA_029929735.1 of Mimosa pudica. Lineage (NCBI taxonomy): Eukaryota > Viridiplantae > Streptophyta > Magnoliopsida > Fabales > Fabaceae > Mimosa > Mimosa pudica. The sequence goes on along the minus strand of JAKELP010000013.1, from coordinate 15,807,749 downwards.
CATATAGGGGGTAGACAGCTGGCCTGTGAATTTGTTCCATTCGCAAGAGTTAGGGATCGAATCCGCAAAAATAGTTTTAATGTGTGGTTTTTTTGTTTATTTTTTATTTTAAGTTTTTTCATTCTATAAAATGGAAAACTCTTATTTATTCACATGAAAGTTTGGAAAATGTAACACATCCAACATGCATGATCATTATGTCCTTATTGTTGATTGCCACCACGTTTCTATTGGTGATGAAATTTTTATTTGAAATATTGATGCTGTAAACATCTCGTTAGTGTTTGTTCGGGCTGGTGAGTAATGAAAGATGATGAGATAAGTTAACAGAGAAAAGTGGAAAGAGAGGTGTGGCGCAATAGCTAGAAACAGAAAGTCACACATGCACCGTCCAACTTTGCACAATGTTCAAATGATTTGGTGGGATCTGATGGATTTGTTTATGGACGTTATGAGCGATGCTCCTGTTCTTTCACGTCATCTTCTTCCATCCATGACTGCGCTGTCTTCTCATATTCTTTTTTTTCGTATGTATAATTAATGCAATTGTAATTTTACAGCAATGGAGATAAGATTTGAATTATTGTTTGAACAGGAAGAAACAGCACATATGAAAGTGAGACTGCCATGGCAAGAGGAATCTAGGCTAAGAGATGTAATAAGGGCCTCTCCGCGTTGAAGTCTCTCTCTCCATTTTGCATCCATTTAGATTTAACAATATATCTATTTACTCTTCCTTTTTTGATCAATTGGTGTCATAAAAATATGTATTTAACGTTATCCTATTATCCCAGAAAATGGTTGGATGAATCTTGGTTAGTAAATAAATACTACCTCCGGTCCTAAATATAAGACTTAGATTACTTTTTTTGGAGAGGTTAAAGTTGCAAAATAGGTTATTAAATTATGAAATATTTGAATTTTTTTTAAATTATCCATTAATTTATAGGTAAAATAAATTAGTCTAACGAAAAAAATAGATAAATCAATTTAAAATTAACTTATTTTGTTTTTTTATAGGATTTTCCAAAAAAGTCAACTAGATCTTATATTTAGGACCGGAGGAAGTATATTGGATTTGAATGGACGCAAAATAGAAAGAAACCTCAATGGGGAGCCCTCTCTCACCAAGCTGAGAGAAAATAGAGTTATTGCTGTCCAATGCAAAATGTGATTGTAGAATCGGGTGTGTTATTTTAATTTCTAAAATAACTTCTTTCTTATAAGCCAATATATATGATGCAATGATATATAACTTGTTGTGGTTAAGGGAATTTTTTAATCTTCTGAAGTTAATAAATAAAATATATTAATAATACGCTTTTATAGTTGCACATTTATAATTTACTTTTAAAATAATGTTCTACGCGTACCCACAAAAATTTAAAATCTCATTAGTTTTGTCTGGGCAACTTTCAAATTTTACTCATATATATCTAATAATGTTTATTCCTACGCTCAGTCTAAAAAATTACGACCATATTAAATGTTTTATTTTTACCATATAAATAGCATCTATCAAATAAAAGAGAGAAATCGTATGCAAGAAGATGATATAATTGGTTTTTTCTTGGATCAATATTCAAGAATGACATTGTTTCGGCAGAATGTTGGTTCAAGAGTTTTAAGGAGTGGTGTTATAAAAAAGAGTTTTAAGGAGTGGTCTGTCGACGCTCTACAACCACGTGATGCAACTCGACGAGATGTGACTTCGGCGGACGAGATCGCCGTTTTTTATTGAATTATTACTATTCATGTCGAAATTCAATACTACTACATACTGTTGCATGTGACTCAAATGGGATGGTGCGTGCGACTATATGCGTGTGCAGTATATGTATGTTGCACACGACTAGAATTATCACGGGACTAAATTAAATTAGATTTATCATTCTTCTAGGAGTATTTTACCGGTCAGACGATATTTTTCGGCAGGACAAGAATTTGCGGCAGGACAAGATCGAATTTGCGGCGTTGGTCTTCCTTCTTCTGTCACTTGTTTTTCTTATGGTTCACGTGTTGACCATACCTCGGAGCTTTGACTACATTTAAAACAACCGTCAACCCACCTCATGATCCGTTCCTGAATATACATAAGATAGTATGGAAAATCAATCTGCTCATATTTCAAAAACTAATTAATTTAGTTGTTTATAAGAAACTTGTGTAGGAAGCATTTTGATGAAAATTTTATTTAAATAAATAGAAACAATTATTATAAATTTAAGAGACAGAGGTATTTTATTGGCGAATTAATTAATGAGTTTGAAGTGTTGCGGGCTTTGTTCGGTACTATAAAGGGAGGCAAAATGGGAGGAATAAAAACTTTGTAGCTTTAATTTACAAGAAAAAAATTGATAAATGAGGTGAAAAGTTTAAAATTAAAACTCTTTCCAGTCTTAAAAAAAATGCCACTTTGATTTTTTTGGAAGTTAAGGAAATAAATTAGACCGCTAAATTATAACATATGACACATGTAGTTAGATTTTAAGTTGGCTTATAAGTTGAATGAATTAGTTTTGAGGAAAAAAGATAACTATAGACAATTTAAAGTAATTAATTATGTATCTTTAATTTTTTCAAAAATCGAAGTGGCCTTATAATTAAGACTAGAGGGGATACTTATTACTCTTTTATTTTACATAATTTCTTTTTTAAAATATTATAACTTACTTCTCAATTTTTGAAAATTCAACTCACAAAAAATTTTCCCTCCCCTCCAAATCCCTAACAACAAACACACCCTTGATAATCAAATAATCTCTTTTACATGTATGTCTAGTACTTATGACCAAATTGGAATTTTGAGCATGGAAATTGAAAAGGGCGTGTTTAAAGTTCAAATCAGTTTCCCAACTTAGTTGAGTAAAGAGAGCTATACTAAGATGCAAGCCTTCATATCCCTGATTTGCATTGTGTGGTCCAGATTTAATTCTTTTAAGTGTTCAAATTTTTTTAAAAAAGATTAATTTAATATGTATATGATCCTCCACATGAAATAAATACAACCCTTACCTATGTTTTTAAAAATATTTTTTAATAAGCATGGTTGTAAAAACAATCAATTGATCTAAACCTCCATGTGAGATTTAGAGGACTCAAATAATCTTGGGTTATGGTGCAAATATAATACTCAACTATTAGCAAAAGTGTAATGAGCATAAATAACAATTTTGGGTACTATATTTAGCACTCATCATTTATAAAGTGATGTATATGCAGTAACCCGTTAATTTTGACCTGATTAGATTGAAAGTATGGTGGAGAAAGGTTTGGGAGGGAGGCAACGAGGTGGTGGTGTAGAGGAGTCTAGAGAATGTGAATGAAGCAGCCACTACACTCTTGGAGAGAAAGATTTTGGGAAGAAGAAGAGGTGGGTGGTAATATAGTAGTTGACGTGGCTTAATCAAGCGATGTGATGGCCTAATCAGATCAAAATTAATTGATGGATTTGTTACATATGCACCACTCTTGATGCTACCAAAATTTTGATAAAAATTCCGCAAGTGTACGGATCGTATTTTAGTAAAGTGGTAATATCAAGGTCGATCCCACAGAGACTCAGACAATTAATAACTAGGCATTAGATCTCCTATTTTCATTCAAGTTGAGTAAACAAGAAAATTTGATTTTAATTACCTAATAGCTAATAAAATAAATAAAACAAAATATTCACACAAAAGAAATTCACGAGTCAAAAGAACAACCTAGAGCCACTAATCCCTTATCTGCTTCTTAGATTTTATTCCCCACTAAATTAATTATGAATTAATCCAACTAGCTAATCTAGAGTACTAGTGTCTATAAATGCCTTTCGGTTTCCACCTATATCCTTGCCTAGCTTAATTACACAATGTCTTGCACTAATTTACTAAGCCAATTAATACCGGTACCGCTCTAATGTGACTATGTAGGGCTTCTAGGTATATGTCTATCCTAGTCGCAAATCAGATAAAAATCCAATCCTACACTATTTAATCCCATGGTCTATTTAAAATTCCCTCTTTCAAGTCCAATTCTAAATTCCCTAAACATGTCTAATGGTGATCAAGCACTAAACAAGTTAACCAATAATAGCAAAATTAAATAAACTAAATCAAATTAACCATGACTAAATAGTGGGAAATAAAATACTAAGTTACAAACAAGTTCATAGTACTCTAGGTTGTAAAAGAAATTAGCCACACATAGGGTTCAACATAAGAATTGGGTGAAAATCCAAAAACATACTACAAGTTCACAAAGGAGTAAGAATTGGACAAGATTGAGGAGCTGCTTCCTTCCTTTTGTGTGTTGATGTCAATGCATATGTGTGTGTGCCTTTGTAGTACGTCCCTGGTGCCTCCTTCTTTTCCTTGCGTCAATAACGTGTGATCTGCTTCCTCTCGTCTTCAATTTCTTCGTGAATCTCGTGTAGGCTATAGGAATTGGAAGAATTATGACCAAGCCTCCCTTCTTCTCAATTGCATGTGTATATTTATAATAAAATAGTCCAACACCATATTGCCTTTGCCTTGCATGTTAAGTTTCTTTTCTTATGCCTCTTTCTCTTTATTTCCTTTTTTTAAAATCTGCATTCATGAAGAGAAAGAAATAGGAAATAATCACAATGACTCAATCACATAATCTCATTAATAGGAAATTTCTCATCAAAATATTTCTTTTAATATATTAAGTTTCCTATTTCAATTAAATTTCAGATTTTCCAAAAGAATCACTCATATAATCCTCAAATTACTTTCTTTCCAATTCACAACAAAATCACTTATTTATTTAATTAATGACTCCCCAAATACAATAAAATATTTCCTAAAAACCACTAAATATGGGGAGTCATCACACCCCCACACTTGCATTAAATCTTGTCCTCAAGATTTCAAATTGTTAACACCTTAGCACAAAAATGAAATCAAGTTTTTATCATCACAAAGTTGGAATCAATTCAAACTCTCAACAATTAAATCCTCTTAGAAATCTCTCTCGCCATCCCCAAATGCAAGTAATCAGACAATCAATTTGATAGAGATAAATCACAAAAGCATGTCCCTCACCGGTCAAGTGTTTACGCTCTACTCTCAAAGTATATAGGGGTTGTGTTTCACTCAATTCCATCTATGTAATCCAGCTACCATAGGCTTGTTTATCATCTCGATATCCACTTTTATATCTCAATGCACACACAAATCAAAAGGACTTTTAAGGGTTGTAATGGAAAAGGTAGGATAATGAAATGAAAATGAGATGGAGATATATTTGAAAAGTGCTAAACCATTTCAATTATAGTAAGGAATGAAGGAATCTCATAACTTAACAAACACATAGGGGTTGACTCTTTTGAACTTCACAATTCTTCGATTCTTTCGATTTTCATCTTCTTCTTTCTTTTTTTTTCTTTTCTTTCTTCTTTTTTTTTCTCACTTTGTGTGATTTTTTTCTTTTCCTTTTTCACCTTCACTTTTTTTTTTCTCCTTTCTTCAACACTTATATTTCCCCTTTTCCTTTTCTAATTCCTTCACCCCTTTCCATATGAATATAGTATAACACTTTTCAAAGCGTAAATGGAAGAAATAGATAAGAGATGAAAAATTGCATCAAAAGAATTCAAAGGCTAAAATATGCAATCTTTCTTTTTAAAAGAGAAGTAGGCTCAAAGGGGTTAAGCAATGAAAATAATGTAAAAAGGATGGCTATTTGGCTAGACTGGCTATGAAACGAAGGCCTTAATCATTTTTGTGCATGCAAGAGATTTGAGCGTCAAAAGAGATTCAAGACAAGTTCTAGAGGGGAAATTACAATAGATGTACTCACTCATAAAAGAATATAATTAAGGCTCAAATTCCTCACAAGGCTTTTTGACATACTAGAGTAATTTATCTAAATCAAATAGCTTGCCTTTTCACTTACATTCAAAGAAGATGAGATCAAAGTCTAATCAAATCCAATTATTTCAAGTTCAAATCAATCCCAAAATTGGCAAAAAGATTTTTTTTTTAAGAAAATTTTACAAGATGAAAGCTTGAGGACAATCTTTAGAGAACAATGATACCCTCATACCCCCACACTTAAATGTCACATTATCCCCAATGTGAACATGTAACACAAGTAGTGGAATTACAAAAATATCCATAGCAAGTGTAAAGATGATAAATATTTCAACTTCCATATCAACCAAGCAAAGTACTCAAGAGGCACACCATCAAATCTAACCATCACACACATATAAACCAGCATAAAGACTCATCACCAAAACAATTCTTAGTTAAATAAAATCAAGAAAAAGTTAGAAGAATACTCCCCTTCCTCTTCTCGATTTCCACTCTTAGCTCATAATCCATCAAGATCAAGTTGAAGCATCCTTTGGGGTCAAAAGAAGACAAGAAAAATCCTACAAACTCAAAAACAAAGCATCAAATACCAAAACCTTGGGTTGCCTCCCAAGAAGCGCTAAGTTTAAAGTCTTCAGCCAGACTTTCCAAACAAATCCTTAGTCATAAGTATCAAAAACCATAATCACCTCATCTTCATTCCTTTTCAAACAGTATAAGTGATCAACCAAAGTAATGACTTGTGCCTTTTCAATCATAGACAATTTCAAAGAACAAGCAATCACTGATTTCAAAGGAATTAAAATATGATCATACAAACAATTAGATGTATGTCTTTCTAAGATTAATGAGTATCCAATAAAATCAATTTGACTCTCATCAGTAAAAGTCACAACAGTAATAGGAGAATAGTCCAAAGTAGTTATAGGAACACTCACATCAACATATATATCAGAATCACAAGCATTTGAATTCATACTTTGAAGATCAATTAGACACCCATCACTTTCTTCTAAACAAGTTTCAGGCTCTATGACAACCTCTAAATCTTCTTTAACTTCATGGTCATCCCTATCCCCAACTTCCTCATATTCAATTTCATTAGATAACAAAGGGGAACTATGATTAAAGGAGGAATTTTGTTTTAATTCTTCAAGGTCTCTGCACATTTGACTTACCTGTACTACAATATTTTGTATGCCTGATTCAAACTTAGTCTCAATTGATTCTAACTTTTTGAAACAATTCTCTTGCCATTTCAAAAACATATCGGCTAATCTTTCTAATCTGTCAAATCTTTCTTCTCTACGAGATATTTCACCATCCTCAAAATTGTTTCCTTGAACATGTGAATAAGATATGAAGGGTGGGTCTATTGCATGTGAATAAGGATCTAAATGTGGGTTCCAACACTCATCTTGCTCAAAATTCCAACTAGGTCTAGAAAAATTATCAACATAAGTTTGTTGCCTAGTGAAATCATCTCCTATACAATTTATGGTAGGTAAAAATGGACAATTTCCTGATACATGATTATTTCCACAGTGATAACATTGATACCATTTATAATAATTAAGCTCTGAAAAGTCCATCTTTCTATTTTTTCAAAAGAAAAAAAAACTCAAGCTAAAACTACTAAAGAATTTCTAATTCTAATTACTAATTGCCTTTAGTCCCCGGCAACGGCGCCAAAAACTTGATGTTACCAAAATTTTGATAAAAATTCCGCAAGTGTACGGATCGTATTTTAGTAAAGTGGTAATATCAAGGTCGATCCCACAGAGACTCAGACAATTAATAACTAGGCATTAGATCTCCTATTTTCATTCAAGTTGAGTAAACAAGAAAATTTGATTTTAATTACCTAATAGCTAATAAAATAAATAAAACAAAATATTCACACAAAAGAAATTCACGAGTCAAAAGAACAACCTAGAGCCACTAATCCCTTATCTGCTTCTTAGATTTTATTCCCCACTAAATTAATTATGAATTAATCCAACTAGCTAATCTAGAGTACTAGTGTCTATAAATGCCTTTCGGTTTCCACCTATATCCTTGCCTAGCTTAATTACACAATGTCTTGCACTAATTTACTAAGCCAATTAATACCGGTACCGCTCTAATGTGACTATGTAGGGCTTCTAGGTATATGTCTATCCTAGTCGCAAATCAGATAAAAATCCAATCCTACACTATTTAATCCCATGGTCTATTTAAAATTCCCTCTTTCAAGTCCAATTCTAAATTCCCTAAACATGTCTAATGGTGATCAAGCACTAAACAAGTTAACCAATAATAGCAAAATTAAATAAACTAAATCAAATTAACCATGACTAAATAGTGGGAAATAAAATACTAAGTTACAAACAAGTTCATAGTACTCTAGGTTGTAAAAGAAATTAGCCACACATAGGGTTCAACATAAGAATTGGGTGAAAATCCAAAAACATACTACAAGTTCACAAAGGAGTAAGAATTGGACAAGATTGAGGAGCTGCTTCCTTCCTTTTGTGTGTTGATGTCAATGCATATGTGTGTGTGCCTTTGTAGTACGTCCCTGGTGCCTCCTTCTTTTCCTTGCGTCAATAACGTGTGATCTGCTTCCTCTCGTCTTCAATTTCTTCGTGAATCTCGTGTAGGCTATAGGAATTGGAAGAATTATGACCAAGCCTCCCTTCTTCTCAATTGCATGTGTATATTTATAATAAAATAGTCCAACACCATATTGCCTTTGCCTTGCATGTTAAGTTTCTTTTCTTATGCCTCTTTCTCTTTATTTCCTTTTTTTAAAATCTGCATTCATGAAGAGAAAGAAATAGGAAATAATCACAATGACTCAATCACATAATCTCATTAATAGGAAATTTCTCATCAAAATATTTCTTTTAATATATTAAGTTTCCTATTTCAATTAAATTTCAGATTTTCCAAAAGAATCACTCATATAATCCTCAAATTACTTTCTTTCCAATTCACAACAAAATCACTTATTTATTTAATTAATGACTCCCCAAATACAATAAAATATTTCCTAAAAACCACTAAATATGGGGAGTCATCAACTCTATAAATGATGAATGCTAGATCAGAGACTCAAAATTGTTATCTATGTTTGATGTATTTTTGCTAATAATTGAATGAGAGATTTCACCTTACTAACAATCTAACCTAGTCTCCCTTCTAAATATTTTTTTCAAAGCCGTAACTAATAATCTAATATGTCATGAAAAGTAATAATTAGATGTTTGATTGAAGCTGGATTATTGATTATTGTGCACGTTTTGGGAGAAGGGCATAGTAATATAGTCATACATGGCAGTAGTATGGGCCCGAATGAGAAAATAACCGAACTTGATGGTCAACATGGCAATAGTAGCAGGTAGTCCCCGTAAGCATATTGAAGTTCGAGTATATATAGAGAAACTCCCACGTACGTATACATATGATGCAGTGATTACAATATTATATTCTTCGATTATTAATTTGCGGGGGAGATAGACATACCATGAATCTTGACATGGAATTTGTCCTCTCCTTGTTTCTCTTACCACTCACACTTCTCCTTCTTCTCTTCTTATCCTCCCGCAGATCCCACACCGCCAATAATAACAATAACAATAACAATATTAATAATAATGACCCTCCTTCCTCCGTGGCCATCCCTAAAGCCTATCCTATAATTGGTTCAGTTTTCTCCATAGCCTCCAACAAGCACAGGCGTGTCCTGTGGATCGCCGACATCCTCCACCAATGCCCTTCCTCCACCTTCACCCTCCACCGCTCCCTAGGCTCCCGCCACGTGTTCACCGCCAACCCCTCCGTCGTCCAACACATCCTCAAGTCCCACTTCCCCCTCTACCACAAAGGCCCCACCCTCCACCGCTCCCTCGGCGACTTCCTCGGCAACGGCATCTTCAACTCCGATGGCCCCACCTGGAAGTTCCAGCGCCAGCTCTCCAGCCACCAGTTCAACGCCCGATCCCTCCGTAAATTCGTCGAAACCGTCGTCGACACCGAGCTCACCAGCCGCCTTCTCCCCATTCTCTCCGCCGCCGCCTCCTCCTCCGCCGTCCTTGACTTCCAAGACCTCCTCCAACGATTCACATTCGATAACATTTGCAGAATAGCCTTTGGTTTCGACCCTTCTTATTTACTCCCCTCTCTTCCAGACACCAAGTTCGCTAGAGCCTTTGAGGAAAGCACCAAGCTCAGCAGCGAAAGATTCAACGCAGCTATTCCTTTAGTCTGGAAAATCAAGAAGCTTCTCAACATTGGCTCCGAGAAGAGACTGCGAATCGCAATCTCGGAAGTCCGTGACCTGGCAAAGAAAATAGTCCGAGAGAAAAGGCAAGAGCTTAAGGAGAAGTCATCTCTAGACTCAGTGGACCTTCTCTCTCGTTTTCTCAATTCCGGTATCTCAGATGAGGATTTTGTCACCGACATAGTGATAAGCTTCATACTGGCTGGCAGGGACACCACGTCAGCAGCGCTGACGTGGTTTTTCTGGCTGCTACGTAAGCATCCAAATGTGGAGAAAGAGATACTGAAGGAGATAAAGGAGAAATCAGACGCGCCTGTGTATGAAGAAGTGAAGGACATGGTGTACACGCACGCGGCTCTGTGTGAGAGCATGAGGCTTTACCCGCCGGTGCCGGTGGACACGAAGGAGGCGGCGGAGGATGACGTGTTGCCAGATGGGACGTTTGTGAGGAAGGGGACGAGGGTGGCGTACCACGTGTATGCGATGGGGAGATCGGAGAAGCTGTGGGGCCCAGACTGGGCCCAGTTCAGGCCCGAGAGGTGGTTGAGGGTGGAGGATGATGGGCCGGGCTTGGAGGAGGAGGGGAGGAAGTGGAAGTTTGTGGCGGTGGATCCGTTTACGTACCCGGTTTTTCAGGCCGGGCCCAGGGTGTGTTTGGGTAAGGAGATGGCCTTCTTGCAAATGAAGAGGATTGTGGGGGGTGTTCTTAAGAGGTTTAGGGTGGTGCCTGCGGCGGAGGATGCAACGGAGCCCGTGTACATTGCCCACTTGACTTCACTCATGAAAGATGGCTTCCCTGTCAGGATCCAGAGGCGGAGTGATTAATGGTTTTTTAATAATTAATGTGATGCATGCATAATTGCATATACAGCTTTTGATTAATTTACCATATATGTGTGTGTTTGAAAAGTACACATGTCATCACCTAGAGTTTGGTGTCTTGTCTTGTGTGTGATTCAGGAAACCTAGAACTGTGTGACACATATTGATTGTCATTCCTTCTATTCTCTATCTCGCTCTATATGTGTTAGCCATTAATAAAAACGTGTTTGTTATTCCGTGGTGCTTATTGCCGCTGGTTCTTGAGACTCTTTGACTGCCCCTGGAAAGGGCAAAACATGTTTTTTTATTTCGTTTTGACCACCCTATCTTGATATATTCGATCTGGCTTTAGACTGATATGTAGTGGTACTAATGAATCATCACTAAATGGCTGGTATTTGCTTTCATGACTGCTTTCTTGACCGAATCATCAAATTGAGTTGTTAGTTGATGAGTAAATCTTTTAATAGTTCTCTATAGTCATTCGATATCAGTTTGGTTTAGCTGACTTAAAAAAAATCATGATGTTAAATCAATTTGGCATTCGCCTTGTTAAGGAAGAAACCGTGCACCTAAATAAAGTTGGCAGTTAAAATTGTCGGCGAGCTCGAGCTCTCATGGTATTGGGGTCTACGTAGTGTGCCCGGAGGCCAGAGATGCTAATAATAATGCAGAAAAAACAAATTCTGTTAGTTAGCCGTCATAAGCCTCGTGACATGTTTCTCTAATCTATACAGTCTTGTTATACAATCTGCTCAGAGTGACAGTGTTCGAGATGGATGGATCACTGCCAACTCTATAAAACAAAGTTCTGATCTAAGCAGTGCTAGTACTACCCCTACACCAGTAATCCTTAACCCAAAACTCAATTATTGCCAATTTAGATAGATTATGGAAGTAAATGATACTAGCTCCGATCTTAAATATAAGATCTAATTGATTTTTTTTTTAAAATCCTAAAAAAGCAAAATAAGTCAATTATAAATTGGTTTACCTAATTTTTTTCTTAAACTAGTTTATTTAACATATAAACTAATGACTAATCTAAAAATATATCAAATATGTCATAATTTAATAACATATTTTGTAACTTTAACATCTCCCAAAAAAGTCAACTAGATCTTACATTTAGGACCAGGGGGAGTATATAGTATAGTATATGTTACGAGATTTTTATGAAATATTTTTACATCATAAACCAGTTTAATTATATTATATATTATTAACTATATAAATAGGTGTGTATAATATTGAATCTTATTAAGTAACATGCATATGGCCTTATCCGTAGTCCTGGTACAATATATATATTTGTTGATGGTTAGAGATATCTCCAATGCCTACAATACTTGCCTTTGTTTGTCTCATAATAAACGTAACTTTTAAACATACATTTCCTCTGTTCTAAATATAAGGTGATTTTAGATTTTTAAGTTAAAGAAATAAATTATACCACTAAATTATAATAATATATGTCATATGTGTAATTAAATCATACATTAGTTATTAGTTTTTACGTGAAATAAATTAGTTTTGAGTAAATATATATAGATAATTTAAATAATTAATTTTGTATTCTTAATTTCTCAAAAAACTAGTCTAAGTAATTTTATAATTATGATAAATAGAAATAATATAGGATGATGGGCTCAAAATTAAATCTATTTATAGCCACTGTTTATCTTGATTTTTAAACGAAGTATCTATATATATATATGTATATTTTTTTAAAACACTGATTCAATTAATAATATAATTAGCTACCCGTCCAGCGAAGGGTTTGCATTCTCTACTCATGCTATTTTTACTCATTCACTTCTCATTTCCCAAAACACACACAAAACATGGTGGGCCCCAGCTCTCTCTCCTCCCTTCCATCTTCTCCCTCACTGTCTCTCTCTCTTAACAGCCACCCAACCGCCGCCCCAACCACCTCCTCCACTTCCCTCACCTCTCCTCCAACCTCCACTCCGCCATCCTCACTTCTGCCGACGCCTCCTCACCGGAATCCATAACAAATGAGTCGCCGACGTCTCCACGGCGGACTCCATAACAAGTGAGCCGCCGACGTCTCCCCGATGGGCTCCAAAACACGTGAGCCGCCGACGTCTCCTCATCGGACTCCATATTCCATAACATGTCAGCCGCGGACGTCTCCACGACGGACTCCGTAACACGTGATGAATCGCCGATGTCTCCACCACGGACTCCGTAACACGTGATGAATCGCCGACGTCTCCACGGAAGTGAGGATGGCGGGGTGGAGGTTGGAGGAGAGGTGAGGGAAGTGGAGGAGGTGGTTGGGGCGGCGGTTGGGTGGCTTTTAAGAGAGAGAGACAGTGAGGGAGAAGATGGAAGGGAGGAGAGAGAGCTGGGGCCCACATGTTTTGTGTGTGTTTTGGGAGATGAGAGTAGGGAATGCAAACCCTCCAGCGAATCATTCGAGTTTTACAAGCGAGATCAATATACTCCTAAGGAGTTTTTACATCACTCTAATGTTACGTACTTACGTTGACTGACCATCTTACGTGAAAACACAGTGACGCAAATTCTGATAAATTTGAAATCGCCGACTTCAATAAAATACTCACGGCACCTCCGTCCAGGCCAATCTTGCACGTCGACGAGTTTTTCTTTACCAGATCCGCAATCTCCATCTTTTTTTTAATGAATCCCTCAATCTCTTCTTATCAGTAGTGGACAATCAATTGGTGATTTTCTTTAACACTGATTATACCAGTCGGAGGATACGTTGTTGATTCTATTTCGTATATATCAAAGTTTTATATGTCTGTTTTGGTTTGTTTGAGTTAACGTGCATGATCGTAGTCGAATTATCTCTTCAATTTATTTATTTTTAGAATGTGACCACCTCTACTTAATAATTTAGAGTTTTGCTTACAACATGTATGTATTGGTGAATTATATTGCTTATTCCATATAGTGTATGGTTTTAAATGAATAATGATTGCTATGTATAGAAGGTTACTCAAAAGATCTCTATGTGATGAAGGCGAAACTCCATATTTAATTTACTCACAAATCACTTTCAAGAACCAACATATTCAACAATATTTGTTAATTCAGCAAAAAATCACAAAAAAGACAATAGCTAATTACTTCATGAAATTCGCAAACTAACTTATAAATACGAACACAGAATAAAAGTTCGTAGAGCATGATTATGATGCAATTGTAACTCAAATGAAACAAAGAATAGAAATTTTATTTATTATGCTTATTAATTTCATTTATTTGCAGTGGCTACCCGATCCAACTATACGAAATAAAATTAGTTTGGGAGACTTTTTTTATCAACATTTGGGAGATTAATAACAAGAAAGGAAGAAATACGTGACAAATTAGAGGGAGCAAAAGACATATAAGAAGTAGCTAGTGGCCGGGGAATGCAGAGCAGGGCAGGTAGCGCATGTGTTGGAATTCAATACCAAGATGTCATCATTGGATTACGTACAAACTACACATGTATGATAACACACCCAGACACGAAAAGTAAATATTTAGCAAATAAATGATATATTAATTTCAGAAAAAGAAAATAAATTAAGGAGAGTGCATATAATGATTGAATTGAACCGTAAGTTTAAAATAATGTGATAGATATATGGTGAGATTCAAGTATTTTGCAAAATTGGCTGTGGAAGAAAAGTGGATGAGTTTCTTTTCTTAAGAAAAAGCAATTTTGGGGATTAGAGTGTAAGAAAGATTCATTACGTTTGGGGGCTGTTGGGGGAGGCCACCCCAACAGGCCAGAACGTACCTAGTTAATTCAGCCCCCACTATGTGAAAGAAACACGTACTTAGTTATAATTTCATTTATGTTTTGTTTTAAATCTCCACATATTAACGTAAAAGTGTATTGGTGCTACTGAATCATATATTTATTGAAAAGGGGAAAATATTGGTGGTGCTGACTGCTCAAGCCATCTTAATTATCATATGTAAACTCTGGCTGCTCTAGGTTCCTTGGTCAATACAGTTTAACAAGTGAAAAAGTTGTATTAGTGTGTAGGTCGAGTGTACTTATTCTTTAGCTTGGCCAACAGATCAGAAAGGGAACAAGAAAGGAGATAGGATCTTGAGTGGGAGGAGTAGGGCAGGGCATGTGTGTTAAGTGGTGATGAGAGCTAGTAGTAATGAATTGAGAGATAATAATAAGTGGTGGGTTTAGAAGATAGATCACTAGCAACTGATGAATGTGTTGGCAAACACAGCAATATATGTATTTGCTTTTTGCACACGCACTCACTCCAATTGAGACAATAAGGATGCGGATGAGGGCGACGTGTGAAAATGAAGCACCTCCCGCATTATCATGCATATGTATGCCTTGACATCAAAGAATATTGCACCACGTATTTGCCTTGACTCTTGTAAATTCGACTCTTAAAAGTAATTTATTAAAATTTGACAAAGCAGGACACTGTGCAATGTGCATGCCATCGTTGTGTGTCGTTATGGACTATATGTGCAGCTGGGTTGTTTGGGTCAACCCGCACCGCATATTCATGACTAAACGGTATACACCACCCCCTTTGGCCCTTTCTAAATCTCCGTTACGCCACCATAAACTTGTCCACCTTTCATCTCAACTCAGTCATACTTCCTCTGCCTATTATTTTCTTCCAAAAAATTTGTTTGAATAAAAAAAAAGGATTGATTCCAGAAAGGAAAAAACTTACCTCAAGTTCCTTACCTCAATTTCCTCCAGTTCCCCTATAAGAATTTGACACATGTCCAACTAACCCATGTACAACTAACACATGGAGGAGAGAGAAAAGAAGGAGAAAGTGGTGTGTGAGTTAGTTGCGCATGTGTCAAATTCTTATTGGAGAACTGGAGGAAATGGAGGTAAGGAACTTGAGGTAAGTTTTTTCCTTCCAGAAAAGCGTCCTGAGCTTTGGTGCAATTTCATATAACCTCTCACGTTTGAAAGTTTAAACTAAATCCCAACTTTCATTTTTTATCAAGAATAGCTTGTAGTTATTTCTTGACTGATCTTGCCATGTCACACTCACATACAACACTTCATCAAATTCCTCTATGCAATACAATGGCATAAATAGATAAAGTGATGAGGTTTTAGGGTATTTTTTTCATGATAAAATTACAATTTAATCCTTGTCCATACACACACACATATATCATTTATGTATATAATAATATGCCACATACACGTGAAGCCACATACGATTGATGGGGTGTTGTATGTGAGCCTAACCTAACAAATTCTATCAAGAGATAAACAAGCTAATGACAGTGGGTTCTTGATATAAAAATAAAAGGTCAAGGGGTTTAATTGAAACTTTGAAATGTTAGAGGGTCATATGAAACAGTACCAAAGTTCATGGGATTTTTTTGGAATTAAGACAGAAAAAATAATTGTGCATGAGACAAAATTTTATTTTGAAAAATTCCTTGTTTATGAAAGAATAAAAAAGAGATAGTATAACGTTAAAAAGGAAGAAAGAAAATATGCATTTACTAAGGGTAATATTAGAAAAATTGCATTTACTATCCTCACCAACTCAAACACAATCTTATATTGTGGGACAAGATCATTCGAAAAATGTTACCT
The DNA here is from genome assembly GCA_029929735.1 of Mimosa pudica. Lineage (NCBI taxonomy): Eukaryota > Viridiplantae > Streptophyta > Magnoliopsida > Fabales > Fabaceae > Mimosa > Mimosa pudica. Next base: position 15,791,239 of record JAKELP010000013.1, on the reverse strand, counting down.
TATAATTGTGGGCGAAGTAGGTATTAATCATAATTCATAGTGAAGATGTACAAAGTTCCTTCAAGTTTTGCTGTTCCAAAAAGAGAAAAGATTTCCTTTTCCCATGACCTTGCCGGGCTCGTGCACGGGGCCTACACTTGGGCTTTCTTTTATGGGCTCCGACGCTTAATTGCCTGCATCACTTCAAGCCCATCTCCTTTTTAGTTACAATCATATATGTGGTTTTTTTGTATTGAATATTTATCTATGTTCATTCGTGCTCTAAAATTCAAAACCCAACCTATCGACCAATGCGTTTATGTTAATTTTACCTTTAAATACAAATATTTGATTCCTTCGCTCAACCACTGTGTTAGGGAGCGCATGTTTTTTTTTTCACTGGTCGTCTGGTGTTTTACGCCTTCCTTTAAAAAAAGTAAATACTACTCCCTCCGTTCCTAAATATAAGATCACTTTGGCTAATTTGGAGAGATTAAAGAAGACTTTCTAATGAATTAGGATTACATGATCTTCCCAAAATACCCTCACTTAAATTTGAAAGACAAATAGGGATTTGAGAGAGAAGTGAGGGAGCTAAGAAAGTATAGGGGTAATTTGGACCAAAATTGAGACAAAATGGAAAGTGATCTTATATTTAGGAACTTATCCACTTCCCCAAAGTGATCTTATATTTAGGAACGGAGGGAGTATATAGCAACAGACTGCAACAAATACAATGTATAAAGCATATTATTCAACTTGAAGTTCAAACACTATAAAAGCAAAACCTAATTAAAAAGGACCTATTTCCTCTCACAATGTAATGCAAATGTGGGAAAACTCCTTAGAAGGGTTACGCAATAATGCTCAAAATAATGATTATAATTTGTTGCCAAAAATTATAACAGTAGCCTGGATTATAACCTTACAGTTCTAAAAAATTCCTCTTGCCAGCAGAAAATAATACTTTTTCCTGGCTCTAAAATTATATTATATCTGGTCTTAATTATATGATTAATTTTTTTTGTGAAAGTTAATTAAACAAAATAGACCACCAAATTATAACATATATACTACATATATTTAGATTAAATGTCACTTATAGGTAAAATAATAATTAGGAACTGAAGGAGTATAATTAAAATACGGAAAATACTTATAGCTTTATATATATCACTATAAATATTAATAGCATAAATAATTCAGAAAATGAGAAGTATTTAAGCTTATAGTAGTAGTAATAATTAATCACACGTCTTTTTTTTTCCAGTTAAAAATAAAATCACGAGTTTTTCATGCATCCATTTCCCTCAGCTCGTATTCTTAATTTTTTTTTTTTTTTGAGTTTTTAATCCGGTATCTTGGGCCAGCCCCAATGTCACGGGGAACTCAACGGACTCAGACTAATCCAGATCCGCACCGGGGCCTCCACTTAAGGGTAAAGTGCTGGCCAAGGGGCAGGCTGCATTCCAAGAGCTCGAACTCGAGACCTCTGGTTAAGCGGTGAAGTGAGGTAACCACTACACCAACCACGCTTGGTTTCTTAATTTTTTTTTATACACGCCAAACTCGTATACCTCGTCGAACTCGAACCAAACAAAGCTATATTATCTTCTCCGAGCTCTCTCCCGCCGCCGCCCAGATCCGCTTCACTGTTAGGTAAATTATTTCTGTTCCTCGCTTACGATTTCTGTCTTACATACTCCTTTTTTATTCTGCAAATTATTCAGATCTCTGACCACTTCCAAATTGGTTTAACTTACTCACCCAATTACATTCTAAACCTAATCTCTTCTATTTTTATCTCTCCTGTTTTTACTTTTATATTAAACTCTCAACCCTAGCTCACAATTATGTTTTGATTCCCCTTTCCCTTCATTTCTTGTTCACAGGTTGATTTTGTGGAGTGTTGTTGATGATTAATGAATAGTCTCGTCTCATGCTTTTAAGATTATCTTCAATTTTGCTGTTTAGTGAATGCACTCTTGGCTTGTGAGTTCAGAGTTTATGAGATATATTATTTAGGTTTGGTGGATAAGAAATAGAGATGGCTGATAAATTATGCCTGAATGAAGAGGAAAAGGCTATGTTTGAATCTGTGTTGGGTGCGGCAGCCACTGCATTCTTTGTTTCGGCCGCTTCGAATAATGTTTTCTCCGACGTAATTGTTCCATCTGGAGGTGACTTAGGCATACATTCCAGGCTGTCCCACATTGTTGAAGTGTCTAAGTGCACCTATGCCATCTATTGGCAGGTGGTGGGCTTGAAATCTGGCGGCTCTGCGTTGGTTTGGGGCGGTGGCTTTTGTCGGAGTGATCTGAATGAAGCTGGCAAAGAGAAGGATGAGGTGAAAGGCCGAGTGTTGCAGAAGCTTCGCACCTGCTTTGGTGGGCCAAAAGAGGCTGATTCTGTGAGATCGGATAGGGTCTCGGATGTTGACATGTTTTGGTCAATTTCGATGTATTATATATTTGGTTTTGATTCGCGGTATGGCCCTGGAAGTTCATTCAAGTCTGGTAAGCCAATGTGCGCCTGGGACATGAATCAGTATGAATCGAGATCGTTTCTTGCAAACTTGGCTGGTTTTCAAACTGTTGCTTTTATACCTCTCAAGTCTGGCGTCGTTGAGCTTGGTTCTAAGGAAGTGATGCCTGAAGATTATAATATTTTGGAGACGGTTAGAACAACCTTTGGAGAGTCTAATTCTGCACAGGCAAAGGTGTATCCTAAGATTTTTGGGCGTGAGCTAAGCCTTGGGGATGCAAAATCTCAGTCAATAACTATTAGTTTCTCCCCCAAGGTGGAGGATGATTCTGGTTTCACTTCAGACTCTTGTGAGGTACAAGCATTGGGTACTAACCATGTTTTTGGGAATTCTTCCAATGGGAGCATGGCGGATAGTAACGAAGCCAAATTGTTCCCACAACTGAATCAAAGGATTGGTGGGAAGTTCAATGCTCAGAAAAAGGTTTCTTGTTTGGAACTTGGTAATGAAGACTTGTCGCAGCATCCAGATGAGCGGAAGCCCAGAAAAAGAGGGAGGAAGCCTGCCAATGGTAGAGAGGAACCCCTTAATCATGTTGAAGCAGAGAGACAGAGACGGGAGAAACTTAACCAGAGGTTTTATGCCTTAAGATCTGTTGTTCCTAACATATCCAAAATGGACAAGGCATCTCTGCTTGGTGATGCCATTACCTATATCACTGATCTGCAGATGAAGATCAAGGTGTTGGAGGCTGAGAAGGGCTTGATGAACAAGGACAAGCAGTTGGCGTTGTCAGATATTGATTTTCAGGCCAGACAGGATGACGCGGTTTTGAGTGTGAGCTGTCCACTGGATATCCATCCTGTTTCTGCGGTTGTTAAGGCCTTAAGAGAGCACCAAATCATACCTCAAGACTCCATTGTTTCAACGGCTGATGATAAGGTCATTCACACATTTTCCATAAAAACTCATGGTGGAGAGAATGCTGCTGTACAGTTGAAGGAGAAGCTTGAAGCCTCTCTGTTGAAGGATTAATATCATATTTTCGTGGAGCTCCTTAATACAAACGAGGGTAAAAATATCGTATGTTTTATCTGTCTGATGTCTAATGTTAGCGTACTATAGTTAATAGTTGAGTATGTGGGACTAGGGACTCCCTTGGCACTCTATAATGTGGGAGCTATGTGTAGTCAGTCATTGGTTAGATTTGTCCACGTGTGCTCTCAAATATGTAGATTTTGTTTTGTAGAAGAATGAATGCATAGTGTTAACTAATAAGTTAATTAAGACTGCCGGACAGAATTAAAATGTGTTATGGCTGTTAGACTTTACTATGATATCAAATGCAAATGTAATTGTGGATCACATTACCTAGCATAGTACAGTTATAAGATTTCCCCCATGACCTCATTGACTCCGCATCTAAAAGCAATAAATAGTATGTGGTTTACTGTATTTGTACTGTATTTATGAGATCACATTATCTGCTGTAATTGTTGGAAAGTGGAAGCCCAAATGCCCAAAACAATAATTAGGCGAAAATGTTAGCATATGAGCATTTCACACTTCAAAGTTTAAACTCTTTTCAGCCTCATTGGAGACCCCTCAACTATTGCTAACTGACAGTGGCTCTCCCCATCCACTTCAAAAAAGAATTACTAGAAGTGAGAAGTCTAATATTTTCAGTTTGGGATTTGGAGATCTTTTATTCATTTAGAGAAACACTAAATTGATTATTTGACCAAGCTATAGCCCATTCGGCAGTTTCAACCAGAAATTTTTTCAGGAATCTCTAGATTTGTATTGAGCAATGCGGGCGTGATTTACATGATCCAATAGGGCATCCTCCCAGGTTTATTCTGTCTTTAGATGTTAAATTTTTCTACGGTTGGCAGAAGAATAAATTTGCAATAAGGCCGCATATTTTCGGAAGTTATACTTCTTGTTATAAGTAACAATTAAATTGATTGCTTTTCATCTAGTGGAAAAAAATTGCACATCCAAATTTGGATAAATTAGAGCTGAAATATGATCACTGTGATATTTTTTTTTTTAGAAATTAAGGATGCAAAATTAATTACATTGAATTTTCTTCAAAATTAATTTGTTCTACTTTAAAATTAACGTAGAATCTAATTATATATGAAATATGTTATAATTTACGATCTGATTGTTTCCTAAACTTTGACATAAAAGTGAAAGGGATATTATATTTAGATGGGAGGAAGTATCATTTAGCCAATGAACTCCTCCTAAATATGTATTGGAAAATATTTTAAAATTGAGCAAAATGATCAATACTAAATAAAGCCAAACATTCGCTATGTTCCTACCACGTGTGTTGATACGTCACTGGTATATGTCACTCTGTGCTAGCATTTACGTGGAGGAATGACTTGTCCACACATGGCAGAGGCATTGTTGTTTCAATACATGTGTAGGTGTTGTTTCAATGCACAGTGTTTCAATACAAGACCCCGTGATACATAATCCTCCTTCATCAGGAAATTAACCAAACCAATATTGTGCTAATCCCAAAAATTGACCACCCGGAGGAGTTGAAGGTCTTTAGGCCGATATCTCTTTGTAATGTGAGTTTTAAAATCCTGACCAAAGCTCTTGCCAACCGCCTCAGAATAGTTATGGGGTATCTAACTAAGCCAAATCAGTGTAGTTTTATTCCGGGGCGCCAGAGTAGTGAGAATATTATCATAGCCCAGGAAGTCATTCATTCTATGAGAACTCTCAAAAGTGGGAAAGGTTGCCTAGCCATTAAGGTGGACATGGAGAAGGCTTATGACAGATTGGATTGACACTTCTTGAAGGACACTCTCGCTTTACTCGGTTTTAATGCACCCTTTGTGAATTTGTTAATGGGTTGTGTTACCTCCACTACGATGAGTGTTTCTTGGAATAATTCTTCGTCCCCCACTTTCTCCCCGTCTAGGGGCATAAGACAAGGAGACCCTATCAGCCCATACCTTTTTGTTCTATCATGGAAAGGTTGGGTCATTTGATTCAAAGCAAAGTGGATGATGGAAGCTGGATTCCTCTAACCCTGCGGAAGGACGGACCCAAACTCTCCCATCTATTCTTTGCTGATGACTTACTCCTATTCTGTGAAGCTTCTTTGGATCAGGTAGAGGTCGTTAAAGAGGCTATGCGAGTCTTTTGCAGAGGTTCCGGTCATCGAATAAACTTACAGAAATCTAAAGTTTTGGCATCTAAGAGAGTTCACTTCAACAGGGCTTATAATCTCAGTCTGAGGTTGGGGATTGGCCTCACTATGGACTTGGGCAAATACCTAGGTGTTCCTCTCCTGCACAAGAGAGCGGTGAAGCTGACCTTTGCTCCTATTGTCCAGAAAGTTCATAATAAGCTTGCTTCTTGGAAGGGTAAATTTGTTAGTAAGGCTGGCAGAGTAGTGATGATTAAATTCGTCCTTTCAGCAATTCCCTTATACCAAATGCAAACTTTATTGCTTCCTCAGGGTACTATTAATGCGATTAGAAGATAAGTAGGGACTTCTTGTGGCACCAGACTTCAGAGACAAGGAAACTCCATCCCATTTCGTGGGATAGAATCAAGCTGGACAGAGTGGGGGGGTGGTCTGGGGATAAAAGACCTGAAAACTTAAAACCAAGCATTCATTATGAAACTTTGCTGGGGTCTTCTTACTCAACCTTCTGCCTTATGGGTTAGATGCCTAAAGTCCAAGTATGATTGTGGAAATGGCGACCGTCCCCGAGTGTCCCAAAAAAGGTATCAATCGGCTGTTTGGAGAGCCATTGTCTCGGTTTGGGATAAGTTTTGTGTTGGGCTGGAAGGTCAGAAATGGACACCACACTAGTGTGTGGAATGACAGGTGGGCAAATGTTGAGCTTCCTCTGAAATCCTATGTCTCTCAAAACCATCTACTCCTCAATCTGGAGGAGAGGGTGTCGGATTTCCTAACGGCCTCGGGGGAGTGGAATGTTGCTAAGTGGCTCTTGTTCCTTCCTCATCCGATCGTTGATAGGATCACGAACTCCAGTCCTCCTAGCCAATCCGGGGCTGATGTTTTCACTTGGAGGCATAGTCAGGACGGTACCTTTAGTGTTAAATCGGCCTATAACTGGATCATGAGCCAGAAGAACCCTTTGCAGCCAGTATGGTGGCAGTCTATATGGCGCTGGAACATACCAAAAAAAGCAATATACTTCCTGTGGCAGGTGTTTCAAGAGAGAGTACCCGTTATAAGTTTCATAGCTAAATTTATTCACAATATCTCACCTGAGTGTCCATTTGAGTGTGATAGTGAGGAAACACTACTCCATATGTTGAGAGACTGTGAGAAAGCACGCCACGTGTGGTGTCTTTTAATTAACCCTTTATATCATAGTATTTTCTTTAATGGCTCTTTGCAGGATTGACTAGAATGGAACATGCGTTCATCCCCGGGTAGTGGACTCTCGACCAAATGGCCTTGGCCTAGTGTTTTTGGCGTTATTTGTTGGCTGCTTTGGAAGAACCGGTGCAACCACCTTTATGAGGACAAGTCTCAACAACCTCGCCAATTGGTCAATTGGTGCTTTCATCTATTAATGGAGGAGGCCGAGCATAGCACTTATAAGCATAGGATCTTTCAATTGCAAAACCGAGAGGAGTGCAGTTGGACAGCCCCCCCCCCCCACACACACACACAGGATATGTATGCATTGATGTGGATGGGGCCACAAGCACCAACGGCAACTCCACCTGCGCTGGCCTTATTAGAGATGATAGGGGCAAATGGATTCTGGGCTTCCAGAAGCAGTGCGGTCAAACTTCACCACTAGTAGCAGAACTCTGCGCTATCGAGGCAGGCTTACAAATTTGCAAACAGCACAACATGAGACGAATCAAGCTCTACTCAGACAGCCTGGACAGCATCCAGCTTCTCTTCAGGGACTGCGTCATTTCACACCCCATGTATGACCTGATATCTTCCATAAGATCGCTGATTTTCTCCAATTGGGACCTTGAGATCTCACATACATACAGGGAGGCGACGAAATGCGCGGATATTTTGGCAAAGCAGGCATTTAGTATTTCTACCAGTAGTTTAATTCTGAATTCACCACCTGAGTGGTGTGTAGACCAACTCAGATCTGATTTTGTTACCTATGAGGGCCCTGTGCATGGGCCGAGAGGCCTAGACCTCTGATCTTGTAATCTCAAGCTCTAGCTTGCCTTTACCATTCAAAAAATAATCCTCCTTCATCGATCACTTGTAGATTTTTGGTAAGTCTATTTCGTTACTGTTTCCTTAAATAACCTTTAATTTAATCCACAGACTTGGTTTCTACATTCGATACCCTGTATTCAACCTTCAAATATTCAAACGCCTCTCATACACAATGTGTTACCTGGATTTCGTATAATCTAAATAACTTTAATAAAATAAAAATACTATGATTCTAATAACAATTGATTAACGTGGTATATGAATAAAATATGGACTATATATTTCGAGGTATAAACCTGACCTAGAATAATCAAGCTTGAGGGCTGGATTCGATAATATAAACAATAAATGAGAATTAAATAAGATAATCACGAATTATGAATTAGAATTAACAGGAATAATATTTAAACGTAATGATATTGGATCATGAACTGGAAATAATAAGGGTAAAGCGAAGGTTTGGTAAAATCTGATAAATAATGAGAGATAACTGAGATATGATGCAATAAGGATTGGAATAATAAAACATAAAGCATAAACGAATATTATTAGATAGAACCTGGCGAGCTTTATTGAGTAGGATAATCAGAATACAAGATGAATAACTGGTTACAAGAGATCTCTCAATACAAGAAAGTAAAAAGTGATTGTGTTCTTGCTCTCAGATATTCCGTACCCTCAACCCTAATTGGGCCTCTCTTATATAACCTAAGGGGTCCCATTTATTTCTCCCTGACGTTATGCCAGGTGTCCACCTCGAAGAGCCGTTTAGCTGCCAGGTCTTCAGCATGTCCGAGTCTTCAGGCCGAGATCGTCGCCTGATTCCTTGAACAATTATTTCCTTCTTATCCCTTAACGTCAGTCTAGACCTCCACCATCCGAAATTTCCGCTACACGTGTCTTTCCTCCAACTTCCACTTTCTTTATTCAGTTAAGTATACGTTGAATCCGTTTCATCTTCTCTGGTTATTGGGCCCAGCCCAAAAATTAAGTAAATGTGAACCCAGGGGAACACACAATAGAGATTTTTATTAAGTTAAATCGTAGAAATAGTCCTCCACAACGAGTTTCAATCTCTGATTAGAGGAGGTTTACTCTGAATTCCAAGTTTTAAAGTACTTTGTCTGTCGTTTTCTTTTCTTCTTGTTTTATTTTTTTTAAAAAAAGAAGGCAAGTCCGCTTCCACTTGAAAAGGTGCATTCTCTCTCTCAAAAAAATAAAAAAATAAAAAGAATAATGTAGATGAGACTCGAAGGAAGGCAGAGTGATTATTATAGTCACAGGTCCAAAACCAAAAAGGGAGGGAGCATATGTAATTGATTACATAAACAAGGCCATCCAATTTACAAAGTAGAGAGAGAAGCCTATATCTACCTTGCGCACCAACATAATTAATTTAATTGTATATCTTTCCATTATGCAATTGCCACACGTGATCTTAATCAACATTCACTCTAACTTGTATTCTTCTTCTCGCCGCTATCTAATACATCATCATACCCATTCACACCTCTCCTTTTGATTTTAATCTTTCAGAATTTCCCCCATTAGTTGCATACTAATTGTATGCGCGCCCATTGATCACAAATTTATGTTCTCTACTTGTAATAATGGCTGGATTTATAGGTCACAGTTTAAGGCAGGCATAAATATAATTTGTGTTTAAGCAGTTTTTACACTTTGATATATATATATATATATATATATATATATATATATATATATATATTGTGCTCAGATTTACACTTTGATATATAGGTTACTGCTATCCAATAAAATCCACAAGGCTCATATCTAACATTAATTTTTAACACTGATCGAAGCTTAAATTAAATCAGATTATTATCGACATTCTTAATTGATCAAAATATAGTTGTACGTACTTTTGGTTAGAGCTATTTTATTTGTTATATCTGGTCATTGGCTTTATATAGAGAGGTATGAATATGAATTATTTTACTAATTGTTATATCTGATCAAAAGTGTGTGTAGATAATTGATTGCTTCATTATATTCGACATTAACTAAATTAACGTAGAAGTCCTTTTCCTGCTCTGACTGCCACATGATCAAGGTTTAGTTGTAGCATTTGACTTGTTATTTTGTTCAATACAAACAGTATGTATATATATAGTTATATAAAAAAAATCTGGTCTCAATTTATGATCCAACAATCAATTTAAATTAAAGAATAATTGTGGGTAGTCAACAAGATTGGAATTTAAAACTCACAAAAGGTCATGCTGGTCCATTCCTAGGTGGCCCTCATTTTCTGCGAAGCCCCCTCCATGACCTATATATATGTTTGCCAGGTCTCCCATTACCAAACCAGCCCATCAGCGTTATTATCTATAATAACATACATATCAACCAAGATTATAATCCATGGCTTTGTGTTACAGGAAAATGTTCATCCTTATATTGATCATCGGCTTCATTATACTGGTCGGCTCTTCTGAATTTGGAGCAGCGAGGCCACTTCTAATAGAGAGGTCACTACACTCTCTCCAACGAGGATCCTTCCACTCCAGTCCCGACCCAATTCATTCCTAAATTAAGCTACCAATACATATCACCAGTAATTAAGCAGCCTTAATTGGTTAATTATAATGCATTATATATTATTCTTTCATAACTTCATCTAGCTAGTTAGCTGTGTGCTTTTTTGGTTTGCCATGCATGCAATCCCTTTTTGTTGTGTAATCCAGTAATTAATAAACAACTATTGTTGTATCATTACGCTTTAGTTAAGCTACATTGTACTCTGATTTTATGGTGGCCGGTGTGCCATGTTCGTTACATGCATGTTGAGTGTGATTTAACATTCATTATTCCTTCATCGGCTGGGGTGCAGCTAGATGACTTGCATGCCTGCTGGCAGAAAAGCGCAAGTGTTGGTGAAAACGAGATGTTAAAACAAAAACATAACATTAAAAGGAAGAAATGCGTTAACGATCGACGGGTGGTTCTTTATCGGGTTTTGATTCATTTTTCGCGTGTGTGGTTATTACCACTTCTGAATTTTGTTTCCGAGTATTTAAGATTTCTTTCCTTCTTCGGTTCTTCCTCCTCTCTCTGAGCGTGGGACGTAACTCAATAAATGGGTTTGGTAATATTCTCTCCGATCCTAAATATAAGACCTAATTGATTTTTCTAGAAAATCCTTAAAAAAGTAAATAAGTTAATTATAAATTGATTTACCTTATTTTTTCCCTTAAACTAGTTTATTTTACCTATAAACTAATGGATAATCTAAAATTATATCAAATATGTCATCATTTAATAACCTATTTCGCAACTTTAATCTCTCCAAAAAAAAGTCAATTAGGTCCTATAATTAGGATCGGAGATAGTATATTTTTTCAAAAATTGTTGGAGAGATCTCAAATTTTTAAATCTGAAGAGATAACCATTCAACAATATTTACCTACCATTCTATATATAAAACCACTTTGAATATTTTTGGAAAAGTGAATGAAATAAATTAAACAACTAAATTATAATATAATTCATCTCAGGTAATTAATTAGATTGCATAGTAGTTTATAAGTAGAACAAAATAATTTTGAGAAAAAGATAAAGATAACCATAATTAAATAGTTTAAACTTATTAATTTTACATATGATATTTAATTTCTCTAAAATAGTTAAAGCGATATTGTATTTAGGAGTAGAGGGAGTACATTATTTCTAGCTAGTTAACATACTGTTGTCTACCTTTGACGCCATGAAACAGTGTATAGCGTTTAAGTAGGGGTCTATATATTTTTTTATTTTTCCCTGTTTGAAAAATGACTATGCGGGAAATGTTATGCGCATTAGGTTACGTGGAGTATATAGTAAGTATGATCTGCGCACATAAATTTAGGTGCACTTTTTTTACCACTGTTTATATGGGTTTTTTTTGGGGTCCAAGTTACTTGTAAAAGAGACATAACAAAAAAATATCAATAAATTAGAAAAAATATAAAAAAAAAAGAGAGAGACATAACAAAGACAACGAAAAATTATAGTCAATTCGACATGTCTCAGCATGTTTGAGATGTCTAAATTCTTCTCGCGCACGCTAACCTGTTTGCTAATATCCTCACAGCTTATCTCTCAAGGAAAAAACACAATGACGTGGACAGCATCAGACGTGAGACATATCTAGGACTACTTGCTATATTGAAACCAAAACCAACACAAAACATAAAGTGCACTTGAAGCTGTGTGTTGTAGCTAATTTAGTTAAAATTCATACACACACATGGGAAACTAGCTAATATAAATCACTGCTAGTATATTTATAGTTTCGTTCAGTTGAAGAGAAATATGCATATCGTTGTTGTCCCTAACGGTAAGGTTATCATCAAGATCCTGCTTAACTCTGCGGCTCTGCCATTGTCGATCGTAAGGATATTTATGATATACATTAATCCGAATGATGATGACGGAGACTCTGAAGGAAAGGAGGGACAATAATACTAGCACGGATTAGAAAAATTAAATATTAATCATTTTTTATCATCCATATAGTGCGTTGTGTACTTTTTGATTGCGTTAATATTCAGCTAGTAGATCTACAGAAGACTCGTGGCCAAAAGCTTGATGAGAATTTAAATTAATGTGGTCGGCTTTGAAGGATCATGAGTGGGGTCATGAGTTGATGTAGCGATGATACAGTTTACTTGGGGAAGAAGTGGTGCTCAAAACATTGAACAAAATATTTGTAAATTGAGAGGGAGGGGATAATGATATTAATTTCACCTTAATTAATTCCGGGGTAGATCGATGAGAGTGACGTGCTTGGCGTCCAAGTTACTCTATTTTGATTGGTTCAAGTTCGATATATGGTTTTAACATCCATCCTTCAACCTGTATACTAGTTTATATATTTTATTTTGAATAAAGACAATTTCATTAAAATAAAATGATTACAAACTAAGACTCACTTATATGTCTATAAGAGAGTCTATTATTAAAGTACATGCAGGAAAATAAAAGGGAAACTGAAAAACAAAAAGAGGAAAAGTTAGAAAATAGACAAACATAGTGAGATTGAAACCAGAAGCAACTAAGCTAACCAACTCCATTTGAGGTAGAATCTGCATTCGATGGTAGAAAAGATTGAAGGAGTGACCGCCAAAAGAGAGAGTTGAAGCAGATTCATGACCTGCAGAAAGCTCCATAAAGGTTACGCCACTACGAAGTATAAGTCCATACTTCACGACGTTGTCACCCAAAAGAGGGTGATAGAAGGAGACAGAGAGACAATCTCCGCAAGAGTTCTTGACGACACTCACAACCATTTCAACCAAAAGATGCATAGGAACCTGATGGAGTATGGAGAACATACTTGTCTCAGATATAGTACTTTGACAACCCATCCAACTATGTCTTAACAACACACCTTCTACTCGATGAAATAACCAAACAAGGAAACAAGAAAGAAAATAACATCAAGACCCTGAGAGCAATACTGCAAGATGGACCTCTAAGTGACTGCTGATGAACTTAGAGGTCCTCATCGTGATCATCCACTCACGCGGAGCTTATTGGCACAAGCTCCGCTAAAACCCAGACCTTGAACATGAGACACACATCATTCCACGGATGTTTCCTAAAGTAACCAAGGGAGACCGTGTTGAGCTGCACATGAAAATCATCATCTATTGGCTTCCAAGTGGAGAAAAGATCCGCCAATGTTCGCTTCTTTGAATGAGGATGGTAGCATTGGTCAACTCATTTTCCCTCTAGGCTAGTGCACTCACGCTTCTTTAAGGGAAAATTTAGCTTCTGAATCACATACCTCTTCTTAAAAGGTGGAGGAAAAACAACTATATCTCCCCAATACCTCTTTCGTTTCCTCCTCACAGATTGAATTTGCTTGGGAGTGACCACCTTGCTTGATAAAGTTTCACCATCAACAAGAATTTCACTGGCAATAGTGGTGTTGAAAGATAACTTCTGCCTTTCAGAAATGGATGCGGTAAGACTTAGCTGGTGATCAAACTTATGATAACTATTAAGACAAGGATGCTTGTTGAGACAACTGTCATTTCCCAAATTTTCCCATTTCCTTTTACCGAAGGTTCTATCCAGAATAGGAACAAGTTTAATCCCTGTCTCTTGGAAGTTGGACCAATAACACCCAAAGAATTTATCATATTCAACACGTACTGATTTGTTGCCAACAACTGAAATCATCTCTTTAGCTTGGAATGCAGTAGAAGCTTTACAGTACCTATCAACATGACCAATGCTTAGACAATGAGGACATAATCTTCCAACCTGTTCTAAAATAATGTGAACTCCTTTGATATTATCATGCAAGAAATTTAGGTTTCCCAAATTGAAAGAAGGCTTCTTTTCAGAGAGTTGAATACGAACACGTAGGCCTTTGCCTTTGCAAAGACTTTCACCATCATAGCAAATGAACTTCCTTAGACTATCCCCAAAGAACTTTGTTGCCTTCTCATTGAGGTAATCTCGAGGTAAGCCATGGATTTGAATCCAAATTGAATAGGAATGAGCAAAGCCAATATTCATGGGGACATTAAAATTCCATGGGATCAGATATATTAAGTACCCTTTTAGTAGCCAGGAACCATGACAGCACATATACAATAAATCCTCCTTGAACTCAAATCGAATTAAGAATGAGCTATCAATGTACTTGACTACAGAAATCTAACCTTGAACCTTCCAGTGAGTATTAATCAAAGATTGTAGTTTTGAAGCATGAATTTTTCGACTATCTACAACCTTAGCAAGAGCATAATGGTCCATTTTAAATGAAGCTACCTTTCCAGTTTAGAAAATCATTTAAGTTAAAGCTTACTCCAAGACCCCTTCGGACTCCCTTATTAGCTAGATATATGACCTCTAGGAGGAAGTTGATCAGATCTTGAAAGATATCTTGCATGCAAGACCAAAAGGGACCCCAAAGCAGGACAAGAAAGGCAGAGACAAACTTGTGGTGGTGAAGAAACTGAAAAGATCAGCAGCAAGAGAGACGAGTTTTCGGCGGCCGCGACGGAGACAAGCTATTGGCAGCGGATGAAGAGATCAGCAAACAAGCTTATGACGGCGTGGGAGAACGGCGGCGGAGGAAGAATGGCGGCGACAAAGGAAGAACGGCGGCGGCGGAGACAAGCTTTCGGTGGTGCGGTTGAGAGATCGACAGTGGAGGAAGAGAAACGGCGGAGGCGGAGGCGGAGGTAGGCGTTCGGCGGTGTGGTTGAGAGATCAGAGGTGGATAAAGAGAACGAAGGCAGTATATACAAGCTTTTTGCGGCACGACTGAGAGAACGACGGCTGTGGAAGAGATATAGGGCTGAGAGATCAACGAAGGCTTTTAGTGAGAAGTTGGAGTTTCTTCAACCTTTTTCAAGCGAAACTGTGGCGGAGGCTGAGGGTGAGGACGGTGGCGGAGTCCGCGGCGGCGCACGGGTTGATCAATGGTTGAAACAAAGAGGAACAAAGTCCTCCATGGCAAATATCTGGACGAAGTGAGAGGGTTGCGGAGTGAGAGATCGGCCGGTGGTAGAGGTGGTGATTGAGGTTGGAGCAAAGAGGAACATGTCCTCCGTTGAGATGTGTGGTGGTGGTTTTTTTAGAGAGAAGGAAGACTTTCTCTCACCTCTCTCCAATGCTCGTTGATAAGAATATGTATCTCCATATACTAGTTTATATATACACACACATAATAGAGTTAATCCACATGGTTAAATTACTTTCTCTAAACTCCAAACTTCACTAAGTTTTTTTATGGACTTTTTTAGAGATTAATGAAATTAAATGGGAAAATGACAAAAAAATGACACTTAAATTTAAGTTGGACGAAATGGGGTCTCCAATAATTCCAACTTGGACAAATAAGGGATAACCCCCAATTTGTCCTAAATGAAATTTGTGACTTTAATTTGTGGCAAAGAAGTAGTAAATGACGATTTTAGAGTAGTTATCAATGATACTTGAGTAGTTAATGAATGACTACTCATGTATCGCAGTTAACTACCCTTAAATCGCTATTAACTACCATTCTCAATAACTACTCAAGTATCGCTGATAACTACTCTATAATCGTAATTCACTACTTGTTTTACCACAAAGTCACAAATTTCATTTAGGACAAATTGTGGACTATCCCTTATTTGTCAAAGTTGGAATTGGAGACCCCATTTTATTCAACTCAAATTCAAGTGTCATTTTTTTTGTCATTTTCCCAAATCAAATAAAGTTAATGTTCAGAGAATCTCCATTGAAATTTCTCCCCTATTGAGGTAATATTAGGATGTTTCATTAAAAAAAAACTACGTGGGTGGCTTATAACTACTTTCTAAACAAGGGCGAAGGGGCAAAACTAGCCACCGTAAATTTTCAAATGGATAACTCTGGCATCCCTAAATTGGATGGTGCAAAACCGGACATTGTAAATCAAAATGGGACAAATTTAGCCTCGCCGTTAAGTAGAGGCAAACAGACGTTAGTTTAAGCGTGGGTCCCACCTCTATTAAATGACGTGGCAATCCAGCATGACATCTGAACCCTAATTCACAAAAGGGTATTTACACTTTTGTCCCAAAGAATGATATAATTATTCTTAGGTCCCAACTCACCCTCTCCTCCGTCCTCCCCCCCAACTCTCCCTCCTTGCACGCCGCCGCTTCTCCGGCAGCCAACGCCTCTGGCACCATCGACAGCGGTGCCGCAATCCAAACCCAAAATCACCCTACACCAAAACTCACGTACACAACTAATCCCAAATTCATTTTCCATTTCAACCATAGTAAAAACATCTCTTAGTTTCTCTGTTTCTCTTCGTCCTCACCACCCTCAGCGGCGTTTGACGGCGAAGCACGGTGGAGGAGACCGTCGTTTGGTGTGCAAGTTCATCTTTGAGCTCAGGTAAGCTTTCAAACTCAGATCCCTACCCATTTTCTCTTTTCAACTCCGATTCCTCACACCCTCTTCCTCCCACAGCAATTTTTGGCTGAGAATAGCGCAGATTCCTTCAGGCAATGAAGGTTTTGAGATCAAGTGAAAATTTTCTTCCTACTCATACCTATTTTCGTTGGCGGTGGTGCCGGAGGTGTTGGCCGCCGGAGGAGCAGCGGCGTGCAGGGAAGGAGAGTTGGGGAGGAGGTCGGAGGAGAGGGTGAGTTGGGACCTAAGAATAATTATATGATTCTTTGAGACTTTGTGAATTAGGGTTCAGATGTCATGCTGGATTGCCACGTCATTTAATGAAGGTGGGACCCACGCTTAAACTATCGTCTGTTTGCCTCTACTTAACGGCGAGACTAAATTTGTCCCATTTTGATTTACAATGTACGGTTTTGCACCATCCAATTTAGGGGTGCCAAAGTTGTCCATTTGAAAATTTATGATGGCTAATTTTGCCCCTTCACCCTTCTAAACAAAAGACATTGATTTTAGAAAATCTGTTTTCCCATGATTGGTCTTGTAGTTTTTTAATTGAAACTATGTCGTTTTATCTCAGTCAAGACACAATGTGGAGAGAAGTTTAGATGGTGAGATTTCAAGTCCAGTCATTAAGTAATCACACATACTCACATATGTCATGTAATTAGATTATACGTTGGTTTGTAGGTTTAATAAGTCAGTTTGGACAAACAAAACAATTTATAGCTAGGTAGCTCATTTAATTAATTTCTCAATCACTCTAATTCCAAATATAAGATCATTTTAACTTTTTTCTAGAAATTAACAAAACAAATCAGATCACTAAAATTTATAAATAGAATAAATTAGTTTTGAAGAAAAATTAACTATAGACATTCAAAATTGCTAATTTTGCATTCTTATTTTCTCAAAGAAAAAGATCAAAATGGTTGTATAATTAAGATCGGAAGGAGTATGTCTTAATTTATATCAGGTAACAAATGAAGTATAGTGATAAAATATGTAGGAAACTATGTGAAATAATTGGTCTGCAAATAGAACCCTGTCTATCTTAAAGTTGTACTAGTTCAGATCTGAAAGCAAATTCTCAGTTCAGATATATTTTGTGAATTGAAAAGGTCGTAGACGGAAAATGAGCCCATCGCGCTAACGTGGAATTTGACTGCTAGCATATGTTCGTTTTGGGCATGACAGTCTGATATACGGTATGGTCCGTAAACCAACATTTGACGTTTGACTTTTTTTCCTGAGCTGAAATGTGGGTTTGAGGCTTTATTTTTTACATGAAATTTCAATGTAACTCTTTAATATAAAGTGCTTTTTCCAACGATAATAGAAAATGGTGATTACGTAGTCTCTGTGATAAATTAACAAAACTTGTCAAATTTAATAGTCCACCTAATATAAAGTAGTTACTAAAATTAATTAGTTTAGTTAGAGTTATCGTGAATGAGACTGACAAGTTCAAATGATATATGGGAAAAATATAATTTTATAAATTTGATGGAATACATAAAAATTTGATGTAACGATACATGACTAAACATATATTTTAACATTTTTTCATGTATTCGCTTTATTGGGTCTCATCAACGCTTGTAATTGCATGGTTTCTTCGCCTTTCGGGATTGTGACCCAGTACGTACGGAATCAAAATTTATTTATTGTTATTCATTTTTTCTCGTCCTTTTTATATCTGGGTAAAAGACCCGAAGATTTTTTCAATTTATATTTATCATCATTTTCTTTCTTACCTTTTTCGAGTAAAACGGAACATTAATAAATAATTAGCAGGTTCGTGTGAGTGTCCCGCAAATTTATTGTTAAACTGGCAGCAAAGAAAACATAGCAATATATATTCACAGTTATTATTGTATATTCATAATTTAAGATACTGCCGGATTTTCCTTTATTTTAAGCCAGATATAAAAAATTAATTTATATGTTTTTGATAAATATATAATGAATAAGTTTGCTGGAAATATATATTTGTGTTGGTGCTAAGGGGTGTTGTGGTGTATAGTTGATCCATTCAATTGGTAGCGTAAAAATGGCTTGTTTTGAATATTCAAACATTCAAGTTCAAATCCCATTGGTCAGTCAAGCACTGCGATTGTTGTAAAAACGCATTGTAGGCAGCGGTCAAGACATAGAATCCCGCGCATCGACCTCCCTATCATATGGGTATATATATAAGATCACTTATCTCTCTAATTAGAAACATCCACATCTCAAATTATAAAGCTCATAAAACTATCCTTATAACGAACAGACATCTTTATTAAAAGCTCATAAACGTTAGATAGCTAGCTGATAGTGACCAATATATCACCCTCGGTCATGGCCTTGAGTTGCAGGAAGATGTTGTTGACAGTAATGGTGATAATGGTGATCATTTTGGTTGCTTCTCCTGCATTAGGATCTGCCAGGCTCTTTCCTGCTGATTATGGCATTCTTCTGCCTTCCTTACGAGGCACCACACCTTCAAGTCCTGACCCAATCCACACCTAAAACCATTCCCCAATTAACCACATAAATTCCGACTACTCATCACCTCACATTCTTTTTTTGATTTTCCCCCTACACACTATTCTTTCAATTCTTTAATTAACATTATCAGTAACTTGTTGTCTACAAGTGTATCTCTCTCTAAATGCTCCAATGTTTTTACATTTATGTTGCTAATCCAAGATTCACATACAAATGTATATTTATTTATCAATAATGCAGTAAGCTCATTCTTGTTGAGTTTCATATCTACTTAAACGTAGAGGGAACAGCACACACGCTACACACACAACGAAAGACTGAGCGAGATAAAATATCTTTCAAAGTCAACCTTGATGTACAGGTTGAGATATAAATTATATTGTTTGCGCAAACTTGTCCGCCAGTATCCAATCACGTTTTTTTCTTAAAAAAGATCTATGCATAATTGGAAACAAATTAAAGAGCAGCTTAACTCACATAAGTTATGAACACCTAAATACGCTACGCACACCCACGTTTATAAGCAGTGAGTTTTTATGCCTTCAATTGATGAATTGAAGGCATAAAAATGATCATTTTGGTTATTGATGGCCATTTCTGGCGCGGTAAGATTAATATTGTCCCGTTTCAATAACAATAAAGCTTATGCGTGCTAATCACACCTACGATCAGTATTGTTTATGTTCTCTTAATCTATGCTATTATACATTACCATCAAATAGTGCAATTGCACATAGATTACTATCTTAATCTAAGTACGTACTCCTATATATATATATATATATATATATATATATATATATATATATATATATATATATATATATACACGTATGAAATGAAATATATTATTCAAGTTGAACTATGAAGACGTATCAGGAATATGGACAGAAATTTACGTGTGTGCACGTATCAGATTACTATTTTTTTTGGTCGAGAGTGCACGTATCAGATTACAGTAATGGTGAATGTGACAAAAAAATGTGCAGTGAATGCAAGTATACGTTGTGCACTACAATGTAACGCTTACAAGATTGCGCTTGTGCAAACACTGGTGAAATCGCTCTCTCACTACTGTTTGTTCTTGATAATATACTTTATATTAATTAATTTCTTTCAATTAAAGAAAATAATTACTTAGTGATTTCTAAAAATCTGTTGGTTTTGCTGAAATATTCTGAAATTATTTGACATTGAAATTGTCCATTAATAAAAACCCACTTAACATATTTAGGAGAGGAGGGAGTAAACCGGCAAATATTCTTACCTCTTAGTTTTTTGATAGATCTCAATATTTTCCTAAAATATCACTGTCAATACTACTCTTCAGTTTCAGATAAAAAAATACTCTTCAATAGTTCATTTGGTCACAAATATAAAATCAAGTTACGTTTTTACAATTAGATTAAGAAAACAAAATAAACCACTTAATTTTAATATATGTTATATGTAATTAGATTGTGTTAGCTTATAGGTAAGGTGACGTACTTCTAGGGGCAATGGTATATACAGACACTTTTAAGTGGTTAATTTTACATCTCTAATTTCTAAAAAAAAGTCAACTTTACATTATAACTAGGATTGAGGGAGAAATAAACAAGAAATAATGGAATTATAGGGGTATAGATATAGGATTGTTATTAGGGTGCATTGGTATTAACGTGCGATTTAATTAACTACTTAACTAACATTTTTAATTTAATTAAATTAGATAAATATGTCTTATATTTAAGGTTGGAGATAATATGGAATATATTAATGTTTGAATTTGAATGAAATTTTTTATTGGCTCTTTCTGACCACACACACATAATGTAAATTAATTTCAAAGACATTTTTTGTTTTTACTTTTCAACTCATAGATACATTTACTATCAGTTGAACTAATTCGACAGGAATGTAACTCCATAATGGGAATCCTTGCTGCCTCCAAAAATTAGATACCGAAGACTCGAAACTGAAACCAAAAAAGGTCAGGCAAAGGCCTTTACACAAATTTTTTTGCAGTGGGTAAACACACTACATGGCTGAAAAATTAATTTCCATGAGGGGGGCTGGAACGAAAAGTGCGTTAAAACGCGTGACGCAATCAGCTTAGGTGTCACTCAGCCCAAGAGACCACGTAATATCATTAGTGATAGACTTACCGTCTTGAGCCCATTGGACTCGCCACATATATTCTAGTATTCTACTTCCATTTAGTTTTCAATTTCGGAGTAATTTCATGATTAAGATTTATTCAATTAGTTGAGAAATTGGATGTAACCTTTTTTTTTGACAAAGGATATAACCTACTATAATGCATTCAATTCCCCCCAATTAAGCGAATTTATAACATGTTATATAATTTAATAATGTTTACCTGTACACAGATATTTTGAGGACAGATAATGATACATTATTTATAGTATTTAACTAATTTATCTTATTATATCGGTCTAATTAAATTATTTAAATTGATTGTAACTATATATGGGAACTTGAAAGCCACAGTCACATATTTATAAATGGTTGACGAGGTCAAGTAGCAACTAGTTTCCCTACTAAAACCAGAGTAAAAAGAGCTAAACATATTTATCCAAAAAAAGAGCTAAACATATACTCACATTTAAAACATCAATATGTTATTTGTGCGATTTATATTGTTTTTATACATTGTATCCATTAAAATAGTTTTGGTAGAATCAATTTGAATCGTCTAGATGAAATAATGACGAAGGTTGAAATATATTTAACTCTCCTTATTTATGAGAAACCGATTCCAGCAATAATACTTGTGCCGTAAATCTGAAGATAATAATGCCATACACAGTTTTACTGCCTAAAGGTTAATGTCACACCTAGGGGCTAGTCCATATTTTTGTATCTATAGCATTACAATTGTCTTCCAATGTTCTACCAGCGTTTTTAAAAATTATGGTAGACAAAGAAGGATTGTATATATTTATAATGATAAAGTTGAGATAGGTATTTTGTAAATTGAAAGAGTCATGTTCTGAATGTTACAATAGCTCGGACAAGACTTCGTCATGTTACGGTTTTGACTGCATGTGATATGTCGTTATATGGACTCTTGACCTTTTTGACTTTTGCTACTTCGCTTCCTTGCGCATCTCTTGTTTTTGTATTTCACCCCGGGGTCAAAGCTCTGTAATATTGCCGTTGCTTCCTTTTCTGGGAATACTTTTCCGGCACGAAAATTTTACTTTTCTCACTTAAGTTTTTATTATATTAATTAAATATTCATAAGTCTTGATCGAGTAGGGCTTATTCGTCGTTGAATGAACAGAAGGTATGTCCTTTCCACACACTTGTACTTAAAATGGCCACAAGTAAAACGTATTGCAACATACATGATGAAAATAACAGCTACAGTTGTTTTGGACCCAAAAATTAATAAATGAACCATCAATTTATGTGTGTATGTAATAAATACTATAGCTAAAAATAACTTGGATGGGAAGAATAGCGTTTACTGGCAAAGGTCGTATAGTTGATCCGTTCATGAATATATATATAATTTGTTTGTTATTCAAAATTCAAAGCGTTGAGTTCAAATAAAATGCCACTACTGGGTCAAGGGAAACGAGTTTTTGAAAAATATCGAAGGTGGCGGTCAAGACTTGTATTCCCGCGCAAACTTAGGTGTCTCTCTATAAGTATCGATCAGAGCTTTCATCTCTTTCCATCGCCCTCACATCTCAAATTAAAATCTCATATAAACTTCGATCCTAACCAACATAATCATCTGAAAACTCAAAGCTCATCACAACTCTGCCTGCACCAAATATTCATTTTTGAAGAAGCTTGCAAGTGAGAGAGATTTAATTTAAGCCTCATCACTAATATACACACACACACATATCCAACTCAATACACATATATATCCAAATGGCTCTATATTACAGGAACATGGTGTTGATAGTGGTGGTTATAATGTTCATTGTGCTAGCTGCTTCTACTGAAGTGGGAGCAGTGAGGTTGTTGCCAAGTGACTTTTGGTCGAGACAGCATGGGATCCTCTTGCCTTCGCTGCGAGGCACCACACCCTCGAGCCCTGACCCTACCCACACCTAAACCTTAATGCAGATGGCGGTCCCTTCATTGCCTGCTCTGTATTCTCACATTCTTTATCATGTTTTCCTGCCTGTTTCATCATGGGAGCAGGAGTGGTTAAGTCACCCACATACTCTTCAATTCTTTTTTGCACACAAGCTAAGATTCTTTCATTATTGTTAACTTTTGTTGCCTTACCCGAATTGTATCATAACACTGATCAAGATATACACACTTATATTATTAGCATGACTTTGTAATAACAATAATGCAGCGACTTTATTCATTCCTATACCAGATCTCTGCGTGTGAATATATTCATGTTGTGAAGAATAATATTATACCTTTTAACTGCAAATTAAATGGCATGTTATATGCTAAGTCTCTATGGCCTATAATCGATCGATCGCATCCATGTCCTCTCTATACATGTCCTTGACGAATCAAAGAATATAGAATTTTCAAAACTGGCCAACTGAATATAAACACACACAAACACAGAGAGAAATCGTAGGGCGTGTCCTTTGACAAGTTGATTTTGCGATTTTTTTAAGAAAAGTCACCACAATTGTGTCAAAAATCACAAATATGAACACATGTAGTAATTAGATTATTGATTAGTTTATGAATATAATACATTAATTTTGAGGAAAAAAGATAATTATAGACATTTTAAAATAGTTAATTTTATATCATTAATTTCTTTAAAAAGTCAAAGTAGGGTTATAATTAGAACTTGAGGGAGTAACATAGCCTTTATCATGTAATTTGATTATTAGTTAGTATGTATATAAAATAAATTAGTTTTGGTGTAAAAGATAACTTAAGACAATTTAAAATGATAATTGTGTCTTTAACTCTAAAAAAAGTAAAAAATGATCTATTATAATTAGAACTGGGAGTAGCAGATTAGTTATCCACACATGACACATCGTCAATTTGAAGTCGAGTACTCGGAATTAATGGTTACTGGTTATTAGCGGTTTTTAACAATTTTTTTCCACTTCATGTTTCTTAATTCCTTCTTGTTATTTTTTTTATGAGCTTTGAATACCAGGAAGAAGACTTGAACAAGTCTCTTGTTTTTTGGACTTCTCATTCTGACTATTGACCAACATGTTAAGAAGCGATTATTCTATCCGTCCGCAGAGCGACTAGCTCCTCTTTCTTCATAACCACCAATATGGATTTACCATGTTTTGGCATTGAAAGGAAAAAAGATTTACAGTGTGACTTTCCGTAAAAACATTTTTAACACAAACATGATAATAGGAAGAAATCGAAATGACACAGGCGATAGCAGGATCAACAACAATACTAAAATCAATCAACATTCATTATATACATTATTTCTTCCTACTTCAACCCTTACAAATTTTCATCGTTCCAGGGACAAATGATATACATCATGTAGCCTATATACAAATTCTGACTATCACACATCTAATAATCAAGAATAAGCCATATCAACATGGAAACTTTGGGTCCAATGATATCAACCCACCTTAGTTTTTTCGGACAATCCTAAACTATACAAATCAGAGGTACCATACCATCAGAGGCTAATAGAGCTCAAAACAACATTATTAATGTCTATAGGGTAATCAAAAGGCGATTTTGTGGCCAGAGATCTCCATACCCTCTTCTTTGCATGGTAGATTTGAAAGTATAGTGTCCCTCCCCTCCTTAGTCGCCTGTTCCTTCGTGGTTCCACCACGTCCATAGCATTTAAATTCATCATTACATACAACTCCCCATGTAATGCCACGAACCCAAATGAAGAGTTGCAAGGAGATTTTCTCGGCATGCGTGTCTCGAAGTCCCAATGATTCGAAGACATGTCATACCTGCGGAGGGCATACATCAGCACAAAAATGGTCAGTAGAAGACTACTAAGCTTAGAAATCTTGAGATCTTAAATTATTAAGTAAAAGGGAAGAAAGCCAACAAGAGTGTCCAATGCCAGTCGGCATCAGCAAAAAGCCAAAAACTACGTATGTGGATAGCCAGACTCTCATGTTATCTGATGCGAGGATTTAATTCCTAAGGGCAAAAACATGCAGTGTTCAAAATTGATTGAACATCACAACTATAAATGATACCCACGAACAGAGCTGTCTTGGCGTTTAATTGGACTATCTGTATATTTCTGTTATAAATAGAATATATATTACTCTCTCCGGTCCTAATTATGAGAGTACTATGATTTATTTTTAAAGAAGTTAAGAATACAAAATAAATCACTTTAAAATTTCTATAATTATCTTTTTCCCCACAAAACTAAGTTGCCTTACTTATAAACCATTGTTAATAACCATCACATGTAACACATGTTGTAATTAAGTGGTTTATTTGGCCTCCTTAATCTCTACAAAAAAGTCAAAGTGATCTTATGTTTAAGACCGACGGGAGTATTTTGCAAGAATCACTGCTTTGAAAAAGCTTTTTTTCTTATTCTGGCTTTTGTTGCGAGTAGAAGCTCCAAATACATCATTCATAATTCATAATCAGCAGAAAGATAAATTAAAGTTTTGCAGGCACAACTCTGTGATGGTCAAACAATATCAGAAAGTGCTCTTTAGTTTTGCATTAACATGAATTGGCTTGGCTCTCCGCAAGATGATTGATAAGCAAGATTACAACCAGCACAATTATCAAAGTCAAGATATCTTAATAATCCTGGTCATCTAATCTGTCAAACAACTCCGAATATAGTTCTAAAAACATGTAAGCCAGAACATCGATTCAATGATTCCCCAATATATATTCCATGTATGATGATCAGGAGGTCAAGAAAGCAATTCACTAACAAAAAGTTGTATCACGCATTTTGAAAGTCAATCAAATCGTGATAATACCCCATGATACAAGCCAATAAGGCTTTATCACAGCTTTCACTATTTTGACCAGGAACAAGAACAGAGGGGAATGACCAAATGTCAAGGTGAAGAAAGAAGCAAAGAATTCACATGATCATCAGGTCATGCAAGTCTCATTTTGCAAAGCTGTCTATATGTCAGCTTCAGCCCACAGCCCCAAAGTATTCAAATAGCAAGAAAACTGAAAAGCTAAGATCATTTATCAACTTGAATTGCAAAGTTTTTTCTAACCCATAATTGCAAGCGTTTTAAAACTTCTTCAGCAACCATGTAAGATTACAAGCATTTCAAATTTATTAGATAACCAACCACACTTGATGAAAGTTCAAAAACCAAAAGGGCATGCATATTTAAGTTTAACATTCAATTATAAAAATCGAAACTACAATAAGCAGAACTAAATTGGGCTCCCCTAGTTTAACTATCATTCTTCTGTCGGCAGAGTTCAACAGCACCTCATTAGATGATAGTACATCCTCACATAACAATCTTCACACATTTCTACACTAGTTACCAAGTCTAAGTGTTATGTTTGAACAAACTTAAGAACCTAATCTTTGCAACTAGTCACAGGCTACAAGCACCAAAGATTATCCAGAGTATACATACACAATGAGAAGTGAGAAAGTAAAGTACCTTAATATTTCATCCCCCTCAAGCATGAAGACACCAGGACACCCTCCATTCTCCTCCTCCTCAACAACAACAATTTTTCCAACTCTCATCCTCTCCCCATCTCTCCACATATTCCCAACCTCTCTCCACTCACTCCCATCCTTCCCCAAACCCATCACCACAGCATTCTTACAGTACTCATCCACAGGAAAAATCCCAGAAATGGTCCTCGAAGCCCCATACCCACCCATCACCCAAAAATCCCTCCTTTCACCATCCCCAACAACAAAACCAACACAGCCAGCCCTAGAACTAGGCAAACCCTCAAGAGGGACCCACACATCCCTCCCAACATCATACCTCTCGGCACACCTCGTGGTACTCCCGGCGGCAGCGAACATGGTGTGCCGGCAGCCGCCACCGGCGACCAGAATCTGATTCTCCCCGGGCAAGGCGACGCAGGCGAAACTGCCACGTGGCGTGAGCATGGGGGAGAGGGGCTCCCAGGAGGGGGAGGGGGAGAGGAAGTTGAGGCGGAAGACGGAGGGGGAGGGGGAGGGGCGGTCGATGGGGAAGGAGCGGGCGTCGAAGAGGGACCCACCGAGGACGTAGAGGTGGGGCCCGAGGGAGAGGGAGGAGAAGTTGGAGAGGGCGTAGGTGTGGGGGTTGCAGGGCATGGAGGGGAGGGGGCGCCAGGAGAGGTGGAGGGGGTCGAAGAGGAAGGGGGAGGCCAGGGAGGGGTCCTGCGGGAACAGGCAGAGCAGGGGGGAGAGGTGCCCGTGCCGCCGCCGGAGGGAGGGCAGCGAGGCGGACGAGAGGAAGAGCCGCCACGACTTGCAGGTGCCCTTCAGCCGGGGCTGCTGGCAGTAGGGGATGAGGGAGAGGATGAACGCCGCCACGTCGTTGGGGAGGCCTGGAATTAGGGTTACGCTTCGATCCATCGTCATCGCGCACTCCCACTCTGCTCAAACTCTATGGATATATTGGTAAATAGCACTACTTCCTTCCTCCTTCCCGCGGTTCTTATTAACTAACCAAGAAATGTAAATGAACCACTCAATTTATTTTATGTGTGCTTTTTTTATCAAAATATTTTATGTGTGTTAAATAAACTAGTTAAACAAAAAATTGCCCGGCCAAAAAAAAGAACAAAAAATTGAAGAGATTAATTTATAAATTATGTATTTAAAACAATAAACTAAATCCTATATTCAAAAGATGGATTATAGAGTGACAGTTAATAACTTAATTAGTAGTTATGGCTCATGAGTCACTTAGATTCATAGCCTTAGATATACTAATTTAAATAACTGGAGGCATAAAATTATCAAAAAAAAAAAAGCTGGAGGCATAAAAGATAAAACAGAGAGAAAGATAATAGGTGGTACTCCCTTCGTTCCTAAATATAAGATCGATTCGGGGAAGTGGATAAATTCCTAAATATATGATCACTTTCTATTTTGTCTCAATTTTGGTCTAAATTACCCCAATACTTCTTAACTCCCTCACTTCTCTTTCAAATCCATATCTGTCTTTTAAATTTAAGTGAGGGGTATTTTAGGAAGATCATGTAATCCTAATTCATTGGAAAGTCTTCCTTAATCTCTCCAAATTAGCCAAAGTGATTTTATATATAGGAACGGAGGGAGTATCTTTTTTCCCTTGTCTAAGATTTCCTTTTTTAGCAAATTGGCCCTAAGATTTCCTTTTTTTTAGCAAATTGGCCGGAGAATACTCATCTATTGAATGCTATAGGTCATATCACACCTAATCTTCTTAACTCTTAAGACTTGTTATAGCACATGGGATATTAGAATTTTTTTCTTTATCATTTTTTTCCTTTCAACCTTACCGTTACAGAAATTACTAATATATATATATATATATATATATATATATATATATTAGAGTTTAAGTCTCTTCCTATAAATTATAATGAAAATATTATTAGAAAAATTAATCAATAACCCCCTACTTTACTTAGATTTGGGATCATTAGTTCCTCCTAGGATCAAAAAGAACAATTGAACATGCTCACGCATTTACCACATGTTGAAAATTTCACCCATCTCCAATAGAGAGAGGTGTGATGCCATCATGACCAAAGTTTATAGCTCTAGAGTAATATACTTAACGTGAATAAAAAACAAGAGTAACATAACTTAACATTATGCTCCTTGCCAAAAGAATGAAGAACATTAGCTCTTATTCAACTAATGTGATATATGTTAGTATAATTTAAAGGTTTAATTTGTTTCTTTAATTTTTATAAAAAAAATTGAAGGGTCTTATACTAAGGACGGTGTAATATAATTTAGTGGTAGAGAATGACTAAATTAGAATTCAAATATGCGTTGGTAAGTTATAATGAAAAGATTAGTTAATTACTCTCTCGAGTACTTACATTTGTGTCCACTTAGCTCCTTTTGAAATGAGTTTAAAATTTGAAAACAAATGGAGCAATGAGAGTCCAAAGGAAGCATCAATAAATAAAAGAAAAGCGTTGATATTAACTCGGGTTGACGTGAATGACAAGTATTCTCGTTCTCTAAATAAGTATTCTCTTGTGAATGGATAGTCTCTTATATTCACTAAGATATTAGTCTCATTTGACATGTGTATGGGATAAAAGGAAAAAGAAAATTGTTGGTTTTTTACTTTAATTCCCTCTCTTTATCATGAAAAAATTTAGTTAGTTTCGTGTCAGGCAAGTAATGACACTTGCGTTAAAATAATTCAATTATACACATGATTGCTATCTTTTTTTTTTGGAAAATGAGAAAATCATGATTATGGCACACAATAATTACAACAACGTTAAAACAATATTCAGTTAAACACCATAAACCTCATTAGTTATTCAAAGGGTTAATATAACTTTTGGTCCCTATAGTTTGTCTCAATTTTGGTTTTAGTCCCTGGAGTTTAAAACAAGAGGTTTTGGTCCCTTAAGTTTGATCCGTTAGCACAGTTAGTCCCTGTAGTTTCACAAGGACTTGAATATGAGTTAACGGTGTTAAATTTGCTGACTTGTCGCTAACAGTGTTAAATATGATGACATGGCTAAATGATTAGGAAAGATGATGTGGCAAAATAAAAGATAAAGTTAAAATTGAAAAGAAAAAAACAACTCCCTCACCACACACCCACCCTCACCCGTGACCCCTCCCCCTTCCCAACATCTACATCACTTCCTCCCCATGACTCCCTCCCCCCACCGCCAACAGCCACGCCGGTGCGAAGGCTCACCGCCGGCCACCACCGGCGCCGGCGTAACCGCCAACTCCAACATCAAAACCATTGTGACAGCGCCGCAGTGGTGGGCTCCGCCGCCACCGACCCTCTTCTCACCTCCCCTACAAAACCCCAACCTAAGAAGAAAGTAAAGAGAAAAAAAGTGAATGTATGAATGCAGCATAAAAAAGATCGAAACTTGGCATACCCCAAGATGGGTTTGAGTCAATACAGTACTTAGGCCTTTAAGTTTGTCCATTGGTGCGTGGCTTATCTCTTCTGGCTTCACGGCAGCCATACAATCTAATCTCAACCTTTTCAACTTGTGTTTTTTTATCTTTCATTAACTCCAAATCCTACTGTGTATGATGCAAAACGAAACAAAAATAGCTCCAGAAGAAGAAGAAGAAGAAATTTTGAGGTGTTTTTGAAGTTAAACAAATCCGGCAAAGATGCCAACGGTGGCGGTGGCGGAGCCGTGGTTTTGGCGTTGGAGTTGGCGGTGGAGGCGGCGCAGGTTACGCTGACGCTTGTGGTGGCTAGCGGTGAGCCTCCGCCACCGGCGTGACTGTTGGCGGTGGGGGGAGGGAGTCATGGGGAGGAAGTGATGTAGATGTTGGGAAGGGGGAGGGGTCACGGGTGAGGGTGGGTTTGTGGTGAGGGAGTTGTTTTTTTCTTTTCAATTTTAACTTTATCTTTTATTTTGCCACATCATCTTTCCTAATCATCTAGCCATGTCATCATATTTAACACTGTTAGCGACACGTCAGCAAATTTAACATCGTTAACTCATATTCAAGTCCTTGTGAAACTACAGGGACTAACTGTGCTAACGGATCAAACTTGAGGGACCAAAACCTCTTGTTTTAAACTCCAGGGACTAAAATCAAAATTGAGGCAAACTATAGGGACCAAAAGTTATGTTTACCCTTATTCAAAACTGATAATGACGTGATCACGTGAAACGGCAGACACATGACAATTACCACTTGCCAAAGAAAAAGGAAATAAACAAACCCTTCATAATGACTCTTAAATAATTATAAATAATAAAAAAATAATAATCACACTTGACGTTCGTTTATTAAACAGACCCTTCATATTATAAATAAACGGACCCTTCACAAACAAATACAATGGCGCGCCATAATAACGCAATCTCAGAGAGAGAAAGAGAGAGAGAGAGCGCGCGCGCGCGAGAGAGAGAGAGTTTGAATGTCTGTGAGCCTCAAGAATGTCCACAAAAATGGGCGATTTTGGAGGGTCTTTTGACATCTCCATATTTCCAAATCATCGGATCTTCCGAAGGCGAAAAAGAAAAAAAGAAATTCAAGCCTTTACTCGGAGTTTCTCTTCTTGCCTCTCATCAGCTCAAATTTATTTCACTCACATCTAATTTGATTTCCGAGGATTTCATCAGTATTCGCGATTTCCAGCTTCAGATTCAGTGTGAAACTGACTTGGTAAGCACGCTACTTCGAGTTGAAGTTCGATGGATAACGACTTCACTCAATTACGAATAATAATGTACGTACCTTCTATTGTTGGAGCGTTGTTCGAAGAAACGTATCTATGCAACCGAGCCACATTGTGATTAAATGGTAACACAGCTCTTATATTCTCTATTATTCGAAATTTTCTATAATTTTCTCATCTATCTGCTTATGTGAAGAGCTATCTAGTTCCAAATTAAAGGCATGAATTCAATTGTGGTGTTGGGCCTAAGTGATTGTGGAGTTGAGGTTTAGGGTTTAGACAAAAGGGGTTTGTTTGAACGTAATCTTTGCAATTTATAGCAGGAGGATGTTCAGGTGATGAAAATAGTATAATATGATTGCTCCATTTTTTTATATCACCATTTTATAACCTGATTATCTTAAACTTTTAATTTAGCAAACTTTCAAAATGAAGAGGTACCACATAATGTTTGCTGAAAACTCTTATAATGCTTGCAGGCTATTTCGGAAAACATTGTTGTTGGTTCTCAAACATGGGTTGGTCATCCCGAGCAAGTTTGGATTGATGGAGAAGTACTGAAAATCAATGGAGAGGAAGTTGAGGTTCAAACTAGTTCTGGGAATAAGGTAATTGGTTTTCACAGTAATGATCCTTGGTTTCGGTTGTCCTTTGTTATATTTTTCTGTAGTTCCTTCCTTGCGGTGATGAAGAGCTCTCTCTCTCTCTATATATATATTTCATAATTTAATTTTTTAAGAAGGATGGATCGATCACAATCTTTATTAATCGTACTTTCTCTCTAGTTGGATGGAGGAATGACTTTCCGAGTTCCCCTTACATTTCTAGTGGTTTGGTTTTTATGGCTTGAACTTTGTGAACTTCTTTACCCAAATTCTGACGAGGACCTGGCAATTTTCATGGGCATTGCGCTAAGCTCCACATTGATAGTGAGGTTACCAAATGTTGTAGTTATGGGGGCAGTTCTACACCTTACTAGTCATGGTTCCAGAGGTGTGTTTTCTGATGCCCATCTATGGTATCAAAGCTGGTTCATTAACAGCTTGACAAAAGGATACTTGCACAAGGTTTTTGACTGGAAGTAGGGTTGATGAAGTGTTGCAAAGTATAATTGACAAGATGTTTATAATATCCTAAAATAGTACTTTTACACACTCGCAGATGCTATCTTGTAATCTTAGTCAATTTTTGTATTGTCTATTTTATTTTCAATTTCATCAGGTTGTTTCCAGTTTGTCAAAATTACACCCCAAGGATGCAGATGCTCCTGCAGGTGGAGTTGAAGATATGACCAATCTTGCTTATTTGCATGAGCCAGCAGTGCTTCATAATTTAGCAACTCGATACAAGTTGAATGAGATATATGTAAGATTATCCCCTCCTTCTTGTTGGATTTAGCTAATGTTCTCCTTTGTGTAAGAGAAAATAGATCAATATAGATTTACAAGGCTCTATATAATGTCGTATTATGATGGCAGACTTATACTGGAAATATTCTGATTGCTGTCAATCCCTTTCAAAGTCTTCTGCATTTGTACCACACTGATGTGATGCAACGGTACAAGGGAGCAATGCTTGGAGATTTGAGCCCCCATGTATTTGCTATTGCTGATGCTGCATACAAGTGGGTGAACATTGTCTATATTAGTAACAGCTATACTTTCTTCAGTGCCATTTATATTTCCTATTATTTGCTTCAATTAGGGCAATGGTCAATGAGGAGAAAAGCAACGCTATTCTTGTTAGTGGTGAGAGTGGAGCTGGTAAGACAGAAACCACTAAAATGATCATGCGTTATCTGGCATTTTTGGGTGGACATGCTGCTGCTAAAGGAAATAGTGTTGAGCAACAAGTTTTAGAAGTAAGGTTATCTAACTCTGCATTTTAGTAGCTGTTGCTCCACAGATATATTTACTGTAGGGATAGGATCACAGGATGTTATTATGTATTTATTAGCTACTAAACAAAGGCGGCTCTCTATCTCTCTCAAAATATATGTATACACCCCTCTCCTCTAAATGAATATATATAGTAATCCAATCATATATGTCTACAAGTTATCAGAGTTTATTGGTTCAAGAACTTGCTACTATAGACAATAAAAGATGTTACTTGCCACTTTTCTTGGATGTCCTGATTTATTTTATCAAATTGTTTGGCTTTGGGAGGCACTGAATTATGGTTGAAATGGTATTTGTACAGTCAAACCCTGTTCTTGAAGCATTTGGCAATGCAAAAACTGTCAGAAATAACAATTCCAGGTGAGCATATTCAAGCTGAAATTGTTTTGCCTTTCATTTGTATTTATTTGCATACTATGGTTTCTCGAGCACTCTGCTTCTATTTATTTGAAATTGATTGTAGGTTAATCCTCTTATTTCATGTAAGTTATGTATATATTTGGATACCTTTGCAGACCAAATTAGTATTCTTCAAGGATTTTGTTATTTATTGTATTCTTTTCCCTGCAAGTGAAAGAGGACCATATATTTTGAGGAAGATCTATTTACTGATTATAAGTATATCTGCATACTCATTATATCAACTTATCAAGAAGAGGTCTTTGTCATATCTGATTTAATTTTTTTTATACATCTCATGTTATTTACTGATTTTATGTAAATCTGCACGCCCACTTTATTTCCCCTGCAGTCGTTTTGGAAAATTTGTTGAGATTCAATTCAATAAGTATGGAAAGATATCTGGCACAGCCATTAGAACATACCTGCTCGAGAAATCGCGTGTTTGCCAAATCTCTGATCCTGAGCGTAACTATCACTGTTTTTACCTTCTGTGTGCGGCCCCACCTGAGGTATGATTGCTGAGTTTGATCATGTGTTCTTGTTTTCTGCATGCCCTTTACAACTTCTTTACATGGCATTCTGACTTATTTTTGCTTTTATAAGGAAAAAGAGAGATATAAGTTGGGAGATCTTAAATCGTTTCACTACCTTAATCAATCCAGTTGCTATGAATTAGATGGTGTAAATGCTGCCCAGGAGTACTTGAGCACGAAGAAAGCCATGGATGTAGTGGGAATCACTCTTGAAGAACAGGCATGACTATGACCTTGAATAGTGATTCTAATAATTTTGTATATTCATCTACTTGCAAATATGTTTTTAAATCTTATATATAAACTTCGCTGGTCCTTCCTTTTAGGATGCAATTTTCAGAGTTGTGGCTGCTATTCTTCATCTTGGAAACATTAAGTTTGAGAAATCAGAAGAAGATTCATCAGTTTTGGCAGACGAAGAATCAAAGTTTCATCTCGAAATGACAGCAGAACTTCTCAAGTGTGGATGAATTTTTGCTATTATCATATGATATCTATCCTCGTTTGATGTTGAATATAATTTCTCTTATATATTCTTGTTTCAGGTGCGTTCCAAGTGCTTTGGAAGATGCACTGTGTAAGCGTTTGATGATTACCCCAGAGGAAGTCATTATGAGAAGTCTTGATCCTCTTGCTGCGACAACTAGCAGGGATGGTTTAGCCAAGACATTATATTCTCGGTTATTTGATTGGTAAATTGATTTTATGATATGTGATTACAAGAGGAAAATATTTTAATGATGGATTATTGCTATTCATATGTAGTTATGTGGTTTTTTGTTATGTTCAGGTTAGTCCAAAAAATTAATGTCTCCATTGGGCAGGACCCTGGCTCAAAATGTAACATTGGAGTTCTTGACATATATGGCTTTGAAAGCTTTGAAGCTAATAGGTGAGAAAACTAACTTTAAATATACTGTTGCTTTTTTTTAGGGGGGTGGTGATAAAGATTTTTTGCCTTTGTATATAATGGTGTATAGCTTGTAGTTTTGTCATTCTTAGCAAGCTTCTGTTTTACTATTCCTTGGTGGCATAAACTCATGATTTCTGCATTATGTGTAAGTATGGTCTGCGCTCCCAATACTATGGGATATTACTAGTTGTGAAACTAGTGATCAAACTTTAGGCTGCCCTTCTCATTTCATTAATTTGGTAACTAAGATTTTTACAAGCTGATTTTAATTCCTTGGCTGCAGTTTTGAGCAGTTTTGTATTAATTACACAAATGAAAAGCTGCAGCAACACTTCAACCAGGTATGAGGTTAGTCTTGATTTTTTTTTAATTTCTTCAATTTGAGTAATAACTTGCCTTAGCATGCAATCTGAGTGTATGATTTTATGCAGCACGTGTTTAAGATGGAGCAAGAAGAATATAAAAGGGAAGCGATTGATTGGAGCTACCTAGAATTTGTAGATAATCAAGATATATTGGATCTTATTGAAAAGGTTTTTACACATACTTTTGACATTACTTTTTCATCTTGTAAATTTATGAAATGTCACTTTTCAGCTTATTTTTACGGGTCACCTCATTGAAACTAATGTCAATCACATTTCTGGTGAAACTATCACTCTGATGGACTAGTTTGTTGCCTCCTTCATTATTTTGATGTAGTTAGAATTAGAATTCAATCATTCAGCTGGGTAAAATATTATTTAGTGTTCCGTATATATATACACATATTGATAGACTAGTATTCCATATTTTTCACTGTCTTCTGAGTATGACATTTGACCTGTGCAATGAAACAAGTTAAAATTCAGTATACAATGTTGATCATTTGTTGGTCGGCTCCCTTTCATTTTTGGCTCACGTCATTGGGATGTGAGTGAGGAGATAGGCGGGGTTTCTTTGTCTTTGTAAAGCAAGGACATTGCCGTGATATTTGGTATGTTTTAGATAAGGTCATGAGAGGATTGCCGATTCTTGTTCTTTTATGTTATTGTTTTTGCCACAAATTATTGTTTTTCTAAAATAATGTAAAATTGTGAGGGTTAGTCTTGTCATAGTGGTGAATGTTGCTACCATGTGACTTGGAAGTCATGGGTTTATATCCTGGAAACTACCTCATTATTCCTTGTGAAGGTAAGGCAGCAATCATCTAATCCTCCCTAAATTCCACTTGGTAAGAGTCTCGTGCACTGGGTTGCTCAAAGTAGTAAAAATTTATGTAAGCTTTGTGATGTAAAACACTCCTGAAATCACATGCACATATCTGAGTTATGGTAGGAGAATAGAGAAACAGAGAGGGGAGGGGGGAAATAGGAAGAGAAATATGCAAAGGGAGGGGGAATCAGAACAGAAATTTAGGAAGGGGAAGGAGAAGTAACAAAGCATAATATTTGATTCATTCGTCAAGCATATCTATTACAATAGCAAAGGGTCCTATTTATAGAACAAAGTTAGCGTCTTGTTCATCTAAGTAGGATGTAGACAACTTGCCAAAATAATAATATAATACTAGCAACTTAAGTCAACTAGATAAACACTTGACAACTAAGTCCCATATATCTTATCACTTTTTCTAATGAATATCTAATGAAGTAAGGAGAAAATTTATTTTTAGGATGTCCACTAAGTCCTTGATATGCAAGTGTAACTATATAGAAATATATTTCCTCCAACTTCCAATGCCACACATGGCAGCCTTTTTATTGGGATCCTGTTGTGCAAAAACTTGTTTGTTTGCCAAAAACCCATCATTTATTGCTGTTACTGGTACTTTTTCACCAATGTGTCTTATAATTTGATTTAGTCATTTAACTTATATTAGCCATTTCATAGTTAGACATGCTGACCAATTCTCTGGTGTGAGCTGTAGAGGGAAGAAAGAGACTGGAGGTGAGAGGATAATGGAGGCAGAGTTTGGATAGTAAAAAAATAATAGAATAAAATGGGAGAACAGAAAAGGCATAAGTAATAGTTTGTCTAATGTGTATAGGATTTATAAATAAGAAAATCTATTTTTATAACCAAAAACTCTTATTTTATTTTTTCTATGACCCTTGCTGTCATAATGTTACAATTGGAATATCTTGATAGTTGTCTTGCTTTGCAGAAACCAGGTGGAATCATTGCTCTGCTTGATGAGGCATGGTATGATGAAATTCCTGTACTTCGCCACTGTTACTTTGTGTATGGGAAAGGGAAAGACCACAATTGAGCTATGGCTGGAGTTAAAATGGTCCTTTTTACTAATGTGAAATGACATTATATGACATAAAGCTTGCCTATTCTGGAGCCTTATTTAGCCTTTCAACTGTGTGCCAAAGTCACATGCAATCAATTTGAATGAACTACTTTGATGGCAATATGAGGATTCATTGTGACCACTTCTTTATGATTCTATATAGAAAAAATGGATGAGTTGTGATGGCTTGCTGATATTCCATCCTGTTGAAGTCATTAATAATATCTTGCAAAACTGTTTGTGGGCAGCACAGTTTTCAGTTTTAATGACATGGTGTATTGTCTTTTTTTGCAGTATGTTTCCAAGGTCAACTCATGAAACATTTTCTCAAAAGCTTTATCAGACCTTCAAGAATAACAAGCGCTTCATCAAGCCAAAATTATCTAAATCAGATTTTACTATTGTTCATTATGCAGGGGAGGTGAGTTTGATTTCAACATTGTTTTGTAGGTTTTTATTTTGGCCCTTGGGATAATGATAGAAGTTGATTATGCACTTCTTTTCAGGTTCAATATCAGTCTGACCAGTTTTTAGACAAAAACAAAGACTATGTTGTTCCTGAGCATCAAGACATGTTGAGTTCTTCGAAATGTTTTTTTGTAGCAAGCCTTTTCCCCCCACTATCTGAGGAGACAGCCAAATCTGCTAAATTTGCTTCTATTGGTGCTCGCTTCAAGGTATCTTATACTTCCTTTGTTTTTAAATATAAGAGCTAGTTGACTTTTTTTTAGAATCCTAAGCAAAAGAAATGAACCTTAATCATAACAAATTTTGTATATTATTAGATCATGCGTTAGCTTATAAGTCAAATAAACTAGTTTAGAAAAAATTTAGGAAAATCAATTTTTAATTACCTTATTTATCTTTCTTATTATTCTAAAAAAAGTCAACTAGCTCTTATATTTAGTAACGGGGGAGTAGTTGGTTTTTCCCTTGTCAGAAAAGGAAATAGTTAAATTCCCCTAAAACTAATTAAACATTTATTACTTTTATATCTTATCCATGCAGCTACAATTACAACAACTGATGGATACACTAAAATCCACAGAACCCTACTACATTAGATGTGTGAAGCCAAACGATGAACTAAAACCGGGTGTGTTTGATAATAAGAATGTTATCCAACAACTTCGATCCGGTGTAAGTACAAATTGGAGTTAAGTTGGCCATATGTGGTTTAAACCTTTGCTTGTGCATTCAACAGTGGTTGTTGATGATGTAGGGTGTTTTTGAAGCAGTAAGAATTAAATGTGCTGGATTTCCAACACACAGGACCTTTCGTGATTTTTTGGCTCGAGTGGCTCTACTTGCTCCTGAGGTTGTGAAAGAGAAGTATGTGTACGTTAACTTGGGTTTTGGTTCAAAGAACTTTTACACAGAAATCTTAATGTGATGTCAGATTCTGATATTTACTTTCTGGTCTTGAAAACAATCCTCGTTTAAGCAGTTCTGATGAGAAAGATTCATGTATAAAGATTTTGGAGAAGATTGGCCTTACAGGTTATCAGGTAGAATTAGATTTTTTATTGCTTGTAAAACTTGTTCTTGGCCGTTTATTCATTTTATTTCTGCTTTGAAGTAAATATGAGGATTGTTTGTAGCATTTGATGGTAAAATCGTCTTGAACATTCAAATGGAATCTTCGTGATTTCTGCTAATTTTGCAGATAGGGGAATCACAG
Source organism: Mimosa pudica (assembly GCA_029929735.1). Taxonomy (NCBI): domain Eukaryota; kingdom Viridiplantae; phylum Streptophyta; class Magnoliopsida; order Fabales; family Fabaceae; genus Mimosa; species Mimosa pudica. Next base: position 15,752,201 of record JAKELP010000013.1, on the reverse strand, counting down.
ATATTCTTGAGAGCTGGTCAGATGGCTGAGTTAGATGCTCGAAGGGCACTCCTCCTTAGCGGCTCTGCTATTGTTATCCAGAAACAAATCAAAACCCATCTGGCTCAGAAGAGATATGTCTCATTAAAAAACTCTTCTGTCTGTATCCAATCTTTTTGTAGAGGTAAGTGTATATTTATAAAAGGAAAGAATAATCGTATCATGTTTTGTAAAAAAATGAGCCTGTGGTTTTTCCCCTGAGTACTCTATATTAAATTTAAAACTGTTATTATGATAAAACAGAAAAATGGAAATATTTGATGTGAATTTCACTTTGCTGCAATGTCCTTAGCATACTTTTAATATATCAGTTTATGAGTGTATACAACCTTTTTTGTGCACCTTGTGTTCCTTTTTGTCAGTGCCATAATTAGAACTTCAAATGATGAGTACAAGAAGATACTTTTAGAATTAAGTAATTGATTGCTGTAAATTTAGGGGTAATGGCTCGGAAATCATATTATTACATGAAGAGAAATGCCGCTGCTACCAGAATTCAAAGGAATGTTCGTGGAAAACTAGCCAGGAAAAAGTACAACCAAATATGTACTTATGCCATTGTATTGCAGACAGGCTTCCGGGCTATGGCAGCTCATGATGAATTGAGATATAGAATGGAAACTAGTGCAGCGATTAAATATCAGGTTTGAGCTGTCCTAGTATTTTTGAATTTATAATTTTTTTTTATTTATATATACACACACACATTTCCTGTTGTTTGGATTTTTATAAAAGAGAAACCAAAATTGTTCCCCCATTGGCCCTGATATAGAGATCAACCCCTATAAGAAGCCCAGGGAGTTGGGAAATATGACCATAAGCTGGTTTTTATGCATTTGTTTTTGTTGTTATTTAATTAAATTGTTAACCAAAAGGTATATATTTGATAGAAAAATTCTTATATATTGAATGTCAAATTTTTCAATTAGATCATGACTAGGATATGATTTTTCAGCATTAAACATAGAGGATGTATGGTTTTTTTTTTTTTTTGAAAATAACATTTATATGGTTTCCAAACAAAAGAAATACCTATAATGTTGTTATTTGTAAGTCACACTCTTGTTATATTCTGATTGGGCGATTTAATAAGGTATAAGAAAATTTTACAAGTATGATCCATTTTCTAATTGTGCTTTGTATTGTAGTATAACATTTATAACCAAATACAAAATTGCCTGACATATGCAGTAAAAAGGTGTCTAATCAAAAAGCACAAACGAAATACTCAATAATGTGTGTGTGTGTGTGTTGCAGTTATTAACAAAATAATTTACTGTAAGTCTCACATAATTAAGAATCGGACATGAATCTTTAAATTGTTGAATAATTAAGGATTGAAGGGAAAAAATATGTTGCTTGAGATTTGAAAAAAGAAGACCTTCAAGTGCTAAGAAAGGGGAGTGGAGGAAACACCAGAGAACAAACAGCAGGCAGTTATGTTAGGAGTCAGACTGATTTTTTTTAATCCAAAGGATCATATCCTTGCCTTTGGCCTTTCATATAACGCTTTATTAAGACAGTTCTCAGTGGTATGTTTTGACCATTTATCAATCTATATATTTTTGCAAAAAGGGGATGGTCTTATTTAGTAGATAGGTCACTTTAGTCATGATGGACCACATATTACATATCACCGCAGGGTAACTTTCTTGGACAGAAAATAAATTTGTGCAAAACTATTATAGCTGACAATGTCACAAAACTGATAACTTTATGTATGATTTTT